>OW028590.1:5005000-6255000 GCA_932294275.1 Chloroclysta siterata
AAAAATTTGGAATAAAAATATTTTACTGCATAGTTTTATAAAAATATGTTATTAAACAGAAACAAGAATCTACAATTTATCCGTTGTTAAAATAATGTGACGTTTATTTGTCTAATGCCTTTTTTTTATGTGTGTCCGTGATTGTGTGTGTGGCTGATGTTCGAAAAATAATTGAACAATATCTACGAAGATTCACCCCCACCTCAGCAAGAATAAACGAGTTGATTTCATTACCCGAATCAGAACAACACTCGACGACCGTTCAGATTAACAAGATGGCCCTTTAAATGGGCAATCGACCGAAAACAATAACATTTCGCTTGTCGTATTTTTAATTAAATTGAAATATTCGTTCGTACTCAGACATTCATCTGAGGACAAAATTCCGAGCAACAAAGGGACCCCAGATTAAATTTCCGGCGGGGTCCACTTCTGCCCTAAAATGCTCTTTAGTACCCCATTACAAAAGGATTCGTTGTAGCTCTAGAATATTAGAATACCTCTCATTTATTTGCTCGATGAGCACTTTTGTTGTCCACTTAAGCATTTTACAACAAGTGTCTTCTCCACGTGATAGAAGGATGGGCTGATGTAGAAAGGTTCCACTTGAACTGCTCAAAATGTATTTCGACTTCTCTGTTCTATTCCGAACAGCGCTCTGTCGTAATCTTTGAGTGAAGTAGGGTGGACACTGCCGACTTGCGACTAAGAGAGCGTTAACATGAAACGCTAACATATATGACTTGAAAACGTGTTTTGTTTTTCTTAAAACTCCTGTTATCCAAAGGGGGTTTATTAAAGACCAAGCACAGTATGCTTTAACATCTGTAAATCTTTAGTTTCAGTTTTGTGATTTCTCTGTATTATAGAAGCATATCCTACGGTGCTTCTGGGTATACCTACGTTTTGTAGGAAATTTTAAAAGGCAGGAACGTTCCTTCAAATATCTATGTTAGTAAAGTTTTGAGAGCTTCTCAGAGGTATAGTTTGATGCTCGTCGAAATATGATAGGTATTTTTAAATAATACTTTATATAATTTCTTTTTATATCAGTTTTTAACTATTTGACACAACTTATCAAATTATATTACACATTCAAGTTCCGGATATAAGTACTTGTGTATTTCATAACTATGTAATGCATAACCCAATACGTCTATTTGGATTAAACTAATCGTCGCAAACAAATTAATACGAGAAGCAATATCAACGCATTAGATACGGTCCGCAAACCGGGACTTATGCTCGGAGGAAATTCAATTGTACCGTTTGCAACTTTCCTGGGCCTATCTCACTACAGCCCTTTTATTGTGCGAGCAATATCCTCCTTGAAACGAGGGTGTTACACATAACAGCGTTATTTGGGCTCACTAGCGCTTTCCTAACTGCCACTAAACACTTATAGACCGGGGACTGGGGCTTTTTTTGTTACTTGCTTCTGCTGAGACGCGGCGCTTTTGCACTCCACTCTAGAGGCTACAAACTCCGTTCATCCTACGAACTCCGTTTGTCTACGAACTCCGGTCAGTTGGCAAGCATATAAGTAATCAATAGTTGAAATTTAGTTTGGTACTGTATGTATAACTTGACATTTATTTGTGGCTGATCGCTGACCGTTAGAGTCAAAAATCAAAATCAAATCAAAAAGTATTAATTTGGAACAAGAAACAGAAGTACAAGAACAGATTGAAAAACGATGATATCCGCAGGAGTTAAAAAAAAGTGTTGCCACGAATTTGCCAATGTTTGTTATAGACTTAAAACAAAAAGGCGGAGATCTGAGTATACTAAGGGCTTGTTCAATTCAAAAACCACTTATCAAACATAACCCATAACTACATAGCTTTTATTTTGGTGACAATTGACTACTTAAATAATAACATTGAAAAACAAAGCAGTATGTAAGAAAATGACGTAAGAAAATCTGCACATGCTCTCGTGCTATTCTCAGGCCCACTATTACTTCCGACACTACCTCTTAATAGTTTAGAACATAATAAACTGTTTTGAACCAAGAGCGTTAAAATGTTATTGACCTAATTTTGAAACTGACGAGTGACATCTCTGTGAAAGTTCAGATAATCTTGTGACCTCGTATGATAATATGGGTACTGACTTTATCTATTTCTTGTTATGGCGGCATCGCTTTTTATGACTTTAATCTCTTTTATTTGGTCCATTCACATTTGGAATGATTGCAGGCATTTAAAGATTAAACAGGAAAGGGGACGTGTGGTGCAGATTCAGTTTTATTAATACCGCGAAAACCTTAGATATACTCGTAACTATAAAGTTTTATAGCCCGAATCAAACAACCAACACTGTCCTTATTCAAGAAGATTTAAGCTCACTGAATATTAGACGTATTTTACGAAAGGCATTGCTTCAGTTCTTCTTCTTCTTCTCTCGGTTATGGCACCTGTCCGATATTCAACAAACAATCTTGCCAGTGTCAAGTAGTTTAAATACTTTTTAGTCAAGTCAGTCTATAGTAAAATCGGCCGTCATTTGTTTTGAAGAAAATGGTGGCGGTTATCTTCAAAACTTTCGAAATATTTTCGATCAAATCAGGATATTACATAATACTTTCATTCCAAATGTTTACTTCTTCTTCTCTCCATTTATGGCTCCGGTCTGTCAGTCGACAGACAATCTTGCCAGTGTCAAGTCATTTGTATTGAATGAATACTTTTTAGTCAAGTCAGTCCATAGTCAAGGCGGCCGTCAATTGTTTTGAAGAAAATGGTGGCGGTTTTCTTCAAAACATTCGAAACATTTTCAGTCAAATCAGGATATCACATATTACACTTTCATTCCAAATGTTTACACTTTGTGCTAAGACCTCAAGTAATGTTGGTTAAAATACCACCGAAATTACACAACACAACTCAAAATAACACAAGAAAAGCAATTAAAATGAAAAAGCTATGTTGCATCCCAAAATGCCAGAAAACGAATTCCAAATGTTTACACTTGTCAGTATAATTTGAAGAATGACACAAGTTTACATATATTCTTAACACGACAGACCGACTTGACGTGCTGACTTGACTATAAAAACTTTTTAATTATTCCGCTTGACACTGCCAAGATTGTCTTTCAAAATGACGGAAAGGTTCCATAAATGCGCGAAAAAATTAAGAAATAAAAACTGACGTGTCTGAGACACATTTCATATAAAAGTACGATTATGGTATTGCGATTCAATTTCCTGAGTTGTTACCGATTGACAAATTCAATGATTATTATGCCGCCGCGCCAACGGTAGTCGTTATACGATCCTTTACTGTAGGTACGATATTTTGTGCTGCTATAATAAAGAAAGGTTACAATTTTATTAGCCTTGTTACTCAGATATACCTCTGACTATCCCCCTTAGACGTCCTTAAAGAATCTGGAGTTCGTACTTGGTACCAAGAGATCTGAGGGGGTATCTACCGTGCCTGTCGTCAAAGTCGCAAAGCTGTTTCAGTTTTAAATTTTACTCAGACAAAAAGAAAGATCCCAATTCATCTTAAAATAATACATCTAGTTTTTTTTTGCGACGCAGTTATTGTAATTTTAAACATAACTATTTTCTTTTTATCGTATTTTTTCGGTTCTACACAGAACTAGGTTAATTGCATTTTTTTATAAATAACTTCAGTGTTTATACACTGAACTCTCCTTAAACTGAAATATCTGTTTTTAAAAAACCTTAAAGTTACAACTTTAATAAT
The DNA here is from genome assembly GCA_932294275.1 of Chloroclysta siterata. Lineage (NCBI taxonomy): Eukaryota > Metazoa > Arthropoda > Insecta > Lepidoptera > Geometridae > Chloroclysta > Chloroclysta siterata. The sequence goes on from OW028590.1 coordinate 5,008,720, forward strand.
AAAAATGTCATTACGGCGTAACACTAGAGCATTAAGTAACGTAAGCTAAGCCGGGGACGTCCCGAGTAGTATTTATAAACAAAGCGTCCGCCCCTCATTATCCTAATCCCCTTCGATGGATTTCGACAAACTCAGATTAAGAGGAAACTTCCATTTTTCCTTCTCGAAGCTTTTCCAATGTTTTAAAACGTTGTTTGATCGCTGATAAGTTGTAAAACATTGTGAGAGCTCTTTGTCTTGTGCCTGTATTCGTTGTTTTGGCATGGAACAGAAACGTAATAAAAATAATTTACGTTTATAAAATGGGGAAAAAACCAACGTGGATACAATCAAAGCAATTTTACGAGTATGATAACAATTTTTTTTTTAATATTTGGAGTCGTTTTACACAGCGCCATCTAGCTGTAAACTAAGCAACGCTTAAATAATATGGGAACTGGATAGCTGATAGAATACTTTAGATTACAAAATGGCACCCACACAGAACATACACCAATGATTTACACACAAATCTTTCACCTCAATGGGGCTCAAACTGACAACCTGCTACAGCGCAGAAGTCGAATTTGTATTATTTATTTATACACTTACTGTGACCTTCTCAATATCGTTGGTCCACCTGATAGGGTGCCCATCTACGCTTCATCATCCAAGTCGCTTCGGAACCGTTTTGCCCATCAGGAATTTTGGTTTTTGCGATAGCTAAGAAGTTGCTATTAAGGCGAAGACAAGAGGTAATGTACCTCTCGCTTGCACGTTCGACATGTTGAAAGATATAAAATCCCTAAACCCATTTTCGAAAAATCGCAATCAACTATTTTGTGTGCAATCATATTGCACACAGTTTAGTAAAAGTAGGAAAACATGTATCGAATAAAATTATTTTATTTTAATCGATACAAGTTTTCCTACTCAAAAGTTTGCATACGTACAAAAACTAGAAAAGCAAACTGGTTGATTGCGATTTTTCGAAAATGAGTTATGTTATTATATATTTTTCAATAAGTCGAAACAAGCGAGCGAGAGGTACATTATGTACATTTTGTGCTCTTGTCTTCGCCTAAATATTTTATAGTGACAATCATAGGAAACTAAAATATTCAAACGTTTTAGCTTTCCATACGGCATAAAACTAAACGATTCGTGTGGAGTCCCCGTCATCGATTCAAAGTCGTCTCGGCTGAAAACTAATGCGATAAAAGAGAAAAGCCAATTCGTGGGGTTTGGGATAAAGTTACGTGAGGTTAGCTTTCATGAAAGTTGGGAGTAGAAATGGATGTTTGCTATACAGTATTTGTTTTGTACCTACATACTTTTCTCATAGTGGATCAACATTTTAATGTTTACTTAAACTTACCTATAGCTAACTATCGAAACTTAAATGACATACATAAAAAGGACGTATTAATTTTAGTTCTATTCTAGGAAGTATTTCACATGATAATATAATAATCATAATAACTTGTATGTGTTTTCCTTTGTGACAACAAAGTATTAATCTATCAATTTATGTATCATAATAAGTTTGAAATTGACATGTTTCAAAGTTCCGGTTCGATTCAGTTAACTTCAAATTGACTGTCAAATAAATACGTGAACTGCCCACGAATTTATAAAGCAAATTAACGACATCAATATATGAATTGAAGTAAATCAACTCTTCAATGGACATTTTTCAGTTTTGAATCGCGAATGGTAAGTAGGTACATACTTTATTGAACGATATAGAAATTGCTATATTGATACTTTGTTGATTTTGGCTAAACTACCTTATAAGTCTAACGAAATCAGTTACAACTTTACTGTGCCACTTTAAACGTGTAACTTTATTAACTGTCAAATACTCACGTGCTATTAATTTCAGGTAAAACAACTGAATATGACCCGTGGACTCCACCGCGGATCTAGGAGAAACGGCGAACGCCCTTTACTTTATAGACGCGAGTCAAAAATAACTACTACAACCAATCACTTCAACTTCATTTTTGAATATTGTTACCATAATCACAATTCTGCCAAAGTCTGTATCATGCTAGTTTCATAAACTTTGTTGGAGATAGTGTCATGATAATATGGTGCGTATTTTGTAATAATATGATCGTTGTTATGCAATGAACAGTCAATGGTCGAATGAGCTTGAAAATTTCAAGCTCATGCTTGTGGTATTTTTTGTGATTTAATATTTCAAGTTGAAATATTAAATCACAAAAAATACCATAACATTTTTCTGCAATAATATGTAATAATAATTGAGCGAATAGTTACAGGCAAAGAGCGAATTGGCACATACTTGGTCGAAAAAAGGAAACGACGCGTTCCATTTAAATTTAACGCATCCTGTGATCAAAGCGAAGTGGCAAAGGAGTTGTTATTTTCTATAGGCGCATCACTTTCAATAGAATGTGGGTTCCGCGATTAGTTCGGGCCCCAGTGACCCTAATGTTAGTCAAGTTGAATTTGTGAGGGTGTAATCTATTCCCGTTGCCTTCCTTTGGGGAATCTACTCATCTACACCGGAGATAGAAAATACACAATAACGTTCATGTTTTAGGGTCAGGATTATCTTATACAATGCATAATGGGTTACTAGCATACCCTATAGATTTTTTGAATTTATGGATTTATTACGATGAACGAACGATTTATACGAAGTAATAAAGGCCAAGAATAAATAAGTTAACTGTAACCAGAAAAGAGAAAAGATCGCTGTCATATAAAAGGTGTAAAAAGCCGCGTTAAAAAGAGCGAAAAGACCACACTGTATTATTTGTATTTATTATACACTAGCGGCCTGTCCCAGCTTCGCATGGGTGGACATAAATTTTATCAACGTTTTAGGATAAACTTAGACCGTGGTGGGTTCGAGTCACTTCTAACTCGCGCCTTGCCCGGGCCCGCGCTGGGTGAGAACGCGCCCCGTGACCTTATATTTTTTAAAACTTTTGAATGGAATGTCCGATTTCAAAAACTCAAGAAGTAATGTATAGGTATAGAACCAGTCTTGAATATGAAAATATTTATTTGGATGAGGATTAATACCAAGGTACAAATAAAGACCCTTTTCTAGCGGCGGCATTTCAATTAAATTTTTATAATAAAAGAACACTTATTGTGACATAACTATAATAGTTAGACATATGCTGTCGCGACATTTTTTGTAGATGATGACGTGTTCTACAAAATCGTAGTACATTATTTCGTTCTATCATCAATAGTTTTCGCAGCGCACGCGATGTAAGGTTTTCTTTTTCCACCTTGGGTTACATTATTAGAGTTTTAGTAAGGATCCCTGATTTTTTTGAAGATATAATATAGCCTATGTTACTCAGGGATAATGTAGCATTCTAATGGTGAAAGAATTTTTGAAATCGGACCAGTAGTTTTTGAGCCTATTCGTTACATACAAAACAACAAAACAACAAAAATACAAATCTTTTCTCTTTATAATATTAGTGTAGACTAGATGACCCGATGTACCTACTTCGTATCACCTATCCTCGCAATGTTTCCATATTTTCTCACCGTTTAAACAAATTGGATTATTTTGAGCTGAAATAAATGAATTGAATTGAAATTAAACATTCCCTGGACTACGACAAACATTTCATAACCAAAATCAGCTAAATCGGCCCAGCAGTTCTCGAGTTTTAGCGAGACAAACGAACAGCAATTGATTTTTATATAGACAGAGATTAGTATACACTATTTATCCTAGTCTTGATCCTAGTTCAGTAAAACGGTTTTTTGGTACAAAAATACCTTATCTACGTAGATACACAACAACATTGCACATGATATTCATAATATGTTCAAGGGTATATACTACACTGAGCTTCAGATTTAATCGAAAAATCCATTAATTTCCACAGAAAGATGTCCGATTACAAAATACAAACGAAAATAAACGATCACAGCTGACTTCGGTTTATCTAGGAAAGCAGTAAACGACCAGCATTCAAACTGACTTTTACGAGCACGGCTTCCGAAACATTTATGCTGAGATCTCAAAAATGTATCTGATAATAAGCAGTATAATAAACTACACGGATAGAGATGACCCCTATTTTTGTGGGACTTTTATAGACTGAAATAAAAAATAAACTGAAACAGCTTCATGACTTTTATTCCCAGTCACGGTAGATATGCCCTCAGATCTCTTAGTATCAAGTACCAATTCAAGAATCTTTGAGTACGTCTAAAGGGGCAGTCAGATGTGCGTCCGATAATTATATTTTGCACATACCCACACATTTAGGGACCTAATTGGCCTAACATAGTTGATCGAGTGAGCGAAGCGAACGAAGATTTTAGTTTCAACTTGGGCGATTTGGCATTTTATGTATGTATATATGTATGTATGTATGTATGTATGTATGTATGTATGTTTGTCTGGCGATAACTTAAGAACCGTTGATCCGATCTGCATGAAATTTTATATGTCGATAGCTTGTTCTTGAGAAATTTACTGGTAAGTATATGAGTAAAATCGGATGAAGGGTTTTTGAGATATGGGGTTTTTTAGGGGGGCAAAAATAAAAAATGTTACATAAAAAAATCAAGTTACATGTCATATGAAAGAGCTTTGTTTGTACATTCCAAAACAAGTTTTACTTTTTTTCTGGGACGCTCGGTTTTTGAGATACAACAAAAAAGTTAAATTAAGATACCCAGCGATCCAAGAGCTCCCATCTCTAAGAGTTTCGTTGGCATCAAGGTTTTTCTACTGGTCGCTTAGTTCCTTTGATTTTTCTTATATTTTTTTCTTGAAATAAATTAAGGAGGTACTTAGTTCTCATAAAATGGTGACAACGACCAGGTCTGATGATGGAGCCAAGGTCTGTTCAACGGAACTCTTCAATAAATAGGCCAATAGAGTTGAAACTTGGTTACCGTACCAAGTTAGTAGGCGGTAGTCAGAAAAAAGTCCAAACATAATGTTTGGAGTTGCCTCTGACTACCACCTACTCAAAGTTTTGGTGCGTCCGTCGGTTCGCATCACGAGATCTCAGTTCGGGGCGAACCACTAGTTATGTAGTTTATTGTATGTAATTATAGCATATTCTGCTTTTTTTGTGTTGGTCAATAAATTACTTTTCTTTCTTTCTTTCTGTCTTTCTTTAAAGCAGTAATCTGGTTTTATACGTCATAGGTTGCAAGCCCACCGCCGCTACTAGAATACTAAAACTGAATAAAATAAGAATACTAAAATCAAAGAATAACTAAAAAAAACTAATTCATATTTTTTTTTTCAATAATTAGTTAAGTAACTTGACAAACTTTTCTGGAATATTTTCCTAGGTAAGAGATGTGTCAAATAAAGCTATGTCGTAACATCGTTACACTGTAATGAATCATAATTTTTTATCATCATAAATGAATATATCGTAAAACAAACATAATTATACCACTAAATTACAAAGGCTTGTACTGAATGGGTTTACAATCTGATTCCTTGATCGTACCTATTGTTCCGTTTTCTTTGTAGCCAAGGTTAGAACAGTTTAATTTTCTCCTATTGAAAATCGTTGCGAAGTAAAAAGTATTCGCTCAAAGAAAATTCAAAACACATCCACCAAGATTATTCAGAAATAGATAAAAGTCATTAACTGTCTATTGCCGAACTGCAGTCGCTATTCAAATGCGATGTGATTTGGAAGGCGTCCACGGTGAACCGTTCGGAGCTAACGCCATTATGCCTCAACCAGCCTAACCTGAAACCCCTGACTCTTTCTACTTCCAAAAAATGCCTATAGTATGAAACTGTTCCCAAAAGGCTGCAGGGTCTTGCTTGCCTGGGCACTTTATACCTGCGAGAGAACAGTGATGATCCAACTCGCAGTAACGTAGCTCAATAGCTGGCCGTTAAGCTAGGAACGAGACCTTATGACCGACAAAATAAAGATATTTTCAGCGATAGTATTATATTCAGTTTAATCAGCGAGAGTTATTTAAAACAAGGTTTGGAAAATGTGCATCTAGGTTTCACGAAGTTTCAGTTAAGGTCTAGTAGTTATTTCTTTGGTAACGAAATAACTACTTTGTGAACTCTACAGATTGGTAGATTTCCCAAAGAATGTAGACAACAATATAACTTTAATTCACAAAATGTTCTCTTGTCGTAGAAGTAGCTAAAAGTATATAATCAACGGAATTACTATAATTTTACAATATAAAATATATATGGTATAGTCAATGTTTGTTAATATAAACATGTTAAAAATAAAATAAATAAATAAATATTGCACTATCTAGCCCCAAACTAAGCCAAAGCTTGTAGTATGGGAACCAGATAGCTGATATAATACATATATACTTTTTTTGTAAATACATACTTATAATATTAAATAACACTCAGACAGAGAACAAATATCAATGTTTATCACACAAATGTTTCTTCTCGGTACCCACCTACGGCCTACGGCGTAGAAGGCAGAGCTACTACCAACTGAGTTGTGAACTCGGTGGAGATCGAACCCACGACCTTACGGCATAGAAGCGCTGCTACCAACTGAACTGTGAAGGCTGTCAAAGTTGAATCTAAAATGTCTCACCTTCAACGACAAAAGTAGAACTCATCAAATACAAGATGCTGAATAGACACTCTATCTGCCAATTAGTAAAGTAGGTAAGTACAAAAGGTGTAAAAAAACTGTTGAAGTTTACCTATTTTGGTAGTATTGAAAATAAGTTCGATAGCAAAATACGAAAAGGGACCCAACCAAAAACGCGTCTTATGCGAGAAAGCTTAACAAGCGGGATAGGGAAAATCAAACGTACTACATATTATTATGTATTATGTTTTAATTTCATATATGTGTAGGTATTAAATTATACATTTATAAATTACATTAAATACATACCGTAATTATAATTACGTTATTTCAAGTAATCACTAATTTTGGTTAGACAGAAAGCTTTTGCAGTGCGTCTTCGTATGTATTAAACGTATTAAACGGGATGACGAATCGTATTAAGCGTTAAGAAATGTATAAAAACATGTCCCAAGGTGCAGGGACTGGCGTATTATGCGAGAAATCGCATTAAGCGTGATCGTATTATGCGGATTCTACTGTTATTCTTCTAAATCTTTGTAATATAAAAAAAGGTATTGGAAAAATCATTGTTTTATTTATAGCAATTGGTTTTTACATTTTCTTCAAAAATCGATCGAGAAACATGGCTGTGGTAAACATGGTCCTGTGTATGTTTTCGGGAGGGGTCTTTTTACACCCTGTATTGGCGAACTTCCGCAAGGGAATTTTGTTAATGAGGACGGTAGCTCTGTAATAACATTCAATTTTACGATATTAATGCTAAGCCTGCATTTGAAGCGGGCCCTTTCGCATCGAGTGATTTCATAACCGTTTATAATTTAGTTGGTGCTTTTGTAAAGAGCTTTCATGTCTGCTTGAAAGCTTGAAGCTGGGCTTAAAGGGGCAAAATAGTTTATTTATTTAAAACTTTCACACCAAACAATGAGTGCTAGGAGGACTTAATGCTAATAGCGTTGTCTACCAGTTATCCTGGACGTGCAAAAAGATCTGGTGAAGAAGGTGTCGCGTGAGAACTGTTTGATTTTAAGTGGGAATTTAAAAACTTTCAACTATAAATAATAAAGGGAGAAAACAGCAGAGATATATATATATATAAATACATATTTATACCTGAGTAAGAAGGTACTTTGGAAGTACAAAAGAAATAGAAACAAGAATAGGGAATGCTTGGAAGAGATACTGGACATTCAAAGAAGTAATGAAAAACAAAGAGGTCAGTGTTAAAATTAAAACGAAACTCTACAACACATGCATTCTTCCGGTGTTAACATACGGATGCCAAACATGGGCTCTCACTAAAGCCCATAACAAAAAACTGGAGGTCTGCCAGAGGTCTATGGAGAGAAGTATGCTGAGCATAAGAAAATCGGACAAAGTCAGGAACATAAAGATAAGAGACACAACAAAAATAGAAAATGTTACCCTAATAGTAAGGAAAAACAAATGGAGATGGACAGGTCACACATTAAGAGGAACTGAAAGGTGGAGCAAAATTATAACTAATTGGCAACCAAGGAACCGAAAGAGGAAATGTGGGAGACCGTTTAAGAGATGGGAAGATGATTTTAAAGTTATTGCTGGCAAGTTATGGCTGAGAACTGCCAGCGATAGAAACGAGTGGAAAAAGTTGGAAGAGGCCTATGTCAAACTAGGGCAAACAGATGGGTTAATAGTGTTAGATTAAGTTAGTATTAAGAAAAACTGTGTAAACATCTGAATAAAGGCTATTATTATTATTATTATTATTATTATAAGAAGGTACTTTAATAATTACACATACTAAAAACCCTAACTATCGAGCTAACCCTAACTATAGTTGTTTAAAATCTAAGCGCGCTGCTGGTCTATTACCTACTCCCTCTCTCTCTTGTCGTGCCACTAGTTTCTTTCGAAACCGTGTGGTGGAAAGATTTTAAGTGCGCCTCAAGAGGCTCCTTTCGAGCACTTGACACATTACTTACTAGCTTTTAATTACTTAAAAGAAGCAATAGTATTTGGTAGTAGTTGTAAAAACAAGTATAGACGTCGCCAATAAATACTTTGTTGTCAACAAAGGAAAACATATACAGAAATATATAAAAAATAAGTAACAATAGGTGGGCTTGTCGCTATGAGCTATTTCATCCAGGCGACCTTTGGGTGTAAATGATGAACGAAAAAAGACAAAAAACGGTCAATAAACAAAACAAATTTGTCATGGCAGCGATTTGCACTGCCAATTTATGTCAAATTAGTTTTGTTTCAGTACCTGTAGTGCAATTCTATAAAAATCATTCACCCAAGTGACTGCCGAAGTGAGCTTAAAATTTGGCATTCTAAAATACATTCACCTGATGGGTGAAGCGCGACCCACGTGAGGGTTTGGCGAGTGTAAATGCCAACGTAAGTGAGGCGAAGTTTGTGATCCAAGTGAGCGCGGATCCCTTAGGCACAGATAAGAGAATACTAGTACCTTAGGTGAAACTCTCCGTGATTTTTTATTATATAATCGACACCCGGTCTGAGGTCAGAGTGAGAGGTGACTATTCTTAACAATGTTTGCAATCTTAAATTAGGTAGGTATCATTTAAAATGTTTGTTTTTCTTTTATTTGTGTTTTTACTTTTTATTTCTATGTGTGTGTTAATTTAGACAAATAAATAATATATATATTTATCTGTGTGTCAAATTTGTTTGAAAAAAAAATGTTCTCACCGAATTAACAGCGGCCATAGCGACTCAGCGTCGCCAAACTCTCTGCTACCCGAACATTCTGTAACAAGCCACAAATCAATTAATTACGTATATACAAAATGGCGCAGTAAAAACGTTCAACAAACATGCCCATTCAACGTAAAAACGATAGCGATCGTTAATGTCAACCGTAAAATTAGTCGAAGAGACCGCCGTCGCGTAGCTTCAGTAGTAAATTAGTCTAAAAGCAATATCGTTAATGCCTGCAATCGGGTCGGCCTTGTTGACATCTCGCGTATGCTATGACTCAATGCAGTTTCATTACTAGCCCACATGGCTGAACACAGACTTGTAGACCAAGAGATAATACGCTATAAATTTTTTATACAGATAACAAAAACACCATCACGATTTTAATACCCCGTTTACACTCAGCTCATGTCCGTGGAAATGTGCAGAGATATGGGAAGGGACTTGGGCAATGCGAGAATGTAAACAGGCCACTTCCATCTCCACTCGCGTTGCCGCTAGCGTTGCCCGTGTTATACATACCATAACTTGCAGTATCTGGTATTCTATACTTGACAGATTGCAAGCTCATCGTAGCTGTTTGAATACTAACTGGTTCTCTCAACGTAGGCAAGATACATAGCAAATTAGTTTATGTAAATATTTACAAAATATATAAAATACACATGAAAGCTAATAAGTTAACGGCCGGTTTCTGAAATCCCGATCAAAACTAATAGGATGTCAAGTCACTTGCTATCTCTATCTTATTCGATGTAATAGCTAAAATGGCAGTAAGAGCAGTAGAGCTCTTTGTGAAGGGCTCGTCCGGGAAAGTACTACCACCACGCCTTTTTCTGCCGCCAAACAGCGCTGCTGTGTTTCGGTTTGAAGTGTGGTTGCCGGTGAAATTCCAGGCACATGATCAGAAGGCGGGGTCACTTTCACTAGACCATCAGTGCTCTAGCGAAACCCTGGCAAATAGACTTTATTATGGAATAGTTTGGAAATGACTTCAAACAATTGTTCTTACTTTAGGCATGAAACACAAATTTTACTGGCGTAAAGGGCAAACGCAGTATTAAAAGATAAACGCAGGGTAGTGCAGTCGTAGGTCGTACGTGACTAACGAGGTAATGCTTTGTTATAAGTGATGGTTACCACTTAACATCAGGTGGGCCATCTGCTTGTTCCATCAGATAAGGGTATCAAATAAAAAAAAAATGCTGAATGGCAATCTTGATGCGCCGCTGAAATTTATTTCTGTTAAATATAACTAGAAACATATTTTGAAATCTAAAATTTTACAACGTTCATCATCAACGCATTTTTATGTTTCACGATCGGCTCCTCGACTACGCCATTAGGTGTTGGCAACCAAAGACGTGTGCAAGCAAATATACACCTAAACACTAAAGCATAAGCAACAATTTCTGTCATTCAACGCCGAAACGAGATATATCTAATAGAATACTTCTCGTTGTTCACAGTCAGTGGGGCAAACGTCCAAGTCCATTAATAAAATTGAATCAGACGGACATTCCGAAGCACAATATGTGCACGTGTGGGAATAAATAAAGACTTGAGAAACGAGTGTGGTAGTCTGATGGGAGCCGGCTTGGCTTTGACCTACCACTAGCCCATATTGGAAAAAAATAGAAACAGCTTCACGACTTCTAACCCCATGCACGTTAGATGTCTCCCACATTTATTACCAAGCACCAACTTAAGATTTTTCTTTCGTTTTTAATTAATGTTTTTATTGAAAAAAAAAAAAAAAAAACCAGCCCGGCGATGGTGGACCTGCCGTATTTTAAAACCTAATGTCTAGGGCACCTATATTACCTACCAATTGCCAGTAGCCTAGCCAGCAGAGCATTGAGGGGTCGGGGTTCGATGCCCGGGGTGGCCTGCTTACTAAGGCTGTGACAAAGCCTAAAGATTAGACTATTGAATCTCTGACTAACTTACGAGTAGAACTTCTCAAAGAATCTTGTGTTGCTACAAAGAAATGTCCAACCCCCTACCTGACCGACAACATTGTGAGGATCTCGGGAAGTCGGTGAAAAGTCGCGAGATCTGGCCTAGGGATCAAAGTCGATGTTTCTGTTTTTTTCATTTTTAATTTTCCTTGTGTATTTGTGTAAAATACACTACCGGATTGAAGTTCAAGAAGACAAACGCGTTCTTTGTTCAATTATGCATCAGTTCGCATGCATCATCGTTTACGTCAACCTCCCACTGTCATAACATTAAAGTTATTTTCATCGATATCTGATCCTCCGAGCGGATTTTACCATGTAAGGGTGGCGTCAAAACTAGCTAATAAACTGTGTATTAAACAAATATGTCTCATTGAAGTATTACACGAGTATTTATCGCGTTTACCTTTATTATTTTCCCGACATTTTAAAAAAAGACGACGTTTTAACAAAGGTAAATGCGATAAATACCCGTGTAATACTTCAATATGTGTTATGATCGTGAGAGTTTAAAAAATACTAATTATGTCTTGTCACAAACAAGATAAAAAAAAATTATTTGACGAATAGTATTATTAGATGATGATGATGAATAGTATTACTTTGAGATTGTAGAACTCGCTTTAGGAGTCGCTATTGGTCAGATATATAAATTTCTAATATTACTTTAGACTAGTCAAAAACAAGGGCAGAAATATTTTAATCTGACGTAGAGCTTTATTTATTTATTTAAAACATTCATAATGATGGTGTGACGTGTTTTTATAAAAAAATAGTTTAGTTTTAAGTAGGCATTTAAAAAAAATTACTAAGTATAATAAATTGTTATTGTGAAGAAAATTTCAAATGCCTTTGTTGAAAGTTCGCACACTAAGTGGAAACAGCTTCACTCGAGCGAATCTACCGTGCCTGTGTTTTTGTTTTTTTTTTAAATTAGGTATTTAAATCTTCAAATGTATGTCTGTTTCCATTGAAACATTAACAAATAAGGTATAGATATATAAATATATTTAGGTATGCCTAAGTAGGTACTTTAATAGTTATACATACTATAATATAAAATACAATACTTATTATACTAATATGATAAAACCCACGTTGGAAAAACTTGAGATTTTGTTGAGTAACTAGCTTAGATTCGGGTGTAAGTATGATTAAGTTCTTATCCTATGTTGGAATCGTGTTCGAACTTCTAAACTTAACATTTATGAGTACCAATGTCAAGAACGTGCGCTTAGGAACCTATCGCGCTTTCTAGGTGTGCAACTTACTTCTTTGATCTGTGGTTTGGCTAAATTTATTTGTGACTAATCCGGTGTATTATGATCTTAATTAGCGTTTATATCAAACAAATAAGTGGCATACCTAGAAAGTACGGTTAGATTGCAATGTGTTAATTCAGTCTTCAAGAGTAGGCAATAGTAGTCAAATATCGATTAAAAGACTGACCACTGACACATTTTCATATTATTCTCTCTTGTCGTGTCACTAGTTTCTTTCGAAACAGTGTGGTGAAAGGATTTTAAGTGCGCCTCAAGAGGCTCCTTTCGAGCACTTGACACATGTTATAGAACTGTTTAGGTTCCACGACATGCCAGTTTCCTCACGATGTTTTCCTTCACCGTTTGAGAGTACTAACATTGCGCACATACATTTTTAATATTATTGAAGGTATAAAACAACTGAATGTCGCTTTGAAAAACGGAAACAACCAAGTTTAGAAAATATTATTATCAAAAAAAATATAAGTACTTAAAATTTGTCTGTGACTTAATTTATTTATAACAGAATGATTATATCTCTGTGTTAAATCAATTTATTCTTCACGAATATTCGTGAAATTATTTTTGTTTTTTTAAGCCGCATAGGATGTAATTTATGTTATATTTAGGTACTTCTAAATTATCACAATATGAAAAGTCTTTCTTGAATTTGACCAAATAGTACTAAGAGTAATACAGAGGGTAGACCGATTCGTTTTACGAAGTCATTAAAATCTAGGCAGGTACTCGTTAAAACGTATACTCTAATATTTAATGACTTAACTGTTGACTCCACAAGATTATTGATAAACTGGATGCAGGAAACAATCTAACCCTAAAATCATGTTCAATTTCCCGTTTTTTGCTTGTTAACGTTTTTTGCGTTAAAATTATCTTTTATTCTGCGTGAATTTCATAATTATTATAATGTTTCATCGGCTCGGAAGACGAACAACGAGTGACGGCGGGGGTTAAAATTCATTTATTATCATTTTGTAAGCCGCTGCCAAGTGCTGGACGATATGATTGATGTACTGTCATGGCTCGGCTTACGAGTTACGATATTATTCAGACTGCATGCGTAATATTCCAAGAATAGAAGGAAGATTAGCAATTTACACGAAACACTCAAAGGCATTAGTTATACCCAATCGAATTTAATTTAATAGTTATTGAACTTCTCTGAAATAACGAAGTCATAACATAGGCTAACAATTGCCAAGCACGGCTACCTAAATTGTCAATAAGTTATAATACTTGCTGATGTAAAAAGAGAAGGCCTTGATTGTTAAGCGGTAACCATCACCTATAACAAAGCATTGCTCATAAGCCTGATTTTTTTTATATATATTTTTTTATACAACTAGCTGATGGAACAAGCAGATGGCCAACCTGATGTTAAGTGGTAACCATCACCTATAACAAAGCATTGCCTCGTAAGTCACGCACGTTAGGAACGTGCCCTACGATGCACTGCCCTGCGTCCATCAACTTGAGGCATACAGATGTTAAACCTCATGTGCCTGTAATTTCACCGGCAACCACACTCTTCAAACCGAAACACAGCGTTGCTGCTTGGCGGCAGAAAAAGGCGTGGTGGTAGTACTTTCCCAAATAGAGCCCTTCACAAAGAGCTCTACTACTCTTAAAATTTCATCGGCAACCACAAATCTAAACACAGCATACACACGGAAGCATAGCATGCCTATTTCAAATGTAATATTAAATGCATATATTATTTGCACTTTTATTTTCATTTTGCATGAATGAAAGTAACTGTGTATTTTTCTCATCGTCAATAAATAAAAAGAATATATAAAGAGATAGAACCTACTGTGCCAACCCCCACTGAGTTATGATAAGAGCTAAAAATGGTGAAATAAAAAGTCTATTCAGTAGACCTCATTGCTAATGTTATGTTTTACCAATCGATAGCCTTCACAGCTTAGTTGGTTGTAGCTCTGCCTTCTGCGCTGTAGGCCATGGGTTCGAACCCCACCAAGAACAAAAATTTGCTTGATAAACATAGATGTTTGTTCTCTGTCTGGGTGTTAAATAACAATATAAGTATGTATTTACAAAAAAAGTATATTACATGTATTATATCAGCTATCTGGTTCCCATATTACAAGCTTTGGCTTAGTTTCGGGCTAGATAGTGCTGTGTGGAAAGTCCAGCAATATTTATTTATTTATTATTTATTTATAGGTAGGTGTGGTTGAGACACGTTCCTTAAAAAGCAAAAAGGAATTTGCAGAGGGAGTATCGCACAGCAACGGCGGCGTGGCCCTATCTGCATTTTTCCTAAAGTTTTTACGTAAATAATGTACGTAATTACTCGGAAAATTTTCATTTATCACAACAAAATAAAGACACTGCTTAGCTGTTATGAAGGCGCCGTCATTTTTATCACTTTGCATGAAAACTTTAATAAAGTAGCGACACTGCGTCCCGGCAGGTAAGTTATTACATTTTTATGTGAGGCCCGCTCTTAATTTCGCCCTGTTCCAACAACTTAGAGAAAAGATGAAAGTATCATACATACATCAATTTTTTTCATACATACATATACAAGGTGTTCCAATACTTGTGTTTAAAAACTAATGGGGCTAAAGTACCCATCAATATTAATAACTTTTTCTAAGGAACCAACACTGTGAACGCGAAAAAAAAAACAGCTGTTTCATACATTTTAGCCAGGTAGGTATTGAACTTTTGTATGAAACAGCTGTTTTTTTGCGTTTACAGTGTTGGTTCCTTAGAAAAAGTTATTCATATTGATGGGTACTTTAGCCCCCTGAAGTTTTTAAACACAAGTATTGAAACACCTTGTATAAAAAATGTATTTATGACAATAATATCTGTCGAATGTTGATATAGGCCATTTTTAGCTTTTAAAACACGCGTTATACTTCGTATGTAATTGAATATTGGCGAACAAAAAGCCTTACAAGTGCAGCGAAGCAAAAAGCTGGAGCCATTAATAAAATTAAGTTAGGCTGTATTGGATGACAATGGCTCTTCAGTACACCGACACAAAGCAACGTAATCCCTGAACTTTGTCAAGTGTAGCTCTTTGACAAACAGAAACGGGTTCCGCTAATAAATATATGCAAAAGAAACTCAATAACCTTGTAAGACGGAGAAGCAGCTAAAAGTAGCCGCAACCTTACTGAACAGGATACAATTCGTCGCTCTTTCAACCGTTCAAAATGTTAAATATTTCGGTTACCTTTTCTTTTTTTTTTCAATACTCAATTTATTTATTGCTTACACATGGTTTGGTTAGGTACAAACATAGTTGTTGGGTGTTAGTAAGTATCACATGGACCCTGCATAGGGTATGGCAACATGGAGGCAGGCCGAGGCTTTCAATTTACTAGTAGGTTCATAGGTATAGTCTTGCTTAGTAAATACCGTTCTTCTTTTTTTAAGTAGTGATCAGTTTCAATGTCAACAAGATAGGAGGCGGGGCGAAGACAAGAGCTAATGTGACTCTCGCTCGCACGTTTCGACATGTTGAAATATATAAAATCACTAAACTCATTTTCGAAGAATCGCAATCAACCATTTGTGCAATCACATTGCACACAGTTTAGTAAAAATTTTTGTAAAAGTTTTCCTACTTAAAAGTTTGCTTACGTACAAAAACTAATAAAGCAAACTTTTGAATAGGATAGTTATATATTAAATTTTTACTAAACTGTGTGCAATGTGATTGCACACAAAATGGTTGATTGTTTTCGAAAATGTGTTTAGTGATTTTACATCTTTCAACACGTCAAAACGTGCGAGCGAGAGTCACATTAGCTCGCCTGACATTTGCGACAAACTTTTATTTATACTGCTGTTAGAACCAGCACAATTATGGCCCACCTGATGTTAGGTGGTAGCCATCACCACACAAAGCATTTCCACGCAAGCCACGGACGTTAGGAACGTGCCCTACGATGCACTGTCATGCATCCATCCATAAAAGATGTATTTTAACTTAATCCATTAAAGATGTATTTTAACTTAATCCATTATAGATGTATTTAACATGTCAACACTAAAACTTTAAGGTTTTACGGGACCCTAATCGCTCTAAAAAGATTATTCAGGCAGTATACGTGCCCGCATAAAGTAAGAGCAATGTTTTGTTTGTCGAAGGCTAACATACTATAACTCGATGTGGGATTATAAAAATCTGGCTTTGATGGCGATAGAGTAGCTAGCTTTTATTTTGCCTCCACTGTAAGGGGTGTTTTCATATATGTGTACTTATTGTACCAGTGGAGCTTTGTTATGGGACGTCTGATGCGCCATTTTTTATTTGTTTAGTATTTGTGTCGCTAGTCGCTACCTATGTCTGTATTTGTGAGGATTAGCGGCCATATTGGACAAGTTGATATCAGGTTATACCTATATCAGTAGGTATCATTTAACCAAAAAGTTTGCTTTGGCAACTCCAGTTTGCTTTTATATTTTATTTATAATGTGTTTTTAATAATAGTCAAAACTTTTTTCATAGGGTATTAAGTGAAATCATTTTTCTTTCAAGTTCTTAATAGATAATTCAATAAGCTATTTTAGCAATAACATATCTCAATTAAATATTTGGACGTACCTCTGAATACCTCAAAATTATATTCAAATAATCTTGAGTTGGTAGGCACTTGGTACTGTACCTAACTAACAAAGATCGTACGACTATATCTGTTTTTTTATATCTCAAGCTCACAGATAAGTTGTGAGCTAAATAAAACATTTTCGATTCTATTCTTGATAGGTATTCTTTTAAAATAATACTGTCCTTTTTCTCAAGTGTTGTAATTCGTGTTAACAAATTACTTTGCCTATTTTCCCCAGTGCTAAACGAGTATTCTCACTATAAAAGTGGCCGGCAAAGGTCAGGCCCGCGTCAATGGCAGTCTACCGCCATGTTTACTCACAATAAAACACTAGTTTACGACAAACACTGAACTTTACCGCGCGAGGCATGATGACTACAGTTGTTATTTTCTTTTCACAGCGGATAAAAATACCCTTGCGATCGTTTTTAGGGTTCCGTACCCAAAGGGCAAAACGGGACCCTATTACTAAGACTCCGCTGGACGTCCGTCTGTCTGTCTGTCTGCCCGTCTGTCACCAGGCTGTATCTCATAAGCCGTGATAGTTAGACAGTTGAGATTTTCACAGATGATGTATTTTTGTAGCCGCTATAACAACAAATACTAAAAAACAGAATAAAATAAATATTTAAGGGAGCTCCCATACAACAAAAGTGATTTTTCTACCGTTTTTATAGTACGGAACCCTTCGTGCGCGAGTCCGACTCGCACTTGGCCGGTTTTTTTTTAAGTTCAGTAGCAAGATTACTTTTAAAAACCATCATGTCTGTCTGACGGTTTGTTTGGCAAAAATGCTAATTAATGCTCATCCACATTTTTAGCGGCTCGTTCAACCATTATTTATCCACATTTCGTGATAGCTATAATAGCCAGCTATGAAAAAAAAGTATATAATAGCTCGTATATAACATATTCCATAGCTCAGTTGCAAGCACGTGTGTATTGGCCTTAAAATGTTGAATGTCTATTCGCGTCACAATGACGTTTACAGACCTACAGATATTATGTCATGACGGAAACACTGGTGGTGGAATTTTTAGGTGGTAATATTAGAAATGGCGCATGGCGTTTTAAATAACTGGAAATAAATGTGGATCTTTTCATTACGCCCATGCTTTCTTGTAATAATGTTATGGTTTTGTTATTATGATAGAGCTTTGATAAAATAATAATGTTTTATTACATAGTTATAATCAATTCAAATAAATAAAAAAAAGGAAATTTATTTAGAAATAATTTAAAAGTGGCTTTTCCAGAGAGTGCACAATAATTTGAAGGAGTATTTTGATCTCATCTAGTGCCTCAGATTTATTGTGATCTCAGAGTTTTTTAAGTTTTGACTTTGTTACCTTAAATTTTATTATTAGGTAATTTATAGATATATTGTACGTCCGAAAGGATAAACTGTTGATTCTTGTATTATTTTTATAACACCTTTATGTACACAGTTATATAATAAAATATTCTTATTCTTATAAAAAGGCCTTGTTAGGAGTACAGGTGAGCGGTCAATCGGGTCTGACGGGATAATCTCTAGGTTATGCGGGAACGGTAGACATAGCCCGTGCCAATAATGAAATGAATCCTAAGGCTTTACTGATACTGTTTCCTATACAATTGTGTGTTTATCCGCTGTTTGACGCTGTTTTACGTCCAAAGTCAAATTTGATACATTTTTGAAGAAAACTTGCGGAAGATGAATTATTTGTTCATTCACTCATCTGATCATGACTCATCCGCAAGCACTAGCGGACTGAATGTGGCAACATTAACGCGTTTTGTCGGGTTAACGGTTAACGCTTTAACGGGTGTTAAGTCTCATGGCCTATAATTTAAGACAAGGTGTATGTATGAAACAGCTATTCTTTTTTCGCGTTCACAGTGTTGGTTCCTTTAGCTCCTGGTTTAGCCCCCTGAAGTTTTAAACACAAGTATTGGAACACCTTGTATAAGATACATAAGCATTAAGTACCTAAGGGAACAAACTCACTGTTTTTTCAGCTCTAATGTTCTGTTCGATTGCCCCATGGTGATCGATGTGCTGAACGCATTTACGTCAGAATCTTATAATCGACAGAATTGACTCATCTGACACTGACGTATATTTGCGTCACACTTCCATTGAGTTTCTTGTTGCACCCGCGATAATAATATTGTCAGGATTCTCACAAACAACAGTTAAAATAATATTTCCTTGTCTTAGCCTAACCACTCAACGAGAGGCCTTGAGACATATGGCCTCACTTATTAAAATCTGTCAAAAGATAGTCAGTGTCTAAACTTCTTGACAGCCTTCACAGCTCAGTTGGTAGTAGCTCTGCCTTCTGCGCCGTAGGCCGTGGGTTCGATCCCCACCGAGAACAAACATTTGTGTGATGAACATTGATGTTTGTTCTCTGTCTGGGTGTTATAAAATATAATTAGGATGTATTTACAAAAAAAAATAGTATTTAAGTAATATATAGCTATCTGGTTCCCATAGTACAAGCTTTGGCTTAGTTTGGGGCGAGATAGTGCTGTGTGGAATGTCCACCAGTATTATTTTTTTATTTTTATTTAAACTATTGTTATTTATTAACACTGAGGGGGTTAATTAACCAACAGCGACGGGGCTAGCTTTGAACATTGTTTCAACCTGAGCAACGTTTATGTGTGTAGCAGGCAACTAGCACTTCTAGAGTGTAGAATAAATAAATAATAAATATTGGTGGACTTTCCACACTGCACTATCTAGCCCCAAACCAAGCAAAGCTTGTAAAATGGAAACCAGATAGCTGATATAATATTTGAAGGATAATATAATATTTAAGTAATAAAAAATAATATTATAAGGAGATTTGTGAATGCATGCGTATTAAAATTCCTATATTAACACCCAGGTAGAGAACGAACATTTATGTTTATCACACACATGTTTGTCTTCGATGGGGATCGAACCCACGACCTACCGCGCAACAGCGCAAAAGGCAGAGACAACCTACTATCAACTAACTTAATTATTGCAAAAATCCTAAAATGATTTGACGAAGGCTCAAGATCATATGGATAAAGCCCACTACAGTATCTTAATAAACATCAGTGCAAATGCTCGGTTAGATAGATAGCTTAGTCTACATTCTAAACTTAACCATTTATGGCTGATTCGTAAACAATCAAGCATAGGTATACATTTTATAATTTCAACAAAAGCTGGCAAATATCCATCTACAAGAAGGTACGCACGTCAATTATACCAGAAAAGGGACCAATGAACATTAAAGTTAACAGCTCAGTTATTTCTGTACGGCTATTTTACTGCTTCATCGAACTCCTCTGTGGCCATCTCAGAAAGATGCATTATTATTACGAGTAGAAGCACATGGATGTCGTAAATTTTATGTTAATTTTGTTGTAAGTATGAATACTAAGGAATCCACGAGGCAAGATGTCATGTCGTAACGTTTTATAACACAACGTTTCGGTGGTATACTCGAAATATGAACATTACAAGTAAGCATATTCCAGCATTTATTATGCAAACATTCAAGCTGTGCCACCCCTTTACCAGTGCATATCAAATAAGCGGAAAAAATGCGGTTTTTAGTAAATAAGAGTTATGTTTCCGCGTTGAATTTTGTAGAATTACTTAATTACAATTGCATTTAGCCGGTCTAGTAATTATTCAGCCAAAAATATTTTATAAGTTCTAAATCAAGTTCTATAATTATACTAGCTCTTACCCGCGGCTTCGCACACGTTTATTTTAGAATACTTACAAATAAAAGAATGGTTTATTGATATGATTGGCAACATCTTGAATATTTTTTTTTTGTATTTTCTTCCCCATGGAACAATCTTGAGCCACGTAATTTAGACAGAAGAAACAGGTACTAACTGACGACTTGAAGTTCCTGCCTCTTCGATTGTTTGTATAAAATATTTAAAAAAAAGTTATAAAAGTCGGGATAAAAAGTATTCTATGTCCGTCTCCTGGTTCTAAGCTACCTCCCCACCAATTTTCAGCCAAATCGGTTCAGCCGTTCTTGAGTTATAAATAGTGTAACTAACACGACTTACTTTTGTATTAGATTTCCTATTCCGATTTGGTGGCATAGCAAAGACTTATCCAAACTTCACGAACGGATTGACCCATTGCATAATAGGACTTCTCACAAGATTTATGATCAAGATCAATGACCTCCTAGGCTTGATAGCGTGGAATTGGCACCTAGATTCATTATTCATTATTCATGCGAATTCTTAAATGAGTCTCGCTGGCGGTACTTACCTAACCCGCTAACAATTTGCATAAAAACTCTATGAAAAACGACTATCCACAAACAACAACTTAGAATGAGCGACAGTGAATTTCAGAAATTGAATGTTATTATTTTCCTTAGAACGTTTTAAGTAAGCACTCGTAACTTATCCCAAAGCCGATGATAGCAAAAAGTTTATTGGTGCAAGGACGGGTAAAGGGCGGAGGATTGACCTGGTAAATGCTTCGTCTAGAGGTTAAACTGGAGGTTTGGAGGGATCTTCTAGGTACTAGGCTTTTTAGAGAAATTGCTAGGCTTCTAAACTATTTGATGCCGTCCCGCTACTTGAAGTAGGTAACCCAGGGGCGCTCTCGGTTATTACAGTAGATGGGTAGGTACTGATAGTGCTTTCTGTAATTAAAATTAATTTTAACTAGACAAAGTCAAAACTATTCTTAAAAAATATTCAGTCAAATTTAATATTACCAAATACAAGCTTTGTTTAGTTTGGGACTCAATTAGCGCTGTGTGAATTGTCCACAAATTATGTTACTATCATTTAATTTTATAGAAGAGTATGAGGAGTAATATAGGAGTTTTTAGGAAGTAGTAGAGCTCTTTGTGGAGGACTCGCTCGGGAAAGAACTGTCACTTAGCAATAATTTTACTTTACACATACGAAAAATTAGGTTTAAATAAGAAGATACGAAGTAGGTTTTATTATTATATGATGGATCAGTTTCCTTGTAAATTTTGTAAACGGACGTATTTTGAAATGAGAGTAAGGTCGAGCAAACGTTTTTCACATTGCCGGGACGCATAAAGCATTTTTGTTTTACAGAGATAGAGAAACAAATTTTTATTACATTGCCATCATTTACATTGTCCCAGAATTCTCTCATTTGCGTATAGAGACAATAGTTATTTTGGGTGGTGACGTCACACGCTCTACATTCCGTAGCCACATTAGCGGCACGCTATTTGCGAAATCATTTTTACTCAGACTTATTTCAGTTCCGCTATTTTACACCCACAGTCCAGTAACGTTGTGTTGTCACTTTTCGTTTGGGTATGAAGTTTCTTATAGTGCAAGAGCATTGTAATTTTACCGAGTAGCCCGCCGATCAAATAGCATGTTTAAAGACAGAGTAAAAAAATTGAATTCAGTTAAATGACAAAGATCCGTTGTCTTTTAGCTAGGTATAGGAAATTCTATATCGCCAGATCGCCATTAGCTAAGTATAGAAGAATCTAGGTCGCCAGATCCCCAATTTCATGACAGGGTTTTTTTATACAACTAGCTGATAGCTGATGGTACAAGCAGATGGCCCACCTGATGTTAAGTGGTAGCCATCACCTATAACAAAGTATTGCCTAGTAAGTCACGCTCGATAGGATCGTGCCCTACAATGCACTGCCTTGCGTCCATCAACTTGAGGCATACGTTAAGCATGATGTGACAGTAATTACACCGGCAACCACACTCTTCAAACCAAAACACAGCAACGTTGCTCGGCGGCAGAAAAAGCCCTTCACAAAGAGCTCTACTATTCTTAAAATACTCTTATATATCGTTAGATCGCCATTAGCTAGGTATAGAAGAATCTAATTCGCCAGATCGCCAGTTTCATGACAGGATTGCATACTGGTGCGATTCGTGTAGCATACCCCCCTCATATTACAAATATTTTAACATTTATAATGAAAGTAAAGCTATCACGGCGGAATAAAAGTCATCAGCTAGCACCGTTAGAGAGATCGCTATTGCATTATATTGACAATATTAGTTAGCGCACCGTCGGTCGTCACGTATGTGATATTTTGATCTGAAACATTATTATTATTCAACCGTGGGCTTCAGAATATTTTTACACAAATAATTCTACTTTTTACCAAAGTCAGGAATAAGTTCCATAAAATCAACTGCACTTGATTAGAATGATCGCCATAAATTGGCCACGAGCTTCCGCTCTACTCTCTTACGTCATAAATCGCCCGTTATTCCTTTAGTTACGTTGTTTTTCGGCTACGTATCTCCACGCTGAGCCAAGAATGTAATCCATTTAATGGAATCGTAAGCGATGTATCAACACGCACAGAAGATTTCTCTTTTATTTGTTTGTTTGTGCAAACAACTTGGTTTTGGAGCAATGGTTGTGGTGTTTTCTTCATTACAGTGAAGCATGTAGTACGTACCTAAGTATACGCTTCTTTGTAATGAATATAAATGGTGGAGTTCACTTCGAGAGCATCACATTGGTCTATCTCGATTTCCAATCCTCAGGTTGTGCCTATACGGTTGGTGATCCTTATGCACCAATGGATAATATTAAAAAAATATATACCTAGGTACAACTTGCTCAAGTAGAATTATGGAACAAGCAGATGACCACTAGAAGTTGAATGGTAACCATCACCTATAACAAAGCATTGCAAGTCCACTGCCCTGCGTCCATCAATTTGAGGCATACAGATGTTAAGCCTGTGCCCGTAATTTCAGCGTTAACCATTTTAGATAACTGTAATAGTCCACAACACATACGCAATAACGTATAATACACAATAATATATAATAATAATAATAAATAATATAAAACAAAATATCTCTAAAACGGTGATGATAACAACTTTACGGCGAATATGTGTTTTGTGCAATTTTATGACAGTGCCCAAACTAAATTTGTTATGGCATAAGTAAATAAGATATATTGAAGTATTAGGTACACGGGTATTTATCGCGTTTACCTTGATTATTTTTCCCGACGTTCGCGAGAGTTAAAAAAAAATAAGTAAATAAAACATGTCAAATTGTATGAGCCATGTTTACAACACCCAAAACAGTGCATGGGCTTTACTACGTAACAAAAAAGAGTGCGAGAACTTGTCATTGCGAGTAAACGAGTAAAGTTATAAATTTTGGTATTCGATAACCGATGACTCAAAGCCATATTGCTCTCAAACGGTGACCATAATTTAAGCATTGTTTATCTTTTGACGAATGTTTTAGTAAGACTATTAAGAAAACAGTAATAACTACAGAAGTAGTTATAAGTACCTATAGGCATGCATATGAAAAGCGTGAACCTGTGTAGTCCCAATCGCACAATCATTTAATTAATTTTACACAGTTAACAGTTATTTTGCAACCGAAAAACTCAATTTTCCAACCAATTAAGTACAAATTACACGATAAAAACTTGTCACAGATTGTTTCACACTTGTATTTGGTCGACTGAAATATTTTAATTACATATTAAAATGATACACGATCCCGACCCACGCAGGAGAACGAACAGGTCAATAAGCAATTACGTGCCTGATCTAGTAATTATGATGGTCAAAGGTAACGAAATAAACACAATAAAATGGTGGACATTTTACACAGCGCCAACGCCAAAATGAAACCTGTTCTATTGAAACCAGATAGAGTAAGATATAAATACTACACTAAGTATAGGTAGGTACAACACGTACTATTTTCAATAAAACTCAAAACATTAGTAACAGCTTGTGATGATCAAGTTCATCATTTATCATAAATCAGCATTCCTATTCACTTTTCTGTCCCACTTACGTGATTTATTCTATAATTTGCCAAACATGAATTAACTATGAAATATCTCCAGAACATCTGGATAGTCGATATTAGGTTATTGCGTCCATGAATTATACCCAGCTTCCCTTTGAGATATTGAGAACATTATATCTGTCGTGAGATAATTAATCTATCTACATCCGATGCTAAAACAACATCAAAGTTTTGATCTAGTCGTTTGGATAGATCTGGATAGATCTATGAAAACATATTATTGGGTGTCACAAACGAAGATAACAAGATCGGATAGACCAATTTATACATAATTTTCATAGAGGTAATTATTTTGTCGTCAGTAGTTTAAGATTTAAGATTTGTGGGGAGTTTGCTCTCGGGTGAGGCCTTACGGGCGTTGCCAGTGCGTTGCGTCATCGCAACGCATTGACTTCAATGCCTCAATGTAAGCGATGTGTTGTTGCAATGCAATGCCGGTACTACGTCGTCGTAGCGTTCCCACATAGTACAGTATACAGTGTAGGATGTGTGAACTTTCTCCTTCGAAGCAATAATCTGTGGTAAGTTGCTGCTTCGGCATTGCAGTGCATTTTCTCTCCCAGCTTCGTCTCTCTGATTCTCTTGCATTGCGCATGACGTCACAACGCATCATGTGCAAGTGCATGTCACTGTAATTCCCTACGTCACCGCTCAGGCGCCGCAACGCACCAGCAACGCATCGTTTGTGATCTTACTCTAAAGCACAAATGTTCTCTCTGGTACATGCTTATTTCAGTTTGTAATTACTTAGCTGTTTCTTTTTACGTACTCAGGTGTTGATTAGGTTTTCCTGAGAAATTCTGACTATCCTCAATGCCAGGAATTTCTTAGCCTGGTTTTAATCGGTGAAGTTTGGTAACAAACATCCAGATACCTAACTTCAAATACTAGTAGGAAAGGATTTACGGAAACTTAACTGGTTCAATAACGTTATAAGTGCTCCAGTGCTTACTCCCCCAGGAACCAATGTTCGGGCAAATGGCTTCGAAAACGAACGTCGATAATGAGCTCCAGTTGATTTAACTAGCAATTCGACTAAACTAGCTAACGTACAGCTAAGTAATTGCCGGCATTGTGAAATAGGAAACAATGCAGTAGGTATAGGCAAAAAAAAGCAAAACATAAAATTGTAACGCTAATAACATCACAAAAAAAACATCACTAAAATTATACATATTTATTTATTTATTTATTTATTTATTAATAGACGAGCAGCTGTCGCTGATGTGTCTATATCGCAGTGTTGGAATTGTCGTTATGTATGATAAATTTTTTTTAGCATGGATTTGTTTGTTCGAAGCCAGTTGTCGAGCTTGTTTTTAAAGGCATTGACAGTAGGAGCAGTAACTACGTCTTCTGGTAGGGCATTCCAGTCCATATAGTCTAAATTTTAGTGAGCATAGATTAGTGGGTAGTTGTATGTTGAGATGGTGAGTTTTATAGAGAAATAAGACCTATTTAATAAATCTTTTAGTCTTATAAAAAAAAAATCAGTAAACACGCAAAGCACTCGCACTCTGTGAAATATTGCTAGGTACAATAAAAAAAAAAGTTTTTTTTCTATTTGCATGAGTTTATTTCTAGCTTTATTGCACTTTTGTGATGCGACAACTTTTTGAAGCCAGATCAAAGGTTTTGAGCCAAGTATTTGTTGCTGGGGTTGTAAAGTTGATAGTGATAAACGATGTTTTTTGCATCTGCAATTTGTGATGTTTTAGATTATTAATAGATGTATTTATTAATAAATGTACCCAGTATAAAGAACAATATACAATAAGAACAATAGACAGATTTAGAATAAATAATATTCAAATTAAAGAAAAAAAGAAGACCTAGGCGAACGTATCTCGATCAGATAGCAGACGTTCTAGAGAAAGGCCAGGTCAAGAGTACCCTAAACCGACGACAATGTATGAAGAATGTTATGAGAGTGAATGAAGCGAAAGAGGTATGTAAGAATCGTAGCAAGTGGAAATCCGTGGTCTCTGCCTACCCCTATGGGAAACAGGCGTGATTTTATTTATGTATGTATGTAATATTCAAATTGAAAAAGATTTATAGCAAAAATGTAAATACTATGTCGCAAGTCCCAACGGCTTCACCGCGATAACTTTCAGGGAGAAGTGAGTGTTAAGCCTGCCGTCTAGTAGGTAGAAAAAGTACCAAGGCGAATACAAGAGCTAATGTGACTCTCGCTCGCACGTTTCGACATGTTGAAAGATATAAAATCACTAAACTCATTTTCGAAAAATCGCAATCAACCATTTTATGTGCAATCACATTGCACACAGATAAGTAAAAATTTCATTTTGATCATTTGAAGTTTTCCTACAAGTTTTCATATGTACCAAAACTAGTAAAACAAACTTTTGAGTAGGAAAACTTGTATAAATTTCAAAATTATTGTAAACTAAACTGTGTTTTCGGAAATGGGTTCAGTGATTATATATCTTTCAACAAGTCGAAACTCAAACGAGTTAAATTAGAGAGTTTGTAATTATAATAGTATGCTGATTCTGAAAACCTGATTGTTTATAGGCTAAAGTGATTGGTATCAAAAGCGAACTAAGGGCCGGTTTCACCATGCTCTGTTAGATTAACAAAGGATTAAACGGCCGTTAAAAAATTACAAAATGTACGCGTTTGACTTATAAGGTTAGATTTAACGGCCTGTTAATCCTTGATTAGTAACTAACAGAGCATGGTGAAATTGGGCCTAAGCATTGTATTTTAAGTCTTTTATCATTCCTTTCTTAAGTTATATCTATGTATAAACTAACAGTGAAACGCTTCAGCGCCAGCATCCCGTATAAAAGTAAGAGCATAAGTGAAGTTCTCATTAAATCTATATAAATCTGTTGCTATAGAAAAAGGCTTTGCTACAATGAAACCGATGCTAATTTTATCAATTACTGTTTAAGACAAATTTCCTAGAACGAGCAAAATACTTGTATATAAAAGTAAAGATACGGTTGTTTGGCTTGATTAGCATTCAACAGAAAATAAAATGTTTTCAATCCCTAATGGCTTTCCAACGAAATTGTAAAAGCAATTATAACAAAATATAAATTGGGAAGTTTATGAATAGAACCGTCATTAATTTCAGGTCGGGCCGAAAGGATTTTAATGTAGGTTTGTTTGTTTAGGAGTTGTGAACTACATAGTCACAAGCGGCTGGCCGGGATCACCTGAACGCAACTACATCATATTGGTAACTATACTGAAATTACCTTTAACAATTCGAAAAACTAAAATTTATTTATAACAGTAACTTTTTTTAAAGTAGTAAAGCCCTTTGTTAAGGGGTCGTCTGGAGAAGTATCTACCATACCTATTTCTGCCGCCAAGTAGCGTTGCTGTGTTTCGGTTTGAAGAGTGTGGTTGCCGGTTAAGTCACAGGGACATGAGGCTTATCATCTGTAAGCCTCAAGTGCAGCATTGTAGTAGTCATTACCGAAACAAAAGCTCAAAACAAAAGTGAACTTATCAACTGGCCTTGTAAATGTCCATCGCAATTCTGCAACGCTACCATCATCATCATCATCAGCCTGAAAATGTCTACTGCTGGACACAGACCCCCCTATACATTTTCAGGAAGAACGATTCTGAGCCCTGTTCATCCGCCGACTTTAAGCGATCCTTAGAATATCGTCGGTCTATAAAGTAGAGGCAAAGAGTGTGACCCCCTCACACTCTTTGCCTTCCATATTGTGATCGCCATTCGAGAACTTTTATTCCCCAGCGGCTGTCAGTTCCTCGAGCTATAATGTGACCGTGCCACTTCAACTATCTCATTCTGCGTGCTTTGTTAACTTAGACTTTGACAACATTATATTAATTTGTAACAAGAATCATACAAAAGAACAGTATAGAAACGAAGCCATAACTTTGTTGCCTGTTCTTCAAAGCTTGGTCGCGTGGAGCTGGCACATATGTATATAGATTAACCTAGCTTTAAAAAGATTCAAAGTGGAACTTAATTATGATTCAATTGAATAAATACCTTTTGATTTTGACTTGGTTTTTGTTTGAATTTCTTCATTTCTGATTTACGTAGCTATATTCATCATCCGCCACAACCACAAACTTCCAATATCCGCTATGAATTATACAAAACCCTAAATTTCGGTTATTGAGTCGGTTCAAACGAAAAAGGCTTAAATCGTTATTTCTGAAAACTTATGAGGGAGGCCAATGCTTTATGCAGCATAGGCTTCTTCATACTGATGATGAAGAGGACGACTTGGCATTAAGACGAAAGAATACCGGCTCTTTCTCCATACAAACGTAGTCTACTGTTTCCTCCCTGGATAATGATACTAGAGCAAATATTTTTGTACCATAAAACCTCTAACTACCATGACCATGCCCCTATGTCTAGGTTTTTTTTAATATTCTAATTATTATAGGAAGTAGGAGTCTTCAAAAACTAGAAATATTGCCTAATTTTTTAAACATTTTCAGACACTCATTCAAAAAAAATTACGCATATTTACAAAAAAATTAGAACATAGGGGCATAGCTGAAGGTTTTGTATAATTACATAAAAAAACTAAAACAATTGGGCATGTTTTGGGGGAGTAAATAGCCGACTACGAAATGCTGTTTTGGTCAATAATTATGTACCTAAAACGGTCTGAGCTGCAGTTGTCCCCTTCTTCCTTGGGGCGCGGCGTCGGCATGCAGCGAGACAGGAACATTTTATTCAAATACTTATTTTTCAAAAGTCTCTCAGGTATCCTTTCCTCTAAGCTGTCTCCTAAGAGACTTTAAATTTGTAGGTATACCCCCGGCAACTGTTAAAACAAGGTGAAACTGCGTAGGACTAAAAAGCTCTCATTAGGCGTTCACTTATTCATCACGTAGACCTTTGTCAAGCTCAAGTTAGAATGCGTCACGTATTTTTGCTTGTTTCTTTAGCACTTGTTTCTAATAATTGGGTCGCTAGCGAGCAAGTCGCATCCAACAGTGGGATTTACTTTTTTTTATACAACTAGCTGATGGAACAAGCATCGGGCCCACCTCATGTTAAGTGGTAACCATCACCAATAACAAAGCACTGCCTCGTAAGTCACGCACAATAGGAACGTGCCCTTCGATGCACTGCTCTGCGTCCATCAACTTGAGGCATACAGATGTTAAGCCTCATGTGCCTCTAATTACACCGTCTACCACACTCTTCAAACCGAAATACATCAACGCTGCTTGGCGGCAGAAAAAAGCGTTTTCATTCGCATGATGAAATCGTTTGAAAAAAGCGCATATGACTGAGCTTTACCATGATCATGATAAACCATAAAATACCTTGAAACCAATTACTCGTGTTCCTTCGTTTATCGTTTTTATGGTAGACCTGTGCTACTGAAATTGTAAAACTTTTTTTTATGATTTTTTTATATTATCTCGAGGCACACAACCAATAAATAAATAAATATTCAATGATAGTGGCCATTTCAAACTTGCATTATGAGGAGAACCAGATAGCCGATATAAGTTATACTTACACACTTATCAAAAACAGAACTACACACTGAACAAACGTATTTTAGTTTTTTTATGTATGTGATAAACATAGGGAATGTTCATCACAAACGTATTGGTCGTCGGTGGGTATTGAACCCACAACCAACAGCGCAGAAGGCAGCTACTACCAACTGAGCTGTAAGACAGCCTTCACAGCTCAGTTGGTAGTAGCTCTGCCTTCTGCGCCGTAGGCCGTGGGTTCGATACCCACCAAGAACAAACATTTGTGTGATGAACATTGATGTTTGTTCTATCTCTGGGTGTTATATAATACTATAAGTATGTATTTACAAAAACGTATGATATGTATTATATCAGCTATCTGGTTCCCATATTACTTTGGCTACATAGCTTTGGCTTAGTTTGAGGCTAGATATTAGTACAGTGTGGAAAGTCCACCAATAAAAAATAAAATAAAAAGTCAGGCAATGCATGGAAGATTTGCTTAGCGAAGCTATGGTGCTTGGGGTACCAGCCTGTGCTACTTCAAATCAGCTTTCAATGTAAAATGAAGCTTGTTACGATGGTTTTATTATTTTATCTCGTATTGCATGGATGCGAAAAATTCGTCGTTGTTATTTTCAGGTACTATTTCTACTGTGCTCGTGTTAACAGCATACTACAGTCTGTACGGTTCCCAACTTCCCGTGTCACACTGTTTTATTTTGCTTTGACTTGAACTGAATTTCGAGCATTCCAATTACATTCAGTCAGAATTGTAAGTTTCCGATGCTTTTGCCGGATTTTTTGGTACCTACTCGTACCTTCAATTTTCAACCTTTTCAAATAATTGGGTATCTCCCAATTTATAGTTAGCTGCTACTTATTAATTTTCAGCAATTAGTAGCGACCATTTTGTTACTCGTCAGTGCATTTACTTCTGTTCTCGATATTCTTTTTTTTAATAAAAAAAATGCTGTACCTACTCGTTTTTGTGAAAAGCTCTTCAACATTAAACTTTTTCCTCTTCTAGTCAGCGAAAAAGTATTTTGTTTTTCTTTAGAATATATTTATCACTTTATTTTATATAGCTGATAAATATACCCACTGTGACGCGTTCACAACCAATCTCATAGCACAGCAACAAGTGCTAAGGGTTCTGTTGGTATATAGTCTATTATTTCAACATGATTATTCAAAGCATTAATAGCTTAGTTGTGAAGGTAACACGGAACCAGACGGGTTGGAATAGATAAATACTAAAATTGATTTTAGTCACGGTAACAATGTCACTTCAGTTGGCCACCTACCAAATATTATTGTATTTCAGACAGATCATTTACTGAGCGGAAATTTTGTGCTCACAACAATTATTTTTTACGACACATATATATTCCTTTCAATGTTTTCTTAAATAGAGCTATTAGTTATTGATAAATTCGTTTTCTTTCTTGTCTATGACCAACGATAAGTCAAGTTCACGTTCTGTTATATCTCGTGCCTACTGCAGTTAAATAGATACGACCTACCTAGATATTTTTAACGGTATAAAACAAGACTGTATCCTTCTACCGACAATTTAATTTTAAGCCTCCATGTTGCTACACCCTATGCAGGGTCTAGGTTACCTAACAACTATGTATGTACATAAAATACACCATGTGCAAGCAATAAATGTATTTGGTATTCAGTAAACTTACATACTTGCTACTGCAATAGTATGCTCTACAATTTTCATGATGAAACTTATCTAGAATGATAGATAAAACTCATACTAGCAAACCTAGGCGTTTACTTGTAGGAGTCATATTTAGACCTCGACATATCTACCTATGTTTATTACTTGGTTCTCGGTGGTAATCGAACCTATGGCCTATCAGTGTAGAAGCCTTCTTTGCCTTCTGCGCTGTGAGGCCTTTAAAGAATAGTTAGACTACTGTGTAATTATAGAGAAATGTGGAGTGAAAGAAGACGTAGTGATGCGGGTAGAGAAAGGTATGTTAAGATGGTTTGGGCATGCGGAGAGGATGGATGAAAGGAGATTAACGAAACAGGTGCATCAGGCGAGCGAAATGGGACCGTTGGGAGGGGAAGACCTAGGCGAACGTATCTCGATCAGATAGCAGACGTTCTAGAGAAGGGCCAGGTCAAGAGTACCCTAAACCGACGACAATGTATGAAGAATGTTATGAGAGTGAATGAAGCGAAAGAGGTATGTAAGGACCAAGTGAAAATCCGTGGTCTCTGCCTACCCCTATGGGAAACAGGCATGATTTTATGTATGTAGGTATGTATGTATGTAGACTGCTGAAATTCGACAAGATTCAAATTGTTATGAACTCATCGTCAATAGAAGAATATAAAACACAATACAGATTTAGTCAGGGCCATTCTATGAATGAGCCGGTCATAGATTGTAAAATAAAATATTTTTCTTAAAAGTTTTTCAGAGCAGTAGGTATTCTTTTGATGTATGAACTGCATGTGTAGCGATAAATTTGTTTTATAGCATAAATGGATGAAGTAAAATAAAATGTCTATTATTTTTATATATTAGTATTCATATACTGTTGAGCATTATATATAAATGTAAGGTCGTTAACCGGCGTTGGCTCACACGTGGCTGTGATGAGCGGTTTAAACAGAAAACAAATTCACAACTTTTATAGGCACGGTAGATACCTGAGGAGATATCTACCATGCCTATAAAATATCTACATTAGTACCAGGTACCAACTCAAGATTCGTATTATTATTTGTAAAGTAGGTAATGCCGAGTACGCCATACAAAAACGTCTATGATAAACGCACATGTACTTTATATATCTTTAAAATAACTAGTAGTTCGCCCCGAACTGAGATCTCGTGATGCCACCCGACGAACGCATCAAAACTTTGAGTCGGTAGTAGTCAGAGGCAAGTCCAAACATTATCTTTGGACTTTTTTCTGACTACCGCCTACTAACTTGGTATGGTTACCAAGTTTCAACTCTATTGGCCTATTTATTGAAGAGTTCCGTTGAACAGACCTTGGCTCCATCATCATTAAAAAATCAGACCTGGTCGTCGTCACCATTTTATGAGAACTTAGTACCTCCTTAAATTATTTCAAGAACAAAAAATAGGAAAAATCAAAGGAACTGGCCGACCAGTAGAAAAACCTTGATTTCAAGGAAACTCTTAGAGATGGGAGCTCTTGGATCGCTGGTTATCTTAATTTAACTTTTTAAATTTTATCTCGAAAACTGAGCGAAAAATTGTTTTGGAATGTCCAAACAAAGCCCTTTCATATGACATGTAACTTGATTTTTTTATGTAACTTTTTTTATTTTTGCTCTCTTAAAAAACCCCATATCTCAAAAACCCTTCATCCGATTTTACTCATATACTTACCAGTAAATTTCTCAAGTACAAGCTATCGACATATCAAATTTCATGGAGATCGGATCAACGGTTCTAAAGTTATCGCCAGACAAACATACATACATACATACATACATACATAAAATGCCAAATCGCCCAAGTTGAAACTAAGATCTTCGTTCGCTTCGCTCACTCGATCAATAATAAATATTGGTAGACTTTCCACACAGCACTATCTAGCCCCAAACTAAGCCAAAGCTTGTAATATGGGAACCAGATAGCTGATATAATACTTGATATCATACTTTTTTTTCGTAAAAACATACCTATAATATATAATAACACCCAAACAGAGAACAGACATCTATGTTCATCACACAAATGTTTGTTCTGTGTGGGGATCGAACCCGCGGCCTACTGCGCAGAAGGCAGAGCTACTACCAACTGAGCTGTGAAGGCTGTCAGTAAAAGGGATTACATCCGTGCGCCTATTTTATACAATTCAATTTTATTTCATTGGCACGATTTAAAGATAGAAAATATTTTTAATCTGTAAATGGTATCAATCCAAACCAACATGTTACGAATAATACACAATAGAGCCATTAGTACGCCCCGTCTGGTTGCTCTCTCGCAAATCTCGATGTAATGTTTGTGTATTTGTTACTCCCAAAACCCAGCATTACGTTATATTAAATCAACCCACACATTCAGACATGTTCGATCCGATACACATATTAGGTAGAGCCACGTACAAAACGTATACAGAGTCGCCTGAAGGCATACCGACCCTAGATGTAGGCACATACAAATAACAACCAAAAAACATATACCTATTAACAGACTACCATTTCGCATGTATTGATGGACTTGTATTGTTAAAACAATAAAATTTTGTTTAAGTAAAATTTTGTTTTGAACTAGTGTAGTGTAAAAATATAATTTATGCAGTGAATGTGAAAAACTCTAATCAAGAACACAAGAACAAAGTGTCTTAAATAGAGACAGTAAGAAAAGTGTTAGAGGACACATTCTTAGTTGCAGCTTACTTTAAAAAACTAGGTCAGGGTTAAATTACCTATTAGCCTTAATTATGGCTAGATTGTAATATTATTAGAGTATGTTATAAAATAATACCGTACACTATTAAAAAAAAACACACACCAACCGACTGGTAACAAATGCCATAAGTTTTTTTTTTCACCAAGCAATAAAAAACCTTATACATAGTATTAAATAATTCCGTCTCTACTTTAAACTAGCCAAAAACAATGACGGAATATTTTGATCTGACGGATAGCGTAACACTTAGTTAAAACATGCCCACAATCAAACAAGGTCTCTTTGTCGCTGTGACGGCATCAAATCGAGAAAATCGCTGCTCTATGCAGGGTATTTATGTCGGTTATTTAGAGCCCGCATCGAAAAGCACAGCAAAGGACGAACCGCCACTAGACGAAACGACGACCTAGTAGGTAATGTCCAAATAAATGTATTCAATTTAATGAGATGGATCACTTTGGAAACTACTTAAAGCTAGGTGAATCTAGGAACCAGATCGTAGTGGTATCCTGTGGGTGCTCGAAACAAGCAATCAATCAAATGCCGCGCAAAACCTCTCTTGAAATTTATGGAGAAGGCCTTCGTACAACAGCGGACGTCCTTCTTCTTCTTGTTGTGTCACTAGTTCTTTCGAAACAGTGCGGTGAAAGGATTTTAAGTGCACCTCAAATAGGCTCGAAAGGAGAGGACGTCCTCAACAATGACGATAATGGTTTAAAGCCAACGGTACCTTCACAGTTATTTTTCCTTTATGACTGAAACTGCCTCCAGTAGATTTTTAGCTCGATGGGTCGCCAGCCAGTGATCCATAACGACACTGATTGGATAAAGGGTTCCGTACAGAGTACAGATCTTTATCGTGGAATTATTTATGAAGCCATACAGTACAGCTTTAGCACTATATACGATGGCTTTTGTTTGAAAAGTTCTGCTTTTATTACGATTTCTTTACATATTGCAAGGTTTTTGTTCGTTTTGACGAATGTAGAGAATATGAATATACTTAAACATATATGCTATTAGTATTATACTAAAAGCGAGGTGAACTAAAGGCCAGACCATTTATTTGTGGTGATTTATAGCTACATACTGATGATGAAAATTTGGTCCATAAATCACGATACATTGCATCCCAGGACTGAACAAGAATCAGGTCCGGACAATGCTATTTTTGTTTTTAACAGGATGCCATACCAAAGTACCTAGATATAATATCCTGTATTCGGTGGTCATATGGTCATTTTTGACAGGATGAGATTTAGACAAAGAACGTTTTAGAAAAGTTGCATTATTGACGGGTAGCGTTTTAGAACAGTTGCGTTTTAAAAGAGATGTAATTTTAGACCAGTTGCGTTTTAGGCGAGAAGCGTTTTAGACCATCTGCCAGTTGCGTTTTAGAACAGTTTGTACTTATACCTGCTACTTTTTAGAATTAATTTTGCTAATTAGACCAGCTCCTTTTTTAGACGCGATGATACTAACCCATAGTCTTATCTGTGCCCATAGTAATCATCAGCTAGAATACTAACAACTGCAAAAGTACAAGTATGACAATTTATGATAATAAACATTCGTTCGATTACCTACGTATCTAGAATATCTAGATTCTAGTCTATTGATAGACTATTTAATTAGCACAGTCAGTCTACGATACGAATACCTATCATTCGTCTATTTTTAGTGCTCATAAATACAATTGAATGCCAAATCTCAGACGCATCTAAAGATTGTTAATGCCACTAGAAGTGGCAAAAAATGCTCTACGGTTTTTTCCTACATAAATCAGTAATAATCAAGATAATCTATCACATTTTGAAGTCAGTGCCAATCAGTTTTCTAGGTTTAATACCACTCGAACCTAGATTCAGACGAGCCTAGATAGCTTTAAGACGTTTAAAAAGAGATCCTTGTATGGTTTTGTTGATTATATGCCGTTTGACTTTAAATTGCAGTCGCTAAATGTATTGGATAAATAGATACCTAATATCCCCCATCACTAGCTGAAGTTTTACATATTCGAGCGAAGCGTATTTTGAAATTTGTTTGCCACAACAAATAAAAGAAGAAGTTTGAAATTTCAGCCGATTCGCGCTTAAATTGCAATGCGTGCTACTAGCACAGGTACCTACAGTTTCTGTCAATCAAGTTTTGGGAGAGGTGCCAGGGAATAACGTTGTCTTGTCCACGAGATATCGTGAAACACTAAACTACAAATATTATTGTTTTGCAAACCCTATGAATCAGATTACGGATGAAAAAGGAGGTCGAGTCGCAATGATCAGAGGGATTAGCATCTGTCCTACTGGCAATTTCCTTTCTCACAATATTTGACATTATCTAGAGAGCACATATCCATGCGTTATATAGAGTTCACTGTTCCTAGAAACTTGCAGTTTAGAGGGAGTGTTTGTGTGCATGTTACCTACATGCATACAAACAAGAAGAAGAGGCTGCATGCTTTATTGAAAATGTTCATACTTGAGGTTTTGCTGCGTTTTTCCAAACACATCGTGTGAAGACAAAAAGCGTGTTTAGATTTATGAATGTTGCTCAAGTTAGCCCTGTCACTGATTCTCACCAACCATTGGTGAGAGATGGCAACACTAGGTACACTGATTATCTTTCTGTATAACATGACATACAAGTGTCCTATGTACCTATGTGTCAAACATGACAAACAAGCAAACATTGGTATACTTAGGTATAGCTTATGTTCTAGAATAGCATAAATGCTTATTTCTTAGCGTAGAAGCAAGTAAAATATGAAGAGGAGATTAAAAAAAAATAAGTTTGATTCATATTTACTATATTTAATTACAACCCATGTAAAAATTTTAAACATTAAAATGAATGACCTGATATTAGATAATTTAGTGAATTTATTTCTTCTTATTTAATTGTTTTTGTTCAGTAGGCGTCGAGATATACCTACTTTGCGGCGCCCGGCAGTGAGTTAGTGCGCAACAGATGTTGGTATCAGAACATTCGGAACGCATTCCGTTGGAACTTACAAGAAACTGGAATAGACGAATGATTTAATTTGGATTTCGGAATGACGTTTGTTTTTCATTCGTTTACTAATAGAATCCACAGATTACTTTGAACTCCTGCTACTTTACCATGAAAAACGATGCGCGGCATGCGAGACAGCCACGACTCGACTTTGGAACGGACTCTTGCTCTGCTGTGTAACTCAAAATGTCTATACGAACCTTCCCATACCGTTTTTCATGTGCGACCTGTAGGTAGGCTTTTCTTGGCACATAAAACCAGCACAACACTATTATTAATGCTATTTGGTGATGCCAGTTTCAATCTCAATTTGCTTGCAATTTTGACAGAATAACTTTCCTTCTCAGAGTAGGTGTAGGAGTTGAAGAAAATTGCCACCATTTTCTTCAAAACAAATGACGGCCGACTTGACTATGGAAGGACTGACTTGACTATAAAGTATTTAATAAATACAATTCACTTGACACTGGCAAGATTGTCTGTCGAATGACGGGCAGGAGCCATAAATGGAGAAAAGAAGAAGATTATAAAAAACAAAAGCTCCTCAATAAGCCAGACTTTTGTTCGAATCTCATACAATGCCTATTATGTTTAATAATACAACACTTGAAAACCACTAAGTGCTGCTTCAATCGATGAGCTTGTAGACTAAATAATAATAAACAAGAATAGAAAGCACTTGATTCTTTTCATATTATTTCGAGATGTCTGTGCTTTTTTTTTATTCTAAAATAACACCAATTGAACAATACGTTGGGCTCGTATTCTAAAACAAAACAAATCTCATTTTGTATTGTTTGTGACAAATTGATTTTGTGACAAATTCATTTAGATTATTAATTTGAATTAATATAATGTAAAAAAATAATAAAATATAAATATAAATAATAAATATAAATATAAATAATAATAAAATATATTTAAAATATATATTTGATTCGCTTCCATAATACTATTCCCCAAAATCACCAAAATATATCTTTTCATGATTGATTTTACTTGTCACGTGCGAGTCTAACAAAGTAGATTTTAGTTTTTAGCTTATAAATTGATCCTAATCGAATGCTTTTCAACAAAATGAGCTAAGAACAGCTCATTTGAGTTAGATTTCATACAGATTCATAAAAATCGAATACTTGGTTGTGCTTAAAAATAACTTCCTTAATACAAGTAACAATGCCATCATCTTTTCACGTCTATGTTATAATGCGATGGTGTTATGTTTACATAGCAGTGTACTTACTGGTGAACCGTCCATTCAAAAGCTCAAGTTAGTCCAGTCATTTAAGCTTAAATTAGGTAAGAATCTCGGAATTCAAGATACCCAGCTGTAAGTCTGTAAATACTTGTATATTGACACCCTAAAAGTTGTAGAAAAGAGACAGAAACTGGATGACACGTGCAATGATCTATCAAAACCTGATGCACGTCCCTTTAGACTGGAAACGGTAATATTTTGGGTGCTTGACGTATACGGAACTGCTATGATGGTGAAATATTTATGTCTATGATATTATGCAAGGTAATATAGGGTTTGGATATATAGAGGTTGGGTATTATATTATTTAACGTCAATAGTTTATTCGGCATGATGACGTCTAAGTGCTGGGTGCCTCTGTGGCAATACGATAGGAGGTATTTAATTATAGATAAGATTGCTTCATTTGACAGCCTTCACAGCTCAGTTGGTAGTAGCTCTGCCTTCTGCGCCGTAGGCCGTGGGTTCGATCCCCACCGAGAACAAACATTTGTGTGATTAACATTGATGTGTGTTCTCTGCCTGGGTGTTATGTAATATGATAAGTATGTATTTAAAAAAAAACTATATATGTATTATATCAGCTATCTAGTTCCCATATTACAAGCTTTGGCTTAGTTTGGGGCTAGATAGTGCTGTGTGGAAAGTCCACCAATATTTATTTATTTATTTATTTATTTATTTAAAACTAAAGCTCCTCCCAGATACACTAATGGGTTTAATCTCAAATTAGTCAAATGACATTCTCAAACCGTGTAGGAAATCTAGGTTGAATCCGGATTTAACTTTAGGTTCAGGTCACCCT
Source organism: Chloroclysta siterata (assembly GCA_932294275.1). Classification (NCBI taxonomy): domain Eukaryota; kingdom Metazoa; phylum Arthropoda; class Insecta; order Lepidoptera; family Geometridae; genus Chloroclysta; species Chloroclysta siterata. Next base: position 5,048,603 of record OW028590.1, read on the forward strand.
CAAAATCTGTACGAGACTAGTGACATAACTTGCTCGTGTCGACACGATAACTAGCTACAACTTTTAATCCGACTTTTAATTAAATTGAAATTCACCAGCGCGAGGCCCGCCTGCTTTTTATATCACCTTTACTTTTAGTTAATGAATTTAAATAAGTTTTGTTGCTTTCGATATTCTTGCCTTTGTTTATATAATACTTTTTTAAATTTACCATTTTGATTATATTTCAAACCTTGTTGATAATGGTTGATGATAACTATTATTAGTCTTATCACTTATCAGTCATAAAAATAGTATAGTAGTATTTTTTTAAACAACGTTTTTAAATCTATATTTTCTTCTAATTTTCAATCATTACCATTTTTATAACAAACAAAGCACCCGTCCTACAAAGCCCATTGTATAACCGATAGCACAGTGCCGACCCACATTCCTAATTGTATCACACTCTCTGATACGAGAACCATTGTTCTGTGCACCGTCGAAATTAATTAAAATAGACACGAATACCTCTCTGTGTTTCCACTCAACTGAGCGTAAGTCGATCTGCAATCCTTCCCGATAGCTCTCCCATTCACTGACTTAAATTATAAAATTACGCTGTCGGACTTTTCAATTGGAACTAACTTTTTTCTGTTTCGAAACTTCAGACGAAACTCACTTATTTTTCTGAAACTTGCTGCTTCCTAATAACAATAGAATTGTCACTCTGAATTACCTGTAAATAAAAGAATGGCATTTTAATAAATAATGTTTTGAAACTTGAAAGTTAATACGTAATTTAATAAATAGTGCAAAATGTTGCTGGAAGCCACTATGCTGATTTATTTGCGGGTATAATTTATGTTTGGTATTTGTGTATAGTCTGTACGGAGGTGACATAGTCATTGTGACAAAACTCACATTTAAATTAAGATAAAAAAAAAAGAAGTAGACAGAATGGTTATCAGCATCTTAACGTTTTGAAGGAGCCTCTTTGAGGAGCACTTAAAATCCTTTCACCACACTGTTTTGAAAGAAACTAGTGACACCATAAGAAGGAGAAGAAGCATCAGAAAAGTATGGTTTATGATTCTACTAGTGGATTACGCACGGGTTAGCCACACAAAATGATACAAATATCACCCAGAAAACGTTTCAGCAATGTGGGCTATCGGGAAGATGTAGTTTCGGGATTTTAAAACGATAATAAATATAAAAAACGTATAATTAAATTGGTATGGATAAAGTGTTTAACAAGCAGTTTAGACACTTGAAGAACTAAACAAAAACTAAAAAAACTGTTAAAAAATAAGAAAAATGTCAAGTTCTCTCACAACAATTATTTATAATTATGCTACGCCCATGACTTGTAAACTTGTTTTACCAATAAAGTATCTGTATCTGTATCTGTATAGTCTGGGAAAACGGTAGACTATCAGGGAAAAAGTAGGTAGGTAAATGGTAATACTTTTTTCGGTTTTGTAAGTTTCAAATAGTTTGCTGTGAACATATTCCATACAAATACACGGCAGTAAAACTACATTTGTAAACAAAAATGCAAATAGAAGAGTCAATATGTATCTACACCGAGCTATAAAATGTGGTCGTACAATGGGAGACAATGTTATCACAATGTTATTGACGAGCATGTGGACAACGTTACGATCGGCGTACCAAACAAAGTAGCCGTCAAAATATCTAAACATAATTCTCAAGGAAATGTCGAGCGAAACGGGACGTCGTGGAACAAATGGAATCGTGTCACAGATCGTTCTAAATATCGGACGGAGGAGCGGTCACTCAAGCCGGCAGCGCCGCGTCATCTCTGAATAAACATGAGTACGCACTGAAACTAAAATATTATGCGATCACATTTGAAACGCACGAGCTAAAATAGACTCGGTGTGTCACCGGCTAACTCTGTGTGGCCTACTACGGCAGATAGGGGGCTAACTGCACGAGTAATCTTCCAACGTGATTGATGAATGATTATTTGACCGACCACTATTACGTATAGCTGATAAAAGCTTAGAAACAGTGTTTTGCTATTGAGCAATATTATGCGCTAAGCTAAGCTAAGCGTTAGGCAATAAACAGTATAGATTTATTATTTAGAAATAAAGATAATTAATATATATATTTTATTATTAATATTTATATATATATACACGTATCCAGTAAAAGTTAATAGGTATACGGTTTTTTCTGCCTTTTGTAATTTTGGGATAGGTAAAAGAAATATACTATAGGTATGTCTTCATTCTCATTTAACCTGCATGAATAATATACATGAATGATAAATGGTACGTGGTGTTTGTTCGCTATTCATAACTGTCATATACTTTATAGGTAATTGTACCTCATTTTTATGTGTAGGTACAGAACTACAGACAGAGTTTCATATCTTATCACAACTGGATTGGAGCTTATCGTGCTTCACCTTAGACTGCATCTTCACTTTCCATCAGGTGCGATTGCATTTAATCGTCAAACAATAAAAAAAACCTACCTATCTAACCATGACTAATCCCAATTTCACAGCCAAAACCAGCCAGTGCGCTGGTTTTAAATTTCGAATACCATAATTTGTAAACAGTTCCATACTAAACTATGCCATAAAACAAGTTTAGTAAAAAATATAGTTTGCGTCTAAATAACTAACATCTGCGTGTTTTAAACGAGACTTTTACTGTTATGCACAGAAACAAGAACTCCAACATTCAGAACAGATCAGATAAATCATAAGGAAAACTGCACAGAAAAGTTGGATAGTGTGCTTACTGTATGTAACAAACAACATATAAAATAGTTACATAATTTCGTCCCTTTTGGCCGAAAAGTTTATGTGCGCATTCGTATAATAATTTATTAGAGCAAATTTGCACCGAGCGGACGGAACACAGTCTTTTTATTTAGAACTTTGTCAATGGTTTCTGTAAAAAGACTAAATTTTTGACAGTTGGAGGATTCCTGTTTGTTTGAATGCCATAAAGGATTGAGATAATATAAAACGAAGTAATAGTTATACGGGCGTGTATAATCTTTTAGATAGCCGAGTAGGGCTGCCACGGGCTTATGGTGATTAGCAATAACCATAATTTCAATCAATCGATCTTCTACAACTAGCTCCTACTTCCCATTGCCCTGGCATCTACTCGCAGGGACTACGATACCTGGATCAGGTGACGCCGGTTTCATTCAAGCTATATTTTATTTAAGGTTTCGCAAGCACTAGTTTCTCTTGAGGATCTTAATCCACTCTCAAATAAAAAGAAAAAATACGCCGACTAATTGAACGCCTCGGTGGTGACTTTCCTCTAAACCAAACAACAGTAAACTGTAAAAGCGTGGATTACCTATAGCGTAAAGTTTCGCTTACCAGCCCTACCCTAGTTCGTGACACGCATGTAGGTGGGCTTCTAGCCGCAAGGCGACCCGCTTCAAGTAATTTCTATTCAGGCCTGTGCCGGCTACAGGGACCTAAGTGCTAATAGTGATAACGGGAAGTGTTCCGCCACAGCCAATAACGCTAGCAGAATTATATTCTGACCTTATTACTCGGGGCTTGCTTACTCACGTCTGTATTTTAATAATAAGAACATACGCGATAATAGGGCGCAAGAAATTCATGTTTATCTCAGATACTCATTTTATTTGACGACATCATGTAATAAAAGAAGACCTTATTTAGCAATGCGTATAAAATTTTTGTATATATTTTCGTGTCAACGAATATATTTTGATTAAGGAGAGTGCTGAAGATCAGACACTCAAAGGTCGTCTCGTCACCAGTTGAAGAAAATAGAATGCTCTTTTTCCCCTAAACTTAAGGTAGGTAGAGACCACGGATTTCCACTTGCGAAATAATTCTTGATGATCGAACAATGAGATCCAGCAGATGAAGCAGATGGTGGATGATGGTTTTTTTAATATAAAACCAGCTGATGGAACAAGCAGATGGCCCACCTGATGTTAAGTGGTAACCATCACCTATAACAAAACATTACCTCGTAAGTCACGCACGATAGGAACGTGCCCTACGATGCACTGCCCTGCGTCCATCAGCTTGAGACATACAGATGTTAAGCCTCATGTGCCTGTAATTACACCGGCAACCCCACTCTTCAAACCGAAACACAGCGTTGTTGCTTGGCGGCAGAAAAAGGCGTGGTGGTAGTACTTCCCCGGACGAGCCCTTCACAAAGAGCTCTACTACACTATACTACTCTACACTACTCTTTAAACCACTCTTAAATACATGTTGGTAAGTGGTAACCATCACCTATTACAATACTCGCAAGTCACGCACGATAAAAGCGTTTACTACGATGCACTGCTCTGCGTCCATAAACTTGTGACATACAGATGTTATGCATGTAGGTACCTGTTATTTCACCACACACTTCAAACATAGTTGATGGCAGAAACGGTATGGAAATAGTACCGTATCGTGGGTAGTTTACCCAGACAAGATCATTATATTGTTGGTTAAGAACAAAGTCGTTAGTCGTTACGTAGGTCCCCGCGATCTACTGTCACTCTGGTAAAGATATACTTAATACGTACTTCATCAAAACCTTGCAAAACTGTCCATGCTAACCATGCTAGCATGGACTAACCATGCTATTAATACTTAATTTAGGTTGGTAGGTACCAACTTATAATTTTCATAAAACAATCTTCCATTTCCCACATTTATTGAATTAGACTAGAGTCTCCCTTCAAACAAATCGTGTCACAAAATGCCGACTGTAAGATTAACGTCATGTTGAATTCGCAAATGTCAAAATGTCGCTTTCGTTTGCGAAAATCTGACGTTTGGATTGGAGAGTGAAACAAAAAAATCTTCGCATTATCGTGTAATACTTATTGACAATTTTTTAGGTAGTTGTCGTCGTATTAAGTGGAAGTTTGGAAGGTTAAGTGGATAATCTACATCTTCACTTCTACACTATTATTATATAGAGGAAAGATTTGTATTTTTGTATGTAACGAATAGGCTCAAAAACTACTGGTCCGATTTCAAAAATTCTTTCAACGTTAGAATGCTACTGAGTAACATAGGCTACATTTATTACAAGACAAAATTAAGGATCCCTTCTAAAACTTCAATTACATTATTGAAGTGTTACTCAGTAGCATTCCAACGTTGAAAGAATTTTTGAAATCGGACCAGTAGTTTTTGAGCCTATTCGTTACATACAAGGTGTATAAAACCCAAGGTGTATAAAAATTGGCCATAATTTGGCTTTCATCGCATGCGCTGCGAAAACTAATGACGATATAACACAAATGTTCTACAATATTAAAGAAGACATACAATATCTACAAAAAACTCAGCGATACCATATGTCTAACTATCGTAGTTATGTCACTATAACTTCTTTTTTGCATATTAAAAGTTGTTAGAAATGCTGACCGAAATCAAAACATGTTATCCATACCTTTATATTAATCCTTATCCAAATAAATTTCAAGACTGTTTCACCCTTCTTAAATTTTTCAAATCGGACATTCCATTCAAAAGATATTACGAAATTAAAAAATTTAGTTCGCATTAAAAATATTAGCGAACGCGGTAGCGGGCCACGGGGCGCGTTCTCACTCACTCGGGGAGAAGGGCATGCAAATGTATGCAAGAAGTAGACGCGAGACTCTAACTAAGTTTAGTCTAAGTTTATCCTAAAATGTTCAAAAATTTTATATCCACCCATGCGAAGCTGGGACAGGCCGCTAGTAATTATTGAATAAAAAAACTACTAATACTAGTATTTAGTACCTACGCCAATACAAAACATAAAAACGGAAGCAAAATGTTTTTGCTTCTCCTGTGACGATCTAAAGCGACAGCTGCTTGAGAAATCAATTTCCTTCAAATTGAATGTCGGCTGTGTCTCTATGGCCCGAAAATACGTTATTTGAAAAGATTAAAGCTGAATACAATTTTGATAGACAGTCGTAAATAGGTACAAGATCCTTTGGAAAGGATATTCCTTCAATAAGTTAATGGAACTTTAGATAACTAAATTTGATTAATAACATTATATAAATAAGATGGAGTTATCATTGTCACTGTCTATAAATAAGTAAAATTATATTCAGAAAATCAATAAAGAAACGAGTAGTAGAGCTCTTTGTTGTCTGGGTAAGTACTACCACCATGCCTTTTTCTGCCGCCAAGCAGCGTTGTGATTTTGTTTGAAAGGTGTGTTCGCCGGTAAAATTACAGGCACATGAGGGTTAACATCTGTATGCATCAAGTTGATAGACGCAGGCAGTGCATCGTAGGGCACGTTCCTATCTACGTTTGTTGTATGGGAGCCCCCTTGGATATTTATTTCATTCTGTTTTTTAGTATTTGTTGTTATAGCGGCAACAGAAATACATCATCAGTAAAAATTTCAACTGTCTTACTATCACGGTTCATGACATACAGCCTGGTGACAGACGGACAGACAGACATACAGGCGGACAGCGGAGTCTTAGAAATAGGGTTCCGATTTACCTTTTGGGTACGGAACCCTAAAAACACTGCTTAACAGTTAAAATTAGAAGATGCCATCTATACACAGTTGCACATATGGAATATCAGTAGGTGATAAAACACTGCATAATCCAAATCGTTTGAGCCATCAAATTTCGCTAAACGTTTCTGAGTTATAAAGCACTACCTAATTACAGCTGCTGGCATGATCGCAATGTAGAACAACTCAAATCGTGCGATACGATGAAATCCCCTTAGTTTTAATTTAAAATCCCAAAGATAGATAAGTAAATTTTATAGTCTGTTAGCAAGTGATCATCATTATCAGCCTGTAGGTCTACCAAGAGTTTTCTCAGATTGCCTCGCTAGCGCGACTGGTAGTAAAAAATACGTATAAAAACCTGGTTTTTTGTTATAATTTTTAACATGATTTCGTACGTGTTTTTCCTAATAAACTGGATACGTTTATGTTAGATCAAAGTTAGATATCTAAGTCTAAGAAAACCTACTGAACGTAGAGACTACGACAAACCTCCCTAAATATGGCAGAGGATTTATCTGAATACCTCGAATCCAAATGGTCTTATAGACTAGAGTAAAGCTTATAAGTAGTAGAGCTCTTTGTGAAGGGCTCGTCCGGGGAAGTACTACCACCACGCCTTTTTCCGCCGCCAAGCAGCGTTGCTGAGTTCGGTTTGAAGAGTGTGGTTGCCGGTGTAATTACAGGCACAAGAGGCTTAACATCTGTATGCCTTAAGTTGATGGACGCAGGGCAGTGCATCGTAGGGTACGTTCCTATCGTGCGTGACGATGTAATGCTTTGTTATGAGTGATGGTTTCCACTTAACATCAGCTAGTTGTATAAAAAAAAGACTGGGTTGGATGCTAAATCGTGTCGGCATAGTAGGCAAGTAAAAAGGCAAACCAGTCAATATCGCACAGTGACAGTCAAACTCATATATCCCCGCGTCTCACGAGTGGGCGTACCTATTGTATTCCTCTTATACTTTTGGAAAAATGCCAGAACGAATGCGGTGCTATGAACGTGAGCAATCTCCTTTATAACCTGTATCGGTTAATCAACCCACCGAAGGTTGGCAATTAGATACGATAGCCACAGGATATTGAGAAGCGCATGACTTGTGTCGTTACACTTGTCTTGTTACAAACAGGCTTAGCACAGCATATCCAGACATAGGGCCGGTGTCTGAAAGCTCGATCAAAACTAATCGGATGTCAAGGCACTCGCCATTTCAGCTGTTACATCAAATAAGATAGAGATAGCAAGTGACTTGACATACGATTAGTTTTGATCGCGCTTTCAGAAACCGGCCGTAAGACAGTCAAAAACTAAAGTGTTAATAAACTAAAATACCACGCGCGGAAATAACTAAACCACCACAATAGTACATAAATATTATATCAGGGTGATTACGTAACTTTATTGCAATCAGTTTATATATGAAACCAATAAGTATATAAAACAATATTAAAGTATTGAGATTATCCATAAATAGAAACAGCAGTTATTGTAATCTAACTTTGTTAGCAACTGCAGCTAAAATGTAACCGCATAGCCGTCATATTTACTTATTACAAACAGAAACTGATTGAAACTGATTGCAACAAAGTGATCACCCTGCAGGTATCTGGTTCCCATATTACAAGCATCGCTTAATTTGGGCTGGAGAGTGTTGTGTGGAAAGTTAACTAATATTGATTAATTTCATGGTATTGCCTAATAAAAAAGTAAGTAAGTCGTACTTGACACCGACACTGACGTCATCAATCCAACTTTCTAGCGTGAATACGGCTTGAAGTAAGCCGCAAGTCATACCAATATTCTTTATGCTTGTTAAATGAATAATAAATGGAAAAGTTTTTTTTTCTTTAGTTTGAAGACAGCATGACTGAGCTGTTCTCAAGGTACTGCGATATAGTGAAATTATTTCTATCGGAAATAAATCTGTTAATACAGAGGATAATAATGATAATTATATATATAGGCTTACAGCCTTCACAGCTCAGTTGGTAGCTCTGCCTTCTGCCGTAGGCCGTGGGTTCGATCCCCACCGAGAACAAATATTTGTGTGCTGATCATAGATGTTTGTTCTCTGTCTGGGTGTTATATAATATTATAAGTATATATTTACAAAAAAAAATAAGTATATAAGTAGTATATCAGCTATCTGGTTCCCATATCACAAGCTTTGGCTTAGTTTGGGGCAAGATAGATAGACAAATCAGTAAATCTAAAACTTTTGGTAAAAATCAACGAGACAGTCAGTCAGACTTCAGTCAATATTTATGAAAAATATTTTCTCAAACGGCTCTCAAAATAATTTTATTAATGTACCTGTCATAAAACTCAAACATATAAATAGCAGGTAGTTGCGCACGCGCTACACCATCAGAGACTAAACGTGGGAGGTAACCGCATTTCACGTAAACCAGCGTTTATGAACTTGACCGATTTATGTTTATTTGCGAACCACAAAATCAGTGTATGGACGCCGAGACATACTGAGGCCACTGTACTAAAATTTAGAGCAAATAGTTATGTTTTACTAATGTTATTTAGAAACATGTTTAATCGCAATATCTCCTGTGGCATAATCACGAACGAATTTGACGTAAGTCACGTAAACGTATCGTATCCTTAACTACAAGAACACGGTCAAATATCGCTATAGGATTCTTTAAAGGAACAAATGTCAAAATTCGTTAGTTCAATTCAATTATTTCAGATCAGATTAGTGATTCGGCCGCCGATAGAGGATTCGTTTTCTGACATTTTGGGAAGCAACATAGCTTTTTCATTTTAACACATTTGAGTTGTGTTGTGTAAATTCGGTGGTATTTTAACCAACAATTTGATGTCTTAGCACAAAGTGTAAGCATTTGGAATAAAAGTTTGATATCCTGATTTTATTTTATTTACTTCTTTTTAAATTGTATCTGTAGTAAACTCTGCAGCTCTAACCACAAAACAATATATCCCTTAATAAATGTAGCGATTGATATTCCTCGTACAAAAATATGCTAAATAAATGTACACGATTAGGTAAGTACTTCAAAATAGCACTAGGAAGAGCCAAGCAAGTAACAAGTAGAACAAAAGATAAAATGAACTCATATTTTTTAATGGTGCATTGTAGTAGTGGATACTCCACTTTTATTCCGGAGCCATTTGGAAGGAAAGCACGATAAGCGAAATTGCCTTGCTTTCATAACAGGTAAAACAACCACAGCTAGTTTAAGACTAGATTGCTTTAAAAGTACCCACTATATCCTTTTTTTTTAAATATTGGTGGGCTTTCCACCATTGGCGTAGCTAGGTGGACAAGGGCCTCGGTGCATAGAGAAAGAATCGGGCCCTTACCCCCTCTTTCCACATAGATTAAACTTATATTGGCCTTTAAAAAAAAAAAAAAAAAAATGTGAGCAAGCTCAAGGTTTTCTAGCTTCGGGAGCTGGCTGACCCTCTCTTTTCAAAGCTTAAGTTAGAGGGCCCACTGAGCTCCGGGGCTCTGGTGCACTGCACCGCCTGGCCCTACGATAGCTACGCCACTGCTTTCCACACAGCACTATCTAGCCACAAACTAAGCAAAGTTTTTATAGTCAAAGTCAAAAGTCTAAATGTATTTATTCAATAAAATCACAAGGATCACTTTGAAACGTCTTAAAGCTAGGTGACTCTAGGTGCCAGTTCCACGCGACCAAAGCCTAGAAGAACAGGCAACAAACGTATCGTAATTATAAGGAAAACTGTTTGATATACATTGTTATTATTCATCATCAATTTCTGCACGTATAGCTCCACAGTTGGGCAAACGAACCTACCAATACGTGCCGCATAGCCTGATCGATGTTTGGTTTTTTAGCCGGAGGCGCCCTAAGCTACGTGTTGCCCTTTTCTTATTAACATGATGACTAGACAACTTTGTCCACGTTCAGTTATTCTCTTTTAAGCTTTGGGCTTGTATAGCTGCTCCCATAAGGTTGAAATTTCTATTTTATTACACAAAACAGCTATATTTTTTACGAACATTCTTATCACCGCTTCCGATATTTATAGAAACGTTCTAGACGAAAGTCCTAAAATTTATTTCAAATTCTACTTAAAGATAATGCGAAAACTTGTACTCCGCTGGGTTCGGACTTAACAGCTAAACTATTCAAAGCAAATGGACCGTGATATAAAATGAATGGATTCAGCCAGCACACCAAGATAACATAACTTTTCAGCGACATTAAATTAGAAATACAGGACGCGGATCAATTACAGGTGGCTTACAAAGTTATGATTCCGATACGATCAGTGGACGTGGATTTATGTGCTTGCTTTCGATTTGCTTATTTTGCGGCGCATTTCAAATTGAATACATTAATTTGGAAAAGTTTACTGCGGGATAAATTAGAGATGAAGTGGTGTGGGGGTGCCGTCTGGCGTAATTTGACTAGTAACGTTCCCTTTCGTTTCGTTTAACATCGCGTTAACTAATTACGAGGTTGTCGCAATGTCGTTTTGATAAATTCTGAAGTGCTTATTTAGAATCTTAATTAGTATTAAAGATTCGTGGTATTTATAAAGATCATGACGTCTAATCGCGTAGTATGTTTTATGAAAGAAAATAATAATTAAATTAGAACCGATGATACGTCATAATATATACGTTGACGGCGCGGCAGATCTACTCGCTTGCGCCATTAGTTGCAAAAACCGCATGTAGTTTTACTTATCTTTTTGTCCCTTAAGTTACAGAACGGTTTAAACATTGATTTCAATGAAATTTGAATTGATTGTTTGATGAGGTGTTGCAATAACTAATAATGTTATGTTCAATATCTAATCTGGTATCTAATACTCACGCACATTTAATAATGATTGGAACTATATCCAATGCATCATTTTAATAAATAAATAAAATATCGGCCAATCGAAGCAAAAGGTTTCTTGCTACGACTATGCTACGCCGTAGCGCCCGTAGCTTCGTAGAATTCGTAGTGAGGTCACGAACATTCTTTTACGTACGTGACGTCACTCCAGCCACCTGGCCGAGGTTACGAAAATTCCTGAAGAGCATCAGTATGTAAAACAGGTCCTACTTGCGGATCGTTGGTATGCACGACGCCTTATTGTCTTTACCTTATAGTGACGACATTTTTTGTGGAGACTGACGTTTACGGCATCACGTGCAAAATGTGACGCACGACTGTCAGTAAATGAATTAATATAATAGCCACCAGTGACGTAGGAGTCAATTACGAATAGATTTGTAAGAGTCGGTACCACAGCAAAACTTGAATCAATATTCAGCACATTTTTCTTATACCTTTAAGGTTTATTAGCACGGCAAAAAAGCAGATTTTGCCGTGCATAATATTTGTTTCATATACCCGATATCTAGTATTATCTTATTTACGTTACTGTTACTGATATAACCTTATAATCCTTAAATAAACCCGTTTAAAGCGCTCCGCGTAAAGCATAAATTCAGGCATTGTAATAATATTCACCGATGAATTTTGACAAGCAAAAGGGAAAGGACAAAAAGGCCGCAGTGCTTATTATAAAAACAATGGGCGTCCACGTGCGTGAATGTACAGTGGTCGTGACGTAGAGGCTGAGGCTTGCTACAGACGCTGTAGGCTGCGTCCGGCGTGTTGCTGAAACCAGTTGTGTATTTAGAAAGGAAATACGGTACTGGCATCACTCGCACTCCTACCCCAGCGTCCTCAAAATATACAACGCTTCATATATTTTCTTTTTGAAAGTTATCTGCAGAGATTTCTTTTGGTGATAAAGACGCAATAAAGACGATTTTTGTCACACGTTGTAAGCAATGAATAGCAGAAGATTATTCCCTCAGCCTTACTATTCACATGACGCCTTTTTCTTCTTTTATTATCTCAGAAGCATTTAGAGAATATCACTCTCTTCTTGAATTCTTATGATTGTCTAGTCTATGTCCGTTTAGTGCGCAGAATAAACTAAAGAAACAAGACTGAAGTAGAGATATCTGTGATACGATCAGTGATGTACTAAACTTATCTTACATCCAATCTTGTATTACTATTCTAAATTAGCGCGATCTCATGTAGCTTTTTTTGAAGCAGTGAGGAACAGCGCGAAAATGTTGCTGCTTCGTATTGGTTACCTCATATGTATTGTTACACACGGGTTTTTACCATTGCAGCTTTTAAGGCGAAGACAAGAAGTACCTCTCGCTCGCACGATTATAAAACCCGCCCATAAGGCGAATACAAGAGCTTATATGACTCTCGCTCAAAAGTTTGCTTTACTAGTTTTCGTACATAAGCAAACTATTAGTAGGAAAACTTGTATCAATCAAAATGAAAATTTTTACTAAACTGTGTGCAATGTGGTTGCACACAAAATGGTTGATTGCGATTTTTCGAAAATGAGTTTAGTGATTTTATATCTTTCAACATGTCGAAACGTGCGAGCGAGAGTCACATTAGCACTTGTCTTCGCCTTAAGGCTACGTGTGACCAACGTTTAAAGCTGGACGCCGCTTCTAACATCTGTGACAGACCGTGGTCGATACTTTTTACTCTTTTACCGTCCCTCGGAGCAATGACCGTGTGCCTAAACTTTCGGGTGGACGTTTATGAATATGTTTCATAAACGTAGGTTATTAGGTATGTTATGTTTGTTCTCTGTGTGGTTGTTATAAAATATTCATCATCATCATCAGCCCAAAGAAGTCCACTGCTGGACATAGGCCTCCCCTATACATTTCCAGGAAGAACGATTCCGAGCCCTCTCCATCCACCGACTACCCGCGATCCTAACAATGTCGTCAGTCCATCGGGTGGGAGGGCGTCCCACGCTTCGTTTTCCTGTTCGTGGTCGCCATTCGAGAACCTTTATTCCCCATCGGTTATCAGTCCTTCGAGCTATATGACCTGCCCATTGCCACTTCAACCTGCTGATTCTGCGAGCTATGTCGGCTACCTTGGTTCTCCTACGGATTTCCTCATTTCTGATTTTATCTCGTAGTGAAACTCCCAGCATAGCTCTCTCCATAGCCCGTTGAGCGACTTTGAGCTTGTTGATGAGGCCAATAGTGAGCGACCACGTCTCAGTTCCATACGTCATCACTGGCAACACACACTGGTTGAAGACTTTCGTCTTGAGGCTCTGCGGTATCTGTGACGAGAAGATGTGGCGTAACTTCCCGAACGCTGCCCATCCGAGTTGGATTCGTCGGCTGACCTCTTTATCGAAGTTGGGCCTACCTAGTTGGATCGTCTGACCCAGATACACATAGTGGTCTACAACTTCGATGATATCGCTCCCAACATATACCGGCACGGGTGCGACATGAGTGTTAGACATGATTTTCGTCTTGCTCATGTTCATCTTAAGACCCACCTGTTGGGAGACAATATCGAGGTCTCTGAGCATCGTGCCTAGATCTTCCAGCGATTCCGCCATTATGACTATATCGTCGGCAAATCGAAGGTGAGTGATGTATTCGCCATTGATGTTGATGCCATACCTATTCCAGGACAGCAGCTTGAAAACATCCTCCAGTGCCGAGGTGAACAGTTTCGGAGAAATTACATCTCCCTGTCTCACCCCTTTTTGCAGTTGGATATGGTCCGTGCTTTGGTCCTGGAGTCGGATAGACATTGTGGCTTTACTGTATAGACATTTCAACACTTCGATATACCGATAGTCAATTTGACATCGCTGGAGTGACCTTAGGACTGCCCAGGTTTCGACTGAATCAAAGGCTTTCTCATAGTCCACAAACGCTAAACAAAGAGGCTGGTTATACTCTTCGGTTTTCTGTATAACCTGCCGGAGCGTGTGGATGTGGTCTATGGTGCTAAAGCCTTTTCGGAACCCGGCTTGTTCGGGAGGCTGGAAGTCGTCAAACCTACGAGCGAGACGATTGGTAACTACTCTCGAAAACAGCTTATAAACATGGCTTAGCAGCGAGATGGGCCTATAATTCTTTAAGAGGGTGTTATCACCTTTCTTAAAGAAAAGTACCACCACGCTCCTGCCCCATGCCTCTGGCGTCGTACCCTCGAAGATAACAGAATTGAATAGCTTCTGAAGGACTTTAAGTAACGGCGTTCCGCCCGCTTTCAGAAGCTCTGTCGTTATTCCGTCTTCTCCCGGTGCCTTGTTGTTCTTAAGCTGCTTGAGAGCCGTTCGGATCTCGTATAGGCTGACGTCCGGGATGTCTTCCGTGTAGTGTCGAGTTAAACGGGCTCTTGTATCGCTGGTCGTGCTTGCAGCAGGACTTTGCGATGAGGTGTATAATTGTCCATAGAACTTCTCGAGCTCTCTTAAAACTTCCGGCTTCGAGGAAACGATACTGCCACTATCAGTCTTCAGTTTTGTCAACTGACTTTGCCCAATAGACAGATCTCTTGCGAACACTTTCGAGTCTTTGTTGCGCTCTATCGCGTTTTTAATACAATTTGTATTAAAAAGCCGCAAGTCGTGTCGCATGGACTTGGAGATCTGTTTATTGAGCACGCCGTATATCGACATGTCCACTGAAGACTGCAGTCTCATTTCGCTGCGACCTGCTAGGAGTTTCAGAGTGTGCTCAGAGAGTTTTTGGGGTCTATTTTTGCGTTGAGTCTTATAGTACTCAGACCCAACATCTTGGACAATTTCCACCAGCCCGTTGTTTAAATCGTCCACAGTTTCGCATTCGGTGAGGCATTGGAAGCGATTTTCGAGTTCCAACTGAAAGCTCTCGGGGTTTTGGATTTGAACAGGACTTGGGCGAAGAGTAGACTTCATCAGACGGGACCGTTCAAGCTTAACATTGATATTCAATGAGCCTCTTACCATGCGGTGATCACTTCCGGTTTTCACCCTGTTGATCACAGAGACATCATTGAATATATGCTTCTTGGTCGTCAAAATGAAGTCTATCTCGCGTTTGTGTCCACCGGGGTGAAGCCACGTCCATTTCCTGGACGACCGCTTTTTGAAAAAAGAGTTCATCATGAAGAGTCCCTCTTTCTCCATAAAGTCAGCCAATCGCTGACCCCGTTGGTTCCGCTGTCCAAATCCAAATTGCCCCACTCTCAGTTCATCGCCGTTCCTCACGCCTAGCCGCGCGTTGAAGTCCCCCATGACAACCGTAAAGTGTGTTTTCGAGGCTTGCATGGCATTTGAAATGTCATCATACATAGCCTCCACTTCCTCGTCCGGGCGTTTTGAGTGAGGGGCGTATACCTGTATGACCTTAAGCGAATACCGTTTGGTGATTCTGAGTATAAGGTATATCACCCTGCTCGAAACGCTTTCGACCTTTACAATGTTGTTGACAAGGGACTTGTGAACGAGAAACCCGACACCGTGCTGGGACAGCTGATCTCCCTCCCGGTAGTAGAATAAGTTGCCGGAATTCAGAATTATCGTGTCCTCCCCCTCTCTTCGGACTTCTGATAATCCTATAATATCCCAGCGCAACTTACTAACCACTTCTTCCAGCTCTATCAACTTCTCGTCAGACCTCAATGTGCGCGCGTTATATGTTTCCAGGGCCAAGGGTCGTTTTTGGGAGTGGTAGCTGGGTCTCTGCCGGTGATTCTTAGCACCCCCTGTTCCGCCGTTACCATGACCGCCACCTGTGCCAGGAATAACGGAACTGCCGGGGACTGGGGGCCGTCTATCTATCGTGTTCATCATTGGGGGGGGGGGGGGGGTTGCCATAGTCACCACGCTTGGCAGGCGGATTGGTGACCGCAGTGTTGATGGTGTTTACTCTGGAAATGCTGCTGCCCATTTCCTGGTGTATTCCCTTAGTAGCCTTTTACGACATCCACGGGAGGTGATGGAGGGGTCCAATTCTATGCCGGGACCACCACGGCCATCTTAAATATTTAATATAAAATATTATAAATGAGTATTTACATAAAAAGGGCGTGTATGTATTATATCAGTCCACCAATATTTATTTACTAGCCTTTACACCTTAACTTTTATTCAAAAACTGGTATTTTAAATAATGGCATTAATACTTTTTTGTAGTGGGCATTTTTATGCTTTTTCAGAGGTATCTAAATACATCTAAATAAATAGGTATTGTTACGAGCTCGGGGTTCGTATGGATAGAAAATGCACAATAATAATCCAAGAGATGACTTATTTATTTACACTAACACTTTACATAACTAAAACACTACTTAACACTACTTAACACACTTAATTATCACTCAACTATTACTTAACAAAAGTTCTCTTCCTTTATCCACTTCTTCCAACTCACTTCTTCCTGAGCCATTCCCTGGAACTGACTTCTTCCCTGAGCCATTCATTTCCAGTAACTGACTTCTTCCTCGAGTCATCTTCACAAACTGGCTCTCTTCTCGAGCCATCTCACCGAACTGACTTCTCGAACCGTTTTCACTAACTCACTTTCTTCTCGAGTCCTCTCCACAAACTGACTGACTGTCGCTCTCGCCGACTGGCTTTATATACGACGCAGCTAACCCGAGAATGTTCTGGATCATACTAGACCATACTTGCATCTCTTTCCACAGAAATAGCTCTCGTTCATTTCCTTCGATTGATTCTAGAACAGTAGTCTAGAATATTCGAAAGTCTGCTATCTCTTTCTAATACTGCTATCTCTTTCACTCCTATGCAAATATGGCTCTATAGTGAAATGTCCTTCGAAGGTCCATAAGGGGTCCTGAAAACGCCTGAAAACGGGTTTTCAGGATATTGCATGGATCGATGGGTAATAGCCTGAAACGGACTGAAAACATGTTTCAGGCGCCTGAAAACCACGGCAACTTGGTCGAAATTGTAATCAACTGGGAGGTGACAGAGCCTCTTCTGGCAACGGCTGAAAACATATTTCAGCCTTCTGAAAACACCTGTACGTCAGGATATATAACGAAACAAGTTGCTAGGCGTCCGGCGCAACACTACCCCCTTCTTAGACATGCTCGTCCCGAGCATCACTTGATCCGTGATACCACGCAATCCGATCAACTCGAACAACCAACCGGTTTCTCTACCTGCTCCTCCAGCTGCTCTTCCTTGGTAGACCGCTTTTCCACCGGTTTCTCCAGCTGCTCTTCCAGGTGTTACCTTGACTTCTCCTGAAGTCAAAACCTGTTACTCCAGCTGCTTCCCCAGTTGCTCTTCCAGGCGTTACCTTGACTTCTCCTGAAGTCAAAACCTGCTCTTCCAGCTGCTCTTCCGTCAAAGGACCTGCTCCTTCAACCGCAGTCTCACTTCGGGTTTTTACACCCGTCATCTCTCGGCATTAACGGCATTGTCTATCCCACTTCTGACACCAATTGTTACGAGCTCGGGGTTCGTATGGATAGAAAATGCACAATAATAATCCAAGAGATGACTTATTTATTTACACTAACACTTTACATAACTAAAACACTACTTAACACTACTTAACACACTTAATTATCACTCAACTATTACTTAACAAAAGTTCTCTTCCTTTATCCACTTCTTCCAACTCACTTCTTCCTGAGCCATTCCCTGGAACTGACTTCTTCCCTGAGCCATTCATTTCCAGTAACTGACTTCTTCCTCGAGTCATCTTCACAAACTGGCTCTCTTCTCGAGCCATCTCACCGAACTGACTTCTCGAACCGTTTTCACTAACTCACTTTCTTCTCGAGTCCTCTCCACAAACTGACTGACTGTCGCTCTCGCCGACTGGCTTTATATACGACGCAGCTAACCCGAGAATGTTCTGGATCATACTAGACCATACTTGCATCTCTTTCCACAGAAATAGCTCTCGTTCATTTCCTTCGATTGATTCTAGAACAGTAGTCTAGAATATTCGAAAGTCTGCTATCTCTTTCTAATACTGCTATCTCTTTCACTCCTATGCAAATATGGCTCTATAGTGAAATGTCCTTCGAAGGTCCATAAGGGGTCCTGAAAACGCCTGAAAACGGGTTTTCAGGATATTGCATGGATCGATGGGTAATAGCCTGAAACGGACTGAAAACATGTTTCAGGCGCCTGAAAACCACGGCAACTTGGTCGAAATTGTAATCAACTGGGAGGTGACAGAGCCTCTTCTGGCAACGGCTGAAAACATATTTCAGCCTTCTGAAAACACCTGTACGTCAGGATATATAACGAAACAAGTTGCTAGGCGTCCGGCGCAACAGTATTATATAAGACAATTTTCTGTAATCTGTATGTCATATTGTATTAGCTTCTTTTTATTTAAATTCGATAATTGTATGGTTACATCATTCATAAGCTCGATTAGTCAACGATGGTGAAAGAGTTCCATGGTCAAATCTTCGATCAGAAAGGAGGACCAAAAGGCTTGCAAGAGAAATGAGGCCCATACCCATCACAGAGTGAAAACAAGTTTAGATGACGTTTCGTTATTACCCATTTATAGTAGATTTTAGTTGTTAAAGTGTGTGTAACAAGGAAAAATCACAATTTAGTCATAGACGCTTGTCTAGGTATAACTTGTGATGCGTTTTAAATTCGCTTACCCTTTAGTAGGTACGCTGCGGTTAATAAAACAGTCATTCTACATGGTTTTACCTAGATACCATTGCAAAGTCGTCATTAGGGTCAACGAACACTTATTGTTAGGTAATTTACATCAGTGTACGTCATTTTGAAAATAAATTGTTCAAATAATATATTTTGCTACGTAGCGTACATGCACTTGACTATTGAAAAGATTTATATTGATAAATCAACCATTTTAGATAATAACAATTTATCATATCATCATTTCATCATACTTGAGTATATGTATAGGTACTACTGATCCTCAATATTAGTTTTAGTTTTTTGGTGTTTTTTGTTTTTTTCATTTTCATTTCATTTCATTTCAAATGTTTTTACGTTCAAAATAAATATATTTGATTTGATTTGATTTGAATAAGTATTTTACAGTAGTCGATGTCGGGTGTGTTAGACGCACTAATAAACCTTTCACGTCATCATTCGTCACTTTTGATGATGCAGTCTCTCTATTCCGAGTCCAATATATTGTATAACTACTTTGTTGACACCGCCGCCGCGCCGCCGGGTACATTGTGACACTTACTTTATATTCCTGAAGCGAATTTCTCTCAAACAGTGTTTTATTCTGAACGAAGCTTAAATCTCCACTAAAATAATAGAGTCACGACGTAGCACATCTTTGTTGACGCTTTGCGACTCAGCGGCAAGTGGTTCTACGAACATTCACACAATAGACTACGATTATTGAATAATTGAAAAAAAAAAAAAAAAAAAAAATATTGTCGTTCCAAATTAAGTTCTTACATTGCAAGTCTGGGAATGAGTCATAATATACCTAACCTATTCATAATGATAACCTTGCAACCATTAGTTACATAGAAATTAAATTACATATTTTTTTTATTATTGCAGTTTTTATTATTGTAATTTTTATGTGTTAGTAGATCGTCATTATTATACGCCTGTATTTTTAACTCAAAGTAAAATCATTGCAAGAAATCGGCTTCGATAAAAACATTTTACAAAAGAGTTTCCAGCTCGAAAATTCAGTGAGTGGATTTTAAAAATGGCGTAGTGTAAAGAATTCACCAATTTCTCGGTCAATGAGTCACTAGTATAAGTGAATTGGCGTCTGGCACGACGAACCGCCATATTGGAATATGAAATCCCCGCAAGGCGAGGGTAGTTCGTGATCGGGCTCAGCACAGCTGACCCACTTCGGGTAAAACAGAAACACCTTCACGATTTTGAACTCAAGACACAGTAGTTATCCCCATTGAAGCTTAATAAGGATGTCTTAGATGGGCGAGTAAAGCTACCAAACTTACCATTTGGCACATTTGTACATTTTGCAGTAGTCGCTGTTTCAGGTAATTTTTTTCTATAAAACTAACTGATGAAACAAGCAGATGACCCACCCGATGTTAAGTAGTAACCATCACCTATAACAAAGCATTGCCTCGTAAGTCACGCACAATAGGAACGTGCCCTACGATGCCCTGCGTCCATCAACTTGAGTCATACAGATGTTAAACCTCATGTGCCTCTAATTAGAGCAAGCCCAATCCCGCTATTTAATCATAGATTTACATTTTAGGCAAAAAAAATAGATTTGATCTATCGAATTTATAGTATTATCATGTAGTACATTCTAAAGCTTTTTATTAATTACTTAGCGATAGCAAGAAACAAAATAAAAAGAAACAAAATAACGTAATGAACCGGCTTGACTTCCTCAGCTGTGACCACACGGGGGTAGGTTGTGGCTTTTATTGCCCGACTTTTGCCGAAAAGAGTTGCCGATATCTCAACCCCCTTGATAAATTGTGTTGTTTTCGCCGAGCTGTTTGCTAGAGATCGTAGGAATCCTACCCACTTTGGTGCTATTGGTTTTGGGTTAACGAGAAAACGTTGGCGCCGATTTTGTTTATCTCACTGATGGCGATAAAAAGTGATGCTGAGCTAAGAAACTGTTAAGGAGTTGTTAAGTGCGGGGGAAATATTGTTTGCGAAATAAAGTATTTTTTTATTTTAAGATTGCCATACTTATTTTTATGCCCGTGAAGTGAAGGAAACTTCGTAAGGAAATCAGTTAGTTTTCAAGCAACGGCTATGGGCTTGCAACCTGTCACGTGATATGGTATTTTTTTTTATTGTTTGCGAAATAAAGTTTTTTTTATTTTAAGATTGCCATACTTTATTGTTATGCCCGTGAAGTGAAGGAAACTTCGTGAGGAAATCAATTAGTATTCAAGCAGCGGCAATGGGCTTACAACCTGTCACGTGTTATGGTAATTACTTTTTTTTATATTGTTTGCGAAATAATTTTTTTTTTATTTTGAGATTGCTATACTTACTTTATTGTTATGCCCGTGATGTGAAGGAAACTTCGTGAGGAAATCAGTTATTATTTAAGCGGCGGCAATGGGCTTGTCACGTGTTAAGGTAATTACACTATTTTTTATAATTAATTGTTAATAACTGTGATTATGAGTTTCATAAGTCAGTTTATTTTATGTAAGCTAATTGTGGAAGGTAAATTTTGACTGAATTTCAATATTTACAATAGTTGCTGATTTTAATTTAAAAAATAGTTAATAAGTTTGTGTAATTAGCATAGATGATTGTTCTGTGGGAGGATGCGATCGATGGTAATGTGTGTAAAGTTACCAATATTTATTTATCTTATTTTATTCCACGGATTAGCTATTGTAGCGAAAACTACAGATATTTTTATTATTTATAGCCATATTGTAGACAAATAAGTGTACCACATGTCCACTAAAAATAACGAGTTAGTTAGATATTCCGAGGTAAACGTTCCAGTTACCGTAAGCAGAATATATCGTCGCCGTGGGTCACTAATGACCCATAACTAAGGACCAGCTTCGAGTTTGTGATAGCACCTGGAATGGTTCGTAACTTTTAATAATAAAGAATACAGTTTAGTAAAACGAATCATTAAATATTGGTGGACTTTCCACACCGCACTATCTAGCCCCAAACAAAGCAAAGCTTGTAAGATGGGAACCAGATCGCTGTTATAATACCTACTTATTATCTTTTTTTTGTAATATATAATAATATACTTTAATAATAATATACTTTATTCAGAAAATCAAGCAATTACAATAATTAGGGTATGCATATCAGTTATTAATTGTATTTGGCTTGTTTACAAATAATTGACAGCCTGCACAGCTCAGTTGGTAGTAACTCTACCTTCTGCGCCGTAGGCCGTGGGTTCGATCCCCACCGAGAACAAACATTTGTGTGATGAACATAGATGTTTGTTCTCTGTCTGGGTGTTATTATATATAATAAGTATGTATTTACAAAAAAAAAACTATATATGTATTATATCAGCTATCTGGTTCCCATATTACAACCTTTGGCTTAGTTTGGGGCTAGATAGTGCTGTGTGGATAGTCCACCAATATTTATTAATTGTTGTACTGCAGTATCTACACTAAGAGCTAGACTTGTATCGTAGATACCACATTACCTTCCAAAACATATATAGAAAGCCATGTAGTAAAACGGCGCATGTGATCTGATAAATTACTTTATTAATACACACTTGTTCATACTTTACACAAACAGACACAGAACAAAATTATTATCATGATTCTTAAATTAAATTAATACGTAAATGTCTTTGACATCAGAAATATACCAAAACTACTGGTTAATCTGTGACTTAATTAGATGCCAACTTCATATTCTGCTAAAGGCGGGTTGGACCAACTTTATTCATTTATGTCCTTTAATAATGCCCGAACAGATTAAGTACGATAGCTATACGCTGCGCTATTATTTCTATTATTTTGTGCCTAAGCCGCTAAAAAAAAAGAACTATACTGACAGAAAAGAAAATAATTCTGACTTTAATTTAGACTTGTCAGAAACCATCATCATTTTATCATTTTCTCTCTTTTATTATCATGCATGGAAGAAAATTTATTTTGTTTTTAGGGTACCCAAAGGGTAAAACGGGACCTTATTACAAAGACTCCGCTGTCCGTCCGTCTGTCTGTCTGTCTGTCTGTCCATCTGTCCGTCTGTCACCAGGCTGTATCTCATGAACCGCGATAGTTAGACAGTTGAAATTTTCACAGATGATATATTTATGTTGCAGCTATGACAAACAATTCTAAAAAACGGAATAAAATAAATATTTTAGGGGGCTTCCATACAACAAACGTGATTTATTTTGCTGTTTTTATAGATAATCGTATGGAACCCTTCGTGCGCGAGGCCGACTCGCACTTGGCCAGTTTTTTTTATAAGTCAAAGTCAAAGTCAAAAGGTATTCAATAAAATGACAAGGATCACTTTGAAACGTCTTAAAGCTGGTGACTCTAGGTGCCAGTTCCACGCGACCAAAGCCTAGCAGAACAGGCAACAAACTTACGGCACTACTTGCTGATGATACAAGCAGATGGCCTCCCTCCCTGATGTTGAGTGACAAACATCACCTATAACAAAGTGCGGCATCGCAAGGCACGCAAAATAAGAACTTGCCCTACGATGCACTGGCCTGCGTCTATCAACTTATAAATGTACTGTACTGTACCTATGTGTATTTGCTGTATCTGCGTTACTCTGACATGGTAAAATCCGCCCTGAGTTAGTATTTTCTAAACTTCTATTGTTTTGGTAGAAAACATTTCAATTCCACGCGTCTCAATTAATTTGCTTTTCACAGTTTAGTATTTCTAAGGGTGGGACTCATGATACCGACGTGGACTTGTATCTGTGTAACTGGCGTCGGTATAAAAAGGTGGTAGCAGCTGTGAAGGTTGCAATAGAACGTTACAATTAAGGAATATTCAAGACCAGTTTGAACAGTGTGGTCCACCTTAGAGGCTGCATCTACACTATCGATCAGGTAGCTAAACGTTTGCATAAACTCACCATAAAAAAAAAATTCGCACTGTGTGTCTCTAACCTAAGTACAAAGGTTTCTCTTGAGGGTTCCCGCGACACTCAGAAAGGAAATGGAACTTTCAGCTTTGATAAAGTTTTAATATATTCTTCGGCAAGTTCCCAAGTTGTCTCACAGGGCGGCGGTTATGATGGATTCTGCGTGTGCCAAGTCTTTCTATTTTATGGGTGCAAGGTATATGGTACTTTAGCGATTACTTCGCCGGCTATAAAGACATAAAGAACAAAGCTTTAATTTTTATATTACTCTTTATTATTGTGAAGGCAGTAGAGTAGTTTAAGAGTAGTAGAGCTCTTTGTGAAGGGTTCGTGCGGGGAAGTACTACCACCACGCCCTTTTCTGTCGCCAAGCAGCGTTGCTATGTTTCGGTTTGAAGAGTATGGTTGCCGGTGTAATTACAGGCACATGAGGCTTAACATCTGTATGCCTCAAGTTGATGGACGCAGGGCAGTGCATCGTAGGTCACGTTCCTATCGTGCGTGACCTACGAGGCAATGCTTTGTTATAAGTGATGGTTACCACTTAACATCAGGTGAGTCATCTGCTTGTTCCATCAGCTAGTTGTATAAATAAAAAGGCAATGAGACCAATTTCGATCGGCACCCCACTGGAACTTCATTATTATATTATTTTATAACACGGATACCTACAAAAGAAAGGTAGGAACCAAGCCGTATGTCTGCTTGATCTTCTAGGCTTGGTCGCATGGAACTGGCACCTAGCTTTAAGATAATTTTAAGTGATCCTTGTAACGATGCAATTGAATAAAGTACCTTTCGACTTTGAGTTTGGGATTCATTCCCCTCTCCCAGCAATGGAACAGAATAGACTGAATTAAAAAAAGAAGGCAAAACTAGACTCTGTATCATTTTATAGATCATTTATTCAATCCATTCTTATCAGACTTTTAATTTATAAGTAACAATCTCAAAAATATGCATTGTTCGATTGGAATAACTTAACTGTAATTTAACCATGGAAAAAAAAGATACAGGTACGACTTTGACCACCAAACACGGTAGATGTCCCCTAAGAATTCTTAAGTACCAAGTACCTACCTCTAGATTATTTTTGTTTTAATATTGTTCTCCCTAAGATTTTATGGTGAATACCTACGTTCAGCTGTGGACTTATTCTGTCTGGTAGTGATGTGATTAGGATGGTGAAGAAGGTATTACAAGTTTTTTTGTTCTGTTACGTGTAAATTTTATGTGGTGTGCAATAAAGAATCTTTCTTTCTAACTCTTGTTCGCTAGAAAAATACCAATTTCATACGAATACTAAAGTTCTGTAAGTTTGTAAAGCTCTATTCACATAAGAAACTAGAAACAAGATATTCCAGAAGGTCTTCAGTTTTTATTTGTCTTCAGATGAAACTTCGAGGCATTTCTAGGAATAATGAGCTGCGCTTTGGAGTTCCTGATTTATTTTTTATGAGATATAAAAAAAATACCTAGCAGACTCCCACTATAATATGTATTATACTTTGATAGTAATTCTTAGCGGATCAGCTTACCTGTGTGTCAAATTGCTTTATGCTATGTTTATTCTTTTTTCTATATTTTAAATTGTGGTATAATTGTACATATTTAACCACGTTTTTCAGTTAGTCAACCTTACTATTGACTGACTGAAATTTGACGTTTTTCAGTCAGTCAATAGTCAGGTTGACTAACTGAAAAACGTCGAAACAAACATCACGACATTTCAGTTCCAGGAGAACCACTAGTTTGTTATTTTTAGAATTAAGAGAGGGTTATCCCCTTGCGGGGAAAAAAACCCTTCCTTTTTAAATGGTTTTATTCACGGTCAAACGTGGTTCAAAAAAAACTTGCAATTTATAAAAATATAGTTTAATCTAAACCATAGCTGAATCCATCAAAACTGGTTTGATTATAATTTGTATTTGCCTCCCCATTTTTTAGGTCAATCCATTGAAGAAAATAATTATAACCTTTCCTCCCAGCTGTCAAACGCAGTTGTGTTCGAGGCGCCCCGCTTATGCTTTGTGTGTCGATTTTTAGCTGCGCATAACTTTAATAAATTGAAAGTTTTATGTGTGAAACTAAATGAATCTGTTCGATTCTTGCAATTTTTACAATTTGCCTGTAATGCACCCTAAAATTACGTTTATAGCTGGCCGATCTAGAACAAACAAAAAATTGGTGAAAAAAGTTAGATAAACAGCAACTTCCATAAAATAATATCTTCGTTTATATTTTCAGATACCAATATTTGTAGTCATGATCACTGTCAAATCGTCAACTACTTTTAAGTCTACTAAAAACACTATTTTTTACCTAAAATAATATGTATTTGTTGGAAAACCTCTGGAGTTCTCATTCTCAGTCCTCTAGAAATTCAATAAAACGAAAAGTGTCTCCAGACAGTCTGAGAAACGCTGATTCTGGACGCGTTCCCATTACTCGGGCGTCGCAACAAACAATGCTGATAGCTTTATACTATAGCTTCTAAACTGGGGCAATCCCGATATCTGTCCTTGTCACTCACGCCTCTAATCCTGGGTGTCTCACTCACGCTGTAACTAGGGCTGTCTATCTCCGTTATGTCACCTGTACGTGGGCTTGAACGTTACATGACAGTTTCTGGAGGCAGGCTATAGATTGCTTGCGTTCACGGGCTCAAGCGACAGTGAATTATTTTGAATGTTAAGACCTGCGTAAATATAAGGTAAAACCTGGTTGGTGGTTTTACGATTTATCCGTCGAACAACACATTCTTTTTATATTTATATTAGCTCTCTCTTGCAACTTCGTCCACGAGGACTATTTCTTTCTCAAGATATTTTCCTGAATGTTTTAGAGTGAAATCAGAACCATGTTAGCTTCTTATTTACCTGTTTCTGTACCTGTAATAAATTTAATTGTACTTAGCGTATTTTATATACATTTAGGATAACTGCTATATTATTGTAACGTGAACCATTTTTACGAGTATAAGATAAAATAAAACATAGGTTTTCTTCATAAAATAATGTGCTAAAGAATTGGCAGCCCTATACCGACCCGCAATCAGTCGACGTTGCCCCAATGATATTTGTGTTCGATTATAATTAAACGTATGTCCTCTTTCTTTGAAATGTCAAGCTTTATTTAATTAAAGACCGAAGTTTAATTATAGATCTGTCCGTTTTTATCTTCAAAGTCGAAAAAACAATAGGTGGATACAGTAGATCATTGATACCGATTGCTTATGTATACCTACTTGTCTTTTACTTTCAATATATCAAAAAATATTAAGTTCTTGTGTACTGGTTATGATGATCTGCATAACTCTTGGCCCAACGTCGCAATTGACCAAAAAGAACCATTTCATTAATTTGATTCGTTATTTGGTCGATAACATAATCATCATCATCAATATTTCATGTTGTAAATAGTCTTTAGGAGGTAAAAATAAAATTGTATTATTTAACTCCGGCATACAGCCTTCACAGCTCAGTTGGTAGTAGCTCTGCCTTCTGCGCCGTTGGCTGTGGGTACGATTCCCACCGAGAACAAACATTTGTGTGATGAACATAGATGTTTGTTCTCTGTCTGGGTGTTATATGATATTATAAGTATGTATTTACAAAAAAAAAGTATATAAGTAGTATATCAGCTATCTGGTTCCCATACCACAAGCTTTGGCTTAGTTTGGGGCGAGATAGTGATAGTAGACCAATATTTATTTATATTTATTTATACATCAAAGTCGATAAATTGTAAGCCAAGTCTATACGACTTGGCGTGTCGGTGTAGTGGCCAATAAAAAAACTCTCTTCAAACGCGCATAGAATTTATTTTTGCAGCCTAATACATTACAAGCAAAAGCTCAAACCAAACTTTATGCTCAGCTGAATTTTATCGCAAGTTTTCCCTCGCCATACAGCCCCATAAATATTCATGGTAACGGCCGAAGGCGGGTTGGGTCACATTTATAATATCAAGCAGGTTGGCTCGTCTCACGTGCGTTTGTCGTTCTACTGACCATACTGGAGCACGTGGTTTTGTCACTTAATAACCTTGAAAAGGCTTTGTGCCGTATGTTGTATAATTTCAAGCATCAGATACAGTCTTATTCCCCCACCACGAATTAGAATTAGATTAAGACAGTATAGAATGTAGGTACATGCGGCTTATTCATATTTTTTTTAATGTTTCAAAAACGGTCGAAAATTATTAGACAATAGAGGTACATGTCATGGTACTCTGGGCACAGAGATGCATCTATTTTGTCTTTTTATTCACGACTGAACTACAGTAGTTTTATATGGACAAACTGTGTTGACAATTTACCGAGCGATGCTTTTTATCGGTATGTGCCTAGTGGCAGGTGCGCCGGTTATCTGCTTTCTACGTACAACGAGGCTTTACTGAGGTTATAATCGTAAAATTTACTATATCAGTAGATTAATTGGTTCACTTAATTGATGCTTCTACCACCTTGCAGTATGTTATGGCTCATTTTACCACCAATTGACGACTTTGTTCCATCCGTTCGTAATCTGAAATTGGAACAATAAGTCCAATGTTCATGAATTTAGTTAATAATATGTGGTATTCGATTTATGACACGAAACATCTTTGAACGCCTTCTTACAGTCTAAATAACCTTTGAGACATCATGAACGATTTTCTTTTAGTGTTTTTTTTTTAATTATTTTGATGTTACACGTATTTTATAGTCTCCCGTATTTGGACTCTCCAATCAAAATGACTTTGAAAATTAGATAACAGATTTTATTGTCTGTTCCGAATCGGCCAAGTCACATTATTTAAGGCTCATAGAAACGAAATTCAGGCCAAAACACACTAACACACATGAAAGTTTAAGGCCTTCGTCACCCCAATCACACACTCGGTTGACTCTCAAAGAGGTGAAAGGAGGCCAGAAAACTCAGTCAGACAAATGTTTAATTACAGTAAAATATTACCCTCGAGAAGGCTGTCATAAAATGAGACCCGGTATCAGTGTAGAAGGGTTAAAATTGTTCTAAACTGTTATTACGACATTTTAATAAACTTTAGGAACGCTTGACTTTATTTTGGAGTAAGTATTCGATGCTATTCCTAATACACAAAAACAAAGACAGCCACAGCTCAGTTGGTAGAGCTCTGCTTCTGCGCTGGTTGTGGGTTCGATCCCCACCGTTATCTAACATTTGTTTAATGAACATGTGTTTATTCTCGTTCTGGGTTTTATTATATACAAGCTGGTGCCCGCGACTTCGTCTGCGCAGAATTAGTCACACAATATCTTTATAAATTGTAGACTATGTGTTATTCTGATGTATAAGCTATATTATTGTAAAGTTTCATTAAAATCTATTCAGTAATTTTTACGTGAAAGAGTAACAAACATCCATCCATCCATCCATCCATACTTTCGCGTTTATAATATTAGTAGGATTATACGTATGTGTTTACAAATAAAGTACCTATACAATTATTAGATCAGCTATCTGGTTTCCATAGCTCAAGCTTTGCTTAGATTAGGTAGGTGCTGTGTCTGAATGTCCACTAACATTTATTAATTAATTTAACTATAATTAAAGTAAATCTTCCTGATTTATTGGACGGTGAAATAACTCCTGTAGTTTATTGGAACCATAGACTTTAGTTTAAAACTTGCAAATCATCATTCTCGTACTATAAAATGAATAGAAGTTAAAAAAGAAAACAACGCATAAGTATTACATTGTAGATCACTATTTTCATTAGTTGAGCTGAAATAACAACCGGAGATTCTTTATTGTACACAGTAATAACATTTAGTAAACTTAAATATAAAATTTGTACAAAGGCGCAGAGACGAAATAAGGTTACAAAAATGTATCTATAACATACCATAAGCTATTATTTCACTCGAACGCTCAAAGCTGCATTGTTCTTGAATAATTTCTTTATTTATAATGTAACATTTCAATGTAAAACAAGCTGCCGTCTTGATCTCAGCAGATTATATTCCTGATTGTTTCAGAAGAACAGCACAGTGATCAAAGCAGGGTTCGTCTGTTGTATTTGTCTCATTTCCTGCGCTTCCGTAGCGGGTACGGTACAAAAACATGCCTAAACAAAATGATAGGAAAAAGCAAATTAATCATTTTCGTAAACAAGTAGAGATGGTTTACAATGGGGTGATAAAGTCAATGCTTAACCGACCGTGTTACACATAAAGTTATTTTGTAAGAGGAAACATCGTGACACCAGTTAGTTTACTAGCAGCGGTTTACTAGCAGCGGTGAAGCATAAATTTGAAAAAACGTATCATAACTAATTTACTTAATTCTAAGTTAGCTATACAATATGGCTTAATCACTTTTAAATATATTCGTACATTTAGTATACCTACATAAATAAAACCATAAGTAGGTAAGCGTCGACTTAAAGATGTAACTGAATGTGCAACCATGCCAAATCTATAATACTACTACCCCACTTTCATGGTGAAAATACTGCACGCGTGCCGAAAATAGGTCAATTGCCCCCTGCCAGAGTGAGAGAGCGCGGGATCATGGCGAGTGACAGAGACGGAAATCTTAATTCGTTCAGGTGACGTCACAAGGGCCACAACGTTTTCTTTTACCGGCTATTTGTTTTGAGAGAGGCAATCATTTATTGACCTTTGTGTTGAACAAAGCTTTTTCGACTGAAATACCGACTTCCGCTGTTGTATTTTATATTGATTATGTTTTAAAGGTAAAAATCAATTTAGAAAAACCATTTTTTTTACATAGTTAATCCACAGGTAGTTTAATAGGTTAGTTATATATTCACTGGATAGCGTCACTTTGAGGGAACAAGTCTAATAAATTAATAATAAAAAATATAACTGCAAATAGATAATTAGTAAATCCTACTAATATTATAAACGCGAAAGTTTATAAGTATGGATGGATGGATGGATGTTTGTTACTCTTTCACGTAAAAACTACTGAATGGATTTTAATGAAACTTTACAATAATATAGCTTATACATCAGAATAACACATAGGCTACAATTTATAAAGATATTGTGTGAATTGTCCAAAATATGACGATAAGTGTCAAGTAGTAAAAAATCTACCATCTGCGCAGACGAAGTCGCGGGCACCAGCTAGTGTATTATTAAATGTGAACTCAAGAGTCCAAATAATTAGAAACACTTTCATTACCATATCTGTAAAGCGGCCAGCGCCTCTAATAACAGTTGTTTGTTTAATCTCAAAATGTTATTATAGGAATAACTCTGCATAACTATTTGAATAGGTTAATCAAGAAAATTACACCTCTGTTTTTACTTAGAAAATTAATCGCAGCAACAAAACTACATAACAACAAAAAATATATTATATAATAGTACTACGATGTGCTACGTAACTGTAGCAATCCGTAGCAGGATCTACGTGTAGACCTGGCTACGCAGTTTTCGTAAGCCAACTTAGCGATAGTGGCCAATAAGTAAAAATTATGATTCCTTCTATTGCATTTAATAATAGGTCTTTACCTATGAAATTGCCGTTCTGCAGTACTGGCCATTTCAAATCAAAATAATTTTCGTTTGGCTAAGAATTCTAATTTTAACTTAATTTTATTTTAAAAACATAGAATTATTTTTCCAAAAGTAGTCATTTGTTTATTGATTAGTATTACATTTTCATCGCATTTCAATCTTTTTCGTCACCATGGATACGTTAAAAATTCGAGTAATTATGGAGTATGAGTACCGTCGTGGCAGCAATGCGGCATAAGCGGCACGCAACATCAACGACGTTTACGGAGCTAACACTACAAACCAACGCACCACCTGTTATTGGTTTGCTCGCTTCCGTTCGGGAAATTTCGACCTGAAAAATGAACCTCGCGGTCGTCCGAAGACTTTGGTCGACAATGACAATTAAAGGCGATTGTGGAAGCTGATGATAGACATAGACATAGACATAGACATAGACATAGACATAGACAATCATTTATTTGCCACAAGAACACACAACACATACAATCAGGCTTAAAATACATATAGACGTAGATAAAAAGGTACAAGAAAACAATGATGAAAAAAGACAACTAAAACAGGTTTTTTATAAATAATAATTATAAATCAATTTAAAAGGCATATAAAATTAAAAACATAGACTTACATGATACAGAAGTACTAAATATATAAACTAATGCTCAACAGACACACAAATGAAGGAATTTTGTACCGCATTGTTACCTGCGATGAAAAATGGATTCTGTTTGATAACCGCAAGCGCTCAGCAAGTTGGTTGGATCCTGGTTCAGCACCCAAACAATGCCTTAAACGAAAACTTACCCCTAGAAAAGTGATGGTCACTGTTTGGTGGTCTAGCGCCGGTGTGATTCATCACAGCTTCTTACCAAACGGGGTGAGCATTACTGCAGATGTGTACTGTGAAGAACTGAACACAATGATGGAGAAGCTGGCACATCTCCAACCAGCATTGGTCAATCGCTCGTCTCCGCTACTCCTGCACGACAACGCGCGACCTCATACTGCACACCAGACGGTCTCCAAGTTGCAAGAACTGAGGTTGGAAGCTCTCCGTCATCCGCCCTGCTCACCAGACCATGCGCCTACAGACTACTACTTTTTCCAGAATTTGGATAACTTCTTGGCGGGAAAAAAATTCAATACCCGAGAGGCAGTACAAAATGCCTTTGAAGAATTTGTTGCCTCCCTTCCAGCTGATTTCTTTAAGAAGGGCATCAATAAACTGCCACTGCGTTGGCAAAGATGCATTGATTGCATGGGTGATTACTTCGATTAATACAAATAAAAATACATGAAAAAAAATCGTTTAAATATTTTCAAAACGGCAATTTCATAGGTAAAGACCTATATTTTTGTGTAAGCCCAGATAACGATTGTGATTTTGCGTTTAAAAATTGTCTATACTCTAATTGCAGCGATAAAGTGTACCAAAGCACAAGCTTTTTACGTTTTTCTCTGTCTGTTTGAATGTTGTAAAATAGGGTTAGAGCCACGATAGAATTCACTCTACGACACTTCATTCATCATTTCGCTCACGCTTTAACTGGCGACTAGTAATACTTCAGCCAATTATACGCAATTCGTGAAACTAAAAAAGACGTAAAAAGAGCTATAACTAAAGAGTTGGCACGAGAGACCCAGTTTCTTAACCCATCGTAAACTGAACCGCGGGCACGTGACCTGAGCTACACTATGGCAGGGTTGTCAAAACTGTTTAAACTAGTTGTGCGTCTTCTC
This sequence comes from Chloroclysta siterata, assembly GCA_932294275.1. Taxonomy (NCBI): domain Eukaryota; kingdom Metazoa; phylum Arthropoda; class Insecta; order Lepidoptera; family Geometridae; genus Chloroclysta; species Chloroclysta siterata. The sequence goes on from OW028590.1 coordinate 5,081,741, forward strand.
ATTGGATCTTCTTACACGCGACGACTCTGTGCGGTCAAAAGAGTGCCATGTGCCAAGATGACCGATTCCCACGAGATAAATGAATTGCAAAATGTTACTATAGTTCTTCATCACATTACTCGCATCTACAGTACACTTTTACGCAACAGGAAACAACATTATTTTAGTTGTTGGTTTTCGTAAGCTTCAAAAATGATGCTAGTGCACAGCCCTATAAATCAACCCTAGAAAGCAACCTGCTTTATTGACACAGCGCGTAAAAATTACGGAATATGAGCGACATCTGGCGCGCTTTGCAACCAATAAATCTCACATGCGGGTTTCTTTTTACCGAATCCAGTGCGTACGTGTCGCGGTGAAGCTAATGCCTCGTATTATCCGCATTGATAAATCATTCGTGTCGATGCCACGGTTTTTGGGTCACGGTGGTGCTTGCAATTGCTTTTGTGAACGTTCAACCAATAACGCAAAATGCTATATAAAAAGGATTTCATGTAGTGTTCGATAAAATGACGGCATAGCATTTTGTTTCACACATATTTTAAAATGATATGTAGAAATAATTTCACTGCGGTACTTAAAATTAAATTAGTACCATTCATACTTACATTAGACCTCAAACCCAGTTAATTTTAATTTATATCGGATAAGAGTATAAAAAAAATTATTTGTATACACAGTTCATCTCCATGCGTAGCCGGGCGGGTAGTTCAAAATAAAGCTTCACCCAAAATGTAGTGATCAACAGTAATTAGGTATTGCAGCGTCCAACAAATCGGTGCTCCTTGCGTAACGGACATTTATCATTGCGACTGAAACGAGCGTCTCTCGGAGTAACAACATAAATCATTTACCCCCCATTCCCCCTTCCGGGGGGGTGCAGTGATTCATCAGGTCATCGCCAGACGCTAGCAAGGATGCCAATTTTGAAACAAAACACGAATTAATAAAAAACAAGTGACAGTGACAGATGCTGTCCGGCCGTGTCTCGCGACCTTTTACTGCAGCGCTACGAGTATTGTTTTTCGATTTCATAATATTTCCGGCCTTCGATCTGATGATTGGAATTTAACATTGATGTTTAAATGGTATTCTGGGTGTCGATTCTATAAACAACATAATCACGGGGAGTTCCATCTAGTGGATCCGCGTTGACTTCGATCACGAGCTTCACCTCACTCACGTTGGGATTTCGACGCGCCAAAATACTCACGCGGGTGGCGCTAAAGATGGGTGAATGTATTACAGAATTCTGAACTGAATAGTCGGTGAATGTTGTGTACGGAATAGTACTGCTGAACTATTGAGATTCTAAAATCAATGCCTCAGTACCCGGTGCGTTGCCGTGCCGTTAGTTTGCCCAATGAGAAAATAAATCTTTTACAACGAACAAGAAGTTTATATGATTTTGGCATATTGTGTTTTTTTATATTTTATTTTGACTACGACTAGCTGATGGAACAAGCAGATGGCCCACCTGATGTTAAGTGGTAACCATCACCTATAAAAAAGCATTGCCTCGTGAGTCACGCACGATATATAAGTTAGGTAAAGGTGTAAAGGATGGTCTGATGTACAGTATAAAAAGCCGAGCATAATATATATCGTAAAATAAGCGTCCAGAAAATGTAGTATTGACCAAATACCACGGCTTTACCTACCTGAGTAATTATTATTAAACCTCTACGCAATTTGGTCTAGTTTTGAATAATTAAATTCGGTTAGAACGTTAATCATACTACTGTGACTACTGACTGAGGCATTGGATTCAAAATATAGAAGAATTTAAACAGAAAATAAACTTTACTTTAAACTTGGTATATACCAATTTGACCAACGAAGATTCATATATTAATATATTGAAAAGGATCACTAAAATTTTGAAAATACTTGTGAAAACATCGCGAAATATCCGAAGATATTTGGTCCAGGCACTCTTTGAGAGGTGTAAGCGTTAATTAAGAAAAGAATTAAAAAAATTGGATCAAAAGTAGTTGAAATGGGATGGCACGGAAATAGCTTCACGTGAACGAACTGGATTCTACCAGTTTAAGTACAAGTGTAATTTAGTGAGTAGGTAAGTAGAAATCCACTTACTGCTTTTATTATAGATAAACATTTTGTGCAATCAAATAACCGTATACATGGGAGCCTCCGTGATGAGGGTCTGGTCCAAGATCGATGTAAATTTTAGTATCGGTCTTTATGGCTGACCCAAATCCCTCCATATTTATCTTAGCTCCGTCACCTGTCATATAATATAGAATGGCTGTTTGTGTTTGAATAAGTATATTAATTTTTTATTTTGGCGTTATAAAAATACTGGTTGAGCCAAGCATGGATTACTGAAGTTACCGTTAATTACTGAAACTAAATGACTAAATAGGTAAAAATACTAAATTATTGAAATTACTAAATAGGTTTGATTTCGGCGGCAGAGCAAATCTGGGACTTGTAATAAACATTTTTCTACCATCTAGGTTTCTGGTACCAAGAGCACAATAGGGATTTAAGTGTGGAGTCAGACACAGGGGTCCAATCGCGCTATTTTGAAATGTTTTAGATGTATGATCTGAAGGTTTTTGACAGCTACCGTTCGATAGATTAGTTACGTAGGAAATATGTAGTTCCATCCATAGTATGTAGTACGCAGGAAGGAAAGAAAGAAGAAAATTAAAAAAGTTTATTTATTCATTACGATCGTTCAAAACTAGCGCGAATGGCCGCCAGGACTATGTATGTTACAATTGGTTTTTAAAATTATATTATTTTATTACCAGCATAAACATTTATATCGGTCAAACAGCAGTACTTAAACCAGTATAGGTACAATTTAGACTAAGTAAAAACTCGTGTATCTACATAATGAGCTTCACTGCGGAAAACACCATATTTCGGCACGTGTAAGTTAAGTACACAGATAGACGCTCCCAACGGAGCGAACAAGATACAATCTCAGATTTTCGAGAAAACATCGACTCGGTTTATGAACTAAATTAAATACATTTTGAGCCCAGTATTTACCATAAGTTGTTCACAAATGTTATTGTTATGATAGGAAAGCGTCACGTGTCAAAGCGTTCATACATTTCAAATGGTAATGTTATAGAGACCTTACAATCGGAGGAGATGATATCGAATGGTACAACTGAACAATACTCAAAACAATGTTCGCCCTTAAATGATAATGACTATACAAACGTTTGCCGAAACGAATACCCGAATATTTAAATTAAATTGAATCATTTGTAAATGAACTATGCAAATAGCCGACTAATAGTGAAACCGCAAAATAAGCCAATTGCAAATTAGCAAATGCGATGAAAACAAAGCTAATATCTACTGATGCATAAATAAATATCATTGGTTACAGAGCGAAATAGGTACGATCAGCCAAATAAATTGCTTCATTACACTTAAAGTTGCATATTCAGCAATTTCTAGTTCAAAATTCCCAAAACAAAATTAACCTATACCTCAAACTGATCACCATGGATGAGAATTACGTACTTAATAATGAAATAAATTAGTAATTAGTAGTCTTATTTTACGAGTATTTGAACTTTACACAGTTATGTAAGACGTAGACAAAAGAAATCCGAATTGGCCGCTAATTCGATTCGCATTTGTTTATTTAGCAAATAAATCCGCGACAAAACTTTTTTCATCCCCCAACATCGGAGCAATCTTGCCACACAAAATATAAAAATACCCTGAAATACCACAGTCGAGAAAAGAAAAGCTCTGTACAGACGAAAAAGGCTATAGACGGGTATCTTCATAAATAAAAATGTTACAATTTGTTCAAGAACGCAACAAAGTCATTTTCATTTATGATTGCATTGAGACCTAACGTAGTTCATAGTCAGCGATAGTACCTAGCACGCATAGTAAGTTCGTCATTCATCATTCATTATTTACGTATAAATATTTTCTAGGTCATTGCATTGGTGCTTACTCACTTTGAGTTACTCTATTTATGTTCAATTCAATTCTATTCTATTTATACTACAAAAAAAGCTTTGCACTTCAGACGTAATCAAATAAATATGAGTGGACTTATTTGCGGCTTGGGCCCTTGTTGCCCCATCATCAAAATCTACACCTTCTGCACGATGATTTTCTGTGGATTTCTACCCGAAAATAATTCCAAGCTTCCCGCATCGTGTAGAAAATGTATCAAATGGTTACCGCCTACGGGGAATTAATCCATTATTTTTTTACTGCTTTGATATGTGTTGGTAATGACGTAGGTACTAACGATGTATAATGTCTCTCATTTCTCAAGATGCATACAGGGAGGTACTTTTATGTTATGTGCATGATTAAATGAGCTAACTTTTCTTTCTAAGCTGTGACGTCACAAAACGAGAGGGCGGAGGCGCGAAGCCCTGAGCCATACCCGTTTTACGACCCAAACAAGTACTTGTTCATTTTAATATTCCCAAGTTCGCGAGCACGCCGTCATTAGCGATGGAAAGAAACGCTGAAACTAGGCCAGCGGGGATCTCCCTTCAAATACGTACCTACCTATCTACTCTTTTATTTTTTTATACTACCAAGTAGGCAAACTAATATGCAGCCCACATGATAGGTACCACCTAGTAGGTATGTATTTGTATCGTAAGTTTAATTCTTCTTTTTTATTTTAAACGAAAGGTAAAGTAAGCTCATGTTACGGAAAAATTATGTAGAAATTACTAAAGAATAAGAAGTCTAGTCTAGAATGAATAAAATACGTTTTTTTTATTAAACAAGCTATCAAGTTATTTTTATTCATTTGTTCATTCATCAATTCAAAGTGATCATTGTGACTTTATCGAAAAGCTCTAATTTAATAACAAGCAATCGTTTCGGGATAAAACCGAAAACGCTTTTAAAAACATAATACATGCGCTGCTTAAAACATAATATTCACTTGCATTTATTTATTACAACTATTATTTCATTGATAGAGTTCAGTTTTAATTAAAAATACCAACAGCACAGCTCGTGATCCCGCACGGCAACAACTTATCTGAGCAAAGACTAATGACTTTAATTTCTCAAATATATTTCTAAAAGATATGATGCCACATATTTTTACGACCGCGACAGATTTAGATGCCGGAAAAATAAAGCTTTATTCAACGTAATAGAGGCGTTGATTGGCTTGCAACCACAGTATTTGGCTACAGCTAGTTCGCTTTTCGTATTTTACAATGCTTAAGTCTAAATCGAAACTCTTTAGAAAAATTACACCTACTGACAAACTACTGTTTATTTGTGCCCGTGGTTCACCGAGGTAAAACAAATAAGCTATTTTAGTGGAAGAAACGTAAATTAAAATTTAGTTTGCTATGTAGACTGGAAATAAAAAATAAACTACAATCTACCCTGAAAACTTTCTAACTAGAAAAAAGCTAAGTTTTAACTAATACGTTCATACCCAAGGTATCCCTTGCTATTATTTCATGAACAACCGTGGCCTAGTAGGAGTGATCTCGCCATCTGATCGTAAGCTCGTGAGTTCGAATCCAGTCAGCAGCATCATCGCAGCAATGGTTTTTGTACGTACAGAATGCCAGTGCTCCTAATCCGTAAAGGAAAACGTATTGAGGAAACCAGTTAGTATTATAGCAACGTTGATGTGCTTGCTACCTGTCATATATGAAATACCAACTCTTGCAAAATGTGGTTATATGTCATGTAATATTTGGCCGTACCTCTGACTACCTTTTTGGTACTAAGATAATAAGAGCTTTATTTGAACCTTACAAAACTAATTATAAACATAAACATTACTTACTTATTTTTCAACTTAAAACGATAACTATAATATAATCTCTAATACTATAAGAATCAAAGTCCTGTCTTACTGACTGACATATAGACAACGCACAGCCTAAACCGCTGGTCCTAGAGACTTGAAATTTGAGGAGTACAAATGTCTTATGGCGTAGAGGTGTACTAAGAAGGGATTTTTGGAAATTCAACCCCTAAGGCTGTAAAAAGGGTTGAAAACGTTTGTACCCTACCCTACTAATATACAAATCAATGGGGAAGTCACCACTTTAACGCGTGCGAAGCCGCGAGAAGCTGCTAGTATTTAATATAACTAGTATTCTATAACCTATATGTATGTATTTTCCTATTATATTTTGTAAGGACCGCACTTAGAGGTATAAGCCTACTCCAGCTCCTTTCACCTCTCTCTTTAGCGGTTCTACTCCACGCTTTGCCTGCTATTCTGGCTATGTCATCGCTCTATCTTTTATATGGTCTTCCAGGTCTACGCTTTTTGTGGATGTAACTACTACTACTAACAATTAAAAAAATAGGCAACTCTGGAAAGACGCAATTTTATGCTTGTTTGAAATGAGTGTTCTATACATTCTTGTTGTGTATGTAGCCCACCAAATTCGTTCGATGATATAGCAGTTCCTAAAATCATAAATCAGTCTAAAGCGTGCTTACGCCCGCGTAATCGCCGTTTTACCATTCTATTTTCAGAACGGCGATAGAAAGTTCATTGTTATAAAAATGTCATTGCTGTGCTCAAATAAAACATGACATCCATATTCATAACTCAACGGTTATTGTCTCGCTGTTTTATTTTCCGAGCTAGCTTGTATAGGTCAATTGACTTTTCAGCTGGACTAACTGGCTTCCCAATAAATGCGGGTTTGACTCCCATTGTGGGAAATGTGTGAAGAGTCGGAAAATAATTATTTTATTTTATTACGAGCTGGTGCCCGCGACTTCGTCTGCGCAGGATTAGTCACAAAATATCTTTATAAATTGTAGCCTATGTGTTATTCTGATGTATAAGCCATATTATTGTACATATTATTGTGCCTCGTAAGTCACGCACGATAGGAACGTGCCCTACGATGCACTGCCCTGCGTCCATTAACTTGAAGCATACAGATGTTAAGCCTCATGTGCCTGTAATTGCACCGGCAACCACACTCTTCAAACCGAAACACAGCAACAGAAAAAGGCGTGGTGGTAGTACTTCCCCGGATGAGCCACACACAAAGAGCTCTACTACTCTTAAATAAAATGTTACTAATATCCGCCGATATAAAAACATAAATATTGCTAGTTTTTACGTTTGTACTTTGAATTTTGATGTAAACTCTGTGCCTTATTAGGTTTCTTCAGGTACTAAAGTTTTGATGATGATGACGATGAAAAAGTTATAAACTCTGTACCATGATCTTTTTCTTCAGGTAGGTAGTAAAGTTCTGATGATGGTGACGATGACAAAGTGGTAACATCTAGTAACACTATCGTTGCTTGAGCAATCTTCCAGTATATTCTTTTTACAAAACACAATGTCGAAGCCGTAATTTTATCATGTCTCACGCGGTTTAAAATAGTCTCACATTTTCTTCAAATTCTGTCCTCACTATTTTCTATCTACTTTAAATTAGCTGTAGGAATTTTTATTTTCTAGTAACACGTGTAACGATTTAAAAATAAATCTTATGTGTAAACATGCTCGTTGTTTTTAGGACATAAGTTAAGTTTTGGTTTAATAAATAAAAAATATTGTATATAAAAAAAGAAGAATATTGTATATAACAAAAGAGATCCTTACATCGGAATAATAACTACAATCACAGAATAAAGAAAAGTACTAGAACTGTCGTCACAAAGCAAAACACTACATTAAGTAATTTTAAGTTTATTTTTCTTTTTGATTTGGTAAGTGACTTAGATGTGGAATTATATTTATTTTATTTTATTAGAAAGCGAGTGAGTGCATGAGAAGAATAATATGAGACTTTTTACTATTGTAAGTAAGAATTATAATAAAAGTGATTATCGAATAATTCTTGTACAATTGTAATGTTGTACAAGTTTATAAAATTACACATTTCGACAATTCTTTTAATTATAATTCTAGATGTCGTCTAAACTTTGCCTAAGTATTTTTTTAGTTTGTGTAAATATCTAGCGACAAAAGAAAATGACAGTCAGCGGTGACGAATCCACGGAACGCACTGTCTATTTCCATCCATTTTTTTCCGTCACAAAACCTTGAGCAATGAAAAAACTCACATTTAGCTATTTACATTGGCGGATATGAGGTCTGTTTACTCTTTTATTTAAAGATACAATTTAAAACCACTAAGTGGGCACCTACTTAATTATTTATCACCAAACTAACCGTATTGTAAACCTTCCTATTCGCTCTGCCAAATGTAGAAAGTATTCAGGGTATATGTCCCATAAACCAATCTACTTTAAGTAATGTTCATAAAACTCGTATGATAGGTATGTACATAATCTCAATGTTAATCTAAAATACTACATAGTAACAACAAATCCAGCATCGAATCTACATACGCGAAATTTTTAGATTTTATTAATGTTGAATAAGTGGATTTTAAATAATAGCACCTTAATTTAACAGGAAGCACATAAATTCGGATTTGTTTCTTACTGGTCGCTGAGGGCTCCAATGGCCGATAATACTCAAGCCATCTTATTTCGTTTACATGAATGTGACAGTGACATGTATACCGCTATAAAATGTCGGAGATTATGAAACAGGCCTTAAAGATTAGCACAAAATGTTGAAGTTCGGAAAACCTTGATATCCATCAGAGAACGGAAATAAATAAACTAATATAAGCTGTATTTCAATGCTCATCTTTAGTTTACTACAAAGTTGGTGATAGTAGAATGGTCGCAGAGCAAGTTTCACAAATACGAGTCTGGTTCCCAAAGGCCGTCGAATGATGGTGCCTACATAATCTGATTCCCATCAAAACCCAGTTGGCAGTGCTATTACCATTTGCGTTCTCTATTGTCAGCATAAAATACTCGTGATACGGACACAAACTACACTCGTAGCTTAGCTAAAGAACAGCTACTACTCTACGAGATTATATTCAAAGAGTGCTTTAAAATATCATGTAGATCATTATTTTATGGCACGCTCTTTCGCAAAATAAGATAAAAAGAGATATTTTAAGTTCATTTCTATTACTTTTCTTGTATTGATAATCGAAATTAAACAGTAGCTGTAGCAGAGTAGCTGAAAAACTGGCATAGGATACGCCTAGCCCAAGCCTTTTGATTTTGAGCTGATTGATTAAAAATCAGCAAAATGGAGCATTGTTTTTCTATTCTCGTGTTCATTTGAGATGATTCAACATGTATTTTAATGATGAACATACGAGCTGCTTTAACAAGCTATGTCACAATGAGTTTGGTTCGCTCCGAACAGTCGTTATGTTCCGCGTCGGACGGACGATGGCTTAACAGTTGTCAGTGAGCCAAATCTCGTCGCAGTAATGTACTATAACTGCCAAGGCGAATTCTATCGGTATGATACAACTGTGACCTTCTATTGTCTCCCAGACTGGGACATTTCTTAAGTGTCTGAGATTCATAGACACTTGTGTGGTTTGGACGAGATAGAAGAGAGTAGATGAAAACAAGTTGTGCCGACCTCACGATATGAAGTCCAATGAGAATAGGGAGATAATGATGTGTCTTGGACTAGCGTAGGCGCTACGGTGTTTTTTCGTAGCGATTTCGTAGCTTACATAGGTACGTTTAAATTCCAACTGAAAGTTTTATGGTGTAACTACCTCAAAACGAAAAAGTGCAACCCCAAATTAAAATCATCAAATGCTTTATACCCGTTGCCCCATCTACATTCCATTTAAAAAAGTTCTAAAACTGTAAATAAATTACTAAAGTAAAATATTATCCGTTACAGGGTTAGTGGATTTTTTGACTCTGCTAAAAGTAATTAAAAAAGATTGAAATCTCTTTATTGGGATCCTAGTACCTACAGTTCATTCAAATAAAGCAACATTTTTGACGTGTAAATTAGAAATTGTTGGCACAGAAAGTAGTTCAAATTTTCTTACAATTATGAATAAACGTACAACAGTTTCTACATTCTAAAAAACAAAAAAGGATGTTAGAGTTAGTAACTGTACAAAGACAAACACTGAAACTGACCTTGTTATAATCCGAGCAGAGATTCCTCCAGGAGCACAAACACAATAAATGTCCAAGTACACTGGAACAGTAAACATAGGTTTGTTTTTGTTGTACCACATCTGAATACGAATGGAGCTTCCCAGTTTTTGCTTTATCCAGTTTGTTTATAGTAGAATTCACAACCTCGGGGGAAATTATCGAGGAAATGGGCTACGAGACACCCTTTATATCAACGTTCGTAACTGAAGCGGTAAATAACACTATACATTCACTATTAATATATTACTAACTTTAATCACAACATGAAGAAATTTTACAACCAGAATCTATTTGTGAGCGACATAATCTTCCACTTCGTATTTTACAACCAACATCTATTCGTGAGCGATGTATTCATAAACTTCGTATTTTTCTTTATCACAACCATACTTTCCACCAGTCCCGAAAATAGTCCCCCGATGATACTACATCGCTTCAAATTTTACTACACTTGGCTAAGTTATTCACAACACTGAAGAGGTAAACATTTTTAGAGATTCACATCTTGTCAACTTTCCACATCTTAAAAGCTGTCAATTCCATATCAATTCACCGAAATATCACTGAAAACTCGCGATCTTGGTAAATAAACATAGTTGCAGAGTTTATTAGATAGTTTTGGCACAATAAAGTTTGTTGTTCAGCCCCACGTGAAGTACGCGCTCAGTTACGCGGGAACGCGAATTTCCCACGTCCACTGCCGACCGAATACTGAACACACATCGCTTTAAAGATCATACATTTATAAATAGATAAGTATATCCGTTTCACTAATATTCGGTGGCGGAGTTCAAAGGACACCGGTGAATGTCAGGTGATGTCGGAGCTGTCAGTGAAACTGTTTCGTCTTCCGCCGCGACGTGTGCTCCTCGCACTGTTTGTGCTCTGTTACTAGAGGCACGCGTTCTACTGCAACTGCTGAAAAGCGAAACCTGTTGAAATGGGACAGGGGACCGCGTGCAAGAGGGACGAGAACAATTTAGAAAGCACCGCCCCTATTTAGCCGCTTTATTTTGCTACGCGTGAGAGTGTGCGTGAAAAGTTGCGTGAACTACAAGCACGGTTGTGGAAAACTCTCGTTAGGGCGCTTTCACAAGGACAATTTTCATGATCTCTCGGCGGCGCCCTAATAGAATCTATTGAATTTTGTACACTGTTATAAAGTTTCTAACTTTTGTTTACAACTTGAGCTTGGAACATGACGTCTGAAATGTTATTTGTTTTGTTTTTCTGTATGTGAAGTAAACTGAAACAGCAACACTAGCCTTACACAATTATTTTGAAGATATATGTGATAGTTACGAGTACCGCCTGCTTTTTTTAATATATATTTTTTCATTCTATCTTAGTATTTTCTTTTAGAATAATGAAACAGATTACTATCTCGAAATTAGTCTGATACTTGAGATATAAATTCTTATAGAAGTACCCACTTTCATTTTCCACAAAGTGCTAATCGCAAAACGGTTTATGAAAATTGAAATGGATCACGCAAAGTACACACGAACGAATTGTTTCGAAGGTGTCGTAAGAATTAATCAATTTAAAGTAGCATCAAGTCCAATATAAACAAAGGGCCACACAGACGCGTAGTACCTATAATGAAACACGCAGCTCACCTAGTAACGCTTACATAATCTGTGATGTAACGGAGGCTGTGTGGGAGAAGTTAGAGAAAGAGCGGTAGAAACTCACGCAACGTAAATGCGCACGCATATCCCTCCTTTTCACCCGTCGCCCCCCACTCACACCACTAGGTGATCCCGAAATGGGCGACCGCCTCTGACAGTTCCCTCCAACGTTACGATGTACCTACCCTTCATTATATCGGGAATCAATTGACAAATGGGCACCGACTGGTCTCACAAACACACTGCAGCTATGACCAGCCAAGGGCGACCTTTGTTTACTCGAACAAAACATTTTTATCCTTGTCCATAAATAAGAATGCGTCTGCAAAATTAATTGGCCTCGCTTTTTGAGTCTCCTTGATGTTACAATGGAATGGAGCTCAAGAAGCTTTTGTATTTTTTGCACCCTCTTTCTACTTTAGTACCATTTTGTGTAATTTGTTCGCTTTATTTGAAAAGGGTTGTATATGGGGAAAAGATAGGTAGCATCCACTTTCTTACGTTGGGCTTCACTTATTAGCCATAATTTGAACGGTTTTCGTTCTAGCGACATTATACCTGAGTGGAAAACTATATCTATGTAACAGATTATTTTCCATGTTTTAAAACTATTAACTCATATAAAAATACTTTAGACATTTCCTAATATCTTCCTCCCTCTTGGCACTTCTGGCTATTCAGTGATATCTATACGAGTAGGTAGGTATAGAAATATTTTTTGCGTAAATACAATCGCAGTAAAAAATTGCATCTAATTACTTTCCGTTTTTCAGTGTACAGCATATTATTATCCTCAAATATCAACTTTGCATCTGTCCAAGTTTTGTTTTGGTTTGGAATTTTCAGGACGCCCGATAGCGCCTCTACCTCATTGAGTCTCCATACAAAACCGGCCTGACGATACGGAAAACGAAAAACAAAACTCAGACTTGGGGTATACGGATCAAAAGCTAAAATTGGTTATTCAGATTTATATCTAAGATACAAGATGTTCCAATACTTGTGTCTAAAACTTCAGAGGGCTAAAGTACCCATCAATATGAATAACTTTTTCTAAGGAACTAACACTGTGAACGCGAAAAAAAAATTGCTGTTTCATACATTTTAGCCCGGTAGGTATTGAACTTTTGTATGAAAAATAATAAAAGAAAGTCGTGTTAGTTACACTATTTATAACTCAAGAACGGGTGAACCGATTTGACTTAAAATAGGTGGGGAGGTAGCTTAGATCCAGGAGACGGACATAGGATACTTTTTATCCCGACTTTTATTACTTTTTTTTATACAAACTTTATTCTTTTATATTTTATACAAACAATCGAAGATGCAGAAGCTTCAAGTCGTCAGTTAGTAGGTATCTGTTGCTTCTGACAGAATTACGTGGCTCAAGATTGTTCCATGGGGAAGAAAATACAATTTTATTATTAAAGATGTTGCCAATCATATCAATAAAGCATTCTTTTATTTGTAAGTATTCTAAAGTAAACATGCGCGAGCGAAGCCGCGGGTAAGAGCTAGTTTATAATAAAATTCACCACGAGTAGGTAGTTTCTCTCTTCAGTTCGAAACCCACTAGTTTATTGATCTAATAAATTCTGTCTCATCAATGCTGAGCACCTAAATTCTGCTTGTTAAATTTTAACAGGTGATCTATATGTCTGCTTCTCTAATCCATGACGATAGTATATTCGTTTTTAGGGTTCCGTACCCAAAGTGTAAAATGGGCCCTATTAGTAAGACTCCGCTGTCCGTCCGTCTGTCTGTCCGTCTGTCACCAGCCTGTATCTCATGATCCGTAATAGTTAAACAGTTGAAATTTTCACAGATGATGTATTTCTGTTGCCGCTATAACAATAAAAAACAGAATAAAACTAGTAGTTCGCCCCGAACTGAGATCTCGTGATGCGACCCGACGAACGCATCCAAACTTTGAGTAGGTTAGTAGTCAGAGGCAAGTCCAAACATTATCTTTGGACTTTTTTCTGACTACCGCCTACTAACTTGGTATGGTAACCAAGTTTCAACTCTATTGGCCTATTTATTGAAGAGTTCCGTTGAACAGACCTTGGCTCGATCATCAGACTAGTCACCATTTTATGAGAACTGAGTACTTCCTTAATTTATTTCTAGAAAAAAAAATAAGAAAAAGCAAAGGAACACGCCGACCAGCAGAAAAACCTTGATGTCAACGAAACTCTTAGAGATTGGAGCTCTTGGATCGCTGGTTATTTTAATTTAACTTTTTTTGTTTTATCTCAAAAACCAAGAGTCCCAAAAAAAAAGTAAAAATTGTTTTGGAATGTCCAAACAAAGCCCTTTCATATGACATGTAACTTGATTTTTTTATGTAACTTTTTTTATTTTTGGCCCCTTAAAAACCCCATATCTTAATAACCCTTCATCCGATTTTACTCATATACTTACCAGTAAATTTCTCAAGTACAAGCTATCGACATATTAAATTTCATGCAGATCGGATCAACGGTTCTAAAGTTATCGCCAGACAAACATACATACATACATAAAATGCCAAATCGCCCAAGTTGAAACTATGATCTTCGTTCGCTTCGCTCACTCGATCAATAAATATTTAAGGGGGGCCCCATACAACAAACCTGATTTTTTGCCGTTTTTATAGATAATGGTACGGAACCCTTCGTGCGCGAGTCCGACTCGCACTTGGCCGGTTTTTTATATTTAGCTAGTTAATGAGAAGAAAACTGTTAATTGTATGTAAAAACTTCCAAGCAATTTGATACGACGCCAAGAGTTGTAACAAACAACGGTGAAACGTCACGATATTGTTCTTTTTTAAATACACTATTGCTATAGTCGCGTTAAACTCTCGCTGCAGGCTCGGTCATAAGTAGAGATCGGATAATTGGATGCATATTTACCTAAAGTTAATTTTTGGCTCACAAATTATGGAAGCGGCTTCTTAGGATACTTTTTTGACAGGATTAAAATCCCGGGATTGCATAAATAATCGGATGTATACAGGTTGCCACGTTACATTGTAAGCAGATTCTGGGCCCGAGGGGCATATTACGTTGTAACAGGGCAATAATTGCCCTGAATTACAATTACATGAATGACAATTATTGTCATTCGTGTCTTTTAAAATTGAATTTCCTGGGATCCCGGGATTTTTAGACAAAATCAAAATTTTAATTTCCCGAGGTCTCGGGATCTTTCAATAAAAAGTGCTTTCCATAATAGCCAACATCTCAACTTTAGGTAAATATGCATCCGAATATCCGATCTCTAGTCATAAGTTATCGGAACGAGACAGCAATATGCTCTCTCTCTCGCTCTCGCACTTAGGAGAACGAACGATCCTTGTTTAAGCGTGTGTTAAGATGATTTATGACAGAGTTTGCAGCGGGAGTTTAACGCGACTATAGGTTGAGCACTGACCGAGCCTGCAGCGAGAGTTTAACGCGACTATAGAACCGCCTTGCACTTTTATTGCAATTGTTTACAAATGAAATACCAACTACCGCAAAATGTTGGTATGTGCCAAACTTAAGATTCGGACGTACTTACGTCTGACAACCTTAGACATCTTGATCATGAATCCTAAGTTGAACTTGAAACTAAGAGATCTGAGGTATCCACCGTGCCTGGGAATCAAAATCGTAAAGCTGTTTCTGATAATGAAAAGTCAAAATAAAGTAATCCAGTTGTTAAGACACTCTTGTTTTATAAAAATTGCTCAAAAAACTCTTTCAATTAATTTTTGTAAAATTATTCTCTGAAGCTTGGTTGATTACGATTCGATATACAAGGTGTAAAAATACCACTCCTGAAAACTTCAGGGCGCTAAAGTACCCATCAATATGGATAACTTTTTTGAAAGAACCAACAATATGAACGCTAAAAAAACAGCTGTTTCATGCTAAAGTTCAATACCTGGCTGAAATGTATGAAACAGCTGTTTTATTTTCGCGTTCACAGTGTTGGTTCCTTGGAAAAAGTCATACATATTGATGTTTACTTTATCCCCCTGAAGTTTTCGGGAGTGGTATTTTAACACTCTGTATATTCTATTCTTTTTTTTATTAGTTGTGTTTACTACACTTATGGAAATCACAAAGAATTTTTTATCGCACTCAGAATAACTTTTGGTACCTATATTATAAGCAAATCTTTATTCTATAATATTCAGTGGTTTTATGTATTAATCTATATGTTTGTGCAATTTTACGTGGTATATGTAACTAAAATGACAGTAAGAAAAGGTAACTAGGGACATAGATAACGAAATGACTTCCTGTCTAGTTCCCTGTGTGTTTCAGTTTCACATTCAAGCCACATTGCAAGCTAGTCCCCAAAGGTAAAGTGGATACATTCGATGCTTCACAATTAATCAAGCTACTAGTCCAAAACATTTCTTTGACAAGCGTTCGGTTCGGTCTATTGGCGCTATTTGCTCACGTTCAGTTAACCTTTAGTGAGTGAAATGTTTCATTCTTACCACATGGTTATAGTTTAATAACCGCGTTGACCTACTAAGGGGATTCGACCAACTCGGAGTCAAAGTCAAATGGTATTTATTCAATGAATCTCAAGAATGACCTTGAAATCTCATAAAGCTAGGTAAATCAAGTAGCCAGTTCCTAGCTAGAACCTAATGACACAGGTTTCAAATCCAGTGGCCTAATTATGTCCTTTTATGGGCGGGTTTTATTGGTTGTCAGAGTATCCATCATATAATTAAAAAATAATAATAAAAAATGCTCTATCAAGTAGAGGCGAAAAGCTAAGCTAAGCTGTTTTCGATTTATATAAATAGGGAATAAATGGGTATGTGCCTAATGTACCTAATATTTGGACAGATCTCTAAAAAGTCTAAAGGGTAGGAGCCCCCTTAGACATTTTTTATACAACTAGCTGATGGAACAAGCAGATGGCCCACCTGATGTTAAGTGGTAACCATCGCCTATAACAAAGCATTGCCTCGTAAGTCACGCACAATAAGAACGTGCCCTACGATGCACTGTCCTGCGTCCATCAACTTGAGGCATACAGATGTTAAGCCTTATATGCCTGTAATAAGATATAAGGGGATATCTACCATGCCTGGGAATCAAAGCCATGGAGCTGTTTCTTTTTTTCTATTTTGTACCGTAGCGACGTCATCTGAATCGAAACCCCATGTATTATCGATATCAATTAACGCCGAAGCACGGATTTAATAACGTTACTAGGCCGTAGTTGCAAAGATTATGTTGAGAGCAATTACGCAAATTACACAATATTGCGCAACGTACTCGTAGAACATACTGATAAATTAATTTCGCGTTGATTTACTGTAACAGAAAGTCATTTTAGCTAAATGTTACTTCTAAGATTAGAGTTGAAGTTGCATATTCGTTGAAAATTTACAAATATCTTGATCAAAATTAAAGACATTTGGCATTACGTCCTAGAATACTGAACTAGTATCCTCACGATTGAACGCACGACGAACATTTTCATTCACCGATTGAAAGCACGTGCATTGCGCACATACATTTCTCGAACTGAAAAATTCTTAGTGTACGGCTGGATTTGAACCCACGACCTTGCGAAGGCGGGGTCACTTCTGCTATAACACCAGCGTTCTTACTTCTATGCATTATAAATACATTATGTAGGTATTTCCTAATGAACAGATCTTGTTTACCATTCAGATTGAATTCGTAATTTTCCTTACATTTATAGATTTACCCTAAACTAATGTTAGCTTGCGTTGGAGTAATTATGTTTAAGTATTCTTAAAATGTACACTTAAAAAATAAAATTACTCGTAAATTTAGTTCTGACCGAAAAATAGCACCGTTTCTATTGCAGAAATAGGCATGGTGGTAGTACTAGTTCTACCTATACCTACGAGCCCTTCACAATGAACTCTAACTACTTCTTTTTTTTTATTTATTATGGCACACAAAACAGAATACAACCACATAGGTTTTAAAACTAGATGGAAAGTTGGAGGTTTTAAAAGACATGTGTACACATCATGATTAGTTGGTAGCAGTAAGAGAAAAGATGATAATTGTATTTTAACAGATCGAGCTCAAAAACGAATGGATTGGTTAACAATTTAAAAGGAGTGGTATACCTACACCTACACTTCTGCCAACTAGGTAATGCGGAGTTTGTGTTATCTGACTCAGTTACGTACAAATCCCATTATACTCCACACTTGATGGGTTATTTAATCTTTTGACTGTGTGTACTTAAATACTGACATAGCTTAATTTCTATTTATCTTTTTTTTTATGTTAATTTGTTAATTCAAATATCAAATGGTACCTGTAAAATATTTAGTGTAATTGGTTTAACCGTTCTAGTTATATAAATAAACTAGCGGCCTGTCCCAGCTTCGCATGGGTGGTCATAAATTTTTTGAACATTTTAGGATAAACTTAAACCGTGGGTTCGAGCCTCGCGTCTACTTATTTCATACATTTGCACGCGCTTCTCCTTGAGTGAGTGAAATCGCACCCCGCGCGAGACCCGTGGACCCGTTAACATTTTTAATTTCGTCATATCTTTTGAATGAAATGTCCGATTTGAAAAATTTAAGAAGTAATCTATAGGTATTGAAACCGTCTTAATTATGAAATGATTTATTTGGATAAGGATTAATACCAAGGTACAAATAAAGACCCTTTTCTAGCGGAGGCATTTCAATTAATTTTTTATAATAAAAGAACACTTATTGTGACATAACTATAATAGTTAGATATATGCTGTCGCGACATTTTTTGTAGATGATAACGTGTTCTACAAAATCGTAGTACATTATTTTGTTCTATCTTCAATAGTTTTCGCAGCGCACGCGATGTAAGGTTTTTTGTTTTCCACCTTGGGTTACATTATTGAAGTTTTAGTAAGGATCCCTGATTATTTTGAAAATATAATATAGCCTATGTTACTCAGGGATAATGTAGCATTCTAATGGTGAAAGAATTTTTGAAATCGGACCAGTAGTTTTTGAGCCTATTCGTTACATACAAAAATACAAAAATACAAAAATACAAAAATACAAAGTTTACCTCTTTATAATATTAGTGTAGATGTAGATAAATAAATCCCGTCATACGTACCTATTCATATAAGGAAATAACTCAAAATGACATAAGCCGTAGTAGGTAAAATTGCAACAAACTATAGGTACTTACAACAATTTTTCAATTAACATTCCAGCATAAACAATGCATTATCCTTAAAAGGCGAGTCAGACAAGTCTAGTGGGAAATAACTATTATGTACCATCATTGACTAGTAAATAAGTGGTTTTTCCTTTAGGTACCTACAATGACTACTGTAACACTACATTCACTCTACGCACACACACTATAACTATACACATACACCATAACTAAACACATGCACACACACATACTCTTCTTTTTCTAGTATAACTGTAGGTACATAGGGCACATTCACTCGTAAAACTGGAGGGCAGTAAAGTTTTTTTTGTGATATGATTAATTAGGAAAATCTATTATTGGCCTATTTTAAGATTACACACACCCAGCTATTGTATTCTTGTAATTGCTTTTGATTTTCTATTAAATAAATAAATAAATAGAGCAATAACTCTCCATATAAGACGATTGGGGTTCTATTTCCGCGGCCAAGCACAGATATAAATAAGTACCAAACTACTACGTATGGATTCGCTCAGATGAAAATGTTAATGCAATATGGACCGTATCGCATTCACATTTTCATCTGAGCGCATACCTATCATATATTATGGTAGGTATGCAGAATATATATCTAAAACAAAGTTCAAATGGTGACCGGTGAAAGCTGCCTTTGTTTGTACATCCCGTTAGGTACATGCCCCCTTTATGTTGGGAACAACACCTCTACTCCGCAAGTTTTTGGAACTTGTATGTCTTCTTTTCTTTGCACCTGTACGTCATTCGACATACAATTTTGCCAGTGTCAAGTGATATAGATAATCATATAAGTACTTTAGAGTCATGTCAGTCCATAGTTAAGTCGGCAGTCATTTATTATGAAGAAAATGGCGGTTTTCTTCTAAACATTTTCAGTCAAATCAGGATACCACTTAATACATTTTCATTCCAATTGTTTACACTTTGTGCTAAGACCTCAAGTAATGTTGGTTAAAATGCCACCGAAATTACACAACACAACTCAAAATAACACTAGAAAAACAATTAAAATGAAAAAGCTATGTCGCTTCTTAAAATGTCAGAAAACGAATCAACTTGTATGTCATTTTGGCGAACATTTTGCAAGTGTCAAGTGAAATAAATATACTTTTAGTCAAGTCAGTTAAGACGGTGTCGTGTCGTGGTATTAAGTTTTGAAGAAAATGATGGCGGTTTTCTTCAAAACTGGCGGGGGCAAACATATACCTACTTTAATCTAAACAGTTTTTGTAAAAGCATGCTATTTTGCAAGATTACTGAACATGAGTAGGTAGGTATCACTACAATATATGTATACTGTGGAAAGGACTGATAGATGCAGTAAAATAAATTACCATCATTATTTTTTTTATCTAGCATATCATCGTATCTTCTTGCCATATAAAAACATTTTTTTTTTTGGTGGCTTGCTCTAGGTCATTGGCCCTGTTTATACCTGTTAGACGAGACTGAACGAGAAATAAGTATTGCCAGGAAGTAGGTATCCAAATTAGTGGATATGAGGGAAATAAGCGTTTATATGAGGTAGATGGTAGCTTGGATATTTCTATGGCCGCCTTGGGGCGGCCTAAAAACACCGTCACCATAGTTGACCGCTTCTTCACACGAACTTGAGGTCTACCTACTCAAACAAGATAAAATTTTTGTTTACGGAACTCAGCTGCGGAGAATTGAAAAGAACATTAGCTTGGCGTGGGCATGGGATACCTTCGCCCACCGGTAGAAAGACTAAGACAACTCCAATACGGGAAAGACATCTTCAAGACGTGATCACGATCTTCAGTTATGAAGTGCCGACCACAGAGTATCTTTTTGCAGGTGTTCCGCAAAAAAAAAAAGAAAATCTTGTCTCGACCCCCTACCTCTTACTCGTGTTTGCAAGTAAAAAACTTATCGTCAATGCCACGCAGCATGCTTCTGCTTTGCATTCATGCAACATACCGGTTTGGTTTTCTCAAGGTAGTTTCCATCATCGTTTTAAGTAGAAGTAACCCAAAGGTCTGACTCCCAGTGACGTATAGGCGACCATGACTGTTGGGAAAAAAACTCATTATTATAGTAATACAGTGAGCTGGAAAAAAAGCTTCATTATTATAGTTAATACAGTGAGCTGATGCTTATATGTATAGGTACAACCTATTAGCACTGCATCTTTGTATAATAATAATTAAGTCAAGAATGTTTTTAAAAAAGTTTATTTTATTAGCAATGATTCGGATCAGCTGCTCTATCTCTAGATTGTTGTCTGCAAAAAACTCAACTATTTTATGAGTATTTTATACATTTTAAATACCTGCATACTTTGTTATTTTATTTGGTAAATGTTGTATGAGTTTATTGATGGAGCACTAATATTTGAGATCCTGTTCGAGGTCGACGACACGATTGGGTAAGATCCTGGGTTACTTATACACACTGATAGGCATCAGGCTACTACACTGCTCGCTTTTATGTCCTTGTCGTAAGGGTCATTTTTCTTTGGCTATGTGTAGTTATATCTGTATCCTTGTATACCTGTCATGCTGTCCAGTTTAAGGCGAAGACAAGAGCTAATGTGACTCTCGCTCGCACGTTTCGACATGTTGAAAGATATAAAATCACTAAACTCATTTTCGAAAAATCGCAATCAACCATTTTGTGTGAAATCACATTGCACACAGTTTACTAAATCATTTTGATCGATACATGTTTTCCTATTCTAAAGTTTGCTTTACTAGTTTTCGTACATAAGCAAACTTTTAAGTAGGAAAACTTGTATCGATCGAAATGATTTTTTTACTAGACTGTGTGCAATGTGATTGCACACAAAATGGTTGATTGCGATTTTTCGAAAATGAGTTAAGTGATTTTACATCTTTTATCATGTCGAAACGTGCGAGCGAGAAGTTGTTTGATGGTTGTCAGCCCCTTAAGAGTAGTAGAGCTCGTTGTGAAGAGTTCGTTTAGTGCGGTAGCGGTAGTAGTACTACCACCATGCCTATTTCTGCCGGCAAGCAGCGTTGCTGAGTTTCGGCTTGAAGGGGTGGTTGTCGATGAAATTACAGGTACATGAGGCTAAACATCCATACCTATACCTCAAGTGCATCGTAGAGCGCGTTCTTCGTGCGTGACTTACGAGGCAATGCTTTGGTGATGGTTATCTGAGACAGTAATATAATAAAATATTTGGTAGCTGGTAGCAACTGGTAGCGCACCTTCCGTTTTCGGGAGAGGTCTTTTTACCCGAGTGCCAAATCAAGAGTGATTTCTAATAATATATTTGTTTTTCATTTAAGTTAAATTCTCAAACACTAAACCATAACGCAAAATTCGTTAAGTCACTTTAGCGACCTAGGCCATGAGTGATTCTTAAATAAATCATTAAACCTTCTATAAAGTCATACAAATCGCTAAAAAAAACCCGCATCCAAATCGATGAAGCCGTTTTGAAGATATTACGAGTTTTGTTACGTGACAATATGTGGGCCTTAGGAGTTAGGTCGCTTGCCGGTTTAGTCATTCGCTACTTTTACTCCTTTTAACCACCTGCATATCTAGCAATCTATAAAGAAATTAGAACGCTTACGAAAATACTCATCTTAAATCCTATATTTATAGGCCTCGACAAAAAAGCTAAAAATAAAATATTTATTAATGTATGTCCGTTTTAGAAGTATACTGACGCCTCCGGCTGCCTGTGATTATTAAATTGTATCGTTCGTCAAGACTGAACAACTGGAGTTTACTATCAAAAAGATACTTAAAAAATAATCTTATTTCCATCTTTTTAGTTTGGGCAGTCGGGTTTTTTCAACACCTTCATGTCGCTGTAAGTTTCCAAAACAAAATAAAAAATAAGTATTCCATCAGTTATTTGGCTTAGTTTAGGGCTAGATTTCGTTGTATGCTGTGTGCCAATATTTATGTATTATCTAAACGTAAATAAATGCTGCTGCCCATACCAAGACAGCTATTAATAAATGTATCGCGTAAATAAACTCGTATAACGAGTCTAAATGCTGCCTGATACTGGTACTGGACCTTACAAGGATAATGAACATATCATATCACAAAGTCAAAAAGTATTTGTTCAATAAAACCTCTTTCTTCTTATTCTTAAATTTATTTCCCTAAAAAAGGCGATTCTAAACAAGTGATGTGACAAGCAGATGACCCACCTGGTGCATTACCTCCCAGAGCACGTCCTCCAAGAACGTGCCTTACGTATTGCACAGGGTCTATCACCCTGAGAAGAAAGATGTTATTATGTGACTTGCACTAGAACCCATACTCTTCAAATTAAAGCACAGCAATTCGAACAGATACTGCTTGACGGGTAAAAAAAATAGGCAAGTACTAGGTGCGGTCATAATTCTATATTTATATTCTGTGGTATACGGTGGTACATATGTAGATAGATAGATAACTCTTTATTGATTACCATAACAAATAAAGATATACATTTTTACTTAAAAGCTAGCAATTGTAGTCATACATAGAACCTCCCAGGAACTCTTTCGCTCTAAAAGAGCTCTGCTACTAAAACTGAACAATAATAGTTCTAGCTTTCCAAAGACAACGGGTGTATTGTCATAATTTGATGACCGAGGCCTGCATTTACTTGATCACAAAACATTGCATGGTATCGAAAAAGTTACACAAATATCTGGCACACAATTTCCGTGTCGCGAAATTGCAAAACGAATATCACATTGCATATAAATCTAAATGTTCGTTTCTAAATTTGCAATATCACATATCACTTTCGTTTAAATAAAATATACGCTGCTTTTTTTACATTATTTTTATTTATTATTAAAACTTATACCTAAGTAAATTCCTTTCCTACAATTTTGACTAACTACCAAGGTAGTACATACTTGAAATAATTTAAGAAAACATTGATTGGGTATCTTATCATAAAACATAAGTTAAACATAAGCACAACATTTTGTACAACACATTTAACAGTCAGGCAGTCTTGAAAAAATACACCAAGGAAGGTTTTAATAGTCCATATCGCGAAAACAAAAGCCTCCTCTCTTGATGTATCCAGCTGGACACTTCCCAACACGAATGCCAAATCTGGAGTCAATTGTCACTTCCACTTTCTCCGGGTTCTCCGTGGCCGTTCCAGTGACAGCTGGATGTGCAGGTGCAGCTCTTGCGAACCTCTTCGGAGCTTCTCTCCCTATCCTCGGATGAGATCTCGCTGGCTTGATGAACCCGTACTCTTCATTTCTCGCCAGTAGAGTAGGAAAATCCGTGTCTTCTTTTATTTCCAAATATTGAGCCATGCGATTTAATTGATCCTCTCCCACAACGCTACAGTCTATATAATTGACCATTAGGCAACATAGTAAAACGTACGCAAACATTTTGAGTCGGTGATCGTTGTTATATAGTGCTCTATGATGAGGAACCTACCAAGTAATGATGTAGTGACTCGATGTTTAAGGCCTTTTATACAAACAGGAAAATGAGGATAGCCGCCTTAAACTTGAAGGCTATCTTCCTTGGTGAGTCAGTTGACCTGACCAGTTCTATGCCCGACATAGTACCAGCTTAAAATATGATTTGGTTAATTTATGTCAAACCATTTATGTTATAGTTTTTTTAGCTGATACCTGGCGCTCGCCATCTAAATAATCGAAACTATGTATGGCTCGGTAGGCTCGACCCACAGTTCTTAATTACTGAGGATAAAGAGAGAAGAAGAATAATGCTGTCACTATTGCATCAGAATTCGATCACACAGTTTAGCAAAAATATAATTTTGATCTTAAAAAGTTTTCTTACTTAAAAGTTAGCTTAACGACGAAAACTAGCAAGGCAAACTTTTAAGTAAGATAACTTGTTGCGATCAAAATGTTAATGTGTGGATGGACCGAGCGAACCGGTGGTCTAGTGAGTGACTCCGCCTTCCGATCGTAAGGTCGTAGGTTCGAATCCGGTCGTGCACCAATGGATTGCATTAAATGGTGAAGGAAAACAACGTGAGGAAACCAGTTAGTATTCTAAAAGCGGCGATGGGCTTGCACCGTCACGTATGGAATACCAACAACTGCAAAATGTGGGTAGGAGCCAAATGTAATGTTTGGACGTACCTCTGACGACCCCCCTTAGACATCCTCAAATAATCTGGAGTACTTGGTACTAAGCGATCTGAGGGGATATCACCGTGCCTGGGGATCAAGGTCGTGAAGCTATTTCTGTTGTTGTGTGTTGAATACATTGCACACAACTTGGTTGATTGCGTTTTTCATTAATAAGTTCAGTGATTTCTTATAATTCAAAATGTTGAAAAGTGCGAGCGAGAGGTACGTTAGGACGAAGACAAGAGCTAATATACCTCTCTTAGCTCTTGTCTTCACATATTGAAGTATAACACGGGTATTTATCGCGTTTACGCGTGGTCGCGGGCAGACTGTCCGCTATTTCAACATAGCCGAAACGTCGGGAAAATAATAAAGGTAAACGCGATAAATACCCGTGTAATACTTCAATATGTGTTATGATCGCGAGAGTTTAAAAAACACCTCTTCACCTTAACAGATATTGTCTTCGCCTTTATAAATTCGTGTGCGAGTTCGTCATCAGTGGTCATCTTAAATTTATGACGCTATTGTTCTTATTGAGCTATTGTTCTAATACTTTACATAAGGGATACTCCCTTCGTATCGATCAACTTGTTTACTCATCACACGTATGATTGCGTAACAATGGGACTTTACTTTATAACTACTTGAACTACCTATATGGTTAGGCAGATGAGGTACTTCGGAGGTCTTTGAGACAGAAACAGAAAAAAAACCGGCCATGTGCGAGTCGGACTCGTGCACTAACGGTTCCGTAAAATTATCTTTAATAACGGCAAAAAAACACGTTTGTTGTATGGGAGCCCCTTAAATATTTATTTTTTAGTATTTGTTGTTATAGCGGCAACAGAAATACATGATCTGTGAAAAAAGAAAAATTTCAACTGTCTAACTACCACGGTTCATGAGATACAGCCTAGTGACAGACGGACAGACAAGACAGACAGACGGACGGACAGCGGAGTCTTATTAATAGGGTACCGCTTTACCCTTTGGGTGCGGAAACCTAAAAATATGAATCATCTTTATGATTTTTATCCCCGATTCCCTCAGATCTCTTAGTACCACTTACTCTTAGTACCACGTACTCTTAGTACCACGTACTCTTAGTACCACGTACTCTTAGTACTCAAGATTCTTTGAGAATGTTTAAGAGGGGTCAAGTAAAGTCAGAGGTACGTCCAATTATTACATTTGGCACGAACCAACTTTCAGCAGTAGTTTGTTTGTTCACAATGTTTTTCTTCACCGTTTCTCCATAAAGTCTCACTTATTACATTTTAAAAAAAGAAAAAAAATTCTCGCTTGTACTTGTAAAAAATTTAAATGTAATTTACCTCCATATTTTATTTCTGTAGCCAAATACTTATTAGACAAATTTACAGTGTTGAAACCCTCATATTGTATGAAAATAATATTTAACCAAAATGATGTACCAAAATTTCAGTTTATATATTATTTTCTTGCATTTATTTAACACACACTACACAGATAACATAGAAATAACAATATAGGGAGCAATACAAAAAAACACATAAACATAATATTAGATAAATACAGTAATAATGTTTTAGGCCAATTAGTCTCCTCTGTGTTGAATGAATGAATGAAAATGCTTTATTTTACACCTTACAAACCTTTCTGTGTTGTGCGGGCCAAACAAGTACAGTCTAAGCATAATTATTATGCTTCTTGTAAATTTCTAGTTATTTTTTAAAATAAGTCTACTTGGTTTATATTCACTGCCAATCAAACTACAACAACAAACATCATTTCACAACACAGGGCACTGGTGACCTGTATTACAGGTTTTTCTTTTAAAACCTATCTCAGGGTCTCGCACCAGTCTCTCGCATATCAGGTTTAACTTATTAAATTGTACCCCTAAAATAAGTCATGGCATGTTTACTTTTTGCGCAGAGAAAATACATAAATTATCTTATCTTATCTTAATTGCTGCTTCACACATTCGTGGGGAGCAGCACTGGTTTTCAGACAGGGCCTAGAACAGGATGACCCCACAAACGCAGAACAATCCGTCCAAAAGGAAAATAATATATTATTATTATGATGTTTAGTAGGAAAAGGGGGCAAATGAGATACAAACTAATATAAATAATAACTAATATATAAACTAATTTTAAACATTGTACATAATTGTAACTGTTAACTTAACTGTTTTTGTATTATAACAACTATGTTACTACCCCTGTACACTGTTCTGTTTTGTATGTGAAATAAATAAAAATAAAATAAATAAATAAATTATATAAGGTGTTCCAATACTTGTGTTTAAAACCTCAGGGGACTAAAGTACCCATCAATATGAATAACTTTTTCTAAGGAACCAATACTGTAAACGAGAAAAAAAAACAGCTGATTAATACATTTTAGCCAGGTAGGTATTGAACTAATTTAGCCCCCTGAAGTTTTTTATTGGAACACCTTGTATATACAAATTTGATAAATATTATTGTGAGTAGGTATAATAGTATGGTGTATGGTATATTATATAATACGTATATAATTATAATAGTATATTATAATAAAATTAGGAGATTAACAAATAGTTTAGAGACAGATTGGGCATGTTTTTGTGCATTATATTTAAACAAAAGGATTTATTATGGCTATTTCTGCCGCCAAGTGCGTTGCTGTGTTTCGGTTTGAAGAGTATGGTTGCTGATGGATATTCAGGCACATGAGGCTTAACATCTGTATGCCTCAGGTTGATGGACAGTGCATGTGCAGGGCAATGCATCATAGGGCACGTTCCTATCATGCATGACTTACGAGGCAATGCTTTGTTATAGGTGATGGTTACCACTTAACATCGTGTTATCGTTACTTTATCGATTTCGAAGCCTGCCTGTTCTACGTTTCTTAGCAAGGGGGTAACAATCCGTTCCTGTTTTGGACCACCTGTCATCTGCCACTCTTTGACCATGCCCAGCCCATTCTATTATAGGTGAAGAACTTGTCTAATTGCATTTTGCGTTTTGGTTTTTTCCCTTATAACATTGTAATGTCGTATTTCATGTAAAATAAGTTGTCCTAAACGGTAAACTAGTCATTGGAAAATCCTGCTGGCTGTTGTAGGGATACATTCATGTGGATAAAGGTGGTTTCCTAGAAAGGAAAGTTCAACGTCTGGTCTATACTCCTTCAAACGAAACATAGATATACTAGTGGTTCGCCCCGAACTGAGATCTCGTGATACGATCCGAACGCTCCGAAAATTAAAGTAGGTGGTAGTCAGCGACAAGTCCAAACATTATATTTGGACTTGCTTCTGACTACCGCTCACAAACTTGGTATGGTAACCAAGTTTTAAATTTATGGTCGCTGTCACCGTTTTATGAAAACTAATATACGTCTCGGAGGACATCATCATCATCATCATCATGAAAACTAAGGACCTTATTAATTAATAACAAGAAAAAAAATAAGAAAATGCAAAGGAATTGACCGGCCAGTAACAAAACTACGATTTCAACGAAACTCTAGAAATGAGGGCTCTTGGGTTGGTTGGCTATGATTGGTTATGTAAATTTTAATTTTTTGTAATATTATTTAAAATGGTTTTGGATTGTTCAAACATAGCCCTTTTATACTGCCGTCTTATCGAAAAAGGGCGCAACTAGCAAATTGTAAATCTCGAAAAAAAAGGGTTTAAAGTTTTTTGATGTTTTTCTGGGATAAAAGTCATTTGAATGTCTTATATAAAAAAAATAATGCAATTAGTTGCTTATGCATAAGATCTATCTAAATATATTTTTATTATTTATTTATCTATTCTCATTAATTGTAAAATTATGATTTTTTCTTTTAACTTAATACAAAAAATCTAATTGGAGTATCAATATTACATCGGAAAGTCACAACTAACCAAATGTGACTTTTTATTCTCATACTGTTTTATATATAAAAGGACACATAACTGCTCAATTGTGTCTTTCTTATGTGATATCATTATAGTTTTTTTTGGACATTATTTTATATGTTAAAGGTACAATTACATAATGTTGAAAGTATTTCAAGGAGCAGGAGATTATTTTTTGGTTTAAATGATACGAAAATATTTTTTTTTATTAAGAAATATTTATTATAGAGAAAAAATTTAAAGTTTGGACAATTTCTTATTCAGGCATTTATAATTATTAGTAATTAAGTTTAAATATTTAGATGGCACACTAAAATAATTCAGATTAACACGTATTATTATAACTATTAGACTATGTGTTTATAATAAAATTATAAAGTTTTTTTTTATGTTTGCACAATTTCTAAAATATAATCAACAAATTTACCGTCTAAAAACTTACTTAGGTACTTTCTCTCCACTTCCTTCTATCATCCGTCATCTCAGTCGTCACTCCTGTACGGTTTGTGCAAACCGCACAGTATTATTATTATTCTCGCGGGTCAGCATTTTACGCTATGACGTGGTTTTCCGTCCAATTACATTCAGTTGACAACAACCTTCTAAACGACGACACGTCATAACGCAAATCAACTCAATAGCATTACATACCAGTCATATTTTGAATTATGTTATGAAATTAATTTGAATTACCGGCAAAAACGAATGTGCGTTTCAGGCACATTCGTTTGCAGGGGAATGTGTACACATTCAGGCTTAACTGACGTCATGTAGGTCGGTGGTAGTTGACCCCCTCTTTTCCTTACAATAATATTACACAAAATAGGCGTAGCTGGTTACTTGTGCCCTTTTTTTATGACTTTGATTTAATTATAAATCGTAACTTTAGATATAAAAGGAATATCTGCCAAAATCAGCCTTTTTAATCTAACACTTGTTAAATAAGCCTTTTCTACTTAGTAAAACATAAAAACTTAAATAAAATAAAAGTCATAATCTAGGCATATGTGTCTTTTTAACTTAATCAACGTCTTAAGTGCCTTTTTAAGCTAATATGAATTTGGGTGTCAGATGTGCCATTTAGTCTCATTGTAGCTCAATGCAGGATTGAGATAGATTTTTCTTTCAAAATCAGGCAGATGCGCCTTTTTTTCCTGAATCCGAATATGTATATGTATAACTCAATTTTGAAAAAAATGTTAGATGTGTCCTTTTTACATATATACATACATACATAAAATGCCAAATCGCCCAAGTTTACTGTAAGATTATCGTTCGCTTCGCTCACTCAATCAATAATTTACCTGCTAAAATAAACCCTCTTCAAGGAAATATATTAAAAAATATTTGAAAAAATGGTTAGTCTCAAATGCGTTTTATAACCTAAATTAATGTTTTGAACGATAACTGTAAGTTTTATAATATCTATGCTTTTTTGTTGTACGTCTGGTATGCTGTACGTCTAGCGAATGGTATACGTTATCTATCGGCTTCTCTAATACCTACTAGTACTTTTATCTCAAAAGATAATCAAAATAGCCCCAGTTGGCGGAACTATATAACTAAAATACATTGAATTTTGTAAACCATAGGTTAAAGGTACGTTACAAACAAAACACAAAGTATGTAATTTTATTATTTATTCGTTTATTTCAATGAATTTTATTACCTACATATTTTAAGAAAACAGTAGTTTAGTTATACAATGCTTTTTTCCCTTCTATTCTGTGCCCTCAGTTAAGGCCAAATAAAAGTTTCCACAAAACATATCTCAAGCATAGCACATGATTGGCTAAACTCGAATGTCACCACGCAGTCTTCGGAAGTCAGCACAACCGCTTAGATCTTCTTCCTATACCCACTATGATAGGTATGAGTCGTGTAGTACGACCTGAGGATCGAGGACCCGACAAGAGAAGAACGAAGGTCGAATAGAAAAAAAGAAGAACAAACACTTTTGGAAAATAGAAAAATATTCTAAAATAGGTCGCTTGAAAATGCGCCATGATTCTCATTTTTTTAGCTCTAAATTTGAATAAAAGTACAATTTGTAATGCAATAACTATTATACACAGTCAATATTTTTCCACTATGAGTCAACACTTAAAACCCTTTTGAACGAAAACTTGAGAGTAAAATAATACCGTTTTCCAGCAGGGTTGAAATCTCAAGATTAAGGGTAATCAGTTGCTTGTTCTACACAAAACTTTCCGAATCTAAAGAATCCTGAAGGACATGGATGGTTCTTGCTCCCTTCGATGCCATCCCTGTCACCAAGAACCACGGCTCTGCTGCCGTGTGAATCAGTTGATGTCATCACTGGACTTTCAGACACCGATTTGTCTGTTCTCGCTTCTATCTTCTGTTCGTCAGCGAGTATCAATGTCGTTGCGTCTCTCTCTACGTTTGTATCGAGATGGTCAGGGTGTTCCAAACCATCAAGTCCGAATGGTTGCTTGTGGTCGTACTCGACAATACGACAGTCAATTGTCTTCACAAGCAGAACACAAAACAAAACGTACGCGAACATTTTGAACACGAACATACTTTACTGAAACGTTAGAGGTAATGTGAAGTTGAGCAATAGCTTAGGGCTTTTATATGTGCTAATGGGAAAATATGGATTGTATTTTAAATTGTTTGTTGCATTGTTGAATCATGCAGTAGAGTGAGGACTTACGTAGTTTAAAATATGTACTTAGGTGCAGACGCACGCACAGTTTGCAAATAGTTCTCCTCGCTATCTTCATCCTCATTGGTAGAAGTCCGGTGCTCGTCAAAAATATAAATTATATTGGTAGGCATTCCACACCACCTATCTAGCCCCAAACTCAAGCTTATAGGTACCATCCCAACCAGATCGCAGATATAATACTTTAGTTAATTTTTTTATACTTACTATAATAACATATAACAACAATACACTGAACAAACATTTATCACCATTACACAAATGTTTGTGCTCGGTCGGAGTCGAACCCACAGGCACAAGACATAGCTTCTACTGAGAGATCCCTTATAGTATAGGTATTTCTTCCTGAAAATGTATAGGGCCTATACATTTTTAGGAAGAGCAACTTTGAGTCCTCTACA
The DNA here is from genome assembly GCA_932294275.1 of Chloroclysta siterata. Lineage (NCBI taxonomy): Eukaryota > Metazoa > Arthropoda > Insecta > Lepidoptera > Geometridae > Chloroclysta > Chloroclysta siterata. The sequence goes on from OW028590.1 coordinate 5,113,596, forward strand.
TCCACTAGCTTTCGCCCTCGCCATCTTTACAATAAAAGTTTATAGTGATATGGTTATAAAACTGGTTCTTAGTTTGGACAGATGACTCAAGTTTGAAATCCCATGGTATAGGATGAACAGGAACAAGTCTTCTGAATTCAACTTTAAGGTCTTTTAAAACTTTCAGTTTCAATGAAAGGAACTATATATTTTACTCGGGGGTCTGGTGGCAGATTTATTATGATGAAGAGAATATAGATGAGATTCCATTTTCTACGTAATTAATGACAGTATACCTACTTAGTAAGTAACCAACCTCATTGTAGGTTAGTCTTAAGAAAATAATTGTTTGTTTTTTATTTATTCATAGCATTTATTACCTATACATAATGAGGAAATGATTGATATGGGTACGTATTAAAATGTATTTTTCAATTCAATTCAATTCAATAATTTTATTTCAGACCACATAATAAGTCCATAAAATATTTATACCATTCTTGGTGGTTGAATTTAGAACACACCAATACATTCGACCTACATCTCAATGCTATACAAACTCCGCGCAAAAAATACTCAATACAAATTCCTTGTGCATAGAATACTCGACATACAAACTCCTTGTGCAAATAACTCCTCGAGATTTGATTGGTCGACATTAGAATAAAACTGTTTTGTGTTCTATTTTAATTAATTTAACCTTCCTGTTTTCTTGATTAAATGTCTAATTTTGCTTAAATCTTTATTTTTCTCGTAGTCATGGTATGAAACTCTTGAATGAAACGGATTTATATAGAGGGCCATGAGTCACTCGCGTCACTCAGGATTCATCTAGACCCTCGCTTTAAATCCGCCCGCTATTCACTAATTGCATAATCTACTATTTTGGATTTTTGAGCGCTCCCGAGTTTACGCACACAGAACCAACCTGCATGTGCATCTACACACACAATTAACAATTTGTACCAACACCACGGGAGCCAATAATGTACGGCCAAATAATGTACAGCATGATATTGCACAGCACGATAATGCACACCCAGATAATCCGTGTGCACTGGTTTGAATTATTGGGTGTACATTATCATCCCGTACAATAACATGCTGTGCAATATCGTCACGTGTCAATAATGTACACCCAGATAATGTACAGCATGATAATTGGAAGCCACTTTAGTACCGTTGAGTCGGATTGGTTAGGTTATGTTGAAACATATAAATTACGCACGAGGCGAGCGAGCAAAGCGAGCGTGCCGCGGAAATTAATTTTTACCGTACCAAAGTGGCTTCCAATTATCATGCTGTACATTAACGTGCTGTACATTATCATACTGTGTATTAACTGGCTGCACATTAACTACACGTGACAATGACACATGACATGACAATCCAAAAAGGTACCAAAGTGGATTCCAAATATCATGCTGTACATTATCATGTCGTACAATAACCGGACTCAACACCACGATCTCATAAAAACTGTCAATAATATTTACGGTACGCTTGCGCCACCTGTTGGCTTCGCCGTTATGAACTATCTTATTCGTTTCTGCCGCGATTTTAGCTACTCAAACGATGAAGAGAAAGAAACATAGAACTCAAACATGCAATTTTTTTTAATCTAAATCTTTATTTTCCAGTAAAATGACTTTTCGATAATTTTCACGGTTTCAGACTTCGCCTTAGTGGCCCTGGAAAAAGTCACTCAGCTCACCTACATCACAGTTAAACATGAATAGGTCCAAGTTTTCCGTCATTCCTTTTTTTATTTAATCAGTGTCGTTATAGAGATACATAGGAACAAACTTTCGCAGAATACAAGTATTTTGATTCTGAGCTACCTCTAAGCTCTAACACATTATTATAATTATTATGTACCTCTTACTCTAACTATAGAACAACTGTACTGACTAACAAGCTAAAATGTAACCAAAGTATGTACATACCTATGCTTCTCTACCTTTTATGTCTTCATTCAAGGAAAAATAAATAAATAATAGTTTAATTATTAAAATTTAATCGGAACATTCAAACCACAAGTACTTGATACAAACAAAAAACAAGTATTTGGTTAGATTCAAATCTTCTTGAAGCAATAGTAACAATTTAATTTGTATTAATGTGTCAGTCATACAATACGGTTTTTCGTTGGTAAAGAAAAACCGACACTAATTGTCGGTTTCTGAAAGTTTGATTAAACCTAATCAGATGACAAATCACTTGTTAACTGGAAAACGGGTTGCAAGAACGCCAGTCAACTACTAAATTTTGAATCTTAGGTTTGATCAAGCTTTCATAAAGAAAACATCCGTTGAGACGGGGCGAGAGGCATTGAATAGTTGTGCATAGTGTGAGGTACCTTCAGATTTCAGAGGTTGGTTGTTCGTACCCTATAAGTATTATTGATAACTGCTAACACGAGCTAGATATAGAGCCTAATTACAAAAATATAAATATATTATGTAGGAGTTGAATTAGTAGGTTATGTAGATAAATCAATTACCTACGAGTACCTAAAATAACAACATAATGTAAACCTGTTATCTAATATTTTATTATTATTTACAAGAAAGAAGACTACAATTTGTGACTCAAGAGTTGTTTTAATAAACATCAGCAACGCCACAGAATACAGTTTTATAGGAATTAATTTAAATAAACATGAACCAATCTTATTTTTATTTATTCACTAATATCTTGAAAAAAAATATAAATGCCCCTTATGTTCAAATGTTGATTAATAGCGCACTTGTATAAAAAAATATTTAAATTACAAACCAAAAATGTTAGCCAGCACTTAAAAACCTATACCTACTTTAAGTCATCGTAAAATGCTTCGTTCATAGAGTATTTCCAGCACACAATCAGAATCACTAGTATCACTTCATCAGTCTCTTCAATAGTCGGAGTCACGGTAGCAGAAACCTCCAGCTCTGACAAAACCTGCCGGACATCCTCCTCCAGTGATGGCGAATCTGTTATCCACCCTAACAGGACCTTTCGGAGTGGTTACTGCTCTTACTATTCTTGTTTTCACTTCAGCCTTTTCTTTGTTTACGTCGAAACTGTATGGTTCAGCCTTGTGTGGTTTCACGGGGTCACTGACGATAGAAGTCACTAGTAGAGTACACAATACAATGAACACGAACATCTTGATTTATCGTTGCCAGCCGTGTGGCTACTTGGAGCGTCTGAGGTATAGTAAGCGTATCGATAGTTTTTGGCCTTTTATAATTATTATTCTGGCCGTGTGAAACCGGTATACGGACGTCGAAGACAGTGAATCATGCAGGACATGCAGGTGGCATACCTACCTACAACCGCTAAGGTCCCTCTCGTTCGCATATTTCTACATTTTAAGGCGAAGACAAGAGCTAATGTGACTCTCGCTCGCACGTTTCGACATGTTGAAAGATATAAAATCACTAAACTCATTTTTGAAAAATCGCATTCAACCATTTTGTGTGCAATCAAAATGCACACAGTTTAGTAAAAAAATCGTTTTGATCGATACAAGTTTTCCTACTCAAAAGTTTGCTTTACTAGTTTTCGTACATAGGCAAACTTTTAACTAGGAAAACATGTATCGATCAAAATGAAATTTTTACTTAACTGTGTGCAATGTGATTGCACACAAAATGGTTGATTGCGATTTTTCGAAAATGAGTTTAGTGATTTTATATCTTTCAACGTGTCGAAACGTGCGAGCGAGAAATTGTTTGATAGTTGTCAGCCCCTTAAGATATAAATCACTGAATGAAGTTATGAAAAATCGTAAACAACAAAGTTTCGGAGAAAAACATTACAGCACTATTATTCCTACCAAAAAGTTTACTTTATTCGTTTTCATACAATAGCAAGCTTTTCAGTAAAAATTTAGTTTATGTTTTTAGTGTATCTAGAGTAATTATGAAGTTAATTATTATAACCTACTCGTCACTGTCTAATAGCTCTTTCAGAGTTCATTACCTATCTGGAAATTTTCATTAGATGCGATGTGGGGAGCGTGTCAAGGTCAGTGAGCCATTTTCATAAGCCAGCGCTAGTTGCTGACAAGCCCCTCTTTCCCACTGGGCACTCTGGGAGTTCGATCGATCGAACCAAACGATAACCGATAAAAAAAAACGATAAACGATATTTATTACCGAAAAACTTATTTAATTCAAATAAATCGAACTTAAATGACTACAATATTAATTTGCTTACTAGCTTTTGCATGCGCGAAGCTACTCTAGATATCTACCTACTCATGCCCAAAAATCAGGCTTTCCGATTTCAGCATGCTTAAAATAAATAAAATAAAAATAAAATTTAATGGTTTACTTAGTACGTACACTGTTACTGTTGTTTTCACATTCTTAATTTTTTTTCGTTTCTGTCATCAAGAGTTATGGTAGTGACTCGCGCCATTTAAATTAAGGGGGGCGATACAAGTAAAATACGTTTTTTTGTAAGCCTATATCAACATTTTTTTTATACTTATACATATTTTTAGAGTAGTAGAGCTCTTTGTGAAGATCTCGTCCGGGGAAGTACTACCACCACACCTTTTTCTGCCGCCAAGCAGCAATGCTGTGTTTCGGTTTGAAGAGTGTGGTTGCCGGTGTAATTACAGGCACATGAGGCTTAACATCTGTATGCCTCAAGCTGATGGACGCAGGGCAGTGCATCGTAGGGCACGTTCCTATCCTGCGTGACTTACGAGGCAATGCTTTGTTATAGGTGATGGTTACCACTTAACATCAGGTGGGCCATCTGCTTGTTCCATCAGCTGGTTGTATAAAAAAATAAAACATATAATTACGGCACAGATACGAAAATGCCTACCGATGTTGATTAATAAAAAAAAATCCGTAGGTAGAGGTAATCATTCATTTAATTCAGCAAGAAACTTATACAAATAAATCAAATATTTTTCCTGTACTGAATTCAATTAACTAGATTTAAAACAAATACACACAACGATACAATCATCCAGCAAAATAGACCGTGCCCTGCCTCGTCAAACGTTTCAATAGTCAACATCTAGAGAACAGAAAATTCCATACTTTTTGTATCCAAAAGGGCAGTCATTGGGTCCTTTGATGGCCGAACGGAACTCGACGACTGGTTCCTTCGGCTTGGGCGTGTGGGCCACCACAGCCGGGACAGCATAACTCGCTGACTCTTCACCTTCATGCCCAAGTGAGGACAAGTTTGAATCCCTGACCACGCCGCTCTCAACGTAGATAAACACTGTCAAACACAGCATTGCTCCAATTATTTTTGAACACATTTTGGTTCGAATAGGATCACACGTGCAGACACGTAAAAATACTTTGTACAATAGTGACAAATTAGTAAGTCAAAGCTTTTTTGTATGGGGCCGTTAGAGATAAATCATTGTGATATTTTGTCCTGTTTTTTACGTAATACCTACCTACTAACAACGTTATCTGTTGGACGAGCACAATACCATAGTTTGATTATTTTGTTATCTACACTAATCTACACTAATATTATAAAGAGGTAAACTTTGTATTTTTGATTTTTGTATTTTTGTATTTTTGTATTTTTGTATTTTTGTATTTTTGTATTTTTGTATGTAACGAATAGGCTCAAAAACTACTGGTCCGATTTCAAAAATTCTTTCACCATTAGAATGCTACATTATCCCTGAGTAACATAGGCTATATTATATTTTCAAAAAAATCAGGGATCCTTACTAAAACTTCAATAATGTAACCCAAGGTGGAAAACATAAAACCTTACATCGCGTGCGCTGCGAAAACTATTGAAGATAGAACAAAATAATGTAGTACGATTTTGTAGAACACGTTATCATCTACAAAAAATGTCGCGACAGCATATGTCTAACTATTATAGTTATGTCACAATAAGTGTTCTTTTATTATAAAAAATTAATTGAAATGCCTCCGCTAGAAAAGGGTCTTTATTTGTACCTTGGTATTAATCCTTATCCAAATAAATCATTTCATAATTAAGACGGTTTCAATACCTATAGATTACTTCTTAAATTTTTCAAATCGGACATTCCATTCAAAAGATATGACGAAATTAAAAATGTTTACGGGTCCACGGGTCGCGCGCGGGGTGCGATTTCACTCACTCAAGGAGAAGCGCGTGCAAATGTATGAAATAAGTAGACGCGAGGCTCGAACCCACGGTCTCAGTTTATCCTAAAATGTTCAAAAAATTTATGACCACCCATGCGAAGCTGGGACAGGCCGCTAGTCTACACTATATATATATATCTACACTTCTACACTAATATTATAAAGAGGAAACCTTTGTATTTTTGTATGTTTGTATTTTTGTATTTTTGTATTTTTGTATGTAACGAATAGGCTCAAAAACTACTGGTCCGATTTCAAAAATTCTTTCACCATTAGAATGCTACATTATCCTTGAGTAACATAGGCTATATTATATTTTCAAAAAAATCAGGGATCCTTACTAAAACTCCAATAATGTAACCCAAGGTGGAAAACAAAAACCTTACATCGCGTGCGCTGCGAAAACTATTGATGATAGAACAAAATAATGTACTACGATTTTGTGGAACACGTCATCATCTACAAAAAATGTCGCGACAGCATATGTCTAACTATTATAGTTAAGTCACAATAAGTGTTCTTTTATTATAAAAATTTAATTGAAATGCCGCCGCTAGAAAAGGGTCTTTATTTGTACCTTGGTATTAATCCTTATCCAAATAAATCATTTCATAATTAAGACGGTTTCAATACCTATAGATTACTTCTTAAATTTTTCAAATCGGACATTCCATTCAAAAGATATGACGAAATTAAAAATGTTAACGGGTCCACGGGTCACGAACGGGGTGCGATTTCACTCGCTCAAGGAGAAGGGCGCTGCATATGTATGAAATAAGTAGACGCGAGGCTCGAACCCATGGTCTAAGTTTATCCTAAAATGTTCAAAAAATTTATGACCACCCATGCGAAGCTGGGACAGGCCGCTAGTATCTACACTAATATTATAAAGAGGTAAACTTTGTATTTTTGTATGTAACGAATAGGCTCAAAAACTACTGGTCCGATTTCAAAAATTCTTTCACCATTAGAATGCTACATTATCCCTGAGTAACATAGGCTATATTATATTTTCAAAAAAATCAGGGATCCTTACTAAAACTTCAATAATGTAACCCAAGGTGGAAAACATAAAACCTTACATCGCGTGCGCTGCGAAAACTATTGAAGATAGAACAAAATAATGTACTACGATTACCATATCCATGCATCCGTTTCGAATGAAGATCCAACCAAAGTATGGAAATTTCTCAGAACGCTTGGAGTTGGTAAATCTCGTCATGATTCAATTTCCAAGGATTTAAATATCAACTCTCTTAATCAGCACTTTTCGTCTTCATCCACCATTCGCTTGGATGATAAAAATAACACTCTTCATTATCTTTCTTCTTTACCAACTCCAGAATATTCCCCTTTCGTCTTTAGTCAATTCACTGCATGCGATGTTAAAAAGAGCATTCTATCTATAACCTCCAACGCTATGGGAGGTGACAATATTGGTAAAAATATGATTTTTCCTATACTCGATGAGGTGCTTCCAATAATCTGTCACCTTCTCAACTTTTCTACTAACTCTTGTTCTGTGCCTTCTGTATGGAAAGAAGCTCAAATAATCCCTCTTCCAAAGAAATCAAAACCCACTTCTTTTACCGACTACCGACCCATATCCATCCTCCCATTCCTCTCCAAAGTCCTTGAGCGTCTTGTTTATAACCAACTTAGTTCCTTTTTAGTTAAAAATAACCTACTCAATCCTTTTCAGTCCGGTTTCCGACCCGGTCACAGTACTGTTTCCGCTCTTGTCAAGATAACAGATGATGTACGATTAGGTATGGAAAACGGACGCCTAACAGTTTTAACATTGCTGGACTTCAGTAATGCTTTTAACACTGTCGACTTCGAAATCCTTCTCAGTTTGCTTCGCTCTATTAACATATCTCCATCAGTGGTTGACTGGTTTCGCAGCTATTTATACGGTCGCCGGCAGCGCGTACGCTTTGATGAAGTATTTTCGTTTTGGTGCTCTACATCAGCCGGTGTACCACAGGGTGGCGTTTTATCCCCTCTTCTTTTTGCACTTTTCATTAACTCTATATCCTATAAACTCACTTCCCCCTACCACCTCTATGCAGACGATCTCCAAATTTATATTCAAGCAACTCTTGAAGACCTACCTAATGCCATTGCCATCACTAATAATAATTTGTGTCAAATAAGTGACTGGAGTCAATCCTATGGCCTTAAGGTTAACCCGTCTAAGACGCAGGTCATCATACTGGGAAGCTCCCGCAGTTTGTCTAAAATCAATTATTCGACACTCCCACTGATCAAATTTGACAACATTACTGTACCCTTATCAAACTCTGTGAAAAACCTAGGGGTGTTCATGGATAGCAGTATGTCGTGGGGTCCGCAGCTTGAATCTGTAAGCCGGAAGCTATTTGCATCTGCCGGTTCGCTCAGAAGGCTGCGAAATTTTCTTCCCACAGCTACTAAAATTGCGCTTGCACAATCTCTTCTTCTTCCTGTCCTTGACTACGCAGATTCTTGCTACCTCGACCTCACTGAACATCAGCTCAGTAAGTTAGAACGCCTTCAAAATGTTTGTATTAGGTTTATTTTCGGCCTCCGAAAATACGACCACGTCTCTGAATTCCGTACAAAGCTTAAATGGCTCCCAATTCGTCTTCGCCGGAATACTCACATTCTCTCCCTCCTATACAACATTCTCCATAACCCTTCCGCTCCCTGTTACCTGAAGAATCGATTCGAGTATCTCTGTTGCTCTAATCCCCGTACTCTTCGATCTTCAGATAATCTCCTCCTTAAAACCCCAGTGCATAGAACCAGGTTCTATGCCGATTCCTTCACTGTCCAAGCTGTCCGCTTATGGAATGCACTACCAGTTTCCATAAGAAAGTCCCCATCATTGGCTGTCTTTAAATTAAGAGTTAAACAATTATATTTGTCTGATGATTCGTCATAATCATCGTCGTTCATTTGTTATTTGCATAGATATTATTTGTATGTATGTATATAATATATATATATATATATATATATATATTTATCTATCTATCTATATATTATAATGATGCAGTGTTAGTATTATTATATATGTAATTTAGTGTAAAAGTTATTTTTTAAAATTATTATTTACGAGTAGTTATGTTATGTTTTTGACTACTATTCATATAACTTTCCTCGGTGCACCTGCAACCAATCTTCCATACTTTAACAATCCTCTCCATCCAAAGGTTGTCTGGAAGAGATCGCTTTTAGCGATAAGACCGCCCATTGTACTACTTTATTTTATATTTTTAAGTGTTTTATTTTTTGTTCAGTTTGGTGTACAATAAAGTATTTTTCATTCATTCATTCATTCATACGATTTTGTAGAACACGTTATCATCTACAAAAAATGTCGCGACAGCATATGTCTAACTATTATAGTTATGTCACAATAAGTGTTCTTTTATTATAAAAAATTAATTGAAATGCCTCCGCTAGAAAAGGGTCTTTATTTGTACCTTGGTATTAATCCTTATCCAAATAAATCATTTCATAATTAAGACGGTTTCAATACCTATAGATTACTTCTTAAATTTTTCAAATCGGACATTCCATTCAAAAGATATGACGAAATTAAAAATGTTTACGGGTCCACGGTTCACGCGCGGGGTGCGATTTCACTCACTCAAGGAGAAGCGCGTGCAAATGTATGAAATAAGTAGATGCGAGGCTCGAACCCACGGTCTAAGTTTATCCTAAAATGTTCAAAAAATTTATGACCACCTATGCGAAGCTGGGACAGGCCGCTAGTATATATATATATATATATATATATTATAAAGAGGTAACATTTGTATTTTTGTATTTTTGTATGTAACGAATAGGCTCAAAAACTACTGGTCCGATTTCAAAAATTCTTTCACCATTAGAATGCTACATTATCCCTGAGTAACATAGGCTATATTATATTTTCAAAAAAATCAGGGATCCTTACTAAAACTTCAATAATGTAACCCAAGGTGGAAAACAAAAACCTTACATCGCGTGCGCTGCGAAAACTATTGAAGATAGAACAAAATAATGTACTACGATTTTGTAGAACACGTCATCATCTACAAAAAATGTCGCGACAGCATATGTCTAACTATTATAGTTTTGTCACAATAAGTGTTATTTTATTGTAAAAAATTAATTGAAATACCTCCGCTAGAAAAGGGTCTTTTTTTGTACCTTGGTATTAATCCTTATCCAAATAAATAATTAAGACGGTTTCAATACCTATAGATTACTTCTTAAATTTTTCAAATCGGACATTCCATTCAAAAGATATGACGAAATTAAAAATGTTAACGGGTCCACGGGTCACGCGCGGGTTGCGATTTCACTCACTCAAGGAGAAGCGCGTGCAAATGTATGAAATAAGTAGACGCGAGGCTCGAACCCATGGTCTAAGTTTATCCTAAAATGTTCAAAAAATTTATGACCACCCATGCGAAGCTGGGACAGGCCGCTAGTGTGCCTATATTATTGTAACAGGGACTTATTTAATCTGTGGTATTTCAACGTCAACGTCTATCTGTATGCCTCAAGTTGATGGACACAAGGCAGTGCATCGTTGGGCACGTTTCTATCGTGCGTGACTTGCGAGGCAATGTTTTGTTATAGGCGATGGTTACCACCTAACATCAGGTGGACCATCTGCTTGTTCCATCAGCTAGTTATATAAAAAAAAGGTTTTGGCAAGTCTACTCCACTAAAAACCTGTCCCAGGTACAAGAGTGCCGCGTAAATAGGGGCATAAGTTAAAAGTTGCCTTGAAACTGAATAAATCACCTACAATAGATGCAAAACCGTGTTTATTTATTATGAGTAGCTATGTTGTTTTCTTAAAACTGTTGGAAATCCCCAGTTCTCAGTCAGTATCTAATTGAAATTCTAATATAGAAACATTCCGAGGCATATTATGCTTAAATTCCGGCTAGACAACCTTAAATATTACCTACCTATTTAGTTTCTTGGAAATTATTCAGTAACTTTTATTATTTTTATTTAGTACCTTCCTATGTTATGTAGATTATTAGAATATTACTTATACCTAACTACTGACTTCTTCTTCTTACTTACACCTTACCCACCCACCTTACCTACACTTATTGAAGAGTTCCGTTAGACAGACCTTGACTCCATCATCAGATCGGGTCGCTGTCACCATTTCATGACAACTAAGTAGGTACCTTCTTAACTTATTACAAGAAAAAAAATATAGAAAAAGCAAAGGAACTGACCGACCAGTAACAAAACCTTGATGTCAACGAAACTCTTTTTTTTTGGGTTTAAGATGGGAGCTCTTGGGTCGTTGGTTTCTCAATTTAACTTTTTTTATTTATCTAAAAAACTTGATGTCCTAGAAAATAAGTAAAAATGGTTTTGGAATGTCCAAGCAAAGCCCTTTCATATGACATGTATGTACCTACCTTGATATTTTTCAGTAACTTTTATTTTGGCCCCCTTTAAAAACCCCATATCTCTGATTTAACTCATACACTGTTAAAAAAAAAACTGTAAAATTACATCTTTTTGAGGGCAACTCTCGTAGCCCTCACTTAGATGTAAAATTACATATTTATGTTTTTTTACATTAGCATGTAAAATTACATAGCATGTGTTTTTACATAAAATGTAATTTTATTTTATGTAATTTTTTTTATGTAAACTTACATAACTCATTGTCATGAGAAAAAATCACATATATTTATGTAATTCATTTTACATAAAAATATGTAAAGTAATTTCACATAAAGTTATGTACAAAATACTTTACATAAATATTATGTAAAATTATTTTACACCAAAATTACGTATAATTATTTTACATAAGTTTTATGTAATATAATTTACATAAGTTTTATGTAATATTATTTACATTAGTTTCCTGTAATTGAATTTACATAAATTTGATGCAGAAAAATTACATAGTCTTATGTTAAAACTACATAATAATGTGTTTTATTTCCATTATTTTATGTAGTTCTACCTACATAAAAGTATGAAACTTTACCTTCATTCTATGTGAAATCACATAAAATATAGATAATATAACACACACTTTTATGTAGATTTGCCTACATTATATGTAAAGATTAAATAAAGTATATGTAATAAAACACGCATTTATATGTAGACTTACCTACATATTACGTGAATCTACATAAACATGTGTGATATTATTACCAACATTTTATGTGATTTTACATAAAATGTAAGTCAATGTACATAAAGTATGTGTTTTTATTGCATAAACTTTATGCGATTTTACATATTATTTAGTTAAATTAACATTATTTTATGTAATAGAAATTACATAAAATCATGTAAATGTACTTGATATGTAGGTAAACATACATAAAAATGTGTGCTTTATTACGTAAACCTTATGTAATTTTTACATAACATGCAGGTAAATCTACATATAAGTATGTTGTATTACCTATAGTTTATGTGATTTTACATTTCATTTAGGTAGATTTAAATAATATGTAGGTAATGTTACCTGCTTTTATGTAATTTTTATTACATAATGTATGTAATATTTAATATTAATGGGGGATATTATTTACATTAGTTTCCTGTAATTGAATTTACATAAATTTGATGCAGAAAAATTACATAGTCTTATGTTAAAACTACATAATAATGTGTTTTATTTCCATTATTTTATGTAGTTCTACCTACATAAAAGTATGAAACTTTACCTTCATTCTATGTGAAATCACATAAAATATAGATAATATAACACACACTTTTATGTAGATTTGCCTACATTATATGTAAAGATTAAATAAAGTATATGTAATAAAACACGCATTTATATGTAGACTTACCTACATATTACGTGAATCTACATAAACATGTGTGATATTATTACCAACATTTTATGTGATTTTACATAAAATGTAAGTCAATGTACATAAAGTATGTGTTTTTATTGCATAAACTTTATGCGATTTTACATATTATTTAGTTAAATTAACATTATTTTATGTAATAGAAATTACATAAAATCATGTAAATGTACTTGATATGTAGGTAAACATACATAAAAATGTGTGCTTTATTACGTAAACCTTATGTAATTTTTACATAACATGCAGGTAAATCTACATATAAGTATGTTGTATTACCTATAGTTTATGTGATTTTACATTTCATTTAGGTAGATTTAAATAATATGTAGGTAATGTTACCTGCTTTTATGTAATTTTTATTACATAATGTATGTAATATTTAATATTAATGGGGGATTTTACAGAATATTGTATGTGAAAATACAAACCTTTATGTAAAATCACATTATTTGTTGGTACCAAAAAATACATAAAATTAGGGGAAAATCCCAATTTGTATGGAAAAACTCTGTATTGATATGTGAATTTACCAACATGAATGGTAGTTTTAAAGCCAAACGGTAATTATATTTCTACCAGTAAATTGTAGGCGTTTTGTTCCAAAAAGGTTGCTTTCAGCATTACAACATCATCAACTCACATTTACGTAGGCAAATATGAAATGTTATTGAATAAGAAACAAAACACCGGCAATTTACTGGTAGAAAGAATGTTACAGTTCGGCTGAAAAACTACCGTTTATGTTGGTAAATTCAACTGCTTATCAAAACAGAGTGTTTTTTATACAAATTTAGATTTTTCCCCTAATTTTATAAATTTGTTGGTACCAACAAAATAATGTAATTTAACAAAATCTAGGGCATTTATTTACTAAATAAATAGATTAACAAACAAATTAATTAACTATTTAGTTGCAATTTTCATTCACAATATTCTGTTATTTATAAAATAATATTATACTAAAATGAAACCAATGTTAAGTTGAACTATGTAGTTATATTATAAAAAACAATCAATAATAAAAACAAATTACAGAATTATTGTTAGGTGGGTATACCCTTTACGATTGAGCAATCAATTTACAATAAATTACACATTAACTTGTTGATTGTACCTCACCTACTTAACGTCAAACACAAAAATAATTAAGAATAACGCACGTCATGTTGTGCATGTTATAGAATCTCAATATGCATCTCAGGTGCATTTATTGGGTTATTCTCATGTGTCCCCAGTGGGGACAAATGGGAAGTCCTTTCCAAAAACCTTCCCGCTTGTTGCCAGTGGGGACATTATTAGACAAATAGGAATGGGTATGCTAACCTTACCATTCACAGCTATCTCCAATGACGACATTTGTTTGTAAAATTAAATTCGTATGTCATCAGTTGCAATGGAGAATCGCTGAGGCAGATATAACCTATTATGTAAAAATAAAACCGTTACTTGATATGGTTAAAGGAAAAATCGTAATACTAAAATAACTATTAGATTTATGTAAGTCAGTTTGTGTATAACGTTGTGATTCAACAGTATTTAGACAATTTTGGGATAAAAAAAAAATTTAGTATGTTTATTAAATCTAGATAAAATATAAGTAGGTAGGTATGATCTTGTCTTTAACCTTGTCGCTTGCTTAACTTTATTATTTTCACTAATAAAGTTAAGCAAGCGAAAAAAAACTGTTGAATCACAACGTTATACACAAACTGACTTACATAAATCTAATAGTTATTTTAGTATTACGATTTTTCCTTTAACCATGTCAAGTAACGGTTTTATTTTTACATAATAGGTTATATCTGCCTCAGCGATTCTCCGTTGCAACTGATGACATACGAATTTAATTGTACAAACAAATGTCGTCATACGACATAGGCTATTTCTACTTTTTTCTTCGTTACAACTGAGGACGTACAAATTAATTTTCAAAATATAAATTTCCGAAACGAAACCACTGGGAACGGTAAGAATGGCATTCCCATTTGTGGTCAAAAAGTCGTGTGTTGAACTAACTATATTAGCTTTATATTTGATGTCCCGTACATAGTGACAATCAGGAATGACCCATTTAATTAAGTCAAATACAAAACATTTTTAAACACAACACACATATACACCAACATGTTATAGAATCTTTTAAATCGACATCATTGTTCCTAAGAACACAAATTTATAAATTTTCCGACTTCCCCTTACTGATCGGTCTCCATGAATCAGCCTGTGTAATAATACTAAACAGTGATATCAATTGCCATAATTAAGCAAATTCTGCTGTTAACTCTTAATATTAGTCAATTCTTAATAATAATTAATTCCTCTTAATTTTTTATTTTTTAATAATAATTATATCTTTTAATTATAAATCTTTATAATAATTATTTCTTAATAATAATTATATCTTAATAATAACACCAAAGGTAGGTTGGGCATACTCTACCTAAGACAGGATGAACACGTTATTAGGGCTGATCTGACGTTAAAAACTTTGGACACGCTGGAAAGTCTACAAAATACCTACACCAGTGCCAGCCAATTGAGCATTATACATTGTAAGTTGCTTTACTTACATAACTGAAAGTATACAGATAATAACACCATCAACCGTGATCGGAGCCAACAATACTCTCATAAAACACCCTTTAGTCTGGTTTTAGTTTTGAAACTCCCTCTTGCCTGCCGTAGTCGGGTAAAAATAATTAATTTAAGAGAATACATTACATGACACTTCGGGAAAAATAGCTGGAGTTTTATGTACTTGTATGTTTTAATTGTAAAAATCTACATATGAGTGATGCAAGACAAGGTATAATTTTACGCCAATAGTATGAGGTCTGTAAGCGTGAAACTGTAATAAATCTTTGTATTTACATAACAATAATCCTGTATCTGAGTGCTCAGTACTTTGATATAACCCTAACTGCATGTTATATTCAAATGGTTCACAAGTTCCAACGAAAATAGGATTCTCATATTCTTTAAAAAAAATATGACAAATTTTTATAAAATACAATTTATGTCCTTGGCCATGCTTCTGTAATATATAATCACCTACTGTATATTTGATTCCTATGTAATTAATGTTGTGTGAAGTAAGTAAATTTTCTGTGTCTACGTTATTCGCAAAAAACATTGACAAAAGTGGTGGCGAAATATTTGCTTCAGTTACACCAATAACATTATGAGCGACAATCGTAGTATTGAATTGCGTTCCTTGCCCTAAATATCCTTGATATAATTGATGTCGGTATGACAAAGATTTAGAAATGTTAATAAAATTTGGTAAGTGCCGTACAATATTTTTAAAAAATCTATGCTTACTTTCAAATCGAAGTGTCCATGAATAAATCAAGGGACCATGAATCCTTGTCAATTGGCCATAGTGCAACATAAAATGGTGTTTAGGTCTTAATGGTACACCTGAGAAATATTCTTTTCTAAGCGTCAAATACTCTTTCGACAAAGAAGTTATTATAGCCGTTTGACCAATTGAAATCTCATAGGCACAAACAAGCATTGCTATCTCGCGCAGAATTAAGATCATTTTCCACAGTGGATTCTCTAAATTTACTTGTTCAAACAAAACGAACGGAATGTACTTAAGAAAATACCAGTTTTCGAGCGCTTGGCCTCCTAGTTTTTTACATCCCTTTGAATAACGAGGTAAGCCAATTTTTTCTTTTTTCATAATTTTTGCTAATTTCATGTTTAAAAAATCCACAGAGAAGTAGTTTCTACTAATAAAGCAATTAATTATAAGTGGAAGATCATACTGCACAACTCCTTCAAATAAATCGTGGCCTATACATGGAGGTAATCCATTTACGACATGGTAATGTTCCAACAAGTTAAACACAGAATCTCGTTTTACACCGCGGGAATGTCGCAATTGTTCTGTAGTACCATTAGTGGAATTGAGAGCTTTAACCGTTTCTACGTCTTTGCAGTATTCTTGATGAGTTCTAATGTTACCAATCAGGGTAGGATCTTGTGCAAAATTTTCCTTTTCTATTAAACAATATCTACAAAAATGAGTGGCATTGAAATTTTCCACAAAACCACCAACGGTATGGCTCCCTAAATTATCACCGATCAATGTTAAAAGAGACCCATATATTACTTTATCGAGATTTTCAATATACACTCCACTAGTTTCCAGAACTTTAATATCATCGATCAATGTCTTGAATATTATATCTTGATCAAACTCCTTTAAGTATTTCTCTTTGCACAACAACACTAATTTTATATTATCCACCTTGGATCTGTTATGAGGTAAGACATTCGCAAAAGTCATGTAAACACCTAACATTTTCTGTTTGATTTTGGAAGATCCCAAAGGATTGCAAACTTCAAACGCATCTTGAAATAAAATAATTTTAAGTGTGTCATTATTCTTAAAAAATTGATTATTGGTACACCTTGAACCACAAGAAATGTCTCTCAGCAAACCATCAACTTTATCATAAGGAGTATTATACTGCTCAACAAAAGATTTATCCTGAAATACAGACTGTATAGTTTCTATTATCGGAACATAGTGGAAGTTGCAAATTTTATGGAAATTGTTTCTACCTAATTTTATTGTAACTGGTAAAACGACAGAGAAGTGTTCCCTGTATAGTGCAAATCTAGTGTATCTGCTACTCAAAGCCTTACGCCAAGTACATTTCATACTCTCAGTATAGCGCATGTTAAAAACATTTTGTTCTAATATTTTTACTGTGTCAGGAAATCCATTAAGATTCGAAAAACACCTGTCTTTGATATTTTGAAGAACATTTTCATGTATGTCTGCAAAACTATCCACTATGCTGAATATTGCATCTTGCGACAGTAAATTTTTCGATTCCAATTTCACTAAAACACATAACATGTCTTTCATAAGAAAAAGAGGAGGTTCTAGTTGATTAGTTTTAACGCGTGCGTCGTTGGAGTTTGAAATGTGTGAATCTGATTCTAACTGATTATTTGAATTGTCGAAATCATAATCAGTTCTTTGTAGCATAGCATCAAAATTATTTTGAATGTTTTCTTTTGAAGTACCAATACGAGAAAAATGATAACGATACACATGAGTTTTCAATGATGATGCACTGTTAAATGTTTTTGGACATTCTGCCGATTGAGGACAAGGAACAGTTTTAGCAGAGGCTATGTTATGTAGTGCTAGGTGGTATTTTAAATTACGTGAACTAATCCTTTTGTTACATATTTCACATTGCATAAATGATGTTTCTGTATTATTGTCAGTGTTAGCCACCTTAAGCTTAAAGCTTTCTGATGTATGTGACCTAAAATTATGATTTCTAAATGACCCGTAAGTTTCATAAATTCTTTTGCAACTAGTTATTACACACGCATATTTAACATTCTTGCAAAATCGGTGACTTTTAAGGTGTACATTATAACTAGACACATACGGAAATTTTTTACTACAATACTTACAAGTGAATGGCATTGCAAAACTCAATCTTTTCTTAGTTTTATAATTAAAGACAACACCTTAGAAAGAATGTTACCTCTTAGCTGCTTAGTGGTGCTTTTGACTTTGCTTCCCTCTATAGGGTTTATTTTAAAAATATATCGCTGTATGAACTCCAGAACACACTGGGCTTCACGAGGGTAAGCCAAATTGAACACGTAGTACGCCGCGCACAGGATTTTCAGTGAATCACTACCAGTTGAGACTTCGCTGATGATTTCTTTTTCGATTACTAAATAGTAGATTTTAGTAGAATCTGCGAATATGAATACAAGAAATTGTCAGTAAAATAAATCAAAAAGTGTATCAAAATATTTTGTTCCTGAGTTCAAATAATCTGGGTGGCGAATGTGTAAAATGATGGGTGGGTCTAAAAAGCAGTGGGTCGAACGAAACAGAAAAGAGGACATCTGTTATTTCTTAAAAAAATGGTAGGTATGTTTAGCATTCCTCTTTTCTAAGACACATTGTGCAAAGTCGAAAGATAACATTATATAATGCTATAATATATAACAGCTAGTAAATAGCAGTGAATGAAAAAATTCTTACCTCCAACATTTACCGATACTATGCTTGGTGATGGAGTTTTCGGTATTTTCGGTACATCAGCTTTTGTCACTTCTGTTTCCTGTAAATGTAATAACTGTTAAAGCCAAAACTGAATATAAATTGTGTACCTTAATAAATTTAAATACAAAAATTATTTCAAGCTACTATACTTATCAGGCATGTATATAATTTAAAGTATAGGTAGGTACACAAACCTGACAGTTCTTAAAAATAATAGTTATATCTTCTTTAAAATATTTGCAAACTAGTTTCAAAAATGTTTGAACGTCGTCAATGTCTTCAGCCGCTGTCGCCTCTGTTTCTTTGAGAATGCTTTTAATTTTATCAATTGCTCTTATATTTTTTTCCAAAAATGTGCTCATGCACTCTGATGTGTTAATGCAACATAGCTTTTCGAAGTGTTTTAGCATATACTTGGATTCCATTAAGATTGGCCATTCTGCGATAACAGCTGATATGGTTGGTGTTGTATTTAAGAACTGTCTTACATATGAATAAGTAACCTCCATGTAATGCTCTACTTTTTCCTCATCTCTTTCTTTAATAGTTGAATTTGTTGCAAGCCACAGCTGTTTATCACGCAAACTCTCTACAGTTTCTTCTGTTGGTATAGTCGGGTCCCATTCTTTACATCCTGCACTTAAGTCTCTTTTTTTCCTCTTGGAGATTGTATCAGTGGATTTGTTTGGTCTTTGAAGATAATGTATTCTTTCCTCAATTTTCTTAAACAGAGTACTGTAGCCGGTTCCAATCAAAGCTTTGGTATCTTCATCTCTGTCATACAAACACGGGTATCGTTCACATAATTCTTGAGCTATCACTCTGTACAGTGATCTAGTAGGATGTGGGTTATCATGGATTAAATCCTGCGCCACAATCCTGACAAGTGCATTGAGATCTGTGTTCTTTAGAGACGAGTAGTCATCGTTGAGTTTAGTCAACAATGAATTTGGTAATTTCTCGTATGGGATGATAAATGCAGTATTAACATCAGAGTTGCTATTACTTTTGAAAGAAGATGGTGATGGTGGTAAATTACTAGCAGTACTAGCACTATCGGTAGAATGCCTCCTTACAGTCTTGTTTTCATATTCATCTCCTACAAGGAATGGGTTCTCTTTAAACTCTGCTATCGCTTCATCTTCGTCTATTTCTGTTCCATCGATTAAAAAGACCTTGCTTCCTTTAATTCCTTTAGCATTTGCTGTAAATAAACCAAAGAGCTATAAACAAGTTTGAGGGGGGCACATACCTACTTCTTACAACTTTAGAAGCAGATTTTATAATGCAGATAAATAGTGAAAACTACGTAGAAAGACTCCGTTACATAGACTTGTAAAGTCAAGCTAATAGAAGCGTGTTTAATTTTTATTAAATATATTAGCATTTAATTTATAAAATTTTAAACTTTAATTTAATCAATCTATGCTCATTATTGCTTAAAACCATTAAAAATAATCATCAGGTACCTACATACTTAGAGTTCATTAAACTTTAACGCCGGCCACGGCGTATGGTTTTAGCAATAATAGAGCATAGATTGAATAAATTGAAGTTAAACTTTGATTTAATAAAACAAATGGTTTTTGAGCTATGGGGAGGGGCAGCAGAACATGTTGTTAAAACATTTTGCACTATTTCGGTTCCACCCTGTATAAAACCCTAGTCGTGTCACGTTACCGAAATATTTGAAGGTAAAAATCGGGTTATTACCACATGTCCCCATTGGGAACAGGCGGGAAGGTTAGTGAAAAAAACTTCCCATATTTCCCAATTTTAATAATGATTTATTTTTAACCGACTTAAAAAAAGGAGGAGGTTATCAATTCGGTTGTATGTTTTATATTTATATTTTTTTATTATTATTTTGTAATATACAAAATACACGAAACAGTTGAGCTATCTGCAGACCGTTGCAATCAATCTAGATTTTGTAAATACTTATATTCGTTGTAAGTTTCTTTGTAGATAAGTACATCATAATATATTATTTTTAGGTATATTTCATATATATTTTTTACAAGCTGGTGCCCGCGACTTCGTCTGCGCCGGATTTGTCAAACAATAATTTTATTAATTGTAGCCTATGTGTTATTCTGATGTATAAGCTATATTATTGTAAAGTTTCATTAAAATCCATTCAGTAGTTTTTACATGAAAGAGTAACAAACATCCATCCATCCATCCATACTTACAATATTAGTAGGATATTAATTTTTATAAAATACTAGATGACCCGGTGTACTTTGTATCACCAATCCTAACGACATTAAAACTCTCCCTTCGCTAAAATGGCTGAAAATATTGATCGGTATTGTCAGTATTGCTATAGTCATAAATGTTTCTAAACGAAAACAAATAGTTGGGTACCAAGTGAGCAAACAGCTATTTCAATGGCGAGAGTGATTTAAGAATCCAGAAGCGTAGCGAAGGATCGAATAGTCATGAAGTCACGAAGTGACTTAGACATGAAGCCACGAAGCCACGAAGTCTCGAAGTCACGAAGCCACGAAGCCACGAAGCTACGAAGTTACGAAGTCACGAAGTCACGAAGTCACGAAGTCACGAAGTCACGAAGTCCCATAGTCCCGAAGTCAAAGTCACGAAGTCACGAAGCCACGAAGTCACGAAGTCACGAAGTCACTAATTCACGAAGTGACTAAGTCACAAAGTCACTAAGTCACAAAGTCACGAAGTCCCGAAGTCCAGAAGTCCCGAAGCCACGAAGCCACGAAGTCCCTAAGTCCCGAAGTCACAAAGTCATAAAGTCACGAAGTCACTAAGTCACGAAGTCATGAAGTCACGAAGTCACGATCTCACGAAGCCACGAAGCCACGAAGCCACGAAGTCACGATGTCCCAAAGTCCCGAAGTCACTAATTCACGAAGTCACGAAGACACGAAGTCACTAAGTCGCTAAGTCACGAAGTCACGAAGCTACGAAGTCCCGAAGTCAGGAAGTCACGAAGCTACGAAGCCACGAAGTCAAGAGTCACATACTGCTTTTATTAATTTCATAAAACTAAGCAAAATCGGAATATTATCAAAAAAAATATGAACAATGGTGGAATACTCGTTTGGCGTGTTTTTTTTTGTTATTTTGTTCAGGCCCTTTTTTTATCATAAAGGCTGCTTGTTCACTTGTACAGTGTCCGTGATATCTTTGGTGATTTGAACTTTTACTCAATATCCACATTCCAAATTCAAATCACTTTTCTAGTGGACCCAGGTCTACCGTACCGTACCCCCAAGTATGAGTTTTGTTTACCATATTTGGTTTTTCGCTTTTTGTTCCGTGTTCATTGCGGGTTTTGTATGGAGACGCGATAGATACCGATACGGAACTATGACTATTGAAACATGTTGGCAGTATGAGTTTTTCGTTTTGGATACCAATTTTCATCTTAATGGCAACATAGAAGCTCGGAGCACCAAACCATAGTATGCCTGTAGCTTCTAGTAATAGAACGTAGATATACTATAATTATGTAACCTTTTTCTGATTATTAAACGATATTTAATTTAATGCAATTTAACATAAAGTTCCGAATCGGTATCTATCGTGTCTTCATACAAAACCCGCAATGAACACGGAAAAAAAACTAAAATCGAAAAAACAAATTTGGTATACAAAAACTCATACTTGGGTACAGACGGGACGAACCTCACATGTTTGACAGGAAAGTTGGTAGAACAGTTTAATATGGGAAAATGAAATTGTTGTTTTTACTATCTTCCTTTCCTATTTTCTCACCGTTTAAACCTTCCCTGGACTACGACAAACATAAAATAAAAACAACATATTATATTACATATAAAATAATATAAAAATAAATAAATACAATGAAAATATAAAACATACAATCAGATTGATAACCTCCTCCTTTTTTAAAGTCGGTTAAAAATAAATCATGAATGCAAAATTGTCCCCAGTGGTGACAAACTTCACTGGGCGACAAACATTCGGGACATTTGGGAATAACCCTAAAAATCATTGCATTATCATTCATTATCATGTATCATCAACTGCAAATAATGTTCTCAAGCAAAATAAAAACTTTATGGAGTGGGTACTAATGTCTCTGTGAGTTAGGTAGGTACTTAGTTGCATGCAGCAAATGAATATGAAATCTAAAAATTCATACAAGCATACTTACTAGTTCTAGTCACAAAATAACTACAGTTATTAGGAGTTTGTCTTTAAAATTTACCCTTCTGTAATAGCTCGGCAATACTCATTTCATTAAGACACACAGTCTTTTTGTCTTTATGACATGTTGACCAAATCTTTATAACGGGCATGTTGTAGGTACTATAGTGGTTTTATTTTCTGCAAATTTAGATCATATTCTGACACAGCATAGACTTACACTAAGAATCTTATATGATCTTAGCCTAGCTAGATTAAAAAAATAAATAAATAATGCAAGACATTTCACACTGCGGTATCTAGTCCCAAAATAAGGAAAGGTTGTACCTACTATGGGTACCAGAAAAACAGATATAGTACAGGTACTATTTTTGTAAATACATACAAAGAATACAATACATAACACCCCGACAGAGAACAACCATTTATGTTCATTATACAAATGTTTGCTATCAGTGGGTATCAAACCCACGATCCCAGCACAGAAGGCAGAGCTACTGCCAACTGAGCTATGACGCCTGTCATAGATTAGAACTTCCCAGACATTGTTCTGCCATGACCCGGTAATTTTTATGACCTATGGCCCTTTCGTGACCCACTCAATAGTTTAAAAGTAACTTACAATGTGCAGTGCTCAATTCCCACTGGTGTATGAACTTAGCAGATAGTCCAGCCAGCGGTCCTCACAGGTTATAACGTCAGATAAGCCCTGAAAAGTGTAATTTAGGTAAGTATATTCGTTATCTCGTGTTACTGGTTCTTTTGGTCAACCTGCTCGAGGTAGGTACCTATAGGATGCTATCACAGGCAGCTTGCTGAAGACAACACAGATTTTCAAACAGACTTGTCTTGACCTGTCTTGTCGATTTTCAATTTGAAACCAAGGTAGTAAGTAAGTACAAAAGTAGGCCCATGTCGATTTATTAGACGCTAGCCAAATAAGTTAGACTGGTGAAATACAAAGGTAATTCAATAATGTAACAAAGCAAGCATTGTTTTACCCATTTATTTACGATTTTATAAAATGTGAATGGAAAGTCAGTACCATTTTGCAAATCCATTTGGATCTTTTGCATCGTCGAATATTTCGTAAACGTGCTGACACATTAGGTTCAAGTTAATAATAGGTTACGAAAAACACAATACATATTTACTCTTTATGCAAAAGTACTTACCAAATTATTAATTCATAATTTCACATCACAAACATAGCACTGCTGCTCGCTGCTCGCTGACAGTTCGAAAGAAAGTTTTTAAAAGTTTTTTAGCCCTCGTAGCAAGCAAAGCTAAAGTCATAGACCTATACTACCTCGGGAAGCGCTGCGGCTGCCGAGCGACGACGACGACGAAAAATGTGAATGTGTGTGAGTCAAGGAGTTTGGAAACCCATTTCAATTGAGAGGAAAAGGAAACAAGTTCCGTGTACACAATATCAGAACACAGCATGTTTTTTGTAAAATTGTATGATATAGGTGTTTGTCGTCATGGCGAGCACTTGGCACAGACTCGAGGCTTTTATTGCACGCACTCTAAGTAAGCCGAGGATACACATTCCTGTAAAATGGAACAGTAGCTAGCGGGCATGCCTGACGGCATGTAGAAGTTACTGGCGCAATGGGGATAGATTTGCAAGATAAACAAGTTTGCAAGTTAATTTATTTTGCGTCCTTGCATGCCTGTATTTGTCGGTTTCGTAGCCCTCCGCGACCCCTCTCTCACGTTGCATGCCTGTAGCTGACAGAAAATCAAAATGTTGCGTGGCAGATACAGGCATGCCAGTTAGCGTATACACATGGAAGTAGGTGGCATGTGCAAGTAGCTTTTATGCAAGTGTGCCAGCTACAGTCATGTGTATTCCTGCCTTAATTGCCGTCGAAGTATGTAGGTACCGATATCCACAGATTATGTAGGTATGGTTCAACAAGTTGTATGACGTACGTACCTATTTATTGTATTAGGTAGAGATAAGTAGGTATGCTTATTTTATTATTATGTAGGTAGTTACCCATATACTTACCTACCAACATTGTTAGGTACTACATAAAGCCGGCTACTGACCAGCCTGCCGCATGCCGCAGGGGCAATCTGTTGTATTGCCACCATAAATTGTGATTTGTTTAGGTAAGCAGGGGCTATTTCCTAGTTGCCTGATCGCATGATGCATTAGCCCTCATTTTCTCCTCAATCAGAGTATTTTATGCAATAATGAATAAATAAATTAGTAGCTAGGTAACCTATCCCTGTCTATGGAACGTTAGTCATGAAGATCCCTCATACAACTCCTGACTCCATCATCAGATCTGCTCGACGGTACCTACCAAATTATTGTATTATAACTAAATTACATACACATGCAAAGTTTCAAATACATTCGACATTTACAAGTAATTTAAAATCGACATCCTAAATTTGTAAATATAGATTAGTAGTACGTACCTACCTACCTTTGATACATAATAAAGAAACGAACGCGTCACGTGCGCGATGGGTAGGTAGGTACCTACCTAATAAGAATTATGGCTATGGGTAGGCTCCTCCGATCGGCTGCCTTACCGCGACGCGAACCCAAAATTAATGGTACCTTACCTACTTAATGGGAATCAAAACTTTGATAATATTTTTTATAGACTTAGCAGTAAGTATCTAAATCCTTTGAAACTTAACTAAGGGATAGTTTTTATGAACTGGTTTTGAACTTTTCATGTTATGTATAAAACTTCTAGATATCTACCTACTACTTATATTGCAAAAAATATCAAGTAGGTAGGTAGGTAGGTACCTAGGTAATAAGTTTTAATTCCAATCACCATTTTGGTTTCGCGGCTATAATAAAGCTTGTCTTGGAAGTCTTGGAAGGAAATCGGTAGGTTCTTATTAATAGGTTATTCTAATAATTAAAACAAGTCGACAGTGCGCTGGTCAGCACTGACCCGCGCATTATGCTTTCTCATCAATAGGTAAGTATAATTTTGTCGTAATTATCGAAATCAAGCCGAGCGCGGATCTTGCTTGAGATGTGACGTCACAGCAATCACGCCCGGCCAGGTCAGTGAACTTACCTAGTAATTTGGTCTTATCTTCGTCAATTTTTGTCGTAGAACCAAAAAATTTACACTGTAGGTATGTTATGGATTGCTAAGCTCTATAAATCTGCATTCTCAACTAAATTCTTTACGGATCCTCGTTATGTACCTACTACCAACCTACTTACCAAAGAAGCTACATGGGCACTAAATAAATAAATAGGTAGGTACCTATTTATTTGGTGGACCTTTCACACAGCACTATCTAGTCCCAAACTAGGCAAAGCTTGTAGGTAGGTAGGTATATCATACATACCTACCTACAAGCTTTGCCTAGTAGGTGTGTTATACCTACCTACCTAGGTAGGTAGCTATCAGCTATCTGGTTCCCATAGTAAAAAAGTATGTTTAAGTATTACCGAATCTAGCCCCAAACTAAGCCAAAGCTTTTAATATGGGAACCAGCAATCTGATATAATGCATACCTACCTATACTTTTTTTTGTAAATACATACTTATAATAAGTATATAATAACACCCAGACAGAGAACATACATCTATGTTCATCATACGAATATTCGTACCAAGTTAGTAGGCGGTAGTCAGAAAAAAGTCCAAACATAATGTTTGGACTTGCCTCTGACTACCACCTACTCAAAGTTTTGATGCGTTCGTTGGGTCGCATCACGAGATCTCAGTTCGGGGCGAACTACTAGTATTACATTGTAAAAGGATCATACAAAAGAACGGTAGGAACCAAGTCGTAAGTTTGTTGCCTGTTCTTCTAGGCTTTGGTCGCGTGGAACTGGCACCTAGAGTCACCTAGCTTTAAGACGTTTCAAAGTGATCCTTGTGATTTTATTGTAATAAATACTATATACTATAATAAATACCTTTTGACTTTGACTTTGTAGGCAGAGCTACTACCTAGCTACCTACCAACTGAGCTGTAAAGGCTGTCAAAAATAAAGTAAGATAAGAATAAAGATTTATTCTGAGGTAAGTAGGTAGATATACATATAACATACCTAGGTACTAGGATATACATATAACATACCTAAGTAGGTATTAAAATAGGTAGCTAGTTAAGGTCGGGTAGAGGTCATGTAGACGAAGGTAGGTAGGTATCTACAGACACGCCGTTTTCTTTATAGCTGGGTAGGTACTAGGTACCTAGATAGAGGTAGGTAAGCAGAGCTTCAATCAAAGAGCCAGCACCCGTGTGCGACACCTAAAAGACTTGACAAATGGGTAAGTAAGTTCATTGCCCCGCCATGCCATCGCCATTAAATTTGATTGGACTGATCCTGCTAAACACTGCCTACCTTTCTAGGTAGGTAAACCAACTGCTTACCTACCTACTGAAAAACCTTAGATAGATACCGACCCGACCGAAATAATAAGTTTACACAGCATGGGTGTCCAAGATACGGCTAAGGAGACTATCAATCCGGCCCGCCAACATTTAACTTTTAGATAGGTAAGTACCTACGTACCTACGATCAACTAAAAATCTTATCACTTACTTATCACATTTTGCTTTATGTTAGTTTGGGTAACAAGTCACGCCTTCTTTTCTGTTGTAGGTATTGTTTTGACAATGCGTTTGAATCGGAAAAAAGTAAGCCCTGCTGCGGGGCCGCGGCCCATAATTACAAATAAGTTCTTATTACGTAGGTGCGGGCTAATCACGAATGAATTCGGTAGCAACAGCGCTAACGTATCCTAGCGATATTCGACCTTATTTCGTTGTTGTTAGGCATACGATACGTTTACGCGACTTCTATCGAATTGATCACCTCGATCCGAAAATACGAATGGCAAGTTGTACAAAACTGCGAATAAGCCTACTGGTTGCACTTGTTGACGATGTGGAACTCTATGCGCGGTTTTATCTTTGCGAGACCCTCATAAATTCTATGCGGGGCCGATGCGCATATACCTACGTCCTACTTGCGTTCAGAATCTGAACGCAAGTAGGTTCATGTACATCTGAACTTTAGATACCTACCTACAAGTAGCACAATGTTTGAAGTTTTATTGTGTAGTTACCTGCTAGGTCTCAATAGATCTTACCTATAGTTGAGTTTCTAGTTTGTGACTTTGGATGTAGGTAGAAGGTTATCTCTTGAACCACATAGATATGTCCGATCCGACCGATTCGATACTACTGAAAATTATTTCGCTAAGAGAAAGCAAGGTACCTACTCTATTCCCTAGTGATATTGGCTATACTTAGTACTAGCATACTCCCGCGGCTACGTACGCTGCTTACATCATCCAGACACCGCGTGTCAACAAAAAGCTAAGTCTTGAAGCTAATCGACCATTTAAAATACGGCTTATCATCAGCCGTTGATTATAGACGTCCACTGCTGCAGGAAGCCATCCGTTTAGAAGGTAGGTAGGTATGCAATGGTACTACTATGGTACTACCTATCTACTCAGGTGGATGCTGGTGTACGTACATCCCCTACTTAGTAACATTTTACGACATCGTCCGTAACACGGTAGTAGGTAACAAAACTAACTACCTACGTAAATATCAGGTTGGTACAAGTAGCTACCCACCTATTGAAAAGTAGTATAGGTACCTATTATTTACCTACTTAAGTATAAGTCATCATCATCATCAGCATGAAGAAGTCCATGGTTGGGGCATCGTCCTAGGTAATAGGTACCACCTACCTACTCATCATAAAATATTCGAAGGCTTACTACTCACGGACAGAGAAAGACTACTAATATTATAAACGCGAAAGTTTATAAGTATGGATGTTTGTTACTCTTTCACGTAAAAACTACTGAATAGATTTTAATGAAACTTTACAATAATGTAGCTTGTACATCAGAATAACAGATAGGTTACAATTTATAAAGATATTGTGTGACTAGTCCTGCGCAGACGAAGTCGCGGGCACTAGCTTGTCTAACATGTAAATACTAATGTTAGGTAGGTAATAGGTAATGTTACCTGCTTTTATGTAATTTTAATTACATAATGTATGTAATATTTCATATTAATGGGGGATTTTACAGAATATTGTATGTGAAAATACAAACCTTTATGTAAAATCACATTATTTGTTGGTACCAAAAATTACATAAAATTAGGGGAAAATCCCAATTTGTATGGAAAAACTCTGTATTGATATGTGAATTTACCAACATGAATGTTAGTTTTACAGCCAAACGGTATTTATATTTCTACCAGTAAATTGTAGGCGTTTTGTTCCTAAAAGGTTGCTTTCAGCATCACAATATCATCAACTCACATTTACGTAGGCAAATATGAAATGTTATTGAAGGCAACCTATTAGAAACAAAACACCGGCAATTTACTGGTAGAAAGAATGTTACAGTTCGGCTGAAAAACTACCGTTAATGTTGGTAAATTCAACTACTTATCAAAACAGAGTTTATTATACTAATAGAGATTTTTCCCCTAATTTTATAAATTTATTGGTACCAACAAAATAATGTAATTTTACATAATCTAGGGCATTTATTTACTAAATAAGTGGAATAACAAACAAATTAATGAACTATTTACTTGCAATTTTCATTCACAATATTCTGTTATTTATAAAATAATATTATACTAAAATGAAACCAATGTTATGTTGAACTATGTAGTTATATTAAAAAAAATATTCTATTATAAAAACAAATTACAGAATTATTGTTAGGTGGGTATACCCTTTACGATTGAGCAATCAATCAATAACATTTACGCATTAACTCGTTGAATGTACCTCACCTCACTTAATTTCAAACACAAAAATAATTAAGAATAACGCACATGTGCATATTATAGAAAATCAATATAACGGGTTATTCTCACTTGTCCCAAACTTTTGTCCTCAGTGGGGACATACGGGAAGTCCTTTTCAAAAACCTTCCCGCCTGTCCCTAGTGGGAACATTATTAGAAAAATAGGAATGGGTATGCTATTCTTACCATTCACAGTTGTCTCCAACGACGACATAATTGGAAAATAAAATTCGTATGTCCTCAGTTGTAACGGAGAATTGCTGAGGCAGAAATAACCTATTATGTAAAAATAAAACTGTTACTCGACATGGTTAAAGGCAAGATCGTAATACTAAAATATTAAGAATATATTAGATTTATGAAAGTCGGTTTGTGTATGACGTTGTGATTCAATAGTATTTAGACAATTTTGGGATTAAAAATTTAAAAATGTGTATTAAAACTATATAAAATATAAGTAGGTATGATGATCTTGTCGGTGACCATGTCGCTTACTTAACTTTTTTATTTTCTCGTAGGTTATTTCTACCTCTTTTCTTCGTTACAACTGAGGACGTACGAAATTAATTTTCTGATTATGTCGCCACTGGAGACAACTGGGAACGGTAAGAATGGCATTCCCATTTGTGGTGACAAATAAATCGTGTGTCGAATTAACTAAATTATCTTTATATTTTGATGTCTCGTACATAGTGACAACCAGGAATGACCATTTAATTAAATCAAATACAAAAAATAATTAAACACAACACACATATACAAGGTGTTCCATAAGTTGTGTATATAAACTTCAGGGGGCTAAAGTACCCATCAGTATGAACAACTTTTTCTAAGGAACCAACACTGTGAACGTGAAAAAAAAAACAGCTGTTTCATACAAAAGTTCAACACCTACCAGGCCATGAAACAGCTGTTTTTTTTTTTCGCGTTCACAGTGTTGGTTCCTTAGAAAAAGTTGTTCATATTGATGGGTACTTTAGCCCCCTGAAGTTTATATACACAACTTATGGAACACCTTGTATAACACAACATACATGTTATAGAATCTCAATATTCATCTCAGGTGCATCCGAATCTTGTGAACACTTAGACAATTTAGTAAGATTATACTTGGTACTTGATCGAGGCCGGTTTGTAAAAGTTTATGAAAATCTTTGAATTCATCTGTTTGCTCCATCAGCAAGTTGTAGTCGTAAAAACGGGTTTTCTGCTAAATCTTTCAAATCGACATCATGGTTCCTAAGAACACTATTTTATAAATTTTCTGATTTCCCCTTACTGACCCGGTCTCGATGAATCACCCTGTGTAATATATTAAACAGTGACATCAATTGCCATAATTAAGCAAATTCTGCTGTAAACTCTTAATAATTATTAATTCTTAATAATAATAAATTCCTAATTAATTCTTAATAATAACACCATAGGTAGGTTCGGTATACTCAATCTAAGACAGGATGAACACGTTATCGGGGCTGATCTGACGTTATAAACTTTGGACACGCTGGAAAGTTTACAAAATACCTACAGCAGTGCCAGCCAATTGAGCATTACACATTGTAAGTTGCTTACATAACTGAAAGTATGCAGAAAATATCACAATCAACCTTTTCTTAAATAACCTTACTTTAATCGGAGCCGACAATACTCTCATGACAACACCCTATATTCTGGTTTTATTTTTAAACTCCCTCTCGCCCGCCATAGTTCGTTAAAAATAATCATCATCCTCGGGCAAATTGCTGGAGTTTAAGCACAGTCTGATATGAGTAATCTAGATATGAAAACAAGGTATAATTTTACGCCAATAGTATGAGGCCTGTAAGCGTGACACTGTAATAAATCTTTGTTGCATTAACACATCAGACTACATGTGCACATGTTTGTTTTTTTTATTTTATTAAAAGCATTCTCAAAGAAACAGAGGCGTCAGCGGCTGAAGACATTGACGACGTTCAAACATTTTTTAAACTAGTAAGCAAATATTTTAAAGAAAATGTAAGTATTATTTTTCAGAACTGTCAGGTTTGTGTACCTGTACTTTCAATTATTTCATTTCAAAACTTTTATCATCTCATTACATGTAATTCTGCAAATAAATATACTTTGACTTTGACTTTATTATTCATATACATGCCTGTTAAGTATAGTAGCTTGAAATATTTTTTGTATTTAAATGTAGGTAGGTACACAATTTATCTTAGGTGTTGTCTTTAACAGTTATTACAGGAAACAGAAGTGACAAAAGCTGATGTACCGAAATTACCGAAAATTCCATCACCAAGCAAAGTATCAGTAAATGTTGGAGGTAAGATTTTTTTCTAATTTCTGCTATTTACTAGCTGTTATATATTATACTTGCGACTTTGCATAAAGTGTCTTAGAAAAGAGGAATGCTTAAACATACCTACCATTTTTTTGAAGAAATAACAGATGTCCCCTTTTCTCAGTTTCAACAGAAGAAACTGTAGAGAGCTTGCGTGATAAACAGCTGTGGCTTGCAACGAATTCAACTATTAAAGAAAGAGATGAAGAAAAAGTAGAGCATTGCATGGAGGTTGCTTATTCATATGCAAGACAGTTCTTGAACACAACACGAATCATAACAGCTGTTATTGCAAAATGGCCAATCTTAATGGAATCCAAGTATATGCTAAAACACTTCGAAAAGCTATGTAGCATTAATACATCAGAGTGCATGAGCACATTTTTGAAAAAAAATATATGGGCAATTTAAAAGTATTCTCAAAGAAACAGGGGCGTCAGCGGCTGAAGACATTGACGACGTTCAAACATTTTTGGAACTAGTTTGCAAATATATTAAAGAAGATGTAACTATTATTTTTCATAACTGTCAGGTTTGTGGACCTATACTTTAAATAATATACATGCCTGTTAAGTATAGGTAGGTGCCTAGCTTGAAATATTTTTTGTATTTAAATGTAGGTAGGAATTTATCTTAGGTTTTGTCTTTAACAGTTATCACATTTACAGGAAACAGAAGTGACAAAAGCTGATGTACCGAAAATACTGAAAACTAACCATGCATAGTATCGGTAAATGTTGGAAGATTTTTTTCAATCTCTACTTACTAGCTGTTATATATTATACTTGCGACTTTGCTTATAGTGTCTTAGAAAAGAGGTCTTAAACATACCTACAATTTTTTGAAGAAATAACAGATGTCCCCTTTTTCAGCTTCGTTCAACCTATTGTGCTTTTTAGACCCACCCATCATTTACACATTTGCCTCCCAGATTATTTGAGCTCAGGAACTAAATATTTATAAACACTTTTTATTTTATTTTACTGACAATTTTTTGTATTCATATTCGCAGATTCTAGTTAAATCTACTATTTAGTAATCGAAAAAGAAATCATCAGCGAAGTCTCAACTGGTAGTGATTCAATGGAACAGAAATAGACGAAGATGAAGCGATAGCAGAGTTTAAAGAGAACCCATTCCTTGTATATGCAAACAAGACACTTAGGAGTCATTCTACCGATAGTGCTAGTACTGCCA
Organism: Chloroclysta siterata; assembly: GCA_932294275.1. Taxonomy (NCBI): domain Eukaryota; kingdom Metazoa; phylum Arthropoda; class Insecta; order Lepidoptera; family Geometridae; genus Chloroclysta; species Chloroclysta siterata. The sequence goes on from OW028590.1 coordinate 5,147,072, forward strand.
GTAATTTACCACCATCACCATCTTCTTTCAAAAGTAATAGCAACTCTGATGTAAATACTGCATTTATCATCCCATACGATAAATTACCAAATTCATTGTGGGCTAAGCTCAACGATGACTACTCGTCTCTAAAGAACACAGATCTCAAAGCACTTGTCAGGATTGTGGCGCAGGATTTAATCCATGATAAATCATATCCTACTAGATCACGGTACAGAGTGATAGCTCAAGAATTATGTGAACATAATACATTATCTTCAAAGGCCAAATAAAATCTACTGATACAATCTCCAAGAGGAAAAAAAGAAACTTAAGTACAGGATGTAAAGAATGGGAGCTACTATACCAACAGAAGAAACTAAAAATTTATAAATTGACCGACTTCCCCTCACCCCTCACTTAATATCAATCTCTGCTACTTATTAATTGTTATATATTATACTTGCGAATTTACATAAAGTGTCTTAGAAAAGAGGAATACTTAAACGTACCTACAATTTTTTTTGAAATAATAACAGATGTCCCCTTGTCTCAGTTTAAAGTTAAAGTTTAAATCATCAATGTGGGCTAAGCTCAACGATGACTACTCTAAAGAACACAGATCTCAAAGCACTTGTCAGGATTGTGGCGCAGGATTTAATCAATGATAAATCATATCCTACTAGATCACTACACAGAGTGATAGCTCAAGAATTATGTGAACGATACCCGTGTTCGTATGACAGAGATAAAGATACCAAAGCTTTGATTGGAACCGGGTTCAGTACTCTGTTTAAGAAAATTGAGGAAATATACAAAATATTTAGATACATTTTTTACTTTATTTTACTTTATTTTACTGTCAATTTTTTGTATTCATATTCGCAGATTCTAGTAAAATCTACTATTTAGTAATCGAAAAAGAAATCATCAGCGAAGTCTCAACTCGTAGTGATTCAATGGAACAGAAATAGACGAAGATGAAGCGATAGCAGAGTTTAAAGAGAACCCATTCCTTGTATATGCAAACAAGACACTTAGGAGTCATTCTACCGATAGTGCTAGTACTGCCAGTAATTTACCACCATCACCATCTTCTTTCAAAAGTAATAGCAACTCTGATGTAAATACTGCATTTATCATCCCATACGATAAATTACCAAATTCATTGTGGGCTAAGCTCAACGATGACTACTCGTCTCTAAAGAACACAGATCTCAAAGCACTTGTCAGGATTGTGGCGCAGGATTTAATCCATGATAAATCATATCCTACTAGATCACGGTACAGAGTGATAGCTCAAGAATTATGTGAACATAATACATTATCTTCAAAGGCCAAATAAAATCCACTGATACAATCTCCAAGAGGAAAAAAAGAAACTTAAGTACAGGATGTAAAGAATGGGAGCTGACTAACTATACCAACAGAAGAAACTAATAATTTATAAATTGACCGACTTCCCCTCACCCCTCACTTAATATCAATCTCTGCTACTTATTAATTGTTATATATTATACTTGCGAATTTACATAAAGTGTCTTAGAAAAGAGAAATACTTAAACGAACCTACAATTTTTTTTGAAATAATAACAGATGTCCTCTTGTCTCAGTTGAAAGTTAAAGTTTAAAGTTTAAATCATCATTGTGGGCTAAGCTCAACGATGACTACTCTAAAGAACACAGATCTTAAAGCACTTGTCAGGATTGTGGCGCAGGATTTAATCAATGATAAATCATATCCTACTAGATCACTACACAGATTGATAGCTCAAGAATTATGTGAACGATACCCGTGTTCGTATGACAGAGATAAAGATACCAAAGCTTTGATTGGAACCGGGTTCAGTACTCTGTTTAAGAAAATTGAGGAAATATACAAAATATTAAGATACATTTTTTACTTTATTTTACTGTCAATTTTTTGTATTCATATTCGCAGATTCTAGTAAAATCTACTATTTAGTAATCGAAAAAGAAATCATCAGCGAAGTCTCAACTCGTAGTGATTCAATGGAACAGAAATAGACGAAGATGAAGCGATAGCAGAGTTTAAAGAGAACCCATTCCTTGTATATGCAAACAAGACACTTAGGAGTCATTCTACCGATAGTGCTAGTACTGCTAGTAATTTACCACCATCACCATCTTCTTTCAAAAGTAATAGCAACTCTGATGTAAATACTGCATTTATCATCCCAATCCCATAATCTGCAATTACCAAATTCATTGTGGGCTAAGCTCAACGATGACTACTCGTCACTAAAGAACACAGATCTCGAAGCACTTATCAGGATTGTGGCGCAGGATGTAATCCATGATAACCCACATCCAGATCACTGCACAGAGTGATAGCTCAAGAATTATGTGAACGATACCCGTGTTTGTATGACTGAGATGAAGATACCAAAGCTTTGATTGGAACCGGCTACAGTAGTCTGTTTAAGAAAATTGAGGAAAGAATACATTATCTTCAAAGACCAAACAAATCCACTGATACAATCTCCAAGAGGAAAAAAAGAAACTTAAGTACAGGATGTAAAGAATGGGAGCCGACTACCTATACCAACAGAAGAAACTAATAATTTATAAATTGTCCGACTTCCCCTCACCCCTCACTTAATATCAATCTCTGCTACTTATTAATTGTTATATATTATACTTGCGAATTTACATAAAGTGTCTTAGAAAAGAGAAATACTTAAACGAACCTACAATTTTTTTTGAAATAATAACAGATGTCCTCTTGTCTCAGTTTAAAGTTAAAGTTTAAAGTTTAAATCATCATTGTGGGCTAAGCTCAACGATGACTACTCTAAAGAACACAGATCTTAAAGCACTTGTCAGGATTGTGGTGCAGGATTTAATCAATGATAAATCATATCCTACTAGATCACTACACAGATTGATAGCTCAAGAATTATGTGAACGATACCCGTGTTCGTATGACAGAGATAAAGATACCAAAGCTTTGATTGGAACCGGGTTCAGTACTCTGTTTAAGAAAATTGAGGAAATATACAAAATATTTAGATACATTTTTTAATTTATTTTACTGTCAATTTTTTGTATTCATATTCGCAGATTCTAGTAAAATCTACTATTTAGTAATCGAAAAAGAAATCATCAGCGAAGTCTCAACTCGTAGTGATTCAATGGAACAGAAATAGACGAAGATGAAGCGATAGCAGAGTTTAAAGAGAACCCATTCCTTGTATATGCAAACAAGACACTTAGGAGTCATTCTACCGATAGTGCTAGTACTGCTAGTAATTTACCACCATCACCATCTTCTTTCAAAAGTAATAGCAACTCTGATGTAAATACTGCATTTATCATCCCAATCCCATAATCTGCAATTACCAAATTCATTGTGGGCTAAGCTCAACGATGACTACTCGTCACTAAAGAACACAGATCTCGAAGCACTTATCAGGATTGTGGCGCAGGATGTAATCCATGATAACCCACATCCAGATCACTGCACAGAGTGATAGCTCAAGAATTATGTGAACGATACCCGTGTTTGTATGACTGAGATGAAGATACCAAAGCTTTGATTGGAACCGGCTACAGTAGTCTGTTTAAGAAAATTGAGGAAAGAATACATTATCTTCAAAGACCAAACAAATCCACTGATACAATCTCCAAGAGGAAAAAAAGAAACTTAAGTACAGGATGTAAAGAATGGGAGCCGACTACCTATACCAACAGAAGAAACTAATAATTTATAAATTGTCCGACTTCCCCTCACCCCTCACTTAATATCAATCTCTGCTACTTATTAATTGTTATATATTATACTTGCGAATTTACATAAAGTGTCTTAGAAAAGAGAAATACTTAAACGAACCTACAATTTTTTTTGAAATAATAACAGATGTCCTCTTGTCTCAGTTTAAAGTTAAAGTTTAAAGTTTAAATCATCATTGTGGGCTAAGCTCAACGATGACTACTCTAAAGAACACAGATCTTAAAGCACTTGTCAGGATTGTGGTGCAGGATTTAATCAATGATAAATCATATCCTACTAGATCACTACACAGATTGATAGCTCAAGAATTATGTGAACGATACCCGTGTTCGTATGACAGAGATAAAGATACCAAAGCTTTGATTGGAACCGGGTTCAGTACTCTGTTTAAGAAAATTGAGGAAATATACAAAATATTTAGATACATTTTTTACTTTATTTTACTGTCAATTTTTTGTATTCATATTCGCAGATTCTAGTAAAATCTACTATTTAGTAATCGAAAAAGAAATCATCAGCGAAGTCTCAACTCGTAGTGATTCAATGGAACAGAAATAGACGAAGATGAAGCGATAGCAGAGTTTAAAGAGAACCCATTCCTTGTATATGCAAACAAGACACTTAGGAGTCATTCTACCGATAGTGCTAGTACTGCTAGTAATTTACCACCATCACCATCTTCTTTCAAAAGTAATAGCAACTCTGATGTAAATACTGCATTTATCATCCCAATCCCATAATCTGCAATTACCAAATTCATTGTGGGCTAAGCTCAACGATGACTACTCGTCACTAAAGAACACAGATCTCGAAGCACTTATCAGGATTGTGGCGCAGGATGTAATCCATGATAACCCACATCCAGATCACTGCACAGAGTGATAGCTCAAGAATTATGTGAACGATACCCGTGTTTGTATGACTGAGATGAAGATACCAAAGCTTTGATTGGAACCGGCTACAGTAGTCTGTTTAAGAAAATTGAGGAAAGAATACATTATCTTCAAAGACCAAACAAATCCACTGATACAATCTCCAAGAGGAAAAAAAGAAACTTAAGTACAGGATGTAAAGAATGGGAGCCGACTACCTATACCAACAGAAGAAACTAATAATTTATAAATTGTCCGACTTCCCCTCACCGGTCTCGATGAATCACCCTGCGTAATAATATTAAACAGCGACATCAATAATTGTCAAAATTAAGCAAATTCTACTGTAAACTTTTAATTATAATTAATTCTTAATAATAGTACCATAGGTAGGTTAAGTATACTCTACCTAAGACAGGATGAACACGTTATCAAGGCGTTACACGTTACAAAATTAAAAGCATTCTCAAAGAAACAGAGCCTTCAGCGGCTGAAGACATTGACGACGTTCAAACATTTTTGAAACTAGTATGCAAATATTTTAAAGATGTAACTATTATTTTTCAGAACTGTCAGGTTTGTGTACCTATACTTTCAATTATATACATGCATGTTAAGTAGGTATAGTAGCTTGAAATAATTTTTGTATTTAAATATATGTAGGTACACAATTTATCTTAGGTTTTGTCTTTAAGTTATTATTAAATATCTACAATTTTTTTAAGAAATAACAGATGTCCCCTTTTCTGTTTCGTTCGACCAACTCATCATTTACACATTCGCCTTCCAGATTATTTGAGCTCAGGAACAATATATTGAGATACACTTTTTTTTTTTTTTTACTGACAATTTCTTGTATTCATATTTGCAGATTCTACTTAACACATATGTGTAAACACGCATATTTAACATTCTTGCAAAATCGGTGACTTTTAAGGTGTACATTATAAATATACACATTTTTTTTACATTATTTTTTTACTAAAATACTTTCAATTGAATGGCATTGCAAAACTCAATCTTTTCTTAGTTTTATAACTAAAGACAACCCCTTAGAAAGAATATACCTCTTAGCTGCTTGGTGGTGCTCTTGACTTTGCTTCACTCTATAGGGTTTATTTTAAAAATATATCGCTGTATGAACTCCAGAACACACTGAGCTTCACGAGGGTAAGCCAAATTGAACACGTAGTACGCCGCGCACAGGATTTTCAGTGAATCACTACCAGTTGAGACTTCGCTGATGATTTCTTTTTCGATTACTAAATAGTAGATTTTAGTAGAATCTGCGAATATGAATACAAGAAATTGTCAGTAAAATAAATCAAAAAGTGTATCTATATATTTTGTTTCTGAGTTCAAATAATCTGGGTGGCGAATGTGTAAAATGATGGGTGGGTCTAAAAAGCAGTGGGTCGAACGAAACAGAAAAGAGGACATCTGTTATTTCTTTAAAAAAATGGTAGGTATGTTTAGCATTCCTCTTTTCTAAGACACATTGTGCAAAGTCGAAAGATAACATTATATAATGCTATAATATATAACAGCTAGTAAATAGCAGTGAATGAAAAAATTCTTACCTCCAACATTTACGGATACTATGCATGGTTAGTTTTCAGTATTTTCGGTACATCAGCTTTTGTCACTTCTGTTTCCTGTTAATGTAATAACTGTTAAAGCCAAAACTGAAGATAAATTGTGTACCTTAATACATTTAAATACAAAAATTATTTCAAGCTACTATACTTATCAGGCATGTATATAATTTAAAGTATAGGTAGGTACACAAACCTGACAGTTCTTAAAAATAATAGTTATATCTTCTTTAAAATATTTGCAAACTAGTTTCAAAAATGTTTGAACGTCGTCAATGTCTTCAGCCGCTGTCGTCTCTGTTTCTTTGAGAATGCTTTTAATTTTATCAATTGCTCTTATATTTTTTTCCAAAAATGTGCTTATGCACTCTGATGTGTTAATGCAACATAGCTTTTCGAAGTGTTTTAGCATATACTTGGATTCCATTAAGATTGGCCATTCTGCGATAACAGCTGATATGGTTGGTGTTGTATTCAAGAACTGTCTTACATATGAATAAGCAACCTCCATGTAATGCTCTACTTTTTCTTCATCTCTTTCTTTAATAGTTGAATTTGTTGCAAGCCACAGCTGTTTATCACGCAAACTCTCTACAGTTTCTTCTGTTGGTATAGTCGGGTCCCATTCTTTACATCCTGCACTTAAGTCTCTTTTTTTCCTCTTGGAGATTGTATCAGTGGATTTGTTTGGTCTTTGAAGATAATGTATTCTTTCCTCAATTTTCTTAAACAGAGTACTGTAGCTGGTTCCAATCAAAGCTTTGGTATCTTCATCTCTGTCATACAAACACGGGTATCGTTCACATAATTCTTGAGCTATCACTCTGTACAGTGATCTAGTAGGATGTGGGTTGTCATGGATTAAATGCTGCACCACAATCCTGACAAGTGCATTGAGATCTGTGTTCTTTAGAGACGAGTAGTCATCGTTGAATTTAGTCAACAATGAATTTGTTAATTTCTCGCATGGGATGATAAATGCAGTATTTACATCAGAGTTGCTATTACTTTTGAAAGAAGATGGTGATGGTGGTAAATTACTGGCAGTACTAGCACTATCGGTAGAATGACTCCTTACAGTCTTGTTTTCATATTCATCTCCTACAAGGAATGGGTTCTCTTTAAACTCTGCTATCGCTTCATCTTCGTCTATTTCTGTTCCATCGATTAAAAAGACCTTGCTTCCTTTAATTCCTTTAGCATTTGCTGTAAATAAACCAAAGAGCTATAAACAAGTTTGAGGGGGGCACATACCTACTTCTTACAACTTTAGAAGCAGATTTTATAATTCCAATAAATAGTGAAAGCTACGTAGAAAGACTCCGTTACATAGACTTGTAAAGTCAAGCTAATAGAAGCGTGTTTAATTTTTATTAAATATATTAGCATTTAATTTATAAAATTTTAAACTTTAATTTAATCAATCTATGTTCTATTATTGCTTAAAACCATTAAAAATAATCATCAGGTACCTACATACTTAGAGTTCATTTAATGCAAAGTCGCAAGTATAATATATAACACCTAGTAAATAGCAGAAATTAGAAAAAAATCTTACCTCCAACATTTACTGATACTATGCTTGGTGATGGAGAGTTTTAGGTATTTTCGGTACATCAGCTTTTGTCACTTCTGTTTCCTGTAAATGTAATAACTGTTAAAGACAAAACCTAAGATAAATTGTGTACTTACATATATTTAAATACAAAAATCATTTCAAGCTACTATGCATAACAGGCATGTGTATAATTTAAAGTATAGGTACACAAACCTGACAGTTCTGAAAATATAATAGTTACATCTTCTTTCAAATATTTGCGAACTAGTTTCAAAAATGTTTGAACGTCATCAATGTCTTCAGGCGCTGACGCCTCTGTTTCTTTGAGAATGCTTTTAATTTTGTCAATTGCTCTCTCTCTTTCTTTAATAGTTGAATTTGTTGCAAGCCACAGCTGTTTATCACGCAAACTCTCTACAGTTTCTTCTGTTGGTATAGTCGGCTCCCATTCTTTACATCTTGCACTAAGTTTCTTTTTTTCCTCTTGGAGATTGTCTCAGTGGATTTGTTTGGTCTTTGTCTATTTCTGTTCCATCGATTAAAAAGACCTTGCTTCCTTTAGCATTTGCTGTAAATAAACCAAAGAGCTATAAACAGACAAGTTTGAGGGGGGCACATGCTTCTTACAACATAAGCAGATTTTTTTAATGCCAATACATAGTGAAAACTTAGAAAGATTCCATTAATAGAAAGATACAAGTCAAGCTAATAGAAACGTGTTTATTTTTATTAAATATAAGCTGGTGCCCGCGACTTCGTCTGCGCAGGATTAGTCACACAATATCTTTATAAATTGTAGCCTATGTGTTATTCTGATGTATAAGCTATATTATTGTAAAGTTTCATTAAAATCCAATAATGAAAAACTCCAATAATGTAACCCAAGGTGTAAAAAAATAACCTAAAAAATTCCTTAAATCGCGTACGCGGCTAAAACTATTGATGATAGAACAAAATAATGTACTACGACTTTGCAGGACACATAATTAACTACAAAAAGTGTCCGGACAGCATATGTCTAACTATTATAGTTATGTCACAATAAGTGTTTTTTTATTTTAAAAAAATATTGAAATTCCGCCGCTAGAAAAGGCTCCTTAGTTCTACCTTCGTATTAATCCTTATCCAAATAAATCATTTCGTATTCAAGATTGTTTCAATACCTGTAGATAACTTCTTGAATTATTTAAATAAAACATTTCATTCAAAAGATATTACGAATTAAAAAATGTCAATCTAAACAAAATACTAAAAGAAAAATTAATGCCGTCAACGCGGCGAGGGATGGGGCACTGAAGTGGGAGAGGGACAGCCCGCTAGTATTTCATATATTTTTTTATAATATTTTTTATAAAATATATAAATAAAAAACTTATTACATTAGATATAAATTGTAAAAATAAATAAACAAAAATTTTTTTTTAATTAAATATAAAAATAAAAACAATATATTATGTTATATATAAAATAATAAAAAATAAATAAATAAATAATATGAAAATATAAAACATACAACCAAATTGATAACCTCCTCCTTTTTTAAAGTCGGTTAAAAATAAATTATGTATGAAAAATTGTCCCCAGTGGTGACAAAAAGACTTCCCATTTGTCACCACTGGGGACAAACGTTTGGGACATTCGGGAATAACCCTAAAAATCGCCATGAGAACAATTTACAATATTTAATAACGCAGTTAGCTTACGTATTCCATTGCATTCAAATAATAGTTCCCAGTAAATATTAGTTGATTTTACTATTTACTAGTGGTTCGCCCCGAACTGAGATCTCGGGATGCGACACGACGAACGCACCAAAACTTTGTTTAGGTGGTAGTCAGAGGCAAGTCCAAACATTATGTTTGGACTTTTTCTAAATACCGCCTACTAACTTGGTACGGTAACCAAGTTTCAACTCTATTGGCCTATTTATTGAAGAGTTCCGTTGAACAGACGTGGTCGTTGTCACCATTTTATGAGAACTGAGTACCTCCTTAATTTATTTAAAAAAAATAACTATTAAAAACTAAAAATTATTTTGGATCAACGGTTTGAAAGTTATGGCCAGACAATCATACATACATACATAAAATCCCAAATCGCCCAAGTTGAAACATAGATCTTCGTTCGCTTCGCTCACTTGAGCAATTAGAAGACAGTATAAATATTTGCTGCTTAAAACCGTGTTGACCGTGTGGTAAACAGTGTTTGTACCACAATTAGCAATATTTAGTTACATATATCCATACAAATTGTAATCTGATGTTTACCCAATGTGATTCTGATTGTTTACCCAATGGCATTATCATTTATAGATGTATAAAAAGAATACAGTATCTTATATATTATTTTATGCTGATTTTAAAATTTATGTACATTACAATGAATCTCATCTAAATTGTGTAACTTTTAAATTTTTCATTTCATTATGTGCATACATGTGAGTACATAAGCCTCATATTAAGCATATTAAGCCTCACATGTCTTTCATTTCAACAGCACCCATGCCCTTCAAACCAAATCACAGCAAATGCTGCTTGCCGGCAGAACATGATGATACCTACATGGTACTAGACATGGTGATAGTACTTCCCCGGGCCACAGATATAAGAATACTATACTAGTAGCCTGAGCAAACCCTAACTACTATTATTTATTAACGAATTGATACATACTGCAAATAATGTTCTCAATCAAAATAAAAACTTTATGGAGTGGGTACTAATGTCTCTGTGATTAGTTGCATGCAGCAAATTAATATGAAATCAAAAATTCATACAAGCATACTTACTAGTTCTGGTCACAAAATAACAACAGTTATTAGGAGTTTGTCTTTAAAATATACGCTTCTGTAATAATTCATTGCCAAGCTCAATTCATTAAGACACCCAATCTTTTAATCTTTATAATGGGCATGTTGTAGGTACTGTAGTGGTTTTGTTTTCTGCAAATGTAGATCATATTGTGACACAGCATAGATTTACACTATATTATCTTAAATAAAAAAAATGTAAACCATTTCACACAGCAAGGTCATAGGTATCTTGTCCCAAAATAAATAAATAAATAAATATTGGTGAACTTTCCACACAGCACTATCTATCCCCAAACTAAGCCAAAGCTTGTAATATGGGAACCAGATAGCTGATATAATACATTATATACTTTTTTTTGTAAATACATACTTATAATATTATATAACACCCAGACAGAGAACAAACATCAATGTTAATCACACAAATGTTAGTTCTCGGTGGGGATCGAACCCACGGCCTACAGCATAGAAGGCAGAGCTACTACCGACTGAGCTGTGACGGGGAAAATCAGCAAAGCTTTTACCTACTATGGGAACCAGAATAAAAGATAGAGTACAGGTACTATTTTTGTAAATGCATACATAGAATACATAACACCCCGACAGAGAACAAACATCTACCTATGTTCATCACAGTGGGGATCAAACCCACGACCCCGGCACAGAAGGCAGAGCTGCTGCCAACTGAGCTATGACGCCTGTCATAGATTAGAACTTCTCAGACATTGTTCTGCCATGGCCTGGTAATTTTCATAATGCCCTTTCGTGACCCACTCAATAGTTTTAAAGTAACTTACAATGTGCAGCGCTCAATTCCCACTGGTGTAGGTATTTAACTGGTCCAGCCAGCGGTCCTCAAAGTTTATAACTTCAGATAAGCCCTGAAAAGTGTAATTTAGGTATATTAGTTTTCTTGTGTTAAGTACTAGTTCTTTTGGTCAACCTGCTCGAGGATTCTATCACAGGCTGCTTGCTGAAGGAAACATAGACTTTCAAACAGACTTGTCTTGACCTGTCTTGTCGATTTTCAATTTGAAACTAAGGTGCTAAAGTAAGCCTATGTCGATTTATTTGACGAAAGCCAAATAAGTTAGACTGGTGAAATATATAGGTAAATCAATAAAGTAACAAAGTAGGCATTGTTTTACCCATTTATTTAAGACTTTATGTAAAATGTGAATGGAAAGTCACAACCATTTTGCAAATCCGTTTGGATCTTTTGCATCGTTGAATATTTCGTAAACGTGCTGACACATTAGGTTCAAGTTAATAATAGGTTACGTAAAAACACAATATTTACTTTTTAAGCAAAAGTACTTACCAAATATTAATTCACAATTTCACATCACAAACACAGCACTGTCGCTCGCTGCTCGCTAAAAGTTCGAAAGAAAGTTTTTAAAAGTTTTTTAGCCCTCGTAGCAAGCAAAGCTAAAGTCATAACCCTATACTACCTCGGAACCGTGGGTAGAAGGAGTCAGACGTACGCGTATGCAGCAGGGGCCTTATGCTCACTTCGAGCGAGATTATCTCACGGTAGAGATGACGTCATATCTCGTTCAATAATTCGTTGACCTTGCGTCTCGCATGAACTTTGTATGAGAAAATTGGGGAGTTAGATGGTGAGAATGGGGATAAATAGTTATCGAACGAGATATGACGTCATCTCTAACGTGAGATAATCTCTGCCGAAGTGAGCATAGGGCCCCTGGTCATACCGTAGTGAGTACGCCAATAACAGCTCTATTACTTTTATAGCGACTCAACAGCTCCCATGCCAGCCTAATATTCATTTTATTTCTAGATCGATAGGGTCTTTGTTAGACAAAAGATCAGGGGCCTTATGCTCACTTCGACAGAGATTATCTCACGTTAGAGATGACGTCATATCTCGTTCAATAACTCGTTGACCTTGCGTCTCGCATGAACTTTGTATGAGAAAATTGGGGAGTTAGATAGTGAGAATGGGGATAAATAGTTATCGAACGAGATATGACGTCATCTCTAACGTGAGATAATCTCTGTCGAAGTGAGCATAAGGCCCCAGATCAATTAAGTAAGGAGGAATTGAAAGGAATAGGGTTCATTTTAGAAAAGCATGTTTTGCATAAATATTTTCTGTTGTATCGTTTATCAAGTTTCATTTTACGAAGTTGAATTTTAACTTTGAGATTTTATTAGCGGCTGCCCGTGGATTTTCCCATGTATAGTAGCAGAGATTGCTTACGTAAATATTTAAGGATATTTTACGTTTAGGGCTCGTTCATTTTTCTACAAAATTATTCTCTCTATCGATTCGTCTGATGGTTCGTATGAATAAGATGGAGATTGATGCTCAACAGTGGAATGTTTATGTTCATGTTTAAATGTAATTTAATGGTTTATGAAAGTAGGTAGGTAAGAAGGTTAGTTGGTAAAAATTCTAGTAGGTTACCTAGGTAGGTAGCTATTGTAACCAAAACCTTTGCGCTCCTGCAATTGCTTAGTGTTTGCTTGTGTTTTTTTTGTATCGGTGCTTGCTTGGAGTCTTAGAAGGTGCATTCTTTGAAGGTAAGGTGCATGAAAATAAGAGCTGTTTGATCTGTGGTTCAGCTCCAGCTCGGTACTTTAAATGAGCTGATGCGCTGCAGCTATGTTTTTTGAGTGAGTTATCCATGGCTTCTACGCGATGACGACTACCAAGACGGTAAATGTGAATGTGTGTGAGTCAAAGATTTTGGAACCCATTTCAATGAAGAAGAAAAGGAAACATGTTCCGTGTACAGAATATAAGTACGGCATGTTTTTAGTAAAATTTTATGATGTAAGTTCTTGTCGTCACAGCGAGCACTTGGCACAGACTCGAGGTTTTTATTGCACGCAACGCACTCTAACTCTAAGTAAGCCGAGGATACACATGCCTGTAAAATGGAACAGTAGCGGGCATGCTTATTAACGGCATGTAGAAGTTACTGGCGCAATGTGGATAGATTTGCAAGTTAAACTTACATGCAATTTGCGTCCTTGCATGCCTGTCATGTCGTGCGTGACTGTATGTGTTGCAAGCCCCCCGCGACCCCTCCCTCACGTTCGTTGCATGACAGTAGCTGACAGAAATAAGTTAGCATGTGCAAGTAGCTTTTAAGCAAGTTTGCCAGCTACAGCAATGTGTATTCCCGCCTTCAAACAAACAAACAACCTGTGTTTCAAACAACCTACTTAGTGTAGCTTTGTCTTCTCTTGATACCTACCTACCTCAATGTGCTGTTCCCACGGTGATGTGGACGTGCGTGATTATGCGACACTGAGCTAATTATCGAAGTAGGTATGCAGGTACCGATATCCATAGATTATGTAGGTATGGGTTAACAAGTTGTATGACGTACCTACCTATTTATTGTATTGGATAGAGGTAAGTAGGTATTCTTATTTTATTATTATTAGGTAGGTACAACGCGGTCACATTAACTCGACGCATCGCTGGAATGCGAAAATGAAATGGATGCTCGTTTTGCGCACCATATCAGAGAGCGACGACGCGACGTGACGTCATCGACGCCAGGTCTCGAGATAATGTGACCGGGTTGTAGGTACCTAGGTATATACTTGCCTACCATTATTAGTAGGTACTACCTATAGCCTGCTACTGACCAGCCTGCCGCATGCCGCAGGGGCAATCTGGTGTATTGTCACCATAAATTGTAATTTGTTTAGGCAATTACCTGGTTGGCTGGTCGAAAATGCATTAGCATTATGCCCTCATTTTCTCCTCAAACCGTGTATTTTATGCAATAATTCATACTTAAATAGATTAGAGTAGCTAGGTAACCTACCTATCCCTGTATAAGGAACGTTGGTCTTGGCCATGAAGTTTCCTCATAAAACTCCTGACTCCATCATCAGATCTGCTCGACGGTAGGTACCTACCTACCTACCAAATTATTGTATAACCAAATTAGATTTCAGATTTCAGATTTATTTATTGCCAACATGTAGGTACATACAGTTATTAGCTTAGGTCTGTGGCAAGTACACGTACCTACCCTGTAGGGCGCTGCAAATTATGTAGATTTAAGGTAGGTACAATTCATACTTTTAAGGGTACAATAATAGGTAAGCTCATTGATACAATAGCATAAAATAAGAGAATAGGTACAATAAGCAAGTCACTTGAATAGCAGAAATGAAATGAGAATGAAATGAAATGAAAATTATTTATTGATAGCTAAAGAAAGCACATAAACATTAATAATAATCATTGTTACATTCACATGCCAAGTTTCAAATAGATACCTACGACTTTTACAAGTAGGTTGAAATCGACTTCCTAGATTTGTAAATATGTATACCTATATTAGTACGTACCTACCTACCTAACTATGTACTTAGTAAAAAGAAACGAACACGTCACTTGCGCGATGGGTAGGTTACCGGGGATGGATAGGGTACCTACCTACTACCACCTACTACCTAATACCTACTAGGTAGGTACCTAATAATGATAATGGGTATGTGTCGGCTCCTCCGATCAGCTGCCTTACTGCGACGCGAACCCAAAGTGAATGGTAGGTAAGTACCTACCTAATGGGAATCAAAACTTTGATACTAACCTAATAATTTTTATAGACTTATAAAAGCAGTACCTATCCAAAATCTTACAAACTAAAAAAAAAAATTGATTCCGATCATCATTTTGGTTTCGCGGCTAGGAAGCTTGTCTTGGAAGTCTTGGAAGGAAATCAGTAGGTACCTACCACCTACCTACTTAGGAATGAATAGGTTATTCTATTAATTTAAACAAGTCGACAGTGCGCTGGTCAAAACTGGCCCGCCCCATGTTTTCTCATCAATATATACTTACCTATATATATATCTACACTAATTTAATATAAAAAAATTGTAAACATCGATATTGACCCGTACTTACCCCAAGTATGAATTTTGCTTTTATAATTTATATTTTAAAATTATGGTATCTCTATCGCGTCTTCATACAAAACCCGCAATGAACACGGAACAAAAACGTAAAACGAAAAACGAAATATCGTAAGCAAAACTCATACTTGGGGTACCGAGCGCGGATCTTGCTTGAGTTGTGACGTCTCAGACGTCTCGCGCCTGGCCCGGTCAGGGAACTTAATTAGTAGGTAATTTGGTCTTTTATATTCGTAAATTTTTGTCGTAGAACAAAAAATTATAGGTACTTACTGTATGATAAAGATTGCTTTGCTCTTTAAATCTGCATTCTCAACGAAATACTTTACGGATCCTCGTTAGGAATGTAGGTACCTACTTATGTACTAGGTAGGTACCTACTAAATAATCTACTTACATGGGCACTAAATAAATAAATAGGTTGGTAGGTAGGTACCTAAATACTTACCTATCGGCTAAATATACCTATATACCTATATATATATTTTATACTACTAGCTTTTGAAACAAGCACACCGGCAACCACACTCTTCAAGCCCAAACACTACATCGCTGCTTGGCGGCAGAAAAAGGCGTGGTAGTAGGTACTTCCCCGGACGAACCCTTCACAAAGAGCACTTCTAGGTACTCTTTAAATCTAAATATTGCTGGACATTCCACACAGCACTACCTATCTAACTAGTCCCAAACTAAGCAAAGATTGTAGGTAGGTACTATGGGAACCAGATAGCTGATATACCTACCTACCCTAGGCAATACTTATACAGAGGTAGGTACTTACTTTTTTGTAAATACTAAATACATACATATATAGTAGTAGGTATATTATTATAACACCCAGCCAGACAAAAAACATCACACCACACGAATGCTTGTTCTCTGTGGGGATCGAAACGGTGACGGCCTACAGTGCAGAAGGCAGAGCTACTAGGTAGGTAGGTACCTACCTATACCTACCAACTAAGCTGTAAAGGCAGTCAAAAATAAAGAATGATAAGAATAAAGATTTATTCTGATGTAAGTAGGTATAAGTACTTAGGTATATTATATTACCTAACACAGGTATAAAAATAGGTAGATAGGTTAGTGTAGAGGTCATGTACCTAGACGATGGTAGGTAGGTAGGTATCTACAGACACGCCGTTTTACTTATAGCTAGGTAGGTAGGTACTAGGTACCTAGGTAGAGGTAGGTAGGCAGAACCTCAATAGAGACAGCACCCGTGTGCGACACCTAAAAGACTTGACAAATGGGTGAGTTCATTGCCCCGCTATGTCAGCGCCATTGAATAGATTGATTGGACTGATTCTGCTAAACACTGCCTGCCTTCCTAGGTAGGTATACTAACTGCTTACCTATCTATTTAGACAAACCTTAATATACCTAATTATGTACTAACCCAACCGAAAAGAGCGGGTGTTATAAGTAGGTATAAGACCTGATGTGTGTCTGTTTGAATGTCAGATATACAAACAGACACACAGCATGGGCGTCCAAGATACGACCCCCGGGCGTCCCCCGGGCCACCACGTGGCCCGCGGAGACTATCAATCCGGCCAGCCAACCTTTAACTTTTAGATAGGTACCTACGATCAATAAAAGAGCTAGGTACTTACCTACCTATCCAGTATTACCTACCTTAGAATATTTTGCTTTACGTTATTAAGTAGTTTGGGTAACAAGTCGCGCCTTCTTTTCTGTTGTACCTAGTAAGTAGGTATTGTTTTCAAAATGCACTTGAATCACATGCACATGAGGCTTAACATCTGTATGCCTCAAGTTGATGGACGCAGGGCAGTGCATCGTAGGGCACGTTCCTATTGTGCGTGACTTACGTGGCAATGCTTTGTTATAGGTGATGGTTACCACTTAACATCAGGTGGGCCATATGCTTGTTGCATCAGCAAGTTGTATAAAAAAAAAACGGAACAACAGAAGCCCTGCGGCACAGAATAGAAATAAGTACCTATTAGGTGCGTACCTGCGGGCTAATCACGAACAAAATAAATAGCCACAGTGTTAACGTATCCTAGTGATATTTGATCGAGTGAGCGAAGCGAACGAATATTCTAGTTTCAACTTGGGCGATTTGGCATTTTATGTATGTATGTATGTATGTATGTTTGTCTGGCCATAACTTTCGAACCGTTGATCCGATCTGCATGAAATTTGATAAGTCGATAGCTTGTACTTGAGAAATTTACTGGTAAGTATATGAGTAAAATCAGATGAAGGGTTATTAAGATATGGGGTTTTTAAAGGGGGCAAAAATAAAAAAAGTTACATAAAAAAATCAAGCTACATGTCATATCAAAAAGTTTTGTTTGGACTTCCAAAACAATTTTTATTTTTTTTCTGGGACGCTCGGTTTTTGAGATACAACAAAAAATTTAAATTAACATAACCAACGATCCAAGAGCTCCCATCTCTAGGCATTTCGTTGACATCAAGGTTTTTCTACTGGTCGCCCAGTTCCTTCGCTTTTTCTTATTTTTTTTTCTTGAAATAAATTAAGAAGGTACTCAGTTCTCATAAAATGGTGATAGCGACCTGGTCTGATGATGGAGCCAAGGTCTGTTCAACGGAACTCTTCAATAAATGGGCCAATAGAGTTGATACTTGGTTACCATATCAAGTTAGTAGGCGGTAGTCAGAAAAAAGTCCAAAGATAATGTTTGGACTTGCCTCTGACTACTACATACTCAAAGTTTTGATGCGTTTGTCGGGTCGCATCACGAGATCTCAGTTCGGGGCGAACTACTAGTATACCTTATTTTGGTTTTGTTAGGGATACGATACGTTTACGCGACTTCTATCGAATTGATGACCTCGATCCGAAAATAGGAATGGAAGGTGGAACAAAACTACGAATAAGTCTACTGGTTGCACTTGTTGACGATGTGGAACTCTTTGCGCGGTGCTATCTTTGCGAGACCCTCATAAATTCTATGTGGGGCCGATGCGTATTTAATAATTGATCGAGTGAGCGAAGCGAACGAAGATCTTAGTTTCAACTTGGGCGATTTGGCATTTTATGTATGTATGTATGTATGTTTGTCTGGCGATAACTTTAGAACCGTTGATCCGATCTGCATGAAATTTAGTAAGTCGATAGATTGTACTTGAGAAATTTACTGGTAAGTATATGAGTAAAATCGGATGAAGGATTATTAAGATATGGGGTTTTATAAGGGGACAAAAATAAAAAAAGTTACATAAAAAAATCAAGTTACATGTCATATGAAAGGGCTTTGCTTGGACATTCCAAAACAATTTTTACTTTTTTTCTGGGACGTTCGGTTTTTGAGATACAACAATAAAGTTAAATTAAGGTAACCGACGATCCAAGAGCTCCCATCTCTAGGAATTTCGTTGACATCAAGGTTTTTCTACTGGTCGCCCAGTTCCTTTGCTATTTCTTATTTTTTTTTCTTGAAATTAATTGAGAAGGTACTCAGTTCTCATAAAATGGTGACAACGACCAGGTCTGATGATGGAGCCAAGGTCAGTTCAACGGAACTCATCAATAAATAGGCCAATAGAGTTGAAACTTGGTTACCATACCAAGTTAGTAGGCGGTAGTCAGACAAAAGTCCAAAGATAATGTTTGGACTTGCCTCTGACTACTACCTACTCAAAGTTTTGATGCGTTCGTCGGGTCGCAATACGAGATCTTTGTTCGGGGCGAACTACTAGTAATAATAATGTATTTATTCTCTCTTCAGAAAAGGTTTGTCTTAACTAGGTCTAAGTACTAAGTAGTGCAAGCTAGATTTAAACCTACATTGCGAGAGACTGGTGCCTGTGATAGGTTTAATAAAACCTGTGTTACAGGTCACCAGGGCCCCACTCCGCGGTTGTTATAAACGACACGGTATACTGTAGTGTCGTAGACTAAGATAGTAGACAATAAACAATATAAACAGGTAAAATAGTGAATGATAAAAATAAAATAGGTAAAACTAAGGTGAATATAAAAAACTACAACACTGGTAGTGAGAGTAAGTGTGATAGTGCGTATGCGCGTGCTTATATACCTATGTCCTACTTGCGTTCAGAATCTGAACGCAATACATTAAAAGTAGGTTCATGTACATCTGTACTTCAGATACCTACAAGTAGCTACGCACAATGTTTGTAGTTTTACTGTGTAGGTACCTACTAGGTCTCAATAGATCTTACCTATAGTTGAGTTTGTAGTTTGTGACTTTGGATGTAGGTAGGAGGTTATCTCCTGAACTACATAGGTATGTCCGATTCGGCCGATCCGATACTACTGAAAATTATTTCGCTAAGAGAAAGCAGGGTACCTACTCTATTCCCTAGTGACATTGGCTAATTTAGTACTGGCATACTCCCGCGGCTACGTACGCTGCTTACATCATCCAGATACCGCGTGTCAACAAAAGGCTAAGTCTTAAAGCTAATCGACCATTGAAAATACGGCTTATCATCAGCCGTTGGTTGTAGACGTCCGCTGCTGCAGGAAGCCATCCCTTTAGAAGGTAGGTAGGTATGCAGTGGTACTACTAATGGTACTACCTACCTACTCAGGTGGATGCTGGTGTATGTACATCCCCTACTTAGTAACCTTTTACGACATCCGTCCGTATCACGGTAGTAGGTAACTAAACCTACGTAAATATCAGGTAAGTATAAGTAGCTACCCACCTACTGAAAAGTAGTTAAGGTACCTATTATTTACCTTCTTAAGTATAGGTCATCATCATCATCAGCATGAAGAAGTCCATGGTTGGGGCATCGTCCTAGGTAATAGGTAGGTACCTACCTACTCATCATAAAATATTCGAAGGCTAACTACTCACGGACAGAGAAAGACTACTAATATTATAAATGCGAAAGTTTATAAGTATGGATGTTTGGTACTCTTTCACGTAAAAACTACTGAATGGATTTTAATGAAACTTTACAATAATATACCTTATAAATCATAATAACACTTAAGTTACAATTTATAAAGATATTGTGTGACTAGTCCTGCGCAGACGAAGTCGCGGGCACCAGCTTGTCTAACATGTAAATACTATTGCTATGTAAAAATCACATAATGTTATGTAAAAAACTATCAAAATTCCATATGATTATGTAAAACTTACAGAATATTATGTAATAAAAACAGAAATTTAAGTGAAATTACAGTAAGCTGTAAGTCATCATAATCATTATGTAAAAGCTATCAAAATTTATATGCTTTTATGATATTTATAGATTTTTTTTGTAAAATTTACAGAATTTTATGTTATAATTAAAGAATATTATGTAAAATTACAGTAAACTGTAACTTCGCGTAATCATTAATTAAAAAAAACGTACTGCTATGTAAAACTTACATCAGTTTTATGTAAAAACACAGGATGTTATATAAATTAACAGTAAGATGTGAATTTACTTAATCGTAATGTAAAAAAACTATCGAAACTCATAACCTTTTGTAAATTTTACAGATTATTTTAAACAATTTTCATAATTTTATGTAATAATTAAAGAGTTAGATGTAAAGACTGTAACCTGTAAATTCACATCTTCATTATTAGAAAATAAAAATAAAAAACCCCTACAGCTATGTAAAACTTATACGAGTTTTATGTAAAAAAATATAATCGCCACACTTTACGTAGACGTTATGTAAAAAAAAATATCAAATCCATGCGGCTATGTAAAACTCACAGAGTTGTATGTAGAAAAACAGGGTGATATGTAAATAAACAGTAAGCTGTAAATTTACATAATCATATCCATCCGGCTATGTAAAACCTACAGAGTTTTATGTAGAAAAACAGTGTGATATGTAAAAAAACAGTAAGCTGTAAATTTACATAATCAAATCCATACAGCTATGTAAAACCTACAGAGTTTTATGTAGAAAAACAGTGTGATATGTAAAAAAACAGTAAGCTGTAAATTTACATAATCAAATCCATACGGCTATGTAAAACCTACAGAGTTTTATGTAGAAAAACAGTGTGATATGTAAAAAAACAGTAAGCTGTAAATTTACATAATCAAATCCATACGGCTATGTAAAACCTACAGAGTTTTATGTAGAAAAACAGTGTGATATGTAAAAAAACAGTAAGCTGTAAGTTTACATAACCATTATGTAAGAAATACAAACGTCAGGGTGATAACAACATCTTTTAAGTAAAAAAACCTTTATAATGTAAAAGATTACACAAACTTCTGTAAAATCTATAGATATTTTTGACATTAGCTCTGCGATCTGTAATTTTCATTTTATATATGTAAAATGCTTATAAATCAATATGTAAATTCTCATAAATTTGTAAAATTACATAAAAGTATTTTTTTTAATGTAGTTTTACACAAAAGTATGAGAAATTTAATTTACCAACTGTATTTTTTACAGATTTTAAGTTATTTATACCAAACATTTAATTAAAAACACATATTTTATGTAAAATCTATAAAAATATACCTAAGATATGTAAGAAAACGTAAAAATATGTGATATTCACGCAAATTATGTGATATTCACACAAATTATGTCAAATTAACTAAAAATATGTAGTTCTACTGATTTTTGTGTAGTTTTCACAGTTTTTTATGAAATTTTACATAAATCTGTAAAATTTCGGGATGTAAAATTACATTTTTTCTAACAGTGTATACCTACTTACCAATAAATTTCTCAAGTAGGTACAAGCTATCGACTTACCAATTTTCATGTACCTAGTTCGGATCCACGGTTCTAAAGTTATGGCCCGACAAACAAACATACATACATACATAAAATGCCAAATCGCCCAAGTGAACTGTAACATTTTCGTTCGCTTAGCTCACTCAATCAATAAGTTTGTATTTACAAAATAAAATAATTAAGTACTTACCTTACGTTTGCTTAGTTTGGGGCTAGATTGTGTTGTGCCTAAAGTCTACCAATATTTATTAATTTATGCTGTGTTGCATAGTTATTTATCATTTATTTCACAAAACACAAAGTTAAAGCACAAAAAGAGAGTATCATGCACAAGCATTTTCTACCAGCCCCCTTATGTAGTGGTAAGTATATGGAAACAAGATTGACGTGCTGTGATGTAGGGTTTTTACAGTTACAACATGCCGAAGTAAAGTGTGATATTAATTGACTAATAAATATGTACCCATGTCATTAAATCAACGTTGGTATCTCGTGGTTATGGAAACCATAATTAACACGTCTAAATAAACATATTTATTTGCGTAAAACCTGTTATTATCCAAGAGGAAATTGTTCACTTATTTTACTAGGTAGGTACCTAGGTATGCGTTAATCCCTGTCAGAGTGAGTAATAATTTACAATATTATTGCTGCATTAATGCACATTTCGTCACGGGGAAAAACAGAAAAGGCTATGCATATCGAAGACTATGTAATAATAAAGCTTATAGGTACACAGTTAAAAGAGTGTTGAATTCAAAATCAAAGTCAAAAAGTATTTATTCAATAAAATCACAGGGATCACTTTGTTCCACACTCTACTTGATTTAACTATCATCATACCATAAACGACCTTTTACCTTTTATAGATAAATAAATATTGGTGGACATTCCACACAGCACTAGGTATCTCGCCCCAAACTAAGCCAAAGCTTGTGATATAGGAACCAGATAGTTGATATACGTAGGTACCTACTACTTACATACTTTTTTTTGTAAATACATACTTGTAATATTATACCTATGCTATAACACCCAGACAGAGAACAAACATCTACCTCTATATGTTGGCTATTCGGTATTCAATGCCACATTATATGCTAACAAAACTTTCTCTTTTCCATTTTTTTTACAGAAATAAAAAAAAACTGCCATATTACCTATATTTTTGTTAGAAAACGTTAGCATCAAATTAGAAATCTAAATTAATAAAAAAAACCTAATAATTCTTTGAATAGCTTTTTTAGACATAACTAAATGTAACTTGTAGACCGTGCGGTTCAGTTTAGAAAATTACTTCAATGAGACCGGTTTATGTTATGTCGGAGAGAGCTTTTTGTGTAAGAGTTACATGTAAAGTCTAAAGATTTAACACATTATTTTAACGCTGAAAAATCGATGCGGAAGCTTGAGAGCATATTATTCACACTTCTCCGAATTTATTTGTTGAGGGAAGTGGTCTCATTTTATGTGAAACAAATAACTACATTGTTTAGTAGGTATTAGGTTAGTATACGAGACATTAACTACGAGAGCCACGTGGGGCCGATTGTGTCCCCTGGTGTCTCGATAAAGATGAAATACGGGCGGGTACTCAGATTACACCAATAAATATTAATGGAAATATGCCACGCTATTACCAGGTGTAGATAAAGATCTAATTAGAGGTAGGCATAAATGCACTCGGAGATCACCTCATCCTCATCTTCCAAATTCTTTCAAATCACGCTGTCAAACTATTATTCTCAGAAACGGAGGTTTTAGGAGCTCGTCAGAGTCGGTAGGTTAGAAGAGTCATTCTCCTGATGAAAAAATATTTTGCAACCCTAGGTTGCACGCAAGTCACGATTATCGATTCGATATAGGTACTTTCGTTTTAATAGGTACCTACCTAGTTTTATTTTACTATAAGGACACAGGAGCCTTGATTGTGCACACGCAAAGATCAAGATACCTACACAAAGCCAACAAAAAATGCCGATTAGGTACCTACTAGAAGAACATAAAAAAAAGCGAGCAGTGAGATTTTGACTGGACTCTACATTTTGACTGGATTTTGGGATGGCATGGCCTCAAGCGTAAAATAAAAAACCTAATATTTGTAGGTTTAAACAGATGTACCTACCTACCTACCCCACTATCTTCCTTCTTATACCTATTATTTATTACCTACATCCCTGCTTCCCTACTTGCTTATGTGAATTTGTCTGTGTGAAACTAGAGTAATCTATTCTATTCTGGGGCCTTTATTATATCACTGATGCTATAAAAGGGATACTAAAGCTTGTATATTATTTCATTTACATGACGTTTTTTTAAAGTAGCAAGGCACATAGATTAATAAATAAGTTCATAATAACAAGGCTTAATATCTCATCATCCGCGAATAGCACGATTTAATATGTTTAATCACTCAGCGAATAGTGGCAACATTAAAAATAATCTGTCGCTGATGTCATTGTCAATATGAAATGTCAAAAACAGATGTTTTGATTAGTCAAACAAAATCTAAAACGATCTTTCGTCGAACGAAATCGAAATAAAACTATGATCTCATAATATTTTTTATTTGTACTGCTTTTTTCCTTTGAAAAATAGTGATGCTCTACTCCATGTTGTGAATAGTGAACAGTTGTATGTGCTAAAAAAGAGCAATGCAGCAGTCTCCCTTTGAGAATATATTCAACATCATAGGGGGTTTATCGGAAGGAAATGAAAAACCGATGAAACATGGCTTTTACAACGCCTTTGCTCTGTTTATACTGAGCGTCTGCGTAGCAGCTATTTATGTGTTGTTTCTTATACTTGAGCCATTTTTCAAGCCATTGTTTTGGGCTCTACTAGTGGGTTCACTGCTGCATCCTTTCAAATACAAGTTGTCTCAAAAACTAAAATCATGGTTCGAAACTTTAAACAAGTCGAATACTTCTGTGATAGTTGGTCTGATGGCACTACCATTGAATGCGGTTAATTTCGCATCTGATACTGTAGGATATCAATTTAGAGAACATTATAAGGTTAGTGATGAACCAGTATCTAAACTATAATGTTATTCATCTATTGGTGAAGGTATCTATTTGTTTGCCATCTACAAATGTTTAACAATGATTGCAACTTGTTTTGATATTTATTTCAAAAGTAAGTAACAACATATTTTTTTATTTTCAGACTGTAATAGGATTGCTATCAGCCATATTCGTGTTCCCATGGCTATACAACTCAGTGCCGAGAGGACTGTCATGTCTATTCTGGCAGTTCACAAATTTTGTGGCCCTCTCCACCACTCTACTCATCAGTGTATGCAGCTCCTATATAGTAAGTTTTTTTTTTTTATACAGCTAGATGATGGGACAAGCAGATGGCCCACCTGATGTTAAGTGGTAACCATCACCTATAACAAAGCATTACCTCGCTAGTCACATACGATAGGAACATGCCCTACGACTGCCCTGCGTCCATCAACTTGAGGCATACAGATGTTAAGCCTCATGTGCCTGTAATTACACCGGCAACCACACTCTTCAAACCGAAACACAGCAACGCTGCTTGGCGGCAGAAAAAGGTGTGGTGGTAGTACTTCCCCGGACGAGCCCTTCACTAAGAGCTCTACTACTCTTCAAGTATCTTTAGTACACTAGAGCTCTAGTACTCTAGTAACTCTTCAAAATCTTTTCTTCATCTATACCAGCCTTCACAGCTCAGTTGGTACAGGTCAGCTCTGCCTTTTGCGCTTTAGGCCGTGGGTTTGATCCCCACACAGAACAAATATTTGTGTGATGATCATAGATGTTTATTCTCTGTCTGGGTGTTATTATATTGTAAGTAATTATTTACAAAAAAAAGTACATATGTATTATATCAGCTATCTGGTTCCCATATTACAAGCTTTGGCTTAGTTTGGGGCTAGATAGTGCTGTGTGGAAGGTTGACTAATATTTATTTCAACATATTTATTTAGGTATAAATATAGAAGATAATAAAATAAACTAATGAGCATTTTTAAGGCTCTTCAAATGTACAAGAGTCGAATCAGCTCTGTCCTTTAATGATATGTTATAGTCCCCTTTTTTACATATTTAACAGCTTCAAATATTATTTTTCAGACCCTAACTGTAGTTCTGGCTTACTTGATAAGTGTGTATATACTATGGACTCCGGAAAGAGCAGGCATCTTCAAGGCCACTTCCCAGTTTCTATGGCTTGTCATCATCAGCTGCTTGGCAAAGGTATTTGAAAATTTATAAATACACATTCACACATGATAACAATCACATATCTGCTATTATAGGCCTGACCATATAAAAAGTATTCCTGTGTTATGGGTTTATACAACACTGACTATACACTATCCACTATTCAATACAACACAGGCTGTGGCCATGGGTTGGATCCCCATTAAAAGGTATTATTTGTAGGTGTGAAGTTTTATATTAACAATCTGGTTCACATACTATGACAAGCTTTGCATAGTTTGGGGCTAGATAGTGTTGAAGTCTAATCTAAGTTATAAGCAACTAGCGGCCTGTCCCAGCTTCGCATGGGTGGTCATAAATTTTTTGAACATTTTAGGATAAACTTGGACCGTGGGTTCGAGCCTCGCGTCTACTTATTTCATACATTTGCACGCGCTTCTCCTTGAGTGAGTGAAATCGCACCCCGCGCGTGAACCGTGGACCCGTAAACATTTTTAATTTCGTCATATCTTTTGAATGGAATGTCCGATTTGAAAAATTTAAGAAGTAATCTATAGGTATTGAAACCGTCTTAATTATGAAATGATTTATTTGGATAAGGATTAATACCAAGGTACAAATAAAGACCCTTTTCTAGCGGAGGCATTTCAATTAATTTTTTATAATAAAAGAACACTTATTGTGACATAACTATAATAGTTAGACATATGCTGTCGCGACATTTTTTGTAGATGATAACGTGTTCTACAAAATCGTACTACATTATTTTGTTCTATCTTCAATAGTTTTCGCAGCGCACGCGATGTAAGGTTTTTTGTTTTCCACCTTGGGTTACATTATTGAAGTTTTAGTAAGGATCCCTGATTTTTTTGAAAATATAATATAGCCTATGTTACTCAGGGATAATGTAGCATTCTAATGGTGAAAAAATTTTTGAAATCGGACCAGTAGTTTTTGAGCCTATTCGTTACATACAAAAATACAAAAATACAAAAATACAAAAATACAAAGTTTACCTCTTTATAATATTAGTGTAGATGAGCCAATGGATATTATACCATGATTGAGAATACAATGGATCTAACAACCATCACCAGATGTACTAGCTTATAAGAACTGACTTATTCGATTTGTGACTTCTAATATTACTGATTATTTCACAGCTAACTGGCTCGCTTCAAGTGATCACATTTGTGATCCTGCACTGCCTATGCCTCACCGGACTAGCATTGGAAGTTTTAGATGTTCACAAAAAGCTACTACAGACAGGTAAGTGGTAACATCTCTTAACAATTAGAAATTAGCTGCCGTCAGCGGCTTCGTTCGCGTGTTAGTTATGATTGCTCTCATTAATATTTAAAGATTTTTTGGATTCGTTATTGGGTATTTCCGGTAAACAAGAAGCAGCCTTTGCTAGCAGTAGAAGTATGCTAATTCAGGTTAGGCGGATCTTCTAAGTTTCACCCTTAATGGTTTTGTGGTTGGGCAGGATTAAGCCACAAACACCCAAACATAGTAACATTATTTATTTTTGTTCAACTGTATGCACTTGTGCCATAATCTATGCTTAGTTGTTGGTATTCAACCTTCAAGCATCTGCAATTAAAAATAAAATCTACAAAACTTTTTCAGATCCTGAAGCTACATTATCTCTAGCTATGTTGAAAGCCATAAATAGCACACACAAAGAAACCACAGAGCAGAATTCTCCAGAGGTTTCACAATCCGACCCTACTGATAAAGAGCATGAAACTACGCCAGACGCTCCCTTGACGCCTTCACCAGTTACTCCCGACACTGTCAAGAGAGGCAGTTGGTCCAATGACCAACATTCACCAAGACACGCCAAAATGTTGTTCAAAAATAGAACAATGTCAGTTTTACCCTTAGGGAATCCGAAAATGAAACCCGAAAATCGATTCCTAGCGAATTTGAGACAACGGTCTTTGGATGAGAATTATATGAAGAATACTTTCGATAATGATGAAGAAACAGCGTTATACTTCAAGCTTTTGTTCTTCGGATGTCTTTGTATGCTCGTTTGGAAGCATATTTGGCTATTGCCTGTTATGCTATTCTTCTTGGCTATCCACGGCTTGAAGATTGTGTTGGACTATTTCGGAGTTTGGTTGTTCTTTGAAAACCAGTATAATAATGTCATGTGCAAGATTAAGTGCTGGTGGAACAATAGGTATGTGTTCTATGATTATATAAATTGTTAGTTGCCCAATGTGTTTTTAAAAAGTATATTTAATGTACTTAGAGCTGATTTCACCATGCTCAGTTACTCATCAAGGATTAACAGGCCGTTAAATCTAACCTTAGATGTCAAACGCGTACATTATCACATATTTAACGGCCCTTTAATCCTTTGTTAATGTAACAGAGCATGGTGAAATCAGCTCTTAAGGTTTTATAAATCCAGCAAAATATATATTATAGTATTTATTACATTTGTTAAAATACTTACCGCCGGTTTCTGAAAGCTCGATCAAAACTAATCGTATGTCAAGTCACTCGCCATTTCAGCTATTACATCGAATAAGATAGACTGACTTTTACATGCAAGTGACTTGACATCCGATTAGTTTTGATCGGGCTTTCAGAAACCGGCGGTTAATCGACTAAATTGGTTTGCTTTTTTAAGCATAAACTTTAAAAAGAACCAATGTTTGTTCGCGTTGTGTTTTAAATTCACCCCTTTTGCCTAGGATATAAAATTTAAAATTATTTGATTCCAAAAAGACTTTTTGTCGATTTACAGAGAAGCAGCCCTAGTTCCCGCCCATATCCGCGGCATCGGCAAGTTGTTAACGATTTGCAACAACAGCATTACTGACATGGCGTACGCATCAGTAGATACCGTCTCCACTTGCTTCGTTATCGTTGGCCTGATCACTTTCCTCACTGTGGCTACCATATTTATATGTATACAGGTAAGAAATATGATCTATGTCGGT
Organism: Chloroclysta siterata; assembly: GCA_932294275.1. NCBI lineage: Eukaryota > Metazoa > Arthropoda > Insecta > Lepidoptera > Geometridae > Chloroclysta > Chloroclysta siterata. Next base: position 5,176,388 of record OW028590.1, read on the forward strand.
TGAAATTTGTATATTTCTGACATACCATTTTACAATATACAAGGTGTTCCAATACTTGCATTTAAAAACTTCAGGGGGCTAAAGTACCCATCAATATGAATAACTTTTTCTAAGGAACCACCACTATGAACACGAAAGAAAAACAGCTGTTTCATACATTTTAGCCAGGTAGGTATTTAACTTTTGTATGAAACAGCTGTTTTTGTAATACAAATTTGAGCCACACCAAGCAATACATTAAATGTATTGCTTGGTGTGGCTCAAATTTGTGGACATTGTTCTATACAAGGTATTACAAAAACAGCTGTTTCATACAAAAGTTCAATACCTACCTGGCTAAAATGTATGAAACAGCTGTTTTTTTTTCGTGTTCAGTGGTGGTTCCTTAGAAAAAGTTATTTTGTACTTATTTATAATATAATAAAACACAAAACACCAATATTGATCACACAAATTTTGTGTGATCAATATTGGTGTTTTGTGTTTTATTATATTATAAATAAGTACAAAATAATACAATTCTATCACTTTTCTATCACAATTCTAACACTACTGGTTCCCATAGTACAAGTTTAGCATAATGCTTTTTTTTTGTACTAGCTATACAGAATCTCGTCCGACCCCAAAACACTCCACTTATTTTCCTGTTCAGTGGCCACCTTTTATTATCACCTATTATTTAAGAATAGAAATCTTCTTTGTAGGTGTGAACTCAAAAAAAAAATTATAGCGATGTGATCAATCTCACACAATGCCACAAATATGTATATTTATTTATTCCAACCAATGTACCTATTACTTTGTAATTGTTCTTTCTTTCTTGTAATTATTTTGTTGTTTGTTCTAGATATATTCGGAAGGCATAGTTGTGGTCCAACTGAGCGGCAGTTTGCTCAACAGTACCTACGTACAGAACAGCAAGCTTCATGCGTACTTGCCCGAAGGCTGGGAGGATAAGCTCGACTCGCTCATAGACAACGCGTATACCTACGGCAGGGAAGGAATCTCAACAGGGGTCAGTGTATGAAGGTTTATTTCCTAGGCTTTGGCCACGTGGTCTGATAGCATTGTCCGATCAATCGAACTACGTGAACTTTTTTTCCAGCTGTTGTGATCAATCGAACCACTATGATCTTAGATTACACATGGTGCGATCAATCGAACTATCCTGTCGGATTCTACCCCTATCCCACCTCCTACTAAGATAACTAGTAGTTCGCCCCGAACTGAGATCTCGTGATGCGACCCGACGAACGCATCAAAACTTTGAGTACGTAGTAGTCAGAGGCAAGTCCAAACATTATCTTTGGACTTTTTTCTGACTACCGCCTACTAACTTGGTATGGTTACCAAGTTTCAACTCTCTTGGCCTATTTATTGAAGAGTTCCGTTGAACAGACCTTGGCTCCATCATCAGACCTGGTCGTCGTCACCATTTTATGAGAACTGAGTACCTCCTTAAATTATTTCGAGAAAAAAAATTAAGAAAAATCAAAGGAACTGGCCGACCAGTAGAAAAACCTTGATTTCAACGAAACTCTTAGAGATGGGAGCTCTTGGATCGCTGGTTATCTTAATTTAACTTTTTAAATTTTATCTCGAAAACCGAGCGTCCCAAAAAAAATTAAAAATTGTTTTGGAATGTCCAAACAAAGCCCTTTCATATGACATGTAACTTGATTTTTTTATGTAATTTTTTTTATTTTTGCCCTCTTAAAAAACCCCATATCTCAAAAACCCTTCATCCGATTTTACTCATATACTTACCAGTAAATTTCTCAAGTACAAGCTATCGACATATCAAATTTCATGGAGATCGGATCAACGGTTCTAAAGTTATCGCCAGACAAACATACATACATACATACATACATACATACATACATACATACATAAAATGCCAAATCGCCCAAGTTGAAACTAAGATCTTCGTTCGCTTCGCTCACTCGATCAATAAGATCTTCGTTCGCTTCGCTCACTCGATCAATAAATGTGAAAGTTACGATGTTTGATTGATTGGATGTTTGTAGCTCAATCATGCCCTAATTGAAACTTAACAAATAGAGCTTGTAACCTGGATTAGTGTATAGGCTAAATTTAATCATAAAATCCAGGATCGTGGTAGAAATCTACAAACCAAAAAAAATACTTAATATCTAACTTTTGATGAAAACAGTCGCGTAATAAGGAAGCGACATTGTAAAAATCACGGGAGGTCGGTGGATGGAGGGTGTCTGTGTCTAGCAGTAGACTTCTTCAGGCTGATGGTGATGATGATGAACGATCCTGTCTCGACTACAATATTTATAAGTTTTAAATGTGTGTTTTTATCCCTGCTTTCCCCTGGATATGCCAGATAGATAATATTGTAAGTGTTAAGGTCTCGGTAGCTCATTCTTACCTTCAAGACTCATAAATCAAATAATAAACTCACTAGCTCTTTAGCCAGTCTCAAAAAACATCATAGTCCAGTCTAGTTTTTTTAGTATAAACCTTACACTACAATTTATTACGCGCTCTTTATTCTGTCTCAAAAAACATCATAGTCCAGTCTAGTTTTTTTAGTATAATTGACCTTACACTACAATTTATTAAACCTTTTCACTATTTCAGAGTAACGCTATTTCGTCAGATAAAAATATTTCCGGCTTACTTACGGCGACTTATCAAAAACAAAGACGGGTATATTTTTACTTGAATTCAAGTAAAAATATACCCGTCTTTGTACTACAGGTCTTTGAACAAGTCTAAAGTAAGACGGAAATATTTTTATCTGACGAATAGCGTTACTCTGAAATAGGCACTAAGTTTAAGTAATTGTAGTGTAAGGTCAATTATACCAAAAATACTAGACTGGACTATGATGTTTTTTGAGACGGAATAAAGAGCGCGTTACTCAGAGATGGTGAAATAAACGCTAAGAGTAGTAGAGCACTTTGTGAAAGGCTCGTCCGGGAAATACTACCACCATGCATATTTTCTGCCGCCAAGCAGCGTTGCTGTGTTTCTGTTTGAAGGTTGCCGGTGAAATTACCTACAAGCATCTGTATGCCTCAAGTTGATGGACTTAGGGCCGTGCATCGTAGGGCACGTTCATATATTGCGTGATTGTCGGCACTAGATGAGCCATCTGCTTGTTCCATGCGCAAGCAGTAATCAAAAACAAAATAAAAACTTAACCAATTCCGTCCCAGGTGAAGAGCATTCTCAAAGAAGGCGATCCATCGAAGATAGCCAAGGTGGAAGAACAAATCCTAGAGTTGTGGGACAGGGTGTACCAAAGCTGGGTGTCGGGACACTTCGCGTCGCAAAGCGGGCCGCAAGTGGACGGCACCGCGGTCCAAGACTCGTGGGAGAACTTTGTCGATAACGTCACTAATACGCCAGGTAAGATTCATTTACATAAACAAAGTCATGGTCAAAGTCGATAAAATCACAAGGATAACTTTGAAACGTCTTAAAACTAGATGAATCTAGGTACCAGTTCCACGCGACCAAAGCCTAGAAGAACTGGCGACAAACTAACCGAATTACTAAACGTTCTTCTTCTTCTTGCTGTGTCACTAGTTCTTTCGAAACAGTATTGTAAAAAGGATTTATCAATGAATGAATGAAAATTCTTTATTGCACACCTTACAAACTAACGAAATAGGACAAATTATAACAATTAAAGAAAAACAAAATGTACAATGGGCGGTCTTATCGCTAAAAAGCGATCTCTTCCAGACAACCTTTGGATGGAGAGGAGCCTGTGTTATGTGCGCCTCAAAGAGGCTCCTTTCGAGCACGACAAATGTTTTATTATTAGGTACATATTCACATTTCGTTAAACGTGCTAAACTTATAACCACCCATAACCACGGTTATGGTTATGGTTACGATGATTACCACTTAACATCAGGTGGGCCGTCAGCTTATCCCATCAGATAGTAGTATAAAAAAAAAACAAACGGATGAATCGATTTTGATTTAGTTTTTTTTTTTTGTTTGAGAGGTGACTTGATCTAGATTGTGGAATGAATAGCAATTATTTTAGAAAATCTGTGCTGCAGCTCTTTTCTTCAATAAAGGAGAAGCGTGGTTTTTATATTTTTGTAAAATTTATTATTGTGTGCATTTTGTAGAATACGAGGGGCCATTCCAGATTCTACAGCTATACAACTTTCCAACAGCTTTCAGAGATAACATCAACACTATAAAACAGAGTTTGATAAGTGAGATATGTTTTCTAGACTATAGTGAGTGTGTTGAGTGGATTTTTTTGTATATATAGAGGTGAGAAATAGATAGACATAGACGTAGAGATAGAGAGTGATTCGCCCCAAACTGAGACCCCGTGATATCCGTTTCAGTCTTACATTGATGCCAAACACCATGTTTGAACTGGCCACTGACTAACCCCTACTTACTTGGTATGGTTTCAGCTTTAATAGAAATTATTGTAAATGAGAAATATTCATTTGCGTTTGTCATTTGTTAAGTAACAAGCAAGGCCCACGCTGTTTTACCTATTTTTAAATTATCTAACACCCTGTATATTGTTTTGTAAAGTATATTGTTTTCTCTGTTTAGTTATATATGCCTGTTTTCCAACTTTTGCAGGTCTTTTCGATTACTCCGGCATAGTGATCTGGGTGCAAGAGAACCTGGGTACATTAAGTGCTATTGCGACCGGCATTTGGGCACCTCTGGCCAGCAACGTTTCACTTCTTGCCGGTTCTGTCGGCGCATTCACATCGCTACTGCTGTGCGGTGGCGGCGCGATTATCAACTTTATTATCAACCTGGTAAGAACTAGTCCAGATTAAGAAAACCTATATTCTTTGTGTCAGTTTCAGAACACACATGATAGAGATAAATATATTGTCAAAGCAATAAGAGGGATTTTTTTATCAGCATTGTGCATTACCCTTTTTTTTTATGGGAAATAATGATAGAAACAGCATGTGCCCACCTGAAAAATGCGGTAACTTCTGCGTTTAACAATTAGGAAAAGTATAAAAAAAAGATCCAATCTATTCCATGTCGTTGTACCTTCCTGTACGAACCTGTAATACTACCGCCATCTAGGATATCTACACTAATATTATAAAGAGGAAACATTTGTATTTTTGTATGTAACGAATAGGCTCAAAAACTACTGGTCCGATTTCAAAAATTCTTTCACCATTAGAATGCTACATTATCCCTGAGTAACATAGGCTATATTATATTTCAAAAAAATCAGGGATCCTTACTAAAACTCCAATAATGTAACCCAAGGTGGAAAACAAAAACCTTACATCGCGTGCGCTGCGAAAACTATTGATGATAGAACAAAACAATTTACTACGATTTTGTAGAACACGTCATCATCTTCTTATAAAAAATTCATCTTTTATTATAAAAAAATAATTGAAATGCCTCCGCTAGAAAAGGGTCTTTATTTGTACCTTGGTATTAATCCTTATCCAAATAAATCATTTCATAATTAAGACGGTTGCAATACCTGTAGATTACTTCTTAATTTTTTCAAATCGGACATTCCATTCAAAAGATATGACGAAATTAAAAATGTTAACGGGTCCACGGGTCACGCGCGGGGTGCGATTTCACTCACTCAAGGAGAAGCGCGTGCAAATGTATGAAATAGGTAGACGCGAGGCTCGAACCCACGATCTAAGTTTATCCTAAAATGTTCAAAGAATTTATGACCACACATGCGAAGCTGGGACAGGCCGCTAGTACATAATATAAGCAAAGCTTTTACTATCGAACCATTGGAGAAATGTACTCACGGATCAGGCACAGGATGTACACACTGTGCTGGCTTTTATGTCCTTATCTTCCTATAAGGACATAAAAGCCAGCACAGTGTGTAGGAAGAGTCATTTTTCTTCAGGTTTGTGTAGTTTTTTTATACAACTTGCTGATGGAACAAGCAGATGGCCCACCTGATGTTAAGTGGTCACCATCACCTATAACAAAGCATTGCCTTGCAAGTCACACACGATGAGAACGTGCCCTACAATGCACCGCAATGCGTCCATCAACTTGAGGCATACAGATGTTAAGCCTCAAGTCGCCTGACGTCTTGTAAACCCTTGTTCCCAGCACTAAATTTGCTTACTCTTCCAGGCCTATACATTTTCGAAATATGCAACTTCGTATAAAATCATCTCCACTTTTTTTATAATAAGCATGACATTTATAACTTCAATACAAGATTCCCTAGTAAACTTGTTACACCTAAAATAAGAACGGAGATCTGTAATAGAAAGTGCTATGTATTGTGTGTTAGAATATATAACAAAATTCCAGAGACAATTAAAATCCTTCCACGTCAACAATTTAAGAACAAACTCTTTAAATGGCTAATTGACCATAGCTTTTATACTGTGAAAGAGTTTCTAAGTAAAAACGATTAAAGTATCCTGGTTACCTGTATAATAATATTGACTTTAAAAATGAATAATTTTTGACATTAGGTATTATTGTGTGTATTTTTTGACATTATATTGTAGACATTTCACGTCTAAGCATTTCACTATTAACTCTGTAATTTGTTAGGTAATTGTAATTTCTTGACGTTTCGTGTAAACTGACATTATAAATTTAATACTAATTTTGTATACTGACATAATTGATCGAGTGAGCGAAGCGAACGAAGATCTTAGTTTCAACTTGGGCGATTTGGCATTTTATGTATGTATGTATGTATGTATGTATGTATGTTTGTCTGACGATAACTTTAGAACCGTTGATCCGATCTGCATGAAATTTGATATGTCGATAGCTTGTACTTGAGAAATTTACTGGTAAGTATATGAGTAAAATCGGATGAAGGGTTTTTGAGATATGGGGTTTTTAAAGGGGGCAAAAATAAAAAAAGTTACATAAAACAATCAAGTTACATGTCATATGAAAGGGCTTTGTTTGGACATTCCAAAACAATTTTAACTTTTTTTTTGGGCCGGCTATTTTTGAGATAAAACAGAAAAAGTTAAATTAAGATAACCAGCGATCCAAGAGCTCCCATCTCTAAGAGTTTCGTTGACATCAAGGTTTTTCTACTGGTCGGTAAGTTCCTTTGCATTTTCTTAATTTTTTTTCTTGAAATAAATTAAGGAGGTACTCAGTTCTCATAAAATGGTGACGACGACCAGGTCTGATGATGGAGCCAAGGTCTGTTCAACGGAACTCTTCAATAAATAGGCCAATAGAGTTGAAACTTGGTTACCATACCAAGTTAGTAGGCGGTAGTCAGAAAAAAGTACAAAGATAATGTTTGGACTTGCCTCTGACTACTACCTGCTCAAAGTTTTGATGCGTTCGTCGGGTCGCATCACGAGATCTCAGTTCGGGGCGAACTACTAGTAATTTTAGTTTCTATTTCTAACAACTCATTTCATTTAATTGTATTGTATAATTTTATTTGAATGCTAGATTGTAGTAATGTGCTGACCATTTTTACCTGAAGAACCTATTGTAACCACATTGTAGCAACTATAAATAAATAAATAAATAACTCATGTGCCTGTAATTACACCGGCAACCAGACTCTTCAAACCGAAACACAGCGTTGCTGCATGGCGGCAGAAAAAGGCGTGGTAGTACTTCCCCGGTCGAGCCCTTCACAAAGAGCTCTACACCTAGTAGTAGTGTTCTGTGCTGTACTTCTATTCTCTGCTTTCTCACCAGGTGGTGTTTTTGACAACGCTCTTCTATCTGCTGGCTTCGAGCAACGCGCTTTACAAGCCGGTGGAAGTGATCACACAAATCCAGCCTAATTTCGGACCTCGGCTGGGAATTGCTCTTTCGGTTGCTATAAATCAGGTATATTAACTTTTACAAGAAAAATTACAGTGTATATTTACGAAATATACAAAATCCTTTTTTTTATACAACTAGCTGATGGAACAAGCAGATGGCCCACCTGATGTTAAGTGGTAACCATCACCTATAACAAAGCATTGCCACGCAAATCACGCACGATAGGAACGTGCTCTACAATACACTGCATCCCTCAACTTGAGGCATACAGATGTGGTGCCTCATGTGCCTGTAATTTCGCCGGTAACCACACTCTTCAAACCGAAATACAGCAATGCTGCTTGACGGCAGAAATAGGAAGTCTAAGTGAGAGGGCGTCCTATACTTCGTTTGAAAACATAACCTTTCTCTTACCAAATGCTAACAATTGCAAATAGTGATAGAGCTAATTGAACAATGATGAAATGATGAAAGTGTATGTTTCTTAATGCGGCTGTAATTGCCTTATTCAATGATCTTATAATTTATTATTCTCAGGTGTTCAGAGCTTCATTCAAAATGGCGTTATTCTACGGACTTTGGACGTGGCTGGTTCACAATCTCTTTGGCGCCAAAGTCGTTTATCTACCTTCAGGTGAGACCAATTTTATTAAATGTAGTTATTGTCCACCGGTTTTTAGGCTGAATATTATTTTTGTACAATAATTTATTCATAGATAATACCTATTTAAAAAACTGAAACAGACTGACGACTTTGACCCCCCAAGCACGGTAGATATCCCCTCAGATCTCTAAGTACGAACTCCTGATTCTTTGAGGACGTCTAATGGTGGTCTAGTGGTAGCCTTCCGATCCTAAGGTCGTGGGTTCGAAACCGGTCGTGCACCAATGAGTTTTTCTGTTCACAAATTTATGTGCACAATGCCAGTACTCTCAAACGGTGAAGGAAAACATCGTGAGGAAACCGGCATGACGTAGAACCTAAAAAGTTCTATAACATGTGTCAAGTGCTCGAAAGGAGCCTCTTGAGGCGCACTTAAAATCCTTTAACCACACTGTTTGGAAAGAAACTAGTGAGACGACAAGAGAGAATGGGGGTAATCAGAGGTACGTCCAAACATCACATTTGGCGCATACCCACACTTTGCAGGAGTTGGTATTCCATACGCGATAGGTTGCAAGACATACCTATTTCATTTTATAAAATCAAGTATTACGTCATCCAAAATTCTGTTACAAAGCTATCACTGACAAAAACCCAGTAGGTAATTGTACACTTTGATAACGAGTCCAGACAGCCTCAGTTATACCTACTTGTGGTACGAAAAAAGGTCACACTAGGATCACACTAGGTCCGCTAGTTTTAGCTATCGGCAATAATTGACCTCATGATTACCAAATGATGACCATTTGCCCTCATTATATCTAAATTGCTACGTTTAAAAAGTCATAATTACTCGTGTGATACAAGATGTCAAAGGTAAGCTAGAAGCTTTAATCTATTTTTTACAAGGTGTAAAAGACAATGAATTAAAGACCTTTATCTAACAGATGTCTTAATTAACCTTCAGGTAGAATACATTCTTCCAGATGGTCCATCTACACTAATATTATAAAGAGAAAAGATTTGTATTTTTGTTGTTTTGTTGTTTTGTATGTAACGAATAGGCTCAAAAACTACTGGTCTGATTTCAAAAATTCTTTCAGCATTAGAATGCTACATTATCCCTAAGTAACATAGGCTATATTATATTTTCATAAAAATCTGGGATCCAACTACTAAAACTCCAATAATGTAACCCAAGGTGGAAAACAAAAACCTTACATCGCGTGCGCTGCGAAAACTATTGATGATAGAACAAAATAATGTACTACGACTTTGCAGAACACGTCATTATCTACAAAAAATGTCGCGACAGCATATGTCTTAACTATTATAGTTATGTCACAATAAGTGTTCTTTTATTATAAAAATTTAATTGAAATGCAGTCGATAAAAAAGGGTCTTTATTTGTACCTTGGTATTAATCCTTATCCAAATAAATAGTTTCATATTCAAGACGATTTCAATACCTATAGATTACTTTCGATTCGATTATTTTTCAAATCGGACATTCCATTCAAAAGATATGACGAAATTAAAAATGTTAAAGGGTCCACGGGTCACGCACGGGGTTCGATTTCACTTACTCAGGGAGAAGGGCGTGTAAATGTATGAAATAAGTAGACGCGAGGCTCGAACCCACGGTTAAGTTTATCCTAAAATGTTCAAAAAATTTATGACCACCCATGCGAAGCTGGGACAGGCCGCTAGTTCACTCATAATGTTAAGAATGGAATGGAATGAGATGAAGGTTGGTAAGAATAAACTGTAAAAAAAAAATAAAAAAAAAAATAGGCTCATTCCTCAAATCTTTAAATACCCTTTTTTTCTTCTAAAATGTAGTGGCAAAGCTGCAGACTTTAAATGTATAATGAATATTAATATAGTCACCTCTTTCTAGCCTCTAAGGTTTGCTGGAAGAAAACTCTTGTTAGGGTTAAGCTCGCCTTTGTACATGTCCTCTAATTCTGTCTTTTTCCTATGTATGCAGTAAAGAATTAAGGTAATAGTCTTTTTCCTATGTATGCAGTTGATTTCAGCAGAAAAGTTATGTAATAACTGGGAGTCTTTTCGTTTTGACAGTAGGTCTTTTACACCCTAACCGAACAAATGAATTCGTAAAAAAAAGCTATCAAAATGTGGAGAAACGTATTTAAATAAATTAAATAAATATTGGTAATACTTTTTTTTTGTAAATACATGTTTAAAATATACCTATTATAACACCTAGACAGAGAACAAACATCTATGTTCATCACACAAATGTTTGTTCTCGTTGGGGATCGAACCCACGGCCTACGGCGCAGAAGGCAGGGCTACTACCAACTGAGCTGTGAAGGCTATCGATTTAAAAATACGAGTCACCGTTCAAGTCATTAATCTCTATAAAATGTTACAAGATAACTTTTTCTGCGTTTGTTGAGCCAATTCGATCTCTGGTCGATCAGTCACGAACAATGTGACAGTTCCACCAGTCGCCCCCACTGATAAACTCAGCGGCCAAATATGACCGGAGTGTTTTATATTGTCTTTATTGTGATTTTCGGATCGACTATTGGTGTGAGGATCAATTTTACAAGCTGCCAGTACCCAGAATGGTACTGTGCTAATAATGCACCCAACGAAATCGTCTATACTTGCTCGGTAACCAGAAATAATGTAAGTGTTTTAACAGAATTTCTATGAAAATAAGAAAGAAGAAAAGGATAGACTATCTATTCATATCTATAATCTATTGCGACACAAAAACTTGCTACCAGGAAACTATCACTCAATTCAAAAATGAGCTTTGTATGTCGCATAACGAAATCGACTCGGCATAAGTTGCTTATAAGTTAACTATGCGTTATGTTCCTTCAATAAGTCTGAGTCACATTGAGTCCACAGCATGATTTGAGACAACTAGTTAGCAATTACAAGTAATAATGGGCACGCCATATAGCTTTTTAAACCGGAAACTGAAAAAAGGTCAACGCAAGGAGTGTGAATTTAAAAGCTAGAAATCATTAGTCTTGGAATATATGAAGAAGGCTTATGTTCAGCAATGGGCTTAAACATTCATGAAGATGTGATTTTATTAATTATATTCATCTAGTAAAGCAACATTGTAATTTATGTTTCATTTGTCGTAGGACTATATAATTCACATCAAAGACTACTACACGGATCACATAACGAGTGTCACGGTGCAGAACTGCAAAGAATTGACTGTGGTACTTGACTGTCCTATCTTGCAAAGAAATTCGCAACTGCGAAAATTCACAGTCAAAAATTCCGATAGACTCGAATTCGTATCACTATCGAGTAGCTCCTTACTACAAACGCCTCCAGAAGTTACCATTGAAAATGTAACCGAGATTGTTGCTCTACCAAAAAATATATTCAAGTCTCCAAGTTCTGAAACTGAAAGAAAATGTATGGGAACCAATTCTTTGCGAAAAATACGAGTAGTAAATAGCAAGATAAATTTGATAAAAACAAGAGCTTTTCATAATGTGACAGAAATAAAGTGCATCGTATTTGAAAACGTGACCATTACCAACATTCAAAGCCAAGCAATAGAAGCTATGATGAACAGTGATAGTACCGTGTTCAAAATAATTGATAGTAGAATAGATAACATTGAGTATAAAGGGATAACAGTGCAAGCCACGTCGGCTGATATATCCCAAAATACCATTGGCGATGTGGCATCAAATTCCGTGAACATAACAACTGAATATTTAACAGTAAAAGGCAATAGAATCAAACAAATCAACGCTAACGGGCTGGTACTAAAATCGGTTATCACTGATTTCCAGAGAAACGATGTTGATGTGCTTAAAACAAACGCATTGAACAACGTCAAATGCGCTCGGAAGAGGACAAGCAAAAAGCAATTCAATTTCTCTGACAATAGCGTCGTAAATGTTGAACCGTACTCGCTGATTTTCGACTTCGCTAGTTGCAAAGCTGCCGGTGCGAATGTTACGTATACCAACAATAAAATCGACTGCAGATGTCGGAACATAGCTTTTCTCAATCACGCGGTTGAACCGAACAATATCATAATGGATACGGCGAATAACAACACATGTTTATCAGCGCCGTGTGTACTTCCAGTGGAAGTTTTGAAACTATTATTAGAGAGCAACATGTGCAGGCAAGGCCTTGATCTGCAACTGATGTGCTTACTGTACCACGACAGACATGCAAATAATGAAGTGTCGTCGTATGAAGAAGTCACCGAACCGACTTCAACATTCTACCTAATCCGTCCTGCCAATTCTCCGAACGGCGTAGCGGCAATGACAGCGGTCAATAAAGACGATTTACTGAGAGATGGTAATTTGAACATGACGAACAGAACAGCTATCAAAGTGGTGTTCAATTCGTCGAAAGACTTTGTTGAGACTCTGAGAGGTATAAAGAAGAAACCTACAAAAGATTCTAAGGCTCCACCTATGGAGGAATACATCAACCGATGTGTTGGACCTAAGTGCCGGAACAACGCAGCTTACGATCGCCAGAAAGCACTCGATTTCTACAAATATGTGTATGCTCAACTGAGACCTCCGAGGCAAAACGATAAAAAGAAAACTTGAATGTTTACTCATTTTTATCCGTTATTAAAATGTTATCTGCTTGTTATTTTATTGTTTCATTGACTTTCGTTCTCTCACTTATATCGGCCAGGTCAATTTTATAGTTATGTACCTAATTTTTTTTTTGTAGAAAGGGCACTTTTGGCTTAAAATCCTACCAATAATTGAAATTTTTAATGTTTGGATGTTTGTGGCTCAATTACGCCGTCAGTAATTACTGGATTACATTATGGTTAGGCAACTTTTTGTGCGAGTTTTTTTTTTAATATGTATACATACTACACTTGTTAATGGAACAAGCAGATGGTATACCTGATGTTATGGGTACCCCGTGAGCTAAAACTTCAGGGGGCTAGAGTACCCATCAATATGAATGATTTTTTCTAAGGAACCAACACTGTGAACGCGAAAGAAAAACAGATGTTTCATACATTTTAGCCAGGTAGGTATTGAACTTTTGCATGAAACAGCTGTTTTTATTTTACGTTCACAGTGTTGGTTCCTTAGAAAAAGTTATTCATATTGATGGGTACTTTTGCTCCCCGAAGTTTTCAGGATTGGTATTTTTACACCTTGTATAATTTACAAAGTTTTACTGTCATACAAGATTAGATTTCACTGGACGATGCACCAGACATTCCACTGGACGTGTAAAATTAACTAGCTTATAAAACGGAATGAAGGCGAATTGTTTCTGATGGAAGCAGTCAGTCAGTCACGTAACAATTTTAAATAAAAAAGGAACAAGAATCAATACGATGTACGACTATAAATAAAATAAAATAAATGTAAAGAAATTATTTTAAAAAGTTTTTAATTCAAATAGCTCAAGTATAGTTCTATTATTTATTTTGTTATATAGTTAAATCACGCCTGTTTTCCTAAATCAAGGTGGCCACGGATTTCCACTTGCTACGATTCTAACATAATATTTTGCTTCATTCAACCTCATAAGAAAACGCTTACCTACACAAAGCGTCTTTATACATATTCGTCGATTTTAGGGTACCGTTACATAGTTTCCGTTTCAGTAAGCTTGTGTTACAGTTTTGGCGGCAGTGCTAGGCGCAGCGCCGTTCCTAGGCCCGTACCTAGCGGGCATCCCGGCCGCCCTGGACGTGTGGCTTCAAGGCAGGCCCATGGCAGCCATAATGTTACCCATAGCTCAGGCCGCGCCCATCGCTTTCTTAGACGCAGCTGTTTACGCCGAGATCAAGGAGTAAGTACCTTCCTATTCGTAGTGGCCAAAACTTATGAAACTCTGAAGGTAGTCGCTGAACCTCAATTATTTGAGTTTTTTTTTTATACCATTAGCTAATGGAACAAGCAGATGGCCCACCTGATGTTAAGTGGTAACCATCACCTATAACAAAGCATTGCCTCGTAAGTCACGCACGATAAGAACGTGCCCTACGATGCACTGCCCTGCGTCCATCAACTTGAGGTATACAGATGTTAAGCCTCATGTGCCTGTAATTACACCGGCAACCACACTCTTCAAACCGAAACACAGCAACGCTGCTTGGCGGCAGAAAAAGGCGTGGTGGTAGTACTTCCCCGGACGAGCCCTTCACAAAGAGCTCTACTACTCTTAAAATCCTCCAATCCAGCCTCTTTCTGCCGCCAAGCCGCGTTGCTGTGTTTGAAGAGTGTGGTTGCCGGTCTATGGTGGGGTTGTCTAATAGTGAAACCCAACCCTATTATTCATATTGGTTACTGAGCGCTCCATTAGCTTAGCAGATCGATAAGCTAATGTTGCTGTCACATTCACTTTCATGCCAACAAGGCATGAAAGTGAATGTGACAAGTATAGAGCCGCTATAAAATGGCAGGGAATATGAGTAACGACCTAATTCTTAAAAGATCTTTATTCGAATAAATAAGTGCTACACAAGTACTAATTATAGATAGAAGATACTGCACTTTAGTCGAATATCGCAATTGTTTCGTATGTTAAGTACATTCGTGAACCTGTGAAGAGTAGTAGAGTTCTTTGTGAAGCGCTCGTCCGGGGAAGTACTACCACCACGCCTTTTTCTGCCGCCAAGCAGCGTTGCTATGTTTCGGTTTGAAGAGTGTGGTTGCCGGTGTAATTACAGGCACATGAGGCTTAACAACTGTATGCCTCAAGTTGATGGACGCGGGGCAGAGCATCGTAGGGCACGTTCCTATTGTGCGTGACTTACGAGGCAATGCCTTGTTATATGTGATGGTAACCACTTAATCAGGTGGGCCAACTGCTTGTTCCATCAGCTAGTTAAATAAAAAAAAAACTTTATAACTTTTACCATGTTTTTGCTAACCCTCAAATTGTATGTTCCAGTGGTGGTCACCCATACGTCACTGGCCTTGCCATCGCCGGCGGTATCTTCTACCTCGGACCCGAAGGCGCGATCCTCGGTCCACTCCTGCTCTGCTGCATCATGGTGGTGCTGAATCTCTCCTCCACCTTCCTCCGAGACACGCCCTCGGAAGAACGCGCGGCTTTACACTCGCGTGTCAGGTAAATTTTAAGGCCCTTCTTAATCCACTATATTTTATAGCGGCTCGACAAAGTATACTTATCACTTTCATGTCAACTTAAAGAGACAGCAACAGACTGATCGGTTCGTTAACTAATAATAAGAACCAATATGAACAAGGCATTAAGTTTTTTATTAAAAGTCCTCGTTTTTATGCTTGGAAAGCACTGAGGTCGATCAGTCCAGTCAGGTCATAACGGATGAGTGTGCGAGATTCCATAATGATTGATACAAACGTATCATAATTTTCTAATCTAATTTATCGAATGTTTCTGAAAATAAGGCTCTAGTTACGGCTAGGAGTTGTGATTGGTATACTGCCCTATCACCGATAGTTCTTACGCAAAGGTTTCGACCCTTGCGTAAGACCTAGTTGTAAGAGGTTTTGATACTTATTTCGCCTGCCTACAGTATAATTTGCCATAAACTCCGATTCTTGTTAAATTCCAAAGTGCCGCATGAATATCAGTGACACTTTGAGGCACTTTGAGTCGTTGTATCATTATAAAATTAGCGCCCGAACCGTTTGAATTCAATGATGACAGTGTTTTTTTTTCCAAAATTCCTTTATATTTACTTTTTGAAGTGTTTTTTATTACTTCTATACTTCATTTTGATTTTGAGTGGTATTGTATCTAAGTGAATAAAATGCGAATGAGGATTTACGTCAAACAATGCTACAAATACAGTCTTCAAGACTTTACATGCTAATAAGTTAACTGCTTCTTCTGGTCGTGTCACTAGTTTCTTTCGAAACAGTGTGGTGAAAGGATTTTAAGTGCGCCTCAAAGCGCTTTCGAGCACTTGCCACATGTTTTAGAACTTTTTTACGATTTATTATTCATAATTTTTCTATGCAACTCTAAAAGTAACTCCTCAATCGTCTAATACGAGTTTTTCCTGTAAATACTTTTGTTACTGACATGTTTTTGTGAAACTATTTATGTAGTTATGTTTTCTATATTTAGGTCGTTGTTCGGATGTTTGTGACCGTAAGGTGTGTATTAGGTGACGGGCATCATTTATTTTAAAGCACTATATTCATAATGCTAAATAAAATTTAAAAGCACATTTTAACTATAAATTAAATAAAAAAATGCTATTCAAATAAAATGAAGGGCTTTATTCATTTTAGAGCACTGTTTTCTTAATGCTAAATAAAATTTAGGAGCACAATAAAAAAAAATATTATAAAAGAAATTATAAAACAGCTGTAAATCCCACGTTCACAGCTTTTTAAAATATTTTTTAATGCTATTAAAAAATATTCGAAAATAATTTATATTTAGTATTTTCAACGAACGATTTAGTTTCCTCCTTTGTTGGCTAGAAAAGTTCTACTAAAAGTTATACTGCACAGTCGTAAGTGAACTTTAGTGTACGAAATAATACCTCTTTTTTTTTTTATTTCTAAAACATTGGCTGTATGTTTGCATGTATGCCTGCACCTTCTTCTTAAAATGCTTCTTCTTTATCTGTAAAAGCGCATTGCATGTGTACATAGTTTTTTTTTGCATTTTTTATTTCTTTTAAATGTTGCCATATATCTGAATCTATATAATCTGTGGATATTTCTTTACAGGCTCGGTGCTTATCTGTGATGGTCTTGCATGGAAATTAACAAACGTAATTACGAAAACAGCTTATTTAACTTAACTTTAAGTAACGTTTAAGGTAAGACTATAGATACTTTCGGTGGGTCTGCTTGTTCCACCTTGGCCTTAGCATATTATTATGCAATAGCAATAATAAGCTATGAAAAAAAAATATGTCATGGACCTAACTGTAAGTATAACTAAGATTACTAAAACATCTTGTCACTGTCTTGTCCTGTCACTTGAAACAACTGTCAATGTCAACTAAAAGATGAGTCAATAAGTTTTAAAACTATTTTAGCTGTTGGAGGATTATTAAATGTGTATGATATGGAATGGATGTCTAATAGAGGCTTTAATAATATTGTACGCATGACATGTCAACAAAGTTAGCATAAAACGCTTGTAGCTTTGTATGACCCGCGTCGAAACGAATCTAATAAAAAGCGACCCTTATCATTATCTCTCACTCTACCTCATTATTATCAATAGTGTGCGAGTGAGAGGTAATGATTACATTAGTTTTCTACTGTCGCGAGTCCAAATATGTATTTTTTACTATTATTTTTAAGTAGATGTAAACGAATTCGAGTAGATTGTACTGACTGATGATGTTACTCAGAAATCTCGCATCCTTATATTTAATATCATAATTTCTAACTTTCTAGTCTACAAGGGTTGAAATCTGGTTTCATTTTTACCTTAAGGCGATGATGACTGCTAATGTACTTCTCGCTCGCACATTTCAACATTTTGAAAGATATAAATCAAATCAAAATTATATTTTTATCACATTAATTCGAAAAGAGATAGTTTGCTCTTCGTTAACAGGGAGCAAAATAGCATTTCGCTCACTTTCACTGATTTTCCTCCCCAGGGTGGAAAAGTAGGCTGTATAAAAAAATAAAAGCGCCTGAGCCAAATAAAAAAAAACACGCGAAACGCGCATTCCACCTTTGTTCATAATTGTTTACTCAAATTCATATTTTACTTAGTTTTATGAAAATAAATAAAAGTAATGATTACTGCTGTGACTATGTCACTATGTGACTTACCGCCGGTTTCTGAAAGCCCGATCAAAACTAATCGGATGTTAAGTCACTCCCCATTTCAGCTATTACATCGAATTAGATAGAGATAGCAAGTGACTTGACATGCGATTAACTTTGATCGGGCTTTCAGAAACCGGCGGTTAGACTTTATAAGTTGCAATTACTTATTTTCTCATAGAGAGTGATAAAAACTATTTTAAGCTCAAGTACTTTAAATCCCTCGCTACGCTTAGGATTCAAAGAATCACTCTCGCCATTAAAACAGTTGTTTGCTCCCTTGGTAAACAATCTACTATTTTGCTGTACTGTGTACAATGTGATTACCACAACTTGCATGGTTGATTGCAATAAATAAGTTCAGTATTTTGATTACATCTTTCAAAATGTGCGAACGAGAGGTACTTTAACTGGTGTGCGCCCCTAACATTGAATAGCAAATAATTGCAGAAACTTAGGATAAGATGTTCAGATGTTGTGGCTCGTCAATAACGCCGCTACGCCTTGACCGGTTTGAATAAAATATAGCCCTTATCGGGAAATAGCATACCTATAGAAGGTGTTCCATTAATTGTGTATATAAACTTCAGGGGGCTAAAGTACCCATCAATATGAATAACTTTTTCTAAGGAACCAACACTGTGAACGCGAAAACAAAAACAGCTGTTTCATACAAAAGTCCAATACCTACCTGGCTAAAATGTATGAAACAGCTGGTTTTTTTTCGCGTTTACAGTGTTGGTTCCTTAGAAAAAGTTATTCATATTGATGGGTACTTTAGCCCCCTGAAGTTTATATACACAATTAATGGAACACCTTGTATAGGCAACTTTTTATCACCGAAAATTGACAGAATCTACATACAGGTTGGAAATTCAAAAGGGTCATTGAGGAAAAGTGCCTAACATATTGATGTGAGCAATCTCGAAAACAAAGCGAGTGACGATGCGGCCGTCATCTAGTTAATTATAAATAACCAATGCACTGTAATGTACTTACAATAAGAAGCGGCAAATGAAATATTTACCTAAATCTACAAGCTTATTTGTATTTTTTTACGTGATCGCGAAAAATGTTTTAACAAACTTTTAAAATAAATACAATATTTGATTATATACAAATGAATGTTATTCCCCAAACTTGGTTCAGATTAAGTGATTTTATGTGTTTACAAATGTTCAAATGTGCTTGTGAGAAGTTGTTTGCCTTTTGTACCCAAGTCGTTGTGATATAATTTTAAGACTTTTATACTCACTCAACCCTAGAAGAGCTTGTAATGAGACACCAATGTAAATTTTAAAACAACTTTTCAATTGAATAGGTACTTGTTAAATTATAATTATTGTAATGTGCATCAAATGCTAGTTAAAATTATAAGCACAATTTTGGAAATTTGCATTTTTATGATAAAGTAAGCCAATGCTTTTGCTCTGATGCCAAAAAATAAAATGCTTCCTTAGAGTTATAAAAAATATTTAGCGCTGTGCTGGAAAAATATAGGTTGAATATTATATAAAATATAATATATGTGACACACATTTTAAGCAAACTCCATAAGAAATGGATCAAGTTGATTTATATTATTGTAATTTCATATACATTCAAATATAAACGTCTATAGAGGTAGACTTGCTGTATCGTGATTAATAGCCTTATGTATACGCATTATTTATTATAGGTATGTAATAGTTGCTATAATTCTTTAAAATTGTTTTAATGCTAATTCTTTAAATTACATTTTAAGAATTTCAATTAAATCTATTGAATACGAAACAAAATTATCCCTCCCAAAAATAATCGACAATTTATAATTTTTATGTACGTTCTTTATCTGAACGTCAATTTTAGCTAGTTTTATATCTAGAAATTAATTCAATGTGGCGAAATTATTATTATTTATTAAAATTGAAATTATGCTTATTTTTCTAATGTAATGGATAATTGTATAGTAATCTGATTAATGTTTACGCTGTTTTTAATATCAATTTTTATTGTATTATTCAATAACTTTGTCAATAACGAGTTATATTTATAACCGATTGTTTTAATAAACCTTATTTATGACTAAAAAAGCGTATTACCTATAAAACATAGTTAAATAATAATAAATCTATCTTTTTACTTCGTTAGGTCTTTATAAGACCAATGTAAAAGATTTACTTATTACATGTTTTGATTGAAGTTAAAGTTATTAATTAAGCTAAAAATCTACTGGCCAATATATTTTTTTTAAATATTTTTCACCGAAATTATGCTATAGTATTTATAGAAGATTAAATTATTTAAACCCCTAAACAGTTCAAGAATTGTCGTCCAAAGTTAATTTAATGTATGAAATTATATCGAAGTTATTGTATGTAATAAGTTGCTATATGCACACATCATTACAAGTACGCATTATTAAAACGAAATAAATGTATTTTGCTTTTAAATTTAATGTTTTATTGAAATCTTCTTTTTTCATATACTAGTAATCAAACTAGTGTACGACATTCGTGTAGACGCTCGTAAGGCATAACACGCGCGTTCCCGACCCGACCGAACATTTTAAAGCTCTATGGAATCTCTACGGAAAACCTCAGGAGAAACACAGGAAGGAAGATCATTCTACAATCTCTTACACCATCTATTTTATAAGTTTTTTTTTTAAATCTTTTTATTTTTTGGTTATTGCGTAAAATCAACAGAACAAGCAAATATTCCACCTTTTTGAGCAGTTCTGCCTATACCAATTACATTACCTCAGCCAGCCATTCCACAAGAGGACGTGCCCTAGTACGTATTGCACTGCGTTCACCAGCTGAGTCGTATAGGTGTTAGGTCTCGAGTCCCTGGTATGCACTGGCACCCATGTACTTAAAATAAGAGCTCAACAATAGGAATACGTCACTGCTTGACGACAAAGAAGGTTCACCTAACCTTCTTTGTCTTACTTAACTTACGTAACTTTTTACCACACGAACTCTTTCACAAAAAGCTCTAATACTACAGTTAACTCTAAGACTACTTAACGATTAGAAAAGGTACTAAGGTATATCTCGAATATCGAAGGTAGTAATAATAAATGTTACGAGAGATGTAAATTATTTAATAATACTTCAGTCAAAGTCAAATAGGTGCATTTCTTTGTCCCTTTACAAATGTACAATGAATAGCATAACATTCACAATATTTCTCGCTTTTACAATAGTTGGTAATTTAAGGGACGGATGTGTACTCGTTTTTTTTTATTTAGCACTTTCTAACTTGATCAGTACTAGTTATCTAGAAATACTATTTTTTCCCGATACAGTTTTTTATTTTTTATATAACTTGAACAGGCATATGGCCCACCTGATGCTAAGTGGTAACCATCACCTATAACAAAGCTTTACCTCGCAAGTCACGCACGATAAGAACGTGCGCTTACGATGCGCCACCCTGCGTCCATCAACTTGAGGCATAAAGTTACTGACCATAGTACTGAATCGAAATAGATTTCTGCAATTCATCAGCATTTAGGTAAACCTGAGTAACATACTTTATTTGGGTAATAGGCTGTGTTAGAATCAGTCCATTTTCTTGGAAGTACCCGTGGCGGTACGTTGTCTCGAACCAAAGATACAGGACTATGGAGTCTGTTGTGATGTTAATGGTGAACTCAGTCCCATCGCTTCCTTTTTGCGGTTGGTCCGATACCACGAACTGAAATAAAAAACATACAAAGTCATAGTCAAAAGGTACCTATATTCTATTGAATCGCATGGATCATTTTAAAACGACTTTTTTCTTTTCTTGTTCGATTAATCTTATGTATACCATTTTTTTTTTTGAGTTGTTTCATTATTGATAGAGTGAGCGAAACGAACGAAAATCTTACAGTTAACATGGGCGATTTGGTATTTTATGTATATATGTATGTATGTATGAATATTACATTGAATATTATGCTTATACTATTCTCTAAAGTTCTGCACGAATTTACTGAAGCAAATATTTAAATTCTGAAGAGCTTTACAGATTATTACGTCTGTCGGTTATCTGGTAGACGGTTGTTTGGTAGAGATCGCTGGTTATCGATAAGACCACCCAGTATTTAGTTTAAGGTTAGATTTCACCATGCTCTGTTAGTAAATAATCAAGGATTAACAGACCATTAAATCTAACCTTAGCTATCAAACGCGTACATTTTGACATATGAGCATGGTGAAACCGGCCCTAAGTTTGGTGGTTTTAACTCCTCAGTTAACTGGTGCACACGGATTGAACCAGTATGGGTCAGCCGGCTGTCCCCTGCCATGTAAAGAGTTAAGTTTGTTTCTATGTTATATGTCAACTGGCTTCGAACAAATCCATACTCAAAAAAATTAATCATACATAACGACAATTCCAACACTGCGATATAGACACACCAGCGACAGCTGCTCTATTAATAAATTAATTAATTAAATATTTATAAGTTGTGTGCAATAAAGTATTTTCTATCCGCTTGTACTTATGCGTTGCTAGGATTACTGGAACACTAACCTGAATGTTGGGTTTCTTATATCCCTTGATATATTTAAATGGTTTAGGGAATATGAAGTTCAACGGGCTCCACGACACACCTTCTGCTTTCAGCGTAAACTTCAAAAACACTTCCTTTTCATCATAATTCTCCCATAGATCTACCTCAATGTCTTGTTTCACGGAACTCAAAGGTTCTGCGTTCCCCGTATATGTTTTACTTTTTATTGGGACAAGACTAGTCCAGTTGAAAACGTCGATTTTAATTTCAGCGTTTATGATTGGGACGAAGCGGTCGTTGATAAGGTACACTTCGATTTCGCCGGTTAGTAGCCGAGTCGGGGAGACTAGAACTGGGGCGAAGAAGTTCGTTGCGAAGTAGTGAAGCATCTTCCAGTTGCCTGTGTATTCTGGAATCATGAATAATTAATCAAGGTTATTTGCTTACATTTTCTTGACTCAATGTCTCATACAAGTCGATATAAAATGACCAGTACCCCAAGTATGAGTTGTGTTTACCATATTTGGTTTTTCGTTTTTGTTCCGTGTTCATTGCGGGTTTGGTATGAAGACGCGATAGAGATACCGATACGGAACTTTATGTTATACTACTAATTTTCATCATACTTGCAGCATAAAGTTCCGTATCGGTATGTCTATCGCGTCTTCATACAAAACCCGCAATGAACACGGAACAAGAACGAAAAACTAAAAACCAAATATGGTAAACACAACTCATACTTGGGGTACAGGTGAAGTACTTACCAATGCTTGACCAAGACGGCGCTTGCCAAACATCGTTCAGCTGCCAGTATAGAGCGCCCATGGTGTACCATTCCGCTTGGCTTTGCCGGTAGTATTCTGATTCGGCTTTCATTGCCATTGCTTGTGAAATCTAAAAAGTATTCGATATTATAATTGTGTTCGATTAGTCTTAGGTCAAGGAAGCTTTTAAATAGATTTGGAGCTATTTTAAAGTATACAAAATTTTTGGTTGTCTCATTATAGTTATTTGAATAAAAATAGAGTGGATGCATAAAAAATATAGGCATCAGACCAGTAAAACATAATGTGATTCAATGCGCTACAAACCAGTTTCGCATGAATATTATTAAAAGTATAATAATCTCCACATGTATTAAGGTCAAATGGGTTGACGGCCTTTATTCGTACCTAAGTCACCCTAAATGTTTAAGAGAAACATATAGTTGTTGGTCTTTTTTATGCATACCTGGGTATCCTGGACCTAGGTGAAAAACGACCATATAAGAGCCGTCCTCTACCAGTCTTCAAAGTTTACGAAGAGTTGCGATAAAATACTTACCTGGCTATAAAACACGAACTTCTCAAAGTGATTTGTATCGTTCCTATCCAAATCAAAATGCTTCAACAGTTGATTCTCAATAAAGGTGTAGCCATTTGGGCTGTGCTGTCTGTGCTTCGAATAATCACTATCAATGCTATAGTCTTTATCGTCATGCGTTGCTGTCTTCATAGCAGCCAGCGTTGGCAAGGACTGGAAGCCGTATTCAGACGCGAATCTAGTTCGAGGATAGATGTTCTTATCCCAGTTATCACCCAAGTAATTGTAGTAATGAGTGTCTCCGTAGTGCGGGTCGTATGGATTATTTGCTATGTATCCTTCCCTCTCAGACTCTATCCCGTTCGTCGGGCTAGATACCAAGTATCGTCTACCTGGATCTATAGACTCTACGATTGGTTTGATAGTGTCAACGTAAAGTTTGATATACTCGCTCTTGTATCGATCGAACTGTGGTTGCGTTTGGTACCAGTTGCCGCTAAGAGCGACTTCGTTCTCGTTATTGCCAGCCCAGATGGCGATAGAAGGATGGTGCTGAAGTCGGATCACGTTGTGCTCTATTTCGGTCTTCACTGATCTGAAATCATTAGACATTCATATTTCCACTCAATGGGTTTTTTATACTTCTAGCTGATGAAACAAGCAGATAGCCCACATGATGTTAAGTGGTAACCATCACCTATAACAAAGCATTGCCTCGTAAGTCACGCACAATAGGAACGTGCCCTACGATGCACTGCCCTGCGTCCATCAACTTGAGGCATACAGATGTTAAGCCTCATGTGCCTGTAATTACACAGGCAACCACACTCTTCAAACCGAAACACAGCAATGGTGCTTGGCGGCAGAAAAAGGCGTGGTGGTAGTACATACTTCCCCGGACGAACCCTTCACAAAGAGCTCTACTACTCTTAAAAATACTCAATGGGTCGTATAGATTTTTAAATATCCTTCTGAGTTATATCTACATGATACACAAAACATACTCCAAATACTCAGGGTCAGTTGGATACATGGAGCAGGCGAACATGAAGTCCTGCCAGATGAGAATGCCGAGCTGGTCGCATCTCTTGTAGAAGTAGTCGGATTCATAGACTCCACCGCCCCAAACGCGGAGCATACCCATGTGAGCGTCTTTGGCGGAGTTGAGAAGGTTTTCCACTGAAAAAGAACATCTTATTTTGTAAAACTGAGTGCATGAAAAATAATTAAGGATTTGTATCTAATATAACCTATTTGTGTTGCATCTCCTTGTTCTGGCAGAATCTGAGCTGGTATCCAGTTGGAACCTTTCATAAACAGGGGGTAGCCATTGATTTTGAAATAAAACGTAAGCCCTTTGCTTGCTGTTGTGTTACCTGAAAAACGTACGAATATAGTTTAGTATATTGTAGTATTCTATCCTCTCATTTCAATTCTATCTATCCTTCAAGGTTTGCTGGAAGAAAACTCTTTTTAGGGTTAAGCTCGCCTTTGTACATGTTTTACATGAATTTTGGCTGAATTTAGGCAAACAACCTGTCGTGTAAAAAATACTTACCGAATATCGAAGGGGGGTGTTCTTCTACGACTTCAATAGTCCTAAACCCAATCAGTTTGTTTTCGTACGAAGCTTGGTCGATGTTTCCTTTTGGAGACAAGCATAAGAAGTACACATCCAAATTGTATAGGGGCTGTTCACCATAACCATTTGGCCACCATACGCTTACTACATTCTGTAAAATTAAATGGGTGCTGTTGTGTATTCAGCATGTGTATGTATGTGGGATATTAGTATGTATGTGTCTTGTTGTTGTCTGTCGTTGACAAAGAGAGTCAAACGCCCTCTGAATATTTAATATCTGAACGACAGAACATGATAATACAAATTGAACGAATGAGCGAGCGAATTAGTGGCAACTTAGCCAATTTTAATTTTTATCGTAATGCATCATCGAACTTATATAACTTATATAACAGGTTATAGGAATAAAACGTTGCAAAGTTGCTCGTTATAATCTCACCATATTGGAAGCATCTAACCAAATACTTGCTTCAATATTTAAAATACTTTACCTCACTGACAGTCATATTCAGGTCAGCCTCAATAGTACCGTCCTCCCTTGCCTCAATATCCAAATTCCTCTCTACTTTAATAGACTCGCTTGCATCCACCGACAGCGTAGCACTTAAATACCCTTTGATAGATTTCTTGCTAAGACTTGACTCAAAATGAGCCCTGACCCGCACATTCCAAAACGCTCCTGCTTTTTCTATGTGAGTGGTTACAGACTTTATTATTGCTCCATTATAATATGATATGTACGCTGGTCTCCTGCAAAAAAGATATACCTACTTAATTAATGTAACCCTTGGAATTGTACCTATATGTACGTATATCTGTCCGTATGGTACGTAAATTGGTTAGTACAGTCATCTTCTGTGCAATGCTCTGTGCATGTGCTCTGTGTCAACGATTACTGATGCGAATACTAAGCTCAATTGCAATCATTTACCTCGACCCGCTATTACCTGCCGTATTTCCTGACACGTCCAGTTGAATCCGTTCTTTGTTATGCCATTTATTTCCAGACATTTCCAGAAAAGGAATGTAGGTGTATGATATACAATATTTTTTACCCAATCAGTAGGTATTTAAGAGTTCTAATTGTCTGGTTTTCTCTAATTTAGTTCTTTTGTCAAGAGATTTGAGTGAGTCTGTCTACTCTCTTCTTCTTGTCGTGTCACTAGTTTCTTTCGAAACAGTGTGGTGAAAGGATTTTAAGTGCGCCTCAAGAGGCTCCTTTCGCGCACTACTACTAATCTACTACTCTACTAATTCCGTCTACTAATCTACATAAGCTTGGTTAGTCGGTACTAAAATCTTAAGCGTATTTATTTATTTCTAAAAAACTTTCTAAACTGTACCAAAGTCCAACCGAAGGGAAGGCGGGTCCCCAATCCCAGCTGAAGGAGGCCTGCATCTTGCGTAGCTGGTTAGCATGGCACTCTCCGTTGTACTCCACTGGAACGCACGCGGGCGCGGTGAAGTACTTGTCCGAACGTATCTTTGCGGCCTCGACTGGAGACGCGAAACGGATCTTCAATTCATTTTTCCCCTTCTGTAATTATTCAGAATTACTTAAACAGATCAGCATAGATGGCGGACCATCGTCAAAACAGTAATGGCTCAACGTCGGGGGAATCACGACCCTCAGTAATGAGGAACACGACGCGAGGAGGGACTTATATAGATAAATCTGATAATCCTGACATTATATGAGGTAGACCTATGTTCAGTTATTCAGGCTATGTAAAATTATATGGGCATTTTGTGAACTTAAAATAGGATTTCACTGTAAAAAATTATAAAATAATAATCTACTAAGATGCAATTCAATCAAATTAAATATTATGTTGCTTTTTTTATGCTTAATATTTAATTATTTCACGTATAAATAGTCAAAGGCTAGACATGCTTGACCAGTCGGCGTCTTCCTGTTTGAAATAGCATACCTATATGTCTTAAAATAATTTATTCTAATAATATTAGGTTATTATTAGAATAACATTTATAACATTAACATTTATTTTTTATTCACATATCGACTTCGATTACATATTATAATCAAGAAATAAATGCATTATAACTTATTTGAATGTTAAGCCTGCTTAAAAAGCAATTCCGTGTTTTTTCTGGTTTTTGCCAGAGAGACATCGTTTTGTAGGTAGGCGTGCGTGTTACCTTGAGATGTGATTTGATATCAAAAGTGTATCTCACGAACATGTTGTTTGTGGCTCCTATTGGACTGTCGTTCAGTTCTACGAAAGCAACGGTATCCACTCCCTCGAAAACTAAATGGACAACTTCGTAAGCGAGGTCTTCCTTAGATACTGTAATGAAATATTAAACGCTGGAAATAACTGAAAATAACTGAAACAACCGCACTACTCCCAAGGCACAGTAGTGTTCCCCTCAGATCGTAATATATAATCTTATTTCAAAGTGAACCTTGTGATTGTATTGAATAAAGACCTTTTTGATTTTGTTTTTTTGATTTTCTTGTAGTACCACCTTAAGGAGTTTTTGGAGATATCTAAGGGGGTAGTCGAGAGGTACGTCCAAATATTACATTTTGCAGTAGTTGGTATTCCATACGTGACAAGTTGCAAGCCCATTGCCGCTGTTAGAATACAAAAAGGTTTCCTCACGAATCACAACACACACCACACAATTCCAACTCCAAAAAAAAGTTAAAAAAATATATGAGTTTTAGTGAAAAGTCAAAAAGTATTTATTCAATTGAATAACAAGTATCACTTTGAAACGTTTCAAAGCTATAGGTGAATCTAGCTCCCGCCAGTTCCACGCGCCTTAAACAAACTTACGGCTTGGTTCCTACCGTTCTTTTTGTATGATCTTTGTTATAAAATAATATACCTACCTAATAATGAAGCTCCAGTGTGGTGCCAATCAAACTTAGAGAGGCGTAATGCAGGTACTCATAACAAAATGATAAAAATGGGATTATAAATACACTAGTGACCCGCCCCGGCTTCGCACGGTTATTGTGGTTTATCCCTAAGAGATTATGCTTGTATTATGCATGTAAACCTTCCTCTTGAATCACTCTTTCTATATAAAAAAATTGCATCAAAATCCGTTGCGTAGTTTTAAAGATTTAAGCATATCATAGGGATATAGGGACAGAGAAAGCAACTTTGTTTTATACTAGAGGTATGTAGTGATGAACTTTGAAGTGTTTTTAATTACATTTGAGCTAAGACTTACTAATAAACCGTGCTGTGTATGTCCAAGTATCGTAGGCCACCCATCTCGTGAGCACGTCGTTGAATCCGAACAGGATATCGCCAATAACGCTGGCATTTTGTAGGTCGGAGTACACACCCCCTGGCACTGTCCCTGCTACTGAGATCGCTGAAATAGAAAATTAATAATAATAATAATAAAATCTTTAGTTCAGACAACTTACAAGTCCATAGTAGGTACACATTAGTTTCACAAAAACACAAATACAAGTTAGTAATGGCTTAAAAATAAAAACAAAAATTAGAGTAAAATAAAATATGCAAACAAATCAAAAACAAACACAACTATTTCGCTAAACTATTGGACGGTAATATAACCATGTTAACCCAATGTGACTTGAATGAATGAAAATTACTTGATTGTACACCAATCTGAACAAATTTACAATAAGTTTTTTTTTCATAGCTTATTTCGTAAAAGTATACTTTAAAATATCAAATAAAATAGTACAATGAGCGGTCTTATCGCTGAAAGCGATCTCTTGACAGACGGTCCTTGGATGGAGAGGATTGTTAATACCGAAGATTTGTCGCAGGAGTACGAGAAAAATTATAAGACTTATAATAGTCTTAACCCAATGTGACTTGAATGAATGAAAATTACTTGATTGTACACCAATCTGAACAAATTTACAATAAGTTTTTTTTTCATAGCTTATTTCATAAAAGTATACTTTAAAATATCAAATAAAATAGTACAATGAGCGGTCTTATCGCTGAAAGCGATCTCTTGACAGACGGTCCTTGGATGGAGAGGATTGTTAATACCGAAGATTTGTCGCAGGAGTACGAGAAAAATTATAAGACTTATAATAGTCTTAACCCAATGTGACTTGAATGAATGAAAATTACTTGATTGTACACCAATCTGAACAAATTTACAATAAGTTTTTTTTTCATAGCTTATTTCGTAAAAGTATACTTTAAAATATCAAATAAAATAGTACAATGAGCGGTCTTATCGCTGAAAGCGATCTCTTGACAGACGGTCCTTGGATGGAGAGGATTGTTAATACCGAAGATTTGTCGCAGGTGTACGAGAAAAATTATAAGACTTATAATAGTCTTACATAGACTTACATTACATAAATAAATATTAATATATATTAACATCCAAAATTATAATATATAACAATACAAAATATTATAATTCGAAACAATAAATTTAGAATTGGAGTAGGTAATTCATCGTCGCCGCAAACATACAGCGAAAAGGAATTCATTATGATCGGTTTTAAAGAAGGAAAATAATAAAAGAAATGAATTATTATGAATACCTAATGAAAAAGAAAAGACTAACTGCTAATCATTATTTGATTATCACAACTGTTAAACAAATTCTCGCTCACAATCTCAGCTGCTTATATCATTTCATACACATTTTACAGGAAAACTTGTTTCGATCAAGATTATATATTTGCTGAAACTTTGTCATGTTATTCGTCGAAATTCGGTTAGTGAATTGCGATTTTTCATAAATTCTTTCGTTATTTTATATCTTTAAAAATGTTGAAATGTGCGAGCGAGAAGTTATTTGACAGTGGTCAACCTCTTAAGAGTGTCATTAGGTAAATGACGTACCATAAATAGGTTAATGAACGACTAACCCTGTTAAGTGGTTGATTGAGTATACACACTGCAGAATGCAATATTTTAGCCATTCTGCTGTGTTTCATTAGTAAAACAAACCATGCTAATGTGTAAGCAGTCAATAAAATTGTATTGACTGCTACAAAGCTGCATAACACAAATAGGTACGTAAATAAACGTCATTAAGTACCACAGTACGTTACTAGATAAAACGATCACTTACATCCATTTTTGTTCTCCAAAGTCCATGCAACTCTTTTGTTATCCGAGCCCAGCATAAATCTTCCCTCTGCGTTACAAACTGCCACCAGAGTCAGACACAAGAATATGAACGTGCTCATTGCGCTGATATCAGCGGCACTATGAGACTGTTTTGACTAGGTACCTATACATATTTTGATAGCGGATCTGCGGGGACCCGTTAACCGATATCAATAGACGAGATAAATCACAACAACATAATACAGACTAAAATATATAGGTAGGTACATAAAATGTTGTAGCGCCTATTTTTTTGATGAAAGAAACGCGATCGTATGTCGACTATCGTTTCTTTGAGGAATGCCACCTTCGGTAGATTGTGAGTGGTCTAAATATTACAGTGAGTTCAATAATAATGGTTCACTGCCTGTACGGACATTGATATGAAGCCCCACTGGAACAGCTTATCGATGTACGGGTATTTAGCAACGTCTGCGGCTGGCGACTGATCGGCAAAGGCGGAACGATGCGGATTCGATTCTTGAGGGGTGACGTAAAATATTAGAATAGGTGATTGCTAAGTTATTCGTATATTAACCTCAATTTTGATAGCCACGTTAGGAAAAGGGTAGAACTATGTTTTTTATTTATGTGTTCGAGTGAGCGATATCTCTAAGTTATAGAATCGGCAATATGTTTGGTTGCATTAAAATAAGGAAATCATCTGTATTATCATTTTGTAGAGAAAAAAATCCTCTTTACGATGGCATACTTAACTCAAAAGTGCAAAATTTTGAGTTGGCACGGTAATAGTTGTGACGTGCGATATGTCGAGGATAACTCTCAAACCATTCGTTCGTGCAATTTTCATGAGATTAGTGGTTGGATAAAATTAATTTAACTAGTGGTTCGCCCCGAACTAAGATTTCGTGATGTCCGGTCCAGTGTTACATTGATACCAAAGCAAACTCGATATTTGGCCTCTGACTACCTCCTACCTAGGTACTTGGGGTAACCAATTGTATCTCAAAAACCCTACTATCCTTCCTACTATCCTACTAATATAATAAACGCGAAAGTTTGTAAGTATGGATGGATGGATGGATGGATGGATGTTTGTTACTCTTCCACGTAAAAACTACTGAATGGATTTTAATGAAACTTTACAATAATATAGCTTATACATCAGAATATATATATATATATATATAATATATTTATTTTATCGCCTTTAAAGTATGCTCCTTCTGAAACGATACACTTACGCCAACGAGTACTTAATCCAATCATCAAAACAATTTTTAAACGCTTTTTCTGGAATTGAGTTCAGTTCTCGCCGTGAATTCTTCTTTATGTCTTCTCTCGAATGAAAACGGGTACCACAAAGCGGTAATTTGAGTTTAGGAAAAATAAAGAAGTCGACATCTGGTGAATAAAGTTGAGGCTCGATGGTATTTTTGAGTTTTTGTCATAGTTTCGTTCACAATTATGTTTCTTTCGCTTCGCTCACGCGATCAATTAACTAATCGAACTAATGTTATCACTATCATTCAACAACACCTTAAACATTTATCCATGATCACGCGTTGGTGTGAAAAGCTTATTTTAGGGCAAACTACTTGTGCGTTTTTGCTGCAATTTATCAAATTCGACCGTACACCTATAGCATTTCCTATAGCTAGGTACGTTAAGAATGTCACGGGTGCTAGGTAGTAACAGCGAATAAACCTACACTTTCGTGGAATAAACAATGGCCTATTGAACAACGAAACATTATATGGAGAAAACATCGACATAGAAGGTAATTTGATACGGTGCGGTGTTGGCTGTTGGTAGGTACTGCTCTTACAATATGCGTATAATCTTCGCTTGTCCGGTAAATAAAGCTGAACAGGTTTGATACTTTCATTCTTGTTGTCTGGACTTCTATGCGTTGATTTGCTTTTAGTTTTTCGAGTTAGGTACCTACCCTACCGTCCACCATACTCAGTGGTGTAGCTAGGTGGACAAGGGCCCCGGTGCATAGATAATGAATCGGGGTGAAAAATTATAACTAAAAAGTTGACAGGTAGAATTGTTGAATTGATCTCAAAAAAAAATTGTTAACCAGCTCAAAGTTTTCCTGCTCCGGGAGCTGGCTGACCCTCTCTTTTCAAAGCTTAGGTGAGAGGGCCCCCTGAGCTCCGGGGCCCTAGTGCACTGCACCACCTAGCCCTCGATAGCTACACCACTGACCATACAATTCGGGATGGCTACATAACTCTATAAATAAATAACCCTACACAAGAAAAACCTGTATGCCGCCACAGATAAGAGAAGATGCCGCCGCCCCGACTTGTTTCTTCTTTGAATGTTACCTACGATACGAAGCAGAGTAGGCACTCTAAATCTTTACGCAGCAACGAGTAGTAGCCACTACTCGTTGCTGCGTAAAGATTTAGCGTGGTTTTTACATTTCCAAATAGTAAAGAAATAGTAGAAAAATATTTATAGGTATACTGTGGTTTAGAGCTGTAGGTATCCTCGTTCGTTATTATTCCGTGTTCTGACGTATCTCAAAAAACCACAGTAAAAAAATCTGTGTCAGTGTCAAAACCGTAAACTACTTTTTGCCAGATCCAAACCCCGAAACTTTTTTTACTTTATTTGAGTTAAAAAGTTTAATGAGATTCCTAAAGATCTGAGCTTTGCTTTGGTCTCGTGAATGGACAGAATTACGCTATTTGAAGAATTCCGATTAATAGAAAGAAGTGAAAATGAAGTTAATGGAGCTTGGAAAGGTATGGTTATTACTATACGGTTATGGCCCTACGGTTTATGTATATAAATGATTTCCATAAAATAACCTATGCATCTGAACCTAAGCGTAGCAGTGCAATAAAATAGTAGTACCTACTATTAAGCGTTTAGCACGACAACATTCAGCTGGAAATATCTTATCTTCTGTAACTGTGATTGCAACCAACTGGGTGCCCTTCCTCACATTCAGTTCAGTAACTCACTCTTGACTCTACCGTCATTGCTACACTATTGTTCCACACACACACTTAACTCATTAAACTACAAGAGTTCTCAACTGAATGTTGGAAATGTGTAAAAACATTGGAACGTGCTTCATGCAATTTTACCCTAAGGGGCAATCTTCTAGTTATCTATATATCTGATAGTTATCTGCTAGTAGCTTTACGAGTAGATCGGTGGTAACTTATCTGAAGGATGCTCGACCAACACCTTCGATAAACATAATAGCTTTGTTTGCTCTCCTGCTTAAGTTGCTTGTTTTTTCACAGGCGCTCACTTGCTGTTATTCTTCTTGGCGTTTGTTTTCGGGTCGTTCTGCACTTTCTGCTTCCACATGCTAATGTACTTGTTTGACGAGAAGTGTGTGCTCTTCCCTAAACTATTGTCGCTTACATCGCTGAGGCATAATGTGATCTATGAGTTTATTCCTGAGGATAAGGACAGAACGGATAGTGAGAACCACCATTTTATATCTTGTAGATGGTTTTTAGCGGTAAATGCGGTAAATAAATGCTTAACAGTAGCTGAATTTTACATTAATAGTTTATTATTTTTTGTTGTCTTTTGTAATTTTTATTCGATTGCAAGTTTTTACCGGTTTATGAGATAAGTATCTGTAAAGTGATCATCATCATCAGCAAGTAGAAGTCCACTGCCGGACATAGCCTCCCCTACATTTCCAGGAAGAACGATTATCAGCACTCTCCATCCACCAA
Organism: Chloroclysta siterata; assembly: GCA_932294275.1. Classification (NCBI taxonomy): domain Eukaryota; kingdom Metazoa; phylum Arthropoda; class Insecta; order Lepidoptera; family Geometridae; genus Chloroclysta; species Chloroclysta siterata. The sequence goes on from OW028590.1 coordinate 5,210,636, forward strand.
CTTAACCGCAACCTTCACGATGTCGTCGGTCGGTGAAGGTATACCGTGTAAACAAAAATAAATAAACAAAGTCATCTTCAACAGTGCTTCCAGTGGACTTCCTTAGTACGCAATGGGTGGAAAAGAGCGCTTGTTACCTGCCCACTTACGTGCCTCTGGTGTCCGGGATCTTTGGGCTTGTGTGGACGACCATGTTCTTGATGTGCTCTACGGGAAGTCGGACTCTCACTGGGTTGGTATATGTACCTACCTATCGTAGATGCAGATCATTCATGGTTAACATACCTTCCTACTGCCCGCACCAAGCGCTTTGCTTCAACTTTCATAATGCGTACTACGGCCAAAGAATGGAATTCCTTACCGGTGTCTGTTTTTCCGAATGCCTATAATTTTTGGATGTTTCCAAGACAAGAGTGAATAGGTATTTTCTAGGTAAACGTGCCACACCATCGACCCCATCAACACTTAACATCAGATGAGAGTGCGGTCAAACGTTTTACCTATAGTTCTAAAAAAAGCGTTACCTACTGTTTTTATAGATTACATACCTTTGTATTTTATTACTACATTTTGGAAATATGCTGATACTCAAATTAAAAATTATGTCATATCTTGTTTATTATTATTGTACCTCGAATCCGAGTTTTATTTTTTGTTTTCGGTTATATAAGTATAAGGTAGCAGTAGCACGATAAGCGGAAAAAACTCGCACTTGAAGTGCTTTCACTTGGTTTTCGTTTTGCAATAAGTAGGTAGGTATGCTGTCAATGATCACAACAAAAATAACCTACATCACAATTTCGCAAAGGCCGGTCTCGTTACTTCCAATTCGGACACGATTGTGTAGTAGGTTTGTTAATTCATGATTCATTTAGTTAAGTCAAGAATAAAGTTTTCTTTATTGTTTATTGTACACAAAACAATACATAAAAAGTCATGTAGGTACAAAAGCGAGCCTAACCCTTAGTAGTCTTCCAGCAAACCTTACAGAATAGAGAGAGCTGATTATATTGGTGGGAAGGTGTATAAACATAAAAAATACATTGATAAAGAAGAAAAGAGAACAAGATAGAAGTAAGAGAAATTTCTAGTGGTCATCAGAATTATCAGCTGGTTGGACATCCACTGCTGGACATACACATCCCATATTATAATGCCCTGACGAACTGTATTGAACCTTACCAATTTTTCCGCTGTTTTCCGCTGATATTTAAGGACCAGTTGGTAGAAGCAATTGGTTCGTTCAAACATAGGAAAAATTGACAATTCGTCTGTATTAACTTATAAAGTCTTATTTAGTTTGCAGAGACCATGGCGGGTAGTGCCACCTGTTTTTGCCTTCTCTTTAGCCATGGGTGGCCTTTGTATCTACTCGACTACAATGACACATTATGGTCTTCAAGAGCTCTGTGTCAAACTGGGAGAGATCACTGGCAGCTCCACGTAAGACCCTTTTGCTACGTAATACCACAGATAAGAGAATACTAGTAGTAATACTCACAACTATATAGTAATTCAATGTTAAAAATTACACTAAATCCTTAATTTTCCATACAAGGAATTGAGGATTATAAAGCTTCAGCTCATTTGAAGTGTTGAATGTTCGTAAAAGACCACGAAAAAACCTAAAGAGATCAAGCAATAAACTGCTTTAACAATTTTTCACTAACAATTAATCATCAGTAGGTAGAAAATTATTGTAGCTCTTCAATTCATTGGTATCGTTACTCTTAGTGTTCCCGCACACGGGCCTCCGGGCACAACCACAAAACGCCGCCGCTGGCAAATTTCCTGTAGTTTTCATACATTTTATATGAACTCGCCGCACACGGTTGATGCCGGTAGCCGCCACACGCTACAAATCGTCGCTGCTCGCTTCGTATGAAAACTACAGGAAATATGCCAGTGGTGGCGTTTTGTGGTCGTGGCCGGAGGCCCGTGTGCGGGAACACTTAGGGAACTTTTCAGGTGTTCATACACTGTCAATGTGGCTACTCTGGCATACGAGCGACGTATTCGGGGAGTGTACCAGGCGACCCGCCTTACCATCGTCTCTGCCTGGCTGCACACCTGCTGCTGGCTTCTATCAGCTCTACTCGCGCTGGTTCGAATCCTGCTGGCTGTGGACTTCCAACTGGTGCGGATCAGCGTAGATTTAAAGGGAGACTTAGATAAAATACTGGTAAGTTCTTACACATTTGTCATCGTTTTACTAATTAAAAGTAAAAAATTGCACCATGTAGGTACTTCAACCGTAAATCACCTTCAACATAAATGGATTATGTACCTACCATTTTAATTATTAAACTAAACAGAATTCTTTCAACCTCTATTTGACTATGGTATTGTTATCATTTAGGAAAATCACGAAGAACAGATACGGATAGTATCTCCATCAGACCGTGGCAGTGGTGTGAATATTCAAAGTAATTCCGATCTTTCTTCTTTATCATTACAAAGCCAAAGTAGCACTGAAATGCGTTTTGAAAACAAAACTGACACGGCAGAATCTCTTGCCACTGACATCGCCAACCTCACGGCGCAAAGCGATATACTTTTTTTCGCCCATGAACAACCTACTCACACTTCGGAACTATCATTAGTCCCAGAAGAGCGCAATAAATTAGCTAGACTCATAGCTTACCAGTCCTGGCCGAAAGAAAAGCAATTCGTTGTGAAAATTTTGTATGATTTAATAGATAGCTTGGAATTGCACGAAAGCCCTGCAGAATCTCCACCCCTCAGCTTATCGAATTCTAGCTCGATGGTGCTAACAAGCGATGCCATGACCAGACAATACGGGCAAGAAACCATATCTTCCAAATCGCCCATTTTAAACGAAGATAGTAAGCAACGGTTCGAATCTGTAAACTTGCAAGAGGCTGAAAACGTGGCAAAAGAAATAAAAAGACATTTAAAGGAGATACTTTATCGACAATTAGTTGAATTGCCGATTAACACTGATATTACGGCTCCTAGCACTTCCAAGAAAAGAGGACACATCGCTTTTGAATCATCTATGAATATTACTTCTGAAATGACACGAACTTTACAAGAAAACTTAATTAAAGGTTTGGAAGATGCCGATCAAGACCAGCCAATAGAAGTTAAGAAAAAATCTAATCTAAAAAACATTGGTGTTCAGACTGATGAGCAGAAAAAAGATGCGAAGAAAAGCAAACAAAAAGTGACAATATCAGAAACTAAAAGTACTTTTATTGAATCCACACGGTCTTCTACTGAAAGCCTTGGGAACCAGCGTACGGATGATAAAGATACGCAAACGAACCCCAAAGAAAAACAAGATTAGGTAAAAACGTTTGACGTACTCGTTTGGGTTCTAAGTATGCATCAAACAGTAGTTTAGATGGTTATATTTTCTACGCAAATATGTTTTATCTACGGCAGCATAATAAAGACATATGAACCTACCTAGTTTTGCTTGTAAGCTTGTAGGGGTTGACGTAGAGTACATAGAGAAAAAATTCTAAACTTTATACACTTAGCTATAAATATTTTAGAATTTTATTGTCCCTGTGTGCTAGACTGTTTTAAACAGGGGAACTCAGTCGCGGTCAAGGCAGTTATTTATTCGATTTTTAAGAGGAAAGGATACCCGAGAGACTTGAAAAATAAGTATTTGAATAAAATGTTCCTGTCTCGCTGCATGCCGCCGCCGCGCCCCAGGCAAGAAAGAGACAACTGCAGCTCATATCGTTTATTGTACATAATTATTGACCAAAACAGCATTTCGTAGTCGACTGTTTACCCTCCCAAAAGATGCCCAATCGTTTATTTTTAAATATAAATATACAAAACCTTCAGCTATGCCCCTATGTTTTCATTTAAATATGCGTCATTTTTTTAGGATGAGTGTCTTTAAATGTTTAAAAAATTAGGCAATATTTCTAGTTTTTGAAGACTCCTACTTCCTATGATAATTAGAATATAAAATAAACAAGAAAAATATTTGCTCTGGTGTCATTATCCAGGGAGGAAACTGTCGACTACGTTTGTATGGAGAAAGAGCTAGTATCCTTTCGTCTTAAGACAGATAAACAACGGTTTGAAGTTAAAACCAGCTTTTGGCTAGTTCGAATGACGGTTCTTCAGCCAAGGTGATGAGGGCATTGCATAAAATATAAATTAGCCGTCGTTACGTATTTATATTAGGAATGTCGGTGTGTTTGACTTGTCATGTTCATTGAGCCTCTCTCCAAGTTTATTGACTCGGCCAAGGTTAATGTCGAAACTTTAGTTTTTTTCTAGTTATGCACTAAGACAGAGCGTTCTGGTTGTTTTATTACACGTAATTACAATTTCCTCTTGTAAACATTACTTTTATCAGGCATATTATGAAGGCATACAACGTATTACGCAACACGTATATTTAGTTTATTTTGGTCGAATTTTGTATCACTGATGTTGAATTTCTTTAGTTTGACCCACACTCCTCCGTCTGCTGCATACACAAGAGAAGATGCCTTAATTTTCATTGGCACTGGAGTTCTTTCAGCTAGGTGTATCTCAAAATTGTGGAGTACCTTTATTAGTGCCATCTTTGATTGAATGTATCCTTGTCGTATTCCTAAAAACATAAAAGATACATTTATTAGTCAGGTACCTATAGTGTAATTTAAGTAGACTAGATGCTAGATTTATTATTAAAATGACCTGTAAACCTGGTCATGCCAATTTTATTTGAAAGTTCGTACCTATAGTATTTATGTCCCTAATGAAAGTTGAAATATGAATGCTAAAGGTAACATGATTGTATTTTTAGAGCTATCTTTTTCTGAGAAAAACTGCTTGTGAAACTATCAGTTACTAGTGTTATCCCGCGCAACTTTGCTTGCGTAAAGCTATTTTCAGTCAAGTATTTTCCTTAGTGCAGTACTAAAACAGGAAACTACCCCCGTTTCATGTTTCTAGGACAGTTGTAGTCAGTAGCGTAAGAGTTTCATTATATTATATTATCGCGAGTTATCTTAGACATCTCGATAAAATACGATATAAAGCTTTTATACTCGTAGCTTTACGTCTGGAAAGCGTACGAAAGCGGCTTCCTATATGGCATCACGTTTTCTTGCCACTTGGGTAAAGTCTTGTTGAGCTATGAGGATAGGCTGGTTCACTTTGGGATCTCCACACTCGAGGATCGATGACGAATGCTCGACACCATGTTTCTATTTAAACTAGTGAATGATATCATTGATGCTCTAGACCTGCTAGCTTCAATGTCCTCAGTTCCTAATAAACTACCCAGAGTGTCAAGGTTTAACCTATTTTCACTAAGTGGATTTAAGACCAATCTGGGATTTCACGCACCTTTATCTAGGATTGTTAGACAATATAATGCATGGTCATGTCATATAACATTGACATATTTTCTGAAAGTGTGCAAGCACTAAAAAAGCAAATTTTAAATCAGATGACATATAAACAATTAATAAATTTGTGTTCAATTTATTCTTGTATTTTCATTTTCTCTTTTTATTTCTTTTTCCATTTTTGTTTTGTAAATTAAACATATTTTTTTTTAATATTTTTATGTCTTCGCCTGTAACTGCAGTGGCATTTAATTTATTAAAACCAATGTTTTTAAACGCATGTAACGGTGTACTTACAGTGCGTTGGTGATCAAATAAATAAATTTATAACGTATAAATAATATAGACAAATAGATAGATTCTCACCTAAACATTTTCTTGGCCCTTCTCCAAACGGCATCCAATGACATGGATGTAACTTGGCCTTATTTTCTGGAGTAAACCTTTCTGGATCAAACTTTTCAGGATTTGGAAATATATCGGGATCCATATGTATGGCATGTATGGGAACAAACACCAATGTGCCCTTCTCTATTACCAAGTCGCTGTTGGGTACTTTGTAATCTTTGTTACAACGTCGAAACAATGCTCGCATTGATGGGTGCATTCGCATCGTTTCTGAAAAAAAAACGAATAAATAAGCTTTCAAGGACAATATACCTAAAGGAAAATCTGTGAAACTAGAGTTATCACAAACTCGAAACTAAGTAAATCATAGAAATAATATTATTTGTGCACCACTAGATCACGAAGGAAGATTTACTTCGTATTATACAATATTTAGCTTAGAAGAGACCTAGCCAATAATTAATACAAAATTGAATATTCTTAAATAGATGACTTATTTTACTCCTCGAAGATATTTAAAAAAGACGGATTTACACCTACGTACGATATCGCATTTGGTAGAACCATACATAATATATCGGCTTTATTGAAAGTTGACACATTCGTAAGGAATATTTTTCTTTTAATAGTATGAAACAAAGAATGCTATACCGTCTGAAGATCATCTATGATAATTTTATACCCATTCACAACGCAAAAAGTGCGCGAAACTCTCGATGTAAAATGATTTTATGCAATACTATGTATAGTTTGACCGTAAAAAGTTCATCGCAATGTGTAGTATCAGCTGTCGCATACAAGTGTCCTTGGCACTTTCCTTACACAGCATGTTGTTGTACCGTTTACTTTAAACAAATTTTAATCATTCCCCTTTCATTTTCTTACAACATCTTGTTGTTACTCACCATCAAGTATCATGTTTAAATATACCATTTCGTTTTGTGCCTCGTAAGTGCATTCGCCTTTGTATTTTGCCAGTATCCTTTGTACTTCTTCTCTAGCTCTGGTCTGTATGTGAGGGTTTAGAGCCAATTGATAAGCAGCAAATTGTCCCGTTGTGGCTGAAGTTTCGTATCCAGCGATCATGTATAACATGGCATTCGCTGCTACGTCCGTCATCGAGAAAGGGAAATCCTTGACGTGTTTAATCAGACCTACAAAATATAGTAGAATTTTAAAAATATGAAAACAAGGAACAGTAAAAACCGGGAAAGGTTTTATTATATTCCTACTAATAGTCTCTTTATTCTTTTTTTTTCGAATTTATAAATATTTATTTAAAACAAGTTAATTAATTAGTCTATGATATTTTATATTAGAAATGTTTCACTGTACCTTTTTCATCAATAACTTGACCGTTCTTTAGTTCAATCAAAGATTGGAGAAAATCATTACGTCTATAATTATTATGTAGGCGGTGCTCTACCGTGTTTTTCACTATTCCGTAGTAGAAGTTTTCTATTTGTGAACTGATTCGTCGTATTTTCAAAGAATGGAATAAATCTGGAGCAAAAAACGCAAACGCTCGTATTGTTCTCCTGAAAATGTAAAAGTAAAATTGAATACCGAAGGATCCAATCCAAGCCAAATGTAACAAACGCTAATATTTAAACTTTCTACACTATCTTCTACATCAGGTAGACTTCAGAGGTTACTCACCAGTAAAAAGATTTATGATCAAAGTATTCGTGCCCCAGCACATAAAAATCCGATTTAGGGTTGTTGAACCCATTGCACTCAACACCGAAACCTATGCTCCCAATAATTTCCATGGCATATTTTGAGTAAAATTCGGAGAAATTGATTCCTTTCCCACTAGATTGCAGCATTGAAACATATTTTAAAGCTTGATTAGCAATGTCTTCTACTATCGGATACATGGTTTTCAGTTTACCCGGAGTAAATGTTGGCGTCATTTTGAGCCGCAAGCTTTTCCATTTTCTGCCGTAAATATTGAATAAGTTCGCCGCTAGTCTGTCCCCGATACCCCCGGAATATGTTCCTCGGGATTGAAAATTTTCAAAGTCCTTCATGAGAATCTGTTTTGCTATATCTAAATCATTGATCAGCAACACAGGTCGGTGGAATGAGTACATACCAACATACGGCAAATGCTTGTATTTGAAGTAACTGTCGATGTATGGTTGGAAAAATTGGTGCTTCTTTCTGATGACATCTCTAATATTGCCAAATGGGAACACAGGTGCAGGTCCAGAAACTCCTCTTCTAGACCAGTATGTGAACTTGTGTTGAAACCATAGATAAATAAATAGAGCGACTGCTATTGTTGAGAAAATTCTTTCATAAGTTAGTAATGGCGTAAATAGAAAAGTCATTTTCACTTCTACCTCAAATAGAAATATTGTATTTTTAAATTAATAGTCAGATTTTTAAACGCGGTCTTAGTGGTAAAGTATGCGTGCCAGAGGACATGAGGGATCGAACTAAAGAGCTGGTGCAAAGCTTCGCTGCACAAACTGCTACCTTACTCTAATAGTTTCATAATATCGCCCATGACCCAGGCCTCTAAAGATCTTCGAACATGTTTTCGAGACTAACAGAACGTAACTTAAAAACGCGTTCAAAAACAGAGGCGTATTTTGCACATACGTATAATATTACAAATCAAGGGCAACATTGAATGTCAGTCGTTTGATGACGAAACCATAATTTCGTTGTATACTTCCAATGAAATTATAAAATTATTTATTTATTAAATACTTTATTGCACAATAATTGCGTCGTATCTTAAATATAAACGGTTAATTAAATAATACGAAAATAAACTGACTATTTACGTAGTAATAAAATCAAATCATTTTTTTTTTCGGACAAGTATATAAACAATCCATTGTGTTGTTAGTGAGTAGTAGATTAGCCTAATTGTTGTTAGTAATAAAGTAAAAATACAATAATTTATAAATACAATTATTTACAAGAGAAGGTTAACAACTGGTACAATCACACATATTGATTGTATCAATTGATCTCCCTCCGTACGAAATGCCTCCACATAGGGAAGGTACATCTCTCCGCGACAGTTTTTAGGATATTGTTGTGGCTACCTCGTATTCTACCCATCAGAGAAGCTGTCTTTTTGCGGATGAAGACATAGTCATACAATCAGACATCCATCTCATACTGCGCAAACATCTCCGAGGCAGTAATCCCTAACTCAAAGTTATATAAATTATTATTTCTTAGTAAGGTTACATGGGTCGTAATTGTAAAATAAAATAAAAATTAAGATCTCTTTGGTTTATTTTAATCAAGAACGGTAAAAATAACTACCCTACTTTTCCAACCGTTAAAGGTTAATATAAGGGTACCTACTATTCAGTAGAATCCGCTCCTTCTGCTTTAACAAGTTCCCGTCTCAGTTCGACCAAATGCTTCAAATACTCTGTCGGCGTTCTCGGTGGGGCATGTTTCCGGTCCCCCATTCTAACAGTTTTGAAATCATATAAATAACCTTCGTAATTGTTTACGGCGCCATCCAAATCGTTACAGGAATCCAACAAGTTTCTTTCTATATTATCATACTGAATACTTGATCTCTTATTGGCACGCTTAAACCCATATTTATGTTGATCTTCATAATTTTGGCTTAAACTATCACTAGAGCTATAGTTATTGCTTAATCTATCGTCCGCCGAAAAACTATTACTTGCTTCATTGTTCAATCCTAAAAATTCTCTATAAAACCTCGCATGTGTTGTCCTATACCTGGGATTACTTTTGTAAACTGGAACGTAGTGTTTTTTCAAATTATCCATTGTTTTAGTCGCCGACGTTCCCTGCTTCCAAATAAAAGAATTCGTTTCCACTTTACTCAAATCTGTCGAGTCTGATACCATGCCATCACTAATTGTTGCGTTTTCTCGTTTAGTCGAAATATTAACGTCGCTAAAGCCATAATTTGTTGTTCCTTCATTTTCGTTATTAGAATTCCAGTCAGTTTGTGAAGCTATATCAATAGCATGAGTTGTAGAAGCGTCTTTAAAAGTAACGATTCTTTTTGAATCTCTTTCTTTAGGAGGAGATAGCACTATGTTATATGGATACATATTAGTGTTTCGACCTAAAATCATGTTCTTAATATGTCCAGAACTTGTTGTTTTTGTTGGATCTATGGAAATTCGTGGTAACGTACAATCTTCTGAGTCCTGAAATTCATCACTTTGTTGTGCTGATTCTGAAGATTTTGTTGTTATACTCAAAACGTTATTTGGTATGTTGTGTGGAACTTCAATATCGTTAATTATTACAGCTGATGCCGGCTCAATTTTTTCTTCATCAATGTTAATATCGCAGTGATTTGTCAATAAGTCAGGTGTTGGTGTAACTTTTTTTAGAGGATTATTTATTATTGGTTCAACATTGTCATCTGAACTTTGAGATTCAGAGTCGACAAGATATGTTGAAGATATATTAATGCTGATGACTGGACTAATGCTCTCTTCTTGACTTAGCTCGTTATCATCACTGATGTATTTTGCTAAATTCAACGCTCGTTTTTTTCTTCTTGGTGGCGGTATAATTGGAGTTTGCGTCCATTGCTCACATTTCACCGCAGCATCCGTCATCATATAAGAATTTTTACATACTACTTTTTTATTCTCGGTAATAGTGGCTGTGTCACTAAAATGTAAAGTGCCATATTTTGATCCCACTGCTATTTCTTTACAGCGCGGTGTCATTGGTACTGTTTCAGTTCCTACGTCCCGGTAAAGTGTAAAAGGACGTTGGCTTTTTACAATGTATGATTCTAAGTCTGTCTGCACATCAACACTTTGATCCTTGACTCGTATGACATATTTTCTAGTTTGCGTGTAAGCAGGAATACCTATCCTTCTCTTATTTCGAATGGCTTTTTGACTTAAGTCGATCAGCCTTTGCCGGGCATTTGTGCAAATTTTCAGTTCGCTTAGAGGTTCCATGATTTTTCTATCGACTATTGATTCCATCTTGGACACGGCGGCTTCCTCTTTCTTTTTCAATTTTGAATACAATCTTTCAGTCACCGATGCTACAATTTCTGCTCTCTGATTGTCATGCAAAATTGGGACATGTGCCACTTTTGGTTTATCATTTCGTTCACTTCCGTGTATCTGGCTCGGCAAAGAAGTGTTAGAGCTATTTTGATGAGGGGTTAATTCGTCCAGTTGTAATATTTCCTGTGACCTGTACTGACGTTTTTTGTGCCTGAGTGGTGCCACTACCTTCAAATCAGTACTACTACTGGTCCTTTCCAAAGCAGGAACGAACAGCTTGTCCACTTCCTTGTTTATTTCTTCAACGATTTTTATGTTTTTATCCATCGTGTTTATGACATCCGAACTTCCGCTAATTTTTGACGATGTTGACAATTCAGCGTCTGGTCTCGGATGTAACCTGCTCATAATGGAACCTATTTTTGTTTCCGGACTTTCAATCCCAAGTTTGTTTTTGTTCACATTTAGCTCCCAGTGATGCTCATCGTATGAGATTTGTCCAGTTTCAGGGGTCTGTCAAAGTTTAAAGTGGTTTAAAATAAAAATAATTGAGTTCATTACATTTAAACAATGCACTAAACTTACGTATTGGATGAAATTTCTGGAGAGTTCAGCGACGAGCTGATTGAACTGCGCCTGAAGAGCGGCTTTGGAGGTGACGTAGACTCCACTGTCGGGAAGCTTCGGAGTAGGCAGTTGTCTAGCGCGCTCCGCCCAGCGTAAGGTGGATGCTGACTCACCGTAACAGGAGATACTTGGAGACACCGCTGTTAACATATAAATGGTTTAAATGTTAACATATACACACAAATAAAATAAAAAACTAATTTAAAGGTATCTTTATGGTATTGTAACAGGGAAGAAATATAAGAACGCAGAAGACTTACTTGCTATGATAAAAGTGCTTGCGCCGCCTGTGAAGCAGTCTTTGAGCAGCCAGGTCAGCGCGGAGTCTCGATATGGTACAAAGCGACCTCGGCCGCTGCCGCCGCTAACTAATATTTCAAAACAATCATTAGAAATTATAAATACCTATAATAATAAACACGTTTAATTGAAGCAGCTTTAAGTCTATGTTAAAAGGTATTTATTCGGTAAAATCACAAGGATCACTTTGAATCGTTTTAAAAGCTAGGTGAATTTAGGCGCCAGTTCCACGCGACCAAGCCTATACAGGGTGTTAAAATACTAGTATTGAAAACTTCATGGGGCTAAAGTACCCATCAATATGAATAATTTTTTCTAAGGAACCAACACTGTGAACGCGAAAATAAAACAGCTGTTTCATATATTTTAGCGAGGTAGGTATTGAACTTTTTCGGTAGGTACTAGTATGTTAACACCTTGTATAGAAGATTAGTATTGACTAATCTTCAGAAATTATTCTTGGGTACTGCCGAGTTTCGTGTGATCCTTTTAAAAAAATAATTTGAACCTTCAGTGTGGTGCCAATTCCTCTAATCTCATATCTGTGGTGAGGCGTAGGCAAGATAGAAATTATATGTCAATGCAATCACCCCAAGAGCATACCATGAAATTCTACACACGATGTAGTTAGGTACGGTTTCACTGCGTTTTCGTTATTATTTTCAAAAAAATGTTTTATAAACCTTCAACATAGAAGGTTTTCTTTGTAAATGATTCAGCTAGCGTTATTCTAGCTAGACAGGGCAGTGCATCGTGACTGATTGAACTGTTTATTGTAAACAACGTAATGCGTTCATCCTTCAGGCTCGTAAGTAGCAAATCTAATGCTGTTCCACGTTAGATGTTTGCTTTGAACTGTAATTAGCCCTTGGGTGACACCATCAAGACCCTGTATCAGGACATGCGATCAGATGATTAAAACGAAATTAATCATTTTCTTATAATGGTCGACGCAAAGTTTAGGTCGGATTTCCTGGAACTTAACGTAGGCAAATCATCATCAAAGAAATATAAATAACCAGACTCTTAAGAGACTGGAACCTTTGCGAAATTTGCGCCACTTATACACCTCACTAAACACATACAATCACCACAATATAGTCATACACTTTGTAGTCAAAGGACGGTCTATTCATTGTAAAACAAAAAAAATCTATACACGCAATTCTCTCACCCCCTTTTCCCACACCTTCACATTTTTGATTTTGTATTTTTTTTTTTTAAATATGTAAAATAAACTTAACCTAAAGCTGAGATGACGTTGCTAAGTGCCACCAAAGACTTGTTAATATTAGCTCCTTCCTTCTGCCTGCCGCCGCCACAGCCTTCCCAGCTTGCTTTTTCACTATAAAACAAAAGAGTAGCATAACCAAAATTATAGGGATATACAGTGCCTCAGGGGATCACAGTCCTTTCGACTATGGTCCTTTATCTAATTTCCTTTTCTTTATATACAACTAGCTGATGGAACAAGCAGATGGCCCACCCATGGTTAGTGGTAACCATCACCTATAACCAAGCATTGCCTCGTAAGTCACGCACGATAGGAACGTGCACTGCCCTGCGTCCATCAACTCGAGGCACATATGTTAAGCCTCATGTGCCTGTAATTACACCGGCAACCACACTCTTCAAACCGAAACACAGCAACGCTGCTTGGCGGCAGAAAGAGGCGTGGTGGTAGTACTTCCCCAGACGAGCCCTTCACAAAGAGCTCTACTACTCTAAAAATCCCATTAAATTCCCTAAGTATATGAAGTTGCGAATTTCAATGAGAAAAAATTGAGTAATGAACGTTATGTTTGTTTGTTCTGTGTCTGGGATTTTTTACATATTACTATTATTATATCAGTAAAAAACAGGAAGTTAAATCTATCAGTTCTTGCCTAAGGTTTACAGTTGGTAAATCATTGTCACTATGACCCTTACCTGTAATGTCTATTTTTTAAGTTTTAAAAGACTTGTTGTTTATTCCACAACGTTTCATAAGAATACATCACATAGCATTCGGAGCCGGTACAGGTGTTATACAACTTTGCGCAAGCATTAGGTACCTATCGGAATGCAACGGATAGAATACGTGGGTACTATAGATAGCTAACGTAGATCGATGTAAGTACGCACCGCTAAGGATTCAACGCTTAACCTACTTGCTTGTGTGCTCACAGATGCTTTTGTATTATTCAATAACCAAATGCCTAAGTACACAGCCTTGTCTCATATAGTTTTAAACCGACATCTAATGATGCCTAGCTAGATTGTGCCCAACCTTGTACTGTTGAATAAGAAGGTATTATGCTGTAACCTACTCGTGTTGTTACTTATTACTCTGTAGTGGGGCCAACATCACAAAAGAAATCGCAAGAGACTTATTTAACCTCTATACTCGAGTTCAAAATTAAGGTATCTGTAATCTCAACAGTTCATAGTCGATCCAGCAACACAATCACAGAATACAGAGTATTTATGTTCTGTGGACACATAATTTTTTTGTCATTATTTTGAAGAATAAAAAAACTAATGCGGTAGGCAGAGGTATCATCATCATCCAAGTATTAGATTTAGCACATACCCATATTTTGATGTTTGCGGTTCACGTTTTTTTTTATACACCACATATTTTTCACCTGATGTTAATCATCACCTTAACAAAGCATTTCCTCGTAAGTCACGCACGATAGGAACGTGCCCTACGATGCACTGCCATCAACTTGAGGCATACAGATGCCTCATGTGCCTGTAATTACACCGGCAAGCACACTCTTCAAACCGAAACACAGCGTTGCTGATTGGCGGCAGAAAAAGGTATGGTGGTAGTACTCCCCGGACGAGCCCTTCACAAAGAGCTCTACTAATCTTAAAACAGATTGTGAAAAACGTGACAATTCGCCCATCGTCGCTTATTTAATCGTATGTAGATACGCCTTTGTGACTAGCATAAAGACATACTCGTAATATAGGCGTCGCAGTAGCCAATTTCGGAATGCAAACAACATAACATTGCGCAGATCATTGCCTACTCTAGGTGCTAATTTCACACCTGCATGCTAGTTACTACATTACCTTCCTGCAAGATCAGCTAAGTGCAGCGTCCCATGAGGTAGCACTATGTCAAGCAGAGCGTGGGACCTTGATGAGGTGGAATTGCGCTTGGTGGCCGCAGTGCGCCGCCTCCGGGTCCCCTCGCTCACTAGACAGAGGAGCGATTCGATATCACTCACTGCTACACGGCGGAGATCTGTCAAAAGGAACATTGCATAACTCGAGGCTCTTTCATTTAGACACTGTCGACAATGACCTCTATAGTATAATCTAGTTTAATTAAGCACCTCTGAATACTTTCATGTTTTTTTTGTGCAGCTGGCTGAGATGCAAGGCTTTTGACTCTACGGCGGGACAAATGGTTGCACAATCTGTTTTCAAAGTTTGAAATCGATCGCACTATGCGTTAAAATCTCCCATACTAACTTTTACAGTCATTTGCACCCTTTACAAGGCTAATTATCAAAAGTTAAAAACATCTTTCTTCATTATTTGTTTTTTAGTATATTTACCTCAAGTTTTAAGTCAATTGCACCATGCGTTAAAAAACTCTCATACAAACTTTGACATCCCTTTGCACACTTATTAAGGGTAGTTTTAAAAAACTAAAAATGATTTTCCTATTTTTTTGCCTTAAAGTACATGTACTCTAAGCTTCAAGTTTGTAGGTTCAAGGAATACAATTTTTCATACCAACGTTTTCAATCCTTTTCACACCCTTAGGGGTTGAATTTCCAAAAATCCCTTCTTAGTACACCTCTACGCCTTAGACCTATGTACTCCACAAATTTCAAGTCTCTAAGACCAGCGGTTTAGGCTGTGCGTTGTCTATATGTCAGTCAGGCAGTCAGTCAGTCAGTCAGTCAGGACTTTGATTCTTATAGTATTAGAGATTATGTTACACGTTGTATAATAATTAAAGTTTGGAGTCAGGATTATTTATTCCTGTTACAAAGGTGAGGTGTCAAAATCAAAATCAAAATCAAAACGGTCTTTATTCAGTACAATCACAAGGATCACTTTGAAACGTCTTATATACTAGGTGAATCTATCGCCAGGTGTATTATTTTACTCGGTAGAAAAGAACCAAGCCATACGTTTGTAGCCTGTTCTTCATGGTTACGTGGAACTGGCACCTATATTACACCTAGATTTAAGACGGTGTGATCATTGGGATTCAGTCGAATGGAATAGCCTTTGACTTTGACTCAATCATTGGTCTCTGGATAGGAAATCGTGTTATGCCAATTCAGGAGGCTTGGCTATATAAAGATTTGCACACGCCGTGATTTGTGTTGGCTACTACTAACACAAATCATAAATCACATAATTGCGTACTCGCAATATATATTCCTTACTTTGAACATATGGTCCTCTGGTAGGATGCTCCCTCACACGAAGGTCTTTCCTCGCGTTCCCTTTTCGCCGCGGTAAGGAGTGGCAGGCGGGGATTGCCTCGACTAGCAGGTCGTGAACTCGCTCGTTGTAAATCTCGAGGAAACTGTAAAACATAAGGCGAATGTAGAACTTCTTCAAGGATTTTATAATGGGTATCTCTAAAGCTTGATCCCACTTTTGAACTTTTGGGTATTTTTATACTACTAGCTGATGGAACAACCATATGGGCCACCTGATGTTAAGTGATAACCATGACCAATAACAAAGCATTACCTCGTAAGTCACGCACGATAGGAATGTGCCCTATGAAGCACTGCCCTGCGTCCATCAACTTGAGGCATGTACAGTTGTTAAGCCTCATGTGCCTGTAATTACACCGGCAACCACACTCTTCAAACCGAAACACAGCAACGCTACTTGGCGGCAGAAAAAGGCGTGGTGGTAGTACTTCCCGTTTACTCCCACCTGTTCTGTTGAGTAGTTCTGTTGACAGAACTACTGGGATTTTTTTCCCATTAGTTCTGTGACTTAAAAGACTCTCGGACGATCATTTCCTCAATTTAATTATCGGAATATTTTATAGTTTTCTACTACTACCACACGATATTAGGTTCGCAAGTTTTAACTAACTACATATTCCACAAATGTTTAACTCGTAGCGTATTAGCCATAAGAAAAGTACATTAAAAAATATTGTGTCCCATTTTTTTCCAAAATGATTGGAACACTAAAAATCTAAAGTCAAAGTCAAAAGGTACACCTATTAATTTCAAAGGTATATTTAAATAAAATCTCAAGGATCACTTTGAAACGTCTTAAAACCAATCTAACCTTTTAGAGCTGATTTCACCATGCTCTGTTGTTACGCGTTTGACAGCTTAGGTTAGATTTAACGGTCTTTTAATCCTTGGTTAGTAACTAACAGAGCATGGTGAAACCGGCCCTTAAGCTGGCATTTTTCTTAATTCTCGACTCTTCACAGATTGACCGTTGCTTAGAAGATTTTCGAGAACAAGATTTTCAAGCAGGCATTGCAAAAAATGACTACCGTTATAACTTAACCGTTTGTATTGTATAAATATTTCTATGCTATGGTTTAGTTTTATAGGGGCACAATCTACCTTCTGCTGAAAATTTCTAAAGTTTGAAACATCAAATGATTTATTAACTTGTTGTGGGTAGTTTGATAGTTTGAACCGGCTAAATATGTGCTCATTTAACCGCATCGTTAACAACAGTTTGTCACGATTTCTCTAATACGCTTTTAATAATGAATACTGGTATGGTAATATCACAAAGGCCACCACTATACCTACCAGAAATATTCATATTTTTCTTGCCATCGGGGTTTATTTATTCCTTAGATAGCGGCGATGGGCTTGCAAACTGTCACGTATGGAATGCGAAGTGCTTATAACAAAATGTGGGTATTTATCAAATGTAATATTTGGACGTGCCTCTGACTACCCTTTTTAGACAACGTTAAAAAATCTTAAGTTCGGTATCGTCTCATATCTCTTTAGTACCAATTACAATCTCTACCGTGACTGGGGGTCAAGGTCGGCACACAGGTTCACGGCTTTGATCCCCAGGCACGGTAGATATTCCCTCAGATCTCTAAGTACCAAATACTTGTTCAGTTTTTTTGACTAATTCAAGATTATTTTGAAGACGTATGAGGTAGTCAGAGGTTCGTCGAAATATTATTTCATTTAATATAAGACTATAAGATTTATAAATAAAAAAACTTTAGTAAAAACGTTTTCGTAAAAGTGGTTCTAAAGTAGGCAATTAGGTCTTAAAAAATTGGAGATTTAAACGAGTTTTTTTGATGGGGATTATGTATGGGTACCAAAACACTGTGAAATTCAATGTCAAATTCAAATCATTTAAAAATTTTAAATCATAAGGCAAACTTTTTGAATAAATATATTGAAAATATATTTGGTCGGCCAGGAATCGACTCGTCTCCCAGTAACTATATAACGGAGCTATTGTAGGTATTTCTTATGTTTTCCATAGATCCACTTTGTTAAGTCCTAAAAGAATTAAGTACAAGCTCTGATATTTTTATAAAAAAATTCGTTATTACCTACCTTTATTTCATTCCTCATCAGCTGGCTAAAAAACAGACACAATTTTTTTGAACTTCTATTTACACTAGGGCGGGCAACAGGACGGGCGGGCGGCGCGACGCAATGCGGCTGGTTGGCAAAGGAACACTGCTTCATAGGGGGTGTGAAACCTTACTAAAGACCAATACCCTTCGCGAAACTTTTGCTATCTACAAGTCGTTTCTAGGATATAAATTGAAAGAAATCGCGTACACCCGTGGAGGATTTTGCCTTCATTTATGAAGTAAATTCTCATAGAATATATAGGTAGATACCTAATCTACCTCTACTTATGTAATTAAAGGATGTGCTCTACAAAAACATTCGTAACAAATTATGGTAGTAATTATGGTAGGTAACAAAGTACGTAGTCGTTGTAACCACCTACCCGTCAACTCAAAGTCCCTAAATTTAAAATATGATATTTATGAGTCCCTAAATTTAACCTTATCCTTTATAGGAATTCATTGCACCTTACATACAGAGCACGTCCACCGAGGACGTTATCTGAGTGGCATTGCGTTGCGTTCATACAACAAGGTAAATACCTATCTGACATAAAAAGTTTCGTGTGTCTGTGTGTCGTCTTTCGAATCTGAACACTGCAATGTGAGCATCGCTGCTTGGCGACAGAAATAGGGTATTCACCGAACGAACTCTTTCATAAAGAGTTCGTCCGGTGAACTCATACATGTATCGGTTTAAAGAACTATCTATTAGGTACTATTGATGCTAAATAGCAAGCAAGCAGCTGGTCACTTTACAGAAGAGGCCCTTTTACACCATAGGCGGGCGCTTTGTCGATATAGTATAAAAATATACACAATGTACCTACCCACGGTATGTACTTACCCTAATATGCATCATCATTAACCTTCATAGCATTGCAATCTTACACCCTTCATGTACACATGTGGAATATTAGCAGAGATAAAGCCATGATGGCATCAGGGTGTGGATTCGCGTGTCGACGTGCCCTTGGAGCCAGGAACTCATGCCTCCATTTATTACCATTCAAACTTAATCAAATACAACCTACAATATATTACACAAGTGTTTCACGAACCTATCGTAAAAAAACTTGTTAACAAAATGTGAAAACTTTGGAGCGATAACATCTATTTGGATTAAGTAATTATGTTAGGTAGGTATTGGTTTGGGAATAGTTGATTGGGAGAAAGCGTGGCGTGATAATCTATAAATAGAACAACGTGGCCAAGGTCTGATGAGTGAAAGAACCAGTGCGACATAAATAAAATAAATGGTCCATGTAAACAAGATTCATAAAAATAAAACCAAGTGGCCAAGTGCGAGTCGGACTCGCGGACTAAGGGTCCCGTACCAAAAATGGCAAAAAAAAACACGTTTGTTGTATTGTATGTTTCCCATACAACAAACGTGTTTTTTTGCCTTAAATATTCGTTTTATTTTAATTTAATTATTTATTTTTAAAGTGACTATTATAACTAAATATTATACGTAATAACGTAAATATATAACTAAATATTCTGTGAATATTTCTGTTGCCGTTATCAATATCGAGCAAAATCGAGCAAAAAAATCACGTTTGGTGTATGGGAGCCCCCATAAATAATTATTTTATTCTGTTTTTTAGTGTTTGTTGTTATAGTGGCAACCGTACGGAAAGCGGAGTCTTAGTAATAGGTTCCCGTTTTACCTTTTGGGTACGGAACCCTAAAAACTCACGAATGTTCATTGACCAGTATATTTCGGACAGTACTACGTCCTCATTTTTATTATTCTGTGTTTTAATTGGCAAGGTAAGTTAAGTTCATACACAAGCAGGTAGTTTTCATTCTTGTTACAAAATGTATTAACTTTCAAAAATTTGCAAACCGTGCAAACTTGACTAAATCGCAAAAAAAAAAAACGAATGAGGTACTTAAGTACTTTTTACTAAGTATTTAGAGTTTAGGAGCTTCCGATCTACAGAAGGCCCCTAGCCCTCAATTTAATTCGGTCCCGAATAGTGCCAAACTTTTTTCTTAACATCAACAACACCTAATGGTGTGAAACTCATTTCATTTTGTTTTGAAAATAGGATCGCGTGCGCTCACACCTATGGCTTCTTCACACGAAATGCATGAATGACACAAACAATTTACACAGGTAATTTCAATACCGCAAGATTTAACACGCGATTTCAATACCTTGGCCGTGGTGTGGTAGCTACCTATGTAGGTAAAAGTTCAAAGCTTAACCAACATAACTTTATACCTAAACATATAACTTCGCGCCAACGCGATCGCTAGCTTTTGGGATAGAAAAGTAAAAATCTTTTTAAGATAAGCTATTTTTAAAGTGTGATTAAACTGTCTGCCAGGAGTGACAGTTCAACTTCCATGCTTGGTAGGTTGGTAGGGTACTATACCTACCTGACAATAGGTATAACTTCGCGTCAACGCGATCGCTAGCTTTTGGGATAGAAAAAGTAAAAATCTTTTTAAGATAAGTTATTTTTAAAGTGTGAAAAAACTGTCTGCCAGGAGTGAGAGTTCAACTTCCATGCTTGGTAGATAGGTACTATACCTAAACATAAATTTAATGAAATAAATAAGGTACTATACCTGACAGTCAACTCCATAGGCTGCACTTCAGCGAGCGCCCGACATAGACGCGGCACAAGTCCTGGCTGCGAGTCTGTCCCCATCATTGTATGCGTTTTGCCAGTGGCACTTTGCCCGTACGCCATCACGCAGGCTGAACATCCTTGGGACACGTTCGCTATCACCTCTCGCCCGATGGTTTCGAACACCTGTGAAGTAAGTAGGTAGTAGGTAACCATCAACATCCTATTGAATTATCATTGACCACACCTACGTATTAAATTAAGCTACATAGCTACTCTCCTAAGCTATACAGTATGAGATCATCATCATCGAACCACTGTTAGAAATAAGGATCTTCGTAGTTATGTTACCGAGAAGACCGGTTTCGAGCCCAACCACAGACTTCCCGCGATCTTCACAATGTCATCAGCGCGGCGGCGGAGGGCCGGCCGGCCTAAGCTCTCGTCCTGTTTGAGGTGACTGTTCTAGAACCTTTATTCCTCAGCGGTATTATGAGGTAACCTTACTTTTTCTTGCGAAGCATACGATGGAATGTTGACTGCGCAGGCGCTGTCAAAGGTGTAGTCAGCATAGTAGCGCCGGATTCGCTCGCGGCTGTCCCCAGCACCTGACAAGCTGACCTAGAGCAAAGTTGAAATATTTTATTTACTTAAATATTATATCAGGTTCCTGGTTCTGGTTCCCATAGTGCAAACTTTGTTAAGTTTAGGGCTAGACAGAGCTATGTGAAATTTTCCAAAAATATCTACCTATTTGTTATCCATTCTAGGTAAGTATTCTTTTGTAAGCGGTAGGAACCAAGTCGTAAGTTTCTTGCTTGTTCATTGTAGAACTGGCGGCGTCTATTCACCTAGTTTATTTTGAGACATTTCATTGTCCCTTTCGAATTTAATTGATCGAGTGAGCGAAGCGAACGAAGATCTTAGTTTCATTGATCGAGTGAGCGAAGCGAACGAAGATCTTAGTTTCAACTTGGGCGATTTGGCATTTTATGTATGTATGTATGTATGTATGTATGTATGTATGTTTGTCTGGCCATAACTTTCGAACCGTTGATCCGATCTGCATGAAATTTGATAAGTCGATAGCTTGTACTTGAGAAATTTACTGGTAAGTATATGAGTAAAATCGGATGAAGAGTTATTAAGATATGGGGTTTTTTAAGGGGGCAAAAATAAAAAAGTGACATAAAAAAATCAAGCTACATGTCATATGAAAGGTCTTTATTTGAACATTCCAAAACAATTTTTACTTTTTTTCTGGGACGCTCTGTTTTTGAGATACAACAAAAAAGTTAAATTATGATAACCAGCGATCCAAGAGCTCCCATCTCTAAGAGTTTCGTTGGCATCAAGGTTTTTCTACTGGTCGGCCAGTTACTTTGCTTTTTCTTATTTTTTTTTCTTGAAATAAATTAAGGTGGTACTCAGTTCTCATAAAATGGTGACAATGACCAGGTCTGATGATAGAGCCAAGGTCTGTTCAACGGAACTCTTCAATAAATAGGCCAATAGAGTTGAAACTTGGTTACCGTACCAAGTTAGTAGGCAGTAGTCAGAAAAAAGTCCAAACATAATGTTTGGACTTGCCTCTGACTACCACCTACTCAAAGTTTTGGTGCGTTCGTCGGGTCGCATCACGAGATCTCAGTTCGGGATGAACTACTAGTTTATTTTAATTTGACTTTGATCATACTGGTACCTACCTGAAGATGTGCTAAGATCTACATTCTCGAGATCTAGAAGTACCTGTCTACAAGGGTTATGAAGGGAAGAGTAACTAACGTAAGGCACAGTACCTCAGGTCTGAGTTTTGTTTATTGATCGAGTGAGCGAAGCGAACGAAGATCTTTAGTTTCAACTTGGGCGATTTGGCATTTTATATATGTATGTATGTATGTATGTTTGTCTGGCGATAACTTTAGAACCGTTGATCCGATCTGCATGAAATTTGATATGTCGATAGCTTGTACTTGAGAAATTTACTGGTAAGTATATGAGTAAAATCGGATGAAGGGTTATTAAGATATGGAGGTTTTTAAGGGGGCAAAAATAAAAAAAGTTACATAAAAAAATCAAGTTACATGTCATATGAAAGGGCTTTGTTTGGACATTCCAAAACAATTTTTAATTTTTTTCTGGAACGCTCGGTTTTTAAGATACAATAAAAAAGTTAAATTAAGATAACCAGCGATCCAAGAGCTCCCATCTCTAAGAGTTTCGTTGGCATCAAGGTTTTTCTACTGGTCGGCCAGTTACTTTGCTTTTTCTTATTTTTTTTTCTTGAAATATATTAAGGAGGTACTCAGTTCTCATAAAATGGTGACAACGACCAGGTCTGATGATGAAGCCAAGGTCTGTTCAACGGAACTCTTCAATAAATAGGCCAATAGAGTTGAAACTTGGTTACCGTACCAAGTTAGTAGGCGGTAGTCAGAAAAAAGTCCAAACATAATGTTTGTTTAGGTGCGTTCGTCGGGTCGCATCACGACACGAGATCTCAGTTCGGGGCGAACTACTAGTCCTATTGCGTATTTGGTTTTTCGTAACATCACAGCCTTTTTTTTATTTATCATTTATTGCACAAAACATGCACAAGCATTTTCTACCAGCCCCCCTAAGATAGAGGTATATAACTAACCAAGATTGACGTGCGACAAAATATCAAGCTATTATCTTATTAACTACCTAAAAGATATTTAAATATCTAATATATTTATAGATATACCTATCTAAAATACATGTTTATTGTATGATACATGAGACTCGCGAGTTCTCAGCACGCCCAAGAGAGGCACTTGTCGAATCTCCATACAAAAAGGCCTGACGTTACGAAAAACAAAATATGGTAAACAAAACTCAGACTTGAGCTTGAGGTACAGAGGCACGCCCACAAATTATATTTGGCATGCCAGCATTCCATTATTTATGTGACTTCGCCGCGCCAGCCACTGCCTTCTAAATTTCTAATTTAAGGTACCTCTACCTCCATGGTCTTCTTCTTCTCTCCATTTATGGCTTCTGTCTGTCATTCGACAGACAATCTTGCCAGTGTCAAGTGATTTGTATTGAATGAATACTTTTTAGTCAAGTCAGTCCATAGTCAAGTCGGCCGTCATTTTGTTTTAAAGAAAATGGTGGCGGTTTTCTTCAAAACATTGGAAATATTTTCGGTCAAATCAGGATATCACATATTACACTTTCATTTCAAATGTTTACACTTTGTGCTAAGACCTCAAGTAATGTTGGTTAAAATACCACCGAAATTACACAACACAACTCAAAATAACACTAGAAAAACAAATAAAATGAAAAAGCTATGTTGCTTCCAAAAATGTCAGAAAATGAATCCCTACCTCCATGGTACCTAGTAGGTACTTTCTTCTTCTTTTTTTCAACAATCAAAACGACAATCTTGCCAGTGTCAAGTGAATTGTATGAGTCAAGTCAGTCCATGGTCAAGTCGGCCGTCATTTGTTTTGAAGAAAATGGTGGCAGTTTTCTTCAAAACATTTTCGGTCAAATCAGGATATCACTTATTATATTACACTTTCATTCCAAATGCTTACACTTTGTGCTAGGACCTCAAGTAATGTTGCATAAAATACCACCGCAATTACACAACACAACATAAAATAACACTAGAAAAACAATTAGGTAAAATGAAAGAGCTATGTTTCTTCCCAAAATGTCAGAAAACAAATAATTAGTAGGAGGTACCTAAGTACTTACTTTAGTATTGGTGATTGTGACTGTATGATCATCAGCTACATTGACCACAGAAATGCGGTCTTTATCTGATTTCAGCTCCCTGAAAGATTTTGTTTAGAATAGATGAATAGATTGCATTGCAACTATTGCGCAAAATGTACGGTACCTAGGTAGGTACTTTGTTGTAAGTAATGTAGGTAGGTACTTTCTGTGAGTAATTTATTTATTATTTAGGTAATTTATCCAGATAGAAAAAGTTTTATTGGTCGAGTGAGCGAAGCGAACGAAGATCTTAGTTTCAACTTGGGCGATTTGGCATTTTATGTATGTTTGTATGTATGTATGTATGTATGTTTGTTTGTCTGGCGATAACTTTAAAATTTGATATGTCGATAGCTTGTATTTGAGAAATTTACTGGTAAGTATATGAGTAAAATCGGATGAAGGGTTTTTGAGATAAAAGGTTTTTTAAGGAGGCAAAAATAAAAAAGTTACATAAAAAAAACAAGTTACATGTCATATGAAAGGGCTTTGTTTGGGCATTCCAAAACAATTATTTTTTTTGAGACGGTCGGTTTTTGAGATAAAACAAAAAAAGTTAAATTAAGATAACCAGCGCTCCAAGAGCTCCCATCTCTAGAGTTTCGTTGACATCAAGGTTTGTCTACTGGTCGTCCAGTTCCTTTGCTTTTTCTTATTTTTTTTTCTTGAAATAAATTAAGGAAGTACTCGGTTCTCATAAAATGGTGACGACGACCAGGTCTGATGATGGAGCCAAGGTCTGTTCAACGGGACTCTTCAATAAATAGGCCAATAGAGTTGAAACTTGGTTACCATACCAAGTTAGTAGGCGGTAGTCAGAAAAAAGTTCAAAGATAATGTTTGGACTTGCCTCTGACTACTACCTACTCAAAGTTATTATGCGTTCGTCGGGTCACATCACGAGATCTCAGTTCGGGGCGAACTACCTACTAGTTTTATTATTTGTTAGCTATATACCTACGTTATTTATACGTTTGACTGCCATCTCACCTGATGGAAAGTGAAGATGCGTCTATGGGGGAGCAAGCTTATCTAATAATCCACTTGTTCACTCTTGTCGTGAATATTCCGTATATCGTTCCGGAAATACCGACGACGGAATTATAATAATAGAATTTTTAATGATGATTTGGATTTGTGATGATGAACATAGATGTTTGTTCTAATAACACCCAAACAAAGGTCTGGGTGTTATTATTATACACGTTACATGTATTATGTTTATTAAAAGTACCTTTTTATGTATTTACGAAAAAAAACTATACATGTAGGTAGGTATTAAATCAGCTAGCTGGTTCCCATATTACAAGCTTTGTCTTAGTTTGGGGCTAGATAGTGCTGTGTGGAAAGTCCACCAATATATTTTATTTATATTTATTTATAATAGAGAAGGACGCGTAGGTACACTTCTGCCTCATTGTGGGTAGATTTGGCTTTTGTTTTCGCCTTATAATTGACACTCGCACTCTTGTATAAGCCAGGATCATCGACATTTCTTCCGGATGTTTTATCGTTGAATGATGTAATTACTTAATTATGTAGAAACACTAAACACTTGCCTGTCTGTAAATGGTCTCACTCGTACAGCCAATTTGACATTAGACATTGAACAATTACTTGCAGTACCTAGGTAGGTTGGTACCTATTTTAACGATTTTTTATTCTACAACACAGAACAACACCATAATTCAGACGTGGTACACCGGTCTACAAAACAGAATCTGCTGAATAAAGCTATTTTTGGATCCTTAGCTTCCTGTCCTAAATGCATTATGAGTTACTATGGAATGGTTGCTTAAGTTCTTAGGCAGGTAGTTAATCAGTTTAAAAATAGAAGGTTTTTTAAATAAAGGGGAAGAAGAGTACAGTAGCTTGGGTAGGAAACATACTTTGTCTACTTTGCTACGCCTGTGTCCATGCAGTATTAAATTAGGCATGCTGGGAGTTTCTTGATAATGCTGTTGGTAGCACAGTTACTTATTTTCTGTCATAGCGTTACCTATGTAGGTACCTACCTATCAAATATTTTCGAAAGCAATGAGGATATTTCACTCGGTAAGTTCCTTTTTTACGCAGCGCACCTTTGTTTTCGTAGAAGTCTCGGAATGTTAGTTGATAACAAAGCAGCAGCTTAAAAGCAGTCATCTAAAACCAAGCACTGTCTGCCTCGAAAAATAGTTTTATTATAATAAAAAAATCTAAGGAATTCTGAGCGCCCCCTACCCTGGGGTAGCGCCAACTTTAAGATACTCTGAATTTCAGAATAGCTTATTGCTGGTGGTTTCAGTGTCTGAAACCGAAAATAATTCTCGTATTAAAAGTTGCAGCTAGAGACCCTTACCCGCAGCCATACAAGATGATAATGACAGACACATCGTCCGACTTCTTCCGTCCATGTCAAAATTGACAAATCATTCAAAAGTATAGTAAAATAAGCTCAGACGAAGGAAACCATTTTCTGACATTTTTGGAAGCAACATAGCTTTTTCATTTTATTTGTTTTTCTAGTGTTATTTTGAGTTGTGTTGTGTAATTTCGGTGGTATTTTAACCAACATTACTTGAGGTCTTAGCACAAAGTGTAAACATTTGAAATGAAAGTGTATTATGTGATATCCTGATTTGACCGAAAATGTTTCCAATGTTTTGAAGAAAACCGCCACCACCACCATTTTCTTTAAAACAAAATGACGGCCGACTTGACTATGGACTGACTTGACTAAAAAGTATTCAATAAAAATCACTTGACACTGGCAAGATTGTCTGTCGAATGACGGACAGGCAGCCATGGGTAACTCACTCAAAAAACATGATCTGCAGCGCATCGGCTCATTTATAGTCTCGAGCCGGAGCCGAACCGCGGTTCAAACGGCTCAGAATTTCAGGGCCAATTAATTTTCATGTACCTTCAAAGACTCCAAGCAAGAACCGATAAGACTTGGCAAAAGGACTAGACACCAAAACAAAAAAATACGACTGTAAAAATAATTTTGTAGAAAAATTATTTGTATGTTAGAAATAACTAATAAATATTGCTAACAATATTTATTAGTAAAAGTTCTACTATTCAAAATGAACCTTACTTGAATAAACGATAAAACGGAAAATATTTATGCAAATTATGACGAGCCTAGAACGCAAAATATCCTTAAATATGTATGCTAACACGCGAGGGCATACACGGGCTGTTGCTTAAACAACTCAAGTTAATAATTCAAATTCGTAACCCATACCATTTAAAAACATGCTTTTCTAAAAAGAACCGTAATCCGCCAATTCATCCCAACTCCACTCACTCACCCGCGCAGATATTACTTCAAACGATTCAACTGTTCGAGTACGTATTGAACCTCTCAATGAATCAAAACAAATATTTTACTCGAACGGTTCAGGGTTCTGTTTATCATAAAACCAATCTTTGAACCGTTTGAGTTGTGTATCACATTTATGAGTAGACCTTTGAACCGCTCCACAGATCAAGAGTGGCAGCATTGGAAATTAGATCTTATTATCTAGACGAAACAATTCAAATTTATTTAGCAAAATTTTTGATCTGGATATCTTTTTTCTAATATAGACCCTATAGACCTAGGAATAAAATTTATATTAGGCTGGCATGAGAGCTGTTGAGCCGCTCCAAAAGTAATAGAGCCGGTACTGACGTACTCACTACGATATGAGCCGCTCCAGACGCGTACGTCTGACTCCTTCTACCCAAGGCTACGGACAGGAGCCATAAATGGAGAGAAGAAGAAGCTCAGACGAAATATTTGTTAATTCCTCCACGAAAGAAAGTAAGACAAATTAAAAAAATTATTAGAAATTTCATTTTATGTCCGTGCGAGCAATTTGTGAAATGTTGTGAATTATAAAGTATAGTTTATTCCAAAGATTCAAGGAAGTGCCGCAAAGTATTATTTACTTATATTACTATTAAAACATACTTTAGGAAGATAAAAAAATATTTTTTTTGTAGCTCGATTTACTGCAGAAAGTATGGTGTGGTAGAAAAGTTGACATTGAATACTTCTACGAACAAACAAGGTACAACCTACCTACCTACTTATATGTAAAAAATGTGGACTAAGATAACTTATCTCAATTTACTACTGATTTTACTGCAAAAAATGCAGAGAGATTTGAAGAAATGCCTACCTATCTAAAGTACACATTTTGATTTTCATAGATTTGAATTTCAATATTACAAATCCTAAACTACAATCACCTACTGTTTAGATTAATTTTAACTGCAGAGTAGGTACAGGAAGTTAGGTAGGTGCCTACCTACTAGCATTTCTTATTTTAGCTTTATACTAACAGTAGGTTCCTAAGTGCATAGGTCTACTGATTTATATTCAATCTGATAATATTTCAATGCTCTTTTAACATAAGTTATTTTTCCATACTTAACATTACAAAGTTGCTTCACAATCATTTTTGTTGTAAATTCCATGAAAGATGCTTGTACGGAACCGAACGTGGAATCTTTGGAGATCAACTGGTTTCAATCGGAGGTTTTTATCATCAGAACCAGTGAAACCACAGCCTGAAGTCAGTGATGGTGTTGACCCTTTACAGGTAATTTTTAACAAATCTGTTTTATCTACCAGTGTTTTCTAGCTATAAATGGGATAGGCTGTGGCTTCTTAAATATCAGTTTAATCCCAATACAGAAGATGTTTTATTTCCAAGAGATGGTTTGTGTTATTTTTGAGGCCATTATTTAATTCAATAATAGATAATAGGTATTTAGTATTAGTTATCATCTTTTTTTATACATAGGTAATCTTGTTTTTCCCTATATCCAGGCAGAAGCTTTAGACAAAGATATCTGCCTGTTAGTTGATGATAAGGACAAATTCATTGGCACAGCTACCAAGAGGGAATGCCACAAAGTGGGGCCTGATGGAAATGTCCTGCTGCACCGTGCCTTCAGTGTGTTCCTATTCAACAAGAGAGGAGACATGTTCCTGCAGAGAAGGGCAAGCCAAAAAGTAAGAAGCCTGTAATGTACATTTTTTAATCATCATCATCTGATGATTCAGCCTGTTTGCACCCAGTACTGAGTATAACTCTCCTCTTTAATATACCTACTACTGTTTCTGGTCCCTTGTGAGACTCGTTCACTCATTCCCAGCACTTACTGAAATGTCAATTAACCCACAGTCAAATAATTTTTAATATGTTTCAATAATTACAATTAAATTAAATCAATGAGATGAAAGGACAACATGCAGATGTGAACTTATGAATATTATAATTAGTTCTTTTGCTTTAATTTAAAGTATTTTTTACTTTTATTTTATACTTTCAGGTAACATATCCAGACTACTATACAAATGCATGCTGCAGCCATCCACTGTATATAGATGATAAACAAGAGGATATTATCACTGCAGCTAGACGAAGACTAAACCATGAACTGGGTATAAATCTAAGTGATGTAAGTAGCTATGATAATTCATAAGACAATTCAATCACACATGTGACACATGTACGTGTTTATATCTAACTAGCGACCCGCCCCGGCTTCGCACGGTTATTGTGGGGTATCCCTAAGAGATAGACATATACCATCGCGGACTTTTTTGTAGACCTTTTTAAGATGTACCTCGTGTGTTCATAAGTTTTGAGACGAACTTATTTAATCAATTTAAAAAGAAAGTAATTCATGCAACCTTTTTTAAAGTTTTAAAATTTTAAATTTCGAATGTTTTGAATCAGAAAAAATATACATTTGAATATTTGTTTCATTCTCCGTGAAAATGGCGCCAACAAAAGATTTGCGTGCGACTGTAATTTCACTGTTTCAAGCAGGAAAAAAACCAATGCAAGTTTTTAGTGAAATCCAAAGTTTGGGATGTAGTCGGAACTTTGTGTATTATACCATAAAGAGGTACAAGGAGACCTGCTCTTTAGAAGACCGTGGAAGATGTGGCCGCCCGCGGTCTGTAAGGACGCCCGCCAACATCAAAGTAATCAGAGAGCGAATTCGTCGCAACCCTTGCCGGACTCAAAAGAAATTAGCTCTGCAGACCAACATTTCGCGAATATCGGTGAACAGGGTTCTTAAATATGATCTTAAACTAAAGGCCTACAGTCGAAGGAAAGTGCATTATTTAAACGAGCGTCTTCGTAAATTGCGACTGGAACGATGTCGGAACCTATTGAATAGACACGATCCAAAAAATATCCTGTTTACCGATGAAAAGATCTTCACGGTGGAAGAAAAGTTTAACCGGCAGAACAATAAGGTTTACGCCAGAAGTTCAAAGGACGTCCAGCCATCTGTACGCAATGTCCAGCGTACTCGTCATCCAGCAAGTGTGATGGTTTGGTGGGGTGTTTCCTACGAGGGGGTCACTTCGCTTCATTTTTGCCAGCAAGGCGTCAAGGTGAAGGCTCAAAATTACCAAACCGACATATTGGAAGCGGTGGTTAAACCATTAAATGATACGCTATTCGCTGGAAAATACTGGGTTTTCCAACAGGACTCTGCTCCCTCCCATAAAGCTAAGACTACCCAACGTTGGCTGGAGGCCAATTTGCCAGGCTTCATTCGGAGCGAAGATTGGCCCTCGTCAAGCCCTGACTTGAATCCTTTGGATTATTCTTTATGGATGGAATTGGAGCTGAGGGCATGCAGAAAGTCTCACCCAAACCTGGATTCTCTCAAGCGAGCCCTTATTAAAGAATCGAAACGGATTCCCATTGAAAAGATTCGTGCCGCCATAGATGAATGGCGCACGCGTTTGAAGGCCTGCATTGAATGCAAAGGCGGCCATTTTAAATGATTTATTTTTAAATACAGATCTAGATGTCAGTAGTTTTAATTTTAATATCCAATAAATGAATACTCAACTTAGCTCCAAAAATATTTTAGTTTTACTGTGTCTCAAGACTTATGAACACACGAGGTACAATACTGTATTACATTATTTTGATCTATCTCGTAGGGTTCAGCCAGCGTTTGTAATGTAAGCGCAAAAAAAATATGTTATTTACGGCATCACATTAGAAACCTCTTAAATTATCAGTGTGTCTCTTCTATATTATGCATGTTTTATACATATAAACCTTCTTCTTGAATCACTCTATCTATAAAAAAACCGCATCAAAATCCGTTGCGTAGTTTTAGAGATTTAAGCATACATAGGGATATAGGGACAGAGAAAGCGACTTTGTTTTATACTATGTAGTGATGTTTTGCCCCTTTGGCAGTGAAAGATGGGAACTTCATAGTGTACCTGCCTAACTATCTGATTGTTTCAAATGATGACTGGAGAAGCTATGCTGGAAGTTTCACTGTGAGATAGAATCAGAAATAATAATATCCATGGGTCACCAAGCCACCTACATAGGTGAAGTGGGCAGGTCATATAGCTCATAGAACTATCAATATCTGTGAAAAGTCCTCCAGTACTTATTTCTTTATACATGTTGGAGATTAAAGATTCGTGAATCACGAATTATAAGATGAAGTGAAGGTGCTGGAAGTCGGTGGATGAAGGATGGAAGGCTCAAGTTCGCTCTTCCTATGGCCTACACCCAGAAGTGAACTTTTTCAGGCCGATCATGATAATAAGCGCGTTTTCAGCACTGTTGTTAAAAATAAACTAATGAAACAAAAGACTACCTATCACGGCAGTTTAGGTCTTCCATTGACTCTCAATAACATTTTTTTATACAAGTAATTAGAATGACTATACAGTCAAGATAATTACTTATAGAATTTATGTCTCTACTTCCAGATGGACCCTGAACTTTTCACGTTCATGACACGCGTGCACTACCACGACCCTGGCGACGGCGTCTTCGGCGAGCATGAGATCGACCACGTGCTCTTTTTCCAGAGCGACGTTAAGGTCAAGCCGAACTCCAACGAGATCTCAGAGTACTGCTTCGTGCCCAAGGCTGAGTTCAACTCGTAAGTGTACAAACTGAATGGAAAAGTTTCATTCGTATAGCTTGCTGTACTGTCTGAACAATATGTCTGTAGGTATATTGTACAGTTAGTAGGTAAGTACAGCAAGATGCGCCTGCAATAAGATGGTCTTCAAATTATTCTTTAATAGCGAAGGTACCTATATTTGTGAAAAACCACCACGCGGTGTCAAATAAAGTACCTACTAGAAGCATGTTAAGTGGAGAATATATTTTCTTAGTTTTGTAGAATGAATTTAAGAGTAATGTTCTTATTCGCATTGGTTGCCGAACTCGCCGAGGTCTCCGTTTGCGGCGTTTGCTAGGAATGACCGATAAGTCTTTTGACATGACAGTGACATACGTAATTAACACTTACGTATTCCCGCACACGGGCCTCCTTCCACAACCACAAAACGCCGCCACTGGCATATTTCCTGTAGTTTTCATACATTTTATATGGACTCGTCGCACACGGTTGACGGCGGTAGCCGCCACACGCTACAAATCGTCGCTGCTCGCTTCGTATGAAAACTACAGGAAATATGCTAGTGGCGGCGTTTTGTGGTTGTAGCCGGAGGCCCGTGTACGGGAACCCTTAGATGAAGCCGCTATAAAATGTAAGGGCCTTATAAAGATAAATTAGAATGGCGTGGTCTAAGAATATAATTACTAAGCGAACGTAACGTACTCGCGAGCATTAGACTCGTTTAAATTGAGTTTTTATTTTAGATACCTTCCCACCTTGGAAGGACCCCTAACGCCATGGTTCAATATGATCCGCCGTCACCGCCTGAAGCTCTGGTGGGACAACTTGCATCGCCTCAAGGATCTTACCGAGCCAGATAAGATCCACAAGTTTTTGAACGATAAATAAGTCTGTTCCAATGGACTTTGTGTATGTATAATTTTTAATTTTCATTAATTATTTTGTTTCAATTGATTTTCTTTTTTGCTTTGTGAGCGGCATTTATTCTACCGACCTATTTAAAAAAAATATTGGTGGACATTCCACTCAGCACTATGTATCTAGTTGAATAAATAATTTTATTAAACTGTTTAGTTAAGCACTAGGTATACTTAAAGGATATGTTGTGATTTTTTCGAAATCCTACATCAATAAAACAGAAACAAGAATATAATTTTGCGGATAAACTAATAAACATTTTTATTGCAAAAAAAATCGAGAAAAAGTGGAAGATAATTATTCGTCTATAACATGGGCGGGTTTTAACATCTCAGAGTAATGCTATTCGTCAAATAAAACTATTTCTGTCGCTACTTTAGACTTGATAAAAATAAAGACAAAATAAGAATAGAATTTTATTTGACATACAGCCTAGCCGGTTTCTGAAAGCTCGATCAAACCTAATCAGATGTCCAGTCACTTACCTACTATCTCTATCTAATTTGATGTAATAGCTGAAATAGCAAGTGAATTGACATCCGATTACGTTTGATCGAGCTTTCAGAATTCAGCCGTTATAGCGTTACTATCAATGAGATATTTTAAATCCGCCCTTATGTGTGTAGCTAATATAAGAATGGGTGCTTAAAATAAATCTTGATATTTAATTAGTCCTTGTTTTATTTGGAGCACTGTCAATTAGTTAGTCTCTTCGGGACTTTAAACTTTCATACGCCATTCTTTCCCGTCACAGGAAGGTAATATTGAACTGCTCTTTATTCATAAATCAGTTTCAACAATTCATCGGAACTGCAAGCATCTGATGCAGACGAGGTTAAGAAACGTCTCTTCCCACTTTTATACCCAGTTACCCACTGAAGCGTGCGAGTTTCTCTAGTTCGTCTCTTTCGGTACAACTTTCTTTTAACAGTAGTCTTAGGCATTTCAGTATCGGTCAGAGAGCGAAGTAAGTACGCTGTGCACGCGAACTGATTGCCGGCGTGGAGACCGTTCTTGTAAGCTGTGTGGAGGTAGCGCACGGCTATTATCTGCAGTATCTACAAAAGGAAGAAATCTTTGAAAGATAATTAGGCTAAAAATCAAACCTGCAAATGCGTAAGACTCGCGCCTTGAGGTTTCCGCAGTACCTACCTACTCTACTATAGATAAGTATATTACTTTACCGCAAAATCATTATATCATTGTATGTTAGATATTACGAAATCGTTACAGCTGTTCACCTTAAAAGTTTATCACATATATATGCCATTTCTCACTGTACTAGGTATACGAATCACGGAACCCTAAATAATACAGTAAATCTATGGAGATTTTCAGGGCCCGACCCTTGTTTCCTCATCATCATAGCGTGTAGTTATCTTGTGTACGTACGTGTGGGATCGTACTTACCATAGCAATAATTAAAAGTGCCATCACAGCATTGAATCTCCACGAAACTGACATCATTTCGTTTATCAATTTCTCTTCACAACCATCCTTTGATATTGTGAGTTGCTTCTGTAAAAACACGAGTAGTCCACAGAAAAATTATAGAAATCGCGTCGTTGTAGACAGAGGAAGGTAAAATTACCTAATAAGGGAATCAAGAGTAACATGCATAAAATGCAGTACGGACTTACAGCTGGATCATATTTATAGATGGCGCCCATTTGGGTGATCCCGTGATGGATGCAGGGGTAAAGTGCATCCATAGAACAACAGCTGTAGGGAACATTGTCTGCGATGAACCTGCGATCCGCACTGTATCGAAAACATGTTAGGACCTATCACTTAGACACAATCACATAAGTCAGGATTCTGAAATTTTCTTACAATGTCTTCAATTCTTCGTTTTTACCAGTAGTGAACCAGGGTATGAAGAACCACTCCTAAGAGGAATATGGTTTAGTATCCAAGCGAACAATGCTCATGGTTATTAGTACCTATCGAGATAAGCCACCATAAACTGGCTCAGCTCCTTTCAATTGACACACCGGAAAAAAGTAATAGATCAAGTCAAACAATCGACCTTTAAGGGATGTAGGTAAGTTCGGATAGCAATGGCCAACTATAAGTTTTTTTTTATATACAACTAGCTGATGGAACAAGCAGATGGCCCGCCTGATGTTAAGTGGTAACCATCACTTATAACAAAGCATAGCCTCGTAAGTCACGCACAATAGCAACGTGCCCTACGATGCACTGCCCTGAGTCCATCAACTTGAGGCATACAGATGTTAAGTCGCATGTGCCTGTAATTACACCAGCAACCACACTCTTCAAACCGAAACACGCAATGCTGCTTGGCGGTAGAAAAAGGCGTGGTGGTAGTACTTCCCCGGGCGAGCCCTTCACAAAGAGCTTCTAAAAGTATAGTGGAGGCCTATGCTCACCAGTGGACTTCTTCATGCTGAAGCTGATGATAATTAGTGAACAACACTATAGTGACAAACTTTTTGGCCGCCCTAAGCGGTGGGGCGTAGGTCTGCCAAAAAAGCTCGTCATGGCTTAACGACTGCTGAGAGCCGAGACCGACAGCGTGTCCCTCCGAAGAATGGAAGCGCTCAGATGTGAACACCACTTGCAGACACCTTATTAAATACCTACTAACCGCGCAGAAGGTTGCCTATCTTAGTCGGTTGTTTAGGAAGACCAAGCAAGCCCGTCACTAGCACTTTAGGTTCGGGGGCAAGTTACAATGAAACTTGTCACGACCAACAGTCAGGCTAGGGCAAATTAGTCAGTAGATGCAGCTTAGTCAATACTATAGTCTCCCGCTATGCCACGAGGAGGTCATCAAATGCTCTTCAGTGGGTATTCAGTGTTGCTATGTTCGGTTGGACGGCAGAAGTAACATAGTTTGGGGTATGGGTAGCTGTGTAGGTATACGTAATAACCTGGTAGCTGACCCGACCACAGCAGTGGAACCGCGTCTGCAGCCTGTCGATCGCTACTTTGGAGGGGAGATGATGAGCGTACCGCAGCATGGCTTTAGTTATTCCACCTTTTATTTTAGCTGTTAAGAATAACAAAAAAACTATATGATCAATGTTTGGCAATGTAGGTACCCATGTAGGTACCTACTTCTACCTAGTTATTTACATTAGTGCGGCTTGTATGACCCTACTCAAACGATGTAAGATACTGTGAGGTACCTACCTCTTATTATGGTTGACTGCAGTCCCGAGTAGAACATGATAGCAAGAAATATCAATATCATAATTATAAGCGCCCAAATATAGTAGAAAAGTCCATTTGTTACATCATACTCTCGTTTGGGTAGACCTGCTTTAAAAAGTTGGTAGAGTCCGTAAAGCTGAAAGAAACAGTTGTTAAGCTCGTGAGCGGCTCGAACTAGATACCTAAATGTGTTATTTATCTATCTATCTATACCTATTTAGGAAGTCATCAGCAGCGCTTTTGAAGAGATTAACTTTCATACCTCAATTACTACAGCGATAACAGAACCACACGCTATTATAACCGGGATCGCGTTACCATCAGGCCAGCACACTAGATCCAGTAGAGTGCCTTCTTCACTGCGTATGCCTTCGGAAGTGTTGACCAGCCAAATGAGATAAAATATAACAATGGGCATGCAAGCCATTAGAAGCATACGTATATTATTGAAAGAAGCCCAAGTCAAATTCATCTTCAAATTCTATAGGTTATGTAGGTACCTACCACTTGCCATAGAATAAACGATTATACCTACTAGATCATACGTGCATACATGGAGGTAGTATACGTGCATAGCATCCATCAATAATTTTTAACACTTCTACTAAGTGTAAGTAGGTACCTACCATGGAGGAAAGTTAAGATTCTTGACATGAAAGTTTTAAAACTATTGACCTCTTCTCATGCTGGGGCCACACTATCGCGATAACGCGAAGATTTGCGTTGTCGCGACACGTCTGGCAAAAGGCTTCGTCCTATTTTACTTACGATTTTTTATCGCGACAACACGAACACGAATCTTTGCCTTCGTGTGGTCGCAGTATCAGAAGAATAGTGTTATTATTCTGAGGACCTCTTGGCCTACCTAATACCTATTTTCTGTAGGTAGTACTATGTATGTGAATTGTGAAATAGTTCGCACCTTTTATTTACATAGGTACCTACCCAAGTAAATAGCATTATTTCAGGTACTTTGTGCCTTGGAGCAACGAAACATCTAAGGCAAAAAAACCTTAGATACTAATATTACAGAACATCACCCACAACAAGGAAATGAACTCGTACCCAAAAAAATATTATGCATTCAGAGCGGAAGCTAGGTAAATAGCGCCAGCGAGAGGCCTTTAATTTGATTGATTGGTGGATAGCCAAAACGCCAGCGTGTCAAATTGACTTGACAGTTGACACAAGTGCCTACGAAATATTTTTTGCGAAATGTATTTATTTATTTTTTGATGCAAACATTGCGGACGCAAATACAAGTATTTTTTGTTATTTTAGTAGTTTTTTTAATGAGTTGTTTGGTTAAAACGTAAAAAAAATAAACTTAGCAGGTTATTACTATGAACGAGCAACAATCTCGGCAGTTATGGATAATAAAATTTTGTATAAAAGTTGTCTATCCAAAGTACAACCTACACGTTTTTCTGGTTTATCTTGCGATTAAGTATAGAATTTGGTGGCAAAGGAAACTAACTGGTGCAAAAATGATGGAAACATATCGATTCAAGACCATTCCACGGCATGCTGCGAATTCCCTGCTCAAAAACACATTGGAAGAATATTTACCTGTTTTTGTAGATAAATGTGTTATTATTTCTAAAGAGTCCTTCATACAGCTTTGTAGTGAAAATCTATATTACCTAGACAATGGGGTTCTATGGCTGGTTATGAAACTATCAAGTGAAAGTAAAAGAAAGTTCAAAGAAAAAAATAATGACAAACAGAACACCAAAACCAACTTGAACTTGCTAACATCAGAGATCTACAAAATGCTCTGGGTTAACAATAACTGTGATAGTCTGGACAATGGGAGAATAGTTCCAGTGGTTTGTTCAATCAATGTCCCAATGGGGGAAGCATTCACAACTGAAAATGAATACTTCAATATCTCTTCCGCATTTGGATTGAGAAACAATGATTTTACAATAACATTCCACCCTATACCTGCTTTAGAATATGAACCAAAAATGACTAAATTGGCTGAAGTTAGCCTTATTTTAAACGAGTATGAACTTTCTACAGACTTTTTGCGAGAAATTTTAAGTAATTATTTTGAAACTCCAAAAGCACTGAGTGAGAATGATGTATTTAGCATCGAACTGAGTCCTGAAATAACTGGTCACCATCTATACAAGTACCAGGAATTGATCTCGGAAGCTGGAAAAGTGTACTTCAAGTGCAGGAGTCTTCAAGTGACTTCTGAGGAGAAGAAAGATAGCCAAAAAGATCCAACTGAAGAATCTAATAAAAAAACACTTCCAACTGACTCAACGAAAGACAATGTTATAAGAACATATTTTGTAGTGAAAGGTGAAACACAGATGTCAATGACTGAAACCCTGCATATGCTCAAGCCAAAAGATGAGTTCTTTAGTCTTCATGGATCAAAAAATAGTAACCGATTGCATCAATGTCCAACAGGATTAAAGAACATTTTTGATGAGATCCAGGAATCCATCCAGCCTTTCCTTAGTGGAGATATGAGTAATTTTTTTTCATCCCTCATTTTGTTTTAATGTTGATTGTTTTTAAACAACTAGCTGATGGAACAAGCAAATGGCCTACCTGATGTTAAGTGGTAACCATCACCTATAACAAAGCATTACCTCGTAAGTCACACACAACATGAACATGCCCTACAATGTATTGCCCTGCGTCCATCAACTTGAGGCATACAGATGTTAAGCCTCATGTGCGCACCAACCAATTACACCAGCAACCACACTCTTCAAAATCGAAACACAGCAATGCTGCTTGGCGGCAGAAAAACGCATGGCGGTAGTACTTCCCCGAACGAGCCCGTTACAAAGAGCTGTACTACTCCTAAAACTTATAAAGTTATAAGGAATCATTTTTATTATAATTTCAGATGAGTTGTCTTCCTCCCTTTCAAGTCCTATCATTCCAATGCTGCTCCTGACAGGATCTACAGGATCAGGGAAGCATAGATTAGTAAAAACAATAGCTAAATGTAATGGTAAGTACCTAAAAGTATTGAACATAAGACAACAGCCTGAATATAAATCAAAACTAGCCTTCATCATGACCTTTAATACAAAATAAAACATTTGATATCCATTTATAATACAAAATGCCTGGAAGAGATCACTCTCAGTGATAAGGTCTTTTGTAAATCCTGTATAAGGTGAACAATTGTTATCTTTCTATAACAAAGAGAGAGACAACTTTGTAGAGAAACTACAAGAAAATTTTTACCTAGAAGTAAGTTGGTATTAAGATTAAATATTAAAAATCTTCTAGGACTTAGCTGTCTTCCAATAGACTGTGGTACAATAATGAGCTCAACAGCAAAACAAACGGAGAGTAAAATAGAAGCTACAATACAGAAAGCCAAGGGAGCTGCACCTTGTATAGTTATGTTGAATCATTTTGAGGTAAGAAAGAAATTATCGAAAATCGATTAGAATACTTCTTTTGTGTATTCCTCATCATTGTGGTTGCCGGTGAAATTACAGGTACATAATGCTTAACATCTGTATGCCTCAAGTTGATGGACGCTGGCTGGGCCGTGCATTGTGGGGCACGTTCCTATAGTGCGTGACTTAGGAGGCAATGTTTTGTTATAGGTGATCTCACCTGTTTTTTGTTACCACTTGACATCAAGTGGGCCA
Organism: Chloroclysta siterata; assembly: GCA_932294275.1. Classification (NCBI taxonomy): domain Eukaryota; kingdom Metazoa; phylum Arthropoda; class Insecta; order Lepidoptera; family Geometridae; genus Chloroclysta; species Chloroclysta siterata. The sequence continues at coordinate 5,250,776 of OW028590.1, forward strand.
TTCGCTTGTTCCATCACCATTAAAAAAAAAAAATACGTTTCATAGGCCTTCCCTGGATTACCAAAGTTCCCAACCATAAGCTTTTCTCCTCCAAAGTGGGCCAGCTGTTACATTTGATATAGTAGCATAATAAATATGTGAATGTACTCTTGTCACTGTATTTACACCATGATTAGTTGAGTTCTTTACTTTCAAAATAACAAAACATGTGTTTCAAGATTTTTAAATCCGCTTCTTAAAGGAGTGTTAGGTACAAGCGAGTGCAATCGCGAGCAGGTCAACTAGTAATAATAATACATATACATATAAAAAAGTAAATATTGTATCCTATTTGGCCCTGGCCACATTACAAAACCTTCCAAAAATCTGAGATTTCATAAGTAGGTAGATAATCCTTTAACAAATTTTAGGTTTTTGCAGTTGACCCAGAGAATAATGAAGACAGCAGAGTGATAGAATACTTCATGAACACATTGACAGAGCTTTACCAAAACTACACAAAACATCAGATCATATTTATAGCTGTTACTGAAAGACAAGACTTGAAACCAAATATAATGAGGCTATTTTTAGATAAATTTCATATATCTAGGCTAAATATACAACAGAGATATGAAACATTGGAATGGTTTACGAAAGCTATGCAGCTCAATATTGACGGTTCTATTGAATCAATTAAAGACGAATTAAGTGATTCAACAATTGCAGTCCTCAAAAAAGTTGCAGCGAAAACAGAGACGTTCACATATGGAGATTTAGACGCACTGATGCACTTTGCTCTCAGAGAGTCTTACTTGAAACAGCAAAGTAATTATGATCAGATATTAAAAGATCCTGACTTGACATTGGTAAAAGAAGAGGATTTCAATTCTGCACTAGGTAAGATACCAAAAAAAATAAGTTTTTAAACACGGATTCAGATTTAGCTACACAAATCCAAAGAAAAATGACGACGATGTGTACTATAAAACAGCGATACTCTCTCTCTTGTTACTAGTTTCTTTCGAAACAGTGTGGTGAAAGGATTTTAAGTGCACCTCAAGAGGCTCCTTTCGAGCACTTGACACATGTTATAGAACTTTTTAGGTTCTACGACATGACGGTTTCCTGACGATGTTTTCCTTCACCGTTTGAGAGTACTGACATGTGCACATAAAATTTTGAACATAAAAACTCATTGGTGCACGACCGGTTTCGAACTCACGATCGATCGGAAGGCGGGGCCGCTACCACTAGACCACCAGTGCGATACTAATAAACATAGACGTTAATTCTTCTTTTTGAGTGTTATAATTATGTACCTATTACTTCTATCTTTCTTGTTTTAAAGTAAATGCTTGTTTTCAGAATCCATACGTAGTTTGCAAAGTCAACACTTGGATGCGCCAAAAATACCTAAAGTATACTGGAAAGATATTGGTGGTTTGGACATTCTGAAGAAAGAGCTGATGAAAACCATCGAGTTTCCAATTAAATACCCTCACCTCTTCAAAAATTCTAGCCTGAAAAGATCAGGTAAGCTATTGGGACTTATTTTATAGTAATAATAGGTATATCTTTGGCGCCACTGAAAACCAGCGCTGTATGGGCTTGAGCTCTTACAGCAAATGCTGAGTGGTGGCCTTTTTTGTCATCAAAATTGTAACAGCTCTTTTGTAAACTTCGATCTTTAACAGACAAAATAAAGATTTTTCTATTCTATTATATTCTATACATAGCTTATGTATAGCCCGTGTAATGTCAAAGTCAAAAGGCATTTATTTAATTAAATCACAAGAATCACTTAGGATTCGATTTCAGTCATCTTGGGAAGCAACATAGCTTTTTAATTTAATTGGTTTTGATGTGTTATTTCTGACAGCCTTCACAGCTCAGGGGCCTTATGCTCACTTCGAGCGAGATTATCTCACGGTGGAGATGACGTCATATCTCGTTCAATAATTCGTTGACCTTGCGTCTCGCATGAACTTTGTATGAGAAAATTGGGGAGTTAGATGGTGAGAATGGGGATAAATAGTTATCGAACGAGATATGACGTCATCTCTAACGTGAGATAATCTCGGTCGAAGTGAGCATAAGGCCCCAGTTGCCCTGCCTTCTGCGCCGTAGGCCGTGGGTTCGATCCCAACCGAGAACAAACATTTGTGTGATGAACATAGATGTTTGTTCTCTGTCTGGGTGTTATTATAAGTATGAATTTACAAAAAAAGTATTCATGTATTATATCAGATATCTGGTTCCCATATTACAAGCTTTGGCTTAGTTTGGGGCTAGATATTGCTGTGTGGAAAGTCCACAAATATTTTTTATTTTTTTCATTTTCTGATACTTTTCACATATAATTAATTGAGGTAGGTACACATAGTGCTTAACAATGGGTATTTCACCTAGCCATATTCCATTTTGAGTTATATTTAATTTTCAGGCATACTCCTGTACGGTCCTCCTGGATGCGGGAAGACGTTAGTGGCCAAAGCTGTGAGCACAGAACTGAATGTAAGCTTCCTGAGTGTGAAGGGACCTGAATTGCTCAACATGTACATTGGACAGTCTGAGGAGAATGTTAGAAAAGGTAAGTTGACGGGTTCTTATCGACCATGAGAAGCTGGGGACACCGATAGAGCGCGTGTAATGTATATTTTAATTCGACAAAATTAATCGTTATTTGAATTTTGCACCCATTATGAGTACGCTTCGATCAACAATCAACTGATCGAAGTGAGTACGCGATAATATCCTACTAATATTATGAACGCGAAAGTTTATAAGTATGGATGGATGGATGCTTGTTACTCTTTCACGTAAAAACTACTGAATGGATTTTAATGAAACTTTACAATAATATAGCTTATACATCAGAATAACATAGGCTACAATTTATAAAGATATTGTGTGACTAATCCTGCGCAGACGAAGTCACGGGCACCAGCTTGTATAAAATAAATAAATAAGTATGGGGATGTGTTGTTAGTTTTCCAGTCTGCCCGCGCTGCGTCTCCGTGCATCGTGTTCCTGGACGAGCTGGATGCGCTGGCGCCGCGGCGCGGGGCGGCCGGCGACTCGGGCGGCGCCAGCGACCGCGTCGTCAGCCAATTGCTGGCTGAGCTTGACGGCGTCGCATCCGGAGAAGGTAACTATACCTATACCACCGTTGCCAGAATTTTTTTTGGCCAAGTCGGGATTTTGGAACTTTTTGAGTGAAAAAAGCGGGATTCTTTTGTCGAAAGCGGGACATGGTAAAAATATAATCAGAAGTTTTTAAATATTTATCTTTTTTGTCACTTGACAATATATATCAAAAATAGCCAGAGAAAATATATTTAAATAAAAATATGATATTTTAAATCAGATTTACCCTATCATTAAATAGTTGTCGACTCGTCGTCGACTTATACCCGACTAGCGGCCTGTCCCAGCTTCGCATGGGTGGTCATAAATTTTTTGAACATTTTAGGATAAACTTAAACCGTGGATTCGAGCCTCGCGTCTACTTATTTCATACATTTGCACGCGCTTCTCCTTGAGTAAGTGAAATCGCACCCCGCGCGAGACCCGTGGACCCGTTAACATTTTTAATTTCGTCATATCTTTTGAATGGAATGTCCGATTTGAAAAATTTAAGAAGTAATCTATAGGTATTGAAACCGTCTTAATTATGAAATGATTTATTAGGATAAGGATTAATACCAAGGTACAAATAAAGACCCTTTTCTAGCGGCGGCATTTCAATTAAATTTTTATAATAAAAGAACACTTATTGTGACATAACTATAATAGTTAGACATATGCTGTCGCGACATTTTTTGTAGATGATAACGTGTTCTACAAAATCGTAGTACATTATTTTGTTCTATCTTCAATAGTTTTCGCAGCGCACGCGATGTAAGGTTTTTTGTTTTCCACCTTGGGTTACATTATTGAAGTTTTAGTAAGGATCCCTGATTATTTTGAAAATATAATATAGCCTATGTTACTCAGGGATAATGTAGCATTCTAATGGTGAAAGAATTTTTGAAATCGGACCAGTAGTTTTTGAGCCTATTCGTTACATACAAAAATACAAAAATACAAAAATACAAAAATACAAAGTTTACCTCTTTATAATATTAGTGTAGAAAAGCATCCGCGCAACGCTGACCTATACCCACCACCACCCACCATATTACAGTGTTGGCGGTATACTATACTGGAACAGTTTTGTTGTTTTAGTACTACTTTCTGATGGAACAAGTAACCATCACCAACAAAGCGTGGGATAAGGACAGGAAGATGATGATGACATTATAATATAGTCGCGTTAAACTCTCGCTGCAGGCTCGGTCATAAGTTATAGGAACGAGACAGCAATATTGATCTCTCTCTCCCCTTCGCACTTAGGAGAACGGACGATCCTTTTGTTTAAGCGTGTGTTAAGATGACTTATGACCGAGTTTGCAGCGGGAGTTTAACGCGACTATAGGTTGAGCACTGACCGAGCCTGCAGAGAGAGTTTAACGCGGCTCTAGTCGAAAGTTAGGACAGTAGAAAGAAGCATAAGATTTATAATTTCAATATGAACTTGCAGACGCTGAGACAACTAGCTTCGTCTTCGTGATGGGTGCAACGAACCGGCCGGACCTTCTAGAACAGTCCCTGCTCCGGCCGGGGCGCCTCGACAAACTCATCTACGTCGGCCCCTACGCCGGCTCCGAAGAAAAGACAAGTGTGCTCACCGCGCTTTGTACTAGGTAAATAAAACACAATTGCTTCCAATTTTTTTAATTATAGTCGAAGTCAAAAGGTATTTATCAGCGACAAACAAACATATTTTGTGTGATGAGACATTAGATGTTTGTTATCTGTCTGAGTGTATACAGGGTATTTTTGAGACGGGGCAGGTACCTTAATCGTAATAGTTACAGGAAAAAGATCCTAGAAGACCATCCATAATTTTTTGAGATATTATGAACTGCATTCACACATTTTCGTGATTTCACTTGACTGTATTTTTGATTTTTTTTTTAACTGCATTCAAAAAATTCAAAAATACAGTCAAGTGAAATCACGAATTCGTGATAAATACTAAATACAACGTGTAATATTAGTATTCATCCGTAGGAGAACCAAGGTAGCCGACATAGCTCGCAGAAGTTGCAATATGAAGTGGAAATGGGCAGGTCATATAGCTCGAAAGACTGATAACCGTTGGGGAATAAAGGTTCTCGAATGGCGACCACGAACAGGAAAACGCCCTCCTACCCGATGGACCGACAATATTGGAATGGTGCTCAAAATCGTGCTCGGCAAAACGTCGAGTGTGAAAACCGCGCGTTAGTTTACGTCGCGCTAGACTAAAGCGAGCGATTTTGACGCGAGCTATACAACACCGTGTGCTCAGTCAGGATCGCGGGAAGTCGGTGGATGGAGAATCGTTCTTCCTGGAAATGTATAGGGGAGGCCTATGTCTATGTCCAGCAGTGGACTTCTTTAGGCTGATGATGATGATGATGAATATTAGTATTGAATAATGTTATTTACAGACACAAACTACGAGAAGAAGTGAACCTGTCTGCGGTCGCGGACGCACTCCCCGAGAGATGCACCGGCGCCGACCTCATGCAAGTTGTTACCACCGCACGGGCGGCTGCAGTGCGCAACTTAGTCGCTAAGCTGAACCAAGGTACTAGATACTTCCCTCTTATTCATATTCCCTGACACGTTATAGCGGCTCTATTAGTATTCGTGTCATTGTCACTTTCATCGAAATAAAAAGAGATAGCAACAGACTTAGCGAAAACAAGCTAGTGGAGCCCTCAGCGACCAATATGAATAAGGGCCTAGAAGATAGAAAATAATTTATTGCACACCACATAATATTTACACACAACACAACAAAAAAACATCATAGTAACACATGGGCGGTCTTATCACTAAAAGCTTTCTCTTCCAGACAACTTTCTTGACTGGATTTCAAAAGAACGAAGAGAGGATGTTGGTGTGGTAAAAAACAATAAGAATAACACATACCTACTTGTCACACACACATTTTGCCCTTTAAAACGCGAACCACCATTTTAACATTTAAGATTAGGTATACAAGGTGTTCCATAAGTTGTGTATGTAAACTTCAGGGGGCTAAAGTACCCATCAATATGAACAACTTTTTCTAAGGAACCAACACTGTGAACGCGAAAAAAAAAACAGCTGTTTCATACATTTTAGCCTGGTAGGTATTGAACTTTTGTATGAAACAGCTGTTTTTTTTTCGCGTTCACAGTGTTGGTTCCTTAGAAAAAGTTGTTCAAATTGATGGGTACTTTAGCCCCCTGAAGTTTATACAAGGTGTAAAGTCATGTACGACATTAAATTGAAACACGTACACCTAATTGCATTTTAAGATTTTAGGAGTTGGTTTTATCAAAAAAGCCTGAATATTTATCGAGATATCGATACTTTTCCAATAAATAATTTCTATGCAACCTGTATTTCTAATCGCCGGTGATGAGGTCAAATTTCCGGGGTCATGAAGTCATGTGACTCATCAATCAAACGAAAAAAAGGACAAAGATATCATATTTATACGCGTTAGACCGCATAAGAAACATATTTGTGCGCTCACATTGTAAAATTTCGCTGTGCGACAAGGACAGATATCATTCCGCTTACGTGTGTGATAGAGACAGATAGGTACGTAGCGCGCCCCACTATGTGCCACGCTGCCGCCCGGTGGCCAGTGAAAGACATTATTATTTAGTAAACAATCGCCTTGGTAGCGACCTTGACATATCTAATTTTGAAAATTGTAAATTCGTGTTATTACTCGTGACTAGTGTCTAGATTTGGTACCGCGAAATAGACTTTTTGTGTGAGTGTGTGTGTCTTGTTAATGTCATCAAAATGCAGAACTTGTATTATGAAGGGAAAGATAATTGTGAAACTAGGCATACAAAACAAACTCTAGAACAGTTGAAGGAGCTCTTCATTGCTTTCATTTGTATGTGCAACATGCAACAACGTGAGCATATTGGAAACGTACGGATTTGAGGTACCTAACTAGTTTTATTTTTCCTACATGCTAACGTTGCTCTACTATATCGGCGAATCAAAGACGCCGCCGCCGGCCGCGCGCCCGCGCTGAAAGGGCGTTCACCTTTAGGCACGGGCGCGCGGCACAGTTTAGGTTTAGTCGTAGTAGGTATGTAGGGTAGATGCGCTAGTTCGCCGTCCACGTCCCTTTCTCGACCATTCGCGGCACTACTAGTAGATAAACACTAAAAATAGCAAAATTAACATGCACACATTGAGAGAGAGTATTTTGGCGCCTTCTTGAATGTCCAAGCAAACACTCAAAAAAGTTTCAAGTCACCAGCACAAGTGAAACAATTATAAATAATAGAATCAGTTTGGGGTCGGCCGTGATCTGATACAAAAGCGCTAAAAACAACGAAAAAAATAGTGAAGTGATGGCGCTTTCACGCTAAGTTCTTCACTCATTTTTATGACTTTTAGAATAATAGTTATTCGTATGCCTTCATAATAGATCAAATAATAAGTTTATAATGTTTTTCGCTTTAAATATAAATAATAAGTTATTTAAATTACGTGGACGAGAACTGTACCACGCTTTTATATGAAAAGCCATTTTTCGTCCACGTGGTCGGGAACTGGTGGTATCATGTCAAGAAATTGGAGTCTTGTATTTTTTTATGTATGAAAACTAACTGCTGCTTTTAAACAATATTGATTCTTATTACTCCTCCTAAATTTATTAGCCAGTTTTCGTCCAGGCTAATATGATTATATCAACAAATACAGATACTAATATAATGCTAGTGGTCGAGAACAGGATGGGGTAAATACGACTTCCAGATTTCGACCATGATTTTAATTTGCAACAAATGCTGTTAAACATCAATAAATTTGAATTTTAAGCTATAGAATAACATGTATTAATTCCTTTTTTATTATTTTATTGAGGTTTTGCATTATTTACATATAAATTTCCTCTAAAATTCTTAGTAATACTGTGGTCGAAAACCGATACATCTGATCAGTTTTCGACCATTTAAGAAATTATTGATTACTCCTCTCCAGGCCGGAGGTCTTAGCTTAAATAGAGGAATTTTACGGTCGGTAGTATTGTGCCCTCGCAGGTATTGTGTCCCGAATCAAGTAACGAGGATGGTAGAGCTACACTGACACGCCACTACACAGAAGATATCCAAAGATCAGCCTTGACGAGATCGATTAGATTAGATTAGATTAGAAAATTCTTTATTGCACAAAAGAAAGTACATAGGCGAACTTAATGCTAGTTAGCATTTTCTTCCAGTTAACCTTTGTGTAATGTGGAGTGGGTGGTAGTGCTTTTAGGATACAATAATGGGGAGAAGCGTCTAACTTTTATATAAATACAACAATACCTAACCTAAATACCTACTCAAAAATAAATAAATAAATCTACCTACCAATAAACTAGTAATAATATATAATACATATTATCAAGTAAACATAAATATATATTATCTATATATACCTACATATATTTTATTTACACATTATATTGCTCAATTATGTTGGGACAATAGCTGTTGTGACAAAAAGTGGTGGTGGAGTTTACTTTTGAAAATGCCTAAGGATGCAGCTTCACGTATGTCTATTGGAAGAGAGTTCCAAAGGCGTATGGCACTGACGGTGAAGGAATCGGAGTAGAAGGAAGTTTTATGGACGGGAGTCTTTAGGAGTAAGTGTTGAGAGGAGCGAGAGGAACGAGCAGAGCAGGATAGAGGAGAGAAACGTTCTTTAAGATAGTTAGGGGACATAGGGTTGTTAAGAGTATTATAGAGAAGACAGAGAATGTGAGAGTTTCGACGGAACCGGATCTTGAGCCACTTCAGTTGAGAGCGGTAGTATGAAATGTGATCATATTTACGTAGCCCAAAGATATATCGAATACAGACATTTAGTAGCCGCTCCAGTTTGTTAAGCTGTTCCTCAGTGGCGTCGCTATAACACGTATCGGCGTAATCGATGATAGGGAGTAGAATGGAATTCACAAGAGTAATTTTAGCTGAAAAGGGGAGGAAATTTTGCATGCGTTTCATGGCATGCATAGAGCCGAAGATTTTCCTGCTGACCTCCGTGATATGATTATCCCAATTTAGACTTTCAGAGATGACGAGGCCCAGGTTCTTTACATCCGAGCAGTAGACCAAAGGTATATCATTGTATTTGACAGAGGGGAGAGAGTTTCGGTCTAACCTCGAAAGAAAGACCCTGCTGCCCGTGATCATCACTTGAGTCTTATTCGTGTTAATTTGAAGACCAAATTTCTGTGACCAGGAGGAAACAGCACGGAGGTCCTCAGAAAGAAGATCCACGGCACTGGTCATGTTATTTGGAGAAAAGGAAAGATAAAGTTGAACATCGTCAGCATATAAATGATATGAAGAGAAGCGGAGTCCTGAGATAGCTTCCTGAGATAGAGCCATCGAGATAGCTTTGAAACAGTTGAAAAATGGGAAAGCCCCAGGGGAAGATGAAATCACTTCGGAACTCTTAAAAGCGGGTAGTTTTCCTGTTCTGAAAGAATTCCAACGTGTTTTCAATTCCGTTCTTAACCATGGAAGAACTCCAAGGGTGTGGAGCAAAAGTGTCGTGGTGTTATTTTTCAAGAAAGGCAACAAAGTCTTCTTGATAACTATAGACATATGTCGCTCTTGAGCCAAGTCTACAAGCTGTTTTCTAGGGTTATTTCGAACCGTCTTGCGCGAGATTTGACGAGTTTCAAACACCGGAGCAGGCTGGGTTTCGAGCAGGACTAGACCACATTCACACAATACGGCAGATTATACAAAAATATGAAGAGTATAATCAGCCCTTGTGCCTAACGTTTGTGGACTAGGTTTGTGGCCTTTGAAGGGCTGTTCGGCAGTCCTTGCAACGATGTCAGGTTGACTGGCGATACATCGAAGTGCTGAGATGTTTAAGCAATGATGCCACCATGTCTGTTCAGGTCCAGAACCAGCTGTCCAAACCTACCAGTTGTGCTGCGGAGTAAGAAAAGGGGACGTAATATCCTCCAGTTCTCATGCGCACTGGAAGATTTGTTTAAGACACTGAGTTGCACCCTAATGGGCATTAATATTAACGGCGAATACATCACAACATTACGGCATTTGCTGATGACATCGTCATATTGGCAGAATCGTTGCAGAACCTACAACAGATGCTGAACAGCCTAGCTGCTGCCTCACGACGGGTCAGCTGGGTATGAACTTGGATAAAACTCAGATCATGATTATTGATCGCATCACCCAAACCGATCACTGTCGCCAGAATGCCTTTCGAAGTTTTACAGGAATATGTCTACCTTGGGTCTGCCCCTGCGGTTGAGTAGACACAACTTTGAGAGAGAGCTAAACCGGAGAATTCAGCTGGGCTGAGCTGCGTTTGGGGAACTTCTTCAGGTCTTATCGTCGCCCATCCCTCAATGTTTGAAGACGAAAGTCTTCAACCAGTAGGTACGTCTTACCTGTTATGACCTATGCTGCCAAAATGTTGACACTAACAGTAGGGTCGGCTCACAAACTGAAAGTCGCCCAGCGAGCTATGGAGAGAGCTATGCTCGGAGTTTCTCCGAAGGATAGAATCCGAAACGAGGTTATCCGACGGAGTACTAAACTAGTCGACATCATAGCTCAAAGGATTAGCAAGCTGAAATGGCAGTGGCCCGGCCATGTATGCCGTAGAACTGACAATCGCTGGAGCAAACTAATACTTGAGTGGTCCCAGTGGTTCTTCAGACCGCGTTTAGGTAAGCGTAGTGTAGGACGCCCTCCGCAGAGGTGGGGCGACGAGATCGTCGCCCCACTTCGTCGTCATCATCGTTGCGAAATGTAGCTGGCAAATACGGAATGAGAAGAGCCGAAGCCCGGGCTCAGTGAACGTCTTGGGAGACACCTACGTCCAGCAGTGGACTGACATAGGTTGATGATGATGATGATATGTTACGATTGAATAATATTATATAATAAATAAGTACTACATTATAGAAACTAAAATGCAAAGGGACATTTCTTCAGAAGTTAGCAAAAATGATTTTCGATACCTAGATAGTAAGTTTTGAACTTTGAATGCAGAAATTTTGATTATTATTATGACTCTTAAAATATACGACATGATAACTATAACTTTGTTTCGTTTCTATCAATTTTTACTCCTATATTTGAAATATTTTCCCATCAGAAATGAATGGACGAAAACTGGGGAGTAGGTGGTCGAAAACTGGATTTTGTGGACGAAAACTGGTCAAAATAGGTATTTGACATTAAAATATTTTTATAAAATTCGCAGTTTACTTCATAATTAAATACTTTACATTAAATGAAAATAGAGGATATAGGCTATGTGCAGAAAAAGTTTCACCTCTATAAACTTACAATAACATAGACTTTTTGGTGCTTAAATGTGACAACTCCGCTAACTGGACGATAAGGGGCGTAGTTACCCTATGTGCGGTTTCTGCGCGCGGGGCGCGGCATTGAATGAACGTACGTTGCTTTGTTTGTGTGTTTATACAGAATGCTCAATAATTTTATGCTTATTCTGATATTTAGTTTGTTTGAAAATAAAAAAATCTCAATTATGAATTAATGTTAATACAACCTTTTTTAAATCAATACTAGATAGTAGTACTACACGTGTATTAATTTAATGTCGTACAGTCGTTTACACGTTGTATACACAACTTATGGAACACCTTGTATACAATTACTGAAAGTAGTTATCATAAAAAATCGCAAACAACAAAGTTTCAGAGAATAACATTGCAAATTTTTTGTAAAAATAGCATTTTAGAAGTTTTTTACCTACAAGTTCGACAACTAGATAAGTATATTTTTTGGGAAGAAAACTTGTTTGGATCAATAAGTGAACTGTGTGCAATGTGATGCGATTTTTCTTAAATAATTTGAGTAATTTTATATCTTTCTTATACCTCTCGCTCGCACGTTTCGACATGTTGAAAGATATAAAATCACAAAACTTTTTTTTAATCACAATCTACCAAGTCGTGAGCAATCACATTGCATACAATCTAGTAAAAACTTCATTTTGATCGATACATGTTTTTCTACTCAAAAGCTTGCTTATGTACGAAAACTAGTAAGCCAAACATTTTTTCAAGTCAAAAAAACCTTAACCTTGTTTTTCCATTAAAATTGTTTTATTTGTTTCAGGTTTGGTAAAAGAAAGTGAATTGAGTCCAGACTCCGTGGTCCTCGGGGTATCAGAGCTCTGGCAAGGAGTGGAGTCCTTCCGGCCTTCCGTCACAGAGGAAGAATTAGCTTATTACGAATCTTTGAAGTCACAAATGTAGTTTATACTAATAAATGGGTTTTCTAGTCTTTTGATATTATTATTGTTTTAGGGGTTTTGTGATCATGCTGCTGCGCTACTAGTATTCTCTTATCTGTGGCTAGGGTCAGGTATTTGAAGAGTAGGATAAGTACTTTAATAGATTCAAGTCCAACCACAGGAATCCAACATAGATACCTACCTACCTACATTTTGAAATCGACGGGCACTTGCTGTATTTGTGGCGCTTATTTTATTAATAGTACAAAATAAATAATAGTACTGTAAAAGAGAATACTTTTATTAATTTCATGTCATATTTCAGTTGGTTACTTCCTATTTAATTTGTATACATTCTTGTACCAGATAGGTATAAATAAATAAATAGAAAAATAAAGGGTGGACTTTCCACACAGCCCTATCTAACCCCAAAAATAAGCCAACGCTTGTAATATGGGAACTAGATAGCTGATTTAATACATATTTTTTCTTTAGTATACATATACATACTTAAAATTTGAAAGACAGAACAAACATCTACGTTCATCACACAAATGTTTGTTTTTGGGGGCGGGTCAAACCCACGGCCTTCGGCGCAGAAGGCAGAGCTACTACCAACTGAGCTGTGAAGACCATCGGGTATAGTACGCGCAACGGGTCTAAAAGTCCCTCTGAAGTTAGCTACAGCAGGCGGCGCAGTTCCTATACAAGGTGTTAAAATACTTGTACATAAAACTTCAGGTGGCTAAAGTACCCATCAATCTGAAAAAGTTATTTAAATTGATGGATACTTTAGCCCCCTGAAGTTTTATGTACAAGACGTATTACATCGCATTTTCCGAATTAGTGTCGATATAGTAGCTAAAAGAATTAGCAAGCTGAAATGGCAGTGGGCCGACCATGTTTGCCGTAGAACCGACAATTGTTGGACTAAACTTTCCTCCATGGACCAAACGAATACTTGAGTGGAGTGGAGACCGCGTTTAGGTGAGCGTAGTGTAGGACGCCCTCTGGCGAGATGGGGCGACGGACGATCTGCGAAATGTAGTCTGGCATGGCAAACATCGGATGAAAAGAGCTACAGACCGGGCTCAGTAGAATGTCTTGGGAGAGAGCTATGTCCAACAGTGGACTAACAAAGGTTTATGATGATGATGCTGTGCGAGCATCGAACAACCTTTTTTCATTTTATCTATTGAATTTTAAATAAACACTATAGCTTGCTACTTTTTGTTATTTTACAGAGAGTTGCCCTCTTGGACGACGTATGATATTTTCTCCATGGTTGCCATACTGATTTTGCTCTGTGTAAATAAATATGATGAGCGAGCAGTATATTTCTGTCTTCTTCTTGTTGTGTTACTAGTTTCTTTTCGAAACTGTTTTGAAAGGATTTTTAAGTAAAATAAAATCCCACGGAAGACGAGGTAGTATGGTATTTTGACTTTAGCCTGCCCCTGGCTGGGCGAACAAAATAAACGAAATAAGCCATAGACAATTTTTTATAGCTTTCTTTCTGGTTTCAAGATGGTGAGTGAGTTGATCGGGGTTCTAAAAATTATAAAATTTAACGAAACAACTTGTTCATTGCAAGGCATTTCTGTGATTTATTGATAAAATAATAACGCCTTTATCCGCCTTATAACCATACGTTCACTTCCGTAAATTCCCTGGTGCATCGATGAAAGTTTCAAAGGAACCATGTGGCGAAGGTCTGCAATGTTTTTACAATTTTATTTCAGCCACCCAAGAAGGACACGAAGTCTTCGGCCAAGCAGCCGCAGAAGACCCAGAAGAAGAAGGAGGGGTCCGGTGGTGGCAAAGCCAAGAAGAAGGTAAACAACTTTGATGTACCAAGTGAGGTTATGTGTGCGTGCCCTGTAAAACCGAATGATTCAATAGCACTGCCAAATGATTATAACTTTTATCTTGAGAACATGAGAGATACAAATTAACTGATATATTGAGGCTGATGGCAGTAAACTCTTCTAAATTGCCATTCACCCGTGCAGAGTTTTTACTTACACAAATTTAATACTTGCAGAAGTGGTCCAAAGGAAAAGTCCGTGACAAGTTGAACAACCAGGTCTTGTTCGACAAGCCCACATACGAGAAACTGTACAAAGAAGTGCCCCAGTACAAGTTGATCACCCCCGCCGTCGTTTCCGAAAGATTGAAGGTCAGAGGATCCCTGGCGAGGCGAGCGCTCATTGAGCTTAGGGAAAAAGGTTAGTACCTACTAAATGTTAAAAGTGGAAGTCTGTAGATATAATTATTTGTTTGTGATATTAGTAGAAACAGATTGCCTGCATTTCTTTTTGCAATGCTACCTCCTGGAAGAGCCAAAACACATCTAAATTTATCAGAATATAGGAACCTAATGAACTCATGAGACAAGCATCAAGTGCTTTTTGGTTTTTAAATCATTTAGAATCTTCTGTGATGAATGCTTTATCTAGATTAAACTGTGATGGTTACAAACTGATATATTGAGTCTGATTTTACCTCCTCACATAAAACATGTATGTTCCAAGCTCTATTTGCTAAAACATGACATTTGATTGTTACAGGATTAATCAAACAGGTAGTCCAACATCATGGACAGGTGATCTACACAAGAGCGACAAAGGGTGATGACCCGGTTGCCTAGATTTACATATAAGGACATAAAATAAAGGAAAATCCAAAAAAAATGCAGTTTTATTGATAACTCTCCAGAAAAGTATGTATGTGTACACATTTTTATAAAAATAGATAAATATGATTTCAGTCAGTATAAAATTTAGGCACTTTTAAAATAAAATTGAAGGGGTGGTGAAAAATATTTTACTTCTCAAATTCACCGAACTGCTAGCTTGTGTTTGTCATCAAGGTCAATTACTACAAATCTGGCTGAAGGATACAAGTCCCGAAGGTGATCTTTGAAGTTAGTAGCATGCTCTTCATTAGCTGTCTCCACTACAACATTAGCCTGAAATATTATTTTATCTATCTTCAGTAGATAAACATGAGGTTCTTGATGTCCTAATATGAGAACATCAATCAACTTTTTAAAAACTTGCATGCAATGGTTTTAGTCTCCATTATTGAAGACATCCGTAAAAGAACTCCAGTTAGTTACTAATATAATGATGAACAAAATTACCCAAGTGGTCCCAACATCACTATGCACCCACATCTGCTCGGTAACAAGACTTTTCAGCACCGCACTTTCACCCGCTATGGCCTTGGCAAGTTGCTCCAACCCACCACTGTGGTCTGGCACTGCCACTGCGAACCGAAGCAACCTGCCACTGGCGCCAAGGCCGCGCTGGATCACGCGAGACAGCCGGCCCGAGTCGATGTTTCCGCCGCTGATGACGCATACCGCACTAGGAAAATAACAGTGCTTATAAATGAATAATCAATGGGAAGTCAGAAGGGACTTTGGGGATTACAGACGCAATGCCTTATTTTTAATCCATAGTCTGTTTTTGTATAGCAAAAATGTTTGAAGTCTGTTAGTTAGGTACCGTTTGCCACGCAGTTCCGGCACTAGGCCCTGCATGACGGCCGCCACGGCGCACACCCCGGCGCCGTCCGCCACGAGTCTCTCCCGCTCCAGCACCGCTATCGTCGCACGGGCGATGAACGCTTCGTCTACCACCAACTGGAAATTATGTCAGATTGCTTAAGATTCTTAACTAGAGCCGTCCCACTGTCTAATAAATAACGAGGCTACAATCCCCATCACAAATTAAGATCAGTGATTATATCCCGTTCGCTACACTTGTTGTTTGGTGACTTGTTGTGGTCGTCATTATTGGTTAGGTAGGTAGGTACCTCTATTAATAAGGGCTCTTGACTGCAAAGCTCGTTGATTTCGACCTGAAGGGAGATGCGGTTGACGTGGAAGCCACACGAATCAACCGCATCAGGTAGCCATAACATAAGATAGGGTTTCTATTAAAACTTGAGTTGGTAAACCATCCGATCCAGTCTTCCTTTCAATGTTTCGAAGGCATTGACTCCGGCGGAAGACGCGTTGAGTCCATCGGCGAGATTGGCCACAACCGGTACTGTAACAGGCCGTCCGCACTGCAATGCTTTCATCATCTTTGGCACTTTCGAGCATTCTGCACCCTGATAGATTAGCAATTGTATAAATATTGTCTATAGTTGAGCATTAGTGATGTAGGTGAGGTAAGGAACTCACATATACAAGGCAGGAGCACTTGAGTTTCTTGCAGGCAACGAGAACGGCGGCCAGTAAAGCACCGGCACCTGCGGGCACTAACACGGCGTCCACTTCAGGTAGCTGCGTCACTATTTCTAGACCCACTGTACCAAGTCCTGCCATGACTAGTGGATCGTCTGAACTGTAGACAGGCCATTTGGTACAATCACCGCCACATATGGCAACTTCAAAATGCCCCTTTGAACAGTAAGTAGGTACTAGTCACCTTAGCAGTATCTGCCTACTTTCTCTCTCCACTTTTTTGGCATATGTAACAGCATCGTCCATAGAATCTCCACAAAGAATAACATCGGCACCGAGTTCCGAACATCGCTGCGCCAGTGCTGGGGCCGTGCGCTCAGGCAAAACCACTGAGACCTTGATAACAACATCGTTACTTGCGCCTGCGCCAATTACCTACTATGTTAACATATTAAATCTGAATTTTGCTTCAATACTTAAAGTTTGAAGCGCAATCCTGATTTAATTTAACAAAACTTAGATGCACGTAGGTACCCTGTGGAAAGCCAGCTTGAAGCCAGTGGAAAGTAGAAAATCTATAGGTAATGAGCTAAAAATAAATAAGAATGAGCACTAGGTACCTAATTCATAAAAAAAATAATTTAGGTACCGGTACACCTAAAATCCCGCCATGATATGCTGCTCCAAGCGCCATGTTTCCATGCGAAGGCACAATCATACCCCTTGCACAGCCTTCCTCTCCATAGGCCATGAAGGCATTCCGAACCCCGCGTTCTGCACAGCTAAACACAAAGTTTATCCTTTCGATGTTTGCGGGCTAACCCTGAGGAGTCTTTAATATGGGCTAGTAGGTAACAAGGCGCGAAACTAAATTGCAACAAAAGAGAAGAGAAACAATGAATGGATTCACCTTCCCGTATACTGAAGGTTCTCACATTTGAGGTAAATGTCGTAGTCCATGTATTTACTGTGCTTAGCTTCCTGGAACATAATTAACCAATATTAACGATACCTACCTAGATGGATTTCTAATTTAGAAGCATCCGAGACCCAGTACTCGGGAACGTAATGGTAGGTAGGGCAAAAGTTAAGGCAGGTACATACGCAAAGAGGAGTGTGTATGATGCCACCTTCTATTCTTTCTGCAGCTTGTTTGATTTCGGTAAAAGATAAAATATGTGGATGTTCCATTCCAAGTTCTGAATCCTCCTAAAGAAAACTTATTACTCAAACTAATGCTTCGTAACAACTATATGGAAATTGGTAGGTAGGTACCTAATTAATTTCTTACAAACCATTGTATAATAAAATGTAGATAAAACTTAGAATTTACACAGAAGCACCGGTCGAATTTGCTAGGTATGTTGGTATGATGAAGGTATGATGACCAAAGAGTATCTTACTTACCTTTATACTTAAAGTTTGACCTCAGAAGAGATTATTTTTATTGCTTCACTTTATGGTCAATCTGTTCTGCTTTGGACAATAACTTTTACCCAAGTACTTTTCTACAGCTTTATTGCGAGTAGATTGGACCCAGACTCATCAAGTTGATGGATGCAAGGCAGTAGGGCACGTTCCTATCGTGCGTGAATTGCGAGGCAATGTTTTGTTAAAGGTGACGGTTACCACTTACACATCAGGTGGGCCATGTGCTTGTTACATCAGCAAGTACCTAAGGTAGGTAGTAGTTATTATATTATGTACTAAGATTGTTATATTTCATCTAGGTAATCGTATTACGACGGACCCGCTTCGCAGAAGGTAGTTTGTATTCCATACGTGGCAGGTTGTCACGTATGGAATCCCAACTACTGAAATGTGGGTATGTGCCAAATAATGTAATGTTTGGTCGTATCTCTGACTACCCCCCTTAGACGTCCTCTAAGAATCTGAAGTTAGTACTAAGAGATTTGATTTTATATCTACCGTGCATGGGGATCAAATTCGTGAAGCTGTCTCTTTTGTTTTATTGTGTTCATTATCTTGTCGAGATGGAAAACTTCGTTCGATGATGATTATCTGAATCATCATTCAGAATCAAACTACCAGAATGCAATGCCTGAAACATTATTTAGATGATGACTTGCGACTTAAAACAAAAACAATCTTTAAGAAGATACATTTATTAAAAAGTTTTACAAATTCCATTTGTTCGAGGTAGAGAGAGGTAGAGTAATTTAAATAAATAAAACACAGCACTGCACTCGACATTACAACATGACAAAACTTGAATGCGGGTAGTCTTTCCCCAGCTTCTTCTCCAGTTCTTTGGCGTGGTGCATGTCACTTGTTTCAATCAACATGTTTACCTGCAAACATAAATTTCAATAGATAGTCGGCTATATAACGTGGCGATCTTATTGATATTGAAATTGATGCACTTTATACGTTGCTGTGTTTCGGTTTGAAGAGTGTGGTTGCTGGTGAAATTAAAGGCACATGAGGCTTAACATCGTTATGCCTCAAGTTGATGGACGCAGGGCATGTTCCTATCGAGTGTGACTTGCGATACAATGCTTTGTTATAGATGATGGTAATCACTTAACATCAGGTGGGCAATCTGCTTGTTTCATCAGCCTGTGATATACAGAAAAATATGCAACACTAGGTACCTACAAAGTGATCACTAGCCACGGAAGTCTCCTAAATGACCCTATACCATTTCAAATCAAATCTAATCAAATATTTTATTTTGTCAGAATTTTAGGTACCTATACAAACATAGAGGTCTTCTTAAAAATAATAGTATCACTAAAATCCTACCAATACAGGCGTACAATTTTTTTTAGATACCTACCTACATTCCTAGGCAGGTATTATGATTAGCCGCGACCGACAAAAAATTGACTGGCTTTATGCTCTGCCTAACTTACTGAAATGGTAAATATATCGCGACGCATCCAAGCGCGCTCCGGCACAAAGCTCTTAACATCAGCGCCTGTGTCCGTCACTTTGCTCAGCAGTCTAGCCATAGCCCCGGGCACGTCTAACAACGTAGCGTGGAACTTAACCAGTCGCCCTTCGGCTGCCATCCCACGGTCAATGACCCGCGACATGCGGGTGCTATTGATGTTGCCTCCAGAGAGGACGCACACGACGCTGGAAGCAGAAGGTAAATCATCAGCAACCTTCAGAAACACGCAAGCCCTACTGTAGGTAATTCATTCATTTCAAGGGCGACTCGAGACTCAAAACTTATACTTTTAAGAGTAGTAGTGTTCTTTTTGAAGGGCTCGTCCGGGGAAGCACTACCATCATGCCTTTTTCGGCCGCCATGCATGTTGTGTTTCGAATTGAAGAGTGTGGTTGCCGGTGCCTACATTACAGTACCTACCTATGCCTCAAGTTGGTGAACACGGGGCACTGCATCGTAAGGCACGTTACTATCGAGCGTGACTTACGAAGCAATGCTTTGTTAAGGGCGATGGTTACCACTTAGCATCAGGTGAGCCATCTGCTTGATTTATCAACGGGTTGTATAAAAAATAATTGGTACCTATTGAGTCTATTTGGGTCTGAGTTCATTGTTAAGCTGTTGTAGTATTAGCCAACACTTGGTAATTTTAATGAGTTGTGAGCATGTGTGCAATCATACCTTCCTAATAATACTGCCTAAAAATGGAAGTTCCTGTCGATCTGAACGCTGCCACCGATGCCGTTTGCCCAGAACTTTAAGATTACTATCAAACAGGAAGTTTGGCAAAAACGATTATCTATTAGGTGCTTCGATCTTGATCGAAGATTAGATGCTTACTTTTTCCCGCACAGTTCTGGAACTTTCCCTGCCATGATAGCAGCGACGGAGCACGCCGCAGCACCCTCGACCACCATTTTCTCTCGCTCCAGGATGTTAATCATGGCGCGGGATATCCAGATCTCGTCTACTGTTATCTGAAACCAGTATTTATTACAGTAATAATGCTTTGTTATTATATTTTTGCTTTGCTATAGCAATTTCATTTTAGAGTTAGGCTCTAAAAATAAACCACCTTGGTGTATTCGTAAGTAAGTACAAAAAAAAACGCGGTCACATTAACTCGACGCATCGCTGGAATGCGAAAATGAAATGGATGCTCGTTTTGCGCACCATATCAGAGAGCGACGACGCGACGTGACGTCATCGACGCCAGGTCTCGAGATAATGTGACCGGGTTGTATCTATCATATATCAGACAATTGAATGATTTGGATATTCGCGACTTTGTTACTGCAAAGTGGCTCTTCTTGTAATCACCCTATTGAGTAAAATTGAGTAAATCCTTTGATTTGATTATAAAATCATCATCCTGCCCTTAGGATATAATTGGCGCCGATTTCATCAGAATAAGAGAGCGCATACAGGCTCGTGTCGTTATAATCGTTGCCGTGCACTTTTATTATTGCGAAGTTCTCTTTAAACCGTTGCTTGTCTGTCAAAGGGCAGTCTTTAGGAACGATCACGTTGATGGGAACAGATTGCCCGAATCCATAGTGCGTCATTGCCAGAAGGTAATTTCGTCCGCCAGAGACTGTGATGCCTTTGCGCTTGTCGGATGGCGACATGCTCGATAGGACGTTGCATGCTCCACGTGCTTTGAAATGAGGAATGAAACCAGAACCTTTAGTAGGTACAACCTACAAGACACGATGCACAACCTGCAAGAAATCATCGAGAATAAGAAACAATTAAATTATTTTAGGTCTTGTTCTTCCTATCTTGTTTAATACTATTTACCTAATAAAAAAACGGATATTTGACGTATTTAGTGGTAGCATAAGGTCCGCCTGTTACTCATAGACTACACCGTAACTGCAGCTAAACACAACTGACTGGTTGGCCAGATGACTTTGCAATGGAAAAAACTCAAAAGAAACCTTTACAAAAAATATTTTTAGCAGATGTTGACTGTCCAGACTCTATATTGATCAAACCAAACTAGACAACAAAAAAAAGAAGGCGTGACATGTTACCCAAAACCAACGAAAAGCAAAATATTTTCAAACTGGATAGGCAGATCTTTTGGTCATGATATGTAGTAGTTACTTATAATACTTACAAAAAATCTCACCTGTTTTCTATAGGGGTAGGCAGAGACCACGAATTTCCACTTGCTAAGATCCTGGCATACCTCATTCGCTTCATTCACTCTCATAAGTTCATATCATTTGCGTTTATAACGTCGGTTTAAGGTACTCTTGACTTGGCTTTTCTCTAAAACGTCTGTTAACTGATAGGTAGGTAGGTAGGTACCTTACCTTCCGGTATTTTGTAAATTTTCACATTTCAGAATGACATTGCAAAACCCTTTTCCTATATGTTTCGCTTCCTGAAAAGTAAATAGGTAGGTACATAAGTAAGTACTTACCTAAATTATTCGACAGTTAGATGTGGTGCCTAAAAATAACATACAAAAATAAAAAGGTACTTACGATTACTGGAGTAATAACCACATCATTTTTTATTCTGCTATGAGCATCCTGAATATCTTGAAGTTTTATTTTTATCTGGCTTATGTTGGATTTGGTTTCTGCATGACAAGTTGCGTCCTATCATAGCAATAAGAATAGGTATAGATTATTAGCATATTCTATAGGTACCTACCTTACCTACCTACTGCGTTGCAGTTCTTTCAGCATTATTTTAAAATCTTATATTCGAATCCGGCGCTACTGAAGACCATCATTATAGTAGTGCGTTACCCATTTAGCACAAACATGAGTACCAACCGATTTTGATGGCATTATTTGCATTGAACAGTAATTGCACCCACTGATTTTCGTCTTACGAATTATAAATACTTACTTGTGTTAAATATCTCTAAGTTATCATAATTACCTACATGCGGGCCAAGTTCTTTCAGACACAGGAAAGCATCCCCACATGGTTTCACTTATTTCCTCAGACATGGTCTTAAGATATACCGATTCAGGGTCAGTGTAATAAATAATAGTAGAACTATGTATCTTCTGATATTATTTGCTTGCATTTAAAAAGTGGACTATGAATTTATTTTATAAAGATTTGTTAAAATTCATGAATGTATGAGAATTGTGGCTGACAGCTACTGTCAACTTCATATGAAAACTAACATCAAAGTACCTATCTGTATCTATGAAAAAAATTGTTAAGAACTGAGGTATAAAACTAAGCTGCTAAGCTGCTAAACCAACCTCAATGCAGAGAGCATTGAGGTTGGTTCAGCAGCTTAGCTGAAAACATTAGAAGTAGACACATACATATTTTAAAAACTATTGTAGATATTTTATGAGATCCCATGATTGTTGACCTAAAATGCCTATGAGCACATCAGCTCTGTACGTAAAATGAAGTAAGCATGATTTATACGTTGATTGCACAGTAGGCTATCAACTTTCAATCCATCAAGCAACAGGTTTTGCAACTCAGTCTTGGTGAAACTTACAAAGCAGCAATACAGTCTAAAATATCTTTGAAAATGCAGAGCTATACAAAACATCAGGTAACATTTTTTTTTAACTAAGAGTCTTAAAAATTATAACAATTTTATTTGAAAAAGATTTTATTATACAGTAAATCTAACCTAATTAATAGCAAGGGCATCATTTTGAGCTTCCTGTGCCAACTGCACTTGAAGATTTAATAGTTTATTTTTTAACACTACAATACCCATAAGCACAATATTCTCAGGTTTTAGGGCTCCGGCAGACTCCACATTATAGAAAAACTTGTTTGGTTTTGCTTCCCAGTTGAATTCTGCCTCATACTGATCTTCATCAAGCTCCGTGTGCTCACTCTTTGGCCATTCATCTGGCTTTGGAAACAGTGTGTGTCTCATAATGTTGTCAGGATCATATTCGAAACATACTCCGGCAGTAGGGTTCCATTTGGCATGCTCTTTTCCAAACCCTTTTTTAGCATAAGCACGAAGCTTTAGCTCTTGCCCTTTTCGTAATTTTATGATCAATATTTCATCAGTCTCACCATAATCAGCCTGGTCTTCATCTCGATGGCGTGACGTCACTGGAACTACTCGAGGATCGCTTGACTTTAGGTCAGCTGTTGTCACATGTCTAGTCTGTTCATCAGAGCACTTTACATCCAGTGTGAACTCGACACTGCACTCAGAACAGAAGTCGGCACACATACAATCACGAGAGTATCGGATCTTATCCACTACGTCGTCAGATATAAGTGGAATGAGCCCAATGCGATGAGCGAGGAACTCGTCACTTATAACGGTAGAGTTGGCTTCCAGTTGGACCCAGTCGATTGCCATTGTTGGGGTCTCAGCGATGAAGACGCGCCTCATGCTGTTAGCGACGCTCAGCTCCGTATCTTCAACGATGAATTTTACATTGTCATCAGTGAGCTCTGTGATATGTACGGATGGTTGATTTGCATACGGCATTTTGTTAATTTGCTAAGTTAATTATTTGTCTTCGTTATAGCAAAATATCTGTATTACCATTCTACGATCCCTTTAGTTTTAAAGTTAACTTTTTCACTTCTCCTTTTCCCATTTAGTAATTTGTTTTGTTTAGACGGGAGCAGTGTTGCCAGTTCCTAATTTCACTTTACCCTGCTTGGTAAAATTTACCCTAAATTTGGTGTGAATATGGAAAAAATACCTTATAGTTTATCTTTACTGCAAATTGACGAAGACATACATTTATATTTTACTATAAAAGTGTAGGGGAAATTACAGATGAATAAAATTTTCAGATTGTATTTATTACACATTATATTTAGAAACATGATGGGGACAATTTTGGTGCTGTTAAAAGAGGCAACGCAACTGCATGCATCGGGTTACCCCAAAAAATACCCTAACTAAATTCTTACCCTAAAAAATACCCTGATAATTCAATTTTACTATAAATCTAGCGTTAAATACCCTAAGTTGGCAGCACTGGACGGGAGCCAGCCAATTATGTACGGCCAATTATTGTACATCATGTTATTGCACAGCATGATAATGTACACCCAGTTAATCCGTGTCCACTGGTTTGAATTAACGAGATGTACATTCCGTACCATAACATGCCGTGCAATATTGTCACGTTTTGTTAATTTACACCCAGTTAATGAACAGCATGATAATTGGAAGCCACTTAAGTACCGTCGAGCGTCGTTTGCAATCAAACAGTTTGTTTAAATAGTTGATCCGACTCGGATTGGGTAGGTTATGTTGAAACTTACAAATTACGCACGAGGCGAGCGAATAAAGCGAGTGTGCCGCGGCAGTGACCGCCGAAGTGCCTGAGCCCAGTTTTTTATTTTACACTAATCTCTGAATTATTCTCTCATTAAATTTATTTTTACATTTGGCTTCTTACCGCGGTCGGTCAAGGACAATCGAATCAAATGTTTTAAAAAATAGAGCTTTTACAAGATGTCTTAGGAGACTTGATAGGGCATCGCATCGTTTCGATGGTACTAAAGTAGCTTCCAATTATCATGCTGTACCTTAACATGCTGTATATTAACTGGCTGTACATTAACTACACGTGACATTATTGCACATCCAGTTATTACACACCCAAATAATGGACACCCAGTTATAATTAATCCAAAAAGTACCAAAGCGGATTATAATTAAAATGCTGTACATTAACGTGCTGTACATTATCATGTCGTGCAATCAGCCTGTTATTGTACGGTATGATAATGACAGTGGTATGGCGTACATTAGCTGGTTGTGACTGGGTGTGTGCCACTGACCTCAATAAATACACTGGACAGGCGGCTGGCAAGATAGATTTGTGCCTATTTGATTTACGCCATTTTGGCGCTGTAAGCAAATACGAGTGTCCATGGAACTAAAGTTAGTGATGCACGCAAGTCGACATCTTATGTTTTTATCGATAGCTATACGCTCATGGTTTGTATGTAGCTGTGCTGTGGGTGACTAATAAGTACTTGTCACACAATTTGTGGAAGAAGCTTTTTATCACATAAAAGGTATCTAATAAGGTTCTGTGCGTCTGAATAAATTGACATTATTCTGATTTATCGAAGCAAGCAGGTATCTATTGAAATGAAGAATAGTATAAAAGCTGGTTGACTTAATAATTCTTTATTATAAGATTATTCATTATTTAATTTTTAGTTTCAAATATCTGCCTACATTTAATTATTATATATCAAAATACGTAGCATATCAAATAAAGTCCCATTAGAAGTCCAAAAAGTTTAAATTATACTATAGATATGAGTAAGTATCGATACTTTTCAGGTACTCCAGTTAGTAGTATCGCAAGACGATTTGAGTAGGTATCGATACTTTGCGTTTGGTGGTATCGGAACATCCCTACTTCTATGTAATTTACCACGGCAGCCATTTGCAATATACGTCACAATTAGTTCTAGGGACACTCGTATGTCAAAAGTGGCGCTTCAAATTGGCACAAAAAATTGCTGTCATTCTAATGGTGAAAGCCTGTCCAGTGTATTTATTGAGGTCAGTGGTGTGTGCATTAAATACACGTGACAATATTGTACTGCCTGTTATTGAACGTCTGTTAATGTATATCCCAATAATTCAAACCAATAACGGTGTGTGCATTCTCATGGCGTGCAATAGCAGGCTGTACATTATCTAGCAATACATTCTTAGCTCCAGTTGGCTCCCGTGTGTTAACCACAGAAAAAAAACACTTGGAAATTCATAAAATTGCTTCCCAATATTGATTCTTAGATGGCGTTGTACACACCAGAAACTAAAGTTTTCTCTTAAGATCCAAGCGTCTACCAAGAACCGTTATTGTTCGAGCAAGAACCTTGGCCTATGTCGTTACTACTTAACCACAGAGTAACTTTATACCTATTTTTCGTAGGTACTTTATTTATAAAGATACCTAAAAAAAAAATTACAATGTTAGAGGTAGAAAAAATAACGAGTCCAAGCATTGGTCCTTGCGTGACACGGTTACACCCATCTTGTGCTATTTTTATCTCATCGTGATGCACAGCAAAGTACTCCATGAGGTGAACAGTAATGTAGCCATGTAGGTACTTACCATAAGCATTCGTCCTTGCGTGACATGGTTAAACCCATCTTGTGCTATTTTTATCTCATCGTGATGCGCAGCAAAGTACCTACTCCATGAGGTGACCAGTAATATAGCCATGTAGGTACCTTATGTTTAGCTATTATTAACTCAAATCAAATCGTTATCTTCCATTTACTACGTTTTGCCCGCGATTAGTGTTCTTTTTAGATCCCTTTTTCACCAATCTATTTCCAAAATGCAAGCTGTAGAGAATTTATCATGTCGGGGTCACCAGTGTTAAAGATTCTTTTAGGATAATTACCTTCAAGAGATTACTTGAGACAAGTAAAGTTAAAACACAGGATATTGAACTGTAATGATTTATTGAGAACATTGTACGATATTATTTCATATTATTTCTAACTGCACCTATAGGAACACGGGAAAACTCACATATCGTCGGCTGCCATGGAGAAGTGAAGAAGTTTCGAGAACTACATACATAAATCTCTTCCGGAATGTTTTCGGTATCGTTGTAGTTCTACGTGATGTTTTTGTAGTAGCTGCGGCATGCAGCTTCACAAGCTATTAGAGCGCCGTTTTTTTTTGTTTTTTAAGACATTAGGTGAAGTGTGTTGGGGATCAGACGAAAGATTCTGTATGTAATAAATTATTTTGTGGCTATAAAGAGGTACGTACCTGGGACCTCATATCTTAACTTAACTAATTTATCACTGTTATTTTTCTGTTTCTGTTCTTCTGTTTAGCTTTCTTCATACAGGGTGTCCCCGAAACCGACGCCAATCCGAAAAGGGGTGATAGACCTTAAGTAGGTACATATAATAATAGTTATCAGAAAAATAAAAATAAAATTAAGTATTTTTAAAGTTTCCGGGTTGGCGTCGGTTTCTGGAACACGCTGTATGTATTGTTATATCAGTGTTCTCTGAGTGTGTCAAATAAACTGTTCTATTATAAGTAATTCTCCTGTGCCACACACAAACCGAGTCAGCTGCGTTTTATCCCCGCAAACAGCATTTACAAACAGACAGTTACCTACTTATTGCCTGTCAACACTATATCAATTAAAATACCTACATAAGTATGTTTTTCAATTAAAATGTAAGCAATCCAAATGTTATGTCAACATTCAGTATCATACCTTGCGTCATCGTGCTTGGTTAGTCTCGCTCGAGTTTTTGTCGATATCACCACAGTCAAAAACAACCCCTCATGTTGTAGACTTATACCTACATAATATAATGGAACAATATAAATTATGTGACCTACCAGTAAGTAAATAAATTGTTTATTGCACGTTATTCTGTTAAAATAGATGAAATTTTTACTCTTGTATTTTGTTTATTCGGAAAACAAACAGTATTAAAAACATCTGTTAAATTGGTAGGCAAATTCAGACATAGACCCTGTTAGGACACAGCAAATAATTTGCTGTAATGTAAATTAAAACACACAAACATGAATCGTCAATTCGTTCAAGTTGTCTGTGAACTCTGCGCTCGCTTCGCTCGCTCGTTCAATTAATGAGACCATCGATAGCTTAATGTGATTATAGGAGTGGATACGTACATCATACGCGCGCGGGTGTCGCTGCGGATCGGTAGAAGTAAGGTACCTAGGTTAGAAGACTTAAAAGAAACATGGTGTTTCAGACAATAGAGTTTGATCCTATGTGCGATAAGGAGCGACCTCAGAAGATAGCATTCGAAGATGTCTCCGCCGCTGCATACAGAATACAGAGTGGGATTGTGAAAACGCCATGCGTGGTAAGAAATTGCTTTGAAAACGGGAAAATAAGAGCCATAGGTAGCCGTGCGTGACCGTATGTGAACTGCCCTTTTTATATTTCCAGAAGTCCCACATGTCTAGCATCTTCGGCATGGAGATTTATCTTAAGAATGACTTTTTACAACACACTGGAAGGTAAGTTTAATACTTTTTCATTAATGTTGGCACGCACAGTGATGACGAATGATACAACAGAGTAGCAGAAACCTGTTCTGCCGAACCTACTTACCGGGGGATGAGGGCAGGAAAATGCTGACGTTGAGTAGGTAAGGTACTGTGTCATGATTTTGGTACCTAGCTTATTCTATTAAGTATGTTTTTTTTTGGTTGGACCGAATAACACTCTCAAATGGTTTTTTTGTTTGCAGCTTTAAGGAAAGAGGTGCCAGAAATGCTTTGCTTCTTCTACCTAAGGAAGCCAAGGTTCGCGGCGTCATATCCGCTTCACTTGGCAACCACTCCCAAGGTTTGAGCTATCACGCCAAACAGCTGAACGTACCCACGACCGTCGTGATGCCCAATGTCGCCCCTATTATGAAAATCCAGAAGTGTCAGTCGTATGGAGCCAACGTGATTGTGTATGGAAACGATATGAAGGAAGCAAAGTACCACGCTATGAGCTTAGCTAAGGAGAAAGGACTAACTTATATCAATGGGTATGTAATTTTTTTTAGTCCCTACAGATTTTTCCTTAACGCCATTATTTTATGGAGGATAACATTAAACGAGATTTACCTTTTTATTATCATTAGATGAGCTCTGTGGAGCCAGTGGTAGACAAATAACAATATGTCAGTAGGTAAATAATATGAGATGCGTGTATAGGTTCAATCCTTGCAAGTGGGATGGCTGGTGTATAGTTTAAAACACATGTACCTACTTAAGAGGTTGTACATGCTGGCGTTCGTTTTGATCTATGTTATCTACACTAATATTATAAAGAGAAAAGATTTGTATTTTTGTTGTTTTGTTGTTTTGTTGTTTTGTATGTAACGAATAGGCTCAAAAACTACTGGTCCGATTTCAAAAATTCTTTCACCATTAGAATGCTACATTATCCCTGAGTAACATAGGCTATATTATATTTTCAAAAAAATCAGGGATCCTTACTAAAACTCTAATAATGTAACCCAAGGTGGAAAAAGAAAACCTTACATCGCGTGCGCTGCGAAAACTATTGATGATAGAACAAAATAATGTACTACGATTTTGTAGAAAACGTCATCATCTACAAAAAATGTCGCGACAGCATATGTCTAACTATTATAGTTATGTCACAATAAGTGTTCTTTTATTATAAAAATTTAATTGAAATGCCGCCGCTAGAAAAGGGTCTTTATTTGTACCTTGGTATTAATCCTTATCCAAATAAATCTTTTCATATTCAAGAGTGATTCAATACCTATACATTACTTCTTGAATTTTTCAAATCGGACATTCCATTCAAAAGATTTAAAAAATATAAGATCACGGGGCGCGTTCTCACCCAGCGCGGGCCCGGGCAAGGCGCGTGTTAGAAGTGACTCGAACCCACCACGGTCTAAGTTTATCCTAAAACGTTGAAAAAATTTATGTCCACCCATGCGAAGCTGGGACAGGCCGCTAGTAAATAAATAAATGATTAAATAAGTCTGAGTGTTATGTACAGATATGACCACCCTCACATCATGGCTGGCCAAGGGACCGTGGGCTTGGAGATTGTAGAGCAAGTTCCCGATGTAGATGCAGTTCTAGTGCCAGTTGGCGGAGGTGGACTGTTAGCAGGAGTTGCAACCGCCATCAAACATCTCAAGCCGCATGTTCTTATTTACGTGAGTATTGACAGCCTTCACAGCTCAGTTGGTAGTAGCTCTGCCTTCTGTGCCGTAGGCCGTGGGTTCGATCCCCAACCGAGAATAAATATTTGTGTGATGAACATAAATGTTTGTTCTTTGTCTGGGTGTTATCTATTATTATAAGTATATATTTACAAAAAAAAAGTATATAAGTAGTATATCAGCTATCTGGTTCCCATATCACAAGCTGTGGCTTAGTTTGGGGCGAGATAGTGCTGTGTGGAATGTCCACCAATATTTATTATATTTCTTGCCAATTAACCACATAATTGTAACCCACTTAGCACCGAATGACCCACTTGACATAATCCTTATTCCAGGGTGTAGAAACGGAGAAATGTCCCAGCATGAGAGAGGCGATGAAGAATGAGGAGCCTGTGAGCGTGAACATCCGCTCCACGCTCGCTGATGGGCTCGCAGTGCCCACAGTTGGGTACAACGCCTTTGCCACCGTCAAATCTAACGTGGACAAACTGGTGAGATCACTTATAAACAGGGAGTCATTGTAAAATACTTTTAGTTTTTTACCAGTAGGTACAGGCGTACAAGATTAAATAATAATATACTACGGCTTATCTAGAGAAGTGGCTGCCGACAGTTGATTTTTTAACTTTACAGTTATCTTTACTCTATAGATTCTATCAAAGGTACTATATTCGTAAGCTTAAAGCTAATAAGAACAATATAATGAAATGGGCTTGGTTTCTATAGGTACATAAAGCAGTTAAATGGCGTAATTAGGTACAACTTGAGTTTGAGTTCATACTCAAACCAGCCCCGGAAACCCGGATGCGGCCCGCGGCTCTAACTGTCTAGATGGGTATGATACCACGTACCACCGAACTTTGTTAACTCTGTCAACCCAAGATACTGATAAGACACCTTCATTGCGCAATAAAGCACAGATTAGTCCATAGTTGATGTATTAGTTTTCTAACATGCAGGCAAACAGAGACTCGAAAGGAGATAGGTTGTTGTGTCTATGCTATGCAATAGATAACTATTAATTATAAGTATAAGTTCTTCTAACGAAAAATGTCAAGTTATCTATGTCTGTTGACCTATAGCCTCATTAATCCTACAGATAACCGTGAACGAGGACTGGCTAGCGCGAGCAATTCTGAGACTAGTGGAGCAGGAGAAGTACGTCGTGGAAGGCGGAGGGGCGGTCGGGGTAGCTGCCATCATGGCCGGACTAGTGCCTGAGCTGGCAGGGAAAAAGTATACCTACATCATTTTAATACAACTTCTTTATACTACTGCAACTTCCTCCCGCGTACTCTAAGGTTGTGGAATGCGCTCCCTGCGGATGTTTTCCCTGGAGAGTACAGCATGGGGTTCTTCAAAAAAGGCGTTCTAAAACATTTAAAGGGTCAGCAACGCGCGTGTGACACCTCTGGTGTTGCAAACGTCCATAGGCTACGGTAACCGCTTCTCATCAGGTGGGCCGTATGCTTGTTTGCTTACTTGGTGGTATAAAAAAAAAAAAACTTTTTTAAGCTACGGCATTAAGTATCTTTTCTTCTACGTAGTGTTAGATGCGAATCCAGTGCACGCAATCGGAATATTGTCGCCTGGGCTAGGATTGGTTTCTTTAGGTACCACTTTAAATTAAAAAAAAAAATGTATTAGTATGAGCAGATCTCAAAGACTTAAAATGTTTCTTTTAATGATGAGTATTGTAAAATTCGAAAGTAGGTACTTTTGTATCACTTCATTTACCAGATACAAGTTTGTGTAGGTACCTAACAGATTACAGACACAACATCTCGCTCCTTCGAAAAGTGAATAGAAAAGGAATGACGTATTTTTCAAAGTTGTAGTCGAACGTACCACTGTATTTTGGTACATAACCAGATTTGCAAAGATTAAATTGAAGGGGCTGACACCCATCAAAGTTCTTCTCGCTCGCACATTTTAACATTTTGAAAGATATAAATCGCACCAAACCAATTATGAACCTATCTAATGTAATGTTGACAGCCTTCACAGCTCAGTTGGTAGTAGCTCTGCCTTCTGCGCCGTAGGCCGTGGGTTCGATTCCCACCGAGAACAAACATTTGTGTGATGAACATTAATGTTTGTTCTCTGTCTGGGTGTTATATAATATTATAAGTATGTATTTAGAAAAAAAAAATTATATATCTATTATATCAGCTATCTGGTTCCCATATCACAAGCTTTGGCTTAGTTTGGGGCGAGATAGTGCTGTGTGGAATGTCCACCAATATTTATTTATTTATTTATTTATATCTATGTACCTTATTTCTAAATACTCGGATGAAACACAATCACATACCTACACAATCTTTTATCTCCGTTTCAGAGTGGTCTGCATCCTCTCAGGTGGTAACATAGACACTACAATCTTGGGTCGCTGCTTAGAGCGAGGTTTGGCTGCAGAACAGCGACTGGTCAAATTCAAGGTCACCGTGAGCGACCGCCCTGGAGGGATCGCAGAACTGTGCAAGCTCATCTCGTCTATTGGAGTCTCAATAAAGGATATTATACAAGAACGCGCTTGGGTACATGGAGACATCTTCAGCGTTATGGTAAGCCCACCCATGCTCTTCATAGAGAATGTTGCTTGTGGAAAAAAGTAGGTATCTTTTACCAAGAATAAGGTCAAAGATACCTACTAATATTCTTAGCGGCATGTTCCACAAAAAAATATTACAATACGTGCGGAACTTTTCCTTTCGATGTTTTCTTTCACCGCTCGCTCTAGAGGAGGAGAGGACTGCAAACAATATAATCGAATTTAAAAAACCTTCTCATGTATTCTAATGCACTCTTGGGGCTAGAAGAAGGGCTGTGTGCTAGAAGAACATACTCGTAACTAACATCTTGACTGCCTTCACAGCTCAGTTGGTATTAGCTCTGCCTCCTGCGCCGTAGGCCGTGGGTTCGATCCCTACCGTGAACAAACATTTGTGTGATGAACATTCATGTTTGTTCTCTGTCTGGGTGTTATATAATATTATAAGTATGTATTTACAATAAAACAGTATAATATATGTATTATATCAGCTATCTGGTTCCCATATTACAAGTTTGCCTAATTGGCTTAGTTTGCTCAAGTTGTACCTAATTGGCTTAGTTTGGGGCTAGATAGTGCTGTGTGGAATGTCCACCAAAATGTATTTATTTATTTATTATCTCTATTCGATTTTCAGTGCTCATCGTGATTCTACAAAATTAGTAAGTAACATTTACTTTGTTTAATTAAAGGTTAAGGTGGTCTGCGAGACCCGAGGGCCAGACCACTTGGATCAGCTGAGAGACATGATCGCTACCGCCTATCGGGAGTGGGAGTTCTCGCGGGAGTTCGACAGACTGAGCCCGGGCCGCAGCGAGGATTCTTTGGACACTGTTTCTCATTGAATACATTGCAGCGTGAACCAAGCGTTCTGTGGCGTTTTGTAATTAGCCTGGTTCGTTGTTACTGGGTATTCCTTAGCAATTGTCTCAAAATTTTTACATTATTATCTATGAAAGCAGAGAAAACTACCTTTATTTCTAATAAACAAATTTTCTTGAAATTTTAATCAAACATTTTACGTTATAATTTTATTTTAAGATACCATGTTACTGATTATGAGGGTTTGTTTTATCCATTCTTTCGATTGGCATCATAAAAATACAGGCTGTTTTTTTTCACATCGGAGTCGGTTCGGTTCCCAGACGAAGCAAGTAATTTTTAGAAAATCTTGGGATGCAGTATAACTAAGTTTAAAAAATAAAATAAAGTCTCCTTTCAGCAAAATATTCTATCCACAATATTTAAGGTACTTTCCCTTCATGTCGCAAAGTCTTGGGACGCCCTGTATAGGTTGTACCTAACTATACCTATCCAGCCTGCGAATGGAGATCACTGATTCTATTGTATCTTTTTGTACGAATAATAAATATGAAATAATTTGACATGTGGTTTTGACATATACCTATGTCAAAATCCACTATTTTCAGAGTTTAAATCGCCTGTCTTTGCCTACTATTATTAGCAATAAGTATTCTATATTTATAGATTTTTCAAAATTAGTTGTGTCTAAAAATTACCAAGGAACAAATAAGATGAATGAAGTGGGTACCAACAAACACAAATTAGTCATAATTCGGTATTTCCCTCTCATATTTGACTCATGGGCATTCACTTAGTCAGAAATCATTTATTTCTAACACAACTTTCCAATTATATTAAAGTACATACATAATTAAATCTTATTTTAGGACATTGAATTCGATGAATTTTGCGATCCCAATAACCCACGTAAAATAAAATATGATGATATTCTCGCCGCATCTAGAAGAATAGTCGGGGCAGTGATCCGAACACCATGCACGGTTGGTACTTCCTAGAGATAAATCAAGTTGAGCTTACGTAGGTAAGTTCTAAATCCATTTGACAGCCTTCACAGCTCAGTTGGTAGTAGCTCTGCCTTCTGTGCCGTAGGCCGTGGGTTCGATCCCCACCGAGAACAATAATTTGTGTGATGAACATAGATGTTTGTTCTCTGTCTGGCTGTTATTAATATTTGATCGAGTGAGCGAAGCGAACGAAGATTCTAGTTTCAACTTGGGCGATTTGGCATTTTATGTATGTATGTATGTATGTATGTATGTATGTATGTTTGTCTGGCCATAACTTTCGAACCGTTGATCCGATCTGCATGAAATTTGATAAGACGACAGCTTGTACTTGAGAAATTTACTGGTAAGTATATGAGTAAAATCGGATGAAGGGTTTTTAAGATATGGGGTTTTTTAGGAGGGCAAAAATAAAAAAAGTGACTTAAAAAAATCAAGTTACATGTCATACGAAAGGGCTTTGTTTGGACATTCCAAAACAATTTTTACTTTTTTTCTGGGACACTCGGTTTTTGAGATACATCAAAAAATTTAAATTAAGATAACCAGCGACCCAAGAGCTCCCATCTCTAAGAGCTTCGTTGGCATCAAGGTTTTTCTACTGGTCGGCCAGTTACTTTACTTTTTCTTATTTTTTTTTTCTTGAAATAAATTAATGAGGTACTCAGTTCTCATAAAATGGTGACAACGATCAGGTCTGATGATGGAGCCAAGGTCTGTTCAACGGAACTCTTCAATAAATAGGCCAATAGAGTTGAAACTTGGTTAACGTACCAAGTTAGTATGCGGTAGTCAGAAAAAAGTACAAACATAATGTTTGGACTTGCCTCTGACTACCACCTAAGTACTCAAAGTTTTGGTGCGTTCGTCGGGTCGCATCACGAGATTTCAGTTCGGGGCGAACTACTAGTATAAGTATGATTTACAAAAAAAATTACAAAAAAAAGTATATAAGTAGTATATCAGCTATCTGGTTCCCATATCACAAGCTTTGGCTTTGTTTGGGGCGAGATAGTGCTGTGTGGAATGTCCATCGATATTTATTTTATTTATTTGCTTATCTGTTATCATGGTTTTAGAAAGCTCACATGTCAGAAAAGCTGGGAATGGAAATATACTTGAAGCAAGAGTTCCTGCAATATACAGGATGGTAATGGCCGATTTCTTGTTTAATACAATTTACAAAATGAGTTCAGATTTCGCCTATTACTAATGATAGGTGTAGTAGGTACGTACATGCAATAATTACATTATAAATTCGATGTTTAATTTAGATTGACTTTTGGTAATCAGTTTCAAGGAACGAGGAGTACGAAACGCAATGTTGTGTCTTTCCGACGAACAAAAGAAATACGGCATAATCACAGCTTCAACTGGCAATCATGGTCTAGCAATGAGCTACCACGCAACTCTACTCGGTGTCCCATGTGTGGTGGTGATGCCAATAGCCACTGCGATCACCAAGGTCAATAGGTGCGAACAGCTAGGAGCGAAGGTGATCTTGAATGGAAATAATATGGCCGGAGCTAAGCTTCATGCTATGACGATTGGGAAAGATAAGCGGATGACATACATTAATGGGTACGATTTTTGTGAACTCTACAAATGCTGGTGAAAGATTTCTTTAATATTTTATTAAACTGACGTTTCTCTATAGTTACGATCATCCAAACATAATAGAAGGCCAAGGGTCGATAGGAATAGAAATCATAGAACAAGTGCCAGCCGTTGATGCTATCCTAATCCCTGTCGGCGGGGGTAGTCTACTGTGCGGAACGGCTATTGCCGCAAAACATCTAAAGCCAGACACTGAAGTATACGTAAGCGTTAAAAAACA
Source organism: Chloroclysta siterata (assembly GCA_932294275.1). Lineage (NCBI taxonomy): Eukaryota > Metazoa > Arthropoda > Insecta > Lepidoptera > Geometridae > Chloroclysta > Chloroclysta siterata. Next base: position 5,287,113 of record OW028590.1, read on the forward strand.
GAATTTGGATTGAAATAATACATTTATAATATGCACTTCTAGGTTTTAATGCTGACATTGAAAATAAAACGTTTCAGGGAATTGAAACCGATAAAACTTGCAGCATGGTGGAAGCACTAAGGAAGAACGAACGAATACACCTTGATATCGACACCAGCATTGCCGACGCTTTAGCAGTCAATATAGTCGGAGTGAATACTTTCCAAAATGTTAAAGGCCTTGTGGATAAAATGGTAATAAAATGAATTAATATTGAGATAGGTCTAACTTAATGTTATCCTATTCTATCCTATCCTATTCTATCCTACTCAAATATTATTGCGAAAGTTACGATGTTTGGATGTTTGTGGCTTAATTACGCCCTTTAAGGATGACACTTAAAACAAATATAGTTTGTAACCTGGCTTAAAGGCTACTTTTTATCCCGAAAATTTTTCGAGAACAGGGTAGGAAACATGAAGGAACCCAATAAAGGGAAAACGCCTTAAATATTAATGTTAGTAAGCTCACGCAAGCGATGCCGCGGGCAGCTAGTATTTGATAAGTGGAACATAATTCAGTTTATATGTAGGTATTATATTTTTAATTTTAGATTGTAGTAAAAGAAGATTGGGTAGCTCGTGCCATCATGCACATCGTAGAGGAAGAAAGGTTTGTGGTTGAAGGAGCCGGAGCAGTGACTATTGCAGCTATCATGGCGGGGCTCTTCCCAAACCTAAAGGGGAAGAAGTTAGTAGATTTAAAATTATTTGAAATTAAGAATTCTACCATGTCTAGAAAGAAATTGTGGTATTTTTTGAAACCTAAGGAAGTTACTTTATGAGGTCTTGTCCTGGAACGGTCGTTATGTCAGGCGTACCTAAGTCGTTCAGCAAGAGACGCGTTCTGAGTTGCATTAGCTTTTTTTCCCATATTTAAGTGAAGGGTTCGTCGGCTTTCCCAAATAGATAAGTTTCAATTCCTGGGAACTTTGCCAATTAGTCTAAGCAACTAAATTGTTTTTCAGAGTGGTCTGTATTCTTGCTGGAGGCAACATTGATACGACAATCCTGGCTCGGGCTCTAGAGCGCGGCATGGCTGCGGAAGGACGACTAGTGAAGTTCAAAGTGACGGTGTACGATCGCCCTGGCGGCATGGCGGAGATGTGTGCTTTGCTGGCCGGTATCGGAGTCACCATGCGGGATTGTGTGCCTGAACGGGCTTGGGTCAAAAGCGATGTCTTCAGTGTTGAGGTGAGACATCGTAATTCGCACACCGTAAAATGCGTTAGCTTGGGCTGAAGCTTCTAATAAACAATGTTTTAAAAGTCCTACAACTAGGAGTCACAACATGTCAGGCAGTATATTTAGCGTAATCTTGTTATTTACAGCTGAAAGTTATAGCAGAAACCAGAGGATGGGACCACACGAAAGAGCTGATTGAGCAAATCAAGAAACATTACAAGGAATATTACTTCCAAGACATGAGTGAGCGTCAAGAAAAGACGGCTGGTACCAGACGCGGGCCGTGCCTCGCTCCTAATCCAGTGTGTATGCAAAAGTGATGAATATACTTCAACGGATCTGTCTTCTCTCGTCAAAATTATAAATAAAATTCTATATAAAAAAAGTAAATCAACTTACTTACTGTTCAATAAAAAATCTGATTATAGACAATTCTGAATCAACCATATTCTCTTTTTTGTATTTAACCCTCGATTTTAATGAATAGTGTGAAAGGTCGCAGACCATCTGTGTGAAGAGTTAGTAGCTAGATATAGAAAAGCAAATATTTTTTTGGAACTTTATGGGACCAGCGCATAACCGGTGGACAACACAGTAATAGGTATCTATGTACTTAATAAAAGCTCTATATCCATGAGCTAAACATTAATAAGTAATAGGAGAGTGAAATCTCCTTGATGACGTATTATGTAGAGTACCTATAGAGCGTCTTGAGCTTTTGAGTAATAATGTTCTGTGCTATAGAGTACTTCAGAATAAACGTCATTCAATCTGTTGGTTTTTGTGATGGGTTTTATTTATTTACAAAATTGTTATCGATATTGTAGTGGTAGGCGCTCCATGAGCTACCTTCTCTGGCATTTATAAAAAAAAATGTAATTTTATGAAAAATGGATTAGGATCGTACGGGGCAATAACAAATATATGCAATTTATCAATTATTCCACAATCGACTTCCGAAATGCCGAAACCAAAAGCTGAAGCGATACCTTCACTAGATTCAAAATCCCCCTTGGGAGAAACACCAGCAAAACTAGCCAAGCGAGATCTCGTGAAACCTACTCAATGGTGCCCGGTATGTACAAGAATTCAGACATATAAATACAATAAATTTTCGTTAAGCAAGGATAACAATCTAATTTTGAGTTCTTTTACAGAAGCCCGATGTTGATTTTGATATCTGGTGTGACCCTGATAATCCTAAAAGTATAAATTTTAAAGATGTTTGCAAAGCTGCAAATTTTATCAGTCAGGAAATCCCAACAACACCGCTCACAGTGAGTCTAACTAATATGGTTTGATTTATTGAAGACCTATTAGAGAAAAAATTAATTGCTTTCAAAACAAAGTATGAAAAACAATCGCTGTAGAGAGGTATTATAATACTTTAAGGTTTACTGGAAGATAACTGTTTTATTATTAGGTACTAAGTATAATTGATTGGTAAATATTATGAATAACAAATATAGTCATTTACCCCATTTACCCATGAACTTTGTCCACCAAAATATAATTTAATTATTTCAGAAGTCGAAACGGTGCTCACAATTTGAAATGGATTTATATTATAAATATGAGATATTTCACAGGACCGGAAGGTAGTAATTTTGCTCTCAGAACTCCTCAGAACATTTAATTTTACTTCACGAATGAGATTACTTCATATTGTTTCAGTTTTCATGAAAGAGGAGCTTTCTATTCGTTGTCAATGCTACCCGATGAGCAACGACTTGGGGGGGTTTTTACAGCATCACTTGGAAACTGGGCTATGGTGAAAAAACTAGTATCTTGCATTTTTATGTAATGTAATTGACCTACTTATTAAATTTTATTCTGTTTTAAGGCTCTAGCATATCATGGTCAAAAGTTGAAAATACCAATCACTTTGGTGTTTCCAGTAATTACGGAGAGAGACATAGTAGATAAGTGTCAGTACGATTTCGGAGCCTCTGTAATATTGCATGGTAAAAATCTAGACGATGCTAAAAAACGAGCCTTAGCAATGATGGCCGAAACTGGAACAGGAACATATATAAATGGGTAGGTATGTTTTAACAATCTTGCGATACGGTTATCACAATAACTGGTTATTGGCACAATAGCAACCAGGATGTTCGAAAAAAGAAAGCCTACACTGAAAAAAATGATTGCTTACTGTCACACAGTTAAGCGATTTTCATTATTACTAACTACTTTAAACATTATCAACAAATGTTTAAATAACAGTTAAATACAAAACAGTAACTTTAACTGATAAAACAGTACAAATTACTAAAAAAACTAAAAAAAAAAAAATTGTCACAATCACTGTAATGTCAGTAAGTTTTAATGGTTTGAACCGTATCACTAAATGAACGAAACCGTTGTTTTAACTGATAGCACAGTACAACTAACTGACCATGGTTTTCCAAATATATCTGTATTGTAACAGTAAATTTGAATGGTCTGAACGTTATCAGTAAATGAACAAAGCAGTTAATTCAACGAATAGCACAGTACTACTAACTGTCCATGGTTTGCCAAAAATGTCTTGTGTTGTAACAGTAAATTGTAATGGTTTGAACGTTATTACTAAAAGAACATAACAGTTAATTCAACGGATAGCCTAGTACAACTAACCGACTATGACCTCTTTAAAATTATCAGTTTTGAAGCAGTAAATTGTAATGGTTTGAATGTTTTATCTAATTGAACAAAACAGTTAATTCAACGGATAGCACTGTATAACAGACTGACCATGGTTTTCCTAAAATGCCTGTGTTGTAGCAGTAAATTGTAATGGCTTGATCATTATCACTAAATTAACAGAACAGTTAATTTAACGGAAAGCACAGAACTACTAATTGTCCATGGTTTTCTATAAATGCCTGTGTTGGAGCAGTAAATTGTAATGGTTTGATCGTTACAACCAAATGAACAAAACAGTTAATTCAACGGATAGTACATTAGAAATAACTGTCCATAGTTTTCCATAAATGTCTGTGTTGTAGCAGTAAATTGTAGTGGTTTGATCGTTATCACCAAATGAACAAAACAGTTAATTCAACGGATAGCACAGTACAACTAACTGTCAATGATAATCCATAAGTGTCTGTGTTGTAACAGTAAATTGTAATGGTTTGAACGTTATTACTAAAAGAACATAACAGTTCATTCAACGGATAGCACTGTATAACAGACTGACCATCATTTTTCTAAAATGCCTGTGTTGTAGCAGTAAATTGAAATGATTTGAAAGGTATCACTAAATGAACAAAACAGTTAATTCAACGAATAGCACTGTACAACTAACTCACCATGGTTTTACAAAAAAATTCCGTGCTGTATCAGTAAATTGTAATGGTTTTAACGTTATCATTAAATGAACAAAACAGATAATTCAACGTATAGCACTGTACAACTAACTGACCATGGTTTTCCAAAACATAACTGAATTGTAGGAGTTAATTGTAATTTTAACTTTATCACTAAACTAGCGGCCTATCCTGGCTTCGCACGGGTGGACATTTATTTTTTTAAACATTTTGGGGTAAACGTAGACCTACCTACCCCTTACCTACCCACCAATTTCCTAGATTTGTAGGCTCCTCTTCCAAAACAAAAAGGAAACAGCTTCACGACTTTGATCCCCAGGCACGGTAGAGATCTCAGATCTCAGATCCTCAGATATCTTCGTACCAACTCAAGATTCCCGTTTTGGAATGTCCCTTACAATTATTATTCTACTTATCTATGTATTGTGGGATAAGTGATAAGTCCATAGTTCCATCTATCGGAACATAGGCGAACCACGTGCATCCTTCTCTTTTTTTCACTGATTCTGAGTGCATCAAAGTCACGATGCTCTAGATGGCAAGGATTATGAATTAGGTATAATTCATAAACCACTTCGGATCACTAAGTGATTACGAGGGTACATCTACCGTGCCTGGGGATCAAAGTCGTGAAGCTGTTTCGTTTCCGGATTATGAGATATGGAGCGAATAAATTGTCATTATTTTCATACTACTAATTGTATTATGTAGGTAAGATACCACTCGCCCAGCTACTTGTTAGATTTTTTTTTTTTTTGAGGGAGTATAAAATAATCGTCACAGAAAAACGAACTCTCCTTACGACAAACAAAGTTGAGAAAATAATTTGTCTTGCCTATAACCACAGAATAGAAATACCTAAGTAGGTAAGTAACTAGGTAGGTATAACTTTATTAATGTTGACTAGCGGCCTGTCCCAGCTTCGCATGGGTGGATTGGATATACATTTTCTGAACATTTTAGGATAAACTAAGACCGTAGGTTCGAGTCTGGCGTCTAGGTATTTCATACATTTGCACGCCCTTCTCCCTGAGTGAGTGAGAACGCGCCCCGTGGAACCACGCGTTTGCTAATAATATTTTTAAGGCGAATGGATGCCCCGATACTAGCGCCACACATATTTTATTTTATCATTACGTTATACAAAGGAATTATCAAAAAATCGGACCCCGCGTACACGATACCTATCACAAGCTTTTTTTTAATGTATCTGTAATAGTTTTGTATCTGTAATTGTAATGGTGAAAGAATTTTTGAAATCGGACCAGTAGTTTTTGAGCCTATTCGTTACATACAAAAATACGAAAATACAAATCTTTCCTCTTTACAATATTATACCTAGGTATAATATATTATATATTAAGTACTTATATTAAATATTATAAGTATATTATTAGTGTAGAAGTGTAGATAGTGTAGATAGTGTAGAATAAGCTGAAATACCTATTATGTGATAATGTATCTAACTTTCCACATAAGTACCTAAGTATCTACCTGTCTACGGTAGGTAGGTTAGGTAGATACGTACATAAGTAGGTAGGAATGTGTATAACATATTTATTCCGTGAAATAGGTAGGTTTCCTATTCCTACCTAGGTATTTACCCAGAAATAAATATTTTATTGCCAATTCGTTAAAAAAACTACATATAAGTTAATAGATAGGTAGGTACCTACTTATAACCAACCTACGGTCAGTAGGTACCTACCTACCTAATTCAAACAACCGCATGTAGGTAGGTAAGTATAGGACGCGTCTGTCTGTATTTCCGCTAACTCGTAACCACGCAACGGGTTTTGAAGCGGTTTTCACCATAAGTTAAATAATTTTTCACGGAGGGTTTCCTTATTAATTTAAACAATATTTTGAAACCAAGTCGACGAAAAATTTATTTAAGTACTATTATACTATTTATGGCTACTAGAGAATCGTAGTTCTTCTAAAATCCTAAAGAAAGCTGAGCGATGGCATATCTCTATCTGAGCCGGGTACTCACTAGCGACTAGCGTACTAGTGATACACATCAGACTATACCTATACTGCTCGCTTTTATATCCTTGTAGTATTTTTCTTTGGTTTTAGCAGCCAAACACAAACAAAAACAAACAAACACCCATCCACACGTTTGTGTTTTTTGTTTGGTGTTCGCTGTTGTTTTTCAAGCATGTGGAGGCGGCTTTACATAGCTTTTAACCTTCCCCTCTCCTACGAGTTGCATCTTGTGGAATAAACGAATAAATTAACTGTTTTTACTAATAAAAACAATTAAAATTATTGTGTATCTCATTACACAATTAAATTTTATGTTTCAAACAGTAAACGCAAATCCTAGCTCGCGTACCATGTCGCGTACGGTCCACGCGCAACTCACCCGCCCCCCCGCGATTACGCCGTGCCCCGCCGCCGTTAGCCGCTGCTGCGTGCGACACGCTAGATGTTTTCTGCCTTTCGCTCTAAGCAGTTTAGTTTTCTTTCGTCGTCGTTTATTATCTTTTTCTTCAAGCTTTTTTGTGTGACAGTGCAAATTTTGATATATCAATCTTAGTGAAAAGAGTTATGAGTGACGATAAAACAATAACACTACTTACGGACTGGGGCTTCGATAAGTACTTGGATATATTTAAAGGTAAGTAAGCCAATTCTTGAATTTTGATAATTATCTGTAGGTAGGTAGCAGCGTCTCCAGATTTTCTTTTTGCCGAGTCGGGGTTTTGGAGCTTTTTGAGTGAAAAAAGCGGGATTCTTTCGTCGAAAGCGGGACATAGTAAAAAAACGTAGGTACGTAGGTAGGTATATAGGTAATCAGAAGTTTTTAAATATTTATCTTTTTATTTGGGTTCTAATTAGGTAGGTACGTTAACGTGACAAAAGATAGCAAAAATAGCCAAAGAAAATGTATTTTAATAAAAATATGATATTTTAAATGAGATTTACCCTATCGTTAAATACCTAGTTGTAGAGTCGTCATCGTGTAGACGTGTAGATTTTTAGGTAGTAGGTAGGTACTTAGGTATATTCCCACCTAGGTACCTTACCTACTGTGCCAAACAGCCTGATATGATTTCATTGATTGATTATGTACTTATATGTATGTATTTTTCTTTCCAAGGACTCTAATCTTAGTGTGATCAAAATCTATGCTACGGCTCGAAAAAGATTCATGGGCACCTATGACGACATCGGATCAAAAACACCAGAGGTTTATAGGTAAGTAGGTACCTAGTTATTGCACGTGTTCTGGTGTGTGTGTCTGTGGAGTGCTGGGTGTAGGATTGATGTAAGTAATATTTTCTGCCGACACGCCTCAATAGTACTTTGGTATATAGGTATGTCTATGTAGGTAGGTACATTGTTCACCGAGGGAAGAAAGTGACCGATTCCAATATTCCATCGAGTGTGTAGTTTAATACACACGAGGATCACACCTACTTCATACCTACATACCTACCTACCTATACCTACCTAGTCATAGAGTTAAATGAAAAACTTTTGAAAACGTAATTCGGTCGGCGTTAGGTAGGTACCTATAAAAGTAGGTAATAAGAGGCTAACAACCGTCAAACCACCTCTCGCTGCGATCGATCACTTCAGCATTTTGTAATATACCTACTTACCTAGTAGGTAGGTAGGCAATATGTAACGGCTAGTACGACATTAAATTAAAACACGTGTAGTGCTACTATCTAGCATTGATTTAAAAAAGGTTTTATTTACATTCATTTATAATTCGGTTTTTATTATTTTCAAACAAACTAAATATCAGACAAAAGCATAAAATTATAAAACACTGTATAGGTACGTATACAAACAACAAAATGTAGGTACGTTCAATCATTACTCGTCGGTGCCTTTAGGAGCGAAAAAGCCGCGCGCAGACTCGCCTTGCGGCGTGAGCGCTCAAAGGTGCCGGCGCGAAGCCGAAAGTCCAGCGCGCGCTCGTGTTAGCTGCCTCGAGGTACCTCAAATCCGTAGGTTTTCAATATGCCCGCCAAAATTTAATCGACGCACGGTGAATGTCTGGCGGCGCGGTGCAGAGCACGCTGCGTCTGTCTCTTTCCGTCACGCACGCAAAATGTATCTACCTATCGTCAGCATCGCGCTATTTGACAAAGAGCGAAATAAAGAATATTTGTTTTTTCCCTCACACGTGTAAATGTAGGATTTAGTAGCGAGATGCCTACTATCGGACATAGGTAGTTCATTTTTTAATTTTTACTTGCAGTACGTATGTAGCACAAGGACAATATTTAGAAATTTTCATAAAAGTGATCGCAACAATTTAGGTAGGTACCTACCGAAAATTGCGTTTGGGCAAACATTACTCTAAATAGACCATTATGGTCGCTTATTGCCTACTTTCGTTCTCACCGGTATTTTTGTTACTTGTGTTGCCTACTAAATGTACAATCAGAGTAGTAGTTTTAGTAGAGTAGTAGAGCTCTTTGTGAAGGGCTCGTCCGGGGAAGTACTACCACCACGCCTTTTTCTGCCGCCAAGCAGCAACGCTGTGTTTCGGTTTGAAGAGTGTGGTTGCCGGTGTAATTACAGGCACATGAGGCTTAACATCTGTATGCCTCAAGTTGATGGACGCGGGGCAGTGCATCGTAGGGCACGTCCCTATCGTGCGTGACTTACGAGGCAGTGCTTTGTTATAGGTGATGGTTACCACTTAACATCAGGTGGGCCATCTGCTTGTTCCGTCATCTAATTGTATAAAAAAAAACAAAAAAAAAACAAACACAAAACTGTAATTATTTTTTGTTAGTTTTTTAGTGGTCCCCTTTCAATCAACCTTTTTCATCAAACATCAGTCATCATCAGTGGATCAAACTTTTTCGAATATTGTGATCGTATTTAATGCTCTCGTTTTTTGTAAAATGTAATAGGTATTAAATGACATAAGTCATACATATAACTCATAATATCTTACATGACATGATGACATTTTCATTTTTTTTTTAAATAATTTGTTTACCTCCTTGCACTCACGGAAGAGTAAATACATGTAGGTAGGTTAGGTAACTAAATATAATTTAAAAAAATAAAACTTAATCAAATTCTCGGACCTTTTTAACAGCACTGTACTAAAATAGGCACCGTAATATTTCCAAAACGATTTAAAAAAATAAATGGCAAGTTGCTATAAAACAGTGAAAAAAAAAGTAGGCGTGGTGCGATTAAGTATACAGAGGTTGGCGATGTGCAACCTATTGTGTGAAAATTTGTAAAAATCGGCCCAGCTCTATAGTAGGCATCTTGCTACTAAATCAAATGTAGTACCTTACCTACCATCTATCTTCCTTTTTTTTTCGTTTGATTCATGTGATTTGGTGACCCCGAAAAATTTACCTGAACATGAGTGATTATAGGTACTTACAGGTTATTTAAAAAATATTTATTGAAAAAGTATCAATATTTCGATAAATAGGTATCCTGGCTTTTTTTATAAAACCATTTCCTAAAATCTAAAAATGCAATTCAGAGTAGGTACGTGTTTCAATTTAATGTCGAACATGACTTTACACTTTAGAAAAATCACAAATTTGTGTGATTAAGTTAATTCTTAAGTTCAGTTATTTTATATCTTTCAAAAAGTCAAAATGTGAGAGCGAGAGGGTCATGGACGGTAGTCTGCCTCTTTAAGTTTCCTTTCTTACTGTTTTCAGAAAATGAAGTGGATATAGTATCTTTAAAATATCTAGATGATGTGCAGGTCAGGACACTAATTCCTACAATAGGGCCTCAAGCTAAATTTAAAAACGCTCTATCAGAGTGGAGGTTGGCGCAAGAAAAGGTAACATAATTAATAATAATAATAATATTGAGACAGTCTTACACAAATTGGCCTATATTATAGTCCTATTATAGTCGCAAACCAAGTTAACAACCAAGTACCTAGTTATTCGCAAGTTTTTATTTCAGATTGGCAGGCAGCTGTTTGATGATAAGGATCTGGACCAGCAAATTTTTAAGTATGGAGAATCCGTAAATGGCTTAACGTCTCCAATCATCAGCGCCCCAGCATCACAGTCTACATCAAATATATCTTCGGCGCCTTTGTCGTCTGTGACTTCACATCCCCAAAATGTAAGTAACAATTCTATGCGGTTAAGTTATAAAGACATCGCCACGGTACGCGATAAAGATATGTTGCAAAGTTGAATTGAAAATTCAAATTGATCCTAATGAGGCACACTTAACAGTATCGTTTAGTGATGGTACCTAGTAAACAATGATGACCTAATTAGTAATTTTTTCAGGATCTTAGTTTGCTCTTGCAAAACACCCCAGAGGATCAAGTAATACTTAAACGAGATCAAGAAAAACCGCGGGGTAAGCAATGCAGAAAAAAATTAACACGAATAATTTCTAAAGCATGACCCCAAGGCCCAAATAACCGCAACAACTTATTTAAATTGGTTAAAAGAGATAAGTAAGTACCTTCTACGGCTTGAATTCGATTCCTGGTTTGACCAAGGGGTTTTATAAAAATAATATTTGAATGCAGTTTTTTTTACTTATTCTTGTTACACGCTTTATACCTATTAGCTTCACACAAAAACAAACAAACACCCATCCACACGTTCGTGTTTATTGTTTGGTAAGTATTCGCAGTTTGCTGTTGTGGATCTTTTAACCTTCCCCTCTCTTACGAGTTGCATTTTGTGGAATAAACGATTAAACTAACTGTTAATAATAATAAAAACAATTAAAATTGTGGTTTATCTCATTACACAATTGAATCTAATGTTTCAAACAATAAACGCAAATGCTCGCTCGCGTACGTAGCACGCGCCGCTCTTCCGCCCCCCGCGCTTACGCCGCGCCGCCGCTGGCCGCTGCGTGCGTGCGACACGCTAGTTGCCTTCTACCATTCGCTATATTCAGTTTGGTATTCTTTAGGCAAGTTGTTAATTATTTCTTCAATCTTTTTTTCAGTTGGGTATCAATCTTAGCGAAAGAGTATGAGTGACGATACCAGAAAAACACTTCTTACAGACTGGGGATTCGAGAAGTAGGCACGTGGATATATTTGAAGGTAAGCCAATTCTTTAGCATTAGAGATTAGAGATTGAGCGTATAAGGCGAAAACAAGAGCTAATGTACCTCTCGCCCGCACGTTTCGACATGTTGATAGATCACTAATCACATTTTCGAAAAATCGCAATTGTCTAACCATTTTGTGTGCAATCACATTGCACCCAGTTTACAACTTTTTGTATTGGACTTAGTCGTAAAATTTTCGGGGTTTAACTACATACTTCTCTCTCATTACATCTCTTAATTCCAGCTCACTGCAGACTTCGATCATTGGTATCCTCACAATGAACATTCATTGGATGATAAACTACTGCTACTAAAGAGCAAATTACTCATCATCAACACGATCACCATTTGTGGAAGAATTGAAGCAATTTGCACAAGGTTAGTTTGTAATTTAATTTAGTTTAATATATTGTCACATACAACACGTTTGTTTCCATAAAACTAACCAGTATAATTCGTGAGTAAAAAGTATAAACGTTCGACGATAAAAATCTTAGTCACTAATTTTCGTTCTTGTTGCTTCACAGATCAAATCCGCACATCATTGGCCCGGTGCAATTAAAACGAAAAAGAACATCAGTCGCAGAAGTGCGCCAAAGCTTTATTTCACACATCGAAGACGAAACAAAAATGTCCTGGAAGAGCGATTAACGTTTTTTATGTTTAGTTTTTTCATTTTAAATAAATGACTTCAATTAAATATTTTTTAATTTATTTCAGGTCGCCTGCATACTTGCCTACCTATGCAGTACTGCGTAGGCAGTAGGTATCAGGGACGGTCCTTCACAACCTTTTACTGTGCTTTTACAGTACTCGCTACTGTAAGTGTACAGTTACAGGTATTGTGAAGTATAGTGCTTTTTAATGTGCATTCTCAGTAGCGGGTACTGTTACTGATCAGTAAGTACAGTATCCGCTACTGTGCATGCACATTAAAAATAACTATTCTTTACATTACATATAACTGTGCACTTACAGTACCCGCTACTGTACATGCACATTAAAAAGAACTATTCTTGACATTACATATAACTGTGCACTTACAGTACCCGCTACTGTACATGCACATTAAAAAGTACTATTCTTGACATTACATATAACTGTGCACTTACAGTACCCGCTACTGTTCTTGCGCATTAAAAAGTACTATCCTTGACATTATATATAACTGTGCACTTACAGTACCCGCTACTGTACATGCACATTAAAAAGTACTATTCTTGACATTACATATAACTGTGCACTTACAGTACCTGCTACTGTTCTTGCGCATTAAAAAGTACTATCCTTGACATTACATATAACTGTGCACTTACAGTACCCGCTACTGTTCTTGCGCATTAAAAAGTACTATCCTTGACATTACATATAACTGTGCACTTACAGTACCCGCTACTGTTCTTGCACATTAAAAAGTACTATCCTTGACATTACATATAACTGTGCACATACAGTACCCGCTACTGTTCATGCACATTAAAAAGTACTATTCTTGACATTACATATAACTGTGCACTGACAGTACCCGCTACTGTTCTTGCGTATTAAAAAGTACTATCCTTGACATTACATATAACTGTGCACTTACAGTACCCGCTACTGTTCTTGCGCATTAAAAAGTACTATCCTTGACATTACCTGTAACTGCGCACTTCAGTATCCGATACTGTGCATGCACATTAAAAAGTGCTATTCTGGACATTATCTTTAACTGCTCACTTCAGTACCCGCTACTGTGCATGCACATTATTTTTTTTACTGTTTCAAACAGTACTAATATTTTACTGTTTTAAACAGTAACATTTTTTTACTGTTTAAAACAGTAACATTATATTACTGTTTAAAACAGTAACATTTTTACTGTTTAAAACGGTAACTTTATTTTACTGTTTAAAACAGTATCATTTTTTTACTGTTTAAAACAGTAACATTTTTTTACTGTATAAAACAGTAACTTTTTTTTGCATATTTTTGCTACTCAAAACATTTAAATTTACTGTCATAACGGTAAAATTTTGCCTCGAACTTTAACTGTTTTAGGAGCAGTAAATGTTACTGCTTTGCTCGGCAGGCTCCCCTGGTACTGTTCAAAGCGGTACACATTAACGTTTTATCAGTTTTTTTTAATGATTTTTTTTTTCAGTGTAGTTGAACAGTTTTGTCTGATTATATATTATGTGCTGTGTTGTCTTATAAATCTTATAATAAGTATAATTTCAAATGCAATTCAATGTTTATAATTGTTTGTGTATAAATTATATAAAAAATGTTAAAACTTTGGCCTACCTTATACTAAATTTTCAGATACGACCATCCAAATGTTATAGCAGCATCGGGTTCAATAGGTCTCGAAATATTACAGCAGTTGCCTAGTATCGATGCAATTATCATACCAATCGGAGGTGGCGGACTGATAGCAGGAATCGCATCCGCAATCAAACAAACGAAGCCAGGCGTTCTTATTTATGTAAGTAGGTACATTACTATCAAAAACATTTATATTGCAGATGTTTTTTTGGAAACAGAATATATTCTATACTAATATGATTATTTTAGGGCGTGGAACCTATTAAATGCTGCAGCTTCTTCAAGGCATTGGAAAATGAACGACCTTACCAGACAGAAGTATCCCAAAGTCTGGCAGAATCTCTCGCCGTACCAACAGCGGGGTTCAACGCTTTTCACACAGCAAGGTCTCTTATTGATAAAGTGGTAAATGAAAATTGCTGACGTCTATATAATTAACTAATATAATTAACACGAGTTATAAAAATATTTAACTTTATTTAAGGTTTTAATTGACGATGACTGGGCTTCCCGAGGCGTTCTACATTTAGTGGAAGAAGAAAAATTTATAGCAGAAGGCGCTGGAGCCGCCGGCTTGGGTGCTTTATTAGCTGTTCCAAATATTCTACCAGAACTGAGAGACAAAAAGTAATTTTACGTCAAATATTTTAGGAAACTAGTCCTTTTCAAAGAAAAATAATGTATTCAACCTACATTAAATATACATAAGTACAAGTATAAAGAGAATTACTGGTTTACAACTTAAAATTAAATTGCAGAGTCGTTTGCGTAATAACCGGCGGTAAAATTGACTACTTCACGCTGCCACGGTCTTTGGAGCGAGCGAAAGCAATTGAAGGTCGTATTATTAAGGTGACCGTACGTATGATTTATCTACTATACCAACGTATTTGGCTTATAATGAGAGAGTTAGTAAGGTAGGTGGTACGTAAAGTAGGAACACAATGGTTATGTGGGGAAACCTTCGTGTCCAACATCCCTAACCCGATTATGCAGTTTATACAGCTATGGATGCTATGCTCGAAGCTCCAAAACGAGATTTTAAAAGCATTACTGGCAATGGGCCGTCCATGTTCTTCTCGTGAAGTGTTTGCCAGCTAACAAACATGGCACTATATAGTCTGTCTTAAGAGAGACTTGAGTGGATTAATTATTAGGATATGAGGTTGATTTTGGTAAGTACCTTCTCTAATTCGGATTCCGAACTGCAAAACGAATCATTTTCGACTGAAAACATAAAACAATAAGCAGGCCAATAACTAGGTAAGTACTCTACGTACCAACAGTACCTAACCTACCTACCTAAATCGTAATGATTCCAGTCTTTCTGCCGATAGATTACCATGCCAGCTGAAGACACAAAAGGACGGCTGAGTATTTTGAGTGTGATTGCTAACGTGGGGTGCAGCATTCTCCAGAGTTACACCGAAGGAGCCTGGATTTATAAAGATGATCTGGAAACTATTTACGTACGACAAGACGTTCAATTATCTTCCCCCTGTTAGCATGAACATATTTACTGCTATAGCTATTTTCATAAAAAAAAATATATCGTGATTTTATTTTCAGGTGACTTTAATAATAGAAACTCGAAACTTGGAACACGCATGCACCCTGAAACGTGTTTTGGCGAGTATATTCCCTGGCGTTTGCAATTTTTTAGACGAACCCTTCAGCCCTATACCTATATGCGCTTGTTTTCCTAGAAGACAGTTTTCATAGACTGTTCAGTGTTTGGAATACAATACAGAATAATATCTATTGTTTTGAACTTGTATTATTATTATTTTATAAATCGGCTCAAGGGGCTCCATAAAGGAGCTAACCCATAATAAAGAGTCTTTATTAAAGACTATACAGAATATAGAAAATCTTACGAAATAGAAAACATGGACGATAAGAAAGATATCCATTCCCTTTCATAGATATTATTCAGAACTAATTCAATACTTTTTGTTAGGGAGTTCGGATAGCGATCGGAACTTTTCTTTCACGCACTTTAAATGTCATACTTCGATCAAATCGTAATTTCTCTTGAATAAACAAGTTGAAATTTTGTTATGCAAAAGATATAATTTAAATTATTTGTAATAAGAGAAACTCAACAAAATGTCGCGAAAAAACGTAAGAAGTTACTCATTTTCTCTTTCTCAACCGCAAGGTTTCAGTCGCTATAGCTGATGATTTAGGTATGTTGAATAACTAGTAGTTCGCCCCGAACTGAGATCTCGTGATGCGACCCAACGAACGCATCAAAACTTTGAGTAGGTGGTAGTCAGAGGCAAGTCCAAACATTATGTTTGGACTTTTTTCTGACTACCGCCTACTAACTTGGTACGGTAACCAAGTTTCAACGTTCCGTTGAACAGACCTTGGCTCCATCATCAGACCTGGTCGTTGTCACCATTTTATGAGAACTGAGTACCTTCTTAATATATTTCAAGAAAAAAAAAATAAGAAAAAGCAAAGGAACTGGCCGACCAGTAGAAAAACCTTGATGCCAACGGAACTCTTAGAGATGGGAGCTCTTGGATCGCTGGTTTTCTTAATTTAACTTTTTTGTTGTATCTCAAAAACCGAGCGTCCCAAAAAAAAAGTGAAAATTGTTTTGGAAAGTCCAAACAAAGCCCTTTCATATGACATGTAACTTGATTTTTTTGTGTCACTTTTTTTATTTTTGCCCTCTTAAAAAACCCCATATCTCAAAAACCTTTCATCCGATTTTACTTATATACTTACCAGTAAATTTCTCAAGTACAAGCTATCGATATATCAAATTTCATGCAGATCGGATCAACGGTTCTAAAGTTATCGCCAGACAAACATACATACATACATACATACATACATACATACATAAAATGCCAAATCGCCCAAGTTGAAACTAAGATCTTCGTTCGCTTCGCTCACTCGATCAATAAATGGTGACCGCTTTAGTAGCATTTAATTTTAATTCGATCAATAAATCGAACTTGTGCTTCTGTGCTTCTGTTTCAAAAGTTGACTACTAACTAAACAATAAAGACTACTCGTACTTTTTTAGATGGAAGGTATTCGGTAGGTATCTTAGTATTCTGGCAGCGTTGGGCTTGCGACGCATGGAATACCAACTACTGCAAAATGGGGGTATGTGCCAAATGTTATTTTTGGACGTACCACTGATTACCCACCTTTAGACATCCTCAAATAATTTTCAGTTGGGACTTGGTGCTAAGAGATCTAAGGCGATATCTATCGGATCTGGGCATGAAAATCATAAAACTGTGTTTGTACCTTTAACATGCGACTATTAGGTACATTACTTTATCAATTTACATAATGTTACACACGACAGGAGGACTTTGATGAATTCTGTGATCCTGAAAACCCCAGGCTAATAAAATATGAACAAGTTATGGACGCAGCAGAGCGCATAAGGCCTTTCGTTATCAACACACCATGCATGGTAAGTGAACTAGGTACCTATATTTATTTTTTTAGGATTGCCAACTAAAGTTAAACAACATAACAATAATTTCTAAATACGTAAGTAAATAGTTGAGGAAAGTAGCTTTTTATATCTCTCTCTTGAAGTGAAATAATCAGACCAGAAACTTATGAAGTACCTACCACTACTTTTTTTTGGTGGTCCGAAAGGATGTGATACGAGAAGGGGCGGAGGACGAGATACGTCGGTTGCCTGAATGGAGTAGGTACTTTACACCCTAATAATATTTCGCAAAATTAAAGTATTTACTTTTTCAGCCATCACACTACCAACGAGAATTCGTAATGAACCTCTATTACAAGCTAGAGTTCTTACAAAAGTCAGGCAGGTAAGTACCTAACTACCGACCACAATTGCTTGAAGATAATTTTTTGACTTCAGAACCTACCTACTTTATAATTTCAGCTTCAAAGAAAGGGGATCGCTAAACGCATTGCAGCTTTTGCCTCTAGACAAAAAGAAGCTCGGAATTGTAGTGGCTTCTATAGGCAACGATGCTGCCGGTTTATGCTACCACGCTTCTAAAACCAATGTACCGGTCGTCGTGGTTATGCCAAATACAGTACCACTTTCAAAGCTACAGAAGTGCCACAGTTTGGGCGCCAAAGTGGTGGTACAAGGAGGGAATTTGATGGAATCACAAAGATACGCCCGATCTATTGCCAGGGATAAAGGACTGACTTACATCAACGGGTAGGTATGCCCCCTTTTTTTATTTTTATGGAATAGAACTTAAAATCAAAAGGTTCAAGATAATATTCATGAAGTTCAACGCAGAAAATAAAGAATTGTGGTGTTATGTATGTGGTTCAAATCAAACCATGGATGAACTGAGTTAAAGCACAGAAATTCATTGTTGACTTTTTTTATACCACGATGTACAGAATCTGGAGAATGAACCAACTACTTATAGGTACAATAATCCCTACCTACTTGTTATATTTTTTTTATTAAGTACCTAACATGTTTTCATGTATCTTTTTACTACATTTGCTAGCGAGTGTAGTCTGGGCAAACTCATGGTAGACCCACTGTTGTTTTATTTGGTGTGTCATCATCATCAGCCTGAAGAATTCCACTGCCGGATATGTAAGTATGGTAGGTCTCCCTTAAACATTTCCAGGAAGAACGATTCTGACTACAATACTATGATACAATACCTAACGGTTAGGTACTTAAATTTGCTCTAGAATAAAATCTATAATCGTTTGTTTTCCTTGTCACTCAGACGAGATCACCCACACGTGGTTGCGGGCTACGGAACCATAGCTCTAGAAATACTGGATCAAGTGCCAAATGTTGAGGCTGTTATAGTGCCAGTCGGCACCGGGGGTCTGGTAGCAGCTATTAGTGCAGTCCTCAAACACATGAAGCCGAACTGCCTCGTTTACGTAAGTATTGCTACACTTGCACATCGGAAGCAAGCGGCTTCTATACATGATAATTTTAGAACTAGGCCCCAGCTTAGTGGACTAAGGTTTCACATCGGTCTATGGATAGAGGTATGCTGGGAGTTTTACTAAGAACAGACACCGATATACTTTTTTGATAATACCATGTCGATTTTACGATTTCATTGTTTTTGAACAGGGTGTCCAACTAGAGAACATGCCGGTATTTTTCAAATCCCTGGAGAACGAGGATCCAGTGATGACTCCAATGAAAGCTACTCTAGCTGACGCTATTGCAGTGACCAGCGTCGGTGTCAACTCGTTTGCCAACGCACAACCACTGTTGGATAAAATGGTAATACTCGAATTAAGTAGGTTAAGTACTTCTCAAGTAAATCATCGTCTGCATCATTAGATGATACCCAGATGACGCACCCGAGAGTTAGCATTCGCTTACAACTGTCCGGCTGGATGGATATATTTCAGTTATTGGTGAATGAGGATTGGGTAGCCCGTTCGATCTTGCACCTGGTGGAAAAGGAACGGTTTGTGGTGGAAGGTGCCGGAGCATGCTCTCTCGCTGCGATCATTGGCAACCTGGTGCCGGAGTTGAAACTCAAAAAGTAAGACCTACCTACTCTACCTACGCAAATAAATTTTACAATCAATGTTAAATAAACATAGTAGCTATTAACTAATAAGACAACAACCTCGATTAACTAAATACTAAGGTACCAAAGTGATAAGTCAGTATCAAAAATTTGGTAGTCAAAAACGGAGTAGGAAGATATGGGAAATTTAACTGTCAAACGGATGGAAAAGTATGACCATGTTGAACAATAAATGAAGATTATGCTAGGTATAAACGCTACTGTTATTTTACCTAATCCTTTTTTAGGGTTCCGTACCCATAGGGTAAAACGGGACTCTATTACTAAGACTCCGCTGTCCGTCCGTCTGTCTGTCTGTCTGTCTGTCTGTTTTTCACCAGTTTTTCTCATAAACCGTGATAGTTAGACAGTTGAAATTTTCACAGATGATGTATTTCTATATTTCTATAACAACAAATAGTAAAAAACAGAATAAAATAAATATTTAAGGGGGCTCCCATACAACAAACGTGATATTTTTGCCGTTTTTATAGATAATGGTACGTAACCCTTCGTGCGCGAGTCCGACTCGCACTTGGCCGGTTTTTTTTATTCGCTACGGCAAATTTGCATGCAGTTCATGGTAGATTCGGCATAAATAGTATCTAGGCAAGTAGCTAAGGTAAAGGTAAAGCTAAGGACCTTGGTATTTATGCAAATGGTTAATGGTTTTCCCACGTTTTCAGCGTCGTGTGCATTCTGAGCGGAGGAAACATTGACAGCCTCCTTCTCGCCAGGTGCTTGGAGCGGGGGCTTGCTGCCGAAGGACGTTTAGTCAAATTTAGCGTAAGGATTCCATCCGAAAGTACCTATTATAAAAAATACCTACCTACCTACTAGGGCATGCTCCCGGTACTGATCAGTATCGAAATTCCCGGTAATTTCGATACTGATCAGTACCGGTACTCCACAAAGCAAGTACCGGTACTTTCGATACTTTCGATACTCGATATCACTCATAAACTGTCGATGTTTTCTAGTACGATATACATCAATTTCCATAAATAGACATTAGCACTGCGTTCAGTTTCACTTTTCTATTTAGATTTCTATGTTTTAACGAATTATAAACCTAGATTTAACAACCTTCTAATTAAATCCATTCAATTTTAAGTATTACGATTAGATACGTAGTTTGTGTTGTTTTTTTTATGATTATTTGATTGATCTTAGCTCGTTCTGATTGATGTTTGCATGTGGGTGGAAAAGTTCGCGACCTAATCAAGAAAACAAAGTTCAACACCAACAAAAAAAAAATATTTAATAAAAGTACTCCTTCCATTTATAAGTAAGGCTGTAAATGTTTGTTTGCGATTTTTCTCATCTACTCTGTAACCATACGTGAGGATCGCTAATTGGCTTCCTAAAATAAATGAATACAATATCCAATTACACATTCTTCGACCTCTTCATTCGATGAAAATTTTTGGCCGCTGACTTGTTTTTTGGGGTTTGGGAACAGATAAAAGTCTAAAAGTCAAGGCCAAATCAGGAGATTAAGCTACGTAGAAACCACAATTTAGAATTTGAGGCATGGATTCAATCCATCCAGATTAAACAAGATTTTCTATCTCAGTATCTTGGGCATTTCTCTTTAATTTCTTCTAACGAACGACGCAAAAGGGTTAAGTAATATGCCGAGCTAATGGTTTCGCCCTTAGCGAGGTGGTCTACCATGATGACACCCTTAGCATCTCACCCTTTTCCACAGTGGTGAACTCAGATTACATCTGTTATCAAATCTGCTATAAAAATCTTGAGGCTCAGCCTCAAACGTGACAATACAGTCGCAAGATTTTGTGGGCTCAACGCGCTTTTGCTCATCTGAGAGCAACATGGGTACCAACCTAGCTGAGACCTTAGAAAATCCAAGTTAATTGACAATTATGTTTTTGTATGTTCATAGGAGATGGTCGAAGTGTGTGCAATCTTCTTGATGATCAGTATTCGGTCTTCCCTAATGAGATTACACACCTTTTCCTTAGTCGTAGACGTCTGAGGCCGACCAGACCTTGGTCATCTCTCTCTAGTCAGGTTTGAATTCTGTGACCCACTTCTTTACAGTCGTAGGTTTAGGATAGGGATTTATTTTCATGTTGTTTTCATCAAACAATTATTTGATGATCGCACGTTTACTTTAAAACCAGAAATACTACAATAAACAAATTTTGGATTGTGACAACCAACAAACATATAAATAAAATGGGTGTAGTATAAAAAGATATAATAACTACACTTGGTACTTCTGTTCTAAATAAATACCTACATATGAATTATTGATTTAGTTAGATAACATAGTTTGTTACCGTTCATTCCAGTTGTTAATTCATTCGATGATTATTCTATTTAGCTTGATCTCACCTGTTCTGATTGTTGTGTGTAAGTGATATTATTGTTCTAAATCATATAAAAAAGCTAATAATCTTAAGTTATTTTATGTACTACAGTTTTTGTTTCATTTTACGGCTATACAGTTAGTTAATTTAAGATAATTAGCTCAGTATCGAAAGTATCGAAAGTACCGGGAATTACCGGTACTGAGCCAGTATCGGCCGAAAATTACCGGTACTGAGAAAAGTATCGATACTGCATGCCCTACAACCTACCCTATTGATTGATCAAGCGAAGATGCGCCAATATAGCTTGAGCTTAAATTTTTATAGTGATTATATAGTTCAGGTAAGATTGAAGCTAGGTCGACGACATCGCGAGATCTCTGTTCAAACCACTAGTCTATTATCAAAATACTTAGAACAAAAGTGCATTGGGAATCCCCAAATTACATAGCTACATTCCTGTTGTAGTCACACTACAGGAATATACCTACTTGTTTGACGTCATTGGTGACTATCCATGACGTCATACAAGGAAAACCAGATTAAAAACAGAAACAGCCTCACAACTTTGATCGCCAGGCGGTGTCTCTTAGTACCAAGTAATAACTCAAGATTATTTAAGGATATCTGATGACGTGAACCTGTCAGAGGTTCACGTCAAGGCAATGGCTTATGGCAAGGAGGCCAAAAGTTTTATAAGCTGTAGGTTCCTGTACCTATAATGTATAAAGAGAAGAAACAAAATAAATCTTAAGGACTTGAAGATAATTGAACATAGGTATAAATAAGGCTGTTATCTTCTCCAATCCAGGTCGGAATAAAAGACAACTCCACGGCAAACGCTCAACTTCTGCGGCTCCTGGCTAATGGGGGATACAACTTGGTCAGCCAATTTCAAGACCACGTGTGGATGGATGACGAAACCTACACTGTTGAAGTACGTCACTGATTTTTTTTTTTGAAATGCGATATCTCGAAAACGTATTCATATCGAAGGGCATCGCTCGAGGGGTCGATCTATTTATTTAAGGGCATACACTACTCACACACTACTTTAACTTGGCATGCTATACTGAACTTTATCCAAAATCAAGATAGCTTCAGCAGGTTAACCATGTTGGTACAGTTAGTGGTTCTGACCTGAACCACCATTGGTTATTTAGGTCAGTTTATTAGTGGTTTTTCATTTTTCGTTCTTGTTCCGTGTTCATTGCGGGTTTTGTATGAAGACGCGATAGAGATACCGATACGGAACTTTATGTTCTACTATTAATTTTCATCATAATTGCAACATAAAGTTCCGTATTGGTATCTCTATCGCGTCTTCAAACAAAACCCGCAATGAACACGGAACAAGAACGAAAAACTAAAAACCAAATATACAACTCATACTTGGGGTACAGGACCCATTTGATTATTTTAAAATCTTATCTCCAAAACTTATATTTTTTATAAATATTTGCCTTAGTTCATGAGTCAAGGTAATTAAATACTTTTCAAGGTAGTTTAATAATTAATTAAACTGTCAATCAACTTACATTGCTGACTGTACCTACTATAAATTTAAATTTTTGTTTAAATATTTCAGATGAATTTGGTATGTGAAACCAAAGGCCTGGAACATGCCTTAGAATTGAAGAGAATAGTGGAGAGGGCTTATCCATGCACTTCGGTTTTCGAAACTGAGCCCTTCAATGACCGCAGGACTTGCCCATGCTATGTCAGAAAATCAATGTGAGTCCAATGACAATTACATTTGTGCAACTACCTATGTAGTTTTCTACACTGTCAAATTGTTTTTGTTTTGATAATATTTTATGCCACTTTTAATAAAAGTAATGACCTCTACAGCTTGTTTTTATAACTTATTATGATAACAATCATTAGGTATTTTGTTTGTGCTCAATTTATATTAAACTAGTGGAATACTGTACATAATATACATATTAACAGTACCTACCTACCAAGTTACTTAAATAAAAAAAACTATATAAAAACAATAATCATATATTAAATACTCCATAACTTAAATAAATAATTCATTGGGCAACAAAATATACATGGTCAGGTAAAAGTTATTACTGTCAAGTACCTTCTTTATTCCAATCAGTTGAAATTCTTATCCATAAATGTAGCCATTCTGACATCACGCTTGCTGAGGCCATTAACATCATGAGATGAAAGAGTTACCTGAAATAATTTAAAAAATATATAACAAACTATCAAATGCCTTATACCTAAGTTAGTTTAGAGAGTTAATTTGAATGTTTAACGAGTTGCATTTACTTAGTTATAATTATTCAAATGATACTGAATATAGTGCTGAAAATAGCCAGTGAAATGAAGCTAGATAAATAAAAAGAGATCTGGACATGTTATCATGATCATGTATGTATATCAGACCATGCCATGCTGCTCTTTAAGCTAACCAATCTAGCTCAGTTTTTTGTTTTGTCGGTACCATACTACATTCCAGATTTCTGCTTATGGTTTTGGAAGTATTGAACAATGTATTCATTCTGTTTCTTTTTGTTTATTAGGTACCTAAGTATTTATTAATATGAGAGTTAGACAATTGACTACAAAGTTAGTTTTCGAATTTCGTTTAAAATTTTGTAAATATTAGTTACCTGCAATTTGTTATACACATTGAACCATTCAGGGTGGTGGTCCATTTTTTCAGCTAGCAGTGCAACTCTGCTCATGAAGCCGAAAGCCTCATTGAAGTCCTTGAATTTAAATTCCTTTTCTATAGCATCCCTGTTGCTTTGGACCTTCCAACCAGACTGAAAGAGCGGTTTCAGCAAGTTGTCGCGCTCTTCTTGACTTAGCTTGTCTGCCTATTGCAAGAAAAATATAATTTTAGTGGTAAGTACATATAACAAAGGATAGGTACATTAATTGGGAATTATTTACGTACCATTTTCCTTTTACTGAGCGAGGACGACACGCTGGCGTAACCGGCTACGGGTCGAATACCATTGATCGCAGCCTCCGCACGAGTAAGCCCCGCAGGGTGAAAGTGTATCGCTCGATTTGCTAGCGAGCGCGCGCAATACAGACTTTTGTTTACAATCATTGATTTTCTGACTTTTGTGCAGCACTTTTATTTAAAAACTTTAGTTCAGTCAGTGATAATTTTGATGTGTAATTGTTTAATAATGTTTGTTTTCCCATGAGGGGTTTCCTTCCATAAAAAATACTGTTTCAAATGACTTGACAGATGGCGCTGGACAAATCAGCGCAGCCAGGCAGTGTAGAGCTCAGACAAAATAAAAAAGGTGTAGAGTTGTTTAATTTGTAATTTTTGAGTACCTAGGTAGGGTCATTGTGCTAGATAGCGGCCTCTTAGTGCTCCCGTCGACTTTAGGGCTTCAGAAAAAAATAATACAATCCTAATTTACCTGTTCTAATGATGCAGTATGATAGCCTATATAATGAAGTTTATTTTTAATGTACTGTATAGTGCTAGAAGCTTATAGTTATTTTTATTTTTAAATAAATCCGGAAAAATGCCAAAAATTCAGTTTTCGGCCACAAATTTCAGTTTTCGGCCATGGAGTCTTCTGTTTTCGGCCACCTTATAAAGACGGATTTTAAATGAATTTTGAAATCTAAAGTAACATAAAATCAACGTTTTTTTGTGGGTTTAACAGTATTTTTATTATGTACCTATATACAAAATTACAATCAACATAATACCGGATTTTGAAACATTTTGTCACACACTAGATAAATATTTTCGAAACAATATCAACTAAGTTTAACTTTATTATTTCTTAGGTAACAGTTTAGCTATAGCGTACCGACTTATCAAAAGAATCATCATCAAAGAATCATTAACTCAGGCGCAAAAACAAAAGACATTCGTGACAAAAAAATATCGTTAAAAGAATTTTGTCACTATGGAATTCTAATGTGTACCATACAAGACAGAGTTGCCGGAAAAACGACGGATAGTATTAAAAATCTAGGACCCGATCCAGTACTAACCCACAGAGGTGAAAAAGAAATGGTGGAATGGCTTATCAACCTGGCAAAGTGTGGTTTTCCTTTGAAAAAGCAGAACTTCTCGACACAGTTCAGAAAGTTATTGAAGATACAGACAGGTATACCTAATAACTTGAGATTGAAGATACTTGCCCAGGGAAAACTTGGTTTAAAAAAATTATGAATAGAAACCCAGAAATTTCCCAAATAACAAGGAATAAACAAGGTGAGAGCACGGGTAACAGAAGAATCAATCTGACTATGGTCTCGTAAACTTCTCGTATTTCTTACAGAGTCGAATAACCAAGATATACTGGAATCTCCAGAACGCATATTTAATGGCGATGAAAGTGGGTTTGCCTTTTGTCCAAAAACTGGCAAAGTTCTTGGGCCAAGAGGGTACCGGAACCTTATGAAATAAAGGCTGGCAAACCATGAAGAATAATGCCCATTTGCAAGCACAAAGCAGCTACTGGCGGTGGCATAACTGTGCGTTTGCATTGAAAGTCACCAGAACAGTTACATTATCCTTACTGCCAGTTTTTATTTTATAAAGGTTCCAGCAGAACTTCGCCAGTGTTTGGACATAAGGCAAACCCACTTTCATCGCCATTAAATATGCGTTCCGGAGATTCCAGTACGTCTAAGTTATTTGACTCTGTAAGAAACACGATAACTTCACGGAACCAAATTCTGATTAATTCTTCTGTTACCCGTGCTCTCGCCTTGTTTATTTCTTGTTTTTTTCAAGTAATTAGGTATACCTGTATCTTTAATAACTTGCTGAACCGTGTCGAGAAGTTCGGCTTATTTCAAAGAAAACCCAAACTTTGCAAGGTTGATAAGCCATTCCACTATTTCTTTTTCACCTCCGTGGGTTGGTACTGGATCAGGTCCTGGATTTTTTATAATATCAGTCGTTCTTCCGGCAAATCTGTCTTGTACGGTACACCTCGGAATTCCATAGTGGCGACAAACTTCTCTTATCGACATCTTAATGATTCTTTCGAATATTGAGTTCGTACATTTCTTTTTTTCTTTATCTTCTCCACAGCCGTCGGAGGAGAATACACCTGAAGAAAATAATGTTTTTTGAAAGAACATAAATAAATATCATTTTAGGGAATGTAATCAAGAGGAAATAAGATTTGTGTAGCAGGTGGTCGAAAACGTACAATAAGTTTTAAGCCGAAAAGCCAGACAGACATACTACCAAGTAGGTTAATAAAATCTTGTAAAATACGTAACTATCAATAGATTTATTTTCAAAATAAAATTATTACTTATCTCAAAAAGATAAAAAATATACAAACATTTTTGCTTTAAGGCCGAAAACTAACAGCGACATTCAGTTAGTGGCCACATGATTTCAATACAATTGTCGGTCATGCCGAAAACTGAGGTGCCATTTTATCTATGGTTGGGTTTTCGGCCACCCCCAAAGTAGTCATTACTATTACTCCTTTTTCATTATGAATGCCACATAATTTGACGGCCGAGAACTAATGGCTAGGGTCTTCACATATGTTGCTATCGTAAAACAAAGAGTTGTGAGCTAAACCCTTGAACCAATTGAGTAAAAGAGACAAAAGTGTAGACGACTCGATGTACTACATACCGGCCCTTAGGCCGAAAACTAAACTTTTGAAAAAATTCATATGTGGGATCGCGGCCCCCATATTAATTGTTATTTTATACAATATTTTGCAAAAATAATGTTAGTAGTATGTTGGCAATTAAGTTTTGAAGTGACTTAAATGCCTATCAACAATGTTTGCTTAGAAAAACAACACATAACTTACCTTGGAGTGAAAGGCGCGTCACTATTTTTTTCCTAATTTCCGCACGCTGCGATACCCGCGAAGATCGCCGCCGATCTGAATAATTCGCTAGAAATCACTCGTAGCTTGTTTCCGACCAAAAATGTTGTCAAAAACAAAGCAACTAATTTCAGATGTCTTGATAAAAAAATCTTTCAGATATTGCATTTCAAAACGATAATATCTTAATTTTACTGCATCAAGTACGCGTAAAGGCCGAAAACTGAAGGCGGCCGGCAAACCGGCTCACATACCCTACTCAAAAATTTACAGACTACAGAAAACGTTACAGACTACAGTCTGTCTTATTAACCGAAATGTAAACAAACAAAATCGTCGTATTATGAAATTTTTCAGCTCTGTTATTTTTGTCGTAAACTTAATAATTTTAACGATTTCGAGTTAACTACTACGAAAGTTAAAAGGACAACAGACAAGTCTTTCATTCTACCATGCCATTGAGTCAGAGCCTTTTTTTGTTTTTGTTTTCTTGTAATGACTGTAACATTAAAAGAACATATTTCATTCGTGGTGTACGTAACGTAGAAAAAATCTAAAAATATAGAAGATTAGTTTAAAAATGCAATTTCATAAATTTGTAGGCAAATAAAGTTGTGATCATTAAATGTGGTTTTTTTCTGGTATTTTGAGAACTGTCGTCCTGAACTACTTAAAAAAATTCTAAAAAGTAAAATAGAAAACTTTTTCGAGTTTTTTTTTTGCAACTGTATCTTTACGAGTTGTTTTCTTTTTCAATTCTTTTTAAGGTTATCAAATGCTATCAAATGTTGTCAACCCCCATGTAGTGCTCTATCTCTGGACCTCTGCTTAACACTATTTTTTGGGCCACCTGTTTACCTATGGGAGGCCTTTCGGTTATTGTACTTTCGGTGGCCTTCATGACCAGCGGTAGCTTTTTGGTGTCAGTCACGTGACTTTATTTTGCATCACTCCAACATCGCCTCATGACCATGGGTAACTCACTCAAAAAACATGATCTGCAGCGCATCAGCTCATTTACAGTCTCGAGCCGGAACTGAACCGCGGTTCAAACGGCTCAGACATTTCAGGGTACAGTACAGTGCCACAAACTTATCTGGACCGGTGAGAGACTCTCGTGTTATCGCATTTGATGTTATTAGTGTTTTTTATTAGTTCATGTTTTTCGTTAGTTCCTCTTTTGGGCACCGGTTTGTGGCACTGTAACTTCAAAGACTTCAAGCAAGCATCGAGCAATTGCAGGAGCCGCGAAGACACGACTTTGTTAGCTAACTTACTTACCTACTTCTAGTTACCTTTATGAAGTGACCTTCATAAAAAGACCCATTGACCTCATATGTTACATTTTTTATTAAATATCGCATTTTATTATTACTTATATTGTGTAGCGTTCCTAATCGGAAAACATTCCTTCAAAAATTATGTTAGCAATCATTGCTACCGCGTGAGAGAAAGCACAAGCAGCCGAAAAAACCCTCAAGTAAATTTAGTTAACTTTGTAAAATAAACCTTATTTTTATATGTACACAACCTTTTTATTCAATAAAAGATACAACAGAAAATCTTGATGCAAATTATTTACCACCGTACCCACTTACAAACATGCTTTTCTAAAAAGAACCCTATGCCTTTCAATTCATCCTTACTCCATAAGTAAATCGCCTACGCAGATATTACTTCAAACGATTCAACTGTTCGAGTACGTAGTAAACCTCCTAATGAATCAAAATAAATATTTTACTCAAACGGTTCAGGGTTCTGTTTATCATAAAACCAATCTTTGAACCGTTTGAGTTGTGTATCACATTTATGAGTAGACCTGAGAACCGCTCCACGAATCAAGAGTGGCAAAAATGCAGCATTGGAAATTAGATCTTAATATCAAGAAGAAACAGTTCAATATAGACCCTATTTACCTAGGAATAATATTTATGGCCGCCAGGGTGTCCGAGTGTCTGATGTGCAGGGGAGCAATTGCAATGAGATTAGCATGGTGGCATTTGTCGGCGTAGTCGAAGTGCTACTCTCAAGCTTGACATATACAACAGTGAAAAAAATGTTATTTCATGAATGTCAGTTCACGCATATTCTTAGTGGCAAGGCAATAATTTGTTAAGTAAGTACAGGTAATGGTTACCACTTTACATCAGGTGGCCCATAGGCTTGTTCCATTAGCTAGTAGTTTTAAAAAAATTACTTACCTTTACCAGACCTAACTCCTACTCTACACAAAATTTATAATGAGATAGCTTTATGGCTTTTTTTTTAATACATTTAGCTGATGAACAACACAGCTACACAAATAATAAAAATTCAAAGTTTATGAGGTAGATTTAATACACCATTAGGTCACTCTCTCACTTCTTGTAAACCTTCAGTTGTAATTACAAATTCAGCCACAGAGTTAGGCAAGTCTGGAGCAAATATAACTGATAATTCTCTCAGGTGGGAACCATATTTAACAGCACCATCCTTCAGATAGACTATTTTTGAAGTTTTCCTCAGGTATAATCTAGCAGACACCATATTGGACCATGCAAGACCTAGTGATGGCAGCATATCTTCTGCACTATCCACTGCACCAGTAACTTGATTAATGCAAAGAACTGCCACATTGAAGTTGTGGGCTAAATTTAGAAGAGAGATTGCCAGTTCTCTCATTTCCTCAGCCCTTTGTATATAATTTGTACTTTCTACCCTAACTGGAGCTGCAACTGAGTCTATCACTAAAAGAGAAAAATTATATTGTGTCAACAGCTTGGGCAGGCGCACTCTCACACATGACAATAAATCTTTTAACTCTGTGATATGCTCCACAAAAACTGAAGACCCATAGTCAATGGTATTCTTATAATTGGGAATCCCCTTTTTTATTTCCTCAAACCGCTTGATAGGGAACCAATCCTCTGTGCAAATATAAGCACTGCAGTGTGGCCAGTTATGTGCTGCGGCTTGAATTCCTATCTGAGTTTTTCCTGAACCACTTTCTCCATATAATTCAGTTATAGTTCCTCTCCTAATACCACCATGAAGTACAGTATTAATTGTAATACAACCAGTGGTTATTTTTGTAGTTGTGTCAACCAACTTGTCACAAGTGATACTTCTGGGGCAAATTTGCTTAGACACTAAATTTTTCAAGAGCTTAATTTCTTCAGTGCTTAGATTAGTTAACTTTTTAATATCCCACAAGGAAAGAACGGTAATTTTTCTGGAAGTGGCTATACCCGCTCTTTCTGCCACCTCAAATATTCTTGGTGGTAGAAGTCTCTTTAGTTCATTCATATTACATCGGCCGGTGTTTAGACATATTGGTTATCGAACCGGTAAGCAGGCCACCTCCATCTAAATTTGGGTTTCCGCATATAAACTGTGTATGGTATTCGTATAAATTAGGTACTTAATAATTGCTGTTCCCATAAAACCATCTATCTAATCCGATCCAATCCTTCCTCTTCTTAATGATACCTATCCTTCCATAAATAAACAAAAACATACAATACTCAAAAACAAAAACTAAACAATTATTCAATTCTATTTCTTTTATTTGTGACTGTTCTTTAATATTTAATATTTAAAATGGCGGGACTTATTTATACCGATTTTACAAATGGCGGACTTTTTGTTTTTTCAGTTTTTGTTTTGACATAACTGATATTTCTACTGTCAAAACTGACATTTCATATTGTCAATTATCAAACTGCTTGCTATTGATTGTTAGCAAGAAAATCTACAAAATAAAGAAGAAGTAGAAGATTGCTAACAAAATAATATGTAAATGTTGCCAACTCCAAGTTTGCCTATGATAAAGGTAATCAAACTGCATTATAAACATAATCAATCATTATTGGGTTATTTCAGCTATTTTACATAATTTGAGAACCATAAAGAACTACGACTTTGTATCGAACTATTTAGGGACTTTATTTGCGAAACATGGAAAGCATGAACATTATATCGAAAAGAGAGTGACTGCTGGAAATAGAGCGAATGGGGCACAAGACACGTTTATGAGCAGCCAGAAACTGTAAAAGGCACGAATAGCTGTACATAGGGGGGTGTTCGTGCCGACAATAATGTATGGTACCTAGTAAAGGTTGGGCAAACATCAGAGTAATGCATTAAAAATGAAAGCGTTACTTAATATGTGTGATGTGAATTTGAGTGATAGAGGAACAGTGTGATTAGAGAAAAATGTGGAGTGAAAGAAGACATACCTAGTGATGAGGGTATAGAAAGCTATGTTAAGATGGTTTGGGCATGTGGAAAGGAAGGATGAAAGGAGATTAACGAAACAGGTGCATCAGGCAAGCGTAAATGGCCTTTTTTGTCATCAAAATTGTAACAGCTCTTTTGTGTAAATTTCGATTTTTAACAGACAAAATAAAGATTCTATTCAATTCTATAAATGGGACTGTTGGGAGGGAAGACCTCAGAAGACGTACTCGACCAGATAGCAGACGTTCTACGGAACAACCAGGACAATATTATAGTACCTACCTTCCCTAAACCAACAACGTATGAAGAATGTTTAGAGATTGAATGAAGCGAAAGAGGTATGTTAGGACCGTAGCAAGTGGAAATCCGTGGTCTCTGACAAATTCCTATGAGAAACTGAATAAGGAATCAAAATAAATCTATTAGTCATATATCAACTAAGTATATAACTTTCAGTTTGAGAAACAAACAGAATGATTACACTTAAAACAAGAAAGAAATCGCTTTCAGCGATAAGGCCGCCCATTGTACTTTATTATTTTACGCCTAGTTTTATGATGTATCCTTGTGTACAATAAAGTGTTATCTATCTTAATTTGAGTATCCCGTTTTTTTAAACTGAATTTACGCTATTTATATTTAGGGAAATTTAGTTGGCAACTGGCGTGGCGTTGACTTGTTTGTTTATTGTTTAATGTTTAGGTGTTTGGATTTGCACACCTATTCAATAATTGCATGTATGTTGATTGTCGGACGCATATAAACGGTTGCAGCGCGTTAGCCTCATCGATACAGATAGAGTAACATGTAGCACGAGCTTGTGGTGCCTATATTTACCTAAAACCTACAATTAATAGGTTACAAAATTTGCTAAGTAACATTTTTGATGGGTGGTACACCTACCAAGAGAGCTCGAAACAGAGTCTGCTGTTCCATCCAAGATTTAGGTAAATACCTACTTACTCGATAGATTATTGTACTGTACCTACTCGAATTTCTTTAAAGACAAATTTATTGCTGCTGATAAAATTGATCCTGAATGATAATTAAAGTTTTATTTATTATTTTGCAGGTACTATAAATTAAAAACATTGTCATAAAATTATATTATTCGCTGAGCAGTCCTATTGCAACCTTGAACATTTTCCTGAACAGTAACTGCCACATCATGAGATGCCACCACCAACTCCTACTGTCTCAAAATCTACAGCAAACTACCACACTTCATTGTGGATGTGAATACCACTATAATTCATTATTAAACTAAAAAAACTTACAAGACCGAGAACTTTACTGTACACAAATTCTATGAAAACAAATTCAGTGCCGCTGAAGAGGTCTGACAGTTTCGCTGCCTGCATGCATAAGAAAATTGCATCACAGCTGACGAGAGTCAGTGGAAGTTCCAATAACATCTTGGACATCATTGTTCATTAATAGGATAGCCCCTTCCTCAAGCACTGTTTGCGAGTAATGACAGCACAGGATCACCATTTTTCTAAATACTAACCTAACATAGTTCATTAAGTTTATTATGTACTAACAATAAGGATCTAAGTTATCTGAAATAAAATTTATATTAAATTGAATTTTAATTAATTTACACACACCGACAGAACACCTAGTCGAACACCTGTATAATGTAGGATCTACATTATACAGGACTTGGCTCCATCATCATATCAGCTAATTGAAATACAGTACTATGTATAAATTCTTGAATAAAAAAATACCCATCCCAAACAGCTACACTTAATAACAAATACATCATCGAAATATAATTAATTATTATGACAAGTAACAGATAATTACTATAATCCTTATTAACTTAACTTGAATCTGTGTCACGCAAAAGTGTGACAGAGATTCAAGTGTAGTTTCTATGTGACAAAGTAACTATCTGATATTCTGTAATTCGCCTAAATCATAGTTACACCGAAAATTACTATTATCCATAATAACTAAACTTTAATCTGTGTCACGCAAAAGTGTGACACAGATTCAAGTGTAGTTTCTATGTGTCATAGTAACTATCTGATATTCTGTAATTCGCCAAAATCTTATTTTCACCGATTTTTTACATCATCATCACCCGATCCCATACTAACTATGTATAATTCTATGTCACCAAAACTAGCATCAAAGCTAATGTAGTGAAGATTTATACAACCTTAATAAAAATGTTTGCTATAGTGCAGTATATAAAATGTCAGCATTTTATAATAATTTGTTGACGATGCATGCGTAAACATTATTTATACATCGATGTTTTCTGGATTCAGTGGAATAATAATGAAATTATGCTCACATTTATAATTTAAGAATCAGAAAGTTACATGGTAGAATATAATGTGAAAACATTTGTCGAAAGACCGAATGCAAACATTATAACCAAACCACACATAAAAAAAATCAGTTTATATAAGCGCGCCGATTTAAAATTCATTTCGTGTTCGTCAAGCCAACAGGAACATGACTGACAGTTGCATGACAGGAACAATTGAACAAATATCTATCTTGTTTTTGACGCTGCTGGCTGCTGCAACGACGATGCTCGTGTCTTCAACCAAAGTTATTGTAACTTGGTATGTGGAGAATACAAATAGGGTACAAGATGGTAACATAATATGAAGAATTGCAAAAGGTGCAGTGATTGACCCGCTAAACTTAAAATATCATAAAATATGATGCTACAAATTCCAGTATTCTGGTACAAATCCAAGCGCCCAGAGCGCTAAAAGCTAACAGCGTTTAAAACAAGATAAAGAGGTGCCCATGTCATGTTTTCAATGTCTTGACGAACATCAGGGATTTGTTAAACAGGCATTCACTAAATTATAGCAGTATCAATAACAAGATTGGAGATGTGTTCCTGCTACCTTGACGAACACCTTCTTCTTCTCTCAATTTATGGCTCCTGTCCGTCATTCGACAGACAATCTTGCCAGTGTCAAGTGATTTGTATTGAATACTTTTTAGTCAAGTCAGTCCATAGTCAAGTCGGCCGTCATTTTGTTTTAAAGAAAATGGTGGCGGTTTTCTTTAAAACATTGGAAACATTTTCGGTCAAATCAGGATATCACATATTACACTTTCATTTCAAATGTTTACACTTTGTGCTAAGACCTCAAGTAATGTTGGTTAAAATACCACCGAAATTACACAACACAACTCAAAATAACACTAGAAAAACAAATAAAATGAAAAAGCTATGTTGCTTCCAAAAATGTCAGAAAATGAATCCCGACGAACACCTTATTTTGTAATGTTTGTGTACGTCAAAGTCATCCCAGAAGAGTCCGGTTATTGCACGACATGATAATCCGTTTTGGTACTTTTTGGATTCGTTTTATCTGGGTGTACATTATTGGGGTGTGCAATAACTGGTTATGCAATATTGTCACGTGTAGTTAATGTGCAACCAGCATGTTAGGATAATAACCACTCAAACGCCAATGGGTACCGCAGTCACCATAAAACTTTCGGCAACTTACGCCCTGGGTACTATAGTACCCAGAGGGTCACCCTAACGAAAAAATGATTTTATTTTATATCTGTGGCTCTTGTGTGCCTAATCTATGGTCTAGAGGAAGCGGAAATCAGGCAGCGAACGAACTGAACCACTAATCAAATGACATTCCTAGAATGTTTTTTTTCTGTCAACAAAATAAAACAGGTGTGATTTGTGCTATGAACGTGAAGTGTGCTTTGCTAGATCATGTCGTAAATACTTTTGTTTTATTGTATATTTCTATGATTGTTATATGTATATGATTTTTTTCTGGATAAAACACTGGTTTAAATGGTATATGAACATCATACTTATCATTCTTCTAAAGTTTATAAAATTTGTAAAAACTATCGCCCAGTACCATTTGTGTATCAACATGGCCTGTGTTTTATTTGTATATAATAATCATTAAGGTTTCTTTACAAATATTACTATATTAGCATAAAATAATCTATCTAGAATAATATAGTACATAGAATAAACCATTTACGCCCTCTTTTGATTTAGATTCAACAAAAACTTTTTGTCGAAACAACTCGCTCGAGTTCAGTTGGGCCGAGGAGTCTTGTTTTGATCAATTTATTTGATATACTTCTCATAAGTCTAGTATAAAGCCATTGACGTCATTTTAAAGGAAATAAAGCCTACTTTATTTAGAATATTTCATCACTGATGCAGATATCGTAGGTTGATCATGAAAAAATAAAATTGCAGAAAAACCGGACGAAAATGTCTACTTTTATTTGCTTAACATTATTTTTAATTATCAAAATGTAGGTTTAATGATTAGATGATAAATCAAGTTTATTCTAAAGATATTAACGTAAACAATGTAATTTCTCGTTTTGGAATAACTTTAATACTTTTATTTTGGCAAACGTTTTTATTGGTAAAGTCGCGCGGCGTTTTAATGGCGCTGGCCGTCGGTTGCGCTCGGGCGTAAGTCCCCCTCCGCGGCCGCGAGCGCTTGACGTTCAAGTGGATAAACAGCATGATAATGTACAGCACGTTAATGTACAGCATGATAAAATTGGAAGCCACTTTGGTACCGTAAAAATTAATTTCTGGCACTGAAGCGGCCGCTGCCGCGGCAGGCTCGCTTTGCTCGCGTAATGTATATGTTTCAATATAACATAACCAATCCGACTTGACGGTACTAAAGTGGCTTCCAATTATCATGCTGTACATTATCATGCTACATATTATCTGGCTGCAAATTAACTACAGGTGACAATATTGCACATCCAGTTATTGCACACCCCGATAATGTACACCCAGTTAAAACGAATCAAAAAAGGTACCAATGTGGATTCCAAATATCATGCTGTACATTATCGTGCTGTACATTATCATGTCGTACAATAACCGGACTCCACGGATTAACTGGGTGTACATTATCATGCTGTGCAATAACATGCTCTTAGACTAAGTATCATATAGACGTAGTGTTACGGTTTTTCGGCGTGTCCGTTTTTTGTTAGTTTGTATGTATTCGCGTGAGTGACTAGAGAAGGGACAACATTGACTAACCTATCGATAGAATAAGAAATGGATGAAAAAGTCGTTTTAATTGGCATCCAACTTTTTAATTTTAACTGGTTGCTGACTTTTATTGCGAAAGCCCAAAACCATTATAGACACTGGAACACTATCATCGTCAATAATGTTTCCCACATTGCCCTAACCGTGAGAGCGATGTCCATCCCACTCGATACAATTTCTTATGGCCATTTCGTCCATGCATAAGAACATTTTGTAGGCTATCAGTTTTCACGCCTAACAGCTTTTATCCACTCCCGTCTTCATTCTGGGCATTTAAGAACCTAAAAAAATAATGTAAAATTTAACAAAAATTGATCCCTCGCGAGACGCCTATAAGGTGTGAAAAATTGAAACTACAACAGAACAGCCGGTCTGACCCACCGCATTAGATATTTCATATAAAAAACGGAAACTTACATATTATCGATAAAGCTAAATTGGTCGGTGGAAGTACATCTCTAGAACAGAAGACTAAAACGATGCATTTTATTTTGCAATAATTAATGGGTTTACATCATTTTCACATAGGAAAATATGACTAGTACTAATAAAATGTAATTCCTACAGTCTTTATGGGAGAAAAAACGTATTTTTTTAGCATGAAAATAGAAAAAGAATATTACGTATCAAATGACAATTCCGGGTCTTTAACTCCTGCTTTTGTTGTTTTTGATACACAAAACACAGCTTCACAAGACATACTTTCACCTTTTCAAATATATTTTGCCTAGACAATAATAATTCTTTAAAAATTTTCATAATTTCTTTCGCTGCATCGCAATGTTGCTGCGAGTTTTTCAAAAACGTCAAAACAAGATCAAAACATTGCATCAACTGACGGCCACGATTTACGCAGACAGTGAGTGAGTGAGATGGAGTGAGTGAAGTTACATCTTCTTTTCTTTTACTCGTAGCTAGGCTACATGGGAAGAACAAAGATAGATGATCAATGTTTGATACACAGTTGAAAAAGGATGTAAGTCTTATCGCTCCCTCCAGTATATAGTACCTCCATGAACATGCTGTACATTATTTGGCCGTACATAATTGGCTCCCCAATACCGTCCAAAAACCATAGTTCAAATACCTTTAAAGTATTAGAAGCTCAGATTTGATCCGCACCCTTCCCACGGGGGGCGCGGCGCGGCGGACTGTTCCGTTGTTGTTCCACAATTCAAATTACGTGGGATGCTCTCTCCATGATATTTTATCCAAGGTCGCGGTACTACTCAGTGTTGAAAAAACGGATGGATGGAAGTAGTATGTAATTGGTTACTCTGGATCAGTTGAATATCTAATGAGATATTCAACTAGATCCAGAGCTAACCAATTACATACTTATATTTGAAAGAGTACCCTGAATAGAACATCTGTTCAAAGCCCATCCACAAATTTAATTAAATCGATTCATCTGTTCAAATAATTAACTTGAATAGAGCACCTATTCAATAACAAGTAGATATTCAACTAGATTCAGAGCTAACCAATTAAATACTTGTATTTGAATAAGTACCTTGAATAGGACATCTATTCAAAGCCCATCCACAAATTTAATTAAATCGATTCATCTATTCAAATAATTAACTTGAATAGAGCACCTATTCAATAACAAGTAGATATTCAACTAGATTCAGAGCTAACCAATTAAATACTTGTATTTGAATAAGTACCTTGAATAGGACATCTATTCAATGCCCATCCACAAATTTAATTAAATCGTTTCATCTTTTCAAATAATTAACTTAAATAGAGCACTTATTCAATAACAAGTAAATATTCAACTAGATTCAGAGCTAACCAATTAAATACTTGTATTTGAATAAGTACCTTGAATAGGGCATCTATTCAAAGCCCATTTTCAAATTTAATTAAATCGTTTCATCTGTTCAAATAATTAACTTGAATAGAGCACCTATTCAAAAACATGTACATATTCAACTAGATTCAGAGCTAACTAATTACATACTCGTATTTGAATAAGTACCTTGAATAGGACATCTATTCAAAGCCCATCTACAAATGTAATTAAATCGATTCATCTGTTCAAATAATTAACTTGAATAGAGCACCTATTCAAAGACATGTACATATTCAACTAGATTCAGAGCTAACTAATTACATACTCGTATTTGAATAAGTACCTTGAATAGGACATCTATTCAAAGCCCATCTACAAATGTAATTAAATCGATTCATCTGTTCAAATAATTAACTTGAATAGAGCACCTATTCAAAAACAGATACTTATTCCAATAAATTAATAATCATGTTTTGAAAAATCTATTTGAATAAAAAAGCACCTCTGTTTGAGCAACATATCTGAATGTTAATTAATGTTCGAAACATTCATGTACCTCATAAATTTTATCTTGAATAGAATATCAATTCCAAAACATTTACTTATTTGAATATCCATCACTGAATCCATTTCTCAGTTTAAATAATAAACTTGAATAGAATATCTATTTGAATCGATAGCAACGGATCTAAATTTCATTTAAGTATTATTATCTTTTCGAATCATGTATCAATTTTTTTTCGAATAAATTCTTAGAACCAGCCATTTGTTCCACAGCTTTCTATTTAATTTTCATCTCTTCTAGTATAGATAAAACATTATTCTAAGACATTTATTTGATAATAACTATCTTCGAAACCTTCAAAATAACATCTACATAACTGATATAAAGAACAATAACTAGGCACATCTAAGTTACCAAATAAAACAACAATGTATTAACAGGTTCTGTATATTTTTATTTCAAAAATACATACATTTTTATAATTGACAATGTTTCTAATAATAGTATCTTACAATGATTTATTACAACAAACATAGGTAGGTTTTATACCAGTTTACAAAACAAAATCATATTAAATAACTTGATAGAAAATTCTATTATCATCACACCAGTTCTTAATACATATCACATTTTTTAATGCGCACTGTTTCTTATGGTGCACACAGGTTTTTGCTTTTTCATAATCACTATGTAATTTCATGAAATTTGGACAACCATTTTCCCCAACGTCGATAATTTCACAGTTTTTACACAATTCCTGAATCCATTTCACTTTTTCTGTTCCCTTGGTCACAATTTTATTTCTTATTAGGTAAGGTATTATGATACGTTTAAATTCACGATAGTCAATGAATCCTTCACTCCAAAAAATTCCTCGATTGTTTTCTAGCCACCGCACTTGCTTTTTTTCTTCTGTTGATAAGTTGTTATAAGGATAGGGTGGTTTGATAACAAATGTTTGTGTGTATCCGTTCATACAAATAGCAAACTCTTTTATGATAAAATTATTGTTTGTATCCTTGAACCCTTGTAGATCTACTATTCTGATATTACAACTCATGATAATTTCTTTACCAAATTACTCAGTGGTCTATACTCTATTAAACAATCATTTAAAATGAGACAATATGCTGCTATCTGATCAGGTATTTCTAAATTGCACTCAAGCTCCACTCGTACACTTACTACAGGGCCTGATTTAAGGTTTTCGCTCTGCCTAGAGCAATCGATTACAAACAGCGGTGCTTTTTCTTTAAAGTCTGCAGCGCTTAGCAGAGGTTCACTTCTACGTCCATAATAAGACTGTTGAAATTTAACATATTGCTCATATATTAATGCTACTTTTGTCTCGGCAAAATTAACATTCAAACTTTCATAAGGAAAATATGTAGAATTCAGATATACTTTAATATCTCTTAAATTACAATGATCAAACCGTGACATATCTTTCTCTGCTAAATTTTTTCTGTTCGTTTGAAGACCTATGATGACATATCTAGGTTTTTCAATCTGTGACGAAGTTTTAATTGACCACGTGTGCTTAGTTGTTTGAGGTAACAAAGGATACTCATACAGATCCCAATTTCTAAACGCAAAACGTAAAGGACGATCCTTTTCTAAAAGCTTGAGTAAATTTATCTTTTCTTTGTCAGATACCATGACGTGCGGTACCCGCCAAATAACTTTATTTATTATAATTTCATCGAGAACCTCTCCTGATGGAATCTTTAAAGAGTTTAAATTTGTGTTACTGCGTAACAGTATTAATTCATGTTTACAGTTTATAATAACTTTCTTATAATCTTCAGCAAAACCTAAAACATTGCTTAGTGGGATTGAGGCAGAAAAACTTCCAGAAGTCTTTGTACCATTTATATCCCACCCCCAAGCTTTTGATATTTTGGCATCACTTTCATTAAATGATAATAAGTTTTTCATAGTTGTTGTTATTCCAGCATTTTTTATTCTATCTATTTCCACTCCATTTAGTTCGTATCGAATATCTTGGAAAAGAAAAAGTAGTGGATTGTTAGTGAACTCTACACTAGCAACTTTTACTTTTGTATCTTTTTTTTGAACGTTGACAGATCCTTCTAAATAAAGGGTACTTGCGGATGGTAATATGTAAAGATCCTGTTGATTGATGGGTATGCGAATTTCATCATTCCTGTTGAAACTTGTAACGTATGGTTTATAGGAATGATATTCAATACTGTCGATTGTATTATCATATACTGGTAAACTTGAAATGTCCAAAATACTCATTTTCGGAGTCCGATTAATTTCAGAAATCTTTTATTTTCTTCAGTTATTTTAATTTTTCTTTTAGTTGTTTCTTTCCGAGTTGTTCGTTTAACACTGAGGTGTTTTGATTTTGCATTACCATATTTATTGTAGTCAATCATCTTTTTTTTATTATGTGTAAATATAGTTGAACTTCTTCCCCACGCAAATTAATCAAATTATTTCGAATATCTAATAACCTTATATTAATACAACTAACGTTTGTTTGATTGACTGAAAAGTAGATGATATTTTTTGGTATTTCTATAATTCGATAACCTGGTGGAACGTTAGGTGCGAACTCATGAATTATATGACTTGATTTTCCATTAATATACGATCCGCTTACAATATCACATTCGATTCTCACCACGGTCGTTGATAAAATGTTAACTGGAAGCTGAGACTCATGTATTATATTG
The DNA here is from genome assembly GCA_932294275.1 of Chloroclysta siterata. NCBI lineage: Eukaryota > Metazoa > Arthropoda > Insecta > Lepidoptera > Geometridae > Chloroclysta > Chloroclysta siterata. Next base: position 5,328,957 of record OW028590.1, read on the forward strand.
GCTTTTAAAGTTTGATTACCAAAGCCGAGTAAAACTCCAAGAGAATTATCTTTCTCAAAATGTATATTCTTAGAGCAGAAAATAAACGTTTTCAAGGTGTTGTTGTTGCAAAATAAATTAAAAGTTGTTCCTTCTTTTACACTTGATCTTAGATAATCAGAGATATCTTGTAATTCATAAGCACCTTCAGGTATTTCTACGATTTCATTATCACCATAATGAAATTTATTGTTATTACTATCGATGTTAGGAATTGAATTAAACGTTGACAAATGCAACAAAGCACATTCATATTCACCGTCAAATTGTAAAGCAGGTGAAAAGTTAGTCGATAAAGTAGACGTAATGCCGGTTATAGACAGTGTGAAAGACATTTTACAAATGACGTAAATAAAACCAGTTCTTAAATTTATACAATTTATTTCATAATACATTTTTTCCAAAATTCGTAAAGAAATTTCATGCAGAGATGACCACAATTAAACGTATCGAAACTTTGATAACTACAATAGTTATACGTTATATTATTCGATTTTAAATATTTTAATATTTCTAATGGTGGTTTTAGGTTTCCGAAGCTGTCAAAGTACTCACAATAATCTAAATATTTAACGTAGGCTACCCAATGTGTTCCTTCATTCTTTGAACTGTCTAAATTCACGATACCACATTCGATGTTATTTGGTTTTTTTGGTAATTCATTTCTCATAAAAACACCTCTAAAATATGGTATGATTCCACAAGCATATTCTAATATGTCTACATCAGTGAGAGCACGGTTGGGTAACCTTTTCATTAGTTTTTTGATTTTTTTAAAAAAAGACCATTGCCTTTCTTGTAAGGTTTCATATATAAACCTTTTCCTAATGCAATAGACTCCATCATTTTGTTGTGTCGTTGAGCTTCTTCATAGTTTTTTGTAGCAGATTTGTGATCATTAACTGCTTTGGCAATACCAGCAGATCCTCCAGCCAACGCACCTAGTGCAGATAGTCCAGCAAATATTGGTATAAGAGGAAGTATACCACCTGTTTTCGGTAAAGGTATAACACGAGGCAAACGAATATTTTTATTACTTTTGATGAGATTTTTTGCAGCTAAATATGCAATTTTTATGGCTTTAGAATTGTTTTTTGGCTTTATCTTCTTCAGACGTGTGCGTATCGTAGAAACAACAGATTTAAATGATTTTGTTCCTGCACCATGTTTTACTTTGGTTTTCATTACTTTGCTCACTAGCCATGAAGCTAACTTTTCTCCTTTTCCTGCATTTTTAGATTTCATTCTCTGCTTTGCCATGTTAAATAATTCTAAATCAGCTTTATGTCGATCTTCTATATTATTAGAATTATCGTATGCGATGTCGTGTTGCATACAAGCGTCGTCCAGCTGATTAACTCCTTGATCACCTCTTATCAAACGTTTTTTTAATCGCGTACCAGGTCCACAATAATGATATCCAGGTAAATGCAGTTCAAATGGCAACTTATTTATTACACTATTAACTAGTCCTCCACCTCGCATTGCAGAGTTATAAATGATTGATCGTGGCATCTAGGGTATAATTTTATAGTGTTTTTTAGTTTATTTTAAAATTGATAGTTTTTCAATCCAGCTATTTTCGCTATTGGGAAGTCCTAACCATTTAACAAAAAGTTTACTTCCCTTTTTTCTTAAAACTTTTTCAATGAGATACACATTAGGACAATTCGTTTTTTGAAGTTCTTCTTCATAAAAGGTTCCTAAAATTGGTTGTTCGTGCAAATCTTGGATTATATAGGTAAAAGGTTTTGAATTATTTACTTTCTTAATGAAAAATAACTCAGTAGACCAGTTTGGTGTGTAGCCTTTTTCAAACATATCTTTATATTTACTTATACGTACTAAATCGCCTACAAAAAAATTACTTTTCTTTAATTTATATTTTATGGTTTGGGATTTTCTTATATTTCTCATGACAATATTTTCATTCGACTGGTTCACTTCCAGTGGTTTATGTTTTGTTATCCGATGTATTGTATTATTATATGCATTGACAACACTTTGTAAAGTCTCTCCAACCCACTTATAACTTCCATTAAAACTAAAACGTTTGTATAAAATGTTTTTAATAGTTTTAATTAGTCGTTCAACTATTGAAGCTTTTTTTATGGAATATGTAGAATAATGGTTAATTTTATAAGACACCATAATTTCGTTAAATTTATCATTATAAAATTCCGTGCCCATGTCTGTTTGTAAGTTTGCAGGCTTACGATGTGTCTCAACTAATATACTTTTAAATGCATTTGCCACTTCTGATTTACTTTTTGTTTTTGTTGGAATAGCCCAAGAAAACTTTGAAAAACAATCTAATACTACTAATATGTATTTAAAACCACGGTTATAACTTTTTAAATTTTGAAAGTCAATTAGATCAGCTTGCCATAAATCATCAATTCCTTTTAATACTACCGATCGACGAGCAAAGTTTTTACGTGCAGTTTTATGAATTTCATTTACTACCTGTAGCTTACTCATTTTATGAAATTGATGGATCTTTCAGTTTTGTACAATAATCGTCTTTAAACTGCTGAATATGTTTTTCTAAATACGATTCTAATTCTGATTTTAAAGCTTTAAGTAAATCATAAACTTCTTCCTTGTTAACAAATAATTGAGACTGTCTATCAACGTATTCTTTATTAGCAGCGTCGTTTGCTTTCAATGGAGTTTCAACTCCAGTTAATCTTCTTGATTGCAAATTTATATCTCCGTTTTCTCTTTTATCAAAATTTTCAATGAATTCTGGTAAACGTATTCGTTTTTGAATGTGATGACCAAATTTATCCATATTTACTAAGAAGAACTGGTGAGTGTTGGGGGTAAAGCTCAAATGAAAAAAAGAATGGAGTTTTATCTTATTTATTAATAATACCATTCTCTCGTAACTCTTCTACGACAGATATTATTTCATTATCTAATCCAGTGTTACCAGCTTCTCGAGAAGCAATTAATAATTTTAATCTATCAATCAATTCATTAGGATCATCCCAATACACATAGTCTACATTTTTCTTCCATTTTTTTAATGTAGGCAGCCCTTTTCCTCGAAATGTTTCCGGCTGACTAGTATCAGTGCTGTGTGATACTTTTCGCAGCTTGAATAAAGGCTTTATGATGTTCAAGTACTTTCGACCTCTGTTACTTCTAATTGGTTTATGTGGATCATAATCTCTTCGATGAACATTCGTTTCTAATAACATTAACTTATAATTTCCCAAATCTTCCTGAGTTACTTTGGATAAATCAGGCACTTTTGTAAATAGTAGCTCATTTATACCAGGCGTAATCTTAAATTTGTCTGGACCAACTTGTATAAATTCACCAGTTACAACAACGCGTGCGGATCCCATCATTAGTTTACCTCGATCATGTCTCACACCAAATGGAACATTAGGTAGTACTTCAGAAGATTTAGACCACGATGAAATGTCATAACTTGTATCACTCGAATCAGAATTAACAGTTTTGAATGACTCATCATTGTATTCATTTTCATCCTCAGATTGTAAAGAATCATTTGAATCGACTTCACCAAATACGTCAGAATCAGTAATAGATTCTCTCTTTTTAAGAGTTTTGTCTACATCTAATGGACTTGATACTTCAAATTGCACTTCCTTTTCTTTTACATGTTTTTTGTTGTCTATCATTTGATTTAGAGGATTCGTTAATGGTTTGAAAACAGATTCCAAAACATGACTATTCTCAGATTCAATATCACGCATGGTTCGAAATTTTTTTTTGACAGATTCTGCAGCCTGCACAATTTGTCTTTTTAGATTTTTTTCCATAACCGTAGTGTTAAACTTTATTGATTGAACTATGATTAGCGTTCTCACAAAAATGATTACTTTATTATAAAGTTCATCTATTTATACTTGCTTAGTGAACGTCATTATCATCGCAAAGTCAAAAATACAATCGAGCTATATTTATAAATATCATTCTACAAATAGGACATTTATTACCTATGGACAGTGAACATTTTGCACAAGTCACAGCATGACCACAAGGTAAAAAGCAGGTATTTAACTCTTCTACTAAACAAATTTTACAGATCATTGATGATGTATTATTTTCTTTCAATCTTGTCTCATTTTGTATCTCAGTCTGATTACTTTTTTCTTTTACTTCATCATATATTTCATTAGTTATGCTTTGCACATAGTCTTCTCCTTTTATCGCTAAAACATGGGGACAAGATTTAAACCAACGCGCATGCTCTTCCCATGGTAGATCTATGGGGGTCCAGTCTTTTAGTCTGCCATTACAGTAGTAACAAATAACTCTATCATCTATTCCAGCATAAAAAAATCCTGCTTCAGCCAATTCCTGCGGTTTTTGGAATCCTGTTGGCCAGGTATCAAAGCTTCTTAAGCGCTTGTATTCTGAGGAGTACATACAATGTATGGGAGTATACGGCATGATAAGTTTAATATTTAACACTTTACGCACTCAACAAATATTCGTTGTTCTCTTCGTACCGCTTCGATAATCAATGACTCAAATTATTAGAAATTCTACCTACTTCGAGTTAGAACTAAGGAAATACAACAAATGTATCAAATTTCTTTCTATAACATCCTTTATTTTTTTCACAATCCTTGTTAATAACGACATAGCTATAAGGTTCTTTCCATATATTGGTACACATTTCTTTAAATTCTTGCCAAGACATATCTGTATTAACATGTTCATCATAAATATGTCTCATGTTCACATCATCTTGCTTGAAAAGAACTATTAAATTAGCATTATCTCTTAGTAGCTGTTTTGGTATTTTGCTGTAAGTTTGGTTTAAATAAAAACAATCTATAAATTTATGCCTCCCCATTGCAAAATAGTCACGCATATTGTTTTGATTCTCACATGCCACATCGTCAAATATGATTATTGAATTACATTTTGCTGTCTTTGGAGTGAGTACTTCTTCATTTTCATGATACTTTGAAAACGTCACGCCAGGAACCATTCGTAACACTTGCTCTAAATATATGTATTTTGGTTGATAAAGAGTTTTTGAATATAAATAAACATTTCGGAATTTTAAACCATTTTCGTGTAAGAGTAGACCAATAACCAAATTCGTTTTTCCGCAATTCGATGGTCCACATATTATGCACCGTATGGTATTCGGTAAAAGCTTTCCATGGCGAAAAACCTTTTTTTCAGAATCAATATTAATGTTTTCAAGTTGTAATGATAATGGTTGCTTAACGAACTTCATTGTGAGAGTGACTTTTGTAGAATGAATAAAAACACATTAAAACTAACATTAATAAACAATATTAAAGTTAGCGTACACCCAAATTATGATTTACCAAGCGTCTTAGGTTACCTACTCATACGTTAGACCTTCACAGTTGCTGGAAAGTACGAGTAATCCACCTGTGGGCTGAGTAATAAGTGATAAGAAATAAAATACTTTTGATTGATGTACTGTATTATATTTATTCGAACAACATGAACATAATAATAATAATATTTATTTATTTCATGCCAATTTCATATGAAACAATTAAAGCAAAAAGTACACATGAAACTTATACATGAAAATATAATCACAATAATAACTTAATTCTTATTTAAATAAAAAGTAACTTAAAAAATAGTTTCACAATGCCCCCATGGTAAAGTGGTCACTTTATTTGGAACAATCTGTCGTTTGTCGTCATTTCTGTTTAAAACTAGTTTATTCACTTCTTGAGTATATAAAGCATGTTTTACTGATTTTATCATATTCATTTTACATTTTAGATTTTCGTTGTTCAATAGAGTGTTATGATAATCGACTATGTCTAACGTTTTAGTAATCATTGTAGATATACCCTTCGCTTTCTTAACCTGAACTTTAATACTTTTTATACAATATAGTTTCGCTCTAAGTCCCACGAACTCAGATATAACATCACCTCCTAATTCGTCTTTGAACAAACCTGGTATCTTCGCATTTACTAAAGGTAAGTTATATGGATTATTCACATGAAAATTACTCGTATCATAATTAGACAGATCACCTTTCATGTCTTTATAAAAATCATCAGTGTGAATTAAATATAGTAAACTATCTGTATCGGTATAACATAATTGGGCTTGGTTGCAGTATTTCTTTTTAATGAAATTATAGTGAAACTGATACAAATGTGTTTTTGCGTACTCCAAAACACTAAACCCGATATATATCGGGCGATCTAGTTTAATTATTTCATGTTTTAACTGAATTGCAGCAAAGTCTTCCGAAAATATTGAAACGCTATGAAAATTCGGTTTTGCAATAAGTTGTTCGGCACCCAATGCTTTGTTTGTTTTATTATGTAAATCACTCCATCGTGTCACCAGTTTAACGCTTACTTGTTTTCGTTTATTTTCGATTGTTTTCCCAAATATTGCATTGTTTAACAATTTAAAAAAATCTTTTTCAAATACCGAACCCGCTTTCTGACGGAATTGTGTATTCATATCTATATAACTCTTCAGATAAGTGCCTTGACGAAATCGTAAAATCCGATGAACTTTAGTAAGTTTGAGCCCTTGCTTCAAACATTCTTTCAAATGTACAAAATGAATAACATAGTTATATTTATCATACAAGTTTGCTATAAGCTTTGGTGTTTTACCTCCAGGCGGGATAAATTTTTCACATGCATAAGGTAAATCACTATGCAAATTGTGCAAGTTATCATCATATTGTAAATCTACTTCTAAAATATAGCCATAATCATCCTCTTCACTCACATTCTCAAGATCTATTTCAGTAATTTCATCTCGAGACAAAAACTGAAATTCTGAAACAGGCATACTCCTAGTCATAGCATGCCCGTAAAGATTATTACAGTCAAGATAAACTAAATAAGAAGATGGCATTAGATCGTTGTAATCAGGTAAATATATATTATTTGCCTTGGCATGTCTCAGAGAACACTGAGCAAGACCTCCACGTATTCCCTTTTCAATCATCTGATACATCTCTATATCATTGATTAATTCTAATCGTACTCTTGTATAAAGTAACATTGCGTCCCAACTCAATCCTGGTGAAGTAATGTAATAGGCCGGATCTAGTTTATAGTGCAGGAGACAAGTTCCTCTAAATTTTTCAAAAACGTCACATAGTAACAGTACATCGCATTTCAAATATAAGTCAGTATATTCACCAATAGAGTTAAGGTTGAACGTTTTCCAAACTTGTTGGGCACGTTTATAATCGTCACTTGATATGTGTTCTTGAGTCAAACTATTAAAAAATTGATCCTTTCTTGGAAGTACTTTTTCATCATATTTGGACAACGAGTCTACATAGTCATATGGATAAATTCCCTTTTTACGTATCAACGAAAACTTCTCGAATTCTGGAAATTCTTTTGCTAAATGATTTAAGTCTATGTCATTTAGATTTTTGCTTAATGTATCTAGACTACAGCATAAAAATTGAAACGAATCTATAAATTTTATTTGCATGCTATGCTTTGTTGGAGGATTCGTGTGCACGGGTAAATATTTGGTTACACTAAGATATTTTTCTTTTGTTTTAGGTATAATTTTGATATCCCCTTCATAATTCGCTAATTCTTTAATAAACAAATGACAATCGTATCCAGATAAATTATGAAAAACTACTGGAACAAATGGGCATACTCTATATAATAAATTACATAATTGATGAGAAGCTCCTCTGTATTCACCTGTAATATGATCATGATCTAATACTTTATCGCCACAGAGTAAATGTTGACAGATGTGGCATTTAATTGCATTATCGTACTCATTTTTTTGCGCATTTGTTAGACTTAATAATGGGATTTTAAATTGTAAAATACTGTAAATCATTTTTACATCCCTTATTAAATAATCTACAAATACCGAAACACAATCTGAACCTCTATATGTCACATATTTATTCTGATTTGAATCATATGAGCAACATATGTAATATCCAAAACAAGAAGCTTCATGCAATTTTATCTTTTTAGTATTTTTATTATCATCGTCAAAATGATTAGATAAAATACTTTCAAAATCAGCATAGATGATGAAGTTTATCTTTTGCTGCCTTTCAAAATGCTCAAACTGTACGTAACTATTCTTTGGAGGCAATGTTGTTTTCACTTTGGAACAAAAATGGCTTTCATGTTTTGATATACATGTAAAACACTGAAGACAGTTTTCACATAGATGCATTTTGCCACGATGTTTAGAAACTTGCCTACGTACAAGACGTAACAGATCTTTAATCAAACAATAATGTTGCTTACCTTGTTTTTCAATATACAGTAAGTTTACATGATTGATTTTTCGAACATCAGATACATATAGTGGTCCAGTTACATCATTCTTATTATCTAAACCATAGATATTTATACTCAAATCCTTATTATTTTTCTCTAACATTTTTATATCAGTTATTGTTGGAGGGAACGTCATTCCTGTAATCTTCAACACGTTTGAGTAGTGAGGATATGAGCTGGTTCTACATACATTTGTATTTGAGGGAAATAGAGCAGCAACAATACACCATAGCAAACAATGATCGTCAGTGTTTTGTATGTTCACGCAACTTTTGGTATTTTTAATTATAAGAGGTAAATCTATATATGTTCCTCCTTTTAAAGGACAGTATTTATTAATATTTATTTCTAAGTGATTCATCGATAGCAGGGACCAACCAGATTCACAATGTTCAAATTCAGACATTTTTTCATACATTATGGTCACTGCTTGTAAATACGTTTCATTTGTAATATCGTGTATGTCCTGTTACGGTCGCCATGTAATATCGTGTGCCGGAGGCGTGGAGGAAATAAAACGTACAGTTACATCTTGAATGATTAACCTTTATTTTTGCATAAGTTGTATCTTATATACTAAAGTATACGTGACATCGTGCCATTATACAATTCACTTGATGAACATGTCCAACCTACTTCGGTTCGTGTCAGATCGATGGAACACGCTTCCGCTACCATATCTCATCTTCCCCGAAAAAGGTTGGGTGTAGGTACCCCTCCTTCCAAAGTTAAGCCCTAAATAACTTAGTTCTATTCTTATGCACAATACATTTTTTTCCTTATTTCATTATCTTTACATTTACTCATAAGTCTACTGAATATAATACTACTGAATAAGTTAATTAAAAATTTACATGATAAAAGATGATTTCAAGCTTCAGCAATACCTTTTGAAGACGATACTTTAACTCTAAAGGGTAATTATCCTATACATTAACCTATACAATGGTTCAACTTCTTCACTTAGACACAAAACTATTTTGTAAGCCTCACAAATTCTCTTAATTCACATTGCAACGTTAAAATGTATTTATTACCACTCTTGTTTACATCTAAAGGAAATACAAAATCTTAAAAATTTTTCCTAGAGAGATACGGGCTGCTGTTGTAATGATCATTTTCTCTTTAATATTTTTATTGGTATGCTTCTGTTTTTGACAATCCTTGCAATTCGTTACGTAATCCTCTATGTCCTTATACATTCCTAGCCAATAATACCTCCTTTCAATATTATTCGTCATCCTATAATTCCAGCATGACCTCTCGTAAGTATTTTTACCAACGTACCATTTTTTTTCCCTGCAACTTCTCTATATCAATCTCTTATCATCCTGAACTATACAGAATCTCAATCTCCTCAGCAATGTGTGCTGTGTTTTTTTAAATAACTCGCGCTATAATCCTTACGAATCGTTTCCTATTACCACGATCTCGTTGATATCTGATCCTCCTTCAATTCTACCTTATTCTTTTAACAATACGTCTATGCGTGCCTTTGTTAATAAAGAATTTTGGTTAAATTATATCTTAGCTTCTTCAACTACTAACCACTTGTACATGCACCCATTATTACCACAAAACATTTCTACCTAATTCTTTTAACAATTCGTCTATGCGTGCCTTTGTTAATAAAGAATTTTGGTTAAATTATGTCATTGCTTGTTCAACTACTAACCACTTGTACATGCACCCATTATTAGGTACTACGTTCCCTAGAACTGACAACACTACCTGCCATAAAACCCAACCAGAAAGGTTTCTGGCTATTTCCTTTGGCAATACCACTCCATCTTCACTTATTTTTGCCTCTAAACACTTCATTTTTTCGCTGCGCGCTGGGATTGCAAATGAACTAATATCTTTAGATATAAAGTGCATCTCTAACCTTCTATCACCTTCTCCAACTTTTATACTTAAGACTTCAAATTCCCACATACTCCTGTTATAGTAATACTCCTATAATTTATTACTCTAGCCTCTTTCATCCGAGCCACACAACTATGTTTCAAAATACACACTAGCTCCCGAGTCTTTTAACAAACTAATATTTTCCTCCGCTCAGTGTAATTGAACTCAATTCCCGCTATCACACGATAATATTTCTACTTTATTGGTCATGAAAAATTTCTTCAGTATCAGCAATAGGCATTTCTGCTGCCTCGACACATACCTGCACATCTGCTGACCTATTGTTTGCATAGCTACATTTTATTGAATTCCTTACTTGACCTTGCTGACTTCGCCAATTGAAGTTACGTAACTGACCTTGCATTGCGTGCTAATTATTAAAACTCAGCCTGTATTTCACTAATCGAGACATTATGTTTTAAGATCAAATTCCCCCATTCCTGAATTTATACTCTTTTCCTTAGCGAGACTGCGAAGATATGGACATTACTAAAAAATCTACTTCCGGGATAGATTGTCAAAATCAGTGTTTACCTGTACGAGATCAACAGCCATTACCTCTGGTTCTAAAGTCGCTTTAATTATCTTTTTAAACAAAACGTTAAAACAATTCTTAAACCCTTTCTTTATCTTTAACCTATTTTCACAATAATAGTCTCTAACTACTTTTGAAACCGTTAAAAAAAAATTGTAGAGAATCACACTCACTTCCCAATTTGTAAAAATTGCTGGTCCTCACCAGATTCTTCCTCTCCGGACGCGTATTTATGCCATATTACTCGCTCCTTAAATTGCTCTTGAATTGTCCATCCTCTTCTCTATGTATTAACAAAATATCCTTTCGCTTAGCTGCGCTTTAGCTGTTGCCGTAGTAGAAATAACCGGTGACTGCTCCACTCCATAATATTGTCCATTTCAATTCTCCATAATATTGTCCATTTGAATTCTGAGCTCCCATAACTTGTAAAAAAAAACCAATCCATACCTTGGATTTTAGCAGAAATCAACTGGAGCTGCCCTTTTACACTTCGGTTCTTCGGTTAACTTCATTTTTCTTCTTATCACTTTGTCACGGTCCTTGTCACGGTTTTTGTCACGGTCGCCATGTAATATCGTGTATGTCCTGTTACGGTCGCCATGTAATATCGTGTGCCGGAGGCGTGGAGGAAATAAAACGTACAGTTACATCTTGAATGATTAACCTTTATTTTTGCATAAGTTGTATCTTATATACTAAAGTATACGTGACATCGTGCCATTATACAATTCACTTGATGAACATGTCCAACCTACTTCGGTTCGTGTCAGATCGATGGAACACGCTTCCGCTACCATATCTCACATTTAAATCTGTACTTTTTAAAATATTGGTATTTTTCGTATTAAATGACTTAAGCTGTTGCTCACCAGACTTTATTAGTATAAAGTTTGCGAACAGCTCAAAGTTCACTTTTATACTGTTATTCTTTCGTAACATCATTTTAAGTAATTTTATAACACTTTTTGTATTTTCATATAAGAATGTTTCAGGTGCAAAGTACTCTTCTTCTTGTACAGGGTTTAACCTATAAGTCATTATTCTGTTTTTGAACGCTGTTGCAATAATTGTAATATTGCCAATTTCAGTTTTCAAAACACTATTTGACTTGTGTAAATTACTTCTCATATGATTTTTATATACATTTTTCTGTAAATCTAACTCGCATGTATTACATCTTATTGTTTCACGCTGTTGTGAATCGGGATATTGAGCAGCTGTAATTAAAGAAAAAGAATCGTTAGACTGTAATACGAATTACATAAATAGGAAAGTACTTACCTAACAATACTAAGTAAGCTATGCTCTGTGTACCTATGCTACTAAGCAGGATTATTCATTAAACTGATAAGCAACTTTGCCTATACCTAACCTGGTATTCTACCTATAGCTTCAGTGTATCTTTAGATCAGTATTCATATTTACCCACCATTTTATAGCGGTTCTATGAAATACTATGTTAAATGAATAAGATCAATAATATAAAAAAAACTTTTTATTTCTGTGTGAATAAGCTTTATAATTTGATACCTATTTCATGAAATGGATTATTTACTAGTACCTAATATGAATAGTAAGTAGCATTGCCTACCTTATATTATTATTTGAATAATTACCTACCCTACCGGTCAAATTATGATGAATAGTAAGTAGTAAGTAAGTAAAATAGAAATGATGACATATTCGTTACAATATTTTTAATTATTAATAGACATTTATTCGAATACATAGCGTAAAAATCAAAAATAACTATTCTAATACAAAATTATTTTTTTTATATTAAACTTAAAATTATAATACATATATGATGTACCGGGTCACTCCATAGCGAAATATAACCAAAACATGATTAATGGTAATTCGAAATGAATGTTGGTGGGCAGTCCTTAAACTCCTTCCTGGTTTCCTGAATATACTTGCTGAGGTGGCGCCAGGCTTCGGAGTCGTCATTGGTTTGATTTTTTATAGTCACTATGGAGTGACGCCAACGGTTCATCGGCGCTACGTTTTCTATTTCACTCTTTTTATATATTTTTAGCTCTATAAAATGAGAGCCAGTCTTAGGGCCGGACTGCCTGGAAATACCGTTTGCAAGTCTCCTTGTTAAGTATGAAATTAATTGGGGGGTTTTTTTACTTATTGGTTCTGGGGCCTCAGGTACTTCGTCCTCGCTGTCAGTCCCGAAGAGGTCGTATGATGTGGCTTTAGATGTACTCGGCACCGGTTTGATTACCACCTTCTCAGGCTTGGAGCGCTTGGTCATTAAACTGGGCTCGGTAGCGGCAGCGCCACTTGGGGAAGGCTTCCTCTTCGCATCCTTCATTCTATTCTTTGTCTCTAAGATGACTCCTTCCTCCTCCTCTTCTGAAGGGAATAGAGCATCAGCATTCCATTTCGACCTGAAAATAAATATATTTATGTGAATAAATAAAACACATAACTAAACCTAATATCAACTAGCTAATATAAAAAAACTGAATAGATGATATTTATTCAGAAAACAACAAAAATCTTTACCTAACCAGATTATATTAATTCAGAAAAAGGTTCTGTTGTAATCGTTGTGAATAAATGAAATTATCTAAATAAGAAAAACTATATGAAATTGTATTCTTTATGTGAACAGATGGAATCAAATAAAAAACGATATCTATGTAAATAAATAAGATAAGAAAATAAATTAAAACATTTAAAAGAATAGACAAAATATTGATGTCAAATAAAAAAACTCATCATGTAAAAACATCTATGTAAATAAATGAAACTAAATAATAAAAACTAAACGAAAATCATCATATGAATAGATGATATTATTGAAAAAAACTAAACAAAAGTCTTTATGTAAACAAATCATTAATTAATAAATCGATATATATGTGAATAGATGAAATCAAATAAGAAAACTAATAAGTTATTTATGTGAATAGACGCTATTAATTAAAAACTCAGTTACAAAAATCTTCATGTGAATACATCAATTAAGAAAACTGTATTATTAAGTGAATAGATGACACTGAATAAATTGTCTATGTGAAGTGAATAGATAATATAGGTAGATACTAAGTAGGTACTTACATGTTTGGTGCGGTTTTCGTAAGATATCACTTGAGTAAAAAAATAACGTGTTGCTCGCGTCCTTAGGGGAAAGAATGTGGTGTCCCATTCTGTTTCCATGGTTTTAAATAAATTCTGATTTACATTTGTGTTAATGTAATAGTTATGTATGTGTGTAACAAAAGAAAGAAATGTCAGCAAATTTACCTCATTTTCCGAGTATTCCGTCACATGCTTGGAACTAAGTCCAAGCAATATTCACCGTTATCTCCACACCTTAGATATCAATTGATTTTTGTTGATACAGTTTGAATAAATCAAGACGTCATAATATACAAGGCGTACATGAATGTAAGGTAACCTAACCATGACATGATTCAGTATCTTCTGACACATAACATTATTAAAACTTGCAAATTCAATGATATTTTTATAAGAAAACAATTTGAAACACTTTGGAAAAAAAAAACTACTTGACTGTAACTTTCTGTGAGTTACAGTCAAGTATACTGACAATAATACTAGACTCTTCGCTAGAATAATCGCACTATTCATCCTATTTGTACGGTAAGCCTAGGTACCTACGTTTTAGTTGTCAGTCGATCTAAAATGCATCATTAATAATTTATGTAAAGCAGATTCTGGAAGGCGCGATTCTTACAGCACTGTTTCTTGAAACTATAGATTCTTTTGATATATATCTTTCATCAACCTGGTCATTATTTTATACTTAGTAGGTACCTAGCTAGGATTATTAAAAACAACAGTATAACGATCTGAAAGCATACAACATAGGTACGAGATAGAAGCATGCCTTGATATATGGTTTAACTCATATGAGTACAATCGGCTGCACTAGAATGTATACAATTCGTAACTTTCAAAGTAGCGGCGGGCGCAACATTGCAATAGAAACAAAATAAGTTTTATTTTCATAAAATAAAATAAGTACCTATTATCAGCTATTTGGTTCCCATAATACAGTATTATGGGAACCAAATATTGTATTATGTACTATGTGAATGTCCAGCAAAGTTAATTTATTTAGGTATTTGGAATAAATAAATAATTTTTACCAAATAGTGCGATCACTATCTTGAATGTTACTAACTGCGTACATTCTAGTGCAGCCGACTGTACCTAAAGCATATGTCTTAATAAACCTAATAAGATCAGCTATTAGTCGTTATGTAAAATAAAATGTTGGATAAGTAGGAATACATCAACATTTCACATGCATTCGACTGTCAACATTACGTTGCTCGGTTTTGATGAAAACTGATTTTGTACCAAGATCTACCTACCTTATGAGTAAGTACGCTAGTTATTAGTGTAAAGTATGTATTAGGATACGATACAATAATGTTTGTAAAAGAATGGATCTTTGTTTCGGTCTTTTAATAGGAGTGCGTTTGCTCGTGCTTACCTACTCATCATACCTACAACAGTTAATGAAGGTGACACTAACAAAACAGAATCTGTTTCGAGTACAGATGCATGTAAATAGGCACTTAGCATTAATATATTGTTGTAATAAAAATATTATCTATCTCACATTGTTGTTTTATTTACTAACTCTGATAGATAGGTATATTATAGGTATCTGTATAGTTTCTAACCTGTAGAAATAATTCAATTTGGGAGATGTTTTTATTTTGAATAGATATTTTATTCAAGTTTATAAAAAGAAAAATATATGTCGTTTTTCAAATAAGTAAATGTTTTGGAATTGATGCTCTATTCATGTTAATATTAATTAGGATAATATTCATATTAATTACCTTAATGCTTCGAATATTAGGCAGGTAGATACTATTCAGATGCTCAAATAGAGATTTTCGATTCGAATAGATAATTCAATTCAAATAATTAAATATGTGTTTTTGAATATATGTTCTGTTCAAGATAATATTTATTAGGAACATTAATGTTTCGAACATTAATAATTAAGATTCAGATACGTTGATCAAATAGAGGTTGTTGTTTGGAATAGATATCCCATTCGAATATATTATTCAAACAGAAGTAACGATTCACTAGCTTATGAGCATATTTTTAATAGACGTTCTATTCAAATTAATACAAACATTAGTAAAGATTTAATTAAATTGTAGATTTTTTTGAATTGATGGATTTTTTTCAAATTATGTATGTAATTAGTTAATACGTATACACGTGTATTGAATAGAAGCACTGCTCGGAATCGATTCATTGGATCAAGTGTATGTTTTATAGTAGGTTCTATTCAAGTTAATAAATTATTTGAAGAGATGAATCGTTTCAATTGGATTTATAGATGGCCTTGAATAGATGTCTTATTCAAGGTAGATACTCATTCAAATACAAGTATGTAATTGGTTTGCTCTGGATCTAGTTGAATATCTCATTAGATATTCAACTGATCCAGAGTAACCAATTACATACTACTGATGGAATGTCGGATCAGGGCCGCGCCGACCCCCGGCAGCGCCTGTGTGCGAAACCCATGAAGCGCCTCTTATTTTTACGAATCTTCATGTTTCAATGTATTTTTTTTTAATCGAGTGAGCGAAGCTTACGAAGATCTCACAATCAACTTGAGCTCCCATCTCTTAAGAGTTTCGTTGACATCAAGGTTTTTCTACTGGTCGGCCAGTTACTTTGCTTTTTTTTTTTTTTTTTCTTGAAATTAATTAAGGACAAGGTGACAACGACCAGGTCTGATGATTGAGCCAAGGCCTGTTCAACGGAACTCTTCAATAAATAGGCCAATAGAGTTGAAACTTGGTTACCAAACCAAGTTAGCAGGCGGTAGTCAGAAAAAAGTCCAAACATTATGTTTGGACTTGCCTCTGACAACCACCTACTCAAAAATTTTGGTGCGTTCGTTTTGTCGCATCACGAGATCTCTGTTCGGGGCGAACCACTAGTTATTATTTGTTAATTTGGACCGAAAGAAAAATGTTCTTCAGTTGAATAATATTTTCCTAAATAGGTAAAACGTCCGCTTGCCAATTACTATGAAAAATAAAACGCGCGACATATCTTGATTACTATCACTCATCGTGAAAACAAGTTAAACAATCAGTAACATACAAACTTATTCTTATGTTTGATCGAGTGAGCGAAGCGAACGAAGATCTTAGTTTCAACTTGGGCGATTTGGCATTTTATGTATGTATGTATGTATGTTTGTCTGGCGATAACTTTAGAACCGTTGATCCGGTCTGCATGAAATTTGATATGTCGATAGCTTGTACTTGAGAAATTTACTGTATATGAGTAAAATCGGATGAGGGGTTTATGAAATATGGGGGTTTTTAAGAGGGCAAAAAAAAAAAGGTACATAAAAAAATCAAGTTACATGTCATATGAAAGGGCTTTGTTTGGACATTCCAAAACAATTTTTTCTTTTTTTTTTGAGACGCTCGGTTTTTGAGATAAATCAAAAAAAGTTAAATTAAGATAACCATCGATCGAAGAGCTCCCATCTCTAAGAGTTTCGTTGACATCATGGTTTTTCTACTAGTCGGCCACTTCCTTTGCTTTTTTTTTCCTTGAAATAAATTAAGGAGGTACTCAGTTCTCATAAAATGGTGACGACGACCAGGTCTGATGATGTAGCCAAGGTTTGTTCAACGGAACTCTTCAATAAATAGGCCAATAGAGTTGAAACTTGGTTACCATACCATGTTAGTAGGCGGTAGTCAGAAAAAAGTCCAAAGATAATGTTTGGACTTGCCTCTGACTACTACCTACACAAAGTTTTGATGCGTTCATAGGGTCGCATCACGAGATCTCAGTTCGGGGCGAACTACTAGATATTATAAAAATTTAATGCGCACGCGCACCTTGCTCACACTTTCGACTAAATGATTGTTCAATCAATTGTTTTGGCTCTCTCGTTCGTCCCAGGGGAATCCCCGTGAACCCACCGCGCTTGCGTCGCACGCACGCATCGCATCGGGTTGCGTTCATAACTTCATAAACACACTCAAAAAAACTCACGGCGCAGCGGCGCCGGCGGTTCTTTTGATTCCCTGAGCTCTGAGTAATTATGTAAACTAAAACCCAAAGCGTAAAATGATACCACAAACGTAAATATTATTATCTTGGGAGACTTTTACAATAAATGCATTATATGTTTTGTTATTAACAAGGCATATGTTGCGCCTATTGTACTTATCGATACTTCACTACAAAGAGTATGTTGTTGTGTAAGTGTACCTAACATAAAAATTTCGGTGGCGGCGCCCTCATTGTCTTGGCGCCTGTGTGCGCCGCACACTTCGCACACAGGGGCGGCTCGGCCGTCGGATGTGTCGGATGGAAGTTCCAGTGAAAACAAAGTAGCCAGAATTACAGAAGATAATGGGAAAACTTGTGGCTCTAATAATGCACACCCAGATAATCCGTGTCCACTGGTTTGAATTATTGGGTGTACATTATCATCCCGTACAATAACATGCTGTGCAATATCGGCACGTGTCAATAATGTACACCCAGATAATGTACAGCATGATAATTGGAAGCCACTTTAGTACCGTTGAGTCGGATTGGTTAGTTTATGTTGAAACATATAAATTACGCCAGAAATTAATTTTTACGGTACCAAAGTGGCTTCCAATTATCATGCTGTACATTATCATGCTGTGTATTAACTGGCTGCACATTAACTACACGTGACAATATTGCACATCCAGATAATGCACACCCCGATAATGTACACCCAGATAAAACGAATCCAAAAAGGTACCAAAGTGGATTCTAAATATCATGCTGTACATTATCGTGCTGTACATTATCATGTCGTACAATAACCGGACTCCCTTGGACAGGAGTATTATTGTTCTGTGCCCTTGGATGGAGGAAATATTTCGTCCAAGACTTTGTATTGTAGTAGTAGTAAACGTAAACAAACAAACAATTCGTTTGTTTCAATAATTTCATTCATTTTCATTTTTCATAACTTGCTTGAGTTGCTTGCGGTTTAGAGCTATAATGTCATGCAATGGTTGTTTTAATTCTTTTTCTCTTTTACGGTCTGAGGTATGTTTAAATATTTACACCTAAATACCACTGCTCTAACAAGATAATCATCAGTAAAATATAGTATTCTCATCGGTATGTTATTGATTGATATTACTTTATTTGATGTTAAAATAGATCAAACAAATCGCACAACTAGTTTTCTTGGTAGTTTCGTTTTGTTTGCACTCCATAAATAACCTATGTAATAAAGATCTCTCGTTAAAAGATTTATTGTTGAATATAAAATCAACCATTTTTCAATACAGTGACAAAAAACAGTACTTACAAAAACCCTTGTTTTCTGTAGATCTATATAGTCAATTTTAATAAAGTATTGGCATTGCCAATACTATATTAAAATATTTAGTGATAAATAATTAGTTATACTTAATAAATATTGGTGAACATTCCACACAGCACTATCTCGCCCCAAACTAAGCCAAAGCTTGTGATATGGAAACCACATAGATGATATACTACTTATATACTTTTTTTTTTGTAAATAGAAATGTACTTACAATATTATTTAACACCCAGACAAAGAACAAACATCTATGTTCATCCCATAAATGTTTGTTCTCGGTGGGGATTGAACCCATGGATGGCCTACGGCACAGAAGGCAGAGCTACTACCAACTACCAGCTGTGAAGGCTGTGTGTGTGTGAATTATTTTTATAATTACTATATTTCAGAGAGGATGTCCAGCTTGTGGTTTCAGCTACTGCCCCAAGTGTTTAGAACACAAAGTTTATATACCAAGACTAAAAGCAGAAAAAAAAGTAAGTTTTAGGCAAAACTAACCAAAATTTCACTTCAAAGAATCTGTTATGAGATCATCATTCTTTTATCATCTTTTTTTTAATGGCTGTCATTCCCAGGTGTGTTTTAAGTGCAAGAAAGCATCAATGTCTAATGATACAGAGAAAAAAAATGAAATTACACCTCCAGATGCATTTTACAAGTAAGTTTCAGATTTATAATTTACTGACTTGGGTAGTATCATAGTAAAAGTACTACCTTGTTCAGATTCAGATCAGAAACATTACCTTAATCATTCATGTTTAATTTAATAAACTATGTGGTACCATGATATTGTATACATGATTTGACTTACTAATTTTAAAACTATTGTTATTGATTTTGTGTTATGTTCAAAGAAATGCTATATTGGTTAATAGGTTTATTGAGCTTTGTACCAGAAAAACTCAACCGAAAATAAATATACCACTACTTAACCAATCTTATTCTAACAAAGCAAGTTGACAACTTACTCAAAATATTTGTTTTTTTTCAGGAGATTGATAGAAGGTTCTGCTAAACCTGAGAGCTCAGGAAATATAAATGCAATAAGCTCGCAAATAGATGACCAAATGCGTGAACGATTGAATAAATTGAAAGGAAAAGAGTCATTAAATCCAGAGACAAAAAAGGGTGGCACTGATGCTGAAATAGCTGAAAGGCTGCAAAATATTAAAGGGAATGTGCCTGTGGTATCTGATGCTGAGTTACATGCACGGCTGGCCAAACTGAGGGGGGTACCAGCAATAGAAAGAAAGGTACTAATTGTTTATATTTTTATAACGCATCATCATCATTCACAGCCCAATCTACAGCCTATACACTACTTACTGCTGGGTACAGGCTTCCCTTTGTTTGTGCCATCTACAATGATCCTGTACCAGTGTAAAAAAAAACAACATGAATACCTATATTTTTGTCATCATTTTTACTTGGTTGTTGTCCTACTCCACCTTTCATCACCACATCTTGCAATATTTTTGTAACTAACATGTATAAATTGTATACTTTACACTATAAAATATATTTATTATCTGTTATAGCCAGCTTTAATGATTAAGGATATCAGAACAGAACAGGAGCAAGTGGAGGATCTGATGAAGCAGTATGTTGAGAACACTGCAATAGATAGCAAGTACAATGATGAGTTTGACAGTGTCATCAATGATATGGAAGGTAGGTTGCAGAAACTGAAAGATGCCAAGGCAGCTCCAAATGCTTTAGAGACACAAAGTGTTACACCTTCAAATGCTCAGGTGTGTGAATCAGAAGATGAAGAAGAGAGTGTAAAGAAAATTATTGAAAAGGTATGTATTAAAAAACCAAAATAACTATCAAAGAGAAAGTACCTATAAATTGCATTCTATAAAGCTGGGTCTTGCTGATCTATATTAAATTTAATTTGATAATTTTTATAATCAATTAATAATAGAATACTGGGATAAATTAGGTTTTACTTATAAATTTCAAAAAAAAGGTTCAGTTAGGCCATCTAAATTATTTTAATCATTCATATAAAGACATGCACATTGCACACACACCAAGAGATTTAGGTACATAAATAAATAATTTTCTGTTCATAGCTCAAAGCAGAAGCATTGCAAGAAGAAGAGGGCATAGCACCTTCAACAGATGATGAGTTGCCATTCTGTGAAATATGCAATGAAGATGCAAATATGAGGTGCCTTGGTTGTAAATATTTGTTTTGTAAGCGCTGCTTTATAGATCACAAGGATGAAGATGATGGCTGTAACAAATATGAGCCATATGAACCACCAAAGGGTTGCAAGTAAGGGTTTTAGACAAAAAGAGGTGAAATTTAAAACCTTTCAAAGTGAAGTTTCAAATATTTGTATATAATGTAGGTATATCAATCAAAAATAATAATAAATAAACATATAATTATTTTTTTATTTTAAAATCTTCTACAATTTCAGGTATCAACTTTACCAAATCATCTGCTGTCTGCTTATATTCATTTTCAATCCAGTTGTCTTTTAGTTTGTAAATAATAGGTCCATACATTTTTCCTGGGGATACGCCGGCGTCTTTGAGAATTTTTCCGTTTATTGGAAACCTCGGTATTTCCCATTTCTTGAATTGTTCTAAGAGATTTTCGTCTCCTCTGTATTTCAGAACTTCAGTTACATATTCAACTGTATCTTTTTGTTTTATTTTTGTGAAGAGAACTAATTTTTCATAGGGCCTGTAATAGATATTTTGTTTGGTTAGAATGCTGTGAGTAAAATGTGATGAACATTACTACAAGCAGCTAATTAGGTGACTCACATCATAGGTCTTGAAGATACTTTTTCTTCTCTGTGTTCTACCAAGAAATAAGCAAGATCTCTGTCAAAAGTGGAGAACTTTAATCTGCTGTGCAACACGGTGACTTCATCAATGTCCTTCAGTAAAGCAGCCAGGTAGCTCATAGGGTGTAGATTTAAATGCTTGGACCTTTTGAGCATTCTATCCAACTCCTCTATGTTTGGTGATGGTGGCAATCCTGTAAGACAAATTGTATTTTAATCAATATTTTACATAAGTACATAGCTCGCATATTACTGACATAGCTTGCAAAATAAATAAGTGGCAATGGGCAGGTTATACCTATATCTTAAAGAACTGACCGCTGGGAAATAAAGGTTGGAACGACGACATCTTAAGGATCGCAGGAAGTCCACTGACTTCAGATCTATCAGCAGTCCAGTAGTGGATTTCGACAGGCTGATGATGATGAGATATCTTACTCATCAATAGTTAATAATTAATTTTATATTACCTATATATTTTCCAACACCAACATTAATCATAATTTTTAATAAACTGCCTGCAAAATTTCCCTGCAATAACTTTTTGAGTTCCACCCATATTCTTTCACCAGAAACATATTGCAGGCCTTCTGTATTATTTCTAATAGTTTTTAAAGTTGCCTCTTCATGGTTGTCAGGTTTTTCCGCTATTTTACCATAAAATCGGAAGTATCTCATTATTCTGAGAAAATCTTCCTTGATTCTAACATCTGCATCACCTACAAAAGCAACTCTTCTTTTTTGCAAATC
This sequence comes from Chloroclysta siterata, assembly GCA_932294275.1. Taxonomy (NCBI): domain Eukaryota; kingdom Metazoa; phylum Arthropoda; class Insecta; order Lepidoptera; family Geometridae; genus Chloroclysta; species Chloroclysta siterata. The sequence continues at coordinate 5,351,658 of OW028590.1, forward strand.
TTCATATCCAAAGAAATAATCATAAACGGAACCATCAAAACCTGAAAGAAAAGAACAGATGGTTTTATTCCGCTGTACCTATTATTGTCCACATCCCACACTAACACTTAGGATAAGCAAAAACTACTAACAAACATATTTAAAAAAATGCACATGTGTAATGTGGAAATAAAAAGCATTATTATTGTGATGAATGATTTAAGAATGAACCTAAACAAACCTAAAAACATAGAATTAATAGTGAGATCTCTTCTATTAGCATCCAGCTTCCAATCTGTTGTGAACTCCACCTCTGCATGGCGGCCATCAGTTACCATGTCTATTCTCAGTGTAGTAACTTCAAAGTTTTCCTTGTCATTTATTCGAGCTGTAATAGTGCCATGTTTTTCTCCATTCATGTTTATCATTCGAATAGTTTCCGCTGTAAACATGTCCTTCATTTGTTGTGGTGTTGCCGTGGTGGCAAAGTCAAGGTCTGTTGGTTTCTTTCCCATGAGTAGGTCCCTTTAATTTTTTTATATTAGGTATTAAAAAATTTATGTAAGTTGTAATAAGCACCTATTTCATTGAATATAAATCCATTTTAATTATGATACCATGATGGATAACAGCAGCTAGTTTGTGCATAGTAATGGTTATTAATTTTGTACCTCACTGCTCCACCTGCAACTCTGATTTCAAACTGGTATTTATCAAAGAGTTTCTTTAATTCCTCTACTTCTGGTGTGAATATACTTTTGAACTCTAAGGTTTCAAGTTTGGTTACAATTGGATTTTCTCGACATTTTAGATCCATATCGATTACAGACCGCACTCTGCGGCGGCTTGAATTAGAAATCGAATAGAAAACCTAGAAAATGTAAAACGAATGATAAAAATGCACCGCTTTACCTTTAAGTAAGTATCTAAAATCCATGTTAAACCATATGATAATTTAGTAATCCTATGGAATATCATGGATTTTAGGTACAACCAAACTTTCTATGCTATAGGATGGGATAGGTGTGTAAATGACTTACGTACCTTTCTTTGAAAATAAAGACAGAAGTCCAATAATTTTGTATATCCGACTATCATAGCTCTAGCCAAAAAGTCTAAAAACCACGGCATTTAAAAAAGTATTTTCAAATGCTATAATTTGTTTGTTTCACAGCACAAACAAGGCTGATTTAATAAAAAAACAAACGGCGCGCTTATATAAACCGATTTTTTTTATGTGTGGTTTGGTTATAATGTTTGCATTCGGTCTTTCGACAAATGTTTTCACATTATATTCTACCATGTAACTTTCTGATTCTTAAATTATAAATGTGAGCATAATTTCATTATTATTCCACTGAATCCAGAAAACATCGATGTATAAATAATGTTTACGCATGCATCGTCAACAAATTATTATAAAATGCTGACATTTTATCTACTGCACTTTAGCAAACATTTTTATTAAGGTTGTATAAATCTTCACTACATTAGCTTTGATGCTAGTTTTAGTGACATAGAATTATACATAGTTAGTATGGGATCGGGTGATGATGATGTAAAAAATCGGTGAAAATAAGATTTTGACGAATTACAGAATATCAGATAGTTACTATAACACATAGAAACTACACTTGAATCTGTGTCACACTTTTGCGTGACACAGATTAAAGTTTAGTTATTATGGATAATAGTAATTTTCGGTGTAACTATGATTTAAGCGAATTACAGAATAGCAGATAGTTACTTTGTCACATAGAAACTACACTTGAATCTCTGTCACACTTTTGCGTGACACAGATTCAAGTTTAGTTAATAAGGATTATAGTAATTATGTGTTACTTGTCATAATAATTAATTATATTTCGATGATGTATTTGTTATTAAGTGTAGCTGTTTGGGATGGGTATTTTTTCATTCAAGAATTTATACATAGTACTGTATTCCAATTAGCTGATATGATGATGGAGCCAAGTGCTGTATAATGTAGATCCTACATTATACAGGTGTTTGACTAGGTGTTCTGTCGGTGTGTGTAAATTAATTAAAATTCAATTTAATTAAGTATTTATTCATAAAGTACTATTATATTGAGTTGGTAAAATAATAATGAAAACATCAGTGGTGAAAACAGAATAAATGTTATAATATTAGTAATACTTAATATAAATTTTATTTCAGATAACTTAGATCCTTATTGTTAGTAAGTACATAATAAACTTAATGAACTATGTTAGGTTAGTATTTAGAAAAATGGTGATCCTGTGCTATCATTACTCGCAAACAGTGCTTGAGGAGGGGGCTATCCTATTAATGAACAATGATGTCCAAGATGTTATTGGAACTTCCACTGACTCTCGTCAGCTGTGATGCAATTTTCTTATGCATGCAGGCAGCGCAACTGTCAGACCTCTTCAGCGGCACTGAATTTGTTTTCATAGAATTTATGTACAGTAAAGTTCTCGGTCTTGTAAGTTTTTTTAGTTTAATAATGAATTATAGTGGTATTCACATCCACAATGAAGTGTGGTAGTTTGCTGTAGATTTTGAGACTGTAGGAGTTGGTGGTGGCATCTCATGATGTGGCAGTTACTGTTCAGGAAAATGTTCAAGGTTGCAATAGGACTGCTCAGCAAATAATATAATTTTATGACAATGTTTTTAATTTATAGTACCTGCAAAATAATAAATAAAACTTTAATTATGAAAACAGGATCAATTTTATCAGCAGCAATAAATTTGTCTTTAAAGAAATTCGAGTAGGTACAGTACAATAATCTATCGAGTAAGTAGGTATTTACCTAAATCTTGGATGGAACAGCAGACTCTGTTTCGAGCTCTCTTGGTAGGTGTACCACCCATCAAAATTGTTACTTGGCAAATTGTGTAACCTATTGTAGGTTTTAGGTAAATATAGGCACCACAAGCTCGTGCTACATGTTACTCTATCTGTATTGATGAGGCTAACGCGGTGCAACCATTTATATGCGTCCGACAATCAACATACATGCAATTATTGAATAGGTGTGCAAATCCAAACACATAAACATTAAACAATAAACAAACAAACAAGTCAACGCCACGCCAGTTGCCAACTAAATTTCCCTAAATATAAATAGCGTAAATTCAGTTAAAAAAAACGGGATACTCAAATTAAGATAGATAACACTGTATTGTACACAAGGATACATCATAAATCTAGGCGTAAAATAATAAAGTACAATGGGCGGCCTTATCGCTGAAAGCGATTTCTTTCTTGTTTTAAGTGTAATCATTCTGTTTGTTTCTCAAACTGAAAGTTATATAAGTACTTAGTTGATATATGACTAATAGATTTATTTTGATTCCTTATTCAGTTTCTTATAGGACTTTGTCAGAGACCACGGATTTCCACTTGCTACGGTCCTAACATACCTCTTTTGCTTCATTCAATCTCTAAACATTCTTCATACGTTGTTGGTTTAGGGAAGGTAGGTACTATTGTCCTGGTTGTTCCGTAGAACGTCTGCTATCTGGTCGAGTACGTCTTCTGAGGTCTTCCCTCCCAACAGTCCCATTTATAGAATAGAATAGAATCTTTATTTTGTCTGTTAAAAATCGAAATTTACAAAAGAGCTGTTACAATTTTGATGACTAAAAAGGCCATTTATGCTTGCCTGATGCACCTGTTTCGTTAATCTCCTTTCATCCTTCCTTTCCACATGCCCAAACCATCTTAACATAGCTTTCTATACCCTCATCACTAGGTATGTCTTCTTTCACTCCACATTTTTCTCTAATCACACTGTTCCTCTATCACTCAAATTCACATCACACATATTAAGTAACGCTCTGATGTTTGCCCAACTTTTACTAGGTACCATACATTATTGTCGGCAGGAACACCCCCCTATGTACAGCTATTCGTGGCTTTTACAGTTTCTGGCTGCTCATAAACGTGTCTTGTGCCCCATTCGCTCTATTTCCAGCAGTCACTCTCTTTTCGATATAATGTTCATGCTTTCCATGTTTCGCAAATAAAGTCCCTAAATAGTTCGATACAAAGTAGTAGTTCTTTTTGGTTCTCAAATTATGTAAAATAGCTGAAATAACCCAATAATGATTGATTGTTTATAATGCAGTTTGATTACCTTTATCATAGGCAAACTTGGAGTTGGCAACATTTACATATTATTTTGTTAGCAATCTTCTACTTCTTCTTTATTTTGTAGATGTTCTTGCTGACAATCAATAGCAAGCAGTTTGATAATTGACAATATGAAATGTCAGTTTTGACAGTAGAAATATCAGTTATGTCAAAACAAAAACTGAAAAAACAAAAAGTCCGCCATTTGTAAAATCGGTATAAATAAGTCCCGCCAAAAACAAATACATTAAATCAATCGCTTGCGTGCGTGCTTCTTTCCTTCACCGGCCTGGCATGGCACAGACCTAAGGCACAGACTCACAGACAGAATGAATACTGAATGAAATGAAATGAAATGTGAAATTGTGAAGATAGAAGACATTATACCTTAGATCAAGTATACCTTAGACTAAGTATCATATAGACGTAGTGTTACGGTTTTTCGGCGTGTCCGTTTTTTGTTAGTTTGTATGTATTCGCGTGAGTGACTAGAGAAGGGACAACATTGACTAACCTATCGATAGAATAAGAAATGGATGAAAAAGTCGTTTTAATTGGAATCCAACTTTTTAATTTTAACTGGTTGCTGACTTTTATTGCGAAAGCCCAAAACCATTATAGACACTGGAACACTATCATCGTCAATAATGTTTCCCACATTGCCCTAACCTCACGGTTAGGGCAATGTGGGAAACATTATTATTATCGCTCTCACGAGCGATGTCCATCCCACTCGATACAATTTCTTATGGCCATTTCGTCCATGCATAAGAAAATTTTGTAGGCTATCAGTTTTCACGCCTAACAGCTTTTATCCACTCCCGTCTTCATTCTGGGCATTTAAGAACCTAAAAAAATAATGTAAAATTTAACAAAAAATGATCCCTCGCGAGACGCCTATAAGGTGTGAAAAATTGAAACTACAACAGAACAGCCGGTCTGACCCACCGCATTAGATATTTCATATAAAAAACGGAAACTTAAATATTATCGATAAAGCTAAATTGGTCGGTGGAAGTACATCTCTAGAACAGAAGACTAAAACAATGCATTTTATTTTGCAATAATTAATGGGTTTACATCATTTTCAAATAGGAAAATATGACTAGTACTAATAAAATGTAATTCCTACAGTCTTTATGGGAGAAAAAACGTATTTTTTTTGCATGAAAATAGAAAAAGAATATTACGTATCAAATGACAATTCCGGGTCTTTAACTCCTCCTTATGTTGTTTTTGATACACAAAACACAGCTTCACAAGACATACTTTCACCTTTTCAAATATATTTTGCTTATACAATAATAATTCTTTAAAAATTTTCATAATTTCTTTCGCTGCATCGCAATGTTGCTGCGAGTTTTTCAAAAACGTCAAAACAAGATCAAAACATTGCATCAACTGACGGCCACGATTTACGCAGACAGTGAGTGAGTGAGATGGAGTGAGTGAAGTTACATCTTCTTTTCTTTTACTCGTAGCTAGGCTACATGGGAAGAACAAAGATAGATGATCAATGTTTGATACACAGTTGAAAAAGGATGTAAGTCTTATCGTTCCCTCCAGTATATAGTACCTCCATGAAGTATACAATAGATAGAGCATCAAATAATAATACCAAGAGTAAGAGAGACGCAATAATACAAATTATACCTATGAGTGAGAGAAATATAATATAAATGTTCTGTCCCTTTCTGCGTATACGTTTTTGATTGTTTAGCACCAAGTTTGGTGCTAAACAAACCGCTTGGTGCTTGTGAGTTTACAGGTGTTTAGTGCCAAAGTTCTTTGAAAATAGTGTGTGCCTAGGTCCCAGTATACGTAGAGTTAAGTTTATAATGTGGTGCATTATAGTATTTTAGGCTGTGATAATGATACAGCTCGGAAAACTGAAAATTAAGCTTCCTTCGGTAAGTAGCACTTTTATGGTCTATTTGTCAATTAAACTATAAAACGGAGAATGCACAGTGTCCACAATTAATCATTTAACGGTTGTGTTTACTTTCTATCGCATGTCATAGTAGATTTCTAGAATTTAATTATTTTGTAAAATTGAGTATAGGTTACTATAAACCACACAAATGACATGGCTATTCAAACCATAGATTTATAATACTATAGATTGCCTACGAGCGTATACCCGAGCAAGACGGACAACAAGTACATACAATTTATGGGTTGCCACATCTTACTATTTTCACCCAACCAAGCATAAGCTATGATGTCGCCGCGGCTCCAGTTGTTTGTTTAATTATGTTTAATTAAAGCTAGTTTCTGCAGTTTAATAGTTTGTACCCTCCTCTAGGTTACGCCATTTTAATATCTTCTAAGGAATGAGCTAGAAAAAAGCCTACACAGCTCAGTTGGTAGCCTTCTGCGCCGTAGGCCGTGGGTTCAATCCTACCGAGAACAAACATTTGTGTGATGTGATACTAGACGTTTGTTCTCTGACTGGGTGGTTGTGATTTGGCTTATTTTGGGGCTATATAGTGCTGTGTGGAGCGTCCACCAATATTTATAAAAAATAAAATAAAAAAAACAGGGTGAACTGGCACTAAGCTGGCATTTTAGACATTGAAATCAGAACCCTAGGCCCCGCGAGCTAGAGTCCTGGATTTTCCTAGTGAGGGGGACAGAGCTAGCTAGTGGTGCTATTCTTCACATTCTACCACCTATCAATAGTTTAACTATGTTACTGCACCAGCTAGGTAAAATTTTTATGAATAAAAAACAATTTATTTATTTATCATTGATTTATTTATTCTACATCCCTACTCATCAGAAACCGTAATTCAAAAGGTTAATTTATAACGCGTGCTTCAATTTTAAATTAAGTAGGTATAAACAATACATCTTAACAAGAGGAAGCCAGCTTATGCTAGAGCTGACCATAAGCCTGAGCAATGCCACCACTTTGCCCCGAAGCGCGAAGTGATGGCATTATGAATACAGCTATCCTCAGAACATCACTATGAATATGTCATAAATACATTAAAATATATCACGTGTAAGTACGTATTTATTTATTAGACGATAAATATTTAATAGTTTTTACATAACACTTTCAGATGAGAATATTTTCTTAATTCTCACTTTTTAAAGCAAGATTTTTGAACATACTTTTTATATCCAGAAAAAAAAGCGGAGATACCGTTTATGTTGAAATAGCCCAAAAGTTTTTTAGTCCGTAAGTTTCTTGCCTGTTCTTCTAGGCTTTGGTCGCGCGCGAGGAACTAGCGGTACATTCACCTAGTACCAATTTAAGACGTTTCAAAGAGATCCTTGTGATTGTACTGAATAAAGACCGTTTTGATTTTGATTTTGGAGCTTGGTGACCTGGAGCTTGGTAACCCGTAGCTTTAACCCACCAGCCCAAAGTAGTTGCATCTTTGGGAAATCTGTAAAACAAACATGTTATTATTAGGCATATGTAGGTATTTAATCATACTACGCGATGGTGGTCTCAGACATAAAATAACTACCAACTTCTCATATGAAAATCGTGAGGAGACTTAAATTATTAAAATGTAACGCAAAGCTAAAAAAATAAATTAAATGAAATTAAAATATATGTACCTACTACCTATATTATATTTTTTTTCATTATGTACTTAAGCCAAACAAACCTTATTTCTTTGAATAAGGTAATAATAAGTTGCGACATTGTCATTTGTTTTCTAGATTATTGTGTGTATTTGAACTTATCCTAACATATCAGAGTCGAATCCACCCTAAAGTTGTTCGTTTCCCAACATTTTTGGCAAATAGATTTTGTTTTAGTTGGCAGCCCGAAAGATCGTATAACCCAGCCAAATTATGTTTCTATAGAACTGTATCGGTTTGAATAGCCATGTCATTTGTGTGGTTTATAGTAACCTATACTCAATTTTACAAAATAATTAAATTCTAGAAATCTACTATGATATGCGATAGAAAGTAAACACAACCGTTAAATGATTAATTGTGGACACTGTGCATTCTCCGTTTTATAGTTTAATTGACAAATAGAACATAAAAGTGCTACTTACCGAAGGAAGCTTAATTTTCAGTTTTCCGAGCTGTATCATTATCACAGCCTAAAATACTTCAATGCACCACATTATAAACTTAACTCTACGTATACTGGGACCTAGGCACACACTATTTTCAAAGAACTTTGGCACTAAACACCTGTAAACTCACAAGCACCAAGCAGTTTGTTTAGCACCAAACTTGGTGCTAAACAATCAAAAACGTATACGCAGAAAGGGACAAAACATTTATATTATATTTCTCTCACTCATAGGTATAATTTGTATTATTGCGTCTCTCTTACTCTTGGTATTATTATTTGATGCTCTATCTATTGTATTCTTGATCTAAGATTCAAACCGATACAGTTCTATAGAAACATAATTTGGCTGGGTTATACGATCTTTCGGGCTGCCAACTAAAACAAAATCTATTTGCCAAAAATGTTGGGAAACGAACAACTTTAGGGTGGATTCGACTCTGATATGTTAGGATAAGTTCAAATACTCACAATAATCTAGAAAAAAAATGACAATGTCGCAACTTATTATTACCTTATTCAAAGAAATAAGGTTTGTTTGACTTAAGTACATAATGAAAAAAAATATAATATAGGTATAGGTAGTAGGTACATATATTTTAATTTCATTTAATATTTTTTTTAGCTTTGCGTTACATTTTAATAATTTAAGTCTCCTCACGATTTTCATATGAGAAGTTGGTAGTTATTTTATGTCTGAGACCACCATCGCGTAGTATGATTAAATACCTACATATACCTAATAATAACATGTTTGTTTTACAGATTTCCCAAAGATGCAACTACTTTGGGCTGGTGGGTTAAAGCTACGGGTTACCAAGCTCCAAAATCAAAACGGTCTTTATTCAGTACAATCACAAGGATCTCTTTGAAACGTCTTAAATTGGTACTAGGTGAATGTACCGCCAGTTCCTCGCGCGCGACCAAAGCCTAGAAGAACAGGCAAGAAACTTACGGACTAAAAAACTTTTGGGCTATTTCAACATAAACGGTATCTCCGCTTTTTTTTCTGGATATAAAAAGTATGTTCAAAAATCTTGCTTTAAAAAGTGTGAATTAAGAAAATATTCTCATCTGAAATTGTTATGTACAAACTATTAAATATTTATCGTATAATAAATAAATACGTACTTACACGTGATATATTTTAATGTATTTATGACATATTCATAGTGATGTTCTGAGGATAGCTGTATTCATAATGCCACCACTTCGCGCTTCAGGGCAAAGTGGTGGCATTGCTCAGGCTTATGGTCAGCTCTAGCATAAGTTGGCTTACTCCTGTTAAGATGTATTGTTTATACCTACTTAATTTAAAATTGAAGCACGCGTTATAAATTAACCTTTTGAATTACGTTTTCTGATGAGTAGGGATGTAGAATAAATAAATCAATGATAAATAAATAAATTGTTTTTTATTCATAAAAATTTTACCTAGCTGGTGCAGTAACATAGTTAAACTATTGGTAGGTGGTAGAATGTGAAGAATAGCACCACTAGCTAGCTCTGTCCCCCTCACTAGGAAAATCCAGGACTCTAGCTCGCGGGGCCTAGGGTTCTGATGTCAATGTCTAAAATGCCAGCTTAGTGCCAGTTCGCCCTGTTTTTTTTATTTTATTTTTTATAAATATTGGTGGACGCTCCACACAGCACTATATAGCCCCAAAATAAGCCAAATCACAACCACCCAGGCAGAGAACAAACGTCTTGTATCACATCACACAAATGTTTGTTCTCGGTAGGATTGAACCCACGGCCTACGGCGCAGAAGGCTACCAACTGAGCTGTGTAGGCTTTTATCTAGCTCATTCCTTAGAAGATATTAAAATGGCGTAACCCAGTGTTGCCGTTTTAGCATTTTTAGTGCTAAATTTAGCATATTTCTTGACTCTTTAGCATGAAAATTTTGCATTTAGCATATTGCATATTTTGGCATTTCAAATCAAGAGTCAATCTCAAAAGATTTAGGGCAACTCTCTAAAGGAACCCACTTCCCCGAAATTCGTTTGTGATTGTTTTTACGTCCGTATTCAAAAAACGAAGGTATCTGAAGAAGTAGTATGACACATTCGAGGAGTAAAGATACAATTATTACCGATGAGTGTGGATGTTGAAAGTGGCACATCGACATCACAAGCCCAAACTGACGAACATGACGATGATTTAGGAATATTGTTTAATTTGGATTAAAATGATTAAAACGACCTAATAACATCAGAAATGTGGCTTTGGCTTAGTTTGGGGCGAGATAGTGCTGTGCGGAATGTCCACCAATATTTAATTTAATATTTAATTAAAAATAACATCAGAGATGTTGCGAATTGTGTAAATAGGTACCTATAGTATTTTTGTTACCACTCGGGGCGCTGAGATGGATGGATTTACTTAACATTTGGTGTGTAACGATACCCTAAAAAGCCTAGAATAATATGTTAGGCTACTGCTAAACCGAAAAATTGTCTCACGCAGCACGCACGCGTTTAAAATCGTGGGCACAGGTAGGTTGATACCAAAATTTGAATTTTAGCATGTTTTTTAGCATTTTCGAAACAAGATTTAGCATTTTTTAGCATTATCTGGAGCAAGTTCTAGCATTTTCTCAAAATAAAAAACGGCAACACTGGCGTAACCTAGAGGAGGGTACAAACTATTAAACTGCAGAAACTAGCTTTAATTAAACATCATTAAACAAACAACTGGAGCCGCGGCGACATCATAGCTTATGCTTGGTTGGGTGAAAATAGTATGATGTGGCAACCCATAAATTGTATGTACTTGTTGTCCGTCTTGCTCGGGTATACGCTCGTAGGCAATCTATAGTATTATTAATCTATGCATTATACAGACTATATACACTCCAACTCACTCCAACTCCTCTCCACTGGCCCATAGATTTATATACCCGAGCAAGACTAGCCGTGGGTAGAAGGAGTCGGACGTACGCGTCTGGAGCGGCTCTTACCGTAGTGAGCCGTCAGTAACGGCTCTATTTCTTTTGGAGCGGTTCAACAGCTCTCATGCCAGCCTAATATAAATTTTATTCCTAGGGTGATAGGGTCTACATTAGAAAAAAGATATCCAGATCAAAAATTTTGCTAAATGAATTTGAATTGTTTCGTCAAGATAATAAGATCTAATTTCCAATGCTGCATTTTTGGAGCCGCTCATCTGTGGAGCGGTTCTCAGGTCTACTCATAAAATGTGATACAAAACTCAAACGGTTCAAAGATTGGTTTTATGATAAACAGAACCCTGAACCGTTTGAGTAGAATATTTATTTTGATTCATTGGGAGGTTTACTACGTACTCGAACCGTTGAATCGTTTGAAGTAATATCTGCGCGGGTGAGTGAGTGGAGTTAGGATGAATTGAAGGATTATGGTTCTTTTTAGAAAAGATGTTTTTAAATGGTATGGGTTACGAATTTGAATTATTAACTTGAGTTGTTTTAGCAACAGCCCGTGGATGCCCTCGCGTTTTAGCATACATATTTAAGGATATTTTGCGTTCTAGGCTCGTCATAATTTGCATAAATAATTTCCGTTTTATCGTTTAATCAAGTAAGGTTCATTTTGAATAGTAGAACTTTTACTTTAATTTTTTTTCATTCCGTCGTTCATTGTTAGCAATATTTATTAGTTATTGCTAACATACAAATTCACGGATTTTTTCCTGTTTATTTTCTGCTAGACTCGTTTATTTTTCTACAAAATTATTTTTATCGTAGTATTTTTTTGTTTTGGCGTCTAGTCCTTTTGCCAAGTCTTATCGGTGTTTGCTTGGAGTCTTTAAAGGTACCATGAAAATTAATTGGTCCTAAAATTCTGAGCCGTTTGAACCGCGGTTCGGCTCCAGCTCGAGACTGTAAATGAGCTGATGCGCTGCAGATCATGTTTTTTGAGTGAGTTACCCATGGCTAAGCAAGACGGACAACAAGTACATACAATTTATGGGTTGCCACATCATACTATTTTTATTTTCACCCAACCAAGCATAAGCTATGATGTCGCCGCGGCTCCAGTTGTTTGTTTAATGATGTTTAATTAAAGCTAGTTTCTGCAGTTTAATAGTTAGTACCCTCCTCTAGGTTACGCCATTTTAATATCTTCTAAGGAATGAGCTAGAAAAAAGCCTACACAGCTCAGTTGGTAGCCTTCTGCGCCGTAGTCCGTGGGTTCACTGGCACTAAGCTGGCATTTTAGACATTGACATCAGAACCCTAGGCCCCGCGAGCTAGAGTCCTGGATTTTCCTAGTGAGGGGGACAGAGCTAGCTAGTGGTGCTATTCTTCACATTCTACCACCTACCAATAGTTTAACTATGTTACTGCACCAGCTAGGTAAAATTTTTAGGAATCAAAAACAATTTATTTATTTATCATTGATTTATTTATTCTACATCCCTACTCATCAGAAACCGTAATTCAAAAGGTTAATTTATAACGCGTGCTTCAATTTTAAATTAAGTAGGTATAAACAATACATCTTAACAGGAGTAAGCCAGCTTATGCTAGAGCTGACCATAAGCCTGAGCAATGCCACCACTTTGCCCTGAAGCGCGAAGTGGTGGCATTATGAATACAGCTATCCTCCTCAGAACATCACTATGAATATGTCATAAATACATTAAAATATATCACGTGTAAGTACGTATTTATTTATTAGACGATAAATCTACATCTACACTAATATTATAAAGAGAAAAGATTTGTATTTTTGTTGTTTTGTTGTTTTGTTGTTTTGTTGTTTTGTATGTAACGAATAGGCTCAAAAACTACTGGTCCGATTTCAAAAATTCTTTCACCATTAGAATGCTACATTATCCCTGAGTAACATAGGCTATATTATATTTTCAAAAAAATCAGGGATCCTTACTAAAACTTCAATAATGTAACCCAAGGTGGAAAACAAAAAACCTTACATCGCGTGCGCTGCGAAAACTATTGATGATAGAACAAAATAATGTACTACGACTTTGCAGAACACGTCATTGTCTACAAAAAATGTCGCGACAGCATATGTCTAACTATTATAGTTATGTCACAATAAGTGTTCTTTTATTATAAAAATTTAATTGAAATGCCGCCGCTAGAAAAGGGTGTTTATTTGTACCTTGGTATTAATCCTTATCAAAATAAATCATTTCATAATTAAGACGGTTTCAATACCTATAGATTACTTCTTAATTTTTTCAAATCGGACATTCCATTCAAAAGATATGACGAAATTAAAAATGTTAACGGGTCCACGGATCACGCTCGGGGTGCGATTTCACTCACTCAAGGAGAAGGACGTGCAAATGTATGAAATTAGTAGACGCGAGGCTCGAACTTAGACCGTGGGGGTCTAAGTTTGTCCTAAAATGTTCAAAAAATTTATGACCACCCATGCGAAGCTGGGACAGGCCGCTAGTATTTAATAGTTTGAACATAACAATTTCAGATGAGAATATTTTCTTGATTCACACTTTTTAAAGCAAGATTTTTGAACATACTTTTTATATCCAGAAAAAAAAGCGGAGATACCGTTTATGTTGAAATAGCCCAAAAGTTTTTTAGTCCGTAAGTTTCTTGCCTGTTCTTCTAGGCTTTGGTCGCGCGCGAGGAACTGGCGGTACATTCACCTAGTACCAATTTAAGACGTTTCAAAGAGATCCTTGTGATTGTACTGAATAAAGACCGTTTTGATTTTGATTTTGGAGCTTGGTGACCTGGAGCTTGGTAACCCGTAGCTTTAACCCACCAGCCCAAAGTAGTTGCATCTTTGGGAAATCTGTAAAACAAACATGTTATTATTAGGCTTAAGTAGGTATTTAATCATACTACGCGATGGTGGTCTCAGACATAAAATAACTACCAACTTCTCATATAAAAATCGTGAGGAGACTTAAATTATTAAAATGTAACGCAAAGCTAAAAAAATAAATTATATGAAATTAAAATATATGTACCTACTACCTATACCTATATTATATTTTTTTTCATTATGTACTTAAGTCAAACAAACCTTATTTCTTTGAATAAGGTAATAATAAGTTGCGACATTGTCATTTTTTTCTAGATTATTGTGTGTATTTGAACTTATCCTAACATATCAGAGTCGAATTCACCCTAAAGTTGTTCGTTTCCCAACATATGTGACAAATAGATTTTGTTTTAGTTGGCAGCCCGAAAGATCGTATAACCCAGCCAAATTATGTTTCTAAAGAACAGTATCGGTTTGAATAGCCATGCTATTTGTGTGGTTTATATATATATACTCAATTTTACAAAATAATTAAATTCTAGAAATCTACTATGATATGCGATAGAAAGTAAACACAACCGTTAAATGATTAATTGTGGACACTGTGCATTCTCCGTTTTATAGTTTAATTGACAAATCTCTAATACTATAAGACTCAAAGTCCTGACTGACTGACTGACTGACTGACTGACTGACTGACTGACTGACTGACTGACTGACTGACTGACTGACTGACATATAGACAACGCACAGCCTAAACCGCTGGTCCTAGAGACTTGAAATTTGAGGAGTACATAGGTCTTATGGCGTAGAGGTGTACTAAGAAGGGATTTTTGGAAATTCAACCCCTAAGGGTGTAAAAAGGGATGAAAACGTTTGTATGAAAAATTGTATTCCTTGAACCTACAAACTTGAAACTTGGAAAACATGTACCTCAAAGCAAAAAAATAGGATAGGCATTTTTAGTTTTTTAAAACTACCCTTAATAAGTGTGCAAAGGGATGTAAAAGTTTGTATGGGAGTTTTTTGACCGCTGGTCCTAGAGACTTGAAATTTGAGGAATACATAGGTCTTATGGCGTAGAGGTGTACTAAGAAGGGATTTTTGGAAATTCAACCCCTAAGGGTGTAAAAAGGGATGAAAACGTTTGTATGAAAAATAGTATTTCTTGAACTTACAAACTTGAAACTTGGAGTACATATACTTCAAAGCAAAAAAATAGGAAAGGCATTTTTAGTTTTTGAAAACTACCCTTAATAAGTGTGCAAAGGGATGTAAAAGTTTGTAAGGGAGTTTTTTGACCGATGGTCCTAGAGACTTGAAATTTGAAGAGTACATAGGTCTTATGACGTAGAAGTGAACTAAGCAAGGGTTTTTGGAAATTCAACCCCTAAGGGTGTAAAAAGGGATGAAAGCGTTTGTATGAAAAATAGTATTCCTTGAACCTACAAACTTGAAACTTGGAATACATATACTTCAAGGCAAAAAAATAGGGAACCCATTTTTAGTTTTTTAAACTACCCTTAATAAGTGTGCAAAGGGATGCAAAAGTTTGTATGGGAGTTTTTAGACCACTGACTGGCCCTAGAGCCTTGAAATTTGAAGAGAACATATACATAGGTCTTATGGCGTAGAGGTGTACTAAGAAGGGATTTTTGGAAATTCAACCCCTAAGGGTGTAAAATGGGATGAAAACGTTTGTATGAAAAATAGTATTTCTTGAACGTACAAACTTGAAACTTGGAGTACATATACTTCAAAGCAAAAAAATAGGAAAGGCATTTTTAGTTTTTTAAAATAACCCTTAATAAGTGTGGAAAGGGATGTAAAAGTTTGTAAAGGAGTTTTTTACCGCTGGTCCTAGAGACTTTACATTTGAAGAGTTATGATAATGAGCATCATCAGCCCAAAGAAGTCCACTGCTGGACATAGGCCTCCCCTATACATTTCCAGGAATCGTGTTCATCATTGGGCGGGGGGGGTTTGCCATAGTCACCACGCTTGGCAGGCGGATTGGTGACCGCAGTGTAGATGGTGTTTACTCTGGAAATGCTACTTCCCATTTCCTGGTGTGTTCCCTTAGTCGCCTTTTACGACATCCACGGGAGGGGTCCAATTATAGAATTGGACCCCTCCATCACCTCCCGTGACCGGGACCACCACGGCCAATTTGAAGAGTACATAGGTCTTATGGCGTAGAAGTATACAAAGAAGGGATTTTTGTAAATTCAACCCCAAAGGATGTAAAAGGGTTGAAAACGTTTGCATGAAAAATAGTATTCCTTGAACCTACAAACTTGAAACTTGGAGTACATGTATTTTAAGGCAAAAAAAATAGGAAAGGCATTTTTAGTTTTTCAAAACTACCCTTAATAAGTGTGCAAAGGGATGTCAAAGTTTGTATGGGAGTTTTTTAACGCGTGGTGCGATTGACTTAAAACTTGAGGTAAATATACTAAGGAATAAATAATTAAGAATTACGCTTTTAACTTTTGATAATTACCCCTGCAAAGGGTGCAAATGACTGTAAAAGTTAGTATGGGAGATTTTTAATGGATTGTGCAATTGATTCAAAGTCAAAGTCAAAGTCAAAGTCAAAATGTATTTATTCAATAAAATCACAAGGATCACTTTGAAACGTCTTAAAGCTAGGTGACTCTAGGTGCCAGTTCCACGCGACCAAAGCCTAGAAGAACAGGCAACAAACTTACGGCTTGGTTCCTACCGTTCTTTTGTATGATCCTTTTACAATATAATAATAGGTATAATATATTATTGAAGTTCAGTGAGGCGTAGGCATACAGAAAAAGGTAAACATAATTAAATTTATAAGACAGCTTACGCTACGCCTCAAACTAATAATACCCAAACTTGAAGAAAATATACTCCACAATAAATAATTTTAAACCACGTTCTCAATATTTTAAAACTACCCCTGCAAAGGGTGCAAAAGACTGCCAAAGTTTCAAGGTTTGTATGGGAGATTTTTAACGCGTAGTGTAATTAACTTCAAACTAAAAGAAAATGTGTTCTGTGGATAAATAACACAAAGACGTTACCATAAAGGATACAACGAGGCGTCAATGTTCTAAAAACGGGAACCTTGAGTTGGTACGAAGAGATCTGAGGGTATCTACCGCGCCTGTGGATCAATGTCGTGAAGCTGTTTCGTTTTGTGTGCTTTTGGGGTAGAAACTAGGAACAAATAAGTACATATTTTCCGTGTGGGGTGGTCTTTGTTGTATTTGTCATGATTGTACTAAACTCAGTACCTACCTGTACCTACCTACCTAATATAAGTAATGTACGCCTATAGGTATATCTTATACCTACGTAGGTATTTAAAATCCTACCTTAATAATATACAAATCAATGCGAAAGTTACGATGTTTGGATGTTTGTGGCTCAATCACGGTTCACCACTTCAACGCGTGCGAAGCCGCGGGAAGCCACTAGTAGAACATAAAAGTGCTACTTACCGAAGGAAGCTTAATTTTCAGTTTTCCGAGCTGTATCATTATCACAGCCTAAAATACTACAATGCACCACATTATAAACTTAACTCTACGTATACTGGGACCTAGGCACACACTATTTTCAAAGAACTTTGGCACTAAACACCTGTAAACTCACAAGCACCAAGCGGTTTGTTTGTATAGCACCAAACTTGGTGCTAAACAATCAAAAACGTATACGCAGAAAGGGACAGAACATTTATATTATATTTCTCTCACTCATAGGTATAATTTGTATTATTGCGTCTCTCTTACTCTTGGTATTATTATTTGATGCTCTATCTATTGTATACTTGATCTAAGCCACTGGCCACATAAATCAAGATAAATCTATGACTGGCCAGCAATAAACTGACGTTTACCATGCAGTGCTGCCAGCCAGTATTTTAAAAAAATGTGATAAAAGTGTATCTTTTTTATTTACAGTTTAAAAGAAGAATAAAATGCCGACATCTTAGCAATCAATCACTCCTTTCTTACTCATGACTTCTTTCACACAGTCCATCCATCTCATAATTGGCTTACCTCTACTACATGACATTGTTTCCTTCGCTATGCCCATCCCCTATCACGCTAACCTATTTATTATTCCTAATCTTTTCAGTCGCCAGCCCTTAAAATCTCTTTAAAATCTCTCTTTAAAATAGCCATTCTCGTCACACGACACATCCCACATTTCATATCCGTGCGCTACATAAGTACTTACTCTTCTTTCATCCTTCCTAAAAATAACGAATCCGAAATAATCCGAATTAAAATAAATAAATATTGGTCAAGAATCTTTTTGGGGATTTGTAATTTTGAATAGATAATAAGTGTGCGAGTGCGAGAGAAGGGATCTTGAGGAGTTGCACTACTTTGTGATAATATAAAAAAATAAGAAGTTATTTTACCATACAAAATCATCTAACATTAACCTTTTTGAGTCGGGGAAGTCGGGGAGACAAAGATATAAAGGACCTTTACGAACCTTTACGAACGACCTTTTTATAGGATGTTTGTAACCTTTATTATAGGTTACAAATGAAATAGACTGAAGCAGATGAACACTTTAACACCTCTTATTTATTCGTAGAACACAGGTAAAACAATTTCACTTTTATTCTTCGCACTTGTTACAGATGACAGTATGATAGCCAGTCAAGTTTACTCCACCAAGTCTCTTTCCAGAATGCCACATTTTTTTCAATCTTCTCCTTTCCCACTTTTTACAGTTCGGCAACCTACCAACGTTAACAATCCTACCAACCTTACCGACCAAAGCTACGACTTGGCGGTCAATTGACTGACTAAAAGACAGGAAGATATAAAATTAATTATACTACTTCAATTTTAATCTAAAAAAACAAGCTTAATATTTACAAAATGAATTATAAAATTCGAGAAATCATTACATTCGGCCATCCGCCATCATGCGATCTCCTGACGCATGATCAAAAAAATAAACTGAACGTACTAATCAATTAAGAATATTTATATTATTTTAATTTTAAATAAGAACAAAAAAAATCTTTTTCTTTTATTGTAATAGCTTACATACAAATTCATTTTATTATTTCAGTCCTTATCAACTTCAATTTCTTATTAAAATTTATTTTATTAAATAATTATAGAAAATACTCAAATAAATTGAATTTACGATTTTAACACAATTACATTTTCAGTAATTATAAAAACAACATGTGAATAACAAAATAAACAATAACTCCCAGTGTTTCGCTACATTATTATACTAACAATATTACTTTAAATTATTAATCATTACATTTGGCATATAATTAGTATCAGATCTGACTGTATTATTTTGTTGCCGACCTTTTGTAGGCATATTTTCGTCATCATTATCCTCGCTTTCGGATGAAGTATTACTTTTGTTAGATATTAGCATCGTTGTTATGAGAAAGGTTAACATTGATCCAAGGTCGAATCCGATCAAAAGCAACTTCGCTATCGTATTTACTTTTAAGAGTACTAAATCCAGAGATCGCTTTTAGCGATAAGACCGCCCATTGTACTACTTTATTTTATATTTTTAAGTGTTTTATTTTTTGTTCAGTTTGGTGTACAATAAAGTATTTTTCATTCATTTTCATTCATTCATCCAGTAAGTTCAAAAATTTTATATCGATCATTATATTATATACTTCCGTGATTTTAAAGAAGCCTATAAATTTTTATAAGAGCTTAGTACTATTGTCTTTATTGTTAAAATTGGTTCTCGGTTTTTTTTATTAGAAATAAATTAGAATATTATTATTATTTACTGTAACTGTAACGAGACATGGGTGTCGGAAGACCAGCGTTATAATAGCGTATGCTGCTATAGCATTAATGCCGAGTGACTGCCAATTTATATCACTTGCCTACTTACTTGTATTGTCTTTTCTTGTTTTTTTTTTTATAAACTGCATTTGCGTGTGGCATAAATAAATGATTCTGTTTTGTATTGTATTGTATTGTAAGATGACATTTTCCATTAACTACGTGATAAGCACCTTGGTGCAATTTTGATCGATTGATTTTCTTTACCCGGTTCAATACTACTGTAACCTTCCACATACACATCCCCTGAAAAGTTAGATCCCTACGCTATAACTTCTACTAACCCTGACAAAGGAACTTTGGTAGAATTTAATGTAGTCAAGTTTGCGTTAAGAGCAGGACTTTTGTAGAAGAATAGTTTGCAATTGTCTTTGAACACAGACACAGAAGAAAACTCTATAAAGTTTTGCCCTATAAGCAATGCTGTTGTCACAAACTCATCAGTAACTACAAGATCTTCGATCGTCGCCTCAACATCATCGATTTCAATGTTCACAAAGCTCCTATAGACAGGTGTAACTACAGAATTACCGAAACCTTTGATGATAGGCAATTGTGTGTATCTTTTTAAGAAGTTTAGGTCTTGAGCATCATCTTCACGAACTTCGATTTATTTGAAAAAAATACTGTTAGTATCACCAGTCGTGGAAATAGTCAAAGTTTTCCGTTCTTCAACGTCCGTACGCGAAACGCGGTATCATTGGTAGAAGTTATACACGATAAGATCCACAACCTTTTACAACTGTGTATCAAACAGTGATCATCTATCTTTGTTCCTCCCACGCAGCCTAGCTACAAGTAAAAGAAAAGAAGATGTTAGTTCACTCACTCCAACTCACTCACTGTCTGTGTAAATAGTGTCCGTCAGTTGATGCAATGCTTTGATGTTCTAGTTGGAGTTGGTTGAAATATGCGGTGAAGCGAAATAAATAGTGAAAAATCAAAAGAATCATTATTATTTAAGCAAAATATATTTGAAAAGGCGAAAGTATATCCCGTGCAGCTGTGTCTTGTGCATCAAGAAAAACAAAAGGAAACAAAACAAAAGGAGGTTAAAGACCCGGAATTGTCATTTGATACGTAATATTCTTTTTCAATTTACAGACTGTAATTACATTTTATTAGTACTTGTCATATTTTCCAATATGAAAACGATGTAAACCCATTAATTATTGTAAAATAAAATTTATTGTTTTAGTCATCTGTTCTAGTGATGTACATACACAGATTAATTTAACTTTATATTTCACACCTTCTAGGCGTCTCGCGCCGGCTCAAATTTCGTTAAATTTTACATTTTTTTTTTTTTTAGGTTCCCGAAATGCCCAGAATGAAGATGGGTGTGGATAAAAGATGTTAGGCGTGAAAACTAAGAGTCCACAAAATTTTCCTATGCATGGACGAAATGGCCCTAAGAAAGTATCGAGTGGGATGGACATCGCTATCACGGCCAGGTCAACATGGGAAATAATATTGACGATAATAGTGTTCCAGTATCTATATTGGTTTTGGGTTGTCCAAATAAAAGTCAGCAACCAGTTAAAATTAAAAAGTTAATTTCCAATTAAAACGCCTTTTTCATCCATCTCTTATTCTATCGATTGGTTAGTCAATGTAGTCCCTTCTCTAGTAACTCACACGAATACAATATCGACAACTGCACACTAACAAAAAAAACGGACACGCCAAAAACCGAAAGGCTCCGTCCAGTATGATACTTCGTCCAAGCGCTAAACTGTTGTTTGAAGTTGACGCCAAATCTCCTGCAGATGTCTTCGAAGACTTTCGCTTTCGTTAAGAATGAGTGTGTGTAACAGAAGGATCCTCCTCAGGAGTCATCGCACCGTCGGAGTTCATAGAAAGAGAAAAAAATACTGTAGTTATCATATTCACCAGATAAAACTTATTTCTTAGTTTCTAACTTTTTTTTTTTTTTATTTATATTCGTTTTATTTATTTTTTTAAATTTTCATATGGTTTACTTGGCTTAGCATAACAGCTGTTCATGTAATTTTGCGACGTACTTAGCCACTTACAGGTCCAGTGCTTAAATGCTTATATATATTTTTGCACAATTGTACTAATTATTTTGTTAGTTTTGAACTTACAGGTATACCCCATTTTTCACTAAGAAATTCACTAATAGCGCACCTGGCTAAGCTCTGGCATACATAGCCTGCTAATAGCGCACATGGCTAAACTCTGGCATACATAGCCTATACCTGCATACATAGCATGTAACTACTACCTACCTATAAATATATCTATAAATTTTTACTTTATACCTCTAGATATTTAATTTAGTACACTTTGCTTCAGAGTCTCGCATCAGAGGGTAGGCTTGATCATCGATATTTATAATTTTACGACAGTTTATCAGGTGACAACTATAGTATAGTTAATTTCTGCTTGATATAGGTAAGACAATTTTTATTGCTATTGAATATTGATAGTAGCAGTAATGTGAAATGGAATAAAAATATATAAATGATAGGTAGGTAATCCACGAATTGAAAGGTGCTAACACTACCGGATAGTCTCTGTTTCAAATTCAATTTCAATTCAAAATGCGAATATAAAATAAGATAAAAAAATAAAATAACCTACCCTTCAATGTTAAAATTATCGGATAATATTAAAATTTGTAAGATTTCACCTACTTCATTCTAGAAAAATTTGTTCGATATGTATTCAACTTGAATGTTCATGGGTAATAGTATAGGCCCTGACAATTTAAAAAAAAACCAATAGTGCTGGTACGGCCAGATAGTCTCGGGGCAATAAGTCGAATTTAATAACCTTTGACTCGAAATAAAAATATCATAATGTGGATGAAATAAATTTTAATCACAGCTACAGTTACCAAGTAGGTAATTATTTGGCAAACATCAGTGCATTGTGTACGTAGCAAAATTGTTAGCATTATCTAAATAAATTTTATGGCATACATAGCCCTCTGAACTCACTTGGTCCATCACAGCATACCTTGCTTATAAAAAAAATGTTATGGCATACATAGCCCCCTGAACTCACTTGGTCCATCACAGCATACCCTACTTATTGTTATGGCATACATAGCCCCCTGAACTCACTTGGTTCATCACAGCATACCCTACTTATTGTTATGGCTTATATAACCTCCAAAACTCACTTGGTTCTCTACATCACTATATTTAAATATTTTTTTTTTATGTAGGTAGACTTTTTATCGTAAAATATTCTTTCAATTAGCAACATGCCATGGTGGCAAAAAGTTTCACCAGTAATAATTTTATCAAGTAACTGCGGTAAAAATTTGATGAAAGACATCAATAAGTTTCAAACTTAATACTTCGAGTGAAACAGCATGAATTTTATTCCTAGTATTCGTTAGACTCCACATTGTTAAAAAATATAATTGAAGGATTTCAGGAAAACCACGATGATTTCAGCGATAATTATAAGTTTATTCAGAGAGCAAGTTATAGACATGTTACATCAAGAGCGCAGCGCAAGAGAGAGAGAGATGCTAAAACAAAACAGGACGACAATACAGTAGAACTGTCAGCTACTGTCAGTTGACAGTGACATCTTGTTATACCTGATAGATGCGATTGCGTTTACCCTAACTTCACAACACTGGCCCTTAAACCAATAGCAATCTATCTATTATGCAACACTACGACATACGTAGATGTACTACCTACCTAAAAACATGTTTACCTATACCTATTTGCAAACACTGTTTTGTTTTAATTACTTACCTAGTCAGAAAAACAAAAAACAAAAAAACACTTTATTTTGTTCTTAGGTACTAAAATATACACATTTAAATGTAGTACTTACCTACTTATAAACTTGTTTATACCTACTTGCAAACATTGCTTTATTCTATTTACTTTTTGTATAACAATTGGTACATAAACCTATCATGTTTTACCTTACACAAGGGTTTTGTTAGTAGGTCTGCTACCATATCATTAGTGCATAAATATTGAATATCAATTGTGCCGCTGCAAACATTTTCCCTTATAAAGTGGTGCCTTATGTCAATGTGCTTAGTTCTTGCATGAAACATTGAATTCTTACATAGTTTTTGTGCAGATTGATTATCATTATAAATGACAACCTGGAGCGTTTTGTTCAGTACTTCTTTCAAGAATTTACGAAGGAACAAAGCCTCTTTACAAGTATCAGTGAGGGACATGTACTCCGCTTCTGTGCTGGACAGAGCTACAGTCTTTTGTTTCCTACTTTCCCAAGAGACAACAGATTTCCCTAATCTGAACACAAAACCTGTATACGAGCGGCGATCCAACTCGTTCCTACCCCAGTCAGAATCAGCAAATGCAGCAATCTCCAGTCCACCTTTCTGAAAAGTTAAACAACAACTTTTTGTACCTTTGAGATAACGAAGTACTCTTTTAGCTGATTTCCAATGAATTTCAGTATGGTTATCATTGAATTGGCTCAGGTAGCTTATAGCATGAGCAATGTCTGGCCGTGACCCTATTGCAATATACATGAGTGACCCTATCAAGCCCCTATAATCATACTTACTGATGCAGCCCTGGGATTCTTTCGATTTGATTAACGACACACCTGTTTCCATTGGTGTGGCACAAGGTTTACAATCCTCCATTTTATATTTTACTAAAATCCTATCTATGTAGTCAGATTGATCAAGAGTGATCATGTCTTTGTGATTACAGATTTTCATACCTAATACATACCTAGCTGGCCCTAAATCTGTAATTTCAAATTCATTTTTGAGTTTTCCTTTTATTTCTTCTTTTTCTTTTGAATGAGGCATTGAAAACAGCAAAATATCATCTACATACAATGCTATTATCATTAACAAACCATTGTTCGATTTATGGTAGACACAGGGTTCAGATGAGCATTTGGTAAACATTAGTTTTTCACATAAAACTTTATTTATTTTCTCATACCATGCTTTCGAAGCCTGTTTCAAGCCATAAATCGCCTTATGTAGTTTATATACTTTACTTTCCTCACCCTTCACATTAAATGCCTCTGGTTGCTCCATGTAGACGGTTTCTTCAAGATCTCCATTCAGGAACGCCGTCTTTACGTCAAGATGATCTATATCCATACCATATTCGGCCGCTACGGCCAGCAGGGCGCGAATACTGGAGTACCTCACAACGGGGGAGAATGTCTCATTGTAGTCAATACCTTGCTTCTGGGTGAAGCCTTTGGCTACTAGTCGGGCTTTGTACTTCAGTGTGGCACCATTGATCATTTTTCTCTTGAATACCCATTTGCACTTGACAGGCTTGTGACCTTCGACTCTGTCACAAAGAGACCAGCATTTATTGGTAATAAACGATTTATACTCATCATCCATTGCCTTTTTCCACTCGTCCGCTTCCGGACTACTCAGTGCTTCATATACAGTCTGAGGCTCAACTGCATTTCCATGTACTTCACTGACAAGATGAGCCGACATCCCTGGGTAGCTTTCACTGTCCTCGAATTCTGAAGTATCACATGAGCTTTCCCCTTCCGTTGGTCCATCTGGAACGTATGTTTCATCCGCAGCATCATTTGTATCATAACTTTCCTCTTCACTCTCAGAATCATCCAAAACAATTGGACTTAATTGTTGTGCTCTCTGATTAAATATATGACCACGCTGCCGCATATTTACTTTAGTGTCATCAGAGCTTTCCTGGGTAGATGATTCTGTTAGTGTAGTAGGATGACAATCATCATTCACATCACCAGTAAGTGATGATGCAACTTCATCATTTTGTTTATCATCATGTGACACTAAATTTTTAATGAATTTATTTTCTAAAAACGTCACATTTCGTGCCTTGATACATTCTGCTGGATAATCAGGGTTGATTAGCCTGTAACCCTTGGTTTCTTGGCAATAACCTACAAATATGTAGCATTTGGCCTTTGGATCTAACTTAGTTCGATTCTGTTTATAAGCATAGGCAATGCATCCAAAAGTACGCAAGTGAGAGATGGTTACCTTTTCATTTGTCCATTTCTCCTCTGGAGTATAGCCTCTAACCGCAATGGTAGGCGAGCGGTTCTTGAGGTAAACCGCGGTGTTGACAGCTTCTGCCCAATACTTATTTTCAAGGCCTGCTTCTCTCAACATGCACCGGGTCTTCTCCATTATACTTCTGTTTGCTCGTTCAGCAACTCCATTTTGCTGAGGCGAATGAGGCACAGTTGTCTCATGCCGAATGCCATTTTTCTTCATAAAGCTCTGGAATGATAAATTAACATATTCACCTCCATTGTCGCTCCTAATTACTTTTAATTTTTTACTAGTTTGGTTTTCAACAAGTGCCTTCCATTCTTGAAATTTTTCAAAGACTTCACTCTTTTGTTTAAGAAAGTAAACAAAAGTCTTTCTACTGTAATCATCTATGAATGTAAGAAAATATTTTAATCCACTCATAGAAGTGCAGGGCATAGGGCCACACACATCCGAGTGTACTAACTGTAATACCTCTGTGGCTCTATGAAATGTCTTTTTGGGAAAAGGTAATCTTGTTTGTTTTCCCTCAATGCATGCAATACACTTCTGGTAAGTAGTATTATCATAAGAAATACCTTCTACCATACCTTGTTTCAGCAGTTCCATACTCCTGTGATTGAGATGTCCAAGGCGACGATGCCAAACATCCTGTGTGGCCGCCTCACTCCTCCTTGAAGCAAGCATTACAAGGGCTGGCTCACTCACAGTGCTGATGTTATTTTGCATACCTGACTTCTCTGCCACATCATCAGTCCTTGATGATCTTGACTCTGAAACTTCACTAGAAACATTCCCTACCAGATTGCATGACATTGACTTGACTATGTCCAGCTGATACACCCCATTGCACAAAGTGGCAGTAGCCACAACTATATTTTTGTCATAAATTTTACAGCCATTAGAACAAAACACCACTTTATAACCCTTCTTAATCATAGCACTGACTGACAACAAATTTACGGTTAAATTAGGTACATAATACACATCACTTATTGTCTTTATAATGTTATTATTCATCTGTACTCTGACCGACCCTTGTCCCGCTGTATAAAGTTTCTCACCATTCGCAGTATTCACTTCCAGCTGTCCATTACTTGTAAAGTCACTCATAATACTTAAGTCACAGCACATGTGCTCCGTAGCACCACTGTCTACATACCATGACTCGTTGTCAATATTAACCGAGAGAGCTATAAGAAGAGCCTTGGATCCATCAGTTTTCTCCGGCTGTCCAGTCTTCCTCTTGCTGAACTTTGGGCAATTCTTGATGAAGTGTCCAATCTGCTTGCATTTGAAGCACCGAGGCTGCTTCTTTGCAAACAATGCAGTAGCACTCTCCGCTTTATCATCTCTTCGTAGATTTTCTTGTAGCAGTTTTCCTTTTACAAACTCGCTAGACAACTTAGTATTAGTGTTCTCGATGGCCATGATGAAAGGATCATAGTCCGCTGTCAGACCGCTTAACATTAAGACAGCAACAAAATCGTCTTCCAGAGGTGACCCGATCTCGGTAAGCTGCTGTGATATCTCAGTGATTTTGTTCACGTAACGCTCCATATTCTCGCTCTCACTTAATTTTGTTCCAAAAAGTGATCTAAGCAATCCAAGTCTACGACACAGACCTTTGTCCTCGTAGGCTTTTTGGAGGTTATCCCACGCCTCTTTTGCGTTTTTCGCATTTCGTATATGCGGAATCGCTGCTGGACTCACCGTCAATGCAATCTTTGCCTGCGCCTTCTGGCTTTTCTTCGCATCAAGCTTGTCATCTGTAACACATTCCCACAAGTCCTCATGAATTAATATCATTTTCATCATGAATTTCCAAGACGTATAATTATCGATTCCTCGCAGCTTATCAATTCCAAGAAAATTCGATGAAGAAATTGATGTGGTTCCTGAAGCCATATTTGCCGTGTCGAGAGGTTATAACACGTACCGGTTTAGTAACCTCTAAACGCCGACCAAACAAAGTTACCAAAGTACGTAGATATTTTCCTTTTCTCGTATCCTTGGGTAATCCTGGGCGCATAACCTGAAGGATTTCAGGAAAACCACGATGATTTCAGCGATAATTATAAGTTTATTCAGAGAGCAAGTTATAGACATGTTACATCAAGAGCGCAGCGCAAGAGAGAGAGAGATGCTAAAACAAAACAGGACGACAATACAGTAGAACTGTCAGCTACTGTCAGTTGACAGTGACATCTTGTTATACCTGATAGATGCGATTGCGTTTACCCTAACTTCACAACAATAATTTTAGCAAAAATTGTTAAGACAAAAACTTTTGTGACGGTATTAACAAAAAATATTTTCATAGATATGGTACAGAAAAGCAACTCATGATCACACACAGTCACTTGCACGTTTAGTAGATTGGTATTCTTTGTCGATTTCTATCAGCTTTTTTTAGAAAATCTATCCAGACTTTGTAAATTTTATGTTTAATGGGTAGGCACAAGTACCAACAGCTCCATAAACCGAATAGTGCTAGCATGGCCAGATAGTCTCGGGGCAATCCCGACTGGACCACGCCAACAAAGATTCAGTAGAAATAAAGCCGCTAAGTACCTATGCTTTCAACTGAACAAAACTAGCACGCTCGGATAGTCTCGGGTCAATCCCGACCGATACATGCTAGTGAAATCTGTATCTCCATTATACTTAAATGGAATAAAATATTATACCAATCTTCCAAGCGGCAATAAAATAATATCATGTGGGCAGAATAGGTAACATCTTACATACCTTGGTTCAATCCAACTTCTGAGATGAAATAGACTGAAGCAGATGAACACTTTAACACCTCTTATTTATTCGTAGAACACAGGTAAAACAATTTCACTTTTATTCTTCGCACTTGTTACAGATGACAGTATGATAGCCAGTCAAGTTTACTCCACCAAGTCTCTTTCCAGAATGCCACATTTTTTTCAATCTTCTCCTTTCCCACTTTTTACAGTTCGGCAACCTACCAACGTTAACAATCCTACCAACCTTACCGACCAAAGCTACGACTTGGCGGTCAATTGACTGACTAAAAGACAGGAAGATATAAAATTAATTATACTACTTCAATTTTAATCTAAAAAAACAAGCTTAATATTTACAAAATGAATTATAAAATTCGAGAAATCATTACACAAATAAAAGTAAACTACCTTAGATCAAGTATATAAATCTATGTAACCTACCAACTACCAACAACGTTGATTCACTGTTACCAGCACGAAACCTCCGAAAAGGCGAGCCATATTTGCCAGCAGCCGATTTTACTATTTCTTCAATAGATTTTGATGGCCAAATAGGTAAGTAGGTACTGAAAAATTTACCTATACCAAATTAGAATTTTGGTCTTACCCCTGACTACCCCATTTTTTCTGTTTATTTGTTTTGTCGTAAGAGAGCTTAGGAAGTAAGGTAATCATTCCGTGAAAATAGTCAAATGCAGGAAAAAATCCTTTATTTAGATAAAACTTGATACAGATATATGCAGCCATCACTTTCCACCCATCAAACTATTCATCCCACTGCTGGACCCTTGTTGTAGTTGCCTCATCATGTTGTGTAGTCCAGACATGCCACCCATCTGTTGAAGAATCCGTGGGTCCATCATCTTGGCCATCTGTTGGTTGAGTTTAACCATCTGTGTTTGATTAACATTCTTTGCCATATCACCTCCTTTGAATAATCCCTTGATGCCACCCATTTTTTTTACAACTGCTGCGAACTTTGTGTACTGAGTGATGAGGTCTTTTACATCTCGTTCTGTGACGCCGGCGCCATTTGCCACTCTCGTTATTCTGGTGGGTTGTTTGGAGAACAGTTTCGCGCCATCCCTGTGGTCAAGTTCGCCTTCGTTCATTGAGTCCATTATTGTCATGAGACGCTTCAGTTTCGCCATCGACTCTTGTTCACTACCCTTCGTCATTAAGTCTTGAGAGAAGCCTGGAATCATGCCCTGAAATCCAAAACAAATATTAAATATCTATACATATATGTATCTAACAGCTGAATGTATTACGATGACACTTGGAATAGTTAAAATATACATTATTGAACAGAAACTTTTTATATAGGCTACTTGCTATCAACGCGAGCAGAGCGACAGGCGGATCTTACCATAATTTGTGAAAATGGTCCCATCTTCATAATATTCTGGAACTGTTCATACATAGCCCGCAGCGTGAACTGGCCATGTTTTAGTTTCTCCAGCAACTCATCATTATCATCAAGCTTGAGCTCATTTACTTTATCTAGGAGACCCTCGATGTCACCCATTCCCAAAAGTTTATTTATAAACGGCTTTGTCTTGAAGGGTTCTAGATCATCAATGTGTTCACCTGTACCAATGAATATGATTGGAGATTGTGTTGCAGCCACCCTGAAATTCATATAATTATATCCGGTAAATAATAAAGAGTAGTAGAGCTCTTTGTGAAGGGCTCGTCCGAGGATGTACTACCACCTCGCCTTTTTCTGTCCCTAAACAGCGTTGCTGTGTTTCGGTTTGACGAGTGTGGTTGCCGGTGTTATTACTGTCACATGAGGCTTAACATCTGTATGCCTCAAGTTGATGGACGCAGGGCAGTGAATCGTAGGGCACGTTTCTATCGTGCGTGACTTACGAAGCAATGCTTTGTTATAGGTGATGGTTACCACTTAATATCAGGTGGGCCATCTGCTTGTTCCATCAGCCAGACGTATAAAAAAAAGTCACGCACGTTCCTATCGCGAGTGACTTGCAAGGCAATACTCTGTTATAGGTGTTTAATACGATGCCACTTAACATCAGGCGGGCTTTCATCAGCAATTAGAAAGAAAATACCTAGTGCTCAATATTTATTTTTTCTATTCTGCTCATTGGCTATCAGTCTTTGTTGATAATAGTCCTGGGACTCATCTTCCTTAATTTTTTTAATAAAACTCTTCTAAGTAAAAATCACGCTCCTAATGTCACAAGGATCACTTTGAAAAGTCTGAATCTAGGTGCCAGTTTCATGTTTCCATGCCAGCACCTAAAATCCTTTCACCACACTGTTTCGAAAGAAAATAGTGCACGACAAGAACCATGCCAGCTTCCTGCCTAAAAGAACAGGCAACCAACATGCGGCATGGTTCACGCCGTTCTTTTGTATGATCCTTGTTGCAAAATGAAATAATAATGAAGCTTCAGTCAGTGTTGTGGTGTCGATCGAACTAAGTGAGAGGTAAAATAGGTTAAAACAATCAAATTTAAACAATAGGACACGTAGATTTAATATCAAGCCCGTATCAAGGGGAAGGTCGTGGGTTCAAATCCCACTCGGGTAATAACTTTTGGGACTATATTAAATCTTTGTGATTTTCCTTAAGTGTAGGTAAACACAATAAAAACAAATAAAAATAGGACACGTATTTCTTCAAAATAAGAATTATGTATGTATGTTACAATCTAATAAAGATACAAACAAGAGAGTAGGTAGTACAAACATTGCAGATTGCCATGTTAGCTGCCGATGGGTAAAGCGACCATCCCGCCACGTATTTTTATCATTCATAGTATTACACTTTATTTATCAGATAATTCTAATCTGGGGAATTTCTCCAGTGATCATTTCCTCTTTGTTTAATCGTGAGACTATAGGCTCTATGATGTGTTGTCTTTTCAGCCTTCTAGGGTAGCTTATGCCGGTCAGTTGTGATGCCAGGTGATTGGGGTGGTAGCTTAGGCGCTGCTTATACTTGGTCGAGTATTGTTTTATTACGTCGCTGACGGTGTTCGTCTCCAGTTTGTTGTGCAACTCTCCGATCTTTAAGAGCCACGGTGCATTGGGTAGGTATGTTTCTCAAGATGCCATTCTGCGCTCTTTGGATTATATCGGCGTTAGATTTGCATGCTGAACTCCATAGCTGTATGCCGTAAGTCCATAAAAGCATCAACACCATCTGGTAAAGCAAAAGTTTGTTATCCAGACTCAGGACTGAGTCTCTTCCAAGTAACCATTGAAGGTATCGGAAGTTCAGTTCGTCTGTTTGGTTACTTGGTCGAACCCTGGGGCTTTTTTGTTGTCTAGTTTGGAGAGATATCTAAGAACTTCCCTGGGATTAGTAGGCTTCAGAGGTGCGTCTAGCTGGAGGTCTTGGTTAAGGATTGCTTCTATGTCGGATTCATCATTGTTTGTGCCGTCATTTGGCTGCTAGATGACTCACAAAGGCTACTCATGCTTATGCTGTTCTGGCCCATGTAGTGCTTGAAGTTCTTGGAGGGGGACGAGTTATTTTATGTTGTTTTAGGTTTAATGTGGCCTTCCATAAGGAGTAGTTCGTGGACTTAGTTGCTGTTAGTGATTCCAAGTGGTGCGTCAGTGTTGCGTTTTAAGCGTTATTTATGAGTTTTTTGAGCTCAGTCTTTAGGATGTCTGCTACAATGCCACACTCTACAGTATTTTTTTTTCTTTGATTTTGGCTTGTATTTCCAAGGGTAGACAGATTTGGTTAGATGGTTTTGCTGGCATTTCTGCATGCAACTTGGATGAGATTCGTGAAGCGGGTGGCTGCGTCTTCTATATCTTCAGGAGTTTTAAGGGCAATTTGCAGCTGGAGTCTCTTTTGATTATGTCCCTAACATTTTGGGAACTGACTCATACCCTAGGATGGTTTTACCAATTGTCAGTAGCACGGGGGTTTTGTCCGAGGAGCAGTCAAAGCACGAGGTAACTTTGGTAGAATATTGTGATATACCCTTGCAGGCGAAGAAGTCAATAAAGTCTGGAAGCCTATTCTTGTGAGAGGGCCAGGGAGTATTGAAGACTTTTTCTGAATAAGAATTTGTTTTGATAATATACTGTGAGAATATCACTCCCTCAAGTTGTCAAGTGATTTCTTTATAAATGGCATGGCACTTATGGTTTTTGCAAAACAGATTGTATAGTTTGAAATTCATTTACTCTAACTTTATTTGTTTCTTTATTAGCTTTCCCCAGAGGAAGTTACCATAAGACAATACTATGGAGGTAGCAAAAATATACTATTCTACCTGTATCTTCATCTGTAAGTCATTTGGAGAGTAATAATGAAGCTCCAGTGTGGTGTCAATTGTTTCATATAAAAAGAAATGAATTGTTTTGATTAACTTACGCTGATAAAGCACCACCACCCTTAGCATGGCCATCCAACTTGGTGATAATGACAGATCCAATATCCACTTTCTCCTTAAAGGCCTTTGCCTGTGCCTCACAAGCCTGACCAATTGTGGCGTCCATCACAAAAATTATGTTGTCTGGTTTCTGAAATAAGAAAGAAATTGTTATTCATAATTTTTCATCATTTGATTAACAATAATATAATGCTACTATTATCTAATGATTAGATTGTGATGCATCACTTCTCTATTGTGAGTTTTGCTACTGATATTAATGTACTGTGCACATCTGTTTTTAAGCTAGATTTTTTACTTTTCAACAAGCCTGCTAGGAGAGGATTATGCCTCCATACAAAATCCTGCTCATAAAAGGCCACACTCAGCTTGAGTAAGACTCAGAATAAATACTCGGATATTGTGATATATTTTATTCCCTCTAAATACCAGCCTGCCATAACCAGTAGGGGACCTCTTATATATAAGAAGTTCCAGTACTCACTATGGCATTGGCTACTGCCAACATCTCTTCAAAGAGTGACTCCTCCTGCTTGTGACGACCGCTGGTGTCCACAATAATCATCTCAAAGCCCTCCTTCTTGAACATCTCAACTCCAGTGGTAGCTATCACCACAGGGTCCACTTCTGTGTAACTGGAATTGTAATAAAAATTAAGAGAAGATACTCTAGAAACTGACTAAAATGATGATCCACAATAACAATAATTTCATATTTGATCATGATTAATCCATTTGATCCTAGCAAATTGTGCTGCTAGATTAAACATCTGATAATAAAGAACTCATAACTAACCTTCCATAAAAAGGTATCCTAGCCTTTGTACAATTCTGTTTGACCTGATCATAGGCACCAGCTCTGAATGTGTCAGCACAAACAAGACAAGACTTCCAGTTCTTCCTGAGATAGTGGTAAGCTAGCTTTGTGCAAGTTGTGGTCTTTCCTGAACCCTGGAGTCCTACAAACATTATGATATTTGGCTTGCCCTTGATGGGCTGGTATGGTTTCACTGCAGGATCTACAAGCTAAAACAAAACAATCAAGAATGCTTGAGTAGGCTCAAAAAATACATATTTTATTAAATTATATTTGATCACATACAATCTAATTTCTAATTCATGGTGAAGGAATGAGATCTGCACTAACATACCACAGTAGGGTGTATTGTGCATTATCCCCCTGCCAACCTCACCCCAGCCAGCCCAGCTCAAGTTTAATATTTGGACAAACCTTTGACTAGACCCTTAGATATCCATAAATAATCTTAAGTTCTAAAAGATCTAAGGGGACATCTACTGTGCCTGTAAATCTAAGTCATAAAGCTGTTTTAGTTTTTTGTCAGGTTATTGTGAAACTTTACAAAATCAACTAAATATAAAGAACATGCAACTATAAATGATATACAAACTTTGACAAGTTCCTTGAAGACAGCAGATTGGATCATCCTGCGTTTGTTAAGCCCTCCAGCCATTTCATCAAAATCAATGACTGCTCGGACATTTTCACGGAGGTTCTTCACTAGACGAATATTCACATCAGCTTCCAGAAGAGCAGCACATATTTGTTTTAGCATAGAATTCAAAACCTACAAATAGGAAATTACTTTGTAGAATACTTAATGGTAGATGTTTTGTCAAATGTAATATTTTGCTTTTACCTCTTCATTGATAATGGTAGCTCTGCTTAAGGACTGCAGAGCAGTCGTAATTTTACGACCTAAATCTGCTAGCACCATCTTCACTAGCTTTTAGAAATCACTACAGCTTTTACCACAAGGCAAAAAATATGTTGTCAGCTGTTGTTATTGCTCAAGAACTTTAGTTGTAACTTGTGCTTTTCTAACACTAGGTATGTGTGACATCATTAAAAGTATAACATTGTTTAGTTTTTAAACGGGAAAATACTGTCCGAGTGATTATTTCGCTCGTTTTTATTCTTTACAAACTCACAAATTCTCAATTTCCAAACCAACCATACCAATATGACGTGCGACGTGCGTGACATTAACACAGTTTGACATCACACGGACACGACGAACATACGCGTCAACTGACTGTCAAAAGACTCTTGAAAACAAGTTTGATAAATTCACTTGATATGACACTAGCGTGATTGGCAGTCGAAATGACGGACTGAAGCCTAATAGCATAGATGAAATTATTTTTTTAACGCCTTTTTTATCTCCTAAATTACATACAAACCTCGCTTACCTAGTTTTAGATGCTTGCGCTAGATGCTTTTGCGAAATATGCAAATACTTATGAAATGTCATGAATTAAATCTGTAATCAATATGTACTCAACTTGGCCCAACGTGAAGAGTAGCCATTAGAATGAATGAATTGAAATCGTGCAAATGAGTACATTAGATGTATGTCATCTTTATTTATTATCTGTAGCTAACTTGTGATAAATTCGCCTTGTAATTGTGTGTAAATTGTAGGTGGTTTTATTGGTTGGCTAATGTATTTCCTGCAAAATACCAATTGAATCTAACTAAACAGGACTTAAAATGGTAAGAAACATCAATAGTATTTTGTTCGGCTCACATTCTAATAATTTATGTAAAGCTAGTGCGACCATTATTCAGTGACTATTCAGAAATGCCTTGCGTTCTTTTTAAACTGGTGGTCTTTTCATTGCGTGAAACAGGGTCAGAATCAGTCTGGCGGTGGAAGCGGCGGAGATAAAAAAGATGACAAGGATAAAAAGAAGAAGTACGAACCTCCGATTCCCACTCGCGTAGGCAAGAAGAAGCGCAAGGCTAAGGGTCCAGATGCAGCGCTGAAGCTGCCCCAAGTGACGCCACACACCAGATGCAGGTTGAAACTGTTGAAACTAGAAAGGATAAAGGATTACTTGCTCATGGAGGAGGAGTTTATCCGAAACCAAGAGAGGCTCAAGCCACAGGAGGAGAAAATTGAGGAAGAAAGATCCAAGGTAAGGTAAACCTCCTTTGTCTAGTCAGATGACTGGTAACTAATAAGTCCGTTACTTTGTAAACTGTATGTAAGATGTATATATAAATAATATATTTATTATAATGCTTTCATCACTGCTATCATAACACAACACTCATGTCAAAAAAACATTACAAATGTTGTTCTTTTAGGTTGATGACTTGAGAGGAACACCAATGTCTGTAGGCAACCTTGAAGAAATAATTGATGACAACCATGCTATTGTCTCTACATCTGTTGGCAGTGAACACTATGTTAGCATATTGTCATTTGTTGACAAGGATCAACTGGAGCCTGGCTGCTCAGTGCTTTTGAACCACAAGGTAAGCATGTTTTGCAATTTTTATTGTGAAGATTCATAATTAAAGAATCATCATTAGCTACAGTTATACACTTAGCAATAATTAGTCACACTGACTGGGAGTGAATGTTAAGACAAAGTCATTTAAGTGGCACACAGGCTGTTAGTTTATAGTACTGTTAAATAAATAAACAATTGTAAAATCATCAATTTGATTGTCAGGTACATGCAGTGGTTGGTGTGCTCGGTGATGATACGGATCCCATGGTTTCGGTGATGAAACTAGAGAAAGCACCTCAAGAGACTTATGCCGACATTGGAGGATTGGACACCCAGATCCAAGAAATAAAGGTTTGTATTTATAACTGTCTGTTTCACTTATTATACCAGGAATTACTAAAATATATTTGGGTGCCAATCCCCAATAGATAGATAGATAACTCTTTATTAAATCTGTGCTCAAAAAAAATCATCATACATAACAACAATTCCAACACTGCGATATAGACACACCAGTGACAACTGGTAGTCTATTAATTGATTAATAAATCATTATCAACAGCCTGACTTCACCCGCTGCTGGGTATAGGCAAATAGATAAATATAAAAAAGCCATAATATCATAGTATTACAATGGGCAGGCGGCCTTATCGTTAACAGGGATCTCTTCCAGGACACCTTTGTAAAGTTTCAATCACCTTTATTTCATCTTAAAGTAGCCTGTTGAGAAAGCTTGTTGTAATAATTTGCTTGTTTTTACTAAAATGTTTAGATTTAAGTGTTTAAAAATAGGTTTTTCGTTAATGGTCACCTTAGGTAACCACTGCCCAACTTGGATTTGAACAATTAAAAAAGTTTGAAAGTAATATTATTTTAAAACTTTGTTAACATTAAAGGAATCAGTGGAACTTCCCCTTACTCATCCAGAGTACTATGAAGAGATGGGCATCAAGCCTCCAAAGGGGGTGATCCTGTACGGCCCTCCTGGTACCGGCAAGACCTTGCTAGCCAAAGCAGTGGCCAATCAGACCTCTGCCACATTCCTCAGGGTGGTTGGATCTGAACTCATTCAGAAATATTTGGTAAGGACTTTTAAACATCCTACTTTTATTCATGTGAAAGTTTAGATATTTATGACCTGAAAAAATTAAGTAAATAAACTACTATTTATTTTGGTACACAGAGCAGAAGCTCAAAATAAGAAATAACTAAGCCTTTTTACTTTTTCAGGGTGATGGTCCTAAATTAGTTCGTGAATTGTTCAGAGTGGCCGAAGAACATGCACCTTCTATAGTATTTATTGATGAAATTGATGCTGTTGGTACTAAAAGGTAAGATTAACACTTTCATACCAATTTACCTAGTGAGAACAAGAGGGTTACTAATACGTAATTAATAGTGCTGCTAGTTATCAATATCGTTAATCCAATAGTTAACTTCGTTAATGGTTAATCCGCTACAAAAAAAGTTAGCTTCGTTAAACGTTAAAGCCTTACATTTCGGAAGAATTAACGCAAGTTAACGTCAATCGTTAATATGTGTAAAATTTCATCTTTATATCATTGCATTAGTGAACTTATAAAACCTGTTGGTTTAGGTTCTGGAAGTTAACAGGTTAGGAACAAAACAAAATACTTTTATAATTCAAATGTGTAATTTAATCGTCGGTCATAAGGTGCATACAAATCTCTTCGCTGTTTTCTTTCTCACTCGCACGCGTCGGCAAAATATATCTAGTTTTGTTTTTGTTTCACTCGCTGCCACGCGCCGCCCGGCACTTGACCGTGCCGTGCGGTACCTAATATGCATTGGATTAACGATTAACGGACTTCTGCATATTAACGGAAGTTAACGTGTCCATTTGTAGAATAGTGAAATAAATTCCTAATAAAACTGTTAATAACAAACTTTGTTTACAAACATTATTAAAAGTTAATCCGTTAATCAAAATGTTAACTTCGTTAATTAACGATTAACGGATTAACGAGTTACCTAATGCCCAGCTATGTCCGTCACACATTACTCTTAACTAAACAGTAGACTATTATTTATCCTGTGACAATGGTTACCTTTTGCTTACATTCGAGAGAGATAACGATTGGCGCAATATAGTATATTTTCTTAGATGAAACAGTTAGTAAATGATTATTACTCCTGTTTGCAGATATGATTCCAATTCTGGTGGTGAGAGAGAAATCCAAAGAACTATGTTGGAGCTATTGAATCAGCTTGATGGATTTGATTCTAGAGGTGATGTAAAAGTAAGTTTTTTAGAATTAATAGTTATTATGTAAAGAAGATGAAAGTGTTTTAATACAGGGTGGATTTTTGAAACGGATGGTAAGGGCAGGTACCTTAACTGTTATAGT
Organism: Chloroclysta siterata; assembly: GCA_932294275.1. Taxonomy (NCBI): domain Eukaryota; kingdom Metazoa; phylum Arthropoda; class Insecta; order Lepidoptera; family Geometridae; genus Chloroclysta; species Chloroclysta siterata. The sequence goes on from OW028590.1 coordinate 5,390,166, forward strand.
TAGAGGAAAACATTTCTAGGAGACCATTCATAACTTTTTGAGATATTCTGAACTGCATTCACAGATTTTGGAATAATGTACAGTCTGTGAAAAACACATTACTGAATGAAGATTCATTCATAAAGAATGAATGCCAGAGTTACCACTAAAGCAATCAGCAGGCCTAGCACGGGCAGAGGAAAAGTTGTCTTTCCACCGTTTTTATCTACTTGTCAGTAGAAATAAAGAGAACTATTTCCCTGACAAGTAGATAAAAACGGTGGAAAGACAACTTTTCCTCTGCCCGTGCTAAGCCTGCTGGATGAAACTAAGACAAATATAGTTCTTATAACCTGGATTAGTCCATATGGCAACTTGTTATCTCGAAAAATTACAGGGAACAGGGTACAATTAGGGTATAAGAGCGCCGCGCTAGCTACTTCCTATACAATAGAATATTTTATGACGGTATTCGTAAAAATCCTTCATGTGGTTCATTCTACTCTTTTCCTGTTATTTTTTACAAATGATTGCATTGTCTTTTCAGGTAATCATGGCCACAAACCGTATTGAAACTCTAGACCCGGCGCTGATCCGCCCGGGCCGTATCGACAGGAAGATTGAATTCCCTCTTCCTGATGAGAAGACCAAGCGAAGAATCTTCACCATCCACACTTCCAGGATGACATTAGCTGATGATGTCAACTTGTCAGAACTGATTATGTCTAAAGATGACCTCTCTGGTGCTGATATCAAGGTAAGTTTCAAGATTGATCAATTTTTTTTTTAATTATTTCACTTTAAGTAATTTCCAAAATTAATCCTACTAATATAATAAACGCGAAAGTTTGTAAATATGGATGGATGTTTGTTACTCTTTCACGTAAAAATTACTGAATGTATTTTAATGAAACTTTACAATAATATAGCGTATACATCAGAACAACACATAGGCTACAATTATATTATTTATAAAGATATTGTGTGAATTGTCCAAAATGTGCGCAGACGAAGTCGCGGGCACCAGCTTGTAGAAAATCAAAACAAACTAATTTTGTTTATGACCTTAATATATATTTTTGTTTCAGGCTATTTGCACAGAAGCTGGTCTTATGGCTTTGCGAGAGCGCCGTATGAAGGTAACAAATGAAGACTTCAAGAAGTCAAAGGAAAGTGTCCTCTATCGTAAGAAAGAAGGCACTCCAGAAGGGCTCTATCTATAAACAATAGTTTTATCATGTGTTCTAAAATAATATTTTATGTCATTGCAAACATAGAAATAATGTCAAAATTCTGATATTGTTCAACTAAATACATGTAATAATTAATATCTTGTGTATTTCCTATTTCCCGCCTATACTTTTTTCCGAAAGGTAGACTGCATGCATGCTAAACCTACAAATACCAACTTAATGACTATTTCCTCCAAGGTGACTATACTGATTAAAGTGGAACATAATAGTTACACTCATCTTGTAAAATGAGATTGAGATTAAAATAAAACAAATTTTGACAAAGAGGTCAGCTGACGAATCCAACTCGGATGGGCAGCCAACCATTATCCAGTGTGTGTCGCGAATGCGAAGCAAATAAGGTTCTCGAATGGCGACAACGACCAAAGCGTGAGACTGAGACGCCCTCCTCCTGACGACGATCTGACTGACGACATCGATCGCGAGGATCGCAGGAAGTCGGTGAACGGAGAGGTCATAGAATCGTTACGTAGGTACCTATTCCTACTTAAGTGGAGCAGTAGATTTCGTCAGGCTGATGATGAGGATGATTACCTATCATTATAATAATCATATTGACAAGAGTGTCTGAATCGATATGAAATATTTAAAATTAATTTATTAATTTCACATATATAAATAATTTACTTTATGTAAAGTATAGTCAACCGTCATATAATTGAAGAAATGGCAATTTTCTACAAAACCTACGAGAAACATTTTCGTTCAAATCCTTAGAGCAACACGGGCCACCGGAGGACTGCTCTATGGTATAACACTAATAACAGCTAGCGATGTTACGACTCGGGTTACCAACCCGGTTCAACCCGGGTTGAGCTTCAAACCGTTCAAGTCGGGTTGAACCTATGCCAAACCGATCTGGACGAGTTGAGTAAGCGAGCGGTTTGTTGATCGCTGTCCCTCTTCAACTCACGCACGGTGCGGCGCGGAACCGCGAGTCGGTACTTCGGGTCAGACCGAACCGAAATATGAAAATGAGATTGACTTGACAAAGTCGATTCAATTTGTTCTTGGGTTCTACGAATGAGTTAAATTTGTATTCATACCGGATTATGAATACAAATTTAACTCATTCGTTTCGGTTTCCATAACATAAAATTCTAGCATGAGCAATACAAATTGGTTCGTCGTATTGACTTGGTCATTTCGGTTTGTAACCCGGTTTCAAACCGGTTTACATAGATTTTTGCGGTTCGATTTACAAGTCGGTTTGCTTATTTTTCAGATCGGTTTGAGTCGGTTTGAAAAATTTCGAGATCGTTACATCACTAATAACAGCTAATAACCGTAGATTTGTATACTTGATCTAAGCTAATAACTTGGTAGGACTCTTCATACTGGCTGATATTCAGAGACGAGGGTAAGCGTGAACTTACGCTTGAGTTAATTTGTCAAAATCGGAAGCTTAGCCTTCTTTATTTTGTATAGTGCCAAGCATGCCAAGCGCCGCGGCGCCGGTGGCCCGTGTTGCTCTTAAGATGCCAAGCCTATGAAGACTACTCTAAAAAAACCAGGTGACTGAAAATATTTTTAGGGACGAAAAGTGATTTGAATTTGGATTATGCTGAGTAAAAGTTCAAAGAGATCACGAACACTGTATGAAAAATTAAAACCACGAAACGCGCATTCCACCTTTGTTCGTAATTGTTTACTCAAATTCAGATTTTACTTCGTTTTATAAAAATAAATAAAAGTACAATGAATACATGATTACGTAACTATGTGACTAGGAGCACAGTTATGAGAATGCTAGAAGCCATCCATAAAAGACGTCACACGAATTTAATGATTTTTTGACCCCTCCCCCGTCCTTGTCAAAGCTGGTCACATTTGTGAGACCCCTAATATAATGTCTAATGTCACATATTTTGAAATTTTACAAAAAATTGTGATGTCACTAATTTTTGTGTTGTAATAATAAGACTTAATATTACATTTTGATTCCTCCCCACCCCTTGATACACCCAATGTCACACTTCGTTGACCTCCTCCGTCCCCCTTAACGTGTGACGTATTTTATGGATGGCCCCTTAAGTGACTTCGTAACTCCGTGACTCCGTGACTTCGGGACTTCGTGACTTCGTGACTACGATTTTGATTATTCATAAGTTGCACTTACTTATTTTCTCATACAGGGTGATAAAAAGTATACTTAGTAAGTAAGTAAGTAAGTAAAGTAATGTTTTTTGAATCCCTCGCTCCGCTCTGGATTCAAAAACACTCTCGTCATTAAAATATTTAGGAACAGAAGACTTGAGATGACAGCTTCATGGATACGATTATCAAATAATTGAACTTTGCAAAAGGAGCAGTATCGTGAATACTACTCCTTTTGCCATGCCAAGAAAAAAAAATAAGAAGATCAAGTAAGAAGAAGAAGAAAAAGTCGATCAATCAATGAAGTCTTGTTAAAAGTTGTTTTCTTCTATTTCAGAGAATAGTTTTTGTACGATTGAATTGTAGTAAATACGTACATCCGGACCTGAGTTCTGTAAAGTGGGCAGCGACTACTTGCAATCGGAGTGCTGACCAAAATGCTAGTAAAATTGCAAGTTTATGAATGAGCGACACGAGTAGTGTCATCAATACATTCGAGGCTTCGGAGCATTCTTTACTGATGGACGGTCATATAGCTGAGTCGCACCATGATGAGGTGGTTGATAGAAAACGCCGACCCAGAACTGAGGGCCAGCGTACCTATGGCGTGAGTAAAAACCAGCATATAGATCCAGTAGTAACTATGACTAATTAATTAACCCACATCTTGTTCTACCTATATAATTCCTATGTATTCTATAGTATCGTAGATTTTTGCCTCATTATTTGAATACCTACAACATTTTAATTTTATGCTGTTCAATATTGAATTTGGTAATAAGTGGGTATTAGAAAAAAGTATTTATCAGCAATCTAGTTCCCTTAGTGCAAGAATTGCTTTTTTTGGCACTATATTGCTCTGTGTGTAATGTCCACCATTAATTTTTTTATTGTTTTGACTGAGTATAACATGTACTTAAAGTAATTCCAAATTGATTTTGCAGAGTGTGGGAGAAGCAGGCCCGGGTGGCCCTGCGTTGGGCTTGCGGGGCAATGCACTGCCACAGCCACAGGCTGGGCCTATGCCTGCTGATCCTACAGGAGATGAGCTGGAGCTGAAGTATGGTGCCCAACATGTCATAAAGCTCTTTGTGCCTGTCACACTGTGTATGCTTGTTGTGGTTGCTACTATGTCATCAATTAATTTCTACTCTGTGAAGGATGTCTATTTGTAAGTGTCCTGTGTTTAATATAAATATTGCTAGATCTTATATAAGTTGTCCTATTGGTTTAGAGCTAATCCATAGTCAATCAATTTAGTTTACATAAAAAATTTGCTTACACGCCTACCCCTCTGGAAATCAGTCTTCATGTATGTAGTACATTTATATAATGTTTTCTAAAATTGATCATGATCACACAAAGATTTTTATATTATCCCTTATGTTATTATCTGTTTAGTGTTGCTTTTGGCACAATATAAAAATCTTTGTGATATCCTTAAGTCTAGTAAACACTATAAAACTAATAAAAAATTGAAGAATCAAGTTTAAAATTATTTTTCACTTTCAGGGCATACACACCATTTCATGAGGAAAGTCCAAATGTGTCAACTAAAGTATGGAATGCTATTGCAAATTCTCTGATTCTTTTGGTTGTGATTGTGATCATGACTATAATACTGATTGTACTCTACAAGAAGAGGTGTTACAGAGTCATTCATGGATGGCTCATAATGTCATCATTGATGCTGCTCTTTATATTCTCCTATTTGTATATTGAGTAAGTATTATTATAGCATATTATTAACAAACTTTATTTATACTGGATTATTTTTAGCTAAAGGTAAACAAGGTATGATCTGCTGTAATTAAATTTTTTTGATTGATCTGAAGTTCCATTAACAAGGTAGACAAAAGATACTTTAGTGGCTATCACATTATGCACATAATTTATTTTTAAATAAAGTCTAAAAAAACAATGAAAGTTAAAATCGAATAAAATTAAATTTAGCAGTAAAACTAATTTAGATATAAACAAAGTCTTTGTTTTTGCTACAAACACAATCAATGCATATTTTATTTTTTCTCCACAGAGAAGCACTACGAGCATACAATATTCCTTTTGACTTCATAACACTTGCCATACTACTGTGGAACTTTGGTGTTATGGGCATGGTGGTCATCCACTGGAAAGGGCCACTGCGCTTACAACAAGCATATCTCATCTTCATTGCAGCTCTGATGGCCTTGGTTTTTATAAAGTACCTCCCTGAATGGACCACTTGGGCAGTCCTTGCTGTTATATCTATATGGGGTAGGTAATGTATTTTCGATTTCATGAATTGTGTACAAATGCATAATAGTATGGTCCAATATTACTTTTTACACCATTTTTATTGATTGTTGGGCATAAAGTTTAGCTGCCACAAATAAAAACAACAATTTTAATGCAATGGTTTCAGATTTGGTTGCTGTGCTTACGCCAAAAGGGCCGCTACGGATACTGGTTGAAACTGCCCAAGAACGAAATGAACCAATATTCCCAGCCCTTATTTACTCCTGTAAGTATTGTTGCTTTTCTCTCACCACTCACTTGCATACTTACGACTTGTACATACTACAACATGGTGGGCAGGCCAAACGCAATTTTTTGCCTATACCTACCTATTGAGTACCAAAATATCTAAGAGGGAGATGTCTACTGTGCCTGAGTATGACATCGTTTTTGAAATATGATAAATATATCAATAGATATATCAATAGAGGAATGTGATTGGGATGGGATTCGATTTTTCTAAAATAGTTTCTAAGTGTGCTAAAAGTATATGAACCTTCAGCACACTGATCGAACGAGTCAGTGAGTGGAATTTTATTAATAAAATACTGGCTGGCTTTCTAGTGCTTCGCACGCGTAGGGATTTGTTGTGATTGCTAACATTCTTTAAGCTAATCCAGTTTTCGTATTATTGTATTATTTCTAAGTTTCACCCCAATGGGGTCGGTTCTGTAGCTTGTTTGTTTATAGGCTATACAGTTTTTAAGATACAATATAAAAAGTAACCAATATGAGCTATGTAAGAATTTTAATAACTTCATAGTGATTGATCTCGGTTTGGGACTCAATTAGTCAAAGTAAACTCATCAAAAAAGAGATAGTGCTGTGTGGAAAGTCCACCAATATTATTTTTATCATCTCAGCTCTGATCGCCCATTGCTGGGTATAGGCCTCCTTCATTTTCTGCCAGCCTCCTCTGTCCTGTGCGTCTCTCGTCCAGTTGTTTCCTGCGACCTTTACGATGTCTTCGACCCATCGCGCTTTCGGTCGGCCTAGATTTTTTCGGCCGGATTTCGGCCACCATTCGGTGAAGGCTTTACTCCACCGGCCATCACCGTTCTTGGCTTGGCCACCGGCTGACCGGCTTAGTCGCGTGGAACTGGAATATAGATTCACCTAGCTTCAAGAATGACACTTTATTGTACGCCAAACAAAATAAAAGTATACTTAAAATAAAAATAAACTAATAACTGTACCATGGGCGGTCTTATCGCTGAAAGCGATCTCTTCCAGACAACCTTTGGATGGAGAGGATTGTAAGAGTGGAATATTTAAGACGTTTCAAAGTGGTCCTTGTGATTCAATTGAATTGATATGATCTTTTGACTTTAAAATAAATGAATAATGTATTGTTCCAGCAACGGTGATGTACACACTTGTGGGCATGTCGGTGCCGGCAGACGGAGGAGCCGAGCCGCAGGAAGGTGAGCGGGAACTGCGCCCTCTCAACCCACACGGTCCGTTCTCATGTCTCCCTCACTCCTAACCTAACCTGGCCCTTAAGGCGATGACAAGAGCTAATGTACCTCTCGCTCGCACGTTTCGATATTTTGAAGGATAGGCTCTGCGGTAACGGTACCTCATATACTATTCAAGTGCGTTACTATCAAGTGCACAGAAAAAAAAAAACTCGTCAAAAATACCTCTCTTATTATTCAAAATTGGAGATGTATAAATAAAAAAAAACATTTGTACATATCAAGATAGTGTGTGATTACAATAAGTGTTACAATAAGGGTTTACCGCCGAAAGGCGATACCCGCGACCCAGGAGTCGCTACCCGCTACCCCTTGAGTTGAAAGCCTGGGCCTTGTTGGAAAAACTTTAATCTTCAACGAGGCCTTTCCTCATCCCTTGCGGGGTAAAAAAAGGAAGATGATTCATATAGCACGTGCTTAGTTTGCGCTGTTCTATCCATAATGGTTCCGTTTCTGGCCCAACCCCATGCTAGTGTCATTTTTTTTTTAATCTTGTCCCTCTCTCGGAATTGTTCAAAATCAACTGCAACATACACGCTGAGATTTACATCTCACGTGACGTGACGTAATGAGAAATCGTGATGGAACAAGCATATGGGCTAACTGACGTTGAGCCGTCTGCCTTTACCTATCAATTTACCTACGTTATCTCAGAGCACGTCCACCGAAGACGTACGCATGTGGCATCGCACATCGTACAGTTTTTTACATTACTGTGATACTTTTTTTTTCCTTTTCTATTCTTCTCATTGGTCATGACCAGACCAATAACAAAGACATAAGTATGTCTTTTTTGATAATAATTCTGTATGGCTGCAATTGACGTAATTTTGTTGACGATAATTCAGTATGTCTGTATTTGACATAAATGAGTACATTTATGCCACTTATGCCATTTATGTCCACGCTCGACTGTAGCTTCGGTACCAGTAGGTACCGAAGCTACAGTCGAGCGTGGATTGACAACTTACTGAAGCCACCGAAGTACTGACTTCGGTTCGTTAATGAGTGAGGATGCTTATAGAAAGTTCGTTGACCTCAGGTGCGGGTGTAATAGCGCCGTTGCCCGCCGCGGGCGGTCCGGACGGCGACGTGGCCGGCTTCGACGCCGAGTGGCGCGCGCGCGCGGGCGAGCGAGCCGCCGGCCGATGCACGGCGTGCACTAGGGCACAGGCGCCGACCCGCGACCCGCAATGCACGTGCCCCCCATCCGGCCGATGCACGTGCGCTAGGGCACAGGCGCCGGCCCGCGACCCGCGGTGCACGTGCCCCGGCGCGCCGCGAGCTCTCAGAGTCGATGCCAACGCACACACGCGAGCTAACTACACCACGCGGCTCGACCGACCCGCGCAGCAGGCCCCGGACGCGGACGAGGAGAGTGAGTATCGAAATAATATAAAAAAAATGTAAAAACAAAAGTGATTTAAAATACACTGAAAAAAATCATACAAAACTTTTGCTGAAGGGAACCTCAAACCAAAATGTCATTTTTGTGTATATACCTACTTTTCGTTTTCGTTGTGATTTATACGGGACCACATCTGAACACCTTCTTACAATCAATTCATAAACGGAACAATCGATCAATCGCGTGACAAACATACAAAATTAAAAAACACGGTCGAAGGAGGAGGTTCTCAAAACCTTATTTTTGAAGTCAGTTAGAATTGGAAACGAAACAGCTTCACGATTTTGATCCGCAGTCACGGTACATACCTATCTCTTCAGATCTCTACAAACTCGAGCTACTTTAAGGATATCTAGGGGGGGTCGGAGGTACGTCCAATACCTCTCACTACCCCCTAAGACACCTTAGATCTGAGGGGACATCTAATATCTACCGTGCCTGGGGATAAACGAAACTGTTTCTCTTTTTTATATCATCACATTTTTGGCATCCTGATCTATTGTTGCCTGGAAGAGATCGCTCTCAGCCATAAGGTCGACCATTGTTTTACCTTAAAGTATGCTATAACCCTGTGCTATGTTTCTGTGTGGTGAACAATAAAAGGTTATCTATCTATCTATGGGTCTCATACAGCGTTGCCAGATATTTTTTTTGCCAAGTCTGGATTTTGGAACTTTTTGAGTGAAAAACGCGGGATTCTTTCGTCGAAAGCGGGACATAGTAAAAAACGTATAATAATCAGAAGTTTTAAATATTTATCTTTTTATTTGAGTTCAAATTACGTTGACGGTATGATCCTTATTTTAAATCAGATTTACCCTATCATTAAATAGTTGTCGAGTTATCCCCGAAAAGCGGGGCTGAGCCTGCCGCGCGGAACATTTAATTTTGATTTATAAATTGGGACATCCCGCCAAAATCGGGACGTCTGGCAACGCTGGTCTCATAGTAAAAGCCTTGCTAGATAACGTCGTGTGCATTATGTCCTAAGTATTTATTTGTTTTTACTGAAAAACGTTACATTAAATCTTTACAATTCCGATTTTTGTTTGGCAGAGGGTGTGAAACTGGGACTTGGCGACTTCATATTCTACAGCGTGCTCGTCGGCAAAGCGAGCTCCTACGGCGACTGGAACACTACTCTGGCATGCTTCGTGGCTATTCTCATTGTAAGTCTCCTCTTTACAGTGCAATACGTAGATATAGACATAAACATTTATTTATTTACTACATACACACAAAAACCATTAAAAAACAAAGGCACAAAATAAGAAAGATACAAAGATGATAAAAGCCATATTTCTGTGAGCTACAGCAACAAAAGGGCCTCGACTCAGCATAATGCCTAGCAACGTGAGCAAGTTAGGCGTTCCATATAGAGTGTTGTATAAAAAAAGTTATGTTTGTATTAAACTAAACTAATACGTCGCTTAAAACTCACTGTATTGAGAACAGGAGGATTTTTTTACAATTTTGATCTAAATCTCAATGCTCCATAATCAAAGTTTTGGCTAACATATAAATATTTGCCTCATTACAATTATCTACATTACGCGAAGAAAAGGTTTAAGAAAACTTATACTGTTAATCAACTTCAGTTTCCGACTGTACCTTATTACCAACATTGGACATCCCAGATCTTTTGGTGCATAAGATCCTTGATTCAAAAGATTATCATGGGCTGTCAATACTGTCTGTGTAAAGCCGGCGCCAGATATAGCTTCACTTGTTTTAACACTTGTTTAATCACTGTGTGTGGCACGGAGACTTTGAATACAAAGACTTTGAATTTGAATGATGTTTGACTTTGATCAAACAAGTGAAACTATGTCTGGCGCCGGGGTAATAATCAACTAGGTACTGCATAATTTGACTTTTTCAAACTTCATCTCACCCCACATTCTCTCTTGTTTGAACACTTGTTTGATTGCTTTGTGTGGCACGAGACTTTGAATACAAAGTCCCGTGCCACACATAGTGTTCAAACAAGTGAAACTATGTCTGGCGCCGGGGTAATAAAATCAACTAGGTACTGCATAATTTGACTTTTTCAAACTTTATCTCACCCCACATTCTCTCTTGTTTGAACACTTGTTTGATTGCTATGTGTGGCACGAGACTTGGAATACAAAGTCTCGTGCCACACATAGTGTTCAAACAAGTGAAGCTATGTCTGGCGCCGGCTTCATACAAATATCCGCAAATGATAATGCTCAAAAGTGCGAGCGTGAACCTTGTATTCACTTTTTTTTTTTCAGGGATTGTGTCTTACGCTGCTACTACTCGCGATATTCAAGAAAGCGCTTCCGGCTCTGCCCATTTCCATCACTTTTGGATTGATTTTCTATTTTGCCACGAAATCGATCGTCAAGCCGTTTGCGGACGCGTTAGCTGCCGAACAAATATTCGTTTAGCTACCTTTCCACGTTTAAAAATAACCTTAGCATAGAATAATGACATTTGATTCGAGGGTATTAATTCACTGAATGAGTTTCTGGGTTTGAACTTCTACAAAATTAAGATAGTTTCAGCCCGGGCCGCAGTGTCTAATCATAGTAATAAGTGTTACAACCCCCTAGCTAGGGGTATCTCTACCATTGTAGCTATTCAACTAGTAAATATTTATTTTACTAAACTTAAAATATCCTGAAAGAAACTATTTTGAAAGTAGAATGACAGCTGTTAGGACTATCTTCATTCAATTGTTCTGAATATACCTGCCTGAAGAGATTAAAATAATAACTCGTCACAAAAGTCACTAGTAGACAGTGGCGTAGCTATCGTAGGGCCAGGTGGTACAGTGCACCAGGGCCCAGGAGCTCAGTGGGCCCTCTAACCTAAGCTTTGATAAGAGAGGGTCAGCCAGCTCCCGAAGCTAGAAAACCTTGAGCCTGCTCACGAAATTTCTTCTCTATGCACCGGGCCCCTAGTCCACCTAGCTACGCCACTGACTGCTAGTAGAACACTACGATGGTTCATAAGTATGGGTTTTAAGATGATGATGGAATACGAGCAAGAGCTGTGTTCGTGCCAATAATTTATTAAAATATTACCAAAAACACAGTCACGATATAAATTATCATCGATATATTCAAACCCCCTATAATAATACAAGAAATAAATTATAACATAATTTTGTTATTTCTCTTGAAGCACAGAACATATAGCGTTCTGGAGTTCTATATATTTAACCTCTTATCGTGGAAATATAAAAAGAAGGTAGATCTAAACTTTATTCAAAATTTAGGGAAAAGGTAAGAACTTTAAAAACAGGAATGTTTATTTGTAACTTATTCGGATACCAGAATATAATGAAATGAAGCAGTCTAAGGTAGGTAATACCAGTTAGCTGGTGGTCCAACCAGTGCTAAAATATGTAACTGACGAGTTTAATGTAAATAAGTAATATTTATTGGTTATTGTAAATGAATATTTATGTAAGTATTATGAATAGGATAGTGATGAAGTACACTTTTTTTTACATTCCATTGAAAGTAGGTACGTGCTCAATTACAACTTTCACGATATCTATGAAAGCTGAATTGGATGGCTTTTTTGAAATTGGAAATTCTTATTTGATGATTTAATTACATAGGTACTGAACAAAAATAATTATGTAGATTTATAACCTCTATCTAATGATTTACAGAAACCTTCACGCTTTGTATTGCTATGAAATATTGTAATTAATAAAAAAGTCAACTCAATAAGTTTGTTGCTCTTCAGTTTACGTACGAGTACATACCTTTATTTATCCCGTTCTCTTTACCTGTGAACATGTAATCATGTAGATTGAATACCTAATATTAAGGAATGCAATCCCGGTATACAGTGATCCCGAAATACCTGGATCGCGCATACATTTTGCGGGACTAATCTCGGTCGAAAATTTTGCGGGATCCCGCCTGACTGGCGGAATTACACAGAAGCGTGGATCATACGTGTACTCTGCGCGCGGCGGCCGGCATGTGGTCATTTTGATAATTTTGATTTTTATGTGATTAATGTCAATTTATGTTTCTGATGTTTAAATTACGTGATTATTACGATTGTTTCTGATGTTTATGTTGTTATGTAAATTTTATTTATGTGCAAAAGTAACCATCATATAAAATGTGCCAACCAGCTTGTTCAATTTGGGTTAAAATTAAATCCATGACAACGAGGTTCTATTAGGCCTTTATTAAAATTGATTTGAGAGGTTAAAGTCCGCCCTGCGGGATCCCGCAAATACCTGGATCCAGCGGGACTAAAATTGTTCAGTCCCGCAAATCCAGGATGGAAATTATCTTGTGGGATTTCATTTCCTAAATACTACTACTACTTATACGTGCCTAGTGGATACCGATACTATTCTTTGAGTTTTTTTATAAACCTACTTTTTATTTACAAGAGTAAAATACAGTATGATGCCTAAGGCGCTAAATAATAACATTGCTTAATTATCAGAATAAATTTATAACAAATCACTGTGTTAATTTATAAACAATACTATTAAAAATCCAACAGGATTAACACTTGAATCTACGATTTTTATTGACCTCTTTCCTTGTCGCCAGGCCTAGGAGACTTGAGTGCAATCACAATATCTAGTAATTGTGCATGCAATTCAGAATAATATGACACGTCTGCAGATTTCTATTACCCTAAAAGATATAAAAAAAAGACCGTTTACCTTGAGGCCAGAACAGCCAGGTTGCGCTGCCAATTAGATCAGAATGGGAACCGAACCTTGAGAATCGAATGACTGACCACACCTTCCGGTGACAAAATAACATCTACCCCTTTGGCTCGTTGTTATTTTTTTACTATGTTAGCGCTTCGAAAAGAAATTAAACAAAACTTAAATAAAAATTAATTTTTAATCAGGACATAAAAGTTATTTAAAAGTATCTTGCCTACATTAACACTCAGATTTAATAAAAGTATTTTTGAATATAATAAAATGATCATACAAAGAAATTAGTTATAGTATAAGTTTGATTTTTCGTAACACCTACTGAAATGTGGAAACTAACTTCGAACAAAAACCGTTATACTATAATAGTACATACTTATTTAAATATTGCACAAATTAACAATCGGTAACCTGAACTTCAATATTTTACAGTTAAAAATGTAAATATTTAGTATGTTTATTGACTTGTGTATGACCTATACTTGTATGTTTGATAATATGTTTATGAACATATTATCATATATTATAGTCACATATCATATAATTTGTGATCCTAAAAATAGAGATTCTTTTACAGACATTAAAAACGAATGACTTGAGTTCTAACACCGTGCCTCACATACACATACTAGTAAGGTCAATAGTTCTACGATTATTACATTTATCATTTATAGTTTCAACACTCTTGTTATACAACACTACTAAATCGAAATAAAAAAGGACGTATATTGACTACAAAGACAAATGTAAACAAATACATTCAAATTTGATAGATAAAACATGTTTCGATAGATTACATGCAATCTGTAATCTATCGAAATATCGTATCGTATGTGTGCACTTTATATATATAAAAATTGGTCCGAAATGGTTTATAATTTTAAACAAAAAATATAAATTACAACACAACCATAAAAAACTATAAATTATAAAAAAAAAATACTTTCTATTCATCTAGCTTGATTTTATAAATATGTAATTTGATCAACAAACTTCCAAAATAATGAAGCGACTGCAAAACTTAAGTCTAATTTGATATTTTTACATAATTTGTGGCTGGAGATGCCTTGGAATGATTTGGAATGTAGTGTACATGTTTTTCAATTATAAAGGCTCTTCGTGTGAATCTGGTTACACCCTAAAATATATATTTTAATTCTTATCGTTATTCAATAACCAAACAGATTTTTCGACAAAAACTAAATTATTGCATTCTCGCATTTTTCGAAATTTGAGAATTCCCCGAAAGACTATTTCGACAAGACTCAAATACAGATCTAACCATTAAGGTGCTGACACCCGTCAAACCACTCCTCGCTCGCACATTGAAATTTTTTGAACTTATACAATGACTGAAGGTAGTCATTAAAAATAGCAAATACCAAGTTTCTGAGAATAAGTGAAAAAGTTCGTAGTTAAATTTTTTAAATATAATATTATACATATACAAGTTTTCCTACCCATAACTTTGATTATGGACGTAAACGATTTAAAAACATATTTTTTCTTAGGAAAACTGTTTGGATCAAAAATATCTGCAAAAATGTTGAAATGTGCGAGAGACTGCATCTTAAATTTTGACAACCAGTTGGTATACTAACTGTACCGCAACTACGTGATCACAACTACGATACAGATGGCTTTCCATTCCATGCAGAATGTATTCCTACTTTTATAGTTGAGGGTTAGGGATTTCTGCAGGTCCATCTTTCTTTATAACTTTCAATGTGTCCTTACTAGGTTTGGCAGTATCCGACGGTATTTCTTCAGAGATAGGAATATTTTCAGGCGCCAGTTTGTTTTTTATATCATTGAGGGCTTCTTGCTTAGGTCTCGTGATTATGGGCATTTCAAACTCAGGTTCAGGTTCTGGCTCGACCTTATTAGCCTTTACTTGGGGTTTGGGTGTTGTTTTGACTTCTGGCGTTTTCTTTACTGTTGGCGTTTGAGTTGTAGGTTTGGCAGTTGCTTTGGGAGTAGGGGGTGCTTTGGCTTCCATTTTGGGAGTGGGCTTTTCTGGTTTAGGGGACGGTTTTTCCTGTTTGGATGGAGCGGGAGTCTTATCAGGTATGGGTTTTGCCTGAGCGGGCTTTTGTTGGGCTTGTTTCGGCTGTTCCGCCGGTTTCGGTTTCACTGGTGCTTGCTTCGGTGGTGATGGCGTCGGCTTAGCGGCTTCCACGGGCTTAGCTTGTTTCTGCGGTACCGGTTTTTCTTGCACTACAGGCTTCGAGGCCTCCCTCTTGACTTCCACTTTAGGCTTTTCTTCTACCTTTGGTTTAGGTGCCTCAACGGGTTTCACCTGCAGCTTTGGTGCTGTCTCTACAGGTTTCGTCTGCTGTTTTGGTGCTGCTTTGCTCTCAAATGCCTTTTTTAGAAGTGGGGGTATAGGGACGGATCCTATAAAATTTTGTTGATGAGGAGAGCCAGTGTAAAGCCTGTTGTTGTATACAACAGCATCACTGATATGCCCCAGGGAGCCATCTGTGTTGTAGTAAGACTCTATTATGTTACCATTCCAGTCAACCACTACCAATCCAGATTGTTTTGGCATGATATCAGAGGTGCTTTTAAAGTGGCCAATCTGTAAATTATATAAAACAACAACTTAAAAAATATATTATTTATGAACAATTTACATAGCGCCGGCAGTTGAAGCCAGTTCTATGTTACACCACTTAAGTCAAATTTATACATGTTTAAGCCCCTGATCGGATCTACAGTTTGACAGTTAAGCTTGGTAAAACATACATGAAACATAGCGCAAGTTGTCACTAAGATCTTAACTCACTCAACCAATAACAATATGTAGGTAGGTACCTACTGTATCTACCTAGTAATACAAATAATTTAGATCATACCGCAATTACTAGAATATTTGCATAGGTACTAAATTAATATACTTTTCTCGATGTTTTATATACTTACAAAATAAATGATATCTTCGAACATAACATGTGGGTAAATGTTGTTGAGGTATTCAAACGGAATCTCGATGAGCCTCTGAATTCTCGCAAATAGTTTCCTCACGAGCGGAGTTTCGGCTAGAGAGCGGGTAAGTAGCGGGTTTTCGTCGTCATACGTTGTGTATAACGCCACCAGCAAACCAGAACCATCAGGCAGAGCTCGAATGTTGTCCGGTAAACCTAAGTAAACAATGCTTTAATATAACACAGAATAATAATAACATTAATTACAAAGAAGCAACTGTGCAAACAGACTCATCGGCGAAGAAGTCGTGTTCTATGATATCACTTGCAAAGCTAGTTTTGAACATGATGGGCTCTATAAGTTATCATTTAGTTTTTCTGATGCTGTCATTAAAATGTGCCGCCGAAGTGATGTACACAACAGATTTTAACTTCCGCGTGGATGCGGGTAGTCGTACTTGCTTCTTCGAGAAAGGGAAAGCTGGTCAGATGATGGAGGTCTACTACCAAGTACTGGATGGACAACATGGAGATTTGGACATTTCTTTGGACGTCATCGATCCAATAGGAAACAAAATCGTTACCGATTTCAAGAAATCCGAAAACTCTGTCATCTTGGATTTAGCTATCGATGGAGACTTCTCTGTCTGCTTGGACAATACCTTTAGTATTTTAAACTCAAAACTAGTATTCGTCTCCGTCATGATAGAGGATCAGCAAAGCGAAAATCCCACGGAAGCAGAAACAGAAGTTGACGTTCTGGAAGACGACGAGAGTAATGTGAAGCAAGCCGAAGCGCTTCATTGGACAGGAACTGATGAACAAGACGAAACGTATTATATACCCGTGAAAGACATAGCTGATTCTATGTCCCGCACATTGAAACAAGTTGTAAAGGCACGCCTTATGCTAAACTTGTACGCTGCGAGTAAATCTCGAGACTCACACATAGCCATTGAAGGCACATTTATAGTGGCTTTGTGGTCAGGTATCCAGATCAGTTGCATGTGCGCTGTTGGATTAGTGCAAGTTTACATGATCAAGAAGTTGTTTAAAAGTCCTAAGAGGTTATTATGAGTCATGTCAATGTCTATGTCTTCTGATAAAGTGGCCTCATCTTTGTAACAGATGTTTGGTTTTAAATAAATATTTCATATAATCAACAGATAGGGCAGTGTGGTCGCCCAGCGATAAAGCCCTTAAAATAAATAAAAAATAAAAAACAGAAAATTTACAACTATATAAGTACCTATGTTGTTCTTCATTTTTTTTAATGATCTTTAAACATATCATAAAATGTATGACAATTAGTAGCTTGAAAATAAAGCTTCAAATGTATTAATATATGTATTAATTAATATGTATATGTATTAATTTACCTGGTAATCCAGCAACAAAGACTTCTGATTTTCCTTTCTTTGGTCCATTAATGTAATATTTAAGAAGTCTGAATCTGAATGTCTCAACGACAACCAAAAATTGGTTGTCAGGAGAGATGGTGATACCATTGGGAAACCACAAGTTATCCAGCAACACCTTGCTTTGGTTTTTGGCTTGATTATATTGGAACAATCTGAAATAAATGAGTTTATTACTAAATAATCAATCAATTAATAATGTTTAGGACAGAGAACAAATATTTGGTTGATGAACTTAAATGTTTATTATCTGTCTGAGTGTTATAAAATATAATAAACATGTACTTATTAGCAAAAAAGTAAAATGTCTGTACTGTATTAGGTACCTATATGATTTCTAAAACAAAAATAAAAAAAAGGGCTAAACAAATTAGGCTTGTAGTGTTTCTCTTTTTGGGGTTAGAGAGGGGCTGTGTGAAATGACCGGCAATAATTATTTATGTAGCCACGTGACAAGAAGAGGAGCAGGGGTAGGAAATACAAAAGATGGGAAGACAACATTAAAAAAGTAGCAGGAAATAACTGGAGAGCTTATGCTACAGATAGAACCAAATGAAAGGCATTAGAGGAGGCCTACATTGAGAGACAAACTTTACCAAGTGATTTCTAACAAAATACCTGTGTAACTTATGTAATGTAAAGAAATAAAAGGCTTTATTATTATACCAGCAATAAATGCAATTGCTCATTAGGCAAGTAAACCTCACAAGTGATAACTAACTTAAGCCATAAGTTTGTTGCCTGTTCTTCTAGGCTTTGGTTATGTGGAACTGGCACCTAGAGTCACCTAGCTTTAAGATATTTCAAATATAAGATATTCCTTGTGATTTTATTGAATAAATACCTTTTGACTTTGACACTACATCAGCTACCCCAAGTGGCTATGCTGACAATACTGATAAGCCATGGACAAAAGGAACCACAACAAACCGGCTTATAGTTTGAAGAACAAGTGGTTAAAAAACAACCTACCTTCCAGATGGGTCAGAAAGTGCGCTCATGGCACCATCCTTCAAGTGAAAGTCACTAGTAGAATCTGCCCAATATAAGTCACCACTCTTGCTCATGGCAATGGAATTGATGAGTTTAGGTACTCTGCCCTCAATGGCTACCCGAGGGGAGACCAACAGCTGTTTCTTGTCATTCTTAAGGTCCACTTTCCACAAGCCCAGATAAGCATCAGCTACATACATAACATTGTTCTCATCAATTAGGAAACCAAGAGGCCTTCCACAGATGTGTTCTTGGGTTAAACCAGCTGTAAAGAATAATATTAAAATAAAGAAATAAAGAATAAAGAATAATACCATACTTATCATTCATGTTTTTGATCATCTTATTTAGTACTAGCGGCCTGTCCCAGCTTCGCATGGGTGGTCATAAATTTTTTGAACATTTTAGGATAAATTTAGACCGTGGGTTCGAGCCTCGCGTCTACTTATTTCATACATTTGCACGCGCTTCTCCTTGAGTGAGTGAAATCGCACCCCGCACGTGACCCGTGGACCCGTTAACATTTTTAATTTCGTCATATCTTTTGAATGGAATGTCCGATTTGAAAAATTTAAGAAGTATTCTATAGGTATTGAAACCGTCTTAATTATGAAATGATTTATTTGGATAAGGATTAATACCAAGGTACAAATAAAGACCCTTTTCTAGCGGAGGCATTTCAATTATTTTTTTATAATAAAAGAACACTTATTGTGACATAACTATAATAGTTAGACATATGCTGTCGCGACATTTTTTGTAGATGATGACGTGTTCTACAAAATCGTAGTACATTATTTTGTTCTATCTTCAATAGTTTTCGCAGCGCACGCGATGTAAGGTTTTTGTTTTCCACCTTGGGTTACATTATTGAAGTTTTAGTAAGGATCCCTGATTTTTTTGAAAATTTAATATAGCCTATGTTACTCAGGGATAATGTAGCATTCTAATGATGAAAGAATTTTTGAAATCGGACCAGTAGTTTTTGAGCCTATTCGTTACATACAAAAATACAAATGTTACCTCTTTATAATATTAGTGTAGATAGTGTAGATAATCAAAGACCCATTAGCAATGTTCAAGTAAAATTAAACAGTTTTCATTTACGAAACTCAGGTTGAGGAAAAATACACTAGAAACAGTCACCTAACTATTTACATTGCTGACTGAGATTGACCAGCTGTATGTTGATAAATAAAGTGCAAACAAAAACTCACTGCAAGGTTGTCCTAACTTAGTTACAAAAGTAACATGGCCGCCCGGAGTGGCTTTGACAATCTCCCCTGTTGCCAAGCTGGTGTAAAGTTCTCCTTTATACACTTCAAATGCTTCTGGTCCCAACAATTTGTTGATATAAACTCTCTCAGCCTTGTTTAAAACACCATTTGGTGCTAGTGGGCCTATCCTAGGTTGAGCAGGCTCCAGGCTAAAATCATAAGATAAGGTTTTGAAATATGTAACCTGTGCACTGTAGTTCAGAAATATAAGGTAGTTTGTATAATTTACATAGGTAGTATCAATCATGTACTTACAATATGCTTGTGAACTTTGTATATGGTGGCAAATTTGGTATAAAAACTATAATAAGCAGAATAACAGACAAGTAAATTGATATTTTAATGAGCCGCTTCAAAAGACCAAAGATCAACCCCATTGTGTTAGCCACCTGAAACAGTGAATAAACATCTATAGTATAGTAAGTTGTAGGTAGGTATTATCACCGATTTACAATGCATAAAATTTAGAGGGCAAACGTGACATATTCACAGGTCATAAAAATTATCTGTAGGTACATACCATGACACACCTACAGTTACTCTATTAATGTTGGAATAAAAACACTGAAAACCTAGATTGGAGAAATAAATTACAGGGCCCTACTTTACTAACTGTCGTCAAAAGCCACGAAGTGCCTTTCCTTTACTTTTGAATGTAGTACTATTATTTATTCTGTGGAATGAAATGTGAAGTGAAAGTATGAAGATATCATTTTAAGTAGGTTCCTAGGTCAACAGAATACGAACCAGATGACTGGAATAAAAGTGTGTATGGCTATGCTACGTTTCGATTAGGCGAATATGCTATAGTTATTTTTTTACAGTTCTAAGAACCTACACCGAGACCTATACCTACAAGCCACAAATGTCTTTCTTTTGATGGTGTCAAGTCGTCGACTAATATCGTTTCGATGGGAGGTAGGATAAGAAACAATGGATTTTTATGAACAAAAGTAAGACGTAGGTACGTACCTGTTCAACAATACTCCTTCGAATTGAAATTTTTCGCTGCCTCGCAAAATGTACATTCAATTTACAATACAAACAAACGAACGACAAATTAATTTAGTCTGGTTACTTACGGTTAATGTATGACCATGTATTAGACAGCCCGGGAATGTACAACCAGGAAAGCACGGCCAGGAAAACGCAGCTAGGAATTCATGTGCAAAATGTACATGAAATCCGGGCCGTATTTTCCAGGCTGCGCTTTCCCAGCACAGTCGGGATTGTACAGCCAGAATTACACGACCATGGATTTTGTGACCATTGCTCTGATTGGTCGAAAGCCTATGCTCTGTTTAGAGCCTATGTCTGATAATGCACAACACAGTAAATATTGTGCTATCCCATTCTCAATTAGACAAGTAGCACAGATTAAAAAAATGTAAAAATATATAAAATAAGAAAATTATTCAGAGATAAGTGTAAGAAAATAATAAAATCTGGCACTTCGGCGGCCGATGCCGCGGCACGCTCGCTTTGCTCGCTCGCCTCGTGCGTAATTTATATGTTTTAACATAACCTAACCAATCCGAGTCGGATCAACAAGTGAGTGAGTAAGTAATTGACAAAGCCTAAGTTTTGGCAACAAAGTTTTGGCTGCGTTTTATCGAGTTGTGTTTTCCAAAGGTGTGCTGAATTTGTACGGCTTGGAATGTACACCCTTGGATTACACAGCCATGGAATTCGCGACCAGATTGTACATCAATACCGGCCTGTGTTTTCCACGGCTGTACAATCCATGGTTGTACAATAATGGCACCCACGACAAATCACATCACATCAGTGTTGCCAGTTTATAATTTCACTTTACTCTATGTTTGGTCTTATAAAATTAAAAGCGTTGTTTCATCAATTTAGGGAGCCGGGGTCTGGTCTATGTACTGTTTAAATAATTATCGCTTAGCAATATAGTAACTGTTAAGTGCTTATTTGCCTAATTTTTACTTTGTTTTCTTGTCAAGGTTTTTTTTGTCAAGGAGAGCAACACAATGCATTAAAAATATAACGGACTGACATGCGTGAATTTCATTTTGACAACTGTTGTATATTGTCAAGCTTGAGAGTGAAAGTCATTACCGTCAAAAAAAGCAATAAAACTGTCAAAAAATTATAAAAAGCAATGCGCAAACATCATGTCAAACGTCAATTACAGACTGTCATGGCGGCTCTAGAAGTGTGCACATAGTAAGAAATTCGAACAGCTCAACATTTAGTGTTAACAACTATAATAACCTACAAATAATGAAATTGCATTTGAAGGGTAATCTTCAATTATTTTAAAAATTTTCTATGTGCGGTACATAGACTAGATCCAGAATGAACCTGTCCTTTCAACAGATACAGTACAATACTACACAAGCATACAGGGTGTCCCAGGAAACACTGTCAAGCGGTGGCCTAGATGTATCATCGTATCACGATGCCCATGTATGTTCTGCGATTATTGGTAGTTTATTTCTTCTATTTATGTTAACTTTTTTATTTTATGGTCAAGTCAGTCGTATGGAGTCGTGGAGTAGATCGCAATCTTGGATTTTATAGGAGAGAGCTTACTATTAGCTAAGTATTAAAAATAAGGATTTATCTCAATTATTCACCTCAATATAATCAGAATTGTCGTGAAACTCTTAAAACAATAAAAAAAAACTACTTCAAAGAGATGCCTGCAGTCAGCCCTGCAGCCTTAGATCAAGAATACAATAGATAGAGCATCAAATAATAATACCAAGAGTAAGAGAGACGCAATAATACAAATTATACCTATGAGTGAGAGAAATATAAAATAAATGTTTTGTCCCTTTCTGCGTATACGTTTTTGATTGTTTAGCACCAAGTTTGGTGCTAAACAAACCGCTTGGTGCTTGTGAGTTTACAGGTGTTTTGTGCCAAAGTTCTTTGAAAATAGTGTGTGCCTAGGTCCCAGTATACGTAGAGTTAAGTTTATAATGTGGTGCATTGTAGTATTTTAGGCTGTGATAATGATACAGCTCGGAAAACTGAAAATTAAGCTTCCTTCGGTAAGTAGCACTTTTATGTTCTATTTGTCAATTAAACTATAAAACTGAGAATGCACAGTGTCCACAATTAATCATTTAACGGTTGTGTTTACTTTCTATCGCATATCATAGTAGATTTCTAGAATTTAATTATTTTGTAAAATTGAGTATAGGTTACTATAAACCACACAAATGACATGGCTATTCAAACCGATACAGTTCTATAGAAACATAATTTGGCTGGGTTATACGATCTTTCGGGCTGCCAACAAAAACAAAATCTATTTGCCAAAAATGTTGGGAAACGAACAACTTTAGGGTGGATTCGACTCTGATATGTTAGGATAAGTTCAAATACACACAATAATCTAGAAAACAAATGACAATGTCGCAACTTATTATTACCTTATTCAAAGAAATAAGGTTAGTTTGACTTAAGTACATAATGAAAAAAAATATAATATAGGTATAGGTAGTAGGTACATATATTTTAATTTCATTTAATTTTTTTTTTTAGCTTTGCGTTACATTTTAATAATTTAAGTCTCCTCACGATTTTCATATGAGAAGTTGGTAGTTATTTTATGTCTGAGACCACCATCGCGTAGTATGATTAAATACCTACATATGCCTAATAATAACATGTTTGTTTTACAGATTTCCCAAAGATGCAACTACTTTGGGCTGGTGGGTTAACGCTACGGGTTACCAAGCTCCAGGTCACCAAGCTCCAAAATCAAAATCAAAACTGTCTTTATTCAGTACAATCACAAGGATCTCTTTGAAACGTCCTAAATTGGTACTAGGTGAATGTACCGCCAGTTCCTCGCGCGCGACCAAAGCCTAGAAGAACAGGCAAGAAACTTACGGACTAAAAAACTTTTGGGCTATTTCAACAAAAACGGTATCTCCGCTTTTTTTTCTGGATATAAAAAGTATGTTCAAAAATCTTGCTTTAAAAAGTGAGAATTAAGAAAATATTCTCATCTGAAATTGTTATGTACAAACTATTAAATATTTATCGTCTAATAAATAAATACGTACTTACACGTGATATATTTTAATGTATTTATGACATATTCATAGTGATGTTCTGAGGATAGCTGTATTCATAATGCCATCACTTCGCGCTTCAGGGCAAAGTGGTGGCATTGCTCAGGCTTATGGTCAGCTCTAGCATAAGCTGGCTTCCTCCTGTTAAGATGTATTGTTTGTACCTACTTAATTTAAAATTGAAGCACGCGTTATAAATTAACCTTTTGAATTACGGTTTCTGATGAGTAGGGATGTAGAATAAATAAATCAATGATAAATAAATAAATTGTTTTTTATTCATAAAAATTTTACCTAGCTGGTGCAGTAACATAGTTAAACTATTGGTAGGTGGTAGAATGTGAAGAATAGCACCACTAGCTAGCTCTGTCCCCCTCACTAGGAAAATCCAGGACTCTAGCTCGCGGGGCCTAGGGTTCTGATGTCAATGTCTAAAATGCCAGCTTAGTGCCAGTTCGCCGTTTTTTTTATTTTATTTTTTATAAATATTGGTGGACGCTCCACACAGCACTATATAGCCCCAAAATAAGCCAAATCACAACCACCCAGTCAGAGAACAAACGTCTAGTATCACATCATACAAATGTTTGTTCTCGGTAGGATTGAACCCACGGCCTACGGCGCAGAAGGCTACCAATTGAGCTGTGTAGGCTTTTTTCTAGCTCATTCCTTAGAAGATATTAAAATGGCGTAACCTAGAGGAGGGTACAAACTATTAAACTGCAGAAACTAGCTTTAATTAAACAAACAACTGGAGCCGCGGCGACATCATAGCTTATGCTTGGTTGGGTGAAAATAGTATGATGTGGCAACCCATAAATTTTATGTACTTGTTGTCCGTCTTGCTCGGGTATACGCTCGTAGGCAATCTATAGTATTATAAATCTATGCCTGCAGCAGACAGTACAGGAATTTAGTCTGTGGTTTTTCATGATGTAGATATTTTACTCTGCTGTGTGTATTATAATATTAATTATCTGTAGTTTTATTATTTCTTTCTATATTGTGCTAACTCCATTTTGGACGTGTTTCACGTTTTGCGTTGTGAATAACTGATCAAACGCGATGGGTCACGCAAATATCTGGTATTCTCACCCTCGTAGGTACGGACAGGGATCCCGGTCATGGTAAGTTACCCATTTACTTTGCTGATACTCGCACCGCACGAAACTAACCGTAGATTGGTTAGAACACGTGTATAATCCTATGCTTTTCCTTTCAGCCGGGCCTGCTCAAACAAGCATGGACTTATCCGCAAATACGGCCTGAACATCTGCAGACAGTGCTTCAGAGAGTACGCTAACGACATTGGTTTCAAGAAGGTACGAAAAGTTTCAGTTTATGTGTGAGGAACTAACTGTCGCCAGCAGCTTCGCTCGCGTATTATTAGTGACTGCTAACATTCATATTTTTCAGAATAAAAAGAACCTACCATGATCCATGTTACGCTAACTATATTATGGTCTAAATTTTATCCCAATCAGTTCAGTAGTAGAGCCACACACATCGTATTTTACGCATTTATTTATTATAAGGTTCAACCAATAGATTACCTAAAAGTGGGCCCGTGTAGGTACAGATACATAATACCTACTTCATAAAGAACTGAGACATAGTCAATATCTATTGGCCGCATACTTAAACTGAAAGTTGGTTAGGCTATTTTAATTGTATCTGTACTACCTCCTTACAAAGTTTGGCAATGGGAAGGCCATATAGCTCATATAACCAAACACCAAATGATCACTGCAATGCCATTTACCTAATATGGCACAATGTTTGTGAGCTAGGTAATGCAATTGTTATAAACAAGAGGTTACAGATCAACATCAAAAGGTCTACCAGTTTACTCCTTAACTTTTATCATTTTTTTATTTTTATAAATGTACTAACTTTTGTTTCTCTTTGTTTCAGCTAAACTAATTGCTTTAAAAAATAAAACTTAAATGTAAGTACAATTCTGTTGTTTTATTGATCCTTAGTGGAAAATTTAGTTAAGTCTAAGCAGGTATTTACAAATCTAACATGAAAGGTAATAAAAAAACAAACACATTTATTTAAAAAAAAACTGTACAAAAGTATAAATTTATTGCTATTCTAAATAATCTCCCTACTTATCTAGGTCTATTTATGCATTAGTGGTCGAAGGTTGTCTAAAGTTTCCAATAGTGGAGCCGACCCTCTGTAAAAAAAGAAATCCTTGGTTAAATAAATATTTCATAATTTTGTTTAGCTAATTAGTTGTTTTACAAAAAGTAGATTGTGATTAGAACATTGGTCGAAAGTTTGAATAGTTATGTAACTAGATTTTCGAACAGCTCAGCACATGTTGATCATGTATTTCCTGAGGATTAAAGGGCAACTGAATTGTGAAAATGGTATAGATATTCCATCTAAAATCCTGTCCTAGAATAGATAAAACACTATTGTACTCAAACAATTAGAATCAGAAAATTAGAATCATCAAGTACAATGGGCAGCCTTTTTGCTAAGAGCGATCTCTGATGGACAACCATTGTATGGAAAGGATTAACAAACTCTGAAGATGGCAGTGGAGTGTACAAGAAGTAAGGACTTGCATACTACCAAATAACATAAATTATAAATATTAGTCTATGAATTGAATGTTTCATTTGTGTAGGTACATATTGCATGTACACAAATGAAACATTCAATTCATAAGATTCCTGTTACAAATTATAAAAAAGAGCAAGATAATTATTGTAAGAGCTGTGGTTTCTATAGCAGGTTATGGGGGGAGGCCTACCTTTGATCACTAGGGTTCATCTATATGAACCCTGGTGGTCAAAGACCAAACTAAAGTCAAAACTAGTAGTAGCCTATGCTCATACAGACTAATTTACTAGTTTTGCGAGATTAAGCTATAGACATCACCTGTGAAACTCCAGCAAGTAAGGCTAGCAGACTGCGCAGAGGGGGCCGGCAGTGTTTCATGCCGCCTTCTGCACAGCATAGGTTTGGGAAGCAGTCCACACTAGAGCTGCACTTCTGGGGGAATACGTCGTACTGTGGCGGCGGAGTGCACTGTAGATACTGCTCAAACATTCTTACAGCTGGGAATAAATAAAATACTATAAGTTATATATGAGGCCTTACTAGCTATTTTCGTGCCTATAGATGATGACCTCTACATGAGAGCACTGGTGGTCTAGTGGTTGCAGCCCCGCCTTCCGGTCCTAAGGTCGTGGGTTTAAAACCGGTTTAAAACACTAATGAGTTTTTCTGTTCAAAAAAATTATGTCCACAATGCCTGTAGGTAGGTAGGTCAAAAGGTGAAGGAAAACATCGTGAGGAAACCGGCATGTTGTAGATCCTAATAAGTTCTTCATGTGCCAAGTGCTCGAAAGGAAAGGCTCCTTTCGAGCACTTGACACACTTAAACTTGAGGCGCACTTAAAATCCTTTCAAGAAGAAGACGTCGAACCAACCAAGAAACTCGAGATATTTCGGAACACACAAACATAAGATGTATTTTGGTGTTCTGTGGTTAGGAATCGAAACTTAGATGATCCAGTACCTACCTACCTACTTCTATAAGTAGATGGTTAACTTGTCAAGTTTAAAAATGTAGGTACCTACCTACCTAGATATTGCTAATGATGATCATCAAAATTTTAATTCCCTTTACCTTTCATTTGCTGCAAGGCTGGATGAAATACTCACGTCCGTCAATCTGATTAGCGATGGGCACGAGGTCAAGGCGAGCGCGAGCCGTTCGGCAGTAGGACCGAGTGCCGTCAGGGCAACAAACACGCGGCCAGCAGTCCGCGTCAGTCTTACATGTCTGCACTTCGAATAGCAGCTCCCCAAGTGGAGTCGCTGGGCATTCCCGAGGGATCACGCCAAGTAGGGCTAGAAATTTCAATACTTAAGTTCTATCTACGAAAAGTGAAATTGCTTTCCGGTTACGATGCATCTTGCATACTAAAATGGAAAGTAAAACGCAAATCATCATAAATGTGCGATGTCTTCCTTGTCTTTACGCCGGAAGCAGTAAGAGCACACATAAAATAGTCGCTCTATAATTATATTGTAAGCAGTGGCTTAGCTAGGTGGACAAGGGTTCCGGTGCATAGGTAGAGAAAGAATCGGGCATAGAGATATAATTTTGTGAGCAGGCTCAAGGTTTTCTAGCTTCGGGAGCTGGCTGACCCTCTCTTTTCAAAGCTTAGGTTAGAGGGGCCCCTGACCTCCGGGGCCCTGGTGCACAGCACAGGTTATTCGAATTTATTCATATAATCATTAATCAAGTGGCTTACGTTGATGTGGCTTTGTCGCTGGGGTAGGCATGGGCGCCGGCACGCCCTGCGTGCACAGGCCCGCGCAGCAGACGTGGTCCGCGCCGCTGCTTG
Organism: Chloroclysta siterata; assembly: GCA_932294275.1. Taxonomy (NCBI): domain Eukaryota; kingdom Metazoa; phylum Arthropoda; class Insecta; order Lepidoptera; family Geometridae; genus Chloroclysta; species Chloroclysta siterata. The sequence goes on from OW028590.1 coordinate 5,418,379, forward strand.
ACCGGCATTGTGAGTTCTTCTCGCAGGGGATCGGGAATAACACTGGCTGCCTCTGCCCCGGCTTCGGGCACACTAGCTTCTGCGACTTTCCTGCGCTCGATGACAAAAACGGTTAAAAACGAGATCACTGACGGTGGTAGGTACTAGGTAGTGCCTTACTCTGCTTTCCCCTGATATAGATTGGTACAAGCTACATGCCAAAATCATTGCGAAAGAACGACAGTTACCTAAAGAACGATTACGACGAACGTGAAAGGACTGGAATCGGCAGTTGTGCACGTGTGTAAAAGTTTCAATAAAGTGTTATATTCGCTTACGAATAACGCGGTAGGGAGGTACCTGCTACCTAGATCAATAGCAGGGCAGTGAACGTTACTTTACTTGACCTTCTAGAATTGTGTCGCCAAGAAATTACCAACTGCTATTAGGCTGTAAAGTAGCGTTAATGGGCTCTAGCGATAGCGATAACAATAGCAATAGCCTGTCTGGCGTTAGAACTTCTCGAAGGGCCTTTGTAGTATAATGCTGTTATGACTATTAGATCTTTTTTGATCGAGTATAATGCAAAACAAAAAAAAACACGTTTATAAAAAGAAAACACTTGTGCAAGGGGAAAAGCATCGATCGGTGTTCTTGTGGAAACGACCTCGCCTTCTGTTCATCTCAAGCCCGAGTTTGTTTTTGGTCTATTCATTACTCATTTTTTAACCTATCATCAACACAACCCCTCTTTGAGATTGCTCAATTCAGTCGCTCGAATACCTAATAAAAGAAATTGTTACAGTATGTTGTATGAAGCTACTACCTGGTTTAGCCGAAGCGCTCTCTTTGACAGTGGAGGCTTCCGTCCTCTGTATTGGCAGCAGTTGCAGGAACGGCTGCAGTAGCGGCGCCTGGGTCGTCGGCTTAGGCGTCGTCGTCGGACGCGGGGTTGTCGTCGAGCTGGTGGTAGTGGTACTCGGAGTTGTAGTGCTAGTGGTCGTTGTAGTAGTCGTTGTACTAGTGGTTGTGGTACTTGTGCTCGTCGTGCTAATGGGCGTGCTTGAGCTTGTGCTATCGGTACTCGGCAGACCGGTGGTACTACAATTAGAGGTGTTCTTATATGATAGCGTGTGTGAGGAGGCTTGATCGTTGTTTCAGCTTAGTTTAGATACAAGTAGGTGTCTTGCTCGAGGTATTTGACTGATGTGGTTATATTAAATAAATATTAGTGGACTTGCCACACAACACTATCTAACCCCAAACTAAGCAATTCTGGTAGGTAATATGGGAACCAAAATCAGATACATCATACTTAGCTGTTGTATGAGATAGATTGAAACAATAATAAAAAAATATATTTGAACTTGACCACTGACTTAACTTGTCTAGATACTGAGCTAGTACCTAGTAAGTAGGTAAATACAGAGAGTAGAGTTGTCGCTACTTTTAAAAGCGTGTTTGAATAAAATCTAAATTCTAAGAGAGGTGAAACTGAAACCGAATTGGTGATGTGGTGGGTGAATGGTGACTGACTGTGAATGGTGAGGGGAGACTTATTGAGAGAAAAGAAAGTGAACATTTACTACTAATAAGGAACCAAGTAGGTATGGGTTGGGAAATAAATTAACTGAGGATTGTGTGAGTTAGGCATTGAGAAACGACATAATTTATTGAAAACAAAGTTGAGTAGGTAAGTAAAGGATATATTCATTATTGTTGTAGCAATTATTTTAAAGTACATGCCTCTAACTAATGAGAATGCAAAAAGGAATTGGCCTGGCGCAATAATAGGTATTATAGGTACTTAGCTCTACGTAGTAGGTAAGTATAGAAGTACTTTTTTTTATACAACTTGCTGATGGAACAAGTAGATGGCCCACCTGATGATAAGTGGTAACCATCACTTATAACAAAGCATTGCCTCGAAAGTCACGCACGATAGGAACGTGCCCTACGATGCACTGCCCTGCGTCTATCAACGAGGCATACAGATGTTAAGCCTCATGTGCCTGTAATTACACCGGCAACCACACTCTACAAACCGAAACACAGCAACGCTGCTTGGCGGCGTGTTGGAGACCTACTTCCCCGGACGAGCCCTTCACAATGAGCTTTACTACTCTTAAAAAAATAACTTACCTGCCTGTACCTACCTAGCTTTTATTATTACTAATGAACTGAGATCTCACTATCTCCACCCCAGTTTTACATTTATGCCAAACACAATGTTTGGAATTGCCTCTAACTATCCGCTACTAACTTGGTATGGTTACAAAGTTACATTGGCGCAAAGTAACTCTTCACCGAGATCGTAACATGGGTAAAGGATAATTTGACTACCTACCTACTACTTAAATCCATACCTAATACTATAGTGCTTAACTGTCTTAACTTTATTGTATTTACTTTTAAATCTTTGACCCTGAGATACCGAATGCTTATAAGATTTGAAAGTTGCCGTAACCCACATTAAAGCTATTATTAGGTCATATCAGAGTTACTAAAGAGAAGGCGATTAGATTATGGAATACATTTTAAAATGGCCGTAAAGTTGTAGGTACCTGAGTAAACAACCTTACGTACCATCTACTTTATGTCTAGCTTGTTGTGGAACTGGTAAAACAGCTCGAAGCGTTTACTTCAGAGGAAGTAAGCTTAGTTGATTGCTAGGTTGTATAATGTCACTTTACTAGCAAATTAAATGTAAGTGTACTTAGAACCCTTTCTTATTGATTGAGTGAGCGAAGCGAACGAAAATCTTACAGTCCACTTGGGCGTTTTGGCATTTTATGTATGTATATGTACGATTATGTTTGTCAGGCCATACAACCAGTTATTTAATTTCTAAATAGGTATCTCCTACTTGGTTTACATAGGAAACAATCTAAGTTGGTATAAGTACTTAGAGAGCTGGTTGCTTAAGCAAAAATCACTTACGATATAATAGCAGCTGCTTTGGCTCCTTTGGTGCAGACTCCTTTGCAGCAGAGGTGGCGTTTGCTCATGACCTTGCATTCTGTGTGTTTCTTGCAGGGAAGGGGAAACAGGTCCAACCAGCCGCTGCTCGTGCGTACTGCTGGACAACCTAGGGACTGGCCATCAACTCCTGAAATAATATTAAAAAATATATATAAATAGCTGTCTAGTAAAAAATATAAACTCAATCGGTGTTTTCCGAATGACATAATATCGATATACCTAACTCAGAAATTCAGAATATTACTGAAGGCTCCCGTCGACAGGCGGAGGCAGAGGTGTTTCAGCCATGTTCTGAAAAAAATGGGCGACGCACCGGACGCAGTGTGTAGTGTTCCTATTCATCTCATTTCGAGCTACATTTGACATCCTCTTAAGGCGAAGACAAGAGCTAATGTGACTCTCGCTCGCACGTTTCGACATGTTGAAAGATATAAAATCACTCAACTCGTTTTCGAAAAATCGCAATCAACCATTTTGTGTGCAATCACATTGCACACAGTTTAGTAAAAAAATCATTTTGATCGATACATGTTTTCCTACTCAAAAGTTTGCTTTTCTAGTCTTCGTACTTATGCTAACTTTTAAGCCGGAAAACTTGTATCGATCAAAATGATTTTTTTACTAAACTGTGTGCAATAAGATTGCACACAAAATGGTTGATTGCGATTTTTCGAAAATGAGTTTAGTGATTTTATATCTTTCAACATGTCGAAACGTGCGAGCGAGAAGTTGTTTGATAGTTGTCAGCCCCTTAATTGATCGAGTGAGCGAAGCGAACGAAGATCTTTGTGGCAAGTTGGCCGATTTGGCATTGTAAGTGTTTGTCCGAGTGAAAAACAAGAAAAAGCAAAGGAACTTCCCGACTAGTAACAGACCTACGAAGTCAACAAACTAACGAGACGCCCGTCTCTTTTAGCCCGGCTTACGGATCATGTTTATTTAAATTTTACTGTTTTGGTTGTACATAGGTAGGTAGGTATATCAAAAACCATACGTTCTAGTGTAATAAAAATTAAAGCTGTTTTGGAATGTACAAAGTCCTTTAATATGAGACCTCATTTGATATACCTTCCTACAAACCTCTCATTTGAAAAGCAGGGAACTCTGATTGTTTCGTTTAAGGTTTAGACCCTAAAAAAAGTAACCTACTCTGTGCCCTTTGGTTTAGACAGTTTAGACAGCTGGTTGAAATCAAACGTTGATTCCAAAACAAATTCTTTTATTTGAAACTGATTAGCCAGATCACAGAAAGCTAGAAAGAATTGGAAAGATGGTGGTAACTAAGGAAGTGGACCTTCCTCAGTACCAAGCATTGACTGTGCCAGAAGTAAACTTATCGACATCGGCACTGATGACCGCCGCTCCCTACCTCGGCAAACAGTGCGAAGGAGTCAACACAGAGTTCATGCTTTGTCGGCAAGAAACTAATGATGCACGAGCCTGCGTCGATCTTGGAAAGAAAGTCACACACTGCGCTATGCAGGTCTTTAAAAACATCAAGAAAAGCTGCCTCGAAGAATTCAACCAGTATCTCAACTGTATTGATAAAAGCTCGGGAGATTTTGGCTACAGACATTGCAGGAAGACGCAGACGGTGTTCGATAATTGCATGGACGATAAATTGTGTGTGAAAAGGCCTGACTTCGGATACTTTTGCCGCGGTCGAGTGCATAAAACTTCTAGCAAGCCTCCACCGCCGCCACCATGCCCCTGCTACCCAAAGGTTCCTGACGCGACGCCTTCTCTGCCGGACTGCAAACCGCGTCCTGCGCCACGCTTTGGAAGCCGCTTTTTCTGGGTTCTTGAATAAATTCTTCCTTCTGTTCTTTTCGATAAGGTACTTAGGTATACCAGTCGGTTAAATATTTTAAACAATAGACTATTCAGTAATTTTTTTGTTTTCATACAATTTTTAAACAATAGACTCACTATGAAAGAACATTCACGTTATTAGCTAATCAAATCCTACGTAGGTAAGGTAGGTAGCCGATAGGATAAACAACAGTTTAATTAATAACAGCCTCGGCACTACCTTTAAGGACGGGACGGGCCCCCTCGTCTCCAGTTAGGACTAGGATGTTTTCGCTTATTGAGACCACTTTGTTTTTAATCGACTTCAAAAAAGGAGGAGGTTCACTTATTTTATTTCTCTTTTTTTTATATAGGTATTGTATGTTTGTTACGTAATTACTTCTTCAATTATGGTATGAATTGATTTTAATGGTTCTTTTTTTGTTTGGTAGGTAGTTTTATCAAAAATTTTTTAGCAATTTTTAAAAATCAACAAAATCCAAAAATTATAAGTATAAGTAGGTACACGTTTTGGTTTGTAAGTATTTTAGAATAGAATAGAATAGAATAGAATTGAAGTCGGATGTTTTTTTGAAAAAAGTTATCTTTTCAAAATACAGCATCAGGTGTAGAAGGTACTATTATTTATTCTGCGGTATAACACCGGTTACCGGCGGAGAACGGCAAAATCCGGCAGCTGAAAACCGTACTTGAAGGTCGTCGAAAATGCTCAGCAGGTAAGTAGGCTAACTACAATAACTACCTTTATTTAATCTTTACAATTATTGAGGTGGACAAAGCCTTTCAATTGTGTGAAGTGTGTATGTATTATCTGCACCGAGGCACCGAAATCTGCACTTACTTATGCCATAATACAATAGAAATAGGTCCCTCGGGAGACAGATACCTACAAAGCTACGCTAATCATAGGTAACCTTTTAGCATATTTGGTGAACGCAACCTGTCGTTCACCAAATATGAATCCAGGTTTTTACTCAGCTACTTTTAGCTTAGGTTAAAGCTAAGTTTGTACCTTTGAGCTTAGGTATACTAAGGTTAAGTAAACTATGATGATGCATGAAGACCTTCTTCTGGTCGTGTCACTAGTTCTTTCGAAACAGTGTGGTGAAAGGATTTTAAGTGAGCCTCAATAAGGCCACATAAGGCTCACTTCGAGCACTTGACACGAACGTTTTAAGTTCTACGACATAACGGTTTCCTCACGATGTTTTCCTTCACCTTCGTTGAGAGTACTGGCATTGTGCACATACATTTTGAACAGACAAAGTCTGGTGCACGACCGGTTTTGAACCCACGACCTTAGGATCGGAAGGCGGGGCCGCCACCACTAGACCACCAGTGCTCTCATGAGGACCAAGGGACTATAATTAAATAGTACAGGGTGTCTCAAAAGAAAGTTCACATTTGTTTTGGTTATTGCGTGAACGCAACTATTCTGAGGGGCGCGGGGGGGATGTCAATCGGTAGCCTGGCTTTTGGGAATTTAGTCGCTATGGAGCGTTTCTCGGGAGCGGACCGTGCGTTGTGCGTACGCGAGTTTTATAAAAATGGTAATTCGGCGACTGTAGCGCGTATTTCGGATTTTATATTCGGATGAAGCCCATTTTCATCTTACTGGCTATGTTAACAAGCAAAATTGCCGCTACTGGAGTGCAACCAATCCAAAACAAAAACATCAGACACCCCTACATTCGCCTAAAGTCACCGTATGGGCCGCAATGTCGGCGCGAGGAATTATCAGAATTTTCTACGCGCTACAGTCGCCGAATTACCATTTTTATAAAACTCGCGTACGCACAACGCACGGTCCGCTCCCGAGAAACGCTCCATAGCGACTAAATTCCCAAAAGCCAGGCTACCGATTGACATCCCCCCCGCGCCCCTCAGAATAGTTGCGTTCACGCAATAACCAAAACAAATGTGAACTTTCTTTTGAGACACCCTGTATATAGGTAGGTAAGTACCGAGAATAACAAGAGTCCTTAGGTCATTTATTTCTGAATGATGCTGAGTCATATTATGTGTTGTAAACTCAAATTATTAAAAGAGTAAAAAAAACCCACAAGACTTGCGGTTGCTATATTTTAATTTGACTTATGTAATAAACTTCGGTCGGTTGCATACAGTGACCTGTTACAGGGTGGAGAACGTCATCTTGCCAATGCGCGCGTGCTCACCTTGTACCTACCACCTTGCCGCGATCAGGCTTGTGCGGTACCTCTTACTCTCATAAAGGCGAGAATACACATGCTTGTAAAATGGAACAGTTGCGGGCATGCTTGTTAACGGCATGTAGAAGTTACTGGCGCAATGTGGATAGATTTGCAAGTAAAATGCAATGCATGCAAATTGCGTCCTTGCATGCCTGTATTTGCAAGATGTATACACAAGCCAGTTCACGAGACAGCACTCGTGAACTGGCTTGTGTATACGTCATGCCGTTAACAAGCATGCACGGTACTGTTCCATTTTACAGGCATGTGTACAGCCGCCTTTATGTTAATGTCCTTAGGGGGTAATCGGCCGTTCAATATCAAAATGGTGTTTAATCAGTAAAATCAGAAGGACCTTTTGACTGTTATGTAGATGGCCTGAAGGGATGTCTTTCACCAACACATCAAAAGTACCTTACCTACCGTTCTGGGGGCCTATAGTGGCCACTTTGGGTGAACGTAGGTACTGATACGCTTAACGACTTTAGTAGCGACTTCTATTGAGAAATGTTTTCGAAGACGCTGTCATATTGGTCGCGATTAACAGTAGGTATCGAAATGCCAGAGATTAACGTGCGGCGCTTCAGTCAATAAAATAAACGTATCAATAATGTCGAAATTTTAAATAACATGAACTTTACTTTAGCTGCATAATGTAATAGCGGTATGCTGTAAATATTAAGAAATCCACCCAATTAATCAAATCTTTGGACTTAATAACTTCGAAATCGAGACGATTAGAGTGACCTCGGTGTATCAAATTAGCAAACGGAATTTGCAATTATTCAGGTAAGTAGGTACCTAACCTACATACTTACTGTTTTTATTTTAGCAGATTTTGGGACTTAAATTGCGAAACTATCAAAGCTATCGAGTAGGAATACGTAGGTACCTAGGTACTTTCTAACTGAACTAATTGCAAGTGAAGATTTGGAAAAACGACGTGAGCTCCCATTTGTGAGAGGTTTCAATGACTTCGTTCAGGCACATAATTGATCGAGTGAGCGAAGCGAACGAAGATTTTAGTTTCAACTTGGGCGATTTGGCATTTTATGTATGTATGTATGTATGTATGTTTGTCTGGCCATAACTTTCGAACCGTTGATCCGATCTGCATGAAATTTGATAAGACGACAGCTTGTACTTGAGAAATTTACTGGTAAGTATATGAGTAAAATCGGATGAAGGGTTTTTAAGATATGGGGTTTTTAAGGGGGCAAAAATAAACAAAAAATTACTTAAAAAAATCAAGTTACATGTCATACGAAAGGGCTTTGTTTGGACATTCCAAAACAACTTTTACTTTTTTCTGGGACGCTCGGTTTTTGAGATACAACAAAAAAGTTAAATTAAGATAACCAGCGACCCAAGAGCTCCCATCTCTAAGAGTTTCGTTGACATCAAGGTTTTTCTACTGGTCGGCCAGTTACTTTGCTTTTTCTTATTTTTTTTTCTTGAAATAAATTAAGGAGGTATTCAGTTCTCATAAAATGGTAACAACGACCAGGTCTGATGATGGAGCCAAGGTCTGTTCATCGGAACTCTTCAATAAATAGGCCAATAGAGTTGAAACTTGGTTACCGTACCAAGTTAGTAGGCGGTAGTCAGAAAAAAGTCCAAACATAATGTTTGGACTTGCCTTTGACTACCACCTCCTCAAAGTTTTGGTGCGTTCGTCGGGTCGCATCACGAGATCTCAGTTCGGGGCGAACTACTAGTAAATAATTGTATACCTAGGTAAGTACAATCTATCGTAGTAGTTACTACGGTTCGTTAGATAGGAGACAAGATATTGCGAAAGATATATGATAATTTACTTGTACTAATTATGATGTAGGTTCACTCAAAGCAGTAATACTCAAATGAGTAGTTGCTTTTTAACCGACTTAAAAAAAAGGAGGAAAACAGGAAAAAGTTAAGTCATTCAAGTAAATGAAATTACGTATTTTGCTGTTTTGATGTTATTTCACATTCTATGTGTATTTGAAGTCATGTTTTTTTTTTGCAGATAAGTTATTGAATAAACTAATTTCACTGCTATCACTGTCTGTCGTGCTAGACGATTGTCAAAATAGGAAAAAAACTTTATTTTTATTCATAATTTACTGCTACTACTGTCGTTACTTTTTTCTTTTAGATATTGACTTGTGCGGGGCGAACCACTAGACACAACCTACCCAAGGTTGGTGTAATAATTGTCCTCTAATACCGCGTTTAAATGTAAACGCGGACTGACAGACATTCCCGCTGCCATTCGCGTGGAACCAAATGTGACCGGTCATATGTCCGCGGCAGCGTCGTCGCCTTCAACGTATGTTCACATTTAGCCCCGACACACGCGGGCAACGCGAGCGGACATGGAAGTGGCCTGTTTACATTCTCGCATTGCCCATGTTCCTGCCTATGTCCCTGCATATTTCCATGGACATGAGCTAAGTGTACCTAAACGGCGTATAAAGATAAGTAACTAAATATAGAGGCACAGAACGGAATAATGAATTATTATAGATAAATAACGGTCTAGATTTTAGACATAACTGCTTGTTGGTGCAAGAGTGCGGGTTCAATTCTCAATTACCAACCATTTGAACTATGTGATTATTGTTTAAACTCACTGTGGATGCTTTTGCACTTTAAATGTAACTGTAGGCATTTGTATTTTTTCTTTATTTGTGCTACGGTGGTAAAGCTGCTGATTACTGATTAAAAAACTATTTAGGCCAGACTCTATAATCTGCCTGTTGTGCGTTGATGTCTTTTCTATGGTGCAAGGTGCAAGCGAGTTATAAACTTTTGCATCATAATAATGATGCAAAAGGCAAAAGGTTAGATGTAACTAAATAATTCACGCTGTAATTGCTGGACCGATTTGCATAAAAATTTGAACTGGTATAATATGTAACCTGGAAAATCTTGCTCGCGTCGCGTCATCCCCAACACCACCTACGACGCAAGCGTGCTGAGTAAGGAATCTTGTCCTGCAATAGATCATTATGTAGGCTAGTCGGTGATATTTCTAGCCTTGTGATAGTTTGTTTTTTATATGAAAAAGTGATGAATCAAGCAGATCCCACATCGGTACTACATAGATAGGTAAAGTTCTTACCGAAATGCAAGAATCCGATCACAAGCACAACAGATATCCGCAAAACTTTACGCAGCTGCATTTTGTATAAAAAGTCCGTTTTCATTCACATAGGCGTTGTTCTATCCGGCACTGAAGATTGCTTTGGTTGGTAGGTGTAGGTATGATGTGGTTTGGAGTTTCTTACGCGTGGTTAACAGCTGGGAGCGCGGTGGGCACTGATGCTGGCGATTGGAGCGGCATATCACCGCTTGCCACCCGCCGTAACTATTGCATAAGTTGGTAAGTACAACCGCAGTTGATACAGATTTATCATTTGGGGGACACTGGTACTTTCGCTACTTACCCACATCAATCGCACCATCACTTTGAATGAACTTTTCTATAGCGTGTATTGAAAATCATGACGTAGACAATGTCAGTTATTCGATTTGATTCGATGGACCGTGTAACAGTAATGGAACACGATACTCGGTAGGTACATATCGAGCGTCAACTTGGAAATTATTAGAGCAATTTAAACTTTATGGAATGGAATCTATAGGCTTTAAAATTGAAGTGAGTATTGTGAGCTTGTTTACTAATAGACTACCTTTTAACGGCTTAACTTTACTAAGACAGCCTTCACTGCTTAGTTGGTAGTAGCTCTGCGTTCTGCGCTGTAGGCCGTGGGTTCGATCTCCACCATGAACAGATATTTGTGTGACTTACATAGATGTTTGTTCTCCGTCTGGGTGTTATTATATATTACTAGTGGCTTCCCGCGGCTTCGCACGCGTTGAAGTGGTGAGCCGTAATTGAGCCACAAACATCCAAACATCGTAACTTTCGCATTGTTTTGTATATTATTAGGGTAGGATACCTACGCAGGTATAAGAGATACCTATAGGCGTACATTACCTATATTAGGTAGGTAGGTAGGTATAGGTACTGAGTTTAGCACAAACATGACAAATACAACAAAGACAACCTTACACGGAAAATATGTACTTATTGGTTCCTAGTTTCTACCCCAAAAACAAACGAAACGAAACAGCTTCACGACTTTGATCCCCAGGCACGGTAGATACCCTAAGATCTCTTCGTACCAACTCAAGATTTCCGTTTTAGAATGTCCCTTACAAACATTGACGCCTTGTTGTATCGTTTTAGGGGTTGTTTTCGAAAATCAAACTGTCTTTTTGTTATTTATCCAGAGAACACATTTTCTTTTAGTTAGAAGTTAATTACACTAACGCTTTAAAAATCTCCCATACAAACCTTGAAACTTTGTCAGTCCTATGCAGGGGTGGTTTTAAAATATTTAAAACGTGATTTTAAATTATTTATTGTGGAGTATATTTACTTCAAGTTTGAAATCAATAGCACTATGCGTTAAAAATCTCCCATACTAACTTTTAACAGCCATTTGCACCCTTTGCAGGGGTAATTATCAAAAGTTAAAAAAGTCATTCTTAATTATTTATTTCTTAGTATATTTACCTCAAATTTTAAATCAATCGCACCACGCGTTAAAAAACTCCCATACAAACTTTGACATTCCTTTGCACACTTATTAAGGGTAGTTTAAAAAAAAATGCCTTTCCTGTTTTTTAGCCTTGGAGTACATTTACTTCAAGTTTCAAGTTTGTAGGTTCAAGGAATACAATTTTTCATACCTACGTTTTCAACCCTTTATACATCCTTAGGGGTTGAATTTCCAAAAATCCCTTCTTAATACACCTCTACGCCATAAGACCTATATACTCTTCAAATTTCAAGTCTCTAGGACCGGCGGTCAAAAACCTTCCATACAAACTTTTACATCCCTTTGCACACTTATTAAGGGTAGTTCTAAAAAACTAAAAATGCCTTTCCTAGTTTTTGCCTTGGAGTATATGTACCAGCGGTCAAAAACCTCCCATGCAAACTTTTACATCCCTTTGCACACTTATTAAGGGTAGTTCTAAAAAACTAAAAATGCCTTTCCTAGTTTTTGCCTTGTAGAACATGTACTCCAAGTTTCAAGTTTGTAGGTTCAAGGAATACTATTTTTCATGGAAACGTTTTCAACCCTTTTACACCCATAGGGGTTGAATTTCCAAAAACCTCTTCTTAGTACACCTCTACGCCATAAGACCTATGTACTCTGCAAATTTCAAGTCTCTAGGACCAGCGGTCAAAAAACTCCCATACAGACTTTTACATCCCTTTGCACACTTATTAAGGGTAGTTTAAAAAAAATGCCTTTCCTGTTTTTTTTGCCTTGGAGTACATTTACTTCAAGTTTCAAGTTTGTAGGTTCAAGGAATACAATTTTTCATACCTACGTTTTCAACCCTTTATACATCCTTAGGGGTTGAATTTCCAAAAATCCCTTCTTAATACACCTCTACGCCATAAGACCTAGATACTCTTCAAATTTCAAGTCTCTAGGACCGGCGGTCAAAAACCTTCCATACAAACTTTTACATCCCTTTGCACACTTATTAAGGGTAGTTCTAAAAAACTAAAAATGCCTTTCCTAGTTTTTGCCTTGTAGAACATGTACTCCAAGTTTCAAGTTTGTAGGTTCAAGGAATACTATTTTTCATGGAAACGTTTTCAACCCTTTTACACCCATAGGGGTTGAATTTCCAAAAACCTCTTCTTAGTACACCTCTACGCCATAAGACCTATGTACTCTGCAAATTTCAAGTCTCTAGGACCAGCGGTCAAAAAACTCCCATACAGACTTTTACATCCCTTTGCACACTTATTAAGGGTAGTTTAAAAAAAATGCCTTTCCTGTTTTTTTTGCCTTGGAGTACATTTACTTCAAGTTTCAAGTTTGTAGGTTCAAGGAATACAATTTTTCATACCTACGTTTTCAACCCTTTATACATCCTTAGGGGTTGAATTTCCAAAAATCCCTTCTTAATACACCTCTACGCCATAAGACCTAGATACTCTTCAAATTTCAAGTCTCTAGGACCGGCGGTCAAAAACCTTCCATACAAACTTTTACATCCCTTTGCACACTTATTAAGGGTAGTTCTAAAAAACTAAAAATGCCTTTCCTAGTTTTTGCCTTGGAGTACATGTACCAGCGGTCAAAAACCTCCCATACAAACTTTTACATCCCTTTGCACACTTATTATGGGTAGTTCTAAAAAACTAAAAATGCCTTTCCTATTTTTTGCCTTGGAGAACATGTACTCCAAGTTTCAAGTTTGTAGGTTTAATGAATACTATTTTTCATGCAAACGTTTTCAACTCTTTTACACCCTTAGGGGTCGAATTTCCAAAAACCTCTTCTTAGTACATCTCTACGCCATAAGACCTATGTACTCTGCAAATTTCAAGTCTCTAGGACCAGCGGTCAAAAAACTCCCATACAGACTTTTACATCCCTTTGCACACTTATTAAGGGTAGTTTTAAAAAACTAAGAATGCCTTTCCTAGTTTTTGCCTTGGAGAACATGTACTCCAAGTTTCAAGTTTGTAGGTTCAAGGAATACTATTTCTCATACAAACGTTTTCATCCCTTTTTACACCCTTAGGGGTTGAATTTCCAAAAATACCTTCTTAGTATACCTCTACGCTATAAGACCTATGTACTTATCAAGTTTTAAGTCTCTAGGACCAGCGGTCAAAAAACTGCCATACATACTTTTACATCCCTTAGCACACTTATTAAGGGTAGTTTTAAAAAACTAAAAATGTATTTCCTATTTTATTGTCTTGAAGTATATGTACTCCAAGTTTCAAGTTTGTAGGTTCAAGGAATACATTTTTTCATACCAACGTTTTCATCCCTTTTTAAACCCTTAGGGGTTGAATTTCCAAAAATCCCTTCTTAGTACACCTCTACGCCATAAGACCTATGTACTCTTCAAATTTCAAGTCTCTAGGACCAGCGGTCAAAAACCTCCCATACATACTTTTACATCCCTTAGCACACTTATTAAGGGTAGTTTTAGAAAACTAAAAATGTATTTCCTATTTTTTTGTCTTGAAGTATATGTACTCCAAGTTTCAAGTTTGTAGGTTCAAGGAATACAATTTTTCATACAAACGTTTTCATCCCTTTTTACACCCTTAGGGGTTGAATTTCCAAAAATCCCTTCTTAGTACACCTCTACGCCATAAGACCTATGTATTCTTCAAATTTCAACTCTCTAGGACCAGCGGTCAAAAAACTCCCATACATACTTTTACATCCCTTAGCACACTTATTTAGGGTAGTTTTAAAAAACTAAAAATGTATTTTCTATTTTTTTGTCTTGAAGTATATGTACTCCAAGTTTCAAGTTTGTAGGTTCAAGGAATACAATTTTTCATACAAACGTTTTCATCCCTTTTTACACCCTTAGGGGTTGAATTTCCAAAAATCCCTTCTTAGTACACCTCTACGCCATAAGACCTATGTACTCCTCAAATTTCAAGTCTCTAGGACCAGCGGTTTAGGCTGTGCGTTGTCTATATGTCAGTCAGTCAGTCAGTCAGTCAGTCAGTCAGTCAGTCAGTCAGGACTTTGATTCTTATAGTATTAGAGATAAGTATGTATTTACAAAAACAAAGTATTTAAGTATTATATCAGCTATCTGGTTCCCATATTAAAAGCTTTGCTTAGTTTGGGGCTAGACAGTGTTTAGTAGAAAGTCCACCTATAGGTATTTATTATTATTTTTTAAATCTATCTATCCATCTTTATTATATTTATTTCCAAGTATGTCATTAAAAACAACTTTATGAGCGTGGTGACATAAATGTAAACAACTGCATTAATTGTTGTAACTTATCAAAACACTTATCACTTATCGAATTGACATAATATGAACATTACTTTATGTGAATAGCAAGGTGAATAGAATACTTTTACTTTTATACTTTTTACTTTTATGGCGCACAATTTTCAATACCATTTTTAGGATTTGTCAAAAAGTTTGCTACAATGTGCTCGTACCTTAGAGGAAATAGCTCGTACCTTCTCTAATGCCTTCGAAAAATATGTTAAGCGATGAAGAAGTTAATTATGTCATTGCCGACATGGTTTGTTTATTTTCCCCGAAGATCTTTCTTGTTTTGGAATTAAATACAAATTTATTTTCCCAATACACTATACAGTACAGAGTGTGTAGTCAATACACACTCACACCCTTACACTTACACTCATTATTATCAATCAACATTGTGTTCTGCATTTATCGCGTATTACCTTATTTATTTTCCAGGCGTTAATATAACGAATATTCAATATGTGTCATGATAGCGAAATTTAATTTAAAAATCATATTTTGTATTTAATATTATTTACCTAGTTTCAAAACCGAACAAAAGTGCTTTTTATGATAATGAATGATTCTTGACTTTTTTATGCAGAAACTAAGCTTGATCTACTAAATTCGACCTAGACCTAGTTGAGCTAATCGGCGTTTTATAATAACTTACTTTCTAATTTATAAGTGTGTCTGCACATCGGCATCGTCCTTTCGTCACACTTAATTTAAAAAAAAAAACAAATCAATCCTTCTGGTTTGTACTATGTGCGAGATGTCGCTGCTACGGCAAAGACGGGAGGATATCAAAACTTTGGTAATATTTTTCGTGACAAATACAAGAATAACCCTGTTCGTGACGATGTGTTGACGGTGAGTTATAGCTCCTACGCAATATGCCGACGGCGGTCATGCCGCCATCAAGCCCGGCGGCATTGCCGGCGGGTATTTAAGCCGCCGGCAATATGTATTCGGCCTGAATATGGCCTTTGGCCGGCATAGTGTGTAGGAACCTGAGTTATTCGAGCTTCTTCACAAAAAACCGAATAAAGAACGCATAAAAAAACGCAAATACCGAATAGCGATGTGAAGTGCCACTATTACACACTACTTCACAAACATTCTCAACTAAACATATTTCCACTTCAATATTATTAAAATGCCTGGATTTATTTTTATTTCGCCAGAAAGTTTTCTCACTTCTATTGAATAAACTGAGTCATACATTCAAACATACATACCCCACACACAACACATAGGATATATGTATATCGCAATAACCAGACTGTTTAGAGACTGAGACCTTTGCGAAATTTGCGCCACTTACACGAAATCAACACAATCTGACTTGAACTCCTGCTGATATCATCATTATTCAATCTGTTTCGGTACTTCCATTTTTTGTTCCTTTAAACGGGGTATAAAGATAAGTACTTAACTAAATATAGAGTATACTTTGGTTTTATTTTGTACTGTTTTAATGTTTTTTTCATGAAAATTAAACATTTAGGTACTTACTTTCACAATTTATTTGAACTTGTTTAATTCATCCAAAAAAGATTTACATTTGTCTCTTAAAATTTTAACAGCTTCTACGAAAATAACGTTTGGTGTCATTGCTCCCACTGATTCCACGTTAACTGAAAAATATTTAAAATATTAATTTACTATTATTATAAACCTAATAAAACACTGTATAAAACAGTGTATTTTTTATTTTATATTAATTTTGTTTGTTATTTTAGAGGAACTATACACAGAAATAAAATAAAGCAGACAATGCCGTAGAAGTGGCCCCAAGCATTATTTATTTTATATGTTTCTTATATTTATTATTATTAGTTGAGTAATTTACTAGTATATACCATTACAATGCAATGTTTTTGGCATAATGTAAGACTAGAATGGACATCACGAGGTCGGGGCACACACAAACACCAATTACACAGCATGTCCTAATGTGAGGCCAGAACAAAATGACTAGTGCTTATAAAATATAATTGTACTTACATATAAAATGATCTCTAATGCGACTTAATATAACGGAATCCTTGATATTGTCGTATCTGTAGACATTACGACTGCAACTGTCGTACCGTGCATCCTTCACGTAAGCCTGTCCCTCGGAGTTAATGTTGATCACGCCGGGGGAAAAGCAGCTTTGAAGCAAGGAGGCTTCATTACCTTTTACCTCCCTGGTCAATTTTATTTCTGGCAGCAATCTATATGAGGCAGTGGCTGAAATAAAAACTGTTATTTAGCAGATGCTATTGTAGTGTTGTTACGCGATTGTTCTAATAGAATATTAAATGGAATTGGGCAGGTTACATTTACTAAATTAGATGGCCAAATTGGACATAGATAGACCTACGTACGAGTACCTCACTGTATGTGTGTGAATACTCACAGTGATTATATGAAATATCTCAAACAATAATGTTTGGAGAATATAACACAAAAATATAATTCTGATCAAACAAGTTTTCCTACCAAGAAGTTTGAAGTCTCGGCAAATATCACGTTATTTATTTTTCCTTGAGTAACAGTGTTAAATTGCGAGAAAAGTGGGATTTTTTTTACTGAAAAATAAAACTAAGCAATTTTTTTATAAATGCAATAAAGCACAAACCCATTTAATAGCTTGAAAAATACTCATTTTAAAAATCGCATATGGGAGAGGGTGTCGAGGGTGTCTCACGATATCTCACCAAGGGGCGAGGGGGGGGGGTCGAAAAATCGCCAAAAACACCTCACGTAATTAATGGATCCCCCCCCTAATAAAGATCTATTTGCCTACTCAGTTTAAAAACTATATTTATTTCAAGTATCGTCCAAATTAGTAAGTGGTTATGGCCTATGGCGTGATTGAGTCCCAAAAATATCTAGTACCTAATATAGTAAACTATCATATTTAGGTATATTATTAATGAATGAGGATTGAAACGTTATAAAGGTTACTTTTTTTTTAAATTGTCTGTACCTACTTTAAATATGGTTACTACAGCCGAAGAGAAGTAAGAATGCAAACATACCAACAGGAGAGAACTTGGCATGATCTCTTCCGACACCTTTTACAGCAACAAGGTGCAAATCCAACTCATGCCCCGGACGCATTTTGGAAATGAGAATGTCTCCATGCACTGGCCCAACATTTGATTCTTTCAGAAGAGATGCTTGGTTGCCCACAGGATGCCATTTCATTTGCGAAGTTAATACTGAAAAATATTTTTATTATATTTCGGTGCTTGAATTTTTTTTTTCTTGTATTCAATAGTCGCCGTAGCAAAACAAATTAGCGCCAAAGATAAAAATCGAATTTATGTATAAATAGCGGCTCGTCCCATAATAACTTTATGTTGCAAGTATGATGAAAATTTGTAGAACATAAGTTTCGTTTCGGTATTTTTATCGCGTCTACATACAAAACCCGCAATGAACACGGAACAAAAACTAAAAACCAAATATGGTAAACACAACTCATACTTAGGGTGCAGACCTTGGCTCCATCATCAGACCAGGTCGCAGTCACCATTTTATGCGAACTGTACCTTCTCAATTAAAACAAGAAAAATAAAATAAGAAAATGCAAAGGAATTGACCGACCAGTAACAAAACCATGATTTCAACGAAACTCTAAGAGATGAGCTCTTGAACATTCCAAAACCATTTTAACTTTTTTTCTAGGAGGCTCGGTTTTTAAGATACAAATTTAAATTATTATGTAAATTTAAATTTTTCGATGTATCTTAAAAACCGAGCGTCGAAGCCCTTATAAAGGTATGACATGTAACTTATTCGATTTACCTACCTACTTACCAGTAAATTTCTGAAGTACAAGTCTTTTCTGAAGTATTGACTTACCTACCAAATTTCATGTAGATCGGATCAACGATTCGAACTTTATGACCCGACTAACATCCATAGGTACTAATATTATAAAGAGGAAAGATTTGATTGTTTGCATTGATTAGGCTCCGAAACAACTGGACCTATTTGAAAAATTCTTTCACCGTTGGGAAGCTACACTATCCCCGGGTGACATAGGCTATAATATATTTTCAAATTAGGGATCCTTACTAAGTCTCCAATAATGTAACCCAAGGTGGAAAAAAATTACCTAAACAATTCATAACATCGCGTGCGCTGAAGCCGCGCCAGGCTGCTAGTACCTACATACATAAAATGCCAAATCACCCAAGTTGATTGTAAGATTACAAATACAAACAAACAAATCTTTCCTCTATAAAATATTAGTGTAGATACGGGTCAGTTTTTTTTACTGGGATAGTATTAAAAAATCCGAAATCATAGGAGATACAGGAACCAATGGAAAAATCAGGTATTTTCATATGAATTTATTTTGATATTCAAGTTTATCTTGTTTATCATTTTTGAAAATGTCATACCTACCTTGCAAAACTGTTTGAAAATATTAATTGCTTGATATCTGGGCTAAAATCAGAATTTAGTATCAGATACTGTTTAAAAACTACATACCACTGTGATTTTCATACAAGTCCTCTGCTCTGTAAGAATCTTTGGGTTGTGATTTGTTTGAAGTGCATTTTACTTTTAAAGAAAATTCCAAAGTGTTGAATTCATTACCATCTGTTGCATCTGAAATAGTTAAGATGAATAAAATAAAGCTGTACCTCTATGTAAATCAAACATTTTAAACATTTTATGTAAAATTTGATATCATTTGTTCACCTTCAGGTCGATATTCAAACAATCTAGGATCTGCCTTAAGTGGTATAAGGCCGAGTCTGTGAGCCAATACTTCATCTTGGATAATAGATGTATTGTTTTTGATCATCACTTTTTCAATCGCCATACTAGGAACCTCACTTAGCATGAGCCTGCGGAAGGCATTAGCAAAAGCAGGTTGTATTCCAATTAAATCAAATTCCATTTCCGAAGAATCCATTCTGATTATGATAATGCGAAATTTCTTGATGAATTTCTTGAAATTCCATTTTTCATCAGCCATCCCAAAGTCTTCGGCAGCATTCTAAAAGTGTAATTCCTACAGTTTATTATAAGTACAAATTAGTAATCTACACTAATATTATAAAGAGGAAAGATTTGTATTTTTATATGTAACGAATAGGCTCAAAAACTACTGGTCCGATTTCAAAAATTCTTTCACCATTAGAATGCTACATTATCCCTGACTAACATAGGCTATATTATATTTAAAAAAAAATCAGGACTATATTATATTTTCAAAAAAATCAGGGATCCTTTCTAAAACTCCAATAATGTAACCCAAGGTGGAAAACAAACACCTTGCATGGCGTGCGCTGCGAAAACTATCGATGATAGAACAAAATAATGTACTACGATTTTGCAGATCACGTCATTATCTACAAAAAATGTCACGACAGCATATGTCTAACTATTATAGTTATGTCATAATAAGTGTTCTTTTATTATAAAAAATTAATTGAAATGCCGCCGCTAGAAAAGGGTCTTTATTTGTACCTTGGTATTAATCCTTATTCAAATAAAACTTTTTATATTCAAGGCTGGTTCAATACCTATACACTACTTCTGGAATTTTTCAAATCGGGCATTCATTTAAAAGATTTTAAAAATATAAGCGACGCGCGGGTCACGGGGCGCGTTCTCACCCAGCGCGGGCCCGGGCAAGGCGCGAGGTAAAAGGGCGTGCAAATGACTCGAACCCACCACGGTCTAAGTATATCCTAAAACATTGAAAAAATGTATGTCCACCCATGCGAAGCTGGGCCAGGCCGCTAGTTAATAATAAATATTAAAAACAAAAGGAAAACATTGTGAGGAAACCAGTTAGTATTCTAACAGCGGCGATTGGCTTGCAACCTGTCACATATGGAATATCAACTAAGCAATGCAAAATGTGGGTACCTATGTGCCAAATGTAATGTTTGGACGCACCTCTGACTACCCCCCTAAGATGTCCTCAAAGAATCTGGAGTTAGTACTAAAAGATCTGCGGGGATAAATCTACCGTGACTGGGGATCAAAGTGGTGCAGCTGTTTCAGTTTTTTAAATAAATTTTGGCAAACATTTGACACCATCTAGCCGAAAACTAAGTAAGCATGGGAACCAGCTTGTGTATTCATCACACAAAACTGTCTCCATTATGATAGGATCATTATTATGATATTTTGCAGGTTATGTTTACTTTTATCCATTTAATAAAAAAACCTAAGAAATTGTACAATAGTTGGGGTCTAGCACGCCACTTGAACAATTTGGAAGAAACTCCGAATGAAAATAGATAGTAACCAGGAATAGCATTTAACCTATATCCCATTAACAAAGAAAAATCAATGAAGCACTGAAATATCCGCAGGCGAAGCGCGGTTCATCAGCTCGCAATGAATAAAACAATAAATCAGATACTATAAAAAGGGTACCTTCAAGCGAAATTCTTCAAGATAAACTCTTGGTTTTTCATCGAATTGGGGCATTATAACCGTCTTGAGTAATAATGTTCTGTGATTTTATCAAATTCACAACCTACAACCACAGAGAGAGGCCAATGCGCACAGCAAGCAAGCACCTGCACGCACAGCACACACACACAAAGTCACAAACAAAAACAACAAACAAACAGACAAACAAAGACAAGCAAACAAGCAAAGCAAGACAGTGAGCTAGGAGCCAGACCATAGATTTTGATCCATGAGCCAGACCATGCGTCAGACAAACAGACAGAACCACAGAACTAGCGATGTAACGACTCGGGTTACCAACCCGGTTCAACCCGGGTTGAGCTTCAAACCGTTCAAGTCGGGTTGAACCTATGCCAAACCGATCTGGACGGGTTGAGTAAGCGAGCGGTTTGTTGATCGCTATCCCTCTTCAACTCACGCACGGTGCGGCGCGGAACCGCGAGTCGGTACTTCGGGTCGGACCGAACCGAAATATGAAAATGAGATTAACTTGACAAAGTCGATTCAATTTGTTCTTGGGTTCTACGAATGAGTTAAATTTGTATTCATACCGGATTATGAATACAAATTACTGAAATTACATAAATTTAACTCATTCGTTTCGGTTTCCATAACATAAAATTCTAGCATGAGCAATACAAATTGATTCGTCGTATTGACTTTGTCATTTCGGTTTGTAACCCGGTTTCAAACCGGTTTACATATATTTTTGCGGTTCGATTTACAAGTCGGTTTGCTTATTTTTCAGACCGGTTTGAGTCGGTTTGAAAAATTTCGAGATCGTTACATCGCTACACAGAACACACTATCCTAAATCCTAGCTGGTGCCAATAATGTACAACCATGCATTGTACAGCCACGGAAAACACAGCCAGGAATTGATATACAATTTGGTCACGAATTCCATGGCTGTGTAACCCAAGGGTGTACATTCCAAGTTGTACAAATTTAGCACACCTTTGGAAAACACAACCCGTTATAACGCAGCCAATGGCATTCAAATACTTCAATTAATTCCCAGCACGTGTCTGAAATGTACAGCCATGGATTACACATACATGGAATTTGATGCCAAAACCTATGCTTTGTTTACACTCACCAATTATTTACTCACTCACTTGCTGATTCGACTCGGATTGGTTTGGATTTGTTCCGGATTGGTTGAAACATATAAATTACGCACGAGGCGAGCGAGCAAAGCGAGCGTGTCGCAGCAGCGGCCGCCGAAGTGCCAAATAAATTAGTTAATCTCTGAATAATTCTCTTTATTTATTTATTTTGAGGTTTTCGCATCAAATTCCATGGATAAAGAAAGAAAGAAAGAAATAAAATACATTTATTTGACATACACATAAAAAGAATAAAAAATAAAACAGAACGGACAGGTACAGACAAACAGATTAAATATGTAACACTTAAAACAATAAGAAGAGAAAAAATACAATAATAAATATCAAATAAAGTTCGTTATAGCCAGACCCGTCCCGTTGCATTGGTATGCCAAAAAGGCCCAGACTCAGCTTTTGCTGCCTAACAAAGTAGCTAAAGTAGCTACCTTGCCTGATAAGACTGAAACGAACTGATCTTTAGAGGGTGCACTATTTTAATTTACTTTAAAATACAACGATACAAACAATATTATTCCATTACACATTTTTCACAAGTCACACTTCAATTATTCAAATATTCGAACTGACACTTCTTATTTCTCTAAACATAATGAGGTCGCATATTGCAGCAACCTTAACATCTTCTCTCAATAGAGACCCATTAGGTTCAAGAGCTTCTGCAGTTGATATAGCCACGCTTGTTTGACGCTGGCTCATCCACGACACAGCACCTCCAGCATACATGCATAATACACCAGTGGTTGAACGACCTGTGTTCAAATCACCTCCATGATCAGCATCACTGTAGCTTTCAAGAATGCCAGTCTTAAAGCTTCTTTTGTAGAGTATTCCTCTTTCTGGTGCGTATTGCAAATAGCGTAGTATTCTCTTAAGTTTGACACAATCCTGTTCTTTTGGATTTTCCAGACTTCTAGAAACCACACTGACTGCATATGCAATATCAGGCCTAGTTCCAATCATTAGGTAAGCCAATGCACCAAACAACTTGTCTGTAATTCTTTAGAAAGTTGCTAATATCACATGACTGGTCTTGACATTGGTCTTCTGTTACGATTGGTGTCATTACCGGTCTACAATTTTCCATACCAAATCTCTTAAGCAATTTCTTTGCATAACTACCCTGAGATATCTTGGTTCCATCATCAGTCTTCTCTATTTCAATACCGAGGAAATATGACGCTGTCTTCGTGGTTATCTTAAACTTACTCTTCATTTGTGCTATAAACTCATCAATAAGGTTCTGACTTGTTGCAGCCACCAAACCATCATCAACATATAGTGCAACTGTAAGCTTTCCTCCAGACGACGACGTCTTCCTGATGAATAAGCAAGGATCTGAATCACTGGCTTTGAATCCAATCTCTTTGAAAAAGTCCAAGATCCGCTTGTTCCAGCATCTTGGAGCCTGTTTCAAGCCGTAAAGGCTCTTCTTCAATAAACATACCCGACCAGAACTATCATCATAGCCTTCAGGCTGCTTCATGAAGATTTCTTCATCGAGTGTTCCATACAAAAATGCCGTAGAAACATCGAATTGCAACATCGACATGTTCTCATTAGCTGCGACAGCCAATACACTTCTCACAGTTGCCATTTTCGCTACTGGACTGAATGTTTGTTCATAGTCGATACCTTTCTTTTGACTAAAGCCCTTTATTACAAGTCTGGCTTTATATTTGTCCACTGACCCGTCAGCATTCAGCTTTACTCTATACACCCATTTACATGGTATAGCCTTCCTGTTCTTAGGAAGTGGTACAAGGACCCAAGTCCTATTTTCTTTCAGAGAATTCATCTCACAATCCATTGCCTGTTCCCAAAGATCCTGTTCAGAGCTTTTGATAGCCTCTTTGTAACAACTTGGTTCTTGGCAACCACAGCTAGCCATATTTAAAACATAGTCCTTGAGTTTCTCAGGTGGACGAAGCAACGATCTGTCTCTAAGAACCCTTCGACCATTTTCCAAAATTTCCTGTTCAGGAATTTCATCATGGGTATGATCGTTAACTTCTACTTCTATATCTCCCCCTAACTCAATACTTTGTTCTAAATCATCACTCCTTGCATCATCAAATGCATCAAAGTCTTCAACTGGAACGTCTTCTCTATCAACAAACTCTGTGTTTTCATCTTCTCTAGCAAAGAACTCAGTGTCCCCGATTCCGGTACCAACACCTTCATTGCCATCATGAATTCTATCATTGTTGATTGTTCCACTACTGCCTGAATCTTCTGCATTCTGAGCAACCTGGGGTTGACTTACTGGATCTGACAATCCCAAAGGGATCTCTATTTCAGTTATTCCTGAATTATTAACCGGATTTTCCGCACCCAAGGGTTTTTCATCAATGTTTACGTCCCTTGATCTAATCATCGAGTTGCTCTGCTCATTCCACAGCCTGTATCCATCGTCATTATCATAACCGACAAGTTTACATTTCACTGCTTTCTTTTGCAACTTCTTTCTGGATTGCTTCGGTACATGCGCATAACAAGTCGATCCAATTATTCGCAAGTGCTTTATTTGTGGCTTCTTACCAACCCAAAGCTCAAATGGTGACTTGTGTTCCACTGTAGTTGGACCTGTCCTATTCAAAATATAAACAGCAGTATTCACCAACTCTGCCCACAGTGTCTGAGGTAGTTCCTCGTGTGCATGCATCATAGCTCTCGCTGATTCAACTATCGTGCGATTTTCCCTTTCACTACACCCATTTTGTTCCGGGGTGTATGGCATAACTAATCTTTGTTTTATACCCATATCCGCCAATACCTTCTGTATCTTCCGATTATCAAATTCTCCGCCGTTATCACTCAATACCTCCTTAACTGTGTGACCAGCTACCTTGGCAGACGCCAACATTTCTTTGAGCTTCTCATGTACTTCTGACTTCTCTCTCAGGAAATACACAAATCTATAACGAGTAAATTCATCTTTGAAGAGTACAAAGTAGCGATACTTGGATATCGACAGAGGGAATGGACCACACACATCCGTGTGAATGCGTTCTCCAGGCTCATTGGCTTTCTCCCGTACACCAAACTTCTGTCTGTGTGACTTCCCAAATATACAGCCTTCGCATAATTCTCCAGTTTCCTTGGTTTTTATACCGAGTTCCCTCTCGATTAGACTTCTTACATGCCTCTTGTTCTGATGTCCCAAGCGTTCATGGTAGAGTTGCAGCGTATCTACTTTCTGTACCAAATTCACAGCAACTTTAGATGGCGGTACAATCCTACAGTTTAGCATGTACAGACCTCCATACCTCTTTCTATTTCCAGTAACTGTGATTTTTCCATCAATCTTCATTGAACAAGTAGTGACCCGCGACTCAAAAACACTTCCTGGATTTTTATCTTGTGTCGACAACACCGAAAACAAATTCTTACTAATCTTCGGAACGTACCAAACATCTCTAAATGTTGACTTGACAACCTTTTTGTTAACTTTAGCTTCAATGCTTAGTGATCCTTGCCCAATAGCCTTAATCACGTTTCCATCAGCTGTTGTTACAGTATGATCTGTATCAAAATATGTGAAATCTTGAAACAAATCTGCGCGCATCGTCACATGATTAGTAGCGCCGTTGTCCACGTACCAGTTATCACGATCTGATCCAGATTCTTTTGTATTTACAGATTGTAACAACATGTTAACTCCTTTGTTGCCTTGACTAGATGCATTCCTTATAGGGCAGTCTTTCTTGAGGTGTCCAACTTCTTTACATTTGTAACATCTCACTTTCTTACTTGACTCTGCAGTCACGTCATTGCCCTTTTTAGTAAATTTATTTCCTGTTTTCACCGCTAAGGCGTCACAACTAGACTCACCGTCTTTACCGTTGTTTCCAAGCGCCTTTTCATGTGCACACAACTGGCTTGTGATGTTCTCAACAGTCCGATCCTTTTTAGACATAAGCAACCAGCTCGACTTAAACGAAAAATAGCTCTCTGGTAGTGTGTCCAGTATCTTGCAGATTAATAAAATGTCAGGAAGTACCTTCAACTCCTCTTCTTTCATTAACTCCTGCCTCAACCGGAACCAGACGTTTTTCAATTTTGAGATGTGCGTCGCCATATCATCACCTTGATCTTTTCTGTAACTGAAGAACTGCAAACACAAATCATACAGACGATCTTCGCTCACGCCTTCATACAATCTATGCAGTTCATCCCATACATCCTTTGACGTTGTGAACCTGATGACCTTATCCAATGTGTCGTCAGCAATATTGTTCGTTATCAGTAACAATGCCGTACTGTCCAATTTGTTAAAGTTTTTAACCTTGTCTTCATAAAGAGCCCAATCTGCAGCAGCTTTATCACCAGCCCCACTTGCAGGTATTTCCGGTCTTTTTATGTTACCCAGTACTATATCTTGAAGGTTCTCCACTCCTCGTAGAAGTGCCGTCATACGATATTTCCATTGTACCCAGTTGGTACCCTCTAGTTTCGCGATCTGTATTTTAGCGAGATCCATGTCCGATCATTTAAGGACCCATAACCTGATAAGACTGAAACGAACTGATCTTTAGAGGGTGCACTATTTTAATTTACTTTAAAATACAACGATACATACAATATTATTCCATTACACATTTTTCACAAGTCACACTTCAATTATTCAAATATTCGAACTGACACTTCTTATTTCTCTAAACATAATGAGGTCGCATATTGCAGCAACCTTAACATTGCCAAGCAGCGCTGGTTTTCAGTCAGAGCCTTGAAATAGGGTAACGTCACTACAAAGAAAAGAAAATAAATAAATAAGTGAGGATACTGGAAGAAAAAAATAATAATATTAATACATATACAAGGTGTTCCTTAAGTGTAATAAATGGCAGTACATTTCACACACGTGCTGGGATTGTACGACCCGCAATTGAATGCCATTGGAAGCCATTGGCTGCGTTTTCTAGGGTTGAGTTTTCCAAAGGTGTGCTAATTTTATACGGCTTGGAATGAACAGTCTTAGATTACACAGCAATGGAATTTGCGACCAAAATGTACATCAATTCCGGACTGTGTTTTCCACGGCTGTACAATCCATAGTTGTACATTATTGGCACCCGCACAGCACTGACTGACAGTGACAGCAATACAGCTAACAAAAAACATTTGGTAGAAAAGAAAACACGGAGCTCTTGATGTTAGTACAATAAATAATCAAAATACACAAGAAAATATTCCACAAAGAAGTAAAAGTGATTTACTTGTCATAGAGCTACAGTAATAATTTCAATTCACAATGGGAAGTCTAGATAGGGCGACTTTATGTGGATATATCTGCAGATTGTGTTCTGAAATGCATCGGGTTGTCCTTCACATCTACGGAAACGAAGGCCTACGTCTTTGTGTCTCGGAGAAAATAAGCCGTTATCTTTCTATAAACGTAAATAACACATTAATTCGATTCCTATCTGGTTTTTGTCAACATAATCAATAACATCAAGTAAAAGAACAATAGCAGAGAAATGTTGGCTGTGTACCTACCTTAAACTTTAATGTTAGTCTTTCCTGTTATTATTCGTTCTTGGACTGTTATTTATTAAGACAAACTATATTTTATGTTTAACCTATTAATACAATTCTTATAGAAGTTATTTTACCCCTTCAGGTTTCTCGGTCGGATCCACTACCAAAAACAATCTGCACGAACTGCTTACAACGCTTGGAGAGCCAACACAAGTTGATGGTAGTCATGGAGAGAGCTACTAATATGATAAAAAACCGCCAAGGAGGTTCAAGGTGTGGCAACACATAATTTATGTTGATGTTAGACTGTCTATTTAGCCTTCCATGTTGAAAGGCCTGAGTTAGTTAAATCAGCTTTATGTGATGTAAGTATCTATTTATTTAAAAGTTGAAATACTTTACTTTAAATTCTCATGTTTTTATGATATCATATTTGATTAAACATTTCTGATCTCTCAACTATGAATTTTGTGGAAAAAATTATTAGCTATGAAGAATCCCAATAATTGGCTAAATTATACAGCCTGATACTATTCATGATAAAGATGTACAATCAGCACAAAGAGCCCAGAGTGGAAGATTGCTGCTGAACTCAATGTTTGCTACAAGCTCAGGGTGTCTATACAAAATCAGTATTCTCATTTGCAGAATAATACAATTTTCTTCTTCTTCTTCTCTCTGTTTATGGAACCTGTCTGTCATTCGACAGATAATCTTACCAGTATCATGTGATTTGTATTAAATACTTTATAGCAAAGTCGGCCATCATTTTGAAGAAAATTGTGGTTGTTTTTTATAAACATTCGATACATTTTTGGTCAAATCAGGAGATCATACTACATACTTTCATTCCAAATGCTTACACTTTGTGCTAAGACCTCAAGTAATGTTGGTTAAAATACCACCAAAATTGACAACACAACTCAAAATAACACTAGAAAAACTATTAAAATGGGAAAGCTATGTTGCTTCCTAAAATTTCAGAAAACAAATCCACAATTTTCTTCTTTTTGTCCCTCATTAGACAGAAAATCTTGTCAAGTGATGAGTTTAAATACTTTTAGTCAAGTCAGTCTATAGACCAATAAGCTGTCATTAAATTTTATAAAAATGACATTAATTTGACAGATGCTCCTGCAAAGCTATTGTCATTTTCATAAAATGTTATCTTCTCCACTAATTTTACTAGTGTCCCCCCCTATAATGTACCCAACTTAATATAATACCTTCATAGGTTGAAGGAGTGAGTTTCTTTCTTTCTTTCTTTCATTTAAGTCACCTGACCATCATTTCCGTAGACAATCTTGCCAGTGTCAAGTGTAATAGATAGAATACTGAGTCTGCTGTCGGATTCATTTTCTGACATATTTGGAAGCAACATAGCTTTTTCATTTTATTTGTTTTTCTAGTGTTATTTTGAGTTGTGTTGTGTAATTTCAGTGGTATTTTAACCAACATTACTTGAGGTCTTAGCATAAAGTGTAAACATTTGGAATGAAAGTGTATTATGTGATATCCTGATCTGACCGAAAATAATTCCAATGTTTTGAAGAAAACCGCCACCATTTTCTTCAAAACAAATGACGGCCGACTTGACTATGGACTGACTTGACTAAAAAGTATTCAATACAAATCACTTGACACTGGCAAGATTGTCTGTCTAATGACGGACAGGAGCCATAAATTGAGAGAAGAAAAAAGAAGAAGAAGAAAGAGTCTGCTGTCATTTGTTTCACACACATACACACCTTCCCTCCCTATATAGGTACCTATACCTACGCTACACAGATTCCCAGGCTACTAGGATGCTAACCCATCATATGTCACAAAAAAATATTAGGAAAGGGAGGTCTTGGTGGTTGGCAGTGCCTTAGTTAGTGGGTAAGTAACATCACCATCTCAGAACAGATTCTCTTATCTGTGATCAGTGATCACCTTAATAGTGCCCTCTAGCATATTTCGCAGCATTCAACTTCACATAGTTTAAAATCCAAACAGAACAGTCAGCTACAGTTTTTTTAATAACACACAGCCATGTGTTATTACATTTCCTATACAAAACAGTATGCTACAGAACAATACTGTGTAGATGACTTTTGCTGCGATGATACTGCTGTGGTTACTCTGCGCTGCTGCTGATGGTCGTGAGCTGAAGGGTAGACCTATGAAATTATGTAGGTACCTACCCTACCTACCTACCTACCTACATATTTCAACAGTGCCTCAGTCTCATCATAAGTGTCGGCAGCTGGTCCGGAGGAGCGATGTGGTCGACGACGCCGACGACCGACACGGATGGAACTCGAAAATATGATCCAAACATAGTGATAATAGTGATATTATTCGAGAATTTAGAAGTCGGTTATATGTGTTTTAATATTGTATGTATATTTTGTGTATGTAGGTACCTACCTCGAACACGATTATTATTTATAGCAAATTGCGTTAATTTTTTTATAATACCTACCTAGGTCACACTAAATATTCTCTGTAGGTACCTACCTACCTACTTAAAATCACACAGTGCTAGGCACACGAGCAGAGGTGCGTGAGGCGGATCTTACTCGTGAGGCGGATTTGAATAACCCAAGTTTCGGAGAAAACATTAAAATAATTCATCAAAAGTATTTATATTGACCGAATCAAGTTTTCTTATCAAACAAAAATGGTGATATTCGTACTCGTATGTAATATTACCTATTTTCCAAAACTTGGTTATTTGCGATTGTTCATTATATTTTTTAATTTACCCTATTTCGTCTCACACCGCTGGGCAAAGGCCTCCCGCAAGGACTTCCAGTACCCCAAGTATAAGCAAAACTCATACTTGGGGTACAGTTCTCTCTCCCTATCCCGAGCCTACTCCCACCATCTACTGAAATACGTACCTACCTAAGTACCTATAGTAATCTTATATCTTCAAAAATGTTGAAAGGTGCGAGCGAGACGTTGTTTGGTGGTTATCTGCGTCATAATGAATGAAATGCGTAATTCATCTAAACAATTTAACTTATTTATTGCACATTTCCATTTGTTAGTAATTTTTCAATTCTTGATGCATTCTTGTGAATCAATATTTTGAGATCATCAATTTTATCACGTTTTTCTTGAACACCAATATCCAACTGTTTTATTCTGGTTTGAAGCGGCACTAACGTTTCATCATTTGCCCTGTAAAAATAACACATTTTATTGATAGATATGTATTTACTTACATAAGTAGTAGAGCTCTTTGTGAAGGGCTCGTCCGGGGAAGTACTACCACCACGCCTTTTTCTGCCGCCAAGCAGCGTTGCTGTGTTTCGGTTTGAAGAGTGTGGTTGCCGGTATACTTAATTACAGGCACATGAGGCTTAACATATGTGTGCCTCGGGTTGATGGACGCAGGGCGGTGCATCGTAGGGCGCGCTCCTATCGTGCGTGACTTACGAGGCAATGCTTTGTTATAGGTGATGGTTGCCGCTTAACATCAGGTGGGCCATCTGCTTGTTCCATCAGCTAGTAGTATAAAAAAAAAAGAAAAAAGTACGTAGTGATTGTAGGTATACAATACATTAAAAGGTAGGAAGGCATCTTCGTTCGATTCGCTCTCTCGATCAAAAAGAAAAGAAGAACTAACGTTTTTTGTTTGTGCATCTCCTTGGAAACTTCGTCATAGACGTTATTCCATTGTTGAAGTTCCTGACGCATCACCTCCGCATCTTCTTGTATGTGATCAAGTAGTTTCCCCAAGGGATTTGCGACTCGAGAAAGCGCTTGGATGTTAAAACGCAACTGTTCTATTTCTTGATTCACTGCTTCCTTCACTTTCTGAGCTCCAAACTGCCATTCCTTAAAATAACAGAGTTATATCAGAACCTCGAGTCGACTATCCTACAACCCGCTTCTTTTCTGAGCCCTCTCTATCCACCATATAACATTTCCACAAATTTCAATAATGGCACAGAATAGGAATATGAATCTTGTTTTGTCGCTCACTGTACAATTGTACATTCTATTCTACTGTATATTTCCTAAGTTTTGAGAAAATCCGTTCAGTTATTTCCAATATCAAGGTTGGGTTAGGTTGATTTTTTTGTAAAATCAACTTGTAAAAAATGTACTTACTGTAGCGTGATATACTTAGGTAGGTAGGTACTATTCATTTTTATTTTAATTAAATATCTTCTGGCTAGGAAACCGGTGGTATAGGTAGCAGAGGTAGTAGACTTACAATTTCAGTTTTCCCAACTTGGGCAAATTCCTTCTGAGAATCTAAAATTTGCTGGACGAGATGGCCGTGTTCGATTGATGAAAGCTGCAACTGGTCTGGTTGAGTATCTATCATAGCTTCATCATTTCCTTCCGAAACTACAACCGTTGATTCCTCTTCCTAAAAAAACATTTTTAAGTTTTCATGAAACATCGTGGCTTAAAAGTTATTTCTAAGTTACAACACTTTTTTGTATTTACATAATATACCTGCCCACCTACAGGGTGCAAATTACTGAAACAAGACTTTTAGACCACCTTTCGCAGTCAATGCCACAGAAAAGTGAAAAACTTTTGAGTAGGTAGGTACCGTTATGATTGTGTAAAACTTGCGATAAGACTTAATAACTAGGAATGCAAACTTACGTCTTCATTATTTGTATTTTCAGTTATGATATTAACTTTCGCCAATAGTAAACTAACGTTATCAGGTATAACATTATCAATTTTTTCTCTAAGTCGCGGGGCTCCAGGTCTAGATGAAGACGGTCTTACACTTGGCGGTCTAACATCAGTTTTTTTTCTGCTAGTAGAAGCGCTGTCACTTTTATCAGTATTTGTTATATTCTTATCTACTTCGTTGTTTTTATCGTCGACATCAATGCTATCATTTCTAGTTGAAGTTTCATTGCTTACAATAGGTAAAATGGTGCTTTCTACGGCGGAAATGGTATTTAGGCTATGGTATTCTTGGTCATGAACGATGTCATCGGTTGTATTGATTTCCACAAAGTTTTCAGTGGGTTTACTCTTTTCAACTTCCATTAAATCTTGCGAAGAAAGGGAGGAATTAAGTTCATTTTCAACTACTGTATAAGAACTGTTTAATTTCCCCTGAAACTCTTGATTGGGACTTAAGGAGCTCTTCAAAGTCGAAATATTTAATTCATCATCAATGCCTTTAGTGTTTTCAGCGATAGAGATCCCATTTGATTGATCGATGTTCGTTTTACCTTTTTGCGTTCCTTCTTTCTCCGTAACATGTTGGCTTTCTTTCAAATCTGCTGAAGGATTAGTTTTATTAGTAACTGTAACTGCTGTGCTTTTATTATTTTTCAATGGGTGTGGCTTCTTCGATTGAACTTCATTTTTTAAGACATTCTTTTCTAATCTCTTGAGTTTTGACTCACTGCTTTTAATTTCATTACTATTCACAGTCTCAGGTACTTTTTTGTTAGTTGTCAACTTTTCATTACTTTTTGATTTAAGTTTTTTGGTGTTGTCATTTTTTTTTGTAGTCTTACTTGTATCTATTTCTTTTTGTTTTATCTGCGAAGGCACTGTTTTGACACTGTCTTTGTATTTTTTCACAGCTTCATCTGATGATAGCTTCTTATCTAAAGCTAATGCCAAACACTGAAGTAGTTCGTTTGTTTTATCAGGTTCTTGTCCAGCTACAATTTTGGAAGATTTGACTGCTAGTGTTTTCCCTGTCGCTGTACCTGTACAGAAAAAAGATTAGTAAGATTGGTAAGTACTTACTTTGGTAAATGTTCACCCCCTTATGGAATCCGATAGGTATCTTAACAACGCTACCCGATTAAACTTATATACTACTTAACTTACCTACCAGTAAATTTATCAAGTAGGTACCCATCAATATATCAATATAATTGTATGCAGATCGGATGAAGGGTTTTTTAGGCAAAGGCAAACACACCTACATACAATACAATGCCAGTTGTCACAGAGATTTTCGTTCGCTTCGCTTACTCAATCAATACAGTAGGTACCTAACTACTCAAAAACTACCAAACATGCACTGACCTATTACTGATATTACTTTATTCAGAAAAGTTATTTTGCTTTCTCTGTCTTTCACATTTTCGGATATTAATTCATCTTCTTCGAATAGGCCTTCAAAAAACCCTGTGGTTTTGTGCACCTAGAAAAAAAACAGAAATTTAGGTTCCTATCTTACTGAAATCGGATTATTTCCGAAACAACTTAAGGTAGAGTTGTTCACATTCCAGGTCATACACAACGGAAATTTAACAGTGCATAGGTAGGAAGAGCATATCAAATGCTGAATCGTTCCTTTTATAAATGCGTTTCCAATCTCTAAAACTCTTAGGATTGACTTTCAATCAACGCAAGGCCTAAACCAGAAGGTGTAGTAGGTACCTAGGTACTTAGAGCATAACATTTTGTTTTAAATACTAAGGCGGGTACATACATACCTAGTCAGTTTTTTTGATTAATTTTTATGCATTTGTCTTTTATCTTTGCCTTTGATCATCAGCCTCAAAGGCAGACATGAGTAGGTAATTAAACAACCTTTTTTTTAATCCAAGTACTTAGAGGTACTCTCAATTTACAACACAACGATATCTTTATGACGTGGCAGTATCTTATGGTAGGTACAATTATCTCTATAACGTCGGCCCTGCCACATGGGCAAATCAGACAGAAATTTTGTTTGCAAGCTTCCTAGCTAACAGGACAAGACATGGTCATATAAAGGGTCTCCTCGCGATGTTTTCCTGAACACGCGACCTTAGGATCAGAAGGTTGTTGAGGGTTACTTCGCTACCACCAACTAGCAGGACCAACCATCAGTGCTAGGTAGGTAGTAAATAGTAGTAGTTAGTAATAAGGTTTCTCTATCCTGCGTGGCCTAGTTACGTAATGTGGTAGGTACATAATAATTGTAGGTACTCACGGCTGACACAATATCATGCAAGAACCTAAATGGAGGCTTTCTTAGAAGTTTTTCAGTCAACGGCGGACGCTTCACGTATTTTCCGAGAGATGCTTGAGTTGATTTTATAACGTCAGCTCCTAATTCCTTTTCCATTATGCATGTTTTAGAACATATAACGTAACATTACACGTTGTTTGTACAAAAATCCTGTCCAAACGTTTCATTATCCTCTATGATTTCTTGTTATTATTTGTTTACCTACATTATTACCATGGTTACAAAGTTACGCAATTACCACAGTACCATTGTCGACGGCAGGTAGGTACCTAGCCACTGCGCAGAGATTATACACGTTGCTTACTTCGGTATCGGTAGGATCACAGAAATGTTGTTCCGTGGGTAGGATCCTATTGTAAGTCAACCCCGGCGCCAGACTTAGGTTTAGACTTAGCTTTAGGGCCGGTTTCACCATGCTCTGTTAGATTAACAAAGGATTAAAGGGCCGTTAAATAAATATGTCAAAATGTAGGCGTTTGACAGCTAAGGTTAGATTTAACGGCCTGTTAATCCTTGATTATTTATTTTATTTATTTATTTCGACACACCAACGACAGATATATATAAGGCTAGAGTAAGGCTAGAGTAAATATAATGTTTAAGTATTATGTATATGCGCTGTCACTTAGAGGCGTGTACAGCATTGACAAAGTAAGAAGCATGCAAAGTAGTCAGTACACATAAAAAGGAAAAAGAACTAAATAAACTTAAGCTAATTGTGGCATGCAAGAGAGAGGCATCTCTGGGCCTCAGCCTTGAATGCTGGTAGGCTGAGCCCAAACATGAGCACACTGAGCACAAACAGATTAGTAACTAACAGAGCGGTGAAACTGGGCCTTAGGTTAGATTTCACCATGCTCTGTTAGTAACTAATCAAGGATTAACAGACCGTTAAATCTAACCTTAGCTGTCAAACGCGTACCAACATTTTGACATATTTTAACGGCCCTTTAATCCTTTGTTAATCTAACAGAGTATGGTGAAACCGGCCCTGAGAGTAGTAGGGTGGGTGTGTGTAGTAATAGTATTCCTTCACTCTTTGTGAATGACTCGTCCGGGGCGGACATACTACTAGGCGGCTTAAAAAGTCATGTTAGTAGTACTAATATGCCTTTTTAAGCCGCCAAGCAACGCAGCTGTGTTTCGGTTTGAAGAGTGTGGTTGCCGGTGAAATTACAAGTAAATGAGGATTAACATCTATAGGGTCTGTAGGTATGCCTCAAGTTGATGGAAGCCTAGGGCAGTGTATCGTAGGACACGCTCCTATCATGCGTGACTTGCGAGGTAATGCTTTGTTATAGGTGATGGTTAAGTACCATTAACATCAAGTGGGCCATCTGCTTCTTGTAAAAAAAAGTTCAGGGGCCTTATGCTCAGTTCGAGCGAGATTATCTCACGGTGGAGATGACGTCATATCTCGTTCAATAACTCGTTGACGTTGCGTCTCGAATGAACTTTGAATGAGAAAATTGGGCAGTGCGATAGTGAGAATGGGGATTGAATAGTTATCGAACGAGATATGACGTCATCTCTACCGTAAGATAATCTCGGTCGAAGTGAGCTTATGGCCCCTGTTCAACTGATAACAAAAAAAAACAACTTGAATAAATGGAGAGCACAGATAATACGGATAAAATTTTACTAGGTACTGGCAAAGAAACCTTGCTTAGCACAGTATATACCTATTTATTAGTAAATCAAGGCCATAACACCCACCCCATGGATT
The DNA here is from genome assembly GCA_932294275.1 of Chloroclysta siterata. Classification (NCBI taxonomy): domain Eukaryota; kingdom Metazoa; phylum Arthropoda; class Insecta; order Lepidoptera; family Geometridae; genus Chloroclysta; species Chloroclysta siterata. Next base: position 5,454,919 of record OW028590.1, read on the forward strand.
AGGTAGTCATTGATTAGATCACAGTTAGATTGATTACGAAAGGAACAAGGGGCCTTATGCTCACTTCGAGCGAGATTATCTCACGATGGAGATGACGTCATATCTCGTTCAATAACTCGTTGACCTTGCGTCTCGCATGAACTTTGTATGAGAAAATTGGGGAGTTAGATAGTGAGAATGGGGATAAATAGTTATCGAACGAGATATGACGTCATCTCTAACGTGAGATAATCTCTGTCGAAGTGAGCATAAGGCCCCAGTCCATGGAGGTCATAGATTCTAAGATGGAGGTGATACTTAGTATAAGTTCTTCTTCTTCTCTCCATTTATGGCTCCTGTCTGTCCTTCGACAGACAATCTTGCCAGTGTCAAGTGAGTTGTATTGAATCTATTGAATGAATATTTTTTAGTCAAGTCAGTCCATAGTCAAGTCGGCCGTCATTTGTTTTGAAGAAAATGGTGGCGGTTTTCTTCAAAACATTCGAAACATTTTCAGTAAAATCAGGATATCACATATTACACTTTCATTCCAAATGCTTACACTTTGTGCTAAGACCTCAAGTAATGTTGGTTAAAATACCACCGAAATTACACAACACAACTCAAAATAACACAAACAAGAGTAGTAGAGCTCTTTGTGTGTGGCTCGTCCGGGGAAGTACTACCACCACGCCTTTTTCTGCCGCCAAGCAGCAACGCTGTGTTTCGGTTTGAAGAGTGTGGTCGCCGGTGTAATTACAGGCACATGAGGCTTAACATCTGTATGCCTCAAGTTGATGGACGCAGGGCAGTGCATCGTAGGGCACGTCCCTATCGTGCGTGACTTACGAGGCAGTGCTTTGTTATAGGTGATGGTTACCACTTAACATCAGGTGGGCCATCTGCTTGATCCGTCAGCTAATTGTATTAAAAAAAAAAAAACAATAAAAATGAAAAAGCTATGTTGCTTCCCAAAATGCCAGAATTGGCCAGAAAACGAATCTCCTTAGTTTATGTAATAGTCAGTGTTGATTGGATGTCAAATTGTGTCACTGTCAAATGCCGGTTTACAAGTGGTGCGTGCATTATTTCCATGGAGGTACTATAAACTTAACTTCGATATTAGTTATCAAGCTAGCAGGAAACTTAAATATGTTCAAATATCATAAAATACAATGGCACAAATTCCAGTATTCTGGTACAAATTCAAGCGCCCAGAGCACTAAACGCTAGCAGCGCAGCGTCAAAAACAAGATAGAGAGGTGCTCCTGTCATCTTCCCGATGGCTTCACGAACACAGTTTTAAGTCAAGTATTAGTGGAAATGTTGTGTTCGCCTATTATTGGCGTATGTACCAGTCTAAAGCAATAACATAATATATTTTATAATGTAACCATACATATCGCTGTTGGCGTTCCTAATTATAAATAAATAAATAAACTAAGTTTTCAGCAAGCAAAATGGACCCAAAATTACAAAAAATTGTATTTTCCATTAAATTGTCTTTCTATTCTAGTGTTGTAATTTTGGTGGTATTTTAACCAACATTATTAGGTCTTAGCACAAAGTAAGAGCATTTGGAATTGAAGGGTATTATCATTATTGAAAAGATTCGCAATTTTTGAAGAACTGTCACAAATTGTCTTCAAAACTTTTGACACTTGCAAGATTGTATGTCAAAATGACGGACAGGAATCATAAATGAGCGAAGAAGTCTAATGGCTCAAGGTGACGTGGCGTTAGAGTGTTTTTGTGCAGGGCGTATGGTTAGTGCTGCCAACTTTATTACATATGGCATAATTAACTCAAAAAATAATAATCTAGACCATATCCTATGGCGTCACGTTTCCAAGTTATCTGAAGATCTATCAATATTGGTCATAATTTAGCGTAGCCTGTAAGAAAGTAGTAAAGGACTTTGTTCATACATTTCATCATTATTTTTTGAGAGTACTGGTTGAAAGCTTTGGAATAGGCAGGCTGTTTCTGAGCTATATAAATTATATCTACTTGAATTTCTGGAAGGCACGTCTCATGAGTCTGTCTGTTTGATGATCAAATCTAGCCGGAATCGTTGGAATCTAGCTGGTAACATTTTTGCTCTCTGCGTGCGTGCGCCTAGTAAAACGATGAAGCAAGTTTTCGCCAGAGATTTTTGATAAAACGTTGTTGTTGTACTTGTTGTTTAGCGCCTGGGTGAAAGTTATATCAAAAGTTATCTTCATTCAATTATTACTATGTTTATGTTCAAAAAAACCTAGTAGAAAATGCCTCCAAAAAGAAGAGGACGCCCTTCAGGGCCAACTAAGCTGAATCTTAGCAAAACCAAAAAACAAACTCTGAAAGAAAAGTTGATAATTATAGTCGGTAATGATGATTTAGATGACCATATCATTAAGGAAGAATGCTGGAGCAATGATGATAGCGGTAACTTTACGAACGGAGGTGATACTGATGATCAAATTGAGTTGGTGATACCTGAAGAGAAATCCAAGGTTAGTAAAAATTTCTTAATTTTTTTTGAAGAATACAAGAAGTTGTTCTTTTACGTTATCAATAACGGCTAATACCTTGATATTTCAATTTCCAGATTTATAATTGCAAGGTGTGCCAAAACAAAAACTTCAAGCTAAAGGAAAATTATGAATTACATCTGCTGCAGGAGCATTCTACAACTCCTGGCTGTATAGCATGCAAAGGTTGTCATGTTGTTTGTCCCGATGAGGAGACATTATTAAAACACATTTTGAAAGCTCACAAACATCCTATTATCAAATGCAAACATTGCTTCAAACAATTTACCAGACAGTCTCATGTATTACGACACATGGCTCAGAAGGGTTGTGGTAAAAAGATGTCAAAGTTTCCATGTGAAGTAAGTATAATAACAAAATGAAGTTAAATCATGGGTTAGGTATATAGCGAACTCATGCATTGATTTCCATGATTTCATAACTGGTAATGAGCCATTATTTTTAGATATGCCAAGCAAGTTTTTCTAGAAAAGACAACTTGATTGTTCATCTTCGTACAACCCACATAAGGAGTAACAGGTTTTTATGTAAATATTGTCAGTTTTCCACCAAAAACTTTACAAAACTCACCAGGCATTGGCATGAAAACCATGCAGGTAAGTGTTTGTACAGCCTTTTTATAACATTGCTTCCCAAAATGTGACTGCACCAAAAAAAACATGCTATTTCTGTAATATGTTTTATATTTTCAGAGAAACCTAACCAGTTTCAATGTGATCTGTGTGGTAAAACAACCTCATCTCGTGCAGCCATGTCCAAACATAATGAAATACATGGAGAGAAGAAGTTTGCCTGTGATGTGGTAAATATAATTTTATACTTGCATATCAACATATTTTGTGTGGAAGCACTACAGGCACATTCAGTTAGGCTAGGCTTTTTAGATTTCCATTTGTATGGACAAGTGCCACTTATAAAGAACACAAAAACAAAGTGTCTCCCCTTAAATAGAGACACATTCTTAATGAAGTTAAGCTAAAAATGTAGGTCAATGTAAAATTACTCATTAGCCTGCTATTGTGGCTAGATTGTAATATAAGTAATAATAATGTGAAATGTACACTAAAAAAAAATAAAAATATATGGACCAGTACCAATATGGCAAATCATGTCATGGTGGTATTCACTCTTGTGGTATGATGAAATCAGGCAGTGGGGGCTTGTTTTCCTACCACAGCTTGCATTGTATAATTAAAATTGCTTACTTATGATACTATATATACTTGGAAAAAGAGATTGATATTTTATTTCTTGCACTCAATAAGGAGGATATTCAAAAAGGTATGTAAAAGTTAAATAATAAAAATGATACAGTTATTAAAATATAGTAGTATTTGTTACATAGAAAATAGAATACAGGCTACAGAAGTTGTAAGGAGTCCCTAAATAGTTTTGATACATACTGTTAAAACTATTTACTCAACTTTACAATCTATTGCAGTCTACTTATAACACCTAGACACAGACAAACATGTTCATTACACAATTATTTCCTCAGTGGAGATTGAATGCACAACCTACAACATGCTTCTGTGTTGTGTGGATTATTTTATTTCATCTGTGTGATTGTTTTTGAAAAGTGAAATGAATGTGATATATTTATAGATAATGAATGTTTCAGTGCGGGTACAGCACTCACACAGTGGAAGTGATGCGGCGTCACGTGCTCACTCACGTTGCAGACAAGCCCTACAAGTGCAGCCTATGCAAGCACTCCTACATACAGCGCTCTCAACTGTTGCGCCATTTGGAAACACACACCGGGTTTGTGTGCTTCCACTGTGAGAAGCGCTTTCCAAATAAAGCCAGGTGAGACCTAATTCATTTAAATAACAAACTTTATATGCAGCTGTTACGGAGATACCTAAGTAGCAACAAACATATAAAAAAAACAAGCAAACTTGCGCATTTATAATTTTAGTAGCATTGCGACGAACTCGCTGCGCGCCTGACAGCGCTATAGGTAGGTACAACGTGTAACATACCAAATACCCCTTTAACCCCGGAAGCAGTTTAATCTACAGGTCATAGCAAACAACTACTGTTTCACGTCTTTTGAAATTTCGTAGTTTTTCATTCATGAAATACCTCTTAAATGTTCCTCAAATATGAAACCAAACACACCATGAGGTAGCCCTATTCACAGCTTCACGCCCGTTCCGTGCGTACGGGACCTTGGTACTTACGTAGACAATATCAGGGGTGTTGCAAATTTCTGAGACAAGATAAATTTTACTTTTGTATGGGAATTTAGAAAACGATAAATTCACCTTTGCACCCGTCAAAGTATTCGATCACTTGGTCTTTGGCCATATTATGTTACACATTGTATGCTACAAATTAGACTTATGTTATATTGTACAAGGTGTCTCAAAAGAAATGTCATATTTAAAACCATAATTTTAAAAAAAGTAAGGAGTTTATTGAAAAAATGTTTATTACATATTAAAGTACACTCTTGGGAATTTATTATTTAAAAATTACATCGTCCAAATGTAAGCCGTTGCGTTCACGGCATTCGTTTAATCGAGCACTAAAATTGCCTATGACGGCTCGGCAGCTATTCTCCGTGATGGATGCGATTTCGTGACGGATATTTTCTTTTAATTGTGCCAGGGAAGTCGGTTTGTTGGCGTAAACTTTGGATTTGACGTAACCCCACTGGAAAAAGTCCATAGGTGTCAAATCGGGACTGCGTGGAGGCCAACTTATGTCACCTCTTCTGGAGATCAATTTTCCAGGAAAAATTTCACGAACTCTTGGCAGAGACCTGTTGGACGTGTGTGAAGTTGCTCCGTCTTGCTGGAACCATGTTCTTTGGTTATAACCGGGAAAGTTTTGCAGCTCAGGCACGAAGAACGTGCACGTTTAAGGCCACAGCACGCTTCCGAATTGAAAGGTTCGGATCGTCCCGAATAGACTGGGCGACACTGTCTACGTTTTCGACCGTTCTAGAAGATCTTGGACGCCCGGATTTTGGTTTGTCCAGTGTTGAACCGGTCTCTTCAAACTTCTCGACCCATCTTGCAATGAGTCGAGTGGTTGGCGCATCATTCAAGTGACGAATATGTCGAATGCTGCAGAATTTTCTACGCGCTACAGTCGCCGAATTACCATTTTTATAAAACTCGCGTACGCACAACGCACGGTCCGCTCCCGAGAAACGCTCCATAGCGACTAAATTCCCAAAAGCCAGGCTACCGATTGACATCCCCCCCCGCGCCCCTCAGAATAGTTGCGTTCACGCAATAACCAAAACAAATGTGAACTTTCTTTTGAGACACCCTGTAGTATGTGTACGTTATCTACACTAATATTATAAAGAGGTAACATTTGTATTTTTGTATTTTTGTATGTAACGAATAGGCTCAAAAACTACTGGTCCGATTTCAAAAATTCTTTCACCATTAGAATGCTACATTATCCCTGAGTAACATAGGCTATATTATATTTTCAAAAAAATCAGGGATCCTTACTAAAACTCCAATAATGTAACCCAAGGTGGAAACCAAAAACCTAAATCGCGTGCGCTGCGAAAACTATTGATGATAGAACAAAATAATGTACTACGATTTTGTAGAACACGTCATCATCTACAAAAAATGTCGCGACAGCATATGTCTAACTATTATAGTTATGTCACAATAAGTGTTCTTTTATTACAAAAAAATAATTGAAATGCCGCCGCTAGAAAAGGGTCTTTATTTGTACTTTGGTATTAATCCTTATCCAAATAAATCTTTTCATAATTAAGACCTTTTCAATACCTATACCTATAGATTACTTCTTAAATTTTTCAAATCGGACATTCCATTCAAAAGATATGACGAAATTAAAAACGTTAACGGGTCCACGGGTCGCGCTCGGGGTGCGATTTCACTCTCTGACGTCCAAATGTATGAAATAAGTAGACGCGAGGCTTGAACCCACGGTCTAAGTTTATCCTAAAATGTTCAAAAAATTTATGACCACCCATGCGAAGCTGGGACAGGCCGCTAGTTGTGAAATAAGCTTACAATAATATGTACCATAACTGCAAATTTATTTACTGTTTGGGTACCGACATGTAACAATATGTTTTCATTTCAGTCTGTTACTTCACAACAAAAAGCATAAAGGGGAGACGAAGTTATTCTGTCCGTATAACACGTGCGAATTTGCAAAAACGGAGTTTAACACTGTAGAAGGTTATGAAGAACATTTAAAGATGCACAGTGACGAAACGAAATGTAAGTCATGCTTTCTATAGGTATAGACCTAAAATACCTACTGTAAGTACGTTCTTGATTAGGTATGTCATTACTTCTTAAGTCAGTTATTTTGTTGTAGTTACGGATACGACAAGTTTACGCGCAGTGGTGTAGCTATCGTAGGGCCAGGTGGTGCAGTGCACCAGGGCCCCGGAGCTCAGGGGGCCCTAAGCTTTGTAAGCTTTGTAAGAGAGGGTCAGCCAGCTCCCGAAGCTAGAAAACCTAGAGCCTGCTCACATTTTTTTTTAAATGATTTATTTTAAAGGTTAAGCTATGTGGAAAGAGGGGGTGGAGGGCCCGATTCTTTCTCTATGCACCGCACCGGGGCTTTTGTCCACCTAGCTACGCCACTGTTTACGCGACTAACGTAGAATTCGTTCGTGATAAGGCCTCGGGAGCCTAACGCCAGAAATGTCAAAATGTATAATTCATTTATTCGTAGCCAAAAACATCAATACAATAAGAATACCTAATCCACATTTGATAATTACAATTTAAAAAACATGCATTACTATGAGACCAAGATAGAAGGTGATAGTCAGAAGCAAGTACAAATATACCTAATGTTTGGACTTGCCTCTGACTACCACCTACTTTAATTTTCGCAGCGTTCAGTACCCCAAGTATGAGGACGCGATAGAGATACCGATACGGAACTTCATGTTCTACTACTACTTTTCATCATACTAGCAACATAAAGTCAACATAAAATCACGAAATCTCAGTTCAGGGCGAACCACTAGTTGAATAGTGTTATGTTGTCGCAGTATTCACATGCGAAGTATGCCGCAAGCAGTTCATGAGCGAGCAGAACATGCGTCGCCACATGAGCACGCACACGCTGGACCGGCCGCGGCGCTGCATGTACTGCGTGTCGGCGCGCGCCTACATCCGCGGCATGCATCTCGTGCGCCACGTGCGCCACTTCCACAACGACGTGTTCCGCGCGCATCTCGCGCACGTGCGATCCGTGCTGGTCAGTATACATATTTTTTTTTTTTTTTTTGACTTAATGAAACTTTACGAAACTAAACTATATTGAACTATTCTTAACTGAACTATGCTAAACTATACTAAACTTTACGAAACTAAACTATACTGCGTTTCTGTGTTTTGGTTCGAAAGAGTGTGGTTACTGGTACTGTATCTTAACCTGTATGCCTCAAGTTGATGGACGCTGGGCAGCACATCGTAGGGCACGTTCCTATCGTGCGTGACTGACGAGGCTATGCTTTGATATAGGTGATGGTTACCACTTAACATCACTTGTTACATCAGCTCGTTGTACAAAAAAATAAAAATTATACTATACTAAACTGTACTCCACTAGCCATCACTACATATAACTCTTGAAAAGAGCGTTAACAAATCTGAGGTTCTCGGTGTCACTATACATACTTGCACGTAAAAAAATTTATTCTAAGATAAAAATCAATATTACAGCAAAATTTAATACTGAGAACTAGCTCACTACTTTTACTATGGTAAGCGAGCGCACACTCAAACACAGTAGGCAAAGGTACCATTTATTCGGTATAGTTTTCAAAGATGTTAAAATGTGCGAGCAAGAGGTTGCTTCACGGTCGTCATAAGGCTTCCGAGGTCAGTTTCCCTGTGCGAGGTACAATATGCTTGACTTGAAGTCAAAACTTCAAGTCAAGCATATTGTACCTCGCGCACTCGCACGGTTTCCGAGGTCAGTTTCCATGTGCGAGGTACAATATGCTTGACTTGAAGTCAAAACTTCAAGTCAAGCATATTGTACCTCGCGCACTCGCACGGCTTCCGAGGTCAGTTTCCCTGTGCGAGGTACAATATGCTTGACTTGAAGTCAAAACTTCAAGTCAAGCATATTGTACCTCGCGCACTCGCACGGCTTCCGAGGTCAGTTTCCCTGTGCGAGGTACAATATGCTTGACTTGAAGTCAAAACTTCAAGTCAAGCATATTGTACCTCGCACAGGGAAACTGACCTTGGAAGCCTTATGACGACCGTATTAGACCGAAGCATATTGGAACATTTCGCAATTTTTTCAGGGTCATCCTGACAGTATGAAAGTTCAAGAGAAGCGTGTGACTAAGTCCGAGCTGGAGTCTATTCTGAACGTGTTGGACGCAGAGTCGGATCGCATTCTCGAGGGCTGCAGCGTTGGCGGGCCGGTTCTCTACGGCGGCATGCAGGTCGACTACGAAGACCAACCTGAAGATGATGAAGACAACGAAAACAAACTTATTAAGGTAAATCTGAAAGTTTGAGTAGCGTCAGTAATCAACAAAGTGAAGAGAAATCAGCTAGCGTGGTATTGACATGTTATGCGGAGAAATGAAGATCATTGATGGCTCTAAAGATAGAGGCAGGCCTAAGAATAGATGGATTGTTTGAAAAGTTAAATTATAACATTGTTGTTCAGACTTATTAGGATTTCATTCAGAATTATTCACGTAACATTAATTCTGTAGTAAATTTTCCAAATACCTTTCAGAAGGAGAGCAATCCTCTTATGTCCGAGGATATGCTGGCTGAGCATCTTATGAAGCTACTGGAAAAGCTGATCGACACAGACACACTAGAGTGCCTCGGCTGGCCTAACGAACCTGTAGATGTGGTGAGTAACAATGTTTAAGACAACGCAAAGTGGTTGATGTGAAGTTGTTGTGGTTGGTTGTAGCTCTGCCATTAGCCATCGCTTGAGTGAGCTACTAGGGCCTAGTAGCCTAGGCCTAGTAAGCCAAGTAACTAGGATTACTAACTACTGTAACTGTCATGTTGTTCAAAATAGTGTTTTCTGTAAAATTCTCCGTTTCTCTCTTAACAGATGCTAGAGAAAGTGATAGAACAGTGCGGCGCTAAGCCTGCCGACCGCAGCAAGTGGGCGCGAGTGCAGCGTCTACGCGAAAACGCAAAGCATTTGTTCGTGCACGTTGTTGACGACAAAAACGTCGCCAAGATGCTTGATACGCATACCATCGACCAGATCGTCAAGCATATACTCAACCAGTTCATGGAAGAGAAAGAGGGAGATAACGCCGAAGAAATCGTAGGTGCGTAAGGAAGACGAGGAAAATGGCAAGAACGTAGCTTGACACGCATACCGTCCGAAAAGATCTTCAAGAATAAAATCGGCCAGTTCACGGTAAAAAGATCGCAGAAAATCGTGGGGGTATCGTTATTCAATAAGAGGAGTGTATCTTCCTTATTACCTCAATTTTTTTTGGTAAATGTTGTGTATCATGTTATTATTTACCAATATTATACATATTTTTATTAAACCTCAATTTAAAAATAGAGGTTTACAGAAAGAACAAAGTGCACTTATAAAATGACTGTAAAAATATGAATAATCATGTTATGGATTAATTATTATGTTTTAATAATTTTATATGATGTATTAACCGCACGTTAGGGGTTATTACTGAGACTTTTATAATATACTTACTAAGAGATATGTAATCCATCCCCATATCTTGGGGAAGGACGTGGGTTCCACCTAGTTGGTAACTTTTGGAATATTTCAAATATATTTTCTAAGAACTTATTAGCTTTAAGGGTACCGGTTTTGTCATCGATAAATATACTAATATATATTTGTGATAACTTATTTCTATTCTGTGGTGATGGTCCAATTGGTACACTTTTGTCTATATGTATTTACGATTTAGTGCCTGTTTCACGATCTCGAGTAACTTTGTCACAAAAATACTGCCGTCTTTCTTTTGCCCAGTCTAAAGTAGAGACGGAAATATTATATTACTTATATTATACGGGCCTCTTAGGGCGCACTTGGAATCCTTTCACCACACTGTTTCGGAGGAAACTAATGACACGACAAGAGAAAGTGAAGAGACGGAAATATTTTTACGTTACTCAAGAGATGGTGAAATAGGCACTAAGTCATATAAAGGCTCTGCCAAAGGTGTGGTACCTATACCTGCTTGTAAAAGCGTGAATAAAAGGTCGCAAGTCGTTGTTAACGGATATCACACGCATCACTTGATACACGTATATGTAGTAGTGGTAGTGCGTCACTTTATGTAGATACAATATCAATAATAGTGGATGATACAATATTGTGTCTGTGGGAGTGCCCCACAATGTTTGAATGATCAGTTGTTATTTTCTTGTTGCGCCTTCGTTATGTGAGTGGCAGCTCGTTGGGAGTTCTTGCATTTCGATTTATGCATTATATTTTAATAAGATTTATAATTATGTTAGAAGAATTAAGTCTTACAAACTTATCAACAAGAAAAGAATACAATTATAAACAAAAACCTTTCTGGTATTTATATACTGTTAATCTATTTTATGTAAGCTATTTACAATTTGAAGAATTAAACAAAAAAAATGTTTAAATATTTTTCAATAAGTTAGAGTAAACTGGACTGTTGCATATCTATATTTTTATTAAGTGGGCACAGAATAAATAAATATATCTGAAAGAATAAAAATATCTTATTGTACGTTTTATAGCATAAAGAAAAAATCCTGTCTGTATCGAGCACACACTTGTTAAGGACGAAGAATAAAGATTTATGGGACATTACGGATAAAGATTTGTGGGAACAAATATCGCGGTTAGCCTTAGTATCGTATGCGTGGTCCTCCCTATGGTCGGCCCTCATACACGTCAACCCAGGGAGAGCTTGCACTCTCTTTTAACTGCGTTTCCCCTAAAGTTTGCAATAATTGTAAAAAAACATAAATAAAAAAAAAACAGAAATCAGTACCCCAAGTCTGAGTTTTGTTTTTAGTTTTTCGTAACGTCAAGCCTTTTGGCAATACGAAAAAGAAAAAGAAAACTTATGAGTTAGGGGCCTGGATTATATTTGCATAAAATATTCGTCTGCAGTGTTGGTAAGTGAATACAGGTGAGATTAGTTTTCTGCAATTTTGGGAAGCAACAGTTCTACCCATATCCTTGGAAGCAACATAAAGTAGCTTTTCGTTTGAGATGTAGCCAGTGGCGTAGCTAGGTGGACACGGGGGGTGCATAGAGAAAGAATCGGGCCCTCACCCCTCTTTCCACAAAGCTTGAACTTATATTGGCCATAATAAATCATGAAAAAAATAAATGTAAGCAGCTCAAGGTTTTCTAGCATCGGGAGCTGGCTCTCTCTTATCAAAGCTTAGGTTAGAGGGCCCCCTGAGCTCCGGAGCCCTGGTTGACGTTATTGTGAACTTAACAAATAAATAAAATAATGAGCAGGAACACCTTTTGGCGCTGTTATACGACGGAAGACAGTACCTACTTTACATTGTTAAAAACTGAAACGGACGAGGTAGTATGGTGCTATGGGCTTTGGCCTGTACCTTACATTACAGTAATAAAAAATATCTGTATAATTTTTTTAAATCTTTTTGTTCGTAATGTACACTTGTTAATTGTTGAATTTTATTTAGTGTAGTAGTGTACCTAGTACCGTGGAAACTATAGAAAGTAATAAAATGTCTCAAGTTCCTCTTATCGTGAGGCTCTTAGCTTCTTCCGTGTCTGTTGCCAACAGGGCTGGGAAAATAGTACGCGATGTAATGAGTAAAGGAGAACTTGGTATTATTGAGAAGGTAGGTACCTATTTTAAGGATTAAACTTTCACATTTTATTCAATTCTCGTATATGTGTGTGTTATGTCTATCTTTGTACGGCATGATGTAACATACAGATATTGATAATGGTGTTTAGACAGTTTCTAAATATGTAGTACCTATACCTACTTTGTTTCAGGGCAAAGATGACTATCAAACAGAGGCTGATAGGTCAGCTCAAAGATGCATTATTGCATCACTTGCTGCTCAGTATCCCAATGTGAACATTATAGGTGAAGAAGATAATCCAGAAAATGAGGTTAGCTGAATTTCAATATTATAGCTATAAGTAGTAACAAAACAACTCACATTCATTTGATTTTCTTACTGTTTAGGGAGATGTGCCCAGTGATTGGATTGTTGTGGAGGCTGATAAAGAAGTGCTCTCACTTAAATGTCCTCAAAGTCTTATGAGTGTCAAGGCAGAAGATATTGTAGTGTGGGTTGACCCTTTGGATGGTACTTCTGAATACACTCAAGGTTTGTACCTACCTAAGCTCTACATTATTTTGACAGACACCTGTTGTGTTTCAATACCTATTTGTCTGTTCTTTTTTGCATCTAATCTTCTACACAGAATAAATCTTTACTTTTGTTAAAATTACTGGTGTTATGGTAATATTTATTTTTATAGAGCTGTGTCCAATTCTAGGTGCCCTAATGTTGAAGAGAAATCCATGGGAAAGATGGAAAATGTATATAACTCATCCGTTTATTAGTATGAAGTGGTATTTAAGCTTACTCCAATCACATTATGGTAAATTAATGTAAGATCATACAAAGTAGACAATTGACTAAACCTTTGTATTGGTGGCATACTAACAGGTGTATATTAATTACAAACAGGTAGGTATATTTCTCATAATTAATTTAGATATCATTTCATGAGGTTTTCCATAGAGCAACAAGTACCAAAGTCAAATGGATATCTGTCCATTCTGCTCTATCACAGCATCATACAATAACTTCTTTAGATACTGGAAAGCTGGACTTAAGACTTTATTATTGTTCTTACTTAGGTACTTTTATTTTATTCCTACACTAGCGGCCTGTCCCAGCTTCGCATGGGTGGTCATAAATTTTTTGAACATTTTAGGATAAACTTAGACCGTGGGTTCGAGCCTCGCATCTACTTATTTCATACATTTGCACGCGCTTCTCCTTGAGTGAGTGAAATCGCACCCCGCGCGTGAACCGTGGTCCCGTAAACATTTTTAATTTCGTCATATCTTTTGAATGGAATGTCCGATTTGAAAAATTTAAGAAGTAATCTATAGGTATTGAAACCGTCTTAATTATGAAAAGATTTATTTGGATAAGGATTAATACCAAGGTACAAATAAAGACCCTTTTCTAGCGGAGGCATTTCAATTAATTTTTTATAATAAAAGAACACTTATTGTGACATAACTATAATAGTTAGACATATGCTGTCGCGACATTTTTTGTAGATGATAACGTGTTCTACAAAATCGTAGTACATTATTTTGTTCTATCTTCAATAGTTTTCGCAGCGCACGCGATGTAAGGTTTTTTGTTTTCCACCTTGGGTTACATTATTGAAGTTTTAGTAAGGATCCCTGATTTTTTTGAAAATATAATATAGCCTATGTTACTCAGGGATAATGTAGCATTCTAATGGTGAAAGAATTTTTGAAATCGGACCAGTAGTTTTTGAGCCTATTCGTTACATACAAAAATACAAAAATACAAAGTTTACCTCTTTATAATATTAGTGTAGATGTAGACTAGATCTCCTGGGTTTAAACACTTATTAGCATGATGCATGCTGTGTTGATGTTCAGTTTCAAATGTTGAATTGATTATTGTTTTTATTTGAACATATAATTGTTTTAGGGTTCCTTGAACATGTTACTGTTTTGATTGGAATATCTGTAAATGAAAAGCCAGTAGCAGGAGTCATCCACCAGCCTTACTTCAAGACCATTGGAGATGAGAAGAAGTTGGGTAGAACAATATGGGGGTTGCAAGGAGCTGGTATTGGAGGCTTCACTTTAGCCCCACCCCCAGACTCTCTAGTAATTACCACCACTAGGAGCCACTCCAACCCAGTGGTGGAAGAGGCTCTGCAAGCCATGAATGCATCCCAAATTATGAGAGTTGGTGGAGCAGGTTACAAAGTATGTGTCATGTTTGTTTTTATCATTTCTATAGCTGGATCATTATCTATTTACGTAATGCGATACCTATCTATGTGTTTTAATAGATTAGAAATTTTGTTGATAAGCACTAAAAAACAGTAAACAGTCAAAGTCACAGTAACAGTAAAATTGAATGCTTATAATAATTTATTTATTTAAAAATAGTATAATAGTAATACTAATAGTATAATTCTTTGCTCTAGGTACTGCAACTATTGGAGGGAAAAGCGTCAATATATTTGTTTGCAAGCCCTGGTTGCAAGAAATGGGATACTTGTGCACCAGAAGCAGTTCTGTCGGCGGCAGGCGGCAAGCTCACCGATGTTATTGGAAACTGCTACAAGTATGGAGCCAATGAACCAAAACCTAACAAGACAGGAGTCCTAGCCGCCGTCAATGATAAACTACATGGTTATGCTCTCAATAGATTACCACAAGAGCTAAAAGACACACTAGCTAATAAGTAATTGTTATAACTAGGGATGACTAATGTAAATAAAATGAATATTTGTTTCATAAAATGTTTTATTTAACAATAATTTATCAACCTCGTAAAAAACAAAATTTTGGAAATCCAAATAAAATAGGTACTGTTTATTGTACTATGGCAGTTAAAGCTTGCTTTTCACATGACTTTTTAGTATTGTTCTCAATTCTCGCCTGAGAATTTTCCCAGACGCATTTTTAGGTATTTCCGTAATAAATATAACGCCGCCACGTAAATGCTTCGCTGGCGATACCTGAAACAAAGATCATTTTTTTTATACAACTAACCGATGGAACAAGCAGATGGCCCACCTGATGTTAAGTGGTAACCATCACCTATAACAAAGCATTGCTTCGTAAGTCACGCACGATAGGAACGTGCCGTGCAGATGATAAGTCTCATGCGCCTGTAATTACATCGACAACCACGCTCTTCAAACCGAAACACAGCGTTGCTGCTTGGCGGCAGAAAAAGGCGTGGTG
The DNA here is from genome assembly GCA_932294275.1 of Chloroclysta siterata. Taxonomy (NCBI): domain Eukaryota; kingdom Metazoa; phylum Arthropoda; class Insecta; order Lepidoptera; family Geometridae; genus Chloroclysta; species Chloroclysta siterata. Next base: position 5,470,393 of record OW028590.1, read on the forward strand.
GTAGTACTACCCCGAACGAGCCCTTCACAAAGAGCTCTACTACTCGTAAAATATAATAGATTTTAAAATAAAAATGTTGTGGTTTGACCTCCACACAAACTGAAAGATATTTTGATTCTTCCGGGAAGTACGTATCTTAATTGAATTTTGTACGTGCGTGACAGAATTCGAAACGAGTGAACGGTATGAAAAGCAAGGTCGAATAGCTCACGAAATCAGCAATTTAAATAACAATATGTTTATAAAATAACGTAATTACTCCACATAAATATAAGTTACCCGCGATTCCGATGCAAGGAGTTATTAGATCTATGCAGACAAGGAAAGGTTCTTTCCACAGAAATGTAAATGTTCTTTCTATTTTCCGCAGACGTATTATTGTCCGTTCTTAGGAAATCCTATCATTTGTGCCGACTTTTTAGCCACGACAACATGTAGGTAACATAAATATATAGGCTTGACGCGTTTTCTCGGTACACCGTTGCTCTGACACAGATCGGCTATTGCCTAAGAAGAAGCAATAGCGATAAAATGATCTTATTACCTTAGAAGCGATGAAGTCTACGAGTTCCTTCTCCGAGACGCTGGCTTGTGGCTGCTTAACAACGAAGGCGACAGGCAGCTCGCCCGCCATCTCGTCTGGCAGACCTACGACACCCGCCTCCGCCACTCCGCTATGTTGCAGTAACAACGCTTCCAGTTCCGCGGGGGCGACCTGGTAACAACATAATACTTCATCAAAAAAAATTACGAAGCTAAAGATTTTTTTTTTTTTTTGAGATATGGTAGCGGAAGCGTGTTCCATCGATATGACACGAACCGAAATAGGTTAGACATGTTCATCAAGTAAATTGTATAATGACACGTTATCACGTTATACTTTAGTATATAAGATACAACTTATGCAAAAATAAAGGTTAATCATTCAAGATGTGACTGTACGTTTTATTTCCTCCACGCCTCCGCCACGATATTATATTTTTCATATACACCACTTAAAATAAACCAAATTAACGCGAGCTAGCCTAGTGTAAGCGAAGAAAATAAAGGACAAGCGCTCGTGGCGTAGTTTGCTTGGTTGTTCTCTCATTCTTAACAGATCGATCAAGGTGTTCAGTAAAGTCATAATAATGTTGGGTAATCTCAATGGAATTTTTAATCAGAGACCTTTTTTTGGACAAGTCACATTAGGTTGGTCACTTTGGACTATCTAAAACACTCGGGACTCCAGTTAGCCATAATTTACTTTTGTAAGAAAGTTTGTATTTTCGACCTAACGATAAGAAAAATAAAGGGCATTATCAAGTTACCTGGAAACCTTTATACTTGATGAGCTCCTTCAGTCGATCGACAATGTAGAAGTATCCGTCTGTGTCGTAGTACCCTATGTCCCCGGTGCGTACGTAACCCTCATTGTCGATAAGCTCGTCACTTGCGGCTTGATCGCCCATATACCCTTTCATACGGAGCGGGGACTTAATCCAAAGCTCGCCTTCCTCATTCGGACCTAGTTTCTGTCCATTCTCTATGTGTACTACCTGTGGGTGGATGATATAAAGGATTTTTTTTTTTAAATTATGCTCATTATTATATTTTATTTTAGTCAGTTACATTAAGTTTTGTCTTACTCTTAAAGTACCTACGAGTACAAGCTTTCCTGAGTTTGGGACTTGATATGTTGTGTAAAATTACCACAAATATATTTTTTATCAAGGTGTTTTGTTTGTAAGTACCATAAATGGACAGCAGAAAATCAGCTAATGAACTGTATCAACGCTGCTGATCAATGATAGCACCTGCCAAATGGAATATAGGGCGTGCCGTACCACTTTAACATTAGGTGGGCCATCTGCTTGTACCTTCAGCAAGTAGTATTAAAAAAAAACTAGTGCTAGTAGCCTTCGTCAGTCGAATGATCTATCATCTCATTTGGTGAAAGTAACATATATTTTACTTTCTGTAAATACCTTAATTTTCATGCCCGGCGCGGGAGTGCCACACGAGCCCACTTTCTCCCCGCTTGTTAGATCCACACAACAAGCCATTGTTACTTCTGTAAGGCCATAACCCTGCTTTATGAAATCTATACCAGTCCTGTAAGTATATTAGTATATTTATAGGCTAATGAATGAATAGTTATTTAATGGATGTATTAAATAAATAATGTCACCTATTATTATTAAGTACATATAATTTAAAAAATATCTAAATACAGTTAAATTCATAATAGTCAATTGAGTTAGTATAGCCATAATACCAAATAATTAAATAATCCACTATAATACCCATACCAACCAATTAAAAAAAGCGCGTAATTTATGAATTAGGGCGAGGCGCGAATTTAATATTTTTACCACTTCTAAAATACTGAAACTTGCGAACACGGGGCACACCTATTTTTAGTGGGTTCCAGCATAACCAAAAATTCTTAATTAAGTTTAAAGCAACAGTTGCCCATTTCCTAGTAATCAATGCAATTATTTAATGAATTACGTATCTTTCTGATAACTTTACCTTTTAGAGACTGCCTTTTGTATTTCACTTGACAAAGGTGCGGCGCCGCACCAGACCTCGATGAGCGATGTGAGGTCATATTTCGATACTAAGGGGTGCTTCGCAAGGAACACTGCTAGTGGAGGCACCAGGGTAGTCATGTTTACCTGATAAATATTATTATTTTTCCCCTTTAAAATTATTCCCATTTTTTTTTATATTATATTCATAAAAAGAGCCTACCTTATAATTTTGAATAGTTTCCAAAAATTGCTGCTCCTCAAAACGAATTAAAAAAACAATTTTGATGTTCATAGCCATGACTGCAAAAGTGGTGATGAAACCATAGGCATGGAACCAGGGAATCAGGGACAGGCCTGTTACAATTCCATTACTCTTAGTTTCTTGTGAGCGTTGGAAATAATACCTGGAATGTAGATACAAAACATTGATTCTTACTAGGTATTTGGGGGTGAACTTTGTTCAGCATTAAAATAAAAAAATCAGCCCAAAAACGTAAGATTAGCATATAATTGTAATATGTATAGAATAGGGTAGTTGGCAAACCTTACAACCAATGGTGTAGCCATTGAGTAGAAAGCTATTGTCTATTGCAGGATTTTAAAGTGGTCTGAGTAATAAGGTGGATCTAATTCTAATGAATGGTGGGGGGAGTGATCTGCACTGACATCCAGTGGGGTGTATTATCCCCCTGCTAACCTCATCCCAGCCAGCCCAGCTCCATAAGTAGCAGAGTACGACTTTGGGTTGATGGCAGCAATGTTCTAGCATCCCCGATGGTGATGTGGGGGAGCAAGATTCGATCAGCTCTTGCAGGGGAATAAGGGGGATGTAGTAATAAAATTGTAAAAATCTTGACTAGTAAAGCACCTATGGATGCCATAAATAATTTGAATTCATAACTTACTTCATATGTGCAGCCAAAGTTAAGAAGTTAACATGAGTCAGCATTACTCCTTTGGGCAACCCAGTGGTCCCTGATGAACACATAACGGCTAAGGCATCCTCGGCTCCATTCACATCTTCTAGCTCAAAACTGTCCACATCAGCATGCTCTTTTATCAGCTCATTGAACATAAGCCCCGGGATAACCTCATAATCACCAAAAGTTATCACATGCTCTACAAAAGGCAGGTCCTTGCAGCAATCATGTACATTTTGGGCAGTGATTGGAGATGTGAATATTAACTTTGGCTTGGTAATGTTGAGTACATGGGTGATTTCACCTGGAACATACAAAACAATTCATACATGACAGGCCTCACAGCTTAGTTTGTAGTTGTACTGTAGGCCGTGGGTTTGATCCCCACAGAGAACAAACATTTGTGTGATGAACATAGATGGTTGTCCTCTATCTGGGTGTTATATAATATTATAAGTATGTATTTACAAAAAAAACATATATGTATTATATCAGCTATCTGGTTCCCATAGGACAAGCTTTGGCTTAGTATATCATAGTAATCATTCACAAGTCAGGGTGACCCACGAGTAGGTAAGGTAGTTCATGTTAATCTAGAACACTGGGTATATAAAGCCAACCAATGAATAGGTTTATCATTATTGTAATTTCAGTTATAAATATTAATAAATACTGTAGGTATAAGTATTTCTGTTAAATATTTTCCATGATTAGTAGTTTTTCTTACCAGGTGAATATGTAATGTTCAGAGTAGAGAGCACAGCTCCACAGTACATGACACCTAGAGAAGCAATCATAAACTCAAATCGATTTTCACTGCTTAATGTCACAAGATCTCCTCTCTTCAAACCCATTTTTTGCAGTTTTACAGCCAAATTGACACTGTTTTGTAAGATATACCTGTATGTAATAGATTCTCCTGTTTCAGCACTAATCTGAAATTGAAGGAAGTAAGAAAAGTGTGAAATTTTGTGTAGTGATGAAGTATTTCTTAAGTACTTGTAGATCATCAATAATTATACTTACAAGGGCAATATTATTTCCTCCATTTTTCAGTTGGTCAAACATAAATTTACCAAATGATAAGTGGGCTGGGATAGGCCGTTCCTCAGGGCCCGACACAACATTGTTATTTATTGAAATATACATATTTTATCACAATTCACTATGAAAGTTCCTTTAATACTTTATATGGCACTGCTGAATATAATTTAGGTAATCTTGGGAAGTATGCAATGCAAATATCTAATTGCTTGCTAATGCTAACTAGATAATCTTTCTTTGGTGGATTCTGGTGGTTGGTGGATTTAATAGATAGGTGGGTCGATATCTACGCTATCAACTTAGGTAGGTATAGGTATATGGAAATTATACCTACTGACTACTAATCCATAGTTATCTATCAGTTTTACATATTTTATCAGTTGTTTGTTTTATCCTACTTTGTAGGTTATTACTTTTTTACTCGAGAGTATAGTAAGTAGTACAGAGTCTGTACTACTTACTATACTACAGACGAATGACCAACACCAAGACCATCTCTTCTTCTTCTTTCCATTTATGGCTCCTGTCCGTCATTCGACAGACAATCTTGCCAGTGTCAAGTGATTTGTATTGAATCTTAGATCAAGAATCAGCACACCATCAAAAACTTTTGGTGGAGTGCTTGCTTCGCGTGTGATTGTAGTGAAATCTAAAAATAATGCTAATTTGGTCGCTTTTAGTGCCTTTTTTGTAGTTGCTCGTGCGCTAAATTGCATTTATAGCCACTGCCTGCTATTTTATAATAAAATGTGCAGTGTAGTGACGAACTTGTGATCGCTAACCTCTTTTCACTAACCGTCGCACAGTGGACGAACCGCTTGCTGGACGCCTTGGCTGGGCCTTCTCAACGAGAATTCACCAGGCTGGGCAGCTCCGCAACGAGGGGAGTCAATGCTGACGACAAGAAGCATCTAACGCGACCCCTACATACGAGCTAAACCCACCGCTACTCAGCAAAATGTCCGAGGGCGGCAATCCGCCCCGGAAGCCTCCGGATCCGCCCCAGTATGGGCAACCACCGGTAGGCACAATGCCACTACCACCATCAGCGCCTGTACCCCTGTTGGAAGACGTACAAGGCTTCAACACGGGCGGAACTGACGCTCCACCGCGAGTTGAAACCGACCGCCTTCCAAGCGAGAGAGCAGTGCAGCCAAGACGCCGAGGCTCTTCTGATGAAGAGCACGGAGACGAGAAACGGCTTAAAATTAAGCCGCACTCACCCCCGACGCCGCCTACTCCAAACACGCCCTCACCGCCGCCGCCAACAAGGATCCCCTTATTGGTAAGGTCAGTACGGTCTGCTCCGGCAAGACCATCCATGGGGCACTCTGACGTGATCCGGTTCCCGCAACCACCACGATCTCCATCTCCGCCAGATTCTCATCCGTCACATGATGGGGGCGAAGCGCTTGCCGCCCCTCATGACATGAATGCCCCTGTTTCAAAGGAGGCCAGTGACACATCAGACTATTCGGACTGTGAGCGCACGGATACAGCCTCACCACCGAACGTATCTACTCACGACTCAACGTCATACGTGGGTATCGAGTCGGTTTCTCCGCCGGTGCCAAACGCCGCCACCTCCTACGCTGCGGCGCTCGCTAGCTCATCGAGACCGGGCTCCGTCATTCCAGAGCCACCTAGCGAGGCCACGGCGCCTGCTGCCGCCCACCCGCCTGCAAGACAAGCTGCCGCCGCCCGCCCAGCTCCAGGACAACCCACCGCCGCCTGCCCAGCTCCAGGACAACCCGCCGCTGCTTACGTACCCTCTAGGCAACATGTCTATACCTACCCGCCCTCAGGGCATCCGGCTACCAACCCAGTTGCTACGGCCGCCCAGTCTCACCCTACGCCTCAATCAAAAGCATATCCGCCCTTTGTAGTGGAATGCCTCCCAAACTGGACGGCGCATTTTGCCACTCTAGCAAAAGAGCTAGGCCATGCACCCAACGCGCGTCCACTGGGTAAGGGGGTGCGCTTTATACCACGCTCTCAAGAAGAATACCGGATTGTGCAGCGCCACTTGGTGAAGGCCATGGAGACGGAACCAGAACTATCTTGGTTCTGTTATAGTATGACATCCGAGATACCCACAAAGGTGGCCATCCGAGGCCTTCCGGCAGATACCACTCCAGATGACATCCAAACCGCCTTCGAGGAACATGGCTTTCGCGTGCGGTTTGTCCGGCCCATCCCTCCTATTAGAGGCAGACCTGGCTGCCTCTTTCATGCTCAATTTGAACATCTCAACCAGGAAGAGCTTGCCCGACTGTACAGCATAAGGGAGCTGTTATATATGCCGGGCATTACCATAGAAGCCTGGCGGGGCGCAGCCGGTGGTGTAGCTCAGTGTCACCGATGTCAAGCTTTCGGACATGCCTCGAACAACTGCCACCGCCCGCTGCGTTGCGTACGCTGCGGGGGTAACCATCCAGCGGCCGACTGCCCCCGTCCTACAAGCGAAAAGCCGACGTGTGCCAACTGTGCCAAGCCGCACACGGCTAACGACCGTCGCTGCACTGTATTCCGGCGTGAGGCCCGAAAGCGGGGAGTCAAAACCCCCGGCCCGCGGCCTTCCCCTAACGTTCCTAGACAGCGAGAGCCCTCTCCGCCAGCTCGTCCAGACGGTCGGACAAGTGCGCCAGACCGAGCCCCAGTGTCAAAACAAGGGGCAACTCTTACTACTCTACGCACTCTACAATCTACAAGAACTCCAGCAAATCCCCCGACCGACCGTGGAGTTCCTTTGAAACAAAAAAGGAGAGGGGGAAGAAGAAAAAGACAGCCAGTGGCCTCTTCGACGCCACAACTGCCACCGACTACTACTGCCCAGCGAGAGCCGATGCTTCCTGAGCCACTACCGCCGCCGCAAACACCAACCCACGATGCGGCGCCCCCACCCTCCGCCCCTGAGATACACCTAGCATCTTCTGAAACTGCCAAAAGACTAGAACCTGTGCCCTTTTGTCTGCCGGAAGTAACGGCCTCCTACCGCCCTATGGTAGTACACTTCGCACCCACCGCCCACTCAACTACAGATGTACAACCCGACTTGCATTTAAGACATCTATCACAGAGAGAGGCTCAAGGCCGCCACCCACAACGTGACTGTGCGCTGGCACCTCCACCACAACAGACGGCGAGTGCCCCACTCGTGCCAACGCCTAGCGTGCCTATAGCAGCTAATAAAAAGGAGGGCAGCGCCGGGGACCCAATGCGAATCATGCTTGGGATCTTGGCGGATCTGCTCACCACCATCGTCGCTGGGGGAGACCTCAGAGATGCGGCGATGCGCGGACTGACCGCCATAAACGAACACCAGTATGGGTAGCCACAACCAACTACGGCTCCTATACTGGAATCCCGGAGGGATTAGGGATAAAATCTCGCCCCTCCGCCTACTCGCTCAGTCACAGAATGCGCATATTATTCTTCTCGGCGAGACTAAGCTTAATTCCTACCAAGAGCTCCGACTGCCCAACTACTTTTGCTACCGCCGCGATGAGGTTTCCCCGAGGAACATAGCCTACAGAGGTACTGCAGTTCTAGTCAGGCGAGATATCGTGCACGACGAGTTAGAACCAACACCGTTCCAAACCCTGCGGGCAAAAGGTGTGCTCATTAACGTGGACGGAAGGGAGCTGCGTATTTTTGCTGGCTATCGTCCACCAGGAACCCACTACGCACGCTGCGATACCGCTGCGATCCTCGACAGCGCCAAGCCCACGCTACTAGCTGGCGACTTCAATGCAAAGCACAGAGCATGGGGATCTCGTACCATAAACCCGGCTGGACGACAAATGTTTGACGACGCAGAGGCCAATGGTTTTGAGGTGTTGGGGCCTGATGCCCCCACACACGTGCCGACACAAACAGACCATGCCGCTGACGTACTAGATGTCGTAATACACAAAAACCTCCACTGCCCAGTCCACATTGAAGTACTTTACGACATGGACACTCAGCACCTACCCATACTTGTCACCCTGGCCCTTACTGCTAATTTCACCACCCCGCGGCCTCTGAAAGAAAGGACAGACTGGGTACAGTACGAGAAGGAGCTTGAAGACCTCACTGCCGGCAGAGTGACCACTCCCGAAGAAGTTGAAGCCACCGCATCCTATATCTTGAGCAGGATGACGGAAGCTAAAGCCAAGGCATCAAAACCCTCAAGACCAAGACCACCACGCCGCGACGAACTCCCACAAAGAATAAAAGACCAGCTGAGGAAAAAAAGAGCGGCGCTTCGTCTTTGGGCCCGTACTCGCTGTCCCAGAGTAAAGACAGCACTCAACAAGCTCTCTTTTGAAGTCGCTGAGGCGGTAGAAACCTGGCGCGGCATTTCCTGGGAGATCAGGATTGATGAAGCCGCAGATAATGACACCAACCTACACGCATTAAATCGTCAGCTAACAAGGACTCCGATCCCCACTTACCCGCTGCTGGATGCACAGGGCCAGAGGAGATTTGCACCATCTGATCGAGCTGAAATACTGGCAGCCCATTTGGAGACTCAATTTAGTCCACACCCCATTGCAACTGACTGCCCAGATGTTGCTGTCCATCATGCCCTCGTTGAAGCAACGGTCAAAGACTTCTTGTCGCAACCGACACCGCCACTCAACGGGGAGGCCTTCATTTCACCAGCTGAAATACGGAAGGCAGTCCTCCGCCTACCAAGACGAAAAGCACCTGGTTGTGATGGGCTGCAAAACTCAGCACTTCGGCATCTCCCACGTAGAGGCATAGCGGTACTGTCCATGCTATTTAATGGCATCCTACGGACCGGTCACTTTCCGAACATCTGGAAAATGGGCAAAGTCACAATGCTCCCGAAGCCGGGCAAGGACAGGCGCCTACCCGCTAGCTACCGACCCATCACTCTTCTTTCTACAACGGCGAAGCTCTTCGAACGCTTACTACTGCGTAGACTGGCGCCATGCATCGAACCCCGGCCCGAACAGTTCGGATTCCGAAGCCAGCACTCCACAACCCTCCAACTAACACGCATCTTACACCATCTCTCCCACGAACAAAACAGCGGCCGCTCCACTGTCGGAGTTTTTCTCGACGTTGAAAAGGCTTTTGATCGTGTCTGGCATGTGGGCCTTATCCTGAAACTCATTGGATCCAGCACTCCACCTGGTATCATCCAGACTGTGGCGTCTTTCCTCCGAGACCGGAGCTTCTACGTGTCAGTTGAGCAGTCTGACTCAATGCCGCGACCTATCACCGCCGGGGTTCCTCAGGGCAGCTGTCTCTCACCAGCTCTGTACGCACTCTACACAGACGACATCCCGACCCTGAAGGGCAGTCTCGGACCCGGAGAGAAGGATGTCACACTAGCACTTTTCGCAGATGACAGCGCCTTCTTTGCATCCTCCACAAACCCAGACAGAGCCGCCCGCCGCATGCAACGCCTGCTAGATCTCCTGCCGACATGGTTAGACAAATGGAGAATCGCGGTCAACGTTGAAAAGACAGCTGCGATCCTTGTCTCCCGCCGGCGAATCGTGCTTTCGACGCTCAAGCTGCGAGGTATGGAGATAGAGTGGAAAACTGCCGTCCGATACCTTGGCATCGAAATCGACAGATCGCTGACAATGAGTGCTCAGGTTGAGCGCGCGATACGCCAAACGCGTGCTGCTCGAGCGATGCTCCGACCAGTCCTATCGTCAAGTTTGCCACTTAGGACAAAAGTTGGAGTCTACAAGACATACATCCGCTCCCGACTCACATATGCAGCGCCGGCATGGTACGCGCTATGTTCTGCCACAAACCGGAAGAGGCTCCAAGCACAGCAAAACATCGCCTTACGCGTCTGCACAGGAGCGGGGAGATACGTAAGAAACGACGTGATCGCTCGAGATGTGCAGATACCCAGCGTTGAGAAGGCCGTGGCAATGCTGGCGCGACGAATGTTCGACTGCGCCGACAATTGCCACCATGCTCATCTCAACGCAATTGCTCCCCTGCACACCCGACCACCAGACACTCAGACACCCTGGCGGCCACTGCCCCGCGAACTCCTGGGCACACCCGAACCCTCGTGAGGCGATGTTGGAGTGAAAATCACGTGACATCAAGAAGCCACCTCCATATGAAGCCACCGCTGGTCATGAAGGCCACCGAAAAGCCACCGAAAGGCCTAACAAAATATGGCGCTCGGGGCAAAGTCAAATGACTCGTGAGTCGAAGCTCACGAAGTTGAAGCCAGAAAAAAGAACGAACGTTCGATTCTTACCGCATTTCCTAACCAAGAGGGTTGAATGAATGAAGGAAGTGTTGACGACTCACTCAGGATCAAGAATACAATAGATAGAGCATCAAATAATAATACCAAGAGTAAGAGAGACGCAATAATACAAATTATACCTATGAGTGAGAGAAATATAAAATAAATGTTTTGTCCCTTTCTGCGTATACGTTTTTGATTGTTTAGCACCAAGTTTGGTGCTAAACAAACCGCTTGGTGCTTGTGAGTTTACAGGTGTTTAGTGCCAAAGTTCTTTGAAAATAGTGTGTGCCTAGGTCCCAGTATACGTAGAGTTAAGTTTATAATGTGGTGCATTGTAGTATTTTAGGCTGTGATAATGATACAGCTCGGAAAACTGAAAATTAAGCTTCCTTCGGTAAGTAGCACTTTTATGTTCTATTTGTCAATTAAACTATAAAACGGAGAATGCACAGTGTCCACAATTAATCATTTAACGGTTGTGTTTACTTTCTATCGCATATCATAGTAGATTTCTAGAATTTAATTATTTTGTAAAATTGAGTATAGGTTACTATAAACCACACAAATGACATGGCTATTCAAACCGATACAGTTCTATAGAAACATAATTTGGCTGGGTTATACGATCTTTCGGGCTGCCAACAAAAACAAAATCTATTTGCCAAAAATGTTGGGAAACGAACAACTTTAGGGTGGATTCGACTCTGATATGTTAGGATAAGTTCAAATACACACAATAATCTAGAAAACAAATGACAATGTCGCAACTTATTATTACCTTATTCAAAGAAATAAGGTTTGTTTGACTTAAGTACATAATGAAAAAAAATATAATATAGGTATAGGTAGTAGGTACATATATTTTAATTTCATTTAATTTATTTTTTAGCTTTGCGTTACATTTTAATAATTTAAGTCTCCTCACGATTTTCATATGAGAAGTTGGTAGTTATTTTATGTCTGAGACCACCATCGCGTAATATGATTAAATACCTACATATTATGCCTAATAATAACATGTTTGTTTTACAGATTTCCCAAAGATGCAACTACTTTGGGCTGGTGGGTTAAAGCTACGGGTTACCAAGCTCCAGGTCACCAAGCTCCAAAATCAAAATCAAAACGGTCTTTATTCAGTACAATCACAAGGATCTCTTTGAAACGTCTTAAATTGGTACTAGGTGAATGTACCGCCAGTTCCTCGCGCGCGACCAAAGCCTAGAAGAACAGGCAAGAAACTTACGGACTAAAAAACTTTTGGGCTATTTCAACATAAAAGGTATCTCCGCTTTTTTTTCTGGATATAAAAAGTATGTTCAAAAATCATGCTTTAAAAAGTGAGAATTAAGAAAATATTCTCATCTGAAATTGTTATGTACAAACTATTAAATATTTATCGTCTAATAAATAAATACGTACTTACACGTGATATATTTTAATGTATTTATGACATATTCATAAATACATTAATGTTCTGAGGATAGCTGTATTCATAATGCCATCACTTCGCGCTTCAGGGCAAAGTGGTGGCATTGCTCAGGCTTATGGTCAGCTCTAGCATAAGCTGGCTTCCTCCTGTTAAGATGTATTGTTTATACCTACTTAATTTAAAATTGAAGCACGCGTTATAAATTAACCTTTTGAATTACGGTTTCTGATGAGTAGGGATGTAGAATAAATAAATCAATGATAAATAAATAAATTGTTTTTTATTCATAAAAATTTTACCTAGCTGGTGCAGTAACATAGTTAAACTATTGGTAGGTGGTAGAATGTGAAGAATAGCACCACTAGCTCTGTCCCCCTCACTAGGAAAATCCAGGACTCTAGCTCGCGGGGCCTAGTTTTCTGATGTCAATGTCTAAAATGCCAGCTTAGTGCCAGTTCGCCCTGTTTTTTTTATTTTATTTTTTATAAATATTGGTGGACGCTCCACACAGCACTATATAGCCCCAAAATAAGCCAAATCACAACCACCCAGTCAGAGAACAAACGTCTAGTATCACATCATACAAATGTTTGTTCTCGGTAGGATTGAACCCACGGCCTACGGCGCAGAAGGCTACCAACTGAGCTGTGTAGGCTTTTTTCTAGCTCATTCCTTAGAAGATATTAAAATGGCGTAACCTAGAGGAGGGTACAAACTATTAAACTGCAGAAACTAGCTTTAATTAAACATAATTAAACAAACAACTGGAGCCGCGGCGACATCATAGCTTATGCTTGGTTGGGTGAAAATAGTAAGATGTGGCAACCCATAAATTGTATGTACTTGTTGTCCGTCTTGCTCGGGTATACGCTCGTAGGCAATCTATAGTATTATAAATCTATGTATTGAATGAATACTTTTTAATCAAGTCAGTCCATAGTCAAGTCGGCCGTCATTTGTTTTGAAGAAAATGGTGGCGGTTTTCTTCAAAACATTCGAAACATTTTCAGTCAAATCAGGATATGGATATCACATAATACACTTTCATTCGAAATGCTTACACTTTTTGCTAAGACCTCAAGTAATGTTGGTTAAAATACCACCGAAATTACTCAACACAACTCAAAATAACACTAGAAAAACTATTAAAATGAAAAAGCTATGTTGCTTCCCAAAATGCCAGAAAACGAATCCGGTCCGCATTCGTTTTCTTTCCGATTCGATCCGGATGACCATCTCAAAAGTGGCGGTTCTACCACACAACACACTAGCCAAATCTGCCAATCTTGACATTAAAAATGCCAAAAACATTCCCTATTATTTTATTTCTTAAGGAAAACAAACAGTACTTATTAAAGTCTCTGTAGTAATTAACAATATAAAGCTATTGCCCATTATAACGTTTTTGCATAGTGAGACTAAAGAGAGCTTAGTTGTTAAATAAAAATTAAACATACTAAACACTGAAAAACTAAGGATAAAATAAAGTTTCTTTTAGAAGAAACAGAGAACCTAGGGTGACTCATCAAACCAGCGCTTCGTTAGGTTATCCTTAATTTTTAGTGCTTTAGAAGCAAAAAGATCTAGTTCGGGGATGTCAACCAAGTTGTTAAGGGGCTGACAACTATCAAACAACTTCTCGCTCGCACATTTCGACATGTTGAAAGATTTAATCACTAAACCCTATTATTTTCTACTCTTTTTGGTTTTAAGCTGTACATAGGTTTGAGTAGGAAAAAATGTATCGATCAAAATGATTTTTTAAAATTTTTAAGATTTTTACAAAACTGTGTGCAATGTGATTGCACACAAAATGGTTGAACGCGATTTTTCGAAAATGGGTTTAGTGGTTTTATATCTTTCAACATATCACACAGTTTAGTAAAAAAATCATTTTTTATCACATCAATTCGAAAGGAGATAGTTTGCTCTTCGAAAACAGGCAGCAAAATAGCACTTTGATCCCAAGGGCGGTAATGTGATTTGAATTTGGAATGTGCTTATTGAGTAAAAGTTCTAATCACCAAAGAGATCACGAACAGTGTATGAACAAGCAGGCTTTATAATTAAAAAAAAGCGCCTGAACTAAATAAAAATAAACAAAAACACGTGAAACGCGCATTCCAGCTTTGTTCATAATTGTTTACTCAAATTCAGATTTTACTTAGTTTTATGAAAATAAATAAAATTACAATGAATACATTATTGTGACTATGAGACTATGTGACAATGTGACAATGTGACAATGTGACAATGTGACTATGTGACTTCGTGACTTTGTGACTTCGTGACTTCGTGACTTCGTGACTTCGTGACTTCGTGACTTCGTGACTTTGTGACTTTGGGACTTTGGGACTTTGTGACTTTGTGACTTTGTGACTTTGTGACTTTGTGACTTTGTGACTTTGTGACTTTGTGACTTTGTGACTTTGTGACTTTGTGACTTTGTGACTTTGTGACTTTGTGACTTTGTGACTTTGTGACTTTGTGACTTTGTGACTTTGTGACTTTGTGAATTTGTGACTTTGTGACTTTGTGACTTTGTGACTTTGTGACAATGTGACTATGTGACTTCGTGACTTTGTGACTTCGTGACTTCGTGACTTTGGGACTTTGGGACTTTGTGACTTTGTGACTTTGTGACTTTTTGACTTTGTGACTTTGTGACTTTGTGACTTTGTGACTTTGTGACTTTGTGACTTTGTGACTTTGTGACTTTGTGACTTTGTGACTTTGTGACTTTGTGACTTTGTGACTTTGTGACTTTGTGACTTTGTGACTTTGTGACTTTGTGACTTTGTGACTTTGTGACTTTGTGACTTTGTGACAATGTGACTTTGTGACTTTGTGACTTTGTGACTTTGTGACTTTGTGACTTTGTGACAATGTGACTATGTGACTTCGTGACTTCGTGACTTCGTGACTTCGTGACTTCGTGACTTCGTGACTTCGTGACTTCGTGACTTCGTGACTTTGTGACTTTGGGACTTTGGGACTTTGTGACTTTGTGACTTTGTGACTTTTTGACTTTGTGACTTTGTGACTTTGTGACTTTGTGACTTTGTGACTTTGCGACTTTGCGACTTTGTGACTTTGTGACTTTGTGACTTTGTGAATTTGTGACTTTGTGACTTTGTGACTTTGTGACTTTGTGACTTAGTGACTTTGTGACTTTGTGACTTTGTGACTTTGTGACTTTGTGACTTTGTGACTTTGTGACTTTGTGACTTTGTGACTTCGTGACTATGATTATTCATAAGTTGCACTAAGCTATTTTCTCATAGAGGGTGATAAAAAGTAGAGTGTCCACCTCGGGAGCAACACTATTTTAAGCTCGAGTGAAGTACTTTGAATCCCTCGCTACGCTTAGGATTCTACTTACTCTAGAATCCTTCGCTCCGCTCTGGATTCAAAAAACACTCTCGCCATAAAAATAGTTGTTTGCTCCCTTGGTAAACAATCTACTATTTCATTGCTCATACTCGGAAAGTAGGTCTGAAGTTGCCTGAGGAGCGGGTTGAAAGTAATACTTCCAGCCCTAGGGAGAATCGTTTTCAACTGACAGCTGTCAAATTATTAAAAAAAAACTATTTCTATTATCACATTTCCTAGGAAAATAAACAAACCTCTTTGGTTTACGAATGTCAACAGTATGACTTCTGTTGGCACTCTTAAACAAAAGAGGTTTATTACCCTTTGGTAATAAACCTCTTTTGTTTAAGAGTGAGATAAGTACATAATCAACCAAGTTAGTAAAAACTGTAATGGATTTTTTTATAGGTTTTTTTAGGTTTTATAATTTTTATTATAACCCTTTATTCTCTTATTAAAAAAATCTTTAATTTACACAAAACATGTAATTTTAACCTATTTCGTAAATATAATTTAAGTATCAACAAGCATCCATAACATCAAATGTCATCGAACATAAAAATTCTGATTAGAATGCGGCATGGACTTTAACCCTTTTCGATCCAACTTAAAAACTCCTTGGTGCAGCATGGATTGGATCTACTCTTAGAGCAACACGGGCCACCGGCGGACCGGAGGGGAGTAGCCTTAGCAGGCATTCCCCTCTGTCAAAGTACAAGTCCACGCGGTCCTAGACGTACAATAAAACTAGTTGCAGCCGCACTGCTCACTAGACTAAATCTAGTTGCGGGACAGAATCAATGTCCTTTAAAAAATGTCGAATTGTTCTGTTTTATGCTGCAAAAAGACATCTGCCACGTCAAATTTACAAAAAGATGGCGTTACCTTTCATATGTAAGTAATTTTTAATCACATTATTACTTTAAACTTCTTTTAAACTTAAAAATCACAATATTATCGGTCGTGTTGTTTCCGATTTGTTAACAAACACAGGCCGCTCGCCTTCATACAATAAGCGGATCGGTCGAGCGACTGATCCGAGACATTTCCAGAGACATGAGACATTTGCGTATCGACAGTTGTTACAACTACGGCTGTAAGCAAATTGTCAGTGTCACCTCATACTGTTAGGACACAGAATGTATCTATGTGTGCATGAAATTGTTAGTGTATTTTTAATTAGGTATGTGTGAGTTTCGTAGTGACAGACGATTATTTTTGTGTGGGAATTAGAGAAAGTGTGCGTAACACAAATTTCCCCCCGCAAAAAATGGCAGACAGTTTTGTATCGGTAATAAACGCTACGGCCACTCCCCTCCGTGTTGCTCTATGGATCTACTACAATTCACTCATTTTTTATTTAGCTAATTCATGTTTTTATTTTTACTTTCCTTGTATTCGTAATGAAAAGCACAGTGTTTACCACGGGTTAAAGACTTATTTAGTCCCTCGAACTATTGGCGCCCTCGCTGTGCTCGGGCGCCAAACCCCGTCTCGGGACTAAATAAGTTACTTTCACCCCTAGGACTCAGACAAAATAAAAAAGTATTTTATTTTGTCTGAGCCCTAGGATAACAATGTACTAATTCGATGCTAGCGTACCTCCATTAGCTCTTGTCTATATCTAAAAACATAGTTTCACTTAGCTAAATGACACACACAATCATGAGCAGCAGTAGGTATGTTTTAAGAACAAGTACCTACCTTTGATTCGTTCTGTAATGATACTCGTACTATTTTCTATCGGAGGGTTTAGTTTCATTATCAGTACTGGTATGGTATCAGTAGGAGGGTACAGAGGTCAATATCTAAATGCGCTCTGCCATTATTACGCTAGTATCCTTGTAGACTGTCAGTCTGTGCATTACTGTATCAGAATACGGTGTTAGTAGAGTCCGCTCCAAAACAATGATTATTAATAATGTGGTGGATGGTGGTCCAGCTTTGAGGATACCGGCACATTTATCTCTCGGGCAGCATTTTTATGACTGCTTGAGGAAAATATGCGAGAATGGAGACAGTGTTGCGCTGGTTAGTACCTAAGTATAGGTTTTTTATTTAACAATTAGATAAATACATTACTTACGTTAAAAATTGCTTCTAAAAATCACTAAAGTTTGTGGTAACGTTTTTTACATCTGGTTACCTACCTACTAAGTGCTTGAATCTGTAGGTAAATAAACTTGGTAGGTACTTCTATTAAGAGACACATTGTATTATTGTATCTATGATAAGTATTGAGAGATATAGCTATTGAGAATAATTACCTAAGGTCTAACAATATTTCTTTAGATTACATTTTATATTGGTTGGTGTCAAACTGTCGCGTAAACCCAAAGGTAAGGTATTGATATGCCGAGGGACAACATAACCGGTTGTACACTTGCCATACCTAGGTAGGTAGGTACCTACGCATTTTTCGCGCGATGTACCTACCTACACAAAGCTGGTTTCTAGAAATGGCCCGAGTGTATAGGAAGGCACAGATAAGAGAATAGAGGAAGGTAAGTAAGTACATACAGGCTGTTCGATCAAAGGCGGAATTGTTATTATACCTTCGTGTAAGTATAATACCTATACGAACCTTCATCAGGCACCAGCTTTCACATGTAGAACAGCGCATAATCTTGTTGCCTAGACTAGCAACTAGTTCTCTTATCGTGCCTAGACTTTAGTCATACCTTCTTTCTGCTTTTCAACATTGTGAAAATTAATAATTCCTCCAAGGTTAAAAAACGACTTTTTATACAACTAGGTTGATTGCGATTTTTATAAGTTCGGAGTAGTTTTATATCTTTCAAAATGTGGAAATTTGCGAGTAAGAAGTAGGTAAGTACATAGCGGTAGTCTTCGCCAAACTTAAATACAACTCAGCAGTTGTATTTTATTTTTAGGTAGATTACTATATTAAACTCACTTCTGTTTCGGTCGCGCGCGAGGCATAAGCACTAGATTCACTAGTTTTTAAGTCATTTCAAAGTGATCCTTGTTATTAAACGAAATAAAGACCGTTTGATTAGACTCAATAACTTTATTGACCTACTTTACAAGGTTCTGAAATCCTACAACAACAAAACGCTTTAAAATGTTCGTCCACGTTGTAAAACCAAGTTGAAATAGGTGCCTAGGTTCTGCGATGGGATGGTACTTACTAAACCTAATTAAAATTTGCAGATAAACGGCAACACCGCTGAGAAAATGACACACAAGCAGCTGCTTCAAGGAACTGTCGACGTGGCCACCGGCCTGAAGAGGCTTGGCGTGAAGCGAGGCGACGTCGTGGCGTTGTGCGGCGAGAACAAGCCAGAGTACCTGGTCGCTGCTATCGCAGCCATCTACTGCGGAGCCACTATCACTACGCTTAATCTTATGTATACGAAAGGTAAAGATCACTATATGTACCTACTTATGCTCAACCTTGAGTACTGTACGTACCTACCTACATTAATTGTAACAGTGTGAACAACCGAGAAACTGATTTTAACGCGTTACATTACCTACTTGTATCTGGGTAATAACGTTAACTAGGCAACTGGATGAACCTCTAGAACCAAATTCAATCAGTCTCTAATACTGAAAAAAAAACAGCTTCACGACTTTGATCCCCAGGCACGGTAGATATCCTCTCAGATCTCTTAGTACCAAGAACTAACACCAGATTATTTGAGTACGTCTAAGGGGGTTAGTCAGAGGTACGTCCAAATATTATGTTTGACACATACCTACCCACATTTTGCAGTAGTTGGTATTCCATACGTGACAAGTTGCAAAACAGTAACATTTTTGAGACAGGCTACGTGCATTTGACGGCACGGTACTGTAACCACTTACCATCAATCAGGTAGACCGTACGGTATACTTAGATATACTTAGGTAGGGATACTCTTGTGTTAAAGGCAGGTACCTAGTATTATACTAGATAGATGCAATTTTATCAGCAATGGTCAATAAGATGGAAATAATCTCTACTATAATAATCATTCCTATCCGATTAGATAGTGTTTAATATAGAGTGAACACTATCTATGGGTAGATACAGCCGGTTAAACATGGCTGTGTTCATGACTTTGTTCTTGAGTAGCACACATGTTTATACTTTGTACCTTAATTTTTTAATATGTTTTATACATTTGCTCAAAAATTGCTTCTCTCTCTAATTTCGGTTCTAACCGTAGGAATCACAAGTCAGCAATTTCCAACACTGCACTGATAAAAATAACTGGGCAGTTTTTTTTTATCATTATTGAAATGTATTTAATAAATGTAGTGTATACTTAGTTAAATTATGTATTTATTTTCAAAAGTTTAAAAATGAAGAACTAAAGACTGCGCGCAGTCGAATTGACTGGAATGATAATCAGATCATTTATATACGTACCTACTTTTACATTATTTATGTAGGTACCTGTGGGTGTTCATGTTTAGACAAAAATTACAATTTATCTAACTACTATACGTATTTTTGGTTTCAGAGGAAATTCTTCACGTCCTTAAAATTTCGAAGCCAAAGTTTATATTCTGTTCCGAATCGGCGTTGCAAGAGCATCTCTCCATACTGAAATCAGTTTCAACTCTAGAGAATATAATTCAGTTGGACGGAAAAGCTGTCGATCGTAGTATAACGCTGTTGAGCAGCTTAGGTGTGGCCGGCAGCGATGTGCAGGCGTTCGAGCCCGTGCAAGTCGATGGTTCCGACGGCGCTTTCATCCTCTACTCTTCCGGCACCACAGGCCTTCCGAAAGGCGTCCTACTCTCGAGTCTTAATGTTTTGTATTCGGTAGCATTATTTGAGTAAGTACTCACAACAATATTTATCTCTCGATTTAACCGGACACTGTATACTGTTCTACTTCCAATATAAATGCGATAGTTACGATGTTTGGATGTTTAAGATTCAAATACGCACTAACCAGTGAACGGATCGGGTTGAATCTTAGAACAAACAAATATAATTTTTTACCTAGATTAGTACCATTAGTCTACATTTAGTCCCCAAAAAAATACCGTGAACGGGGTAGAAAACACAAACGAACCCTAGTTATCACTACAAATACGCGAGCAAAGCCGCGGAAGGCAATTTGACTATCGTTAATTAGACGGTGTCATTCTCTTATCTGTGACGGTGTCAAGATGGCGATCCTCGTTTTTTCAGTTATAAGAAAGAGACTGCAACATTTTCAGTGCTATCAATTTAAGTGAGTTTGAGATAATACGTTTACACGGATTTAAACATCGCGTAAATTGGCGCTGCCTGATTTGACGTACCTACTTAAATATTACAGCGCAACTAAATATAAATATATTAATGTTCGTCTGAAATGGTATGCTGATTTGGACTTTAGCAAAACCAGAATAAGATCTAATGATATTAGACACAATTTAGTAATTTTTGTGAGATAGAAATAGATAGAGATGTTACAACAGAACTTTACATCTTTTTTAGTTAACCTTACATTTTTTAGTTAATTTATTTACATTATGTTACATTTCAGAGAAAACGGTGATAATGACAAGTCTCTGATCTCTATAATGCCGTGGTACCACGCGTATGGCTTGATGTCGACCATAAACAATGTCATGATCAAGTGCATGTTGGTTTACTTTTCCGAAGGGTTCAATCCTATGGCTTACCTGCAAGCTATCCAAGAATATAAGGTTATTATAAACTAGTAGTTCGCCCCGAACTGAGATCTCGTGATGCGACCCGACGAACGCACCAAAACTTTGAGTAGGTGGTAGTCAAAGGCAAGTCCAAACATTATCTTTGGACTTTTTCTGACTACCGCCTACTAACTTGGTACGGTAACCAAGTTTCAACTCAATTGGCCTATTTATTGAAGAGTTCCATGGAACAGACCTTGGCTCCATCATCAGACCTGGTCGTTGTCACCATTTTATGAGAACTAAGTACCTCCTTAATTTATTTCAAGAAAAAAAAATAAGAAAAAGCAAAGGAACTGGCCGACCAGTAGAAAAACCTTGATGCCAACGAAACTCTTAGAGATGAGAGCTCTTGGGTCGCTGGTTATCTTAATTTAACTTTTTTTTTGTATCTCATAAACCGAGCGTCCCAGAAAAAAAGTAAAAATTGTTTTGGAATGTCCAAATAAAGTCCTTTCGTATGACATGTAACTTGATTTTTTTAAGTCACTTTTTTTATTTTTGCCCCCTTAAAAAGCCCCTTATCTTAAAAACCCTTCATCCGATTTTACTCATATACTTACCAGTAAATTTCTCAAGCACAAGCTATCGACTTATCAAATTTCATGCAGATCGGATCAACGGTTCGTAAGTTATGGCCAGACAAACATACATACATACATACATACATACATACATACATAAAATGCCAAATCGCCCAAGTTGAAACTAAGATCTTCGTTCGCTTCGCTCACTCGATCAATTATTATAACATTTTTTATGTTCACTTTACACAAAACTGTTTAATATTATCTAAGAATTTAAGAAATATCTAACAATTCTGAAAGGTTGCATTAAAAATATATCCTTTAATTTTGATCGACTATTGGGGTGTGATTGGGGCGTTCTTTCATATATGCTGAAATAAAAAATTGGAATCCTTAAATCCCTCTACTATCCGCGCTGCATCCTCAAATAATCATAACTTATTAGTACTAAGAGATCTGAGGAGATATCTACCGTGACTAAAGTAACAAAGTCGTGAAGCTGTTTTTTTAATAAGCGCTGCATGGTCAGAATGTTTGCTGGTAAAGTAAATAAATAATAATATCAATGTAATATCAACAGATTCGTAGTTTGCTGGTTGTGCCACCGATTGTGGTATTTTTAGCCAAAGCTCAATTTGTGGAAGAATACGATCTCTCGTCGGTGGAATCTGTCTGGTGCGGAGCGGCGCCGCTTACTGCTGAAACTATTACAGCCGCCATGAAACGGTATGAAATGAAATGAAATTTATTTAGCTGCTCATAAGTCTAGGTGTACAATTCTGTTTTAAAAGTATTTCACATATAATAAAAAATAGAAGTACAGAAAACTTATCTACCTAAAACGATGAGGTAGCAACTTACTATATTTTTTTGAAATGAAATGTATTAGAAAATCTTCTTCTTTCGTGACTATCAAAACTTAGTAAAAAACCAATTCACCAAGTAGCAAGAAAAGCTTAAGCTTAAGCAAGTAAAGTTCTCAGTGAAATAACGTAAAGTGTTCTATAATTTTTTTCGAAATGTTAAAGCATTTTATATTCAAAGAAACAAAATATATTGTGTAACATGAGCGAGAGAACAAAAAAGGTACAATTATGATATAATATATTTACATATAATATATTATAGGTTTAGTTGGTCACCGAATCGGTTACTATTACAAACATTCCTTCAGATCCCATATTGCTCAAAGAGATTAACTTTTTACTTTCAGCATGCCAAACTGTATTGGAATATTCCAAGCATACGGTATGACGGAAACATCCTTAGCCGCTACAAAAGACAAATCCGACGAGGGTGTTGTACGCAAACCCGGCAGTGGTGGCTACCCTATCCCTGGACTTAAAATTAAGGTAGTATTTCTGTTTCTAACAAACAGATGCCCACCTGATATTGAGCTACCATCTATCTACATCGTATCCAAATCAACCATCAACGCGTCGTAGAAAGGTAGCCAAACCCACAGATGAATACCATCAAAATACACGGCAATATACTTAGCGACAGTATTTACAGAGACTTCTAAAAAAATACGACTTAAACTGATAGCATTTCTTTTATATGAATAAACTAAATGTTCAAGGAAATAATAAATACAGCGGATATTTTCATAATGTTTTTAATGTTTTCGCTTTTCCAGTAGACTGAATTTTATAACAAATTTATTTAACTAACTTATTTTTCTCCTTATTGTGACACGATGTTTAATTACGTTCTGCAGGCCGCACGATAACAGTCGTAGGGACTTCTACGTCGTAGATGGAAGACTACATTTGTAGAGGCGTCTACGTCGTAGAAGGATAACTAACACTTGTAGAACTTTCTATGTCGTGTAAAAATGACACCACTAGTAGAGATGTCTACATCGTATAAAGTTTCCTAACACTCGTCTTCTACGTCGTAGAAGGATGGCATCAATTGTAGAGACCTCTACGTTGTAGAAGGATGATAACATTCGTAGAGCCTTTTACGTCGTAGAAGGATGGCATCAGTTGTATTAGAAATGTCTACGTCGTAGAAGGATAACTAACACTAGTAGAATCTTCTACGTTGTAGAAGGATGACATCCGTTGTAGAGACCTCTACTCTACGTTGTAGAATGACGATAACATTTGTAGAGTCTTTTACGTCGTAGAAGGATGGCATCAGTTGTATTAGAGATGTCTACGTCGTAGGAGGATAACTAACACTAGTAGAATCTTCTAGGTCGTAGAAGGGGATGACATCCGTTTTAGAGACCTCTACGTTGTAGAATGACGATAGCATTTGTAGAGTCTTTTACGTCGTAGAAGGATGGCATCAGTTGTATTAGAGATCGTCGTAGAAGGATAACTAACACTAGTAGAATCTTCTACGTCGTAGAACGATGGCATCCGTTATAGAGACCTCTCAGTTGTAGAAGGAAGATAACATTCGTAGGGCCTTCTACGTCGTAGAAGGATGGCATTAGTACCACACTCTGAAACCGATGAGAACAGACGTAGGCTTGTGTCTGATGTTGAGAGTGTCTTAGAGCTAGTTTCCGACTGGGGTGATAAGAATCTAGTCACTTTTAACCCGACGAAGACTCAAGTCTGCGCTTTCTCATCCAAAAAGGCTCCGTTTACCGTAGCTCCAAGCTTTCAGGACATTCCCCTGTCCATCTCAGGTAGTATCGGGATTCTGGGGGTCGAAATATCTAATGAAGTCCAATATGGGAGTCATCTCGAAGCAAAGGCTGCATTGACATCCAAAAAACTTGGAGTGCTAAACCGAGCCAAACAGTATTTTACACCAAAAGCTTACAAAGCACAAGTTCGGCCGCATGTAGAATACTGTTCCCATTTATGGAACGGGGCACCCAAGTATCAGCTGCAACGATTTGACTCCCTACAGAGAAGAGCCATTAGAATCATCAACGATCCCAAGCTTACCGATACGCTAGAGCAGTCAACGCAGTCAACGCCGCGACGTTGGTTCCCTGTGCGTGTTCTATCGCTTCTATAATGGGGAATGTTCTGAAGAGATATTTAACCTTATCCCGGCGTCAAGATTTTACCACCGCTCCTCTCGACACCGGGATCGAGCTCATCCACATCTACTGGATCCTTGGGTTTCTCGGACTGCTCGCTTTTTGAGAACTTTTCTTCCTTATACTCACAAACTGTGGAATGCGCTACCACCGGAGGTTTTCCCGCTCAGTTATAACATGAATAGCTTCAAGAAAAAAATTTATAAAGTCCTTCAGGGCAGGCAACGCAACGAGAACACCCCAAGTGTTGTTGGTGTATATGGGCGAAGGTGACCACTTAACACCAGGTGGGCCGTATGCCCGTTTGTCTGTCTCTTACATAAAAAAAAAAAAAAAAAAAAAAGAAGGGATGTCTACGTCGTAGAAGGATAACTAACACTAGTAGAATCTTCTACGTCGTAGAAGGATGGCGTCAGTTGTAGAGACCTCTACGTCGTAGGAGGACGATGACACTCGTAGATACGTATACATTATAGACTCGTAGACACCTTTACGTTTTATATGTAGAGGATAACAAAACCCTTTGTTCACTCGCACTTCTTATAAGACCAGTGATTGCAAATATAATTTGGCTTATAATAATGATGATACTATCAGCATGACTTGATCTATGACTATACAAGGTGTTCCAATACTTGTGTATTACTTCAGGGGGCTTAAAGTACCCATCAATATGAATAACTTTTTCATACATTTTAGCCAGGTAGGTATTTAACTTTTGTATGAAACAGCTGTTTTTTTTACGTGTGCGCAGTGTTGGTTCCTTAGAAAAAGTTATTCATATTGATATATTGATGGGTAATTTAGCTCCCTGAAGTTTATATACACAAGTATTGGAACACCTTGTATAAATAATAATGTTGCAGGTACTTGACATAGAGAAGCGTGTGAAGTTGGGTCCGAATCAGCAAGGAGAAATTTGCATAAAGGGGCCGACCATCATGAAGTGTTACGTGGGCGATCAGAAAGCAACGCGGGACATGATGGACGAGGAAGGGTACCTCAAGACAGGAGACATCGGCTACTACGACCAAGATGGAGCATTCTTCATCGTAGACCGACTGAAAGAACTTATCAAGTACAAAGGTTACCAGGTAAGCATTATCAACTCTTTAATAAACCATTTATGATATCTCATTCTGATAATTTTATTATTTATAACTATGTAATAGTCTTATCAAACTGAAGTACCTTCCTTATTCTTATCTAATTCCCCTGGTGCCTAGATATAGATAGATAACTCTTTATTGTTCACCACACAGAAACATAGTACAGGGTTAAAGCATACATTAAGGTAAATCAATGGGCGACCTTATCGCTGAGAGCGATCTCTTCCAGGCAACCTTGGTAGGATAAAAACTAATCAGAATTGACGGCGGTGTAGTCACTTACGGAATATATGATATTTTATTGGACCTATACATATTATATGTAGCCAACTAGGTACCTAAGTACCTACTCAAGGCACCTAAACTTAATCTAAGAATCTAACCTAACATAACAATCTTAGCAATCTTAATACTTACTATACAGTTTCAGATAGACATAAGTTAATTGTTCAAGTATAGTATAAACGTATGTTATTCGGCTATTAATGTTTTTAATATGATTACCATGGAGTGGTTTTATTTTAATGTCTAAATCACCATTATCTAGCAGTCATATCTGTAGCATTTGTATCTCTATCCGATTTACATAGGTCATGAGTTTGTTTGCCCTCTTATTCGATGTTGTTTTAAAGACATTTGGTAAATAGATATGAGTGAATACGTGAGAATAATGCATGTTTTTGTTAGTTGCTCTTTTAGCGGAAATATTTGCTAAATAATAAGATTTATTTAACTTTAAGATGTTCGTTTATTTTACACGAAACGATTAATACAGTTACAATAGTGCAAAGTTATAATTAAGGAACCACAAACTCTTGCGGCTAATGCTAGCGACAGACTGAATAACATTTTTCAGTCGCCTGAGCTTTACAAGGGTCGAGTGTAAACAATAAGTATGAATGTAGCTAGGTACGTATATACGTAACACGCTACATCTACATCCCTCATAAAAAAAAATATATAAAATTACTTGAAAATGTAAATTGAAATGACATTAAAATTACAGTAAATGACATTAAAATTCATTAGTAAATTACACTATAAAACTAAAGTAGGTAAAGTATTGAAAAATATAAGTAGGAAGGTATATGTAATTCCTAATCTAACAACTTAGTACCTATAACACAAAGTTCAATATAAGATTTTTTTTAATGTTTTTAAATATATAGGTAGGTACATAAGAAAGTATATAAAACAAAACTTTAAATTTGTTAATAACTAAATACTTAATTAAGTTATACATAAAATTTTTGCGTACACCTGTATAGCCAGGCTCGACTTTAAAATAACTCTAGAAGAGTGTTTTAGGATAGTTATTATATAATAATTAAGGGTAACTGCCACGCTATAACTACTGAAACTCCCGTATTTGTGGCAGTGCCGTATAAAAAATAAAATGAAGTGGTTTAAAGTTCATGGTAGTAATGACGTACGCTGTGACTGACATTCCGGAATGCGTGAGTCTATTTTTAGAACAAAGATCTTTATACGATACGACACGATTAACGCGCACTGCACTTATAATAATTTTATTCACTCTTTACACTTGAATACGTTTGTTCTCATGGTGCTGAAGTGTTGATTTGCTGTAAATAGGTAAGTACCATAGTCCCTTTGGTCTGAGTGAGTGATGACTGCTGTGCTGATGACTGCGTTCGTTGTTCGCTATCGGTAAGTATATACTTGACACACTTAAGAGTCAAATATCAAACCGTACAGTCTTCTTAACCGTGCGACCGGATCTCGTTATGACTGGTGTTGTTGTTCCCACATCAGATTTCGGCGGATCGATTAACTTCGATTGCTGAAGTGTTAGAAGTGGCGTACTTAATGGTGCTGTTGTTTCAAACGTTGTTGGACTCTGCGAAACCATTGTTTCGGGTGTCGCATTGCTAGGTGTGTAGTTTATAGCGTAAGCTGGTTTAAGCCTATCTAGCGAAATAGCGACGTTTCGACAATAATAGTGAGGCAATATGTGTAATCCTCCGATGGTATCAGTGGTCCGATTTGAGTTTTCAAACTCTCCCAATCGTGTTATTGTATGCCTTTGGACCTTGCATTTTTGACACTTTAAGCATTTTCTTACGAACTTTTGGCGACATTGTTTATGCCGGGCCAAAAATAACGTTGAGCAATAAGGCGTCGTGTTGCAGTTACTCCTTCGTGTGGCTTAGTCCATGTGTAGGTACACGATAGAGCTTGTGCTCGGAATGTCATAGGTAGGTACAAACGAGCTTGTGTTGTTGATTAATTCTCGTTCTGAGTAAGGCATGATATTTAGTTTTAGTTCTGTATCTTCGATTTGGCTTTTATATTATAGCTCGTAGGCGAAGATATCAGGCAAGTGATTATTTGTATACGGGTGTTCCCTTTGTGCAAATATAGTTGCACGTTATGTTTGGGAATCGCTTTTAACGATTCTGGTTTAGTTTTATCGGGATACCGCAATAGTAGTGTGATATTTATCTGTGGTATTGACGACTTTTATAGTAGGAAAATCGTCTTCTAAAATCACTTGCGTATATTTGTTAAGGTCGGTCAACTTATCTTTTAGTTTACTGCCGTTTATATCAACTAATATCTAGTTGGTTTTTGGCTAGGAAATCTGCTCCGATAATTGACCGTTGTAGGTACGTCTGCCATAGTGAATGTCCAGCGCATTGGGCGCTTTAGGCCAAGATCTGGAGTTACTGGTATTCACTCCATATGTATATATTGGCGTTCCATTTGCAGCATATAATGTAGGTATATAATGTATCTGCCAGAATGTAAGTCCAGCGCATTGGGCGCCGTAGGCCATGACCTAGAGTTACTGTGTTCACTCAATGTGTAGGTATTGGCGATTCATTTGCAGCATAATATGTATAATAGTAAAAAATAGTTGTGGCCGTACTTTATACTGATGGTGACGGCAGTGATGAGTCTGCCGTTATGGTGGCAGCGGTGATGAGTCTGTCGTTATGGTGATAGCGGCGATGAGTCTGTCGTTTGGTGACAGCGGTGATGAGTCTGTCACTAGATGGCTGCGCCTGGTCCGTCTGCGCCGTAGGAGCCGCATCGCTGCATCCTCCGGTCCAAGTTGCGTGTCGAGCTTGGTGTGAGCAGGGGTGGTAGTCATTGTGAGACTACTTTATGGAACAAACCACTGAATTTAATTTAGTTAATAAAAATAGTCACTTGCACTAAGTATCGCGTTTCGTTTATCCACTTTTACTGGTTATCACATAATACGTGAATTTAAAACCCGTAAAAATGAATCACGTCGGAGTCACCAATTTAGCGGTTTATTCCCTTAATAATATGATTTATTTAATTTTTAGAGGAGAGTTTTTAATTAACACGAAACGATTATTAAAGTTTACATAGTGCAAGGTAATAATCACGGAACCACAAACTCTTGCGGCTAATGCTAGCGACAGACTGTATAACATTTTTCAGTCGCCTGAGCTTTACAAGGGTCGAGTGTAAACAATAAGTATGAATGTAGCTAGGTACGTATATACGTAACACGCTACACTCTTGATGGAGAAGCGCATGGCTCAAGCCTCTTCCAGACGTATCTTTGCATGATCTGCGTCTAGATGTAGTGGTAAAGTATATTCGTGTAGCTTTGGACTGACCACTGGATTTTGTTTATCGCATCGCTCAGGTACTAAAGTTTTTTTTTATAATACCAAGTCCGCAAATAAGTATGCGTTTTGTTTTTTAGGATTCGGTACCCAAAGGGTAAAAAGGGACCCTATTAGGTACTAAGACTCCGCTGTCTCTCCGTCTCTGTCTGTCGTCTGTCGTCTGTCTGTCTGTATGTCTGTCTGTCCGTCTGTCCGTCTGTCACCAGGCACCGTGATAGTTAGACAGTTGAAATTTTCACAGATAATGTATTTCTGTTGCCGCTATAACAACAAATACCTACTAAACAGAATAAAATAAATATTTAAGGCGGCTCCCATACAACAAACGTGATTTTTAGCACGGAACCCTTAGTGCGCGAGTCCGACTCGCACTTGGCTGGTTTTTTCTGACAATACGCCCAGGGTTTTGTATAGAGATGCGATAAGCGCCCCTGTCAGGCGTTCCGAGAACTCTCATGTCTCCATAACAATACCCGCGCTCGTAAAAAATAAAACACATAATCAACACCGAAAAAAAAATCTGACATGAGGCTAAGTGGTTGGTTACCGTAATTTTTGTTTTTATTTTTCGGAATTACGATTGGCTTATAAAATATGCTAATCGAGGTTTTGAATTATATTTACTTTTTCATCTTGGATAAGCAAGCAACCCGTGAAATGTACTACGAGTACATACCTACTAAGTTTACTGTAGGTTCATGGGTTGCTTGCTTATCCAAGATGAAAAAGTAAATATAATTCAAAACCTCGATTAGCATATTTTATTTTGTTGTTTTAGGTAGCTCCAGCGGAAGTGGAGAGTGTGATCCTGCAGCACAGCAGCGTGGCGGAATGCGGTGTGGTGGGCGCGCCCGACGAGAAGTCCGGAGAACTAGCCACCGCCTTCGTCGTCCTCAAACCAGGACTCACGCTCACCGAGCGCGACCTGCTCGACTTCACTGCTTCAAGAGTAAAAGTTCTATAACATGTGTCAAGTGCTCGAAAGGAGCCTTTTGAGGCGCACTTCAAATCCTCTCACCACAGTTTCGAAAGAAACTAGTGACCCGACAAGAGAAAGAGGGTACCGTATTACAATTAAACTTACTAGCGAGCTCTTCTTCTTGTCGTGTCAGTTCTTGCGAAACAGTGTGGTGAAAGGATTTTAAGTGCTCCTCAAAGAGGCTCCTTTCGAGAACTTAACCAGACGGTATCACGGACATAATCATTCATGGATCCGACAACCGCTGAGGAATAAAGGTTCTCAAAAGACAATCACGAATCAGAAGACGAAGCGTGAGACGGCCTCATCCGATGGGCCGACTAAATTATAGTAGATATATGTATAGAAAATACTTTCTTGCACGCAAAAACATAAAGAAGAAAAAGTATATAGGTATAAAAATCTTAAAACTATGTTTAAATACAGTGGATATGGTATTTACCTGTACAAGAGTAGTAGAGCTCTTTGTGAAGGGCTCGTCCGGGGAAGTACTACCACCACGCCTTTTTCTGCCGGCAAGCAGCGTTGCTGTGTTTCGGTTTGAAGAGTGTGTTTGCCGGTGTAATTACAGGCACATGAGGCTTAACATCTGTATGCCTTAAGTTGATGGACGCAGGGCAGTGCATCGTAGGGCACGTTCCTATCGTGCGTGACTTACGAGGCTGTGCTTTGTTTTAGGTGATGGTTACCACTTAATATCTACTTGTTCCATAATCTAGTTGAATTAAAAAAAAAAAAAAACGAGTCAAACCTACTTGCGTCCATTACACAATTGACTCATTACCGGATCGTAATCTCATGGTCGTGCAGTCGTGTAGTATAATAGTCTCGTTACAAATAAAGTGATCGCTGTCATTTTGATACAATTTATTTTAACCATATTTTGGTTGCCAATCATCATCTTAACAGC
The DNA here is from genome assembly GCA_932294275.1 of Chloroclysta siterata. NCBI lineage: Eukaryota > Metazoa > Arthropoda > Insecta > Lepidoptera > Geometridae > Chloroclysta > Chloroclysta siterata. The sequence continues at coordinate 5,501,743 of OW028590.1, forward strand.
CCAAAAAAGTAATCTGCTAGATATAGGCATTCCTGATACAATTTTTTTTTATAATAAAATAACATTACTGGTAGTCTAAGACGTTATTTTATGTAAGACTAGGTAACTAATTATATAAATGTTTATTATTATTTATAAATTTTCAGGAAGAACCATTTTGGACCTAATCCATCCACCGAGTTCCCTTGATCTTAACCTATCAATGAATTGTTTATTTCAGTTGTCACCCACTTCCCGGCTCCACGGTGGTGTGATTTTCGTCGATGATATCCCGAAGAACCCTTCAGGGAAGATCCTGCGTCGTCTGTTAAAACAGCAACTCTTGAGCAAAAAGAAGAGCAAACTATGACTATTTTGATCAATGTTAAAAAAAAATAAGAGGTGTAGGTTGTAAAATTATGACTGATATTATATGTTAAGACTTAGTATGGCGGTGATGTGTACCTTAAATACCTGTGTAATTAATAAATGTAAAAAAACAAAGAGATCAGGCAGTTCACTTTATTTACATCTGGTTGTTAAAATCATATCCTACTTAATATATTAATCCGAAAGTTACGTGTTTGGATGGTTGTGCCTCAATCACGCCCTAATAAACAATTAACTGCAATTAACCAATAAGTTTTTTTAAAATTTATTTATTTAACAAAAATATTAAGTAGGTACAATTTTCATTATCACAACATCATGAAACCTAGTAAGGTTTGTGTCGATGTTGACGCTGACTCGAACTATTACAATGAGCGTTGAAAAAAAAGAATGAAACTTGGAACAAAAGTAACCGCGGGAAAATAGTTTGTAACCTGGATCAACATATATTTTTCAACCCGACTCAAGTTCACAAATGACTTACATTCCTAAAATAAACTTACTCACATGTCAGAAGTAGAGTAGGTACGAAACTCAATGTAAAAGACATGAGTCGGATATATCAAAACGTAACTTATATCGGATATGGGTTAGATATCATACCATATCGATATTCATATCAACATATCCGATATCATAAAAACTATTCAAAACCTCAACTGTTACCTACTAAAGACACGAACAAAACGAAAACTTCACAAACCAAACGATATGAAACAAACAATTGATATTCGCTACCTCCCTTTCTAAGAATGAATTTTTTTTACTGGTAAAAAAGAGATGAAGCGAATATGACGTAACAATAGCCAAATAGTTTGTGTTTGTCGTTTCGTTGTTAGTTTGCCATAACTAAAAATCATGTTAATGTTTGCAACCCATACGACTGATGCAACCCATGCAAACTGTATATCGGTTAGATAACCGTTTGCGGGAGAAAACGAAAACGCCCATGTCTACATGTAAATTTCAAGTAAGTAAGTTCAGCCTAAATTCAAAATTAAGACCAATCTTCATTCAACAATGGTTTTGGTTGGAATTGTATGGTACATTCAAATTGGAATAGGTACATTTTCAATTTTTTCATTGTCCAGAGGATTCTGAACAAAACAACCGATAACGAATCATATATTAGACATTTAATAATTACTAATTACTTACTAATATTATAAATGCGAAAGTAACTCTGTCTGTCTGTCTGTCGCGCTTTCACGCCAAAACTACTATTTGGTACACAAATAGTTGTTTATTTACTTAATTAATGTAATTAAGTTTTTGGGTTAGGTTATTAAATATATTAAAATAGGCAATAACAATTAATAAAGCTAAAGCACAGACGCTTAAAGTTGCAGGAGTCCATTTAGAAAAAAAATGTTTTTCCTGAGTGGCATGCTCACATGCCCGCAAAATCTTTGTTTTGGCAAAAAATGGGAAAACAAAAGACGTAGTTATAAAAATGTAAGTACTTAAATAAACTCATATTAATACTTTATACCTTATGTACTTATATACTTAAATTATTTAATAACCTCTTCGCAGTGAAAAACTGCAAATAGCTCATTAATTTATACGTATGATATTTTGTAAAATAATTAGCCAACATAATTAAAAATGCTACCCAAAGACGCAGACGAAGTTGCGGGCACAGCTAGTAATTAATAAATTTACCTACATACCTTTTGTGTGAATGATTTTATCGATTCAATAAAAATATAGGTATGTTAATTATTTATTAATTATCTGCCTACATATAAAACAAACTGAATATTGTTAAATAAAATCATTTTATTTAAAGTTCTCTGAAGGGATACCGGTGCTCACAAACAATATAATATTATTAATCAATTGCAGTACATAATACGTACTTATTACAACAAAAGGCTTATAAACTAAATATAAAATGATTGTTAACGGTGTAGTGAGTGGAGGTCCTGAATTAGAGATACCATCACATCTGTCCTTCGGACAGTATGCCGTAGATAGGATACGGAAGTTATGTGTCAATGAAGATCAAGTTGCGTTGGTGGGTACATAATACGTACTATAGTTCTCAAGGTTTAAAATGCTACTTTTGTTGCAGTTTAAGGAAGGACACATCGTTGAGATAGTTCAATAAGATAGTAAGATCAGTTAGTGTTGGTGCTATGTTTTTTCCAGATTAACGGTGACAGCTATACACAGATTACATACAAAGAACTGTTGCAAAAGATAGTGAATATTGCGACCGGTTTAAATAGTATTGGGTTGGAGCATGGAGATGTGGTCGCAATATGTAGTGAGAACTGCAGCGAATTCATCGCTGTCACCATAGCTGCTAGCTGTCTTGGAGCCATTGTCACAGCGGTTAATGCTAAGTATAGTCAAGGTAGGCCATACGAAAAGCTCTTAAAAAACGCACTTCCAACCTTTTTTGATGGGAGTTCTGTTACACTGTTTGTTTATATTAATTGTAATCTTAGTTAGACACAAAAACAAAACTAGATTTTACGAATTGTCTGTTGGGAGAACCTACATAGGTAACAAGAGCAACAAGAGTGGCTAGTATATATAACACGCGCGCATTCCAACCGTTTTTTCCCGTAATCGCTTAATGTGTGATTTTTATTAGATTCGTTTGCTTACTGTGCGGTTCATATTACAAAACACTAGAGTATGAATGAGTTAGGTAAAGAGTTATTATAATTCCAGATGAGATGACACATACGCTGAACATTTCGAAACCACGCTTCATGATTTGCTCAGAAGATGCGTTGAAAAATTTGCTTAGAAATTTTCAAGATATTTCTTACATAAAGCACATCATTCAGATGAGCGGTACAGCAGTCTCGGAAGGTGTGCTGACGCTGGACAATTTAAAAGTGAAGGGAAACGTTCATACTTTTAAACCAGTTGATGTGGACACGATTAACGACACCGCCTTTATTTTCTACTCCTCTGGTACTACCGGGCTACCCAAGGGCGTCGCGCTGACACACCGCGGCTCGGTGCATGCATCGGCCATGTACAAGTAATGTTTTACTATAATTATTTTGTAATAACAATGTCATTCAAATATTCCATGAACTTCCAGCCCTGTCAATTAATCATGAATTTGACCATTCTTACTAACCCGGCGCCAAAAGTTTAGTCTCTCCTTATCATCTCACTTTATTCTCTTGTTTAAAACAAAAGTTATTAAGTAGATATATACAGCTAAATGCAGGCGACTTTTAGGTTCCAAAAGGACTTTTTCCTAACATAGTGTATCCAAATATTTCATTTCTTTCAGTTATTCTAATAAAACAAAGTCACGAATGTTGACTGTGACAAGATGGTATCACGTATATGGATTATTGACGTCTATTCAGTACTTGTGCAGCGGCAATTTAGTAGTGTATCTCTCACAATTGAAGCCGGAAACTTATTTACGCACTATAGAAAAGTTTAAGGTAAGAATAACAAATAAGTGTAGGGTAACAAATTTTGATGGTACTCCTGATTTTTTTGTTTCAATAGATACAAAAACAGTATAGACCTTGTGCGCGACTGCTAGTAACCTCCCCCTCCGATGTCGCTCCCATACCCAAGGCAGTGACTAGCGGTAGTGCGCGTACTATAGCAAAGTATCGTATCCGCTAAAACTAGTAACAAAAGTACCTATTTGTACACATACCTAAATGTTACCAGTTTCAGTCATCAAAGGTTTATGTTTTGTTTATTTTTTATATGTATAGGTAGGTACTAGGTACCTTTAATAGGCCAAATGAGTACCTATTATGATTGAATAAAGGTTTTATTTTATTCGATAATACTTATAACGAATATTATATTCTGTAAGGTTCGGATAACTTCAGGGGGCTAAAGTACCCAAAAATATGAATAACTTTTTCTAAGGAACCAACACTGTGAACGCGAAAAAAAATAGCAAGTATTGGAACACCTTGTATAAGTTTTGCTTTGTTGAATACAGATCACTGAAACAATAGTGGTCCCAACAATAGTGGTAATCCTGGCGAAGTCTCCCCTGGCCTTGAAGCATGACCTGTCCTCCGTTCGTCTCGTGTGGTGTGCTGCTGCTCCACTAGGTGCCGATATTATAAATCAAGCTCTGAAAAAGTAAGGATATTAATTAAATAATTACCTTTTAACATGGAGAAGGAATGAATGAATGAAAAAAACTGTACTGTGACCTTTTAAAATATTTTCTTATAACTTCTAGTTTACCTGGATGTAAAGGAATATTTCAAGGATATGGACTAACGGAAACCTCTTTGACGGTGGTAAAAGAGCCTATATGCGAAAGTGGAAAGTCTGGTAGCTGCGGTATTCCATTGCCGGGTGTCGAAGTAAAGGTGAACGAAATATACATATAACAAAGTATTTAGGAACTCAGAACATGTTAATGGTACTTCAACATAATAATGCCATAATGGTTCAAAAATCCTTTTTTAAAAACTGATCATGGCCAAAACAAAACAAATGTTCTATAAAAAAATGTCCTCAATCTTGGCCCACTCACGATGCGTACTTCCAAAATACCGCTCTTATAGTGTGCCCTATGTATCTTTATAAGTACCTAGGAAAAGGAAAGAACACACTTTTCCAAAGCAGGTATGTGTTTTCATTCAGTCATAACTTTAAATAATAAATATGCCTATAAATAAAAAATATGTAATAAGAAATATGTAAAATATGTTTACCTAACAGGTGCTAGAAATAAAAACTCGCGAAAAGTTAGGTCCAGATCAGCTTGGTGAGGTCTGCCTGCGAGGACCAACAGTGATGAAAGGCTACGTCGACGACGAGGCCGCTACGCGAGAGATGGTTGATGAAGAGGGGTTCATCCTTAGCGGAGATTTAGGATACTACGACACTGATGGCTGGTTCTACATTGTTGATCGCATAAAGGAGATCATCAAGTATAAAGGACAGCAGGTGAGTTTCTATCGTATGACGTTTCGTTAATGCGTAGGTACCTAATGTAAACCGGATAACAAAAGACTCCCGAAAAAATACTTCATCAACGCGTTATAACCCCGTTTACATTTTAGACATTCGCGCTGCCATTGGCGTGCTCGAAAGGAGCCTCTTGAGGCGCACATAAAATCCTTTCACCACACTTTTTCGAAAGAAACTAGTGACACGACAAGAGAGAGAGAGAGAGAGAGAGAGAGAGATTGGCGTGGACGGAAGTGTTGCCGTCCATATCTCCGTGGCAGCGTCGCCGGCAATGTGTGTTCACGCAACACGGGCAACGCGAGTGGACATGGAAGTGGCCTGTTTACATTCTCGCATAGCCCAAGTCCCTTCCCATGTCTCGGTACATTTCCTCGGACATGAGCTGAGTGTAAACGAGGCCGTCCAGCTACTCCATATCAATCGAGAAAACTCAAAAGAAAAACCTTAGAGTAGAGATACTTTAATGCGTTCAGTAAAATGTAGTATTCGTTAATACTACCTATGTATTATGGTGTAAGTGTAAACTACTGCTACATATAAAGAACACAAAATCAAAAGGTACGGTTTCGATACGCCTACGCAGGCGTATCGAAACGAATCTAAGGATAGTCATTTCTACCCACAGACAGACCGACACGGACATAGCGAAAGTTTGGCTATGTATGTCCGTTTCGTGATCACAATGATCGCTTTTATTTTTGCTGAGAAACTAAAAGGGATCATTGTCAGTTCCATATAAACATATCTGTATAAGCATCTTTCGTTAATTTTGTTCAGGTTGCACCAGCAGCTGTGGAAACAGTGATTCTATCGCACAATGATGTAGCTGAATGTGGGGTCGTCGGCACTCCAGACGAACTAGCAGGAGAACTCCCCACAGCTTTCGTGGTCCCCAAACCAGGGTCGGTCCTAACCGAAAGCGACCTGCTTGACTTTACTGATGCTAAAGTAAGAATTTATGTTTCACTTGTTTTTCTAACCTATCTCAGTTGCATTAGAATAGCAATGATGATTGATGACGTTTTAAACACTCGAAATAAAATTTTGGATCGAATACTCAGCTCTCTAACTATTTCGCAAGTTGAGGTTAATACAATTCCATTGTCTACCTGTTGACCCTTCTCACCCTCTGCTATACAGTGCCGTGTTGCTCTTACCGGTAAGTTTAACACCTAAATGCGAGACCTTCAAATTTAAAACTACTAGTAGTTCGCCCCGAACTGAGATCTCGTGATGCGACCCAACGAACGCATCAAAACTTTGAGTAGGTGGTGCTAATTTGGTACGGTAACCAAGTTTCAACTCTATTGGCCTATTTATTGAAGAGTTCCGTTGAACAGACCTTGGCTCCATCATCAGACCTGGTCGTTGTCACCATTTTATTAGAACTGAGTACCTCCTTAATTTATTTCAAGAAAAAAAAATAAGAAAAAGCAAAGGAACTGGCCGACCAGTAGAAAAACCTTGATGCCAACGAAACTCTTAGAGATGGGAGCTCTTGGATCGCTGGTTATCTTAATTTAACTTTATTATTGTATCTCAAAAACCGAGCGTCCCAAAAAAAAAGTAAAAATTGTTTTGGAATGTCCAAACAAAGCCCTTTCATATGACATGTAACTTGATTTTTTTATGTCACTTTTTTTATTTTTGCCCTCTTAAAAAATCCCATATCTCAAACACCCTTCACCCGATTTTACTCATATACTTACCAGTAAATTTCTCAAGTACAAGCTATTGACATATCAAATTTCATGCAAATCGGATCAACGGTTCTAAAGTTATCGCCAGACAAACATACATACATACATACATACATACATACATAAAATGCTAAATCGCCCAAGTTGAAACTAAGATCTTCGTTCGCTTCGCTCACTCGATCAATAAATATGTATTGTCATTCGGGAGAGTACCTACTGAGTAGGTACTGATTGTTGGGCCACAGGTGACATTAAACACAATAATTATTGATTTTGTTGGTGTTCACTTTGTTGGTGTAACTTATTATTAAACAAATGACTTTACAGTCAAGAAACCAAAAAAATATGGTTATTAATTTTATGAATATATTTTTAAAAGGTCGGAGAAACTTAACAAACAATTCCCACGTTAAATTATTCAAATGACGCAGTCACTTGGATTATTTTTGTTTGTTAAATGTGAGAATTACTGAATTGGCAGAAAAAAAACAGTCAATTGTTCAAGATAGTCATGTTTTTAAGAAGATGTTTAGTAAATACTACTAACTACTACTACTACTACGTTCTACTCACTCGTAACGAAATCTTCAAAACGACAGAGCTTAGAAGAGATCCGGAATTTGGCATGGAAACTTGGGTAAGACTTAGGACACACATGGCGGTTCAAGCAATTGGCCGATTTGTTGAAGAGTGCCGTTGAACAGATCTTGCCTTCCCAACCAACTCGCTGTCACCATTTTATATTTACTTAGAACCTACTAAGGTTTTTATTCGTATAAAGGAATAACCCGAACAACTGTTGAGCAATGATTTCTCGAATTTAAACCACAAAGCGGTAGACGAAGCGTAGGACGCCCTTCACCCGGTGGACGGACGACATTGTAGATCGGTGGGTGGAGAAGGTTCAAATGGTGACATTGAAATAGGCAAAGTCTGTTTATTTATTTATTTTATTTATTTATTTGATCACCAACACAGTGTACACCGTTACATGCGTTTACAAAAATCGATTTATATAAATTTAATGCCACTGCAGTTACAGGCGAAGACAACATGCTTACATAAAAATAAACAGAAAATATGAGCGAGTAACAAATTTAACTAATACTATGCCTAAAAATAAATAATTACAATTGAATATATTGAAAATTAAAAAAAAAATTATAATAATTCTAAATTACTAAACTAAAATTAAAAACAAAATAAAATTAAAATAGAATAATAAAATACAAGAATTTAACACAAATTAATTAATTAATAGTTCATTTCATTAACTGTTCCTTTGGCTGGGCAATTCCAAGCCTTTTAGCATTGTACCAAAAAATTATGAATGCATTACAATAATTATTAAGTTGTTTTTATCATAGAGGCATCGCGCCTTCTTTTTTTTTATCTTCAATTAAAAATAACTTATGATGTGCAACGCTTACTAAAAACATAAGTACACGCGGAAGAAGTCGCAGCGTGGCAGCTAGTATGTAAGCAAAGATAACGTATAAATCATTCCTAATTTGTTTTCAGCTATCACCTGCATCCCGTCTCCGCGGTGGAGTCATATTTATACAGAAGATTCCGAGAAACGGTTCCGGAAAGATTTTACGACGTGAGCTCCGAAAAATATACTTCAAGTTATCTAGTTTGAAAAATTGAATAAATACTTATGAAGATGATCGCATTTATTTGTCCTATTAATTTATACACACTTTAGCCTTGAGTAGGAGTTTGGTATCGAGATATCCCTCTTGCATCTGGATCCCCAAGAGGTCCCCTACGTATTTATTGCACCTAACGTTGATGGATATTCGGCCAAGTGCAAATTAACGCACACGAATAGCTTTACTTTTAATGGAGAACACTTTTTCACGGACGTTGCTCTAAGTTTGATGATTTTTTTTAGATCTTTGAGACGGGGTGGTCAGTAAGGATTTAACCTAACAGTTTTAGCTCTATATTTTTTATTATGTGGCAGCGTCACGTTGTCTCCCCCGCCAACAACGTGCGTATGCATACTATACATATACAAGGCCTAAGCCGGTTGTGGGTGGTCATAGGTAGGTACCTACTTTAAGAAATGACTTTATTGCGTATGCATGATCGCATGCGAGTCTCTTACAAAATGGCGACGAAAGTCCCTTGACAGCGTTGTTCGCTGTCTGTACTGCACATGATTGATTGGTGTCCCTACCCGGGAAAAGCGATAGGTACCTACTCTTTACAGCACGTAACGATCCAATTATCTCTAATGGATTCCTGCTCTGGAGTGGGAGGTAGACAGGTAGGTACGTTCGCTTCGTTATAAAAAAAAAACAAATACACTAGTGGTTCGCCCCGAACTGAGATCTCGTGATGCGACCCAACGATCGCAATAAAACTTTTAGTAGGTGGTAGTCAGAGGCAAGTCCAAACATTACGTTTGGACTTTTTTCTGACTACCGCTTACTAGCTTGGTATGGTTATCAAGTTTCAACTCTATTGGCCTTTTTATTGAAGAGTTCCGTTAAACAGACCTTGACTCCATCATCAGATCTGGTCGTTGTCACCATTTTATGAGAACTGAATACCTACTTAATTTATTTCAAGAAAAAAAAAATAAGAAAAAGCAAAGGAACTGACCGACCAGTAGAAAAACCTTGGTGTCAACGAAACTCTTAGAGATGGGAGCTCTTGGGTCGCTGGTTATCTTAATTTAACTTTTTTGTTGTATTTCAAAAACCGAGCGTCCCAGAAAAAAAGTAAAAATCGTTTTGGGATGTCCAACCAAAGCCCTTTCATATGACATGTAACTTGATTTTTTTATGTAACTTTTTTTTATTTTTGCCCCCTTAAAACCCCCATATCTTAATAACCCGTCATTCGATTTAACTCATATACTTACCAGTAAATTTCTCAAGTACAAGCTATCGACTTATCAAATTTCATGCAGATCGGTACAACGGTTCGAAAGTTATGGCACAGGAGACTGTGTATAATAATATTTTCAGGATAAAGTTGGTGCTTAAACTTAGCAGCAGAACTTAGCAAAGCACAAACTTTGCCTACAAACCTATTAAAGGAATTTTTCATTGTTTGGGATCGAACCCACACCCTACAGGGACTAAGTTCTCAATTTTGCATGTTTTCAGTTGTCGTTTTATTACAGTCTAAACCGAATTTACAGAAGGAACGCAACCTTTATAGTATATCTATTAGATATGCTTCATCTATGATACCTTCCTTCACTCTCAAAACATACGCAAGCATTTCGCAGAGATGAGTTTCGTAACTCAATGATTAGATAGGTACCTAATGTACCTACCTATATACAAACTGCGTCAAGAGCATCTTGCGAATGGAATAAAATTTAATAGGTGCTCGTCGGTGGTGAACTGGTAGCATTAGTAAATCTGTGACGTGTGTAGTTGATCGGTTTAGCAAGCCCGCGGGAGCCGCGTCACGGGGACCGGGCGAGCGAGCGCCACTCGCTTCATCCATTCGCGGATGTTACACGCCTCACGCGGACATCGCTATTTTTTAAAGACCGTCGAATGTGGTAGCATGTAGTGGGAGAGTATGTCGGTGTGCGGTCAGAACGGGCAGGCGGAGGAAGACAGTGGATCGGAGGAGGTAACGGCGGCGGCGTCGGCGGTGCGCGAGCTGTACAAGCAGAAGCCGGTGAGCAAGGCAGTGCGCGTGCTGACGGTGCTGGCCTACCTGCTGTCCGTCTCGCTGGCCGCCATCCTGCTGTCGGTGTACTACGTGTGCGTGTGGAAGTCGCCCGTGCTGCCGCCGCTCAACGACACCGACCCGGCGACCAGCAGGCTCAGCGCGCGCCCGCCCAGCCCCGCTGACCATTCATTCGCTGAAGCCCCGCATAAAGCGAATGGTAAGGTTTACTCGTCATTAGAGATTACGTCTCATTCCAACTACGATATGGCTCATTTAAATTAACCTAAAGAACCTAAGAAACTTTCTTTACAATAACTGTTTGTAATTTATGCAGGTATATTAAATGTGGAAGGTATCATGCTGAGGGCTTATTACGAGTTTAGTGCCGATCGTCGATCGTTACGATACTTTCCGAATTTTCTATGAAAATAAATCAACGGCATCTGGCGTATTCTTTGAGAAACCGTTTTTTTTTCATAGAAAATTCGGTGTATCGTAACGATCGACGATCGGCACTAAACTCGTAATAAGCCCTCTGATGTCCTCGTATACAAAAAATATTACACGCACTTTATAAATACATTGGACGAAAACAGTCGCACTACAAGGGTCGACTTAACAAGTTCCACCAAATCATTTTTTTTAGTTTATTGATTCCATTGAAGCAGGTAGGTTAGGTACCTAGGTAAGTATATCTACAAACTTCGGTAAACCGTTTGACTAACTTAAGTTCGAAACAACATGCGCATGCAACATGCACACGGTTCAAAATGTCAGAAAATAGCAGGCTTTTGATATTTTTGAGTGAATAAGAGCAGTAAAAAACCCCTCAAATGTAACACAATAACTTTTGATAAATGTTGGTGAAAGAACCACACAAAACGCGAAAGTGGTTAAGATGTTGAGACGCACATTTTAGGTCAAAAACATCTGTTTTTACACGTATGTAGGTTACTTACCAATATTGTTTTCAGTCGCATAATGTATAAATGTTGGTGAATGATCCTAGCTGTATTTAATTAAAAAGTATCAGAATCTAGTTGAGGTTGAGGCTACTAAATCTGACCATTTAACATTTCTTACGACCTCATGGCTCTACCTATTAATCTTTATTGATCGAGTGAGCGAAGCGAACGAAGATCTTAGTTTCAACTTGGGCGATTTGGCATTTTATGTATGTATGTATGTATGTATGTATGTATATATGTATGTATGTATGTATGTTTGTCTGGCGATAACTTTAGAACCGTTGATCCGATCTGCATGAAATTTGATATGTCGATAGCTTGTACTTGAGAAATTTACTGGTAAGTATATGAGTAAAATCGGATGAAGGGTTTTTGAGATATGGGGTTTATAAAGGGGGCAAAAATAAAAAAAGTTACAGAAAAAAATCAAGTTACATGTCATATGAAAGGGCTTTGTTTGGACATCCCAAAACAATTTTTACTTTTCTTTTGGGACGCCCGGTTTTTGAGATAAAATAATAAAAGTTAAATTAAGATAACCAGCGATCCAAGAGCTCCCATCTCTAAGTGTTTCGTTGACATCAAGGTTTTTCTACTGGTCGGTCAGTTCCTTTGCTTTTTCTTATTTTTTTTTCTTGAAATAAATTAAGGAGGTACTCAGTTCTCATAAAATGGTAACGACGACCAGGTCTGATGATGGAGCCAAGGTCTGTTCAACGGAACTCTTCAATAAATAGGCCAATAGAGTTGAAACTTGATAGCAAGTTAGTAGGCGGTAGTCAGAAAAAAGTCCAAAGATAATGTTTGGACTTGCCTCTGACTACTACGTACTCAAAGTTTTGATGGGTTCGTCGGGTCGCATCACGAGATCTCAGTTCGGGGCGAACTACTAGTATTTGAATAAGTTTTTATTTAGTAGTAGTATGGCTCTTTGTAAATGGCTGATCTGGAGAAATAACACCTTTTATGTTGCTGTGTTTAACTCTGCGGGTCGGCACCCACATGCCGGTGTATTTACCTACATATAGGCGCTCGAGGCTCTCTGTATACCTTAAAATCTGCAGAAAAACAGAAACAAGCTCAAAACTCTTATTCCTAGGCACGGTGGCATTCCCTTAGATTTGATGGTATCAAGGTTATCTGGAGGATGTTTAATGGTAGTGAGAGAGAGGCATATCTACAAGCCACATTAATTTATGATGCCTCATGTTTTTATATTTTTCACACAATTTGCAGTAGTTAGTATTGCATTGTTGCAAGCTCATCGGCGCTGCTGGAATACTAACTAGTAGTTTCTTCCACCGATCCCATTAGGCACTGACATTGCGCATTGCACGTATATTTAACAAAGCTTCTTTTTTGTACCTAAATCTGATAAAAAAAAATATTGTGTATTACCATATTACCCATAGGTACTAATCATAAAAGTTATAAATAAGTTCAAGTAAAATTAATCTAATTTGTGCAATACAAATAATTTAGATTTAAAGTTTTTGACAAAAAGTCATTCTCTTAACTATGCCTGGGCCAAAGCTTTTACATACTTTTGCAACATACATTATAAAAATCAGTATAAGTACGTAGGTATATACCTTTATTCAAACGTCGGTTCTTCCAAGATATAATTGGAACAAACGTCCTCATTCATCAACAAGGATTATGAATGAAGTCGGCCTGTATTCCATAAAGCGTTTGATCGGAGTCAGGCGCTACCTCCACCAATTGCGAGGAAGTAAATAGTTCAAACAACGGATTTACGGTCCGAAGTTTACCTTTAGGTATTTGCAGGTACCTAAGTACCTATAGACGCTTTACGAGAGCCAAAGTGAAATGTGTGTGTGTACAAAAACGTCAAACTTGCTCTAATTCTAGCCTAGTGCAAACATACAGCAGACCATTTGAAGTGTTCCAAGTAAAAAAACCAGTATCTAGGTATGCTTTAAGGCGATGACAACTGCTTATGTACCTCTCGCTCGTATATTTCAACATTTTGAAAGATATAAAATCACTGAACTTTATAATGAAAATCGCACGAAAATCGCAATCAATCAAGTTGTGTGCAATCGTATTGCACACAATTCAGGAAAAAGATCATCTTTATTTTGTATACGACTAGACATGTTAACATAGTGTTTATTTACTAAAATAAATTACATAAGGTGGGCCTTATACTATAAGCTATGTTCGATGATAGCATAGTTTCATCTCCTCTAATAGTAGAGGAGATGAAACTAAGCTAAGCCAGACAGACTTTTAAAAGTCATCAGCATCACTGTGCGTGGCGTGACCCAACACGGTCGTGGTCAATTTAATTAACAATTTTGAATTCATTGTAAAAGTAGCATTTTCTTTGTTTTTATTGAATAACACAATACCTAGTACTTCAAACTATTTACTCTTTAGTTACTCGTTTATTCCCAAGAGCAAACACATGAACTACATTCATAATATTAAGTTCGACTCGAGGGGTTTCCTGTAATCCAATTAGCTTAACCCAATTGTGTCCAAAACTGAACATCAATTACCTACTTCGAACCAGTATCTACCTATTGTGAATATTTTACCTACCTATCTAATGGTGAATAGGTATTTTATATTATAGCAGCAGGTACTTTTTGCCAAAACAACTAAATAAAATATGTAATAACTTTCTTACATCTGCAGGATATGAACGATACCTATATGTCTAGGTATAAAATTATATTTATGGATTATGAGGTTTTTTCTGGTTTTGGCTTTGTCTAGTACACCCCAGCCAACCTTCGTTTTACACAATGTTCCTCGCCACCCTACCCAGAGGTTATCTGGAAGTTATCGCTTTTTAGTGAAAGGACCGCCCATTGAGTTGTAGAGCTCTTTGTGAAGAGCTCGTCGGGGGAAGTAATTCTATCATGCGCAGTGGTTGCGCAGCTATCGTAGGGCCAGGTGGTGCAGTGCACCAGGGCCCCGGAGCTCAGGGGGCCGTCTTACCTAAGCTTTGAAAAGAGAGGGTCAGCCAGCTCCCAAAGCTAGAAATCCTAGAGCCTGCTCACAATTTTTTTGTTATGATATATTTTAAAGGCTTATGTAAGTTCAAGCTATGTGGAAAGAGGGGGTGAGGGCCCGATTCTTTCTCTATGCACCGGGGCCCTTGTCCACCTACCTACGCCACTGACCATGCGTATTTCTACCGACAAGCAGCGTTGCTGTGTTTATGTGTTGAAGCGTGTGGTTACCGGTGAAATTACAGGCACATGAAGCTTAAAATCAGTATTTTAATAAGAGTTAAAAGAGGAGATAAGGGGATGACTACTGCTAATAATTTATTTATTTATTTATTACCTAAATGATATTATTCTTTATTTTAAACTTTAAAATATAGTTAAAGAATCACAGATAACATAAATTTTGTCATTATACATATATATAAACATGTATGACATAATATTCTCGCTCGCACACTCCGAAAGACTGCCTCAACCTGATGGACGGGCATGACGGACGTAGGACATGAGGCACTGCTTTGATAAAGATCATGGCTACCACTTAACTTTAGGTGGGCCATTTGCCTGTTCTATCACCAAATACAAATTATATTTGTTAATACTACTTGACAGACTGCACAGCTCAGTTGGTAATAGCTCTGCCTTCTGCGCCGTAGGCCGTGGGTTCGATCCCCACCGAGTACAACCATTTGTGTGATTAACATAGATGTTTGTTCTCTGTCTGGGTGTAATTACATATATTTTCGAATTTATTTCGTATCTTTTTTTTTCATAATTGATCGAGTGAGCGAAGCGAACGAAGATCTTAGTTTCAACTTGGGCGATTTGGCATTTTATGTATGTATGTATGTATGTATGTATGTATGTATGTATGTTTGTCTGGCGATAACTTTAGAACCGTTGATCCGATCTGCATGAAATTTGATAAATCAATAGCTTGTACTTGAGAAATTTACTGGTAAGTTTATGAGTAAAATCGGATGAAGGATTTTTGATATATGGGGTTTTTTAAGGGGGCAAAAATAAAAAAAGTTACATAAAAAAATCAAGTTACATGTCATATGAAAGGGCTTTGTTTGGACATCCCAAAACAATTTTTACTTTTTTTTTGTGACGCTCGGTTTTTGAGATAAAATAATAAAAGTTAAATTAAGATAACCAGCGATCCAAGAGCTCCCATCTCTAAGAGTTTCGTTGACATCAAGGTTTTTCTACTGGTCGGCCAGTTACTTTGCTTTTTCTTATTTTTTTTTCTTGAAATAAATTAAGGAGGTACTCAGTTCTCATAAAATGGTGACGACGACCAGGTCTGATGATGGAGCCAAGGTCTGTTCAACGGAACTCTTCAATAAATAGGCAAATAGAGTTGAAACTTGGTTACCGTACCAAGTTAGTAGGCGGTAGTCAGAAAAAAGTCCAAAGATAATGTTTGGACTTGCCTCTGACTACTACGTACTCAAAGTTTTGATGCGTTCGTCGCGTCGGGTCGCATCACGAGATCTCAGTTCGGGGCGAACTACTAGTAATATGTTAGTTTGTAAGGTGTACAACAAATAAAAATCATTCATCCATTCACGTACACTAGTTCACCATCTTGAGACATCCTAAAGGGTTATGGTTAGGTACCCAATCCTTTTGAGAGGATGTTTACCGCGACTGGGGATTACAACCGTGTCTCGCAGTGAAGCACGTACAATATGTACGAATCCATTGCATCACATAAAAATAATGTTCAAAATAGTTTGTTTTCAGTTACGTAGATCGTAGTGAAATGACTAGTAAAATGGTTTTAGCTTAGCACTCTACATTTTTTAGGTTGAAGTGTTGAATGACGAAGAATATCTGTAGGCGCAGGCAATACCACCTATTTCTACGAATAACAATAATTGATCGAGTGAGCGAAGCGAACGAAGATCTTAGTTTCAACTTGGGCGATTTGTCATTTTATGTATGTATGTATGTATGTATGTTTGTATGTTTGTCTGGCGATAACTTTAGAACCGTTGATCCGATCTGCATGAAATTTGATATGTCGATAGCTTGTACTTGAGAAATTTACTGGTAAGTATATGAGTAAAATCGAATGAAGGGTTTTTGAGATATGGGGTTTTTTGAAGGGGCAAAAATAAAAAAAGTTACATAAAAAAATCAAGTTACATGTCATATTAAAGGGCTTTGTTTGGACATCCCAAAACAATTTTTACTTTTTTTTTTGGACGCTCGGGTTTTGAGATAAAATAATAAAAGTTAAATTAAGATAACCAGCGATCCAAGAGCTCCCATCTCTAAGAGTTTCGTTGGCATCAAGGTTTTTCTACTGGTCTTCCAGTTCCTTTGCTTTTTCTTATTTTTTTTTCTTGAAATAATTTATGGAGGTACTCAGTTCTCATAAAATGGTGACGACGACCAGGTCTGATGATAGAGCCAAGGTCTGTTCAACGGATCTCTTCAATAAATAGGCCAATAGAGTTGAAACTTGGTAACCATACCAAGTTATTAGGTGGTAGTCAGAAAAAAGTCCAAAGACAATGTTTGGACTTGCCTCTGACTACTACGTACTCAAAGTTTTGATGCGTTCATCGGGTCGCATCACGAGATCTCAGTTCGGGGCGAACTACTAGTTTATTGATCGAGTGAGCGAAGCGAAAGAAGATTCTAGTTTCAACTTGGGCGATTTGGCATTTTATGTATGTATGTATGTATGTATGTTTGTCTGGTCATAACTTTCGAACCGTTGATCCGATCTGCATGAAATTTGATAAGACGACAGCTTGTACTTGAGAAATTTACTGGTAAGTATATGAGTAAAATCGGATGAAGGGTTTTTAAGATATGGGGTTTATTAAGGGGGCAAAAATAAAAAAAGTGACTTAAAAAAATCAAGTTACATGTCATACGAAAAGGCTTTGTTTGGACATTCCAAAACAATTTTTACTTTTTTTCTGGGACGCTCGGTTTTTGAGATACAACAAAAAAGTTAAATTAAGATAACCAGCGACCCAAGAGCTCCCATCTCTAAGAGTTTCGTTGGCATCAAGGTTTTTCTACTGGTCGGCCAGTTACTTTGCTTTTTCTTATTTTTTTTTCTTGAAATAAATTAAGGAGGTATTCAGTTCTCATAAAATGGTGACAACGACCAGGTCTGATGATGGAGCCAAGGTCTGTTCAACGGAACTCTTCAATAAATAGGCCAATAGAGTTGAAACTTGGTTACCGTACCAAGTTAGTAGGCGGTAGTCAGAAAAAAGTCCAAACATAATGTTTGGACTTGCCTTTGACTACCACCTACTCAAAGTTTTGGTGCGTTCGTCGGGTCGTCATCACGAGATCTCAGTTGGGGGCGAACTACTAGTTATAAAACTGTGTGAAACGATCTTACAGTAGGTAATTTTGTTCCAACAGTCTACCTATTTCGGGCATACAATATTGCACACTAAATAATATGTTTGCGACCAATCACGTAATTACTCCACAATTTGGTTTCCCAGTTCTACCATCGGACCGAGACCGACCGACAGACGTACGGAAACGAGACATCCATTCATGGTTACTTACCTAGATACTGCCCGCACCAAGCGCTTTGCTTCAACTTTCATAATGAATACCTACAGCCAAAGAGTGGAATTCCTTACCGGCGTCCGTATTTCCGAATGCCTATAATTTGGATGTTCTCAAGAGAAGAGTGAATAGATATTTTCTAGGTAAACATGCCATACCTACCTTAGACCGCATTCTCAAGAGAGATTGCGGTCTCAAACGTTTTAACTACCGTTAAACGTCTTAACTACGTTTTTTTTTACATCCTGTAAAAAAAAATGTCTAACGCCTACCAGCTGAACCGATTTAGATATAGTATATTTTGAAAATGATCAAGGCTTTTTTTATTATAACTTTTTGCCTAGGTATTTGTCATATATTTATCTGAAAATAAACAAATTTTATGTTTGATCCAAATCAGGCTGGTACACCGTAATAGAGTTAAAAAAATTGTAATAGGTTTGCTGAATGTAAAATATGTGCAATAATGCTTATCTTTGTATCTGTTTACAAAGACTGCCTAGGCAAGGAAGTTTAACTGCACAAACAACTGTCTACTCGCTGCGTGAAATCAACGTAAATCAATCTTAGCGAATGCCCATTAAACCTTTTAAATAAACTCGCTTTTTTCTTCTCTCGCAAATCTTTCACTAGTTTAGTGTTTGTATCAAGGTTTATTTTGGCACGTCATGCCAGCTCTTATCCATAATCTCAAAATTGGCAGCCATTATCCAGATACGATGCAGATTTAGCCTTCATGTTGAGTACAATGCACCTAAAGCTTTTACAAGCATAGGTTTAAGTACCTTCTTTGCATACATTTCGATCTGTTGCAAACATTGCTACTATTATAGAGATTTTTATCATCTTTATCCAAAGCCCGATTTCTGCTGGACCTACAGGCTATCCTCACTCTAAACTCAACTTAATTACCGGCGACTTTTAAGTTTTATTGCTAATTAATTGCAAACTTTAAAAAGGCAAGTTGTTATTGATCCTTGGAGAGACGCGGAGGGCGGGCGGCGGCGCGGCGGCGCGGCGCCGGCTCCGCCCGCCCTCCGTCACTTCCCTATCTCGCCTGTCGATTTGCGCAAACATAATAACGCGACACACTTTTAACGAATTGACTTCGTTTCGTTTGCTTATTGTTTGCAACCCCTCGACCTCCGGGGACAACAAACGTTATAACGAGGTGAAACCATTCTACGATCGGCGATAATGATCAAGTGAATCTTAAACTTTACATAAACATCGTATAATTTCGGCTCCGCGTTTTGTGTTAAATTAAAATCCGATTTGATCGTTAATTTAAGCATGGCACAAGTGATCGCTCGTAAAGTGGAACAATGAAAGTTCAGATGCCGGTCTCTGGCGGACAATGCGCGATCTTCGCGTCGGACGCGTCACACTAACTGGAATAGAATCGCGTTCCGAGTGAGGAATTAAAGGATAAACAAATGAAGTTCGAAGCGGGCGCCATAATAATGAAACAGCAGTCCGCACCAGGAGGTATCAAGCGTCAGACACGGTCGGCGTGACCCGGTTCGGTGCGCGGCGCATCTGGAGAACTGGGGCATATCAATAAGCGTGTCCCAGTTAGGTGGCTGGTTGCGGAGGGTGGCGCGGCAGAGGCAGAGGTCGCGGCAGAGGCGCCGTGCATTCGTCGCCGCCGCGGGCACGCGCCATGTCGAGCAAGTCGTACGCGTCGGGCAGCGTGCGCTCGTGCGGCGCCGGCGGCTCCGTGCGGCTGGGCTCGGGCGCGCACTCCGCCTCCGGGCACGAGGTGGTGCTGGACGCGCTGTACGAGCGCAAGCGCGACAAGAAGACGGTCCGCGTGCTCACCGTCATCATCTACGTGTTCTGCGTGTCGCTCGCCGCCATCATGCTCTCGCTCTACTACGTCTTCTTCTGGGAGCCCAAGGACGCGCAATACGCGCAACGCAAGGTGTTGCACAATGTAGAGAGGCAAACCGGCACCACACCAATGCCCACATGCTTTATGCCCCCCACCGGTAGGTCACCAGACCGACACGCTTATAAATCTCCTCAGAACCTAATTTACAGCTGTAAACATTGACCGTGCAGTTGTTGATACATTAGAATCCCGCATAGATTGATAACACAAATAACCTACATTTTATAAAAAGATTCACTAAATTCATTTAGCGAGCCAGCTTATAACACCGGATTAATGCGAGTGATAAGCAAGGAAAGTTTAAAATAAGCTAGATATTAGAAGAAAGCCACTTGGACCTGAGCGTCATTATAGTCTAAGCTAGACTCTTTCTCTTCTGCTGAAGCCTAGGTACTTGCAATTTTACAGAGAATTAAACCTATGACGGCTCTTGAATTAAGCGCGCCCACACATAACTGCGAATTTGCATCGCATCGCAAATATCTGCGGACACGCGATGCGGCGTCGTATCGCATCGCATCGCGGTTTTGTGTGGGAGCCCTAAAGGCAATATAGACTGTTTTAATTGAAAATCTAACATTTACTGCAATTCAATCGCATGAGTTGTCACGCGGTTAACTAGATTTGCCGCATCGTTTTCAATACGTTACCTTACATAAAATCGCACAATTCAAGTACATAAATCTTGCATAAAAGCTCTTCCATACATATTATACGTTATTATTATATTTAACGGTCGATATTATCGCATTACGCTATAGCGTAGTTGTGTCTAGGACATTTTGTATGGTAAAGCATACCTATGTTTTATAAATAAAATACGTTTATTTATAATGGAAGAGCTATTATAACATATTTTTCTTACTGATCTGTCTCCTTTCTCTCGGCTTTCACAATCAATTGATTAACTGCACTCTATAAATTTTGAGAACACCTTTATATTATTCAGTAGTTATGATTATATTCAGGTACCTAACTTACTTATATACCTAAGGAGTTCTAATATATTTTTTCCCACAACCCATTACAACGGAATAATATTTCTAGTCTGCAATGAACGTAGCATGATTCATAAAACGATTAGATTGTTTACATGAGTGAAGTTTGATCATGAATTAGCTATAAAATACATGAAGCAGAGATCCATAAAATAGTTAGTAGGTAAAAGTAAAATCAATAAATTAGAGTATTCATAAAAGATCTTGAAATTCCAAGTCCAACGATACTCGATTATAAGTAGATGGAGTGTTCCAGAACGCGGAACCACGTCTCTAAATATAGCTCTGGATAGCACGCACTTTCAATGAAGATGAAACCCGTTCATAATACCTCATGACGTCTGATGAATCTGCAGGGTGAATTTTCTGTTTTTGGGTATATAATTTTTGTCCATTTTACTGGGTCAACTACCTACTTATAAGGTAGGTAGAATAGCAAAACGGGGTCATGCACCACACAACCACTATTCACCAGATTGGGCTCTCTAATATTATTATATACTTACGTACAATACCTGTATTTTTCAGCCGGTGTGGTATGTAATTTTAGAAACCTAATGAGCATAGTAGCCTAATACTAATGCCAGGTGTACCCAGGCGAGATCGTAACCGATTCTCTAGTGTTTGTCTTTTGGGTTGAACGAGCGAATCCTGCAAAAACCTCTATCCATAACAAGCATACTAATATGCTTAGGTATAAAACGACATAAATATGTATTTTTTTAATAACCTAATTAAAAAATGTAAGTAGGTACTTATATATTTTTTTTACGTTTATTTAATCCTCGTTGAGGTCCGGCTGCCTAACCCTATAGACATTACCAAAGAAGTTAGACCTTCAACATTCAACAAATCCAGACAAACCACTCAATATTAGTGCAATGCGCAACATTGAGCCCTATACTACCGCGGCAAAGAACATTTATAACGCGGACGCGGATGCATTTAGATACCTACTGAACATGGTCTTGTGTAAACGTACGTAAGTTATTTATGTTTAGGTAAACCCCGTCAGTGATTAGATTCAAAGCGAGCCTTTGTTCAGTACCCCAAGTATGAGATTTGCTTACGATATTTCGTTTTACGTTTTTGTTCCGTGTTCATTGCGAGTTTTGTATGAAGACGCGATATTGATACCGATACGGAACTTTACAAAACCCGCAATGAGCACGCAGCGAAAACGATTCGTTTTTGTTCCGTGTTCATTGCGGGTTCCGTATCGGTATCTCTATCGCGTCTTCATACAAAACCCGCAATAAACACGGAACAAAAACGTAAAACGAAAAACGAAATATCGTAAGCAAATCTCATACTTGGGGTACTGGTCTTGTAAACATTCGTACGTTATTTATGTTGAGGTAAACCCCGTCAGTGATTAGACTGATTAGATTCAAAACGAGCCTTTGTTCGTCTATGTTCGATACACATATTAAGCTTTAAGTATTTTTAAAAATTATAAAAGTACCTCAATGATAAAGGTACCTATAAATGAATCATAACCCCTTATTTTATAAATAAATAAATATTTTGGGACGTAACGTAACGTTATTTAGCCCCGTAACTTCTAAACAAAGCTTCAACAATGGGAACTAGATAACTGATAAGTACGTTTTTTGAATAAGTTTTTTTTTTGTTTTCAATACATACTTAGGTTCTGTAGAATATAATACTTAAGAAATAAAGACACGCAGTTAAAAGTTAAAAGTTAACAATGAAAAGTTAAATATTCGTAATTATCGCCCAGTAGCGATCTCTTCCAGACAAATGTAGATATTTATGATATTTGAAGAATAAATACTTCAAACGCTAACCAAAATGGAATTATATACAGCCGAGCGCTGTTCATATTTTTATTTAATATCTGCTCGGCGATTACAATTGTAAATAAATAATTTTGCGCGTCTGTACAACATCACAGGCGCCATAAAACATCGTGATACAGTTAGTGAATTTTAACTGCTGTAGACGCAAGTTAGCGCCAATAATTATGTTTTAATATGTAGTGTAGGCAACCAAAAAAAAACCATAGGTAAGGCAACCTAGCAGGACTAAAAAATCTTTAAAAAAATAATGCTTTTTTCCAGTTCCCAATCTCCTGAAGCTTATCATAATTGATTTCTGTATCAAATAAGCTTTTTACGATGCGAATACACAGTCTTACGCCACACCGGTTCCATCACTCAGACACTCAATTTGCACGCAAGTTTGTTTGCACCTTAGTCAATTTATTTGGTGTCGATCGAGATTGAGATCATCGTTAATCACTCGAGAGTAACATTTATGGATGTACCTACCTATTTACTTAACAATTATAAATACAATACAAAGTAGTTCATTATTTAGGTAAGCCAGCTTAACTCTAGCTAGTTAATTCTAACTAGTTAATTTATTTATATAATAAGGGATTATGATTCATTCATAGGTGCCTCCATTATTGAGGTACTTTTATAGTTTTTAAAAATACTTAAAGCTTAAGCTGTTAGGTATCTATAATTAATTTGTCAAGTCAACCTTAAGCTGGTTTTCAGATCCCGGAGTAGGATATTAAGCCCCAGAATCGAGATACCTTTTACATAGCCAACATAGCTAAGAACTATCCCCGAATGATTAGCTATTTTACAACAAAATTTAAATCGGGGGCTAGTTTTGGAGCTACGAGGCTTCGAACTACCACTATTCTATCGAGGGTTAAAAATCAAAAAAACATTAAAAATCAAAACTGTCTTTAACCATTTGAATCTCGCATAACTCCGCTTCATGGGGACCCAACCTCCACGAGCCCAACTGAAAAGTCGTAAGAGTTTTATGCGCATGACATAAGCGTCCCAAGACTGCGACAAGAATCAGCCAGTGGAAGTGGTAGCATCCTCCTCCACCCGACTTTATACAACCTCTAGAACACCTGCCCCCAGGTCATGATCTACCGTAGCCAGTCTGGAAATCCATCAATCGACTCCGGACCCAAAACGGCCGTAAAATTATGCAAATGGGGAATGAGGGACCCTCCCTGACGGGCTGAGTATGGGGATTTCCAATACAATCTAAGACTCATCAACTGACTTGACCTACACAAGGGACGAGCTCAATAATGCCACAGACAATGCAGAAGAGCTGGCCAGGCGTTATTTAAAAGTTGCTTAGTGTACCATTTGACACGATAGAAGAACATAATTCACAAACTAGGTGAATCTAGGTGCCGATAGTTTCTCGAGACCAAAACCTAGATTTAGTTTTCATTATTTTTGCACGTCTAACGACTGTTGACCCAATTCCGTGACCAAGCTGTAGATCTTGAGAAAGATATACTAACTTGGCGCTAGGTCGGCACGAACAAACGGTTTTTATGCTACTACTTTTGTGTTTAGGTATGCGAGTGTCGTATGGGGTCATTATAAATACGTTAATTCGAGTTTACCCTTGCTTGCGTTTACCAGGATTATTGTAATAAATTCAATCATGTTTATTTTTATATTTTTCACCTTTATTCTTGATGTGTTTACAGTTTCTTGACTTTAGTTAGGTTATTTTTTTAAATATTTATAAACTGACTGAATTAAATTATAATATGCTAATAGAATATTGGGGGTCAGTGTCAAATAACCAATTATTATGATTCAGATATAACAATGCGTTTTAATTTTACAGGAGGAGGCGATAGCGCAGTGAACGCCGTAGCTCCTACTCCAATTCCCATCATCAATAGTATTGAAAACGGGAGCTCTACAACTGAACCAACGTTTGACTTCGCTTCCAACTCCTCAGCGCCTTCTTTGGAGCCTTCTGATAACTCGACAAGCTACCCGAGCACAGAGGATTTAAATGGCACAGCCACCAGCGTCACATGACCCTCGCCACCTACGGCATAGTATTACACAAATATTTTGCATTTTTGTACGCTGAACCATGCCAAATCTTAGTTCTCGCAGGTAGATTACTTATCTTATTTTAGATTTATTGTAAGGTCCGATTCGTGTCTATATCATCATAAACATGAACAAGAGTACAACTTGACCAAAAGGAGTAGAAAATAATAGGGGCGCCACTTTCCATACATTTTCGACGTTCACTCACATGCGGTCTTGCTCGCACCTATGCGAAATACTCGCATGTCAAATTAGTTCCGTTTCTAGACTTTATGGCCAAATTGTCCATAAATCAAACTATATTTACAACAAGAAATACTCTAGAATCTTTACTTTATAGTACTCGTAGATTTCGTGAACTGTCAACTGACTAAGTGAATAAATCTTAACGTTAAATAATATTACTGCGAGCATAGCAAACAGCATGGTCGTGCTTAAAAACTCAGTTGCAAACACCCCATAACAATCTTTACTTGCCGGTGTTGTATAAATAATATTTGAAATACATAGAATCATAAACTGTCTATTTCAAACTTCATCCTTTTCAAAATTACGTCATAACTTATGTATGCACGTTTGGTATTTCAAGCTGACAAGAAACTAGATAATGCTACATCGAAAAGACATGAACACAAAACAATTTTGAAAATTATGAAGTGTAACCATATTGGTGTAGGTAGATTTACCTAATTAATCAAATTCAAGAAGCAATTCCTGTTACCACATATGTATTTGACCACATTTGATCTCGTCTTACTTACCAATAACAATATGCCTACTTTATTAGATATTAATGATTGTGTCTGTGTTGTCGTAGGTAGATTATTTTATTGTAGGTGTAGGTATAAATGCCTTATTTACGAAATGTGTTCGATCGGCTGTATGAAAACTAACCACTCAATCTCCGTTTTCATACGAGTCCGTCCAAGTTATAACTGACCTTTGTATACACACAACACCAACTAGATAAATGTATAAATTCTAGACGACTTGGTCTTTTGGCTAAGCGAATGTGGATGTGACATTAATGTCGATACTTATCCAATTGGTCTGGTTTGTTAGCAGTAGCCGATTGTAAAAGTGAGTCAAAATGCTGTCAGGGTAAAATCGAGTTCTTTCTCCATCGTGGCTTACCATCAGGTGAGATTGTAGCCAAAGGGGTCACTTAATACGTAATAAAAAAACGTCATCGATCTCATCTCAACCTCGAAACCGTTGCTATAATAAATAAAGAAATAAGGCATGTCCTAAAGAAGAGGTGCTAAGTTGATTCGGTTTTAAACTGCAGCGTTTTGCGTTAGTGTTTATGTAGTATTGATTATACTATTTTGTTACTTGAATACTGTCGTTTTTTTTTATCTTCGAACATATCCCATTACAGCTGCAAGGCAACGAATCTACACCCAACTAACAGGAATATTCAACGACTTCAATTCTTCAAGACTTCAACGACGAACCTTCTGATTATCGCTCAGATGTTTCCCATAAAAAGGGTAAACTATAAAGTTCGTAGCTTTGGCAGTAAAATGGGCGTAGGTATCCTGTTATGAGAAACGTTGCTTGGGGTGTAAGCATAATGGGTAAATCCTCAATCTGGATGTAAAACAAACTGTTAAATAAACTGGGTATATTTACAGTTATTTATCTCCCGTGACGTACATATGCACGGCCTTGTCAGAGCTCATTATTCTGGCAAGCCGCGCGGCGCCTAACAGAGCACTCACTCGGTGCAAATCGTATTTGCAGAATAGCACTGTCGCCGTCATATTGTGCTCGCTGCCGCCGTACTTGTTTTGATTCACCTCCTGCAAAACAAAACAAATATATGTATAGGTACTAGGAGTACAATTATCTTTGTATGAAAATAAAAAAGAAAGCGATCACACTATCCACACATGCACGCCATTTACCCATACACGAATGTAATGCGATCAGACGCGAACGAAAGGCTTTCATTTTAGAAAAAAAGTTGAGATTCATCAACTCAAGTATCGATTTTTATAAAAGGAAGATGCAAAAAAAAACATCAAATTATATACCTTTATCATTGTAAATCATTGTGCACTTTTACGCGAGCGAGAAATGGAAACTTGGGCGGGACATCTGAAGAGACGTGGTGATGACAGATTTCTCAAGACTGACGGAGTTTGGCCTATACCCCAGCAGTGGGTTTCGGGCCGCGGATTAAGATGATGCTCAATGAATTGGGCCTAAGATCGAGGGCATTGACTATACTGTAAACATAGTGAAGAGAGTGTAAGTATTTAGTATCTTACCTGCATCAAATTACACATTTCAGAGAAGAAATGTGGATAGGTAGGTGGCTGGTAGAATATTATGTGGCGTATTCCCTTTATCCTAAATCTTCTGAAGAAGTGAACTCGTTCAGAGTACAGTAAAAAGTGGGCCTCTGAGTGGAAGAACATGTCTCTAGCCCTCGCTATTTTGCCATCCTGAAAGTAAACATTGTAGGTATTGTACTGATACTGACTGATACTGACTATTGATAAAATTTAAACCTTTTTAAGGTTTAAATTTTATAAGTATAAATCAATATGCCATAGGTTTTCTGTCAAAATACCTACGAAATCAAAATTGGATTTGGAATCGAGTGTCGAGAGCAGCCACTCTGATTGTCTCGCTAGGTTTTTCCACAAAATACCATAAGACTGCTAATAAATGTATATTAGGATATTTTGCAAAATATTGCTATTTTTTAACAGTAAAAACCGGATCTCAATAAAAAACACTATATTTATATAACTATTTTTCGTTGAGATACATACTCCAACCTACTAGGATTTAACTAATACGAAGAAGGCCAAGCGCCAATACGGGCGGTATTCATCATTGTTATTTGAATTTTACGCACTATTCATCGTTTTTAGTCATTTCAGTAAAAAAAAAGAAGTTACGCCATTCGTTTTTAGTTAGAAAGTCCATTAAGGTGGTCTATGACTATTTAGTTAGCTGACGATCTTGAATGAAATTAATGTAAGAACTATCTTTACCTTGGAATATTCACATATCTGTACAAAGCTGATGTCCTCTTTCTTAAAATAATTTCTTAGTCGCACATAGTCGAAGTAGCTGGGCACGTAGATAAGCGTGTGACTCATCAGGGTGTCTCGTTGTTTCGGTAGGACTTCCTTCACGAAGTAATCGAACCTGGCGTCCACTGCTTGCAAGGGGTTGGCCGCATTGAACCTATAATGAAGTACATGAATAACTCACTTTAACACATAAAACCTTCAACTTTATAAATTACCCCCAAAAATGGAAGAATTTTTAAATTTAGATTTTATTTATGCCGATTACTCTCCTTTTTCAAAGATTTTTAGAGATCCACTCCATGAAAACCCCATGATTCACTCTGGCTCAAATAAAAGGCCGAAAGTAGGTTTAGGTTCGATTTCACCATGCTCTGTTAGTAACTAATCAAGGATTAACAGACCGTTAAATCTAACCTTAGCTGTCAAACGCGTACATTTTGACATATTTAACGGCCCTTTAATCCTTTGTTAATCTAACAGAGTATGGTGAAACCGGCCCTTAAAGAAAAATCAATAGCATGGCAACTTAACAATTTGTTTTACCTGTGAAAGACTTGAGGCACTTGCAACAGAACCTGCTGAATGCTTCCTACTTCTAGTGGGTTTTCTACCAGCACTTTTCCGGCGTAGTTATAGCACTTCTTGTTTATCACAGCCTTGATTTCAGGAAGCATCACTGAAGAGAAAACCAGTGTTTGTCTGTAGAAAACATACAATTGAATTAATTTTCAATGGGAAAGGTGGCCCTAATATAGGTAGGTAAGATACAGATTTTAGGGTTCCGTACCCAAAGGGTAAAACGGGACCCTATTACTAAGACTCCGCTGTCCGTCCGTCTGTCTGTCCGTCTGTCACCAGGCTGTATGTCATGAACCATGATAGTTAGACATTCGAAATTTTCACAGATGATGTATTTCTGTTGTCGCTATATCAACAAATACTAAAAAACAGAATAAAATAAATATTTAAAGGGGCTCCCATACAACAAACGTTTTTGTAGATAATTTTTGCCGTTTTTATAGATAATGGTACGGAACACTTCGTGCGCGAGTCCGTCTTGCACTTGGCCGGTTGTTTATGATGTAACATACGTATCTATAAGCTTTTGTGATTAATTGAAATAACATCGCCTAGTGCTGTGGGTACCTAAAAGTAGAGTACCTACCACGGTACCACATGATGATTGAACAAACCTGTAATATTTCGCCCAGCCATTAACAGCCCAGGACCTGACTCTGGAGAAGTCAGTTCCATGCGTTTTCTTCGGCTGCAGGTGGAAGTGGTCCAGCACATGCAGCACATGCTCCCAGTTCTGCATGTAGAACACGTCGGCCTGGTCCATGACGAGCACTTCTATGGAAGCAAGGAAGTCATAATCCCGCTCCTCCTCGCCTTCGGCCCCCACGATCATTCGGAGGCCGAGCGGCGATGTTACTATGATGTCTGAGGAGTAGAAATCCGTGTAGAGCTGAAAGAAGATCAAACAAACGTCACTATGGAACAGAGACATAAGTTTGTTGCAATGTATTCAAGTAGAGCAAACGTTTGTGTGAACATAAAAGTAAACTAAGATCAAAAAAAAGAAATATTAGATATTTGATTCACATACCTACTTTGGAGGAGAACTTTTTCAATTGTCAATTTAACTTTTATGTAATAAAACTCCTTGATCATGGTTTTTTACTACTATACATATTATTATAATATAATATTCTTTGTATCACAAAGAGCTTGTTTATTCGTATTGTATCGTAAACACGGACTAAAGTAGCTCTTTAATCCCTAGGGAATTTGGAATGTGGATATTGATAGTAAAAGCTCCAATCACCAAAGAGATCACTAAAATTGAGTGAGCAAAATAAAACAAAGTTAGCAAAAAAATTATAAACACACCAAATGCATTCCGCTGTGTTCGTAATTTTGTTAGAGGGCGATATTTTTATTACCCTCAAAAAAAATTTTGTGTACACCTTGAGAACAACATTATTTTAAGCTGGAGTGACATCCTTTGAATCCCTGGCTTTATTTCCTAAGCACACTGAAGAACACTCTCACCTGAAATAGTTGTTTGCTCTCTTTGTAAACAATATACTATTATTTACCTTTAGTGTCTTCTTTGTAACAGTCATGCCAAGTCTAAATGTATCATCAGTGTTGCCAGTGAACATTAGCTCATAATCCTCTGGTTTAGGGTTCTTTCTGGGCATGATGAGCTCACCACCAGTGAAGTCATCTTCAAATCTTTTTTTATTCAGAACCTGACCAGCCTCCTTCGGCATTAAAATGGCCATGATAGTTTTTACAACTCTGTAAGCAGCATCTTTGAATGGTACCATTATTAAAACCTGAAAACAATTTGAAGCTTTCAAGTGTATTAATACAATTTTTATTAATAATAAGTTTTAAAAATATTTAAAATTATTTCATAGCGTTACCTTTGGCCGAACTAATCCTTGATCACGATATTCATCAGACATATCATTCTTTTTAGCCAACTTCGCATTATGATGCAATATTTTTGTTCTTGTTTTTAACATATGATTGACAACGTGAAGGCAATATGTATATCTAATTTCATCTGCATTATTGAATGTCCTCTCAGGGTAGTATAGATCTTGAAAGTTATTCATGATGGCAAAAAGCTCCTTTTGCAATGGTGTCAATACTTCAGAAAGTTCAAGGTCCTTTTTTATTAGATTTGTTTTATTAGCCAACACTATGTTGCCCTGGATTTGAGATTTTATACTCAACTGGTTGAAATCTACGCTGTTTATGGTATGAGGCACAGTGCCAGATGGTGCATATGTTTTTTCTTCCAATAAGGACATTTTATGTTTTACTTGTTTTGAAACAGCTTCTATAGCCTTAGGTATGGTTATAGATAAGTTTCCAAGCACAGGCCATGTTTTCTTTACAGTATCTACAGTAGGAGGTGAATTAGTCAAAGAGACAAGTAGCCCATCTCCAAGGTCATATTGGAGGTGCTTCATGAAAGGATCATCTGTTGCATTGTCTCCTTCAGCATCACTTTCAACTTTCATCTGAAAATTTTCAAACAGGGACATAAGTAATTCATTAGATATTACATTGTAAGTTTGTCAGGGTAAAGAGGTTTCATACTTATTGCTAAAACCTCCATCACCCGGTTTAGCCACTAGCTTATTTTTTAATACTTATGAATGAATAAGTTTTTAAATACCAACTTATTTAAAATCAAACAGTTTAAAAGAAACACCCCACACAATCTTTGAGTACACAGATGACTGGTAGCCAATGCTATCAGCATTAAGTGCTCCTAGCACTACATTGTTTTGTGTGAAAGCCTTAAATAAATAAATAACTATATGTACAGCAATTATGTATATGGAGAGATATATTAACAACAGCTTCAGAATCTTTATCCCCGGGCATGGTAGATATCCCCTCAGATTTCTTAGTACCAACTTACCATTATTTGAGGATGTCTTAGGTTTAATTGTTTATTTGACCAATACCTCAATCACCAGCCGAAGGGGATGTCTACCATGCCTGAGAATGATAGTTGTGATTTATTTTTAATTTGTGTTTACAAATACATCATTATTTAAGTTTAATGTTTTTGTTAAATCATCTGTTACTATCTGATTAACATGAAAATAGTGACCTACCTTACTATTTTCATGTTTTGCTATACCTATGTATAGGTACTTACATGTTCGTCAACTCCGTTGCTGTCATCGCTATCAGTTTCACCTTCCTTTTCTAATGGATTCTCTGTTCCGTTATTCATGTCAACATCATCAGCATCAGATTCACCACTGGCCTCGGATTGATCACTCTCAGAGACCGGCCCCTGCTTGGACTTGCCGCCAAAACACGAAACCAACTGGCCGTAAGCATCTTCCTCCTCCTCACTCTCTGAATACTGAACTTGCAGCTGCTGGAACTTTCTGTCCATTAGCTTTTTCTTCGCCAATACTTCTTCAATTTTCTGTGCATTTTTGTAGCGGTTAAAAATAGCCTTTTTATTTACCACTTCTTGGTCTTTTAAAGCTTTTCTTTTCTTTTTCGTGTTAGATTTTAAGCCATTTTTATTTCCCTTCTTGAAAAACTTTTTCGACTTCTTCATTGTTTCATAACCTAAACACACTGATCTTATTAATTAGCTGACCGACAGAATAGACTAACGAAAACGAACGAAAATACGAAATGTCGCATGCTTAAAAATATAAACAAACTAGGGATTAGCCGTGGGAAGTCAGACGTACGCGTCTGCAGCAGCTCATACCGTAGTGAGTACGTACGTCAGTATCAGCTCTATTCCTTTTGCAGCGACTCAACAGCTCTCATGCCAGCCTAATATTAATTTTATTACTAGATTAATAGGGTCTATGTTAGAAAAAAAATATCCAGATCAATTAATTTGCTAAATTCTAAGATGAACCCTATTCCTTTAAATTCATCCTCCCTATGTCACTCGCCTGCGCAAATATTACTTCAAATGATTCAAATGTTGAGTACGTAGTAAACCTCAATGAATCAAAACAAATATTTTACTCGAACGGTTCAGGGTTCTGTTAACATAAAACCAATCTTTGAACCTGTTTGAGTTCTGTATCACATTTATGTGTAGACCTGAAACAGCTCCACAGATCAAGAATGGCAAAAAAGCAGCTTTAGAAATTCGATCTTATTTTCTAGATGTAACAATTCAAATTCATTTGGCAAATTAATTGATCTGGATATTTTTTTTCTAATATAGACCCTATCGCCCTAGGAATAAAATAAATATTAGGCTGGCATGGGAGCTGTTAAGTCTCTGCAAAAGGAATAGAGCTGTTATTGACGTACTAACTACGGTATTATGACCTGCATACGCGTACGTCTGACTCCTTCTATCACCTACCTACGGTTATGCCCAAGTCACTCACACACTCATGACACTCACTCAACTCAACCAAATCAATCAAATCAATGGGTGCTAATAATGTATAACCATGGATTGTACAGCCATGGAAAACACAGCCCGGAATTGATGTATAATCCAATCCAAATTTGGTCGCGAATTCCATAGATGTTTAATCCAAGGGTGTACATTCCAAGCCGAACAAATTTAGCACACCTTTGGAAAACAAAACCCGATAAAACGCACGAGAGACGCGGAACTTCTCGCGCCGCTCATGGTGGTGAATAGCGGGAGAAGACCTGGAGGGGCCATCTCCCGCATTGCACTTATACACCACCCCGTCGGGCGGGAACGGCCGGGCACTCACGATCGTTCCCGAGCTCCACCTGCAAAGGCGGGGGCATTGCGGGCCCAGCTGTCATGGCGGGCCAGTCGCCGGTGTGGGGCTGGATGAAAAGGCTCTGCCAGTTTCCCAGTTACCCTCCATATAGGCGACGCGGGAGTGCCGCTGGGTTGTTTAGTGGGTATATCGGGAGCGGAAAACCACGGAGACATATCCCCCTCATCCTCCAATGGGGGGGAATGCGTAACGCATTTTTCCCAGCGTCAAAGAAAGAAACAAAAAAAGGTTGAAACATATAAATTACGCTAAAATAAATTGCCAGAATCTCTGAATAATTATTTTTATTTTATTTATTTTAACATTATTTTTAATCTGTGCTACTTGCCTAATTGAATATAGAATACTAGAATACCTATTACTGTGTAGTGCATCTAAACAGAGCATAGGCTTTCGACCAATCAGAGCAATGGTCACAAAATCCATGGTCGTGTAATCCTGGCTGTACAATCCCGACTGTACTGGGAAAGCACAGCCTGGAAAACACGGCCCGGATTTCATGTACATTTTGCACATGAATTCCTGGCCGTGTTTTCCAGGGGTGTATTCTTGATCGTACATGTTCAACACCAGATTGTACGACCATGGATTTCATGTACGTTTGGACATGAATTCCTGGCTGCGTTTTCTTGGTTGTACGTTCTCGGCTGTACAATCCATGGTTGTACATTATTGGCACCCGGTACATCATACACATACACACTGACCTCATCCTCAATAAATACACTGAGGTCAGTGATCATACATATTTTGGATTTTTATTCATACAATTCTAGTTTATATAAATATAATACCTATTTTACTATTGGACCGGACGGAGACATCATCACCATATAGTTCCATCACATAAGGTTCCAATTGCCATGGACGATAATATTTCTAAAAGCACATGGAATCGTAATATCGCTACAGCTAGTAAGGTTTGTGAAAGTTCCTATCGATCAGGGACAATTTTAGCAGCGTGGTTATTCTTCGGTAGACATAAATCTGTGGGTGATACGCGATACTACGAACGAAATACAGCGCAGACAATCGGTGTCGATTATGGACCACAATTGTATTTTATTTTTAGTTTTCTTGACTGAAAAATAAAGATTATATTATTATTTCCTGGACTTTCATTCTACATTCTATACATCATGTAGTCCACACATACAAAAATCTACTTTATTCAACCAGGTCAGCATTAATAGGTACCTATCTACATATTAACTGTTTGTAGTGCTCCACTAACCCGCTGCAATTGAGCAACTAACACATACACAACTTTATCATTAGGTACCTAATAAAATATTTCTTACCTTGTACCTACCTATCTTTCTGTTTTTAGATTGGTTTTATGGATGGTGCATCAGATGGTCAAAAGGCAGTGTTTCAATCTAGCTTTGACTTGGGCTACAAACAAGGACTGAGCTTTGGCTTTAAACTAGGACTAAAACAATCAGTGAGGTAAACAAGGATACTTCTTAGGTTAATTATTTAAAAAAAAAATTTATTGCCATTTAGTTTTAGAGCACCAGTGGTCTAGTGGGTGGCAGTGACCCCGCCTTCCGATCGTATGGTCGCAGGTTCAAATCCAGTCGTGCACCAATGGATTTTACCTATCGAAAAATTAATGTGCACAATGCCAGTGCTCTTAAGCGGTGAAGGAAAACGTCTTGAGGAAACCAGTTAGTATTCTAACAGCGGCGGTGGACTTGCACCCTGTCACATATGGAATACCAACTATTGCAAAATGTGGGTATGTGCCAAATGTAATGTTTGGTCGTACCTCTGACTACCCCCCTTAGACATCTTCAAAAGAATCTGGAGTTAGTACTTGGTACTAAGAGATCTGAGGGGATATCTACCATGCCTGGGGATTAAAGTCATGAAGCTGTTTCAGTTTCAGTTTTGTTTCAGATTTTTTACAGTTATACTTAGATATCAGTTCTTGAGCTCTATCTAGGTGTTAGTGTAGGACAATTTATTTCACTTTTAGGAATAGACATAACACTAGATGTGGCACTAGGTACCTACTGTGTTCTCATTGACATTATCAGAGCCAGAGAAGGTTATTGAGAAATTTTATTCCGAATACTTCTTATATCTGCAACTATTGATCATTTATTTATTTCAGTATGCAAGAGCAAGTTCATAGCAGCGAGCAAAATATAAGTGACCCCAGAAAAATCAACTGCCAAGTCTGCTTGAATGTCTCATCATTAAAACAAAATGTTAGAAATATGCACGCCACACAACAGGAAAAAAATATTATGTTACTTATTACATAATGCATGATAATTAATTAGAAATTAGTTACTCTGATGTCAAAAATAATGAATTTATATTATGTTGTATACCTATTATAATGAAAAAATCTCTTGTTGTATATGTATATTATATTCCTAAGACCCGGACGAGCCCTTCACAAAGAGCTCTGTATTCTTAAAACTAAATTAATTTACTCTTTCTCTTCTGATGCTACAAGGAATCTATAATGTGGCAGAATGAATTATATTCATTATATTTTTGGTTTTGGACTAAAGTCCCAGCCGCTTACCAATCCTATGCGCTCTTAAATTTTTGGACAACAGTCCCACCCTGACCAATCCTGGTCACAGTTGTTCACAGTAATAGTGTAACTTGTATACAAGTGTGCCAGAGACAGAGCGCTCTATATTAGCATAAATGGAACACTTATAAAAATTTATGTGCACTAGAAAAAACAATTTGTATCATACTTAATTGTATATTAAATAGATTTTTTTCAATTGTTTTTAAAAGATTTTCTAACTTATTGTTGTTACTTACCTTATCAACCAGAAAGTAGACAAAATTGATAAATTTTCAACCTCAAGAAGTCCAGTGTCCAGCAGTAGACTTCTGGAGGCTATAGAAAAAACATTTTTAGGAAGAATTTTTTTGAGTGCTCTCTATCCACATACTCCTACAATCACTATGATGCTGTCAATCCATCAGGTGGAGGGGATCCTAAAGTCCATCTGCAGGTAGCAATTCAAGAACCTCAAGTTATATTATTTATTCCCCAATTGTTGTTAGTTCTTCAAGCTAGACCTTCCCATTGCCACATCAACTTGCTTATTCTTCAACTTTGGTTCTTTAATGGATTTCGTCATTTACAATTCTATCACATGGTAGTGAAACTCTCAGCATAGCTCTCTCAATAGTCTGTTGTGTGACTATAAAGCTTGTGTATGGATGTGTGGGGTCAAAAGTTCACATAAAACACATCACAGTTCCATAGACATCATCACTGATTTCATACACTAGTTGTAGACTGTTGTCTTGCTTGAGGCTATGCATGATGACAAGATGTGGCAATTTTGATTCATTTATATCTTTATAACATCTAATCATTCTTGAACACATTTTTTATTCTAAATGGCTCTTGGTTTTTTCTCAGGTGGTGGTTTCATATTCTCCTGCTTGATTTCTGTTTTAATGTCTGTATGTGGAATAGTACCATTTGTCATCTCAGAGCTACTAGGGTCAACCGGCTCCTGTTTGATAGTTATGTTATTCACAGTTCCATCTGCTGGCTTGTCCCCAATTTTGTCATTATTCTCTGTCTTTACAGAAACACCATTGATCTGGACACAAATAAATATTACAGAGATTAGATTAAAGTGTACTAGCATGACATGGATTGAAACCAAAAAAAAGCTGCTGGATAAATATAAATCCAGGTATGATCAAATTGAAACTTCAGCTAGGGTACATTTTATTTCACTGAAACTATTTAACTTTTTTTGTTATTACATACTTTGATAAAATGTCAATAAAGAGAGAGAGATCTTCTATCTAAAATTATTGATATCTTTTATACATAATATTACATTAATTACCGGAGTAGCTGCTTGAGTGACAGGCAGTGGGAACTGTCTAACAAGCTCAGCCAACAACATGTCCACTCTCTGTCGTTGGAACAGTGTGGAAGGCTCCTCTTTGGGAGCACTTGACACATCTTTAGGTGCTTGGTGCCCAGAGTTAAATGGACTTAGCCCTAAAATAGACAAGTTTTGATATATACTCAATTCTTAGTTATAATGTTATTATATTACATAGTTGAATCATTTTTATTTTTAGAATTCATACGAGAAAAATCTGATGAGCCACCTATCATTAATCTTTACTCTAGCAGTAGGCCTTACCCGGTTTAGTTGCTTTGAAATCCCACCAATATCCCTTGCTAGGATGATATCTTGAGTATGACATGGTTTCCTCAAATGAACATTGCAAGTGATGAACTGCAGACAGCTGCAATTGAAATCAAATAATATTTTATGTGGAAATATTGAATGGGTGTTATTAAATATTATAAGTGTAGGAATAATAACAAAAAAAAGTTATAAGTATTACATCAGATATCCCTTATACAAGCTTTGCTTATAGATAGTGGTGTGTGGAATGTCCACCAATAATATTTACTACATAGAAACTTTAGGTGTCTTATGTTTATACAATAATACCATCCCATAAAGTAAATGATTACTTACTAATCTAGAGTTAAGAACACTAGCTAGATCAGGAGCTTGATAAACTATTCCAGCAATAATGTAATAGTCAGCAAGAGGTATCACATGAGTTGGACTTGATCTGTGTTGCTTTCGTATTACATACAATATCGGATCTTGAACGTGCAGAAGTATATACTCAAGACCAGTCATATTCCTGAAAAAAAAAGAGAAGACAATTTTATTTGAATAGGCACTTACCTATCGAAAATACCAGGAATAGAGATTCTATAGCCACATACTGTAGTTGATCCATGCTGAGACGCTGCATTTTAACAACTTCATTATTGCAGGTCCGATCGAAAAAAGGGTTAGAACGCTCTGAAAAATAGTCCATTATATTCGAAGGACTTAACAAGGGTATCCACGCAGAATCATGCCACGATAAACCCAGTGGATTTTCATTTGAAATAGGTAGGTTTCCGATCCTACCCGACATCATCTTCGGTTGGTTAAAGGATATTAATATTAGAATAGAATTGCTAGCTCAGATGCTTATGAAGAAGCACGGAATAAATAAGTAAATAGACGGCTGCTGGGGTCCGCAGTGTTGCCAGTTCTTAATTTCACTTTACCCTATGCTTGGTCAAATTTACCCTAAATTTGGTGTGAATCAGTGTTTCCACTTAAGATTTTGGTTTTGCCCTAAAAACTTTAGAAATTTACCCTAAAAATCCCTATTTATTTTTCGAAATTCCCTAATTTAGGGCGAATGTTAATTTAAAAAAAAAAGTCTTTGCACATTTTTATTATTACCTGCTTGGAGTGCTTAGCACTTCTGTTGTGTCGCCGTAATTCGGACATTCCACACACAATATCACAATCACATACTTTACAGTAAGCTTTTGTCTCCCCTTTGTCAGATCTCTTTAGCCAAGACTTGAAATCTGGATGCTCCAACCAAGACGTTTTAATTTTTGCGCATATTTCTTACTCTCCGTACTTGCAGCCGACTTTCCTCCTTTATCTTTAGATGAGGAAGGCACTTGCTCACTATCATCACCTGTGTCTTTCATTTTCAAATATAAAAACAGTCAAATATGATAATACAATTAGTTACTTTTGTTTCGCGACCGATAGAAAAATAGCAATCGAAAATAATCCATATATCATGTTACTAAATTCTGATGTCCTTTACAACATATAGTAGTAGGGGAGCCCAAGAGGGGATTTCGGGATTTCCTCGAGCGCGTCAGATTAATATACAGGGGGATACCTTGTACCTGGTTAAGAACCTCCACCAAATATGAGCCCCATATATAAAGCCGCCCGTCTAGGATAAAGGATCAGATTAGTAAAAAAAAATTGATCATCAGAAAATCTCGAGCGCGTCAGATTAAGTTAGGGTGAGTTAATTACATGCTAAAAAGTGTATATTCCACTAATCTGACAATTTGAGAGTGACGTAAAGAAACGGGAGGGCTACAAAGTTGTAAAAAAAAACGTCATCTCGACATGCTCGAGCGTGGCTGATTTTTTTTTATTTTGCAGTAAATAATTCAAGGATAACGAAAAACAACGACGATTTCTGACGATTTCCACAAGCCGAAGTAACAAATATTCGTCGATAAAGTTTAGCTGCGTGGTGCCTATATTCCCCTCTGCGCGCTTCTATTTCGTGCCATGAAATCGAGCCAGAAGAAGAAGATGATGAAGATGATGACTAATTAATCAATTAATTGTAAACAAAAAAATTTTTTTTTGCATATTTTTTTAATTATTTTCTTATAAATACAAGTATTCTACTTAACAAACTTATACTTTTTATTTGCATGCTATTTCCTGAGCTTTTCAATTAATTAAGTTGAATGGTTTAAAAAAATCAAAATAAAAAATATTTTTTTTTGTCAGATTAGGCGAATCCCTCTAGATAATCGTCAGATTATGAGACAGCACGTCTAGGACAAAAAGATGAACCATATATATCTTAATCTGACGCGCTTGAGTATTTCAAAATGGCGATTTTTTTTTGCATATTAAAATAATGGCTGTGAGTTTGCGTCACATCGAAATCGTCAGATTATTGAATGAGATTTTTTTTTTAGGTTCACATAACACCCCCTTAAAAAATCTGACGCGCTCGATTATTTTTTTTTTTTTTTTCATTTTCAACCCTTAAGTACGACCACCCCCATCATGCAAACGATCAGATTAACATACGTACATTATTAAAAATACGTAGGACATTGGTGCTATCAATATCTGACGCGCTCGAGTATGTCCATGCAACAGTTTTTTTTTACATTTTTGATAATCTATAGCCGCTCCCCCCACCGATGAAAAGGTATACTTACATAACATTTTTTTCTTCTTATCATCTAAGCTTTGCAACCCAATAGGTCTCAATGACGCTCGAGGAAATCCCCATTTAGCATCATGGCCTCCCCTACTATAGGTAAATAGAATTATCCAAAAGGTAATCTAACATATTTTGTCGGATTATAATACGAAACTAATTTGGGGAATCCCTTCAGAGAGGTAGAGCCATAGAGCATAGAATAAATAGGGTGACCACATCAACTAATTTTTGCCCTAAAATTCCCTAAATCCCTGTCGCAATAAAAACAGCCCTAAGCTGTACATGAAATAAGTAGTTTCGCCCTAAAAAAGGGCGAAATCCCTAAAAGTGGAAACACTGGTGTGAATATGGAAAAAATACCCTATAGTTTATCTTACTGCAAATTGACATAGACATATATAGTGCATTTATATTTTACAATAAAAGTGTAGGGGAAATAACAGATTAATCAAATTTTCAGATTGTATTGTATTTGTATAGCAAGCGAAAATGATATTTCCTGTAGAAAGATCATTTTCGGTTTATGCTATGCAATAGCACAGATAAGAGAATACAATAGTTAATAATGGTGCTGATAACAGAGGCAACGCTACCCACGGTTTTTACCCTAAAAATTACCCAGTTATTTCAATTTTACTCTAAATCTAGCTTAGATCATAAATCTATGAAATCTAGAGTAGAATACCATACGTTGGTAGCCCTGGTTCCGACCATAGATTAGATTAAGCCCGAGCAAAGCACGGACAGGAAAACGCAGCCAGGATTTCATGTCCGAATGTACATTAAATCCATGGTCGTACAATCCCAATACGTGTTAGAAATGTACGACAAAGAATATGTAGGTACATGAACTCCGGGTAGCCGTGGGTAGAAGGAGTCAGACGTACGCGTCTGCAGCACCTCATACCGTAGTGATTACGTGAGTATCAGCTCTATTTCTTTGCAGCGATTCAACAGATCTCATGCCAGCCTAATATTAATTTTATTCCTAGAATGAAATCAAATTCATTTAGCAAATTAATTGATCTGGATATCTTTTTTCTAATATAGAGGGTCTTTGATAGAAAAAAGATATCCAGATCAATTAATTTGCTAAATGAATTTGAATTGTTTCATTTAGATAATAAGATCTAATTTATTTGATTCATTGAGAGGTTTACTACGTACTCTAACAGTTGGATCGTTTGAAGTAATATCTAAAGAAATAGGGTTATTTTTAGAAAAGCATGATTTTAAATGGTATGTTTAAGTTATTTTTTGAAAAGCATGTTCATAAATGGTATGGTTTACGAAGGAAGTTGAACTAACTTGAGATTTTTTAGCGACTGCCCGTGGATGCTCTCGCGTGGTAGCAGAGATGGCTAATATAAATATTTAAGGCTATTTTACTAGTTGGGCTCGTCATAATTTGCGTAAATATTTTCTGTTTTGCTGTTTAACAGTTATGGTTCATTTTGAACAGTAGAACTTTTACTTTTAATTTTTTTCGGCTGCCCGTCGTTAATTTTTGCTATGACCCCCCGTCATACCAGTTATTGCTAACATAGATAGAAAAGATAGATAGAAAATACTTTATTGCACATAACTTATGGATATAACAAAAAAAACAGACTTAAAATACAAAGTACAATGGGCGGTCTTATTGCTAAATAGCGATCTCTACCAGACAACATACAAATTTAAGAATTTTTTCCCATTTAGGGCTCGTTTATTTTTCTTCAAAATTATTTTTATAGTAGTATTTGTTGTTGTTTTGGCGTCTAGTTCTTTTGCCAAGTCTTAGCGGTGCATACCTTCAAAGACTCTTTGAAGGTACCATAAAAATGAGAGCTGTGTGATCTGCATTTCAGCTCCAGCTCGGGACTGCGAGCTGAGCTGATGCGCTGCAGATCATGTTTTTTCGGCGAGTTACACATGGCTAACTCCGAGCTTTCTTTTCCTGGCTGCGCTTTGCCCAGTACGGTCGGGATTGTACAGCCAGGATTACACGACCATGAAATCGGTGACCATTGTTCTGATTGGTTGAGAGGCTAAAATTTATTTTGATGCACTACACCGTAAATATCGTAATATCCCATACTCAATTAGGCAAGTAGCACACAATAAATTCTGACACTTCGGACGCTCGCTTTGCTCGCTCGTAATTTATATGTTTCAACATAACCTAACCAATCTGGGTGCTGGGATTGTACGACCCAAAATTCAATACCATTGGAAGTCATTGACTGCCTTTTCTAGGGTTGTGTTTTCCAAAGGTGTGCTAATTTTGTACGGGTTGGACAGTACACTCTTGCTTGGATTACACAGCCATGGAATTTCCAACCAAAATGGACATCAATTCGGGACTGTGTTTTCCACGGCTGTACAATCCATGGTTGTACATTATTGGCGGCATAAGTGTGCTCGCAAGGGAGTGATGCCAACTTAAGGTATTTTACTCTAGATTTAGAGTAAAATTGAAATATCAGGGTAATTTTTAGGGTATGAATTTAGTTAGGGTATTTTTTGGGGTAGGTAACCAGATGCAGTGGCGTTGCCTCTTATAACAGCACCAATATTATATAATGCCACTGTAGAAAGATCCTTTTCGGTTTATGCTAGTGTCAAGTCATAACTTACAAATGATTGTCCCTCAACATGTTTCAAAATGTAATGTGCATTATATTAAACAATCTGAAAATTTGATTCATCAGTAATTTCCCCTACACTTTATAGTAAATTAAAAATGCATTATGTATATCCAGTTCTTCATTTTGGTTTACCCTATGCTTGGTCAAATTTACCCTAAATTTGATGTGAATATGGAAAAAATACCAGTTTATCTATACTGCAAATTATGTTAATTACCAAGCATAGGGTAAACCGAAATTAAGAACTGGCAACACTGTCGCAAGGCAAAATAAAGGGTCCGGTTAATTTACGACCAAGTATTACACAGCCCGAAAATGTACAACCCGGAAAGCACAGCCTGGAAAAC
This sequence comes from Chloroclysta siterata, assembly GCA_932294275.1. NCBI lineage: Eukaryota > Metazoa > Arthropoda > Insecta > Lepidoptera > Geometridae > Chloroclysta > Chloroclysta siterata. Next base: position 5,544,788 of record OW028590.1, read on the forward strand.
ATGGCCCGGATTCCATGTACAAAATGTACATGAAATCCGGGCCGTGTTTTCCAGGCTGTGCTTTCCCAGCACAGTCGGGATTGTACAGCCAGGATTGCACGACCATGGATTCTGTGACCATGCTCTGATTGGTCGAAAGCCTATGCTCTGTTTAGATGCACTACACAGTAAGTATAGGCGCAAGTAGCACAGATTAAAAATTATATAAAATAAGAGAATTATTCAGAGATTAATGTTAGAAAAAAATAAAATTCTGGCACTTCGGCGGCCGCTGCCGCGGCACGCTCGCTTTGCTCGCTCGCCTCGTGCGTAATTAATATGTTTTAACATAACCTAACCAATCCGAGTCGGATCAACAAGTGAGTGAGTAAGTAATTGACGAGTGTAAACAAAGCCTAAGTTTTGGCATCAAAATTTTGGCTGCGTTTTATCGGGTCGTGCTTTCCAAAGGTGTGCAAAATTTGTACGGCTTGGAATGAACACCCTTGGATTACACAGCCATGGATTTCGCGACCAAATTGTACATCAAATCCGGGCTGTGTTTTCCTCGGCTGTACAATCCATGGTTGTACATTATCGGCACCCAAAATAAACACAACTTCACACAAATTTTTATTACACTAATAAATATTATTGAATGTTTAGCTAAAAAACATTATAAAATATAGCTTTTTAAATATTGCTGTCAAATATCAGAAAAAAACATTTTCAATATGGCAGAAATAAGGCCGATGGCTTTAGAGGAATACAAAGCTATTGTAGAAGATTTTACCAAATTGGGTTCATACAACAGAAAAGCTGAAAATGAACTTAGAAAGAAGTTCAAAAGGTGATGCTGAAATAAAAGTGTTACACAAATTTTTCGTTAGTGAACATTAGAAACAATGTGTGGTGCAGAGTCACTGCTTGTTTTCTGTCTGGGTATTGTAATACCTACCTTGATTTTATGTATCTATGTATTTCTATGTACCTATAAAAAAGTAGTATTACATATATTTTATGTATATTTTTATTGTTGGACTTTTCACACACACATTTTGATTTTGTAAACTCGTATCTTAGGTTCCTACTTATAATAATACCCAGACAGAGAATAAAATAAGCATTTAGGTTCATCACACAAATGTTTGTTCTCTAAGATATCAAAAAAACAACCTTAATAAAAACCTAGCCTATTTTTGTTTATCCAGCATAGCACCTCCAACCATGGGAAGTATTTTATCTCTACTCATACAACGATCAATGAAGCAAAGCTACAGAAAATCTCCTTCCATATCGAGCAGATATCATGAACTATTTGATCAAATTATGAAGGATAAAAAGAAAAGCAATGTTATTCAAGTGTAAGTCTCCAATTGTGAATTGACAAGCCTTACACAACACAGCTCAGTACCCCAAGTCTTGACTGACTTCCATTAGTTGTTACCTCGAAACGATGATATTATTATTGACTAGCGGCCTGTCCCAGCTACGCATGGGTGGTCATAAATTTTTTGAACATTTTAGGATAAACTTAGACCGTGGGTTCGAGCCTCGCGTCTACTTATTTCATACATTTGCACGCGCTTCTCCTTGAGGGAGTGAAATCGCACCCCGAGCGTGACCCGTGGACCCGTTAACATTTTTAATTTCGTCATATCTTTTGAATGGAATGTCCGATTTGAAAAATTTAAGAAGTAATCTATAGGTATTAAAACCGTCTTAATTATGAAATGATTTATTTGGATAAGGATTAATACCAAGGTACAAATAAAGACCCTTTTCTAGCGGAGGCATTTCAATTAATTTTTTATAATAAAAGAACACTTATTGTGACATAACTATAATAGTTAGACATATGCTGTCGCGACATTTTTTGTAGATGATGACGTGTTCTACAAAATCGTAGTACATTATTTTGTTCTATCTTCAATAGTTTTCGCAGCGCACGCGATGTAAGGTTTTTGTTTTCCATCTTGGGTTACATTATTGAAGTTTTAGTAAGGATCCCTGATTTTTTTGAAAATATAATATAGCCTATGTTACTCAGGGATAATGTAGCATTCTAATGGTGAAAGAATTTTTGAAATCGGACCAGTAGTTTTTGAGCCTATTCGTTACATACAAAAATACAAATGTTTCCTCTTTATAATATTAGTGTAGAAGTGTAGATATTAGTGTAGATTATTTATTGAAATTATTAAAAATAATTAGGTACTATTATGAAGAGGAAATTTCGAGGTAACAACTAAGAATATGGGTGTGAGTTGCCCTTACAATTTTATTGGTTTTCTAATGTCAGTATTTTATACATATAGTTTTCCCTTTAGACTTTCAGATAATCAAGGTATCAGCCCTGCTTTGTTTGCGAGATCACTATTGCAAGCAGCTTATTCCGATCCTTCTATGGCCAAGAAATGCTTCAAAGACACAACTCATATTGAGGACAAAGATCTAGCTTATCAAGTGTTTTTGGTATGTTTTAATATACCTAGGTATTTTTATACTATTTTATGCATAGAAACTATCAGAAAAGTAAAGAACTGGGCTGGATATCTGTTGCAATCAAAATATTAATTTTAAATGACCATGTATATCTCTAGATTACGAGATATTACGAGAAGAGTGTTATAAATGGATGTGGATGGTTTTAGGAGAGGCAGGCCAAAGAAAAGATGGATGGATTGTGTGAAAGATGATATGAGTAAGAAAGGTGTGAGCACTGAGATGATGTATGATAGAGGAGAGTGGAAGAAGAAAACCTGTTGTGCCGACCCCACTTAGCGTGGGATAAGGGCAGGAAGATGATGATGATGTATATCTCTAGATTCAGTGCAAATCGCCAAAGATGCTGGTTGCATTGCCTCACTCTTCGATCCTGAATGGTATGTTGTTTCTTGGTAGTACATGGAGATACCTTTACAATTACTACTACTATGACGTTGCAACACCCAACAGGGAGCATGTACTTGACCTAAACTAACACTAGATGTTGGTTTTTTTCTTCAGGGAATCATGAATGACAACCAATACGGCCCCTATGCAGATATTATTAAACAGTAAGTAAACATAACATAAAACAAAATATGAGTATTTGCCAAATGTAATATTTGGACAGACGTCAGTCATCCCCCTTAGACATCCTCTATGGACCTTGAGCGAGTGCTTTGTACCTACCAAAAGCTCAGCTCGGATAATTTCAGGGCTTATTGTTAAGTTTGAGGCTAGATGGCGCCGTGATATATCCACCATGTTGAATTAAATATTCAAAGTACCTAGGTAGGTAGGTACGTTACCTACCTCAATAAATGACTAGGTAGATATGAGAATGTGGTAGCCCCTTATTAAATGTAAGTACTTATCACTAATTTTGCGTTTTATTTCTTTCAGATCTATAGGTCTAGAATATGAGCTTAGACTAGAGAAAGAGCTCCGTTTGATGAACATTACCTTTTCGGATGAAAATATACTAAGAGCTCGAGGATATGACAAGACTCCCGACTTTAAACTGGAAGTTCCCATCGCTATAGACGGGTTTATTGTTAATTGGATTGAAAGTAAAGCTTTATTTGGTGATGAAGACAATCATTCTGGCTATTTAAAGGAACAACTACTCTGCTACTGGAATAGATTTGGACCAGGATTAGTCATTTACTGGTTTGGATATTTAGAAACTTTAGAATCAACCCCTGAAGTAAACAACATGTTTATTTTGCGCTGTCGTTTTCCAGACCAAGAAAGCATTACTCAGTATAAAGTTGACTTCTGATATTAAAACCGTTTCTATCTCTCCATGTACATTTTTTTTACATATTAGGTACCTAGGTACGTTTTTGATAATATTTGATAGGCCCAGTGTAGGTGATTGTTATTTAGGAAATAATTTAGTATCTACATAAACTGCTGGGCTTTAACACTTCTAAATTTAATACCAACCATTGTTATAGGTTGTCCCAAAAAGTAGTGATAAGCGGAAGTCCAGAGATAGAGCACTACTTAGGGTACCCGAATCACCCCCATGTATGTTCTGCGATTTTTCAGTTTTCGAGATATGATTTTTTCTGAATTTTTGAGAACTTTCGACCTGAACATCTTTTAAAAATTCTAAAAAGAAAAGTATAAGACTTTGCAACTGTATCTTCATGAGTTGTACTTTTATACATAACCCATCTGTTTCGTAACTTTCATAAAAGTTATGAAAATATTGGTGTAAAGTAAAACTAGCGGCCTGTCCCAGCTTCGCATGGGTGGACATAATTTTTTTCCACATTTTAGGATAAACTTAGACCGTGCGTTAAATATTTCATAGATATTCATGCACGCCCTTCTCCCGCGCTTCGGTGCCCCCTACCTCGCCGCGTTGCCCGCTGAGTGAGAACGCGCCTTGCCCCCGTGCGTTCGCTTTAATTTTGAAAGCGAACTAAAGTTTTTTTCGGGTACCCCAAGTGGTGCTCTATCTCTGGACTTCCGCTTATCACTACTTTTTGGGACACCCTGTATACAGCTGCCTTGAGAAATCAAATGGGTTGTAGGAATACTATGATAAAAAATACAGTCCCTGTGACGTAGGGTTGCCACCCGTACTTTATAATAAAGTATTGTACTTTATTTCAGGTAATTGTACTCTATACTTTATAAGAACAATAAAGTACACCAAAATACTTTATTTCGCATGATTTAGTTTCTTTGGGATTTTGAAAAGTTTAGTCATAAGTATTTTTTCGTTAAACGACTTTAACTATTGATGCTGAATCGATTTCGCCACTTGCCAGCGCCACATTACATAAGCACTCGTTTTTAACAGTTTCTAAACACAACCTAACCTCAAATTGTACCTAAAAAAAATTGTACTTTATTTTGATACTATGTACTTTTTTTCTTACTTATTAATACCAATGTAAATTAATGTAAATTAACTGCAAAAAAAAAAGGTGGCAACCCTACCTGTGAGGTAGGTTAGATACCATGGAGGTAGTATATACTTAGTCTAAGTTAGATAAAGGATACACCTGTACCTTCTTAAAGAACTACAAAATAAGGGAGCTCACGTTGGCGGGACTTATTTATACCGATTTTACAAATGGCGTACTTTTTGTTTTTTCATTTTTTGTTTTGACAGATCTGATATTTCTACTGTCAAAACTGACATTTCATATTGTCAATTATCAAACTGCTTACTATTGATTGTTAGCAACATAGATTTATAATACTATAGATTGCCTACGAGCGTATACCCGAGCAAGACGGACAACAAGTACATACAATTTATGGGTTGCCACATCTTACTATTTTCACCCAACCAAGCATAAGCTATGCTGTCGCCGCGGCTCCAGTTGTTTGTTTAATTATGTTTAATTAAAGCTAGTTTCTGCAGTTTAATAGTTTGTACCCTCCTCTAGGTTACGCCATTTTAATAACTTCTAAGGAATGAGCTAGAAAAAAGCCTACACAGCTCAGTTGGTAGCCTTCTGCGCCGTAGGCCGTGGGTTCAATCCTACCGAGAACAAACATTTGTGTGATGTGATACTAGACGTTTGTTCTCTGATAAGCCAAATCACAACCACCCAGGTTGTGATTTGGCTTATTTTGGGGCTATATAGTGCTGTGTGGAGCGTCCACCAATATTTATAAAAAATAAAATAAAAAAAACAGGGCGAACTGGCACTAAGTTGGCATTTTAGACATTGACATCAGAACCCTAGGCCCCGCGAGCTAGTCCTGGATTTTCCTAGTGAGGGGGACAGAGCTAGCTAGTGGTGCTATTCTTCACATTCCACCACCTACCAATAGTTTAACTATGTTACTGCACCAGCTAGGTAAAATTTTTATGAATAAAAAACAATTTATTTATTTATCATTGATTTATTTATTCTACATCCCTACTCATCAGAAACTGTAATTCAAAAGGTTAATTTATAACGCGTGCTTCAATTTTAAATTAAGTAATAAACAATACATCTTAACAGGAGGAAGCCAGCTTATGCTAGAGCTGACCATAAGCCTGAGCAATGCCACCACTTTGCCCTGAAGCGCGAAGTGATGGCATTATGAATACAGCTATCCTCAGAACATCACTATGAATATGTCATAAATACATTAAAATATATCACAAGTACGTATTTATTTATTAGACGATGAATATTTAATAGTTTGTACATAACAATTTCAGATGAGAATATTTTCTTAATTCTCACTTTTTAAAGCAAGATTATAGAACATACTTTTTATATCCAGAAAAAAAAGCGGAGATACCGTTTATGCTGAAATAGCCCAAAAGTTTTTTAGTCCGTAAGTTTCTTGCCTGTTCTTCTAGGCTTTGGTCGCGCGCGAGGAACTGGCGGTACATTCACCTAGTACCAATTTAAGACGTTTCAAAGAGATCCTTGTGATTGTACTGAATAAAGACCGTTTTGATTTTGATTTTGGAGCTTGGTGACCTGGAGCTTGGTAACCCGTAGCTTTAACCCACCAGCCCAAAGTAGTTGCATCTTTGGGAAATCTGTAAAACAAACATGTTAATAATAGGCATATGTAGGTATTTAATCATACTACGCGATGGTGGTCTCAGACATAAAATAACTACCAACTTCTCATATGAAAATCGTGAGGAGACTTAAATTATTAAAATGTAACGCAAAGCTAAAAAAATAAATTAAATGAAATTAAAATATATGTACCTACTACCTATACCTATATTATATTTTTTTTCATTATGTACTTAAGTCAAACAAACCTTATTTCTTTGAATAAGGTAATAATAAGTTGCGACATTGTCATTTGTTTTCTAGATTATTGTGTGTATTTGAACTTATCCTAACATATCAGAGTCGAATCCACCCTAAAGTTGTTCGTTTCCCAACATTTTTGGCAAATAGATTTTGTTTTTGTTGGCAGCCCGAAAGATCGTATAACCCAGCCAAATTATGTTTCTATAGAACTGTATCGGTTTGAATAGCCATGTCATTTGTGTGGTTTATAGTAACCTATACTCAATTTTACAAAATAATTAAATTCTAGAAATCTACTATGATATGCGATAGAAAGTAAACACAACCGTTAAATGATTAATTGTGGACACTGTGCATTCTCCGTTTTATAGTTTAATTGACAAATAGAACATAAAAGTGCTACTTACCGAAGGAAGCTTAATTTTCAGTTTTCCGAGCTGTATCATTATCACAGCCTATAATACTACAATGCACCACATTATAAACTTAACTCTACGTATACTGGGACCTAGGCACACACTATTTTCAAAGAACTTTGGCACTAAACACCTGTAAACTCACAAGCACCAAGCGGTTTGTTTAGCACCAAACTTGGTGCTAAACAATCAAAAACGTATACGCAGAAAGGGACAAAACATTTATATTATATTTCTCTCACTCATAGGTATAATTTGTATTATTGCGTCTCTCTTACTCTTGGTATTATTATTTGATGCTCTATCTATTGTATTCTTGATCTAAGGTTAGCAAGAACATCTACAAAGTAAAGAAGAAGTAGAAGATAGCTAACAAAATAATATGTAAATGTTGCCAACTCCAAGTCTGCCTATGATAAAGGTAATAAAACTTCATTATAAACAAAATCAAACATTATTGTATTATTTCAGCTATTTTACTAAATTTGAGAACCAAAAAGAACTACTTTGTATCGAACTATTTAGGGACTTTATTTTCGAAACATGGAAAGCATGAACCTTATATTGAAAAGAGAGTGACTGCTGGAAGAGCGAATGGGGCACAAGGCACGTTTATGAGCAGCCAGAAACTAAAAGGCACGACTAGCTGTACATAGGGGGGTGTTAGTGCCGACAATAACGTAAAGTATGGTACCTAGTTAAAGTTGGGTAAACATCAGAGTAGAGTAATGCATTAAAAATAAAAGCGTTACATAATATGTGTGATGTGAATTTGAGTGATAGAGGAACAGTGTGATTAGAGAGAAATGTGGAGTGAAAGAAGACGTACCTAGTGATGAGGGTATAGAAAGGTGTGTTAAGATGGTTTGGGCATGTGGAAAGGATGGATGAAAGGAGATTAACGAAACAGTTGCATCAGGCGAGCGTAAATGACCTTTTTTGTCATCAAAATTGTAACATTTTTTTGTAAATTTCGATTTTTAACAGACAAAATAAAGATTCTATTCTATTCTATTCTATAAATGGGACTGTTGGGAGGGAAGACCTCAGAAGACGTATCTCGACCAGATAGCAGACGTTCTAGGGAACAACCAGTTCAATAGTACCTTCCCTAAACCAACAACGTATGAAGAATGTTTAGAGATTGAATGAAGCGAAAGAGGTATGTAAGGACCGCAAGTGGAAATCCGTGGTCTCTACCAAAGTCCTATGAGAAACTGAATAAGGAATCAAAATAAATCTATTAGTCATATTTCAACTATATAGCTTTCAGTTTCATAAACAATCACTTAAAACAAGAAAGAAATCGCTTTCAGCGATATGGCTGCCCATTGCACTTTATTATTTTACGCCTAGATTTATGATGTATCCTTGTGTACATTAAAATGTTATCTATCTTAATTTGAGTATCCCGTTTTTTTAAACTGAATTTACTCTATTTAGGGAAATTTAGTTGGCAACTGGCGTGGCGATGACTTGTTTGTTTATTGTTTAATGCATAGATTAATAATACTTGATCTAAGGTTTAATGTTTATGTGTTTGGATTTGCATACCTATTTCATTAATTGTATGTATGTTGATTGTCGGACGAATAAAAACGCTTGCACCGCGTTAGCCTCATCGATACAGATAGAGTAACATGTAGCACGAGCTTGTGGTGCCTATACTTACCTAAAATCTATGAGTCCGGTTATTGTACGACATCATAGGTCTTCGATCAACAATCAACCTAGATTACGTGTGGCGGGCTCAAAAACGGCCCGAGAAATAAGAGCACAAATAAATTTGTGTTCTTATTTGAGTTTAGTATGCTCCAACCAAGCTAACGTGCGGACGTGCTAAAATGCCTCAATGTGCTTTAAAACTGCGAAAATAACCCCTAAAACAGTAAGGTTTCAGAAGGAATGTCTTTTTTTTCGGTAATTACATGTCAGTTTCCGTTTTGCGATGCTTAAATCATTGTTAACAATTAAAAACAAATATTTTGTCGTTTATTCCGCCAGTCCGCCATCGAGGCACCTGTAGTGTGTGTGAGGAGTAGTAAAATACAAAGAAGCAAACAGAAACAAAACGAAACGAAAGTAATAATGTAACTCACAAAGTAATAATGGGGAAAAGTACTTTATTTGTTGCAACATAAGGTTGATTACACAATAAATGTTATTTAACCTATGTCTTTTAATTTCAAGGTGACGGCTGTAATTGACGAATGATCATAAGTGTAAGATAGTATTTTGTAGATTTGTGACTTTATTACAAGGGTTTATGGTTGTAATTAGGTTGAACTTGAAACTGTTTAAAAACCTTTGAATCAGTTCGATGTAGCTGTTTATGTGTGTGTAAGTAGATGTTCAAGCGGACAGTTTTTAGCTTTGATTTTGTATGTGACACGCAATCTAGTTGATTGTTGATCGAAGGATGTCGTACAATAACCGGACAGCATGATATTTGGAATCCACTTTGGTACCTTTTTGGATTCGTTTTATTGGGTGTACATTATTGGGGTGTGCATTATCTGGATGTGCAATATCGTCACGTGTCAATAATTTACAGCATGATAATTGGAAGCCACTTTGGTACCGTAAAAAATAATTTCTGGCACTTCGGCGGCCGCTGCCGCGGCACGCTCGCTTTGCTCGCCTCGTGCGTAATTTATATGTTTCAACATAACCTAACCAATCCGACTCAACGGTCCTAAAGTGGCTTCCAATTATCATGCTGTACATTATGGGTGTACATTATTGACACGTGACGATATTGCACAGCATGTTATTGTACGGGATGATAATGTACACCCAATAATTCAAACCAGTGGACACGGATTATCTGGGTGTGCATTATCGTGCTGTGCAATATCATGCTGTACATTATTTGGCCGTACATTATTGCCTCCCAAATCTATAATAGGTTACAAAATTTGCCTAGTAACATTTTTGATGGGTGGTACACCTACCAAGAGAGCTCGAAACAGATTCTGCTGTTCCATCTAAGATTTAGGTAAATACCTACTTACTCGATAGAGTATTGTACTGTATCTACTCGAATTTCTTTAAAGACAAATTTATTGCTGCTGATAAAATTGATCATGTTTTCATAATTAAAGTTATATTTATTATTTTGCAGGTACTATAAATTAAAAACATGGTCATAAAATTATATTATTTGCTGAGCAGTCCTATTGCAACCTTGAACATTTTCCTGAACAGTCACTGCCACATGATGAGATGCCACCACCAACTCCTACTGACTCAAAAAAATTAAAAATCTACAGCAAAGTACCACACTTCATTGTGGATGTGAATACCACTATGTAATTCATTATTAAACTAAAAAAACTTACAAGACCGAGAACTTTACTGTACACAAATTCTATGAAAACAAATTCAGTGCCGCTGATAACAGGTCTGACAGTTTCGCTTAGGGTTGCCACCTTTTTTTTTTGCAGTTAAAGTACATTGGATAATATAGGTAAGAAAAAAAAGTACATAGTATCAAAATAAAGTACAATTTTTTTAGGTACAATTTGAGGTTAGGTTGTGTTTAGAAATTGTTAAAAACGAGTGCTTATGTGATGTGGCGCTGTCGAGTGGCGACATCGATTCAGCATCAATCATTAAAGTCGTTTTAACGAAAAAATACTTACGTTCAAAACCCCAAAGCAATTAAATCATGCGAAATAAAGTATTTTGGTGTACTTTATTGTTCTCTTAAAGTATAGAGTACAATTACCTGAAATATAGTACAATACTTTATTGATCGAGTGAGCGAAGCGAACGAAGATCTTAGTTTCAACTTGGGCGATTTGGCATTTTATGTATGTATGTACGTATGTATGTATGTATGTATGTATGTTTGTCTGGCGATAACTTTCGAACCGTTGATCCGATCTGCATGAAATTTGATAGGTCGATTGCTTGTACTTGAGAAATTTACTGGTAAGTATTATGAGTAAAATCGAATGAAGGGTTTTTGAGATATGGGGTTTTTTGAGGGGGCAAAAATAAAAAAAGTTACATAAAAAAATCAAAATACATGTCATATGAAAGGGCTTTGTTTGGACATCCCAAAACAATTTTTACTTTTTTTTTGGGACGCTCGGTTTTTGAGATAAAATAATAAAAGTTAAATTAAGATAACCAGCGATCCAAGAGCTCCCATCTCTAAGAGTTTCGTTGGCATCAAGGTTTTTCTACTGGTCGGTCAGTTCTTTTGCTTTTTCTTATTTTTTTTTCTTGAAATAAATTAAGGAGGTACTCAGTTCTCATAAAATGGTGACGACGACCAGGTCTGATGATGGAGCCAAGGTCTGTTCAACGGAACTCTTCAATAAATAGGCCAATGGAGTTGAAACTTGGTAACCATAACAAGTTATTAGGCGGTAGTCAGAAAAAAGTACAAAGATAATGTTTGGACTTGCCTCTGACTACTACGTACTCAACGTTTTGATGCGTTCGTCGGGTCGCATCACGAGATCTCAGTTCGGGGCGAACTACTAGTTATAAAGTACGGGTGGCAACCCTAGTTTCGCTGCCTGCATGCGTAAGAAAATTGCATGACAGCTGACGAGAGTCAGTGGAAGTTGCAATAACATCCTGGACATCATTGTTCATTAATACGATAGCCCCTTCCTCAAGCACTGTTTGCGAGTAATGACAGCACAGGATCACCATTTTTCTAAATACTAATCTAACATAGTTCATTAACCGCCGGTTTCTGAAAGGCCGATCAAAACTAATCGCATGTCAAGTCACTTGCTATCTCTATTATTATGTTTATTATGTACTAACAATAAGGATTTAAGTTATCTGAAATAAAATTTATATTATTACTAATATTATAACATTTATTCTGTTTTCACCACTGATGTTTTCATTATTATTTTACCAACTCAATATAATAGTACTTTATGAATAAATAATTAAATTGAATTTGAATTAATTTACACACTCCGACAGAATACCTAGTCAAACACCTGTATAATGTAGGATCTACATTATACAGCACTTGGCTCCATCATCATAACAGCTAATTGGAATGCAGTACTATGTATAAATTCTTGAATAAAAAAATACCCATCCCAAATAGCTACACTTAATAAGAAATACATCATAGAAATACAATTAATTAGGTATTAAGAAAAGTAACAGATAATAATTACTATAATCCATAATAACTAAACTTGAATCTGTGTCACCCAAAAGTGTGACACAGATTCAAGTTTCTATGTGACATAGTAACTATCTGATATTCTGTAATTTTCCTAAATCTTATTTACACCGAAAATACTATTATCCTTAGTAACTAAACTTTAATCTGTGTCACGCAAAAGTGTGACACAGATTCAAGTGTAGTTTCTATGTGTAGTAACTATCTGATATTCTGTAACTCGCCAAAATCTTATTTTCACAGATTTTTTACATCATCATCACCCGATCACATACTAACTATGTTTAATTCTATGTCACTAAAACTAGCATCAAAGCTAATGTAGTGAAGATTTATACAACCTTATTATAAATGTTTGCTAAAGTGCATTAAATAAAATGTCAGCATTTTTAATAATTTGTTGACGATGCATGCGTAAACAATGTTTAAAAAGGACACAAAGCATATCAATGCAGGAGTAACCAAAGAGGTAGATACCAGAGAGGTAATTTTTTTGGAAGAGATGATATAGGTAGACATGCAAACATTTCACAGTTAATGTTCACAGCATATGATGAAGCAATAAACATAACAAATGAGTACAAAGAGGATAATGTGATAGAGTTTATAATAGACTCAGGAGCTTCAGACAACATGATACAAGATATATACAAAGATTTTATGACAGAAATTAAAACATTGACAGTACCAGTAAAAATAAGGGTTGCGAATGGCGAGTATTTAGAGGCAAAAGAGAGAGGAATGATACAAACAGAAGAAAGTGGCAGATACGTAAGTATCGAAGCTTTAATTGTGCCTAATCTAGCACAAAACTTACTGTCAGTAAGTAAACTTGTTGAGAAGAATAGTAATGTAATATTTCAAGGAAATGTCGTAAAAATTATACAAAGTAACATGCGAATTTATGGAGAAAAAGATGAAAAACTATATAAACTAAAATTGAAAATAAAAAGAGAGAATAAATGTTATACAACAACAAATGACACAAATCTATGGCATCAAAGACTAGGACATTTGAATAGAACTGGGTTGAGCACTTTAAAGTTACCTAATAGTGGGAAAAGATGTGATGTGTGCATGAGAGCAAAATCAACGAGATTACCATTCTATCCAGTAGTTATGCCAAGATCAGAAAAAGTATGTGAACTTCTACACACTGATATCGCAGGTCCAGTAAATATACCTAGCATAAATGAAGAGAAATATTATCAGGTAATTGTAGATGATTATACGCATTTTGGTGTATTATATCTGCTAAAGTATAAAGATGAAGCAACACAAAACTTAATAGAGTATGTGAGATATATAGAAAGACAGAAAGAAAATAAGGTAAAAAGAATAAGATGCGATAATGGTGGCGAATTTAAGAATAGAATAATGCATGAATTTTCAATAAAAAATGGATTAAAAATGGAATTCACCAACCCATACAGTCCACAAATGAATGGAGTATCTGAAAGAATGAACAGGACTTTATATAATAAGGCAAGAGCATTAATGATGGATTCCAACCTTCCGAAAGAGTTATGGGGAGAGGCCGTAAGATGTGCAATGTATCAAATAAATAGAAGTCCATCAGCAGCCATTAAATTTAAAACACCAGCAGATTTGTATTATGGTAAAAATGATATAACAAATATGAAATTATTTGGATCAAAAGCATGGATGGTTGTATTGCCAAGAAAGTCAAAATTTGAAGAAAGAGCAACAACTATGAGGTTTATAGATTGTGGGATCCAGAAAATAATGAAATTAAAATCTCGAGAGATGTACATTTTGATGAAACGAATGTGAGATATGATGGAATAAGAGAAGGAGAAAGAGAAAATGAAAGGTCAGTAATATATAGAGAAATAGATGAAGAAGAATGCAAACCAAGTACATCAGGAGTAAAACAAAGAAAAGGTAAGGATGAGATTAAAGTTAGAGAACGTCCTTCTGTGACTGAAAATGTTCAAGACAGTGATGATGATGATGAATTTGATGATGCAACTGAACAAGTGAAGGAAGTAGAACAAGAAAATTACCAGAAGAAAAATATACAAGAAGTGGAAGAAGAGTTGTTAAACCAAAAGAACTACAAGAATATGAAACACACTATGCCTATTGCGCAAATATGGAAGATGTACCTAAAAGTTACAGTGAAGCTATAAAAATGGGCTGGAATAAAGTAATTGTTAAAGAGAACGCATTAGAAAATATGAATACATGGACAATCACTGATTACCGAAAGAAAAAAAAAAAGGAGGGGTGTTAAGTCTAATGTAAGCAGATAGGTAAAGGGTTAAGTACTAGGGTGACCATGATGATTTTTATTCATAGGTAATAATTAGGGTCACCATAAGTTATTTTTGTTTTGACAAACTAGAATGTTAATTTGATTTGATGTTTTTGAGATTATTTATGTGAGCGATTAACAGTGTTTGATTTTCAATAAAAGCACTATTAATCGAGGTGGGGTGTTATGTCTGTATTTTGTCAATGGATGGCTATTCAATCTATTGTGTATTTAGTATTGCTCTGTGGAAAAAAGGATAGATGTCAAGAGAGTTCGGTGCTGGATGGCCGTTACGAATTAAATAAAATATCCTGTTAAATAATCTTTCTCTGCCAGTATGCCCTCAATATATCGATATATCTAAAAGAAGTGAGGGCCCCTGAGGGAAATTTGTAAATATTTTCGCGTATCTTTTTATGACTTCCCACTGCTGTGCATTATTTAGAGGACTTATTAATTGTAAGCAGATAAATGTTATGATATTAGTAGGAAGAGGAATTCTACAGGAAACAAGATCTTCACCTAGTTTTTTATGGCCTTAATGAGGACTATCAATTATTATATGATTGAGGTCACCAAATTCATTTCCACAGGCCCAAAATGGATGCTACTATTTTTATCCGTGCTACTTGCTACTAGGTACTTGTTCCATCATAAAAAAATAAAAAAAATGTGAAATAACAGTCTGTGCGCTGTCGGCTCAGGATATACCAGTATTAAAAAAAAACAAGTAGTAAAAATAGTGCCTTGCTAGCTACTTCATCCAACTTCTGTCGTACACTCGTAGTATCGTATTGTTCTAGGTAATTTACCTTTTTCGCTAAATTGAAACGCGCAGGGCAATAGCAGCAGTTTATGTTTTGGTTTTTTAAAATAGTCTCAGTCGCTCACGGTGCCCCACATAGCTCTGCCATGAGGTATATGATGAGAATGTTATAATGGTTTGATGGAGAGGTCAAACGAAAGCCTTTCCAAGTACCTTAAAAACGAAATTGTTTAAAGTCTGCAATGAATGGAAACAACATTCCTATGCTCAATTCTGAATCTACGGATACCGCTGACGTATCAAAACAATGTGATACATCTATCACTAAGACAGTTATGAGTCCTGCAGGCTCCAGTGCTCGTGAAAACAGTGATGAGTTGGTGGACCTCAAAGGGAAGGTAGAATCAAAGTTATTGTCGATGTGGAATAACGTAAAGTTCGGTTGGACTGTGAAGTTAAAAACTAGCTTTTCAAAAGAGTCTCCTGTGTGGCTTTTGGGCCGATGCTACCACCGCAAGTTGAGTCCCACAGGCTCTTTGGAATCATCAACAGAAATTGGAACTGAAGCAACTGCACATCAACCCATGGAACAGATATATGGCGAAGGGATAGAAGGTTTTAAGTCGGATTTTATAAGCAAAGTTTGGATGACTTACCGAAGGGAATTCCCTACAATGGCAGGTTCCACATTTACTACAGATTGTGGTTGGGGGTGCATGCTACGGAGTGGTCAAATGTTACTTGCTCAAGCTTTAGTAAGCCATTTTCTTGGTAGATCATGGAGGTGGTCACCTGAAAAGCCTATTCAGAATGCTAGAGAATTTCAAGAGGACTGTTTACATCGCATGATATTAAAATGGTTTGGTGATAAATCTTCAGTTAACAGCCCTCTATCCATTCATCAAATGGTCAGTCTGGGAGAGGCTTTGGGGAAAAAACCTGGTGATTGGTATGGGCCTGCTTCTGTTGCCCATTGCTTGAAAGCTGTTATGGCTGCTGCATCAAAAGAAAACTATGAATTTGATAATTTGGAGGTATATGTTGCTCAAGAATCAACTATCTATATCCAAGATGTGTATTCATTGTGTTCATTACCTCACGGTGCCTGGAAATCCTTAATATTGTTGGTGCCTGTAAAATTAGGATCTGATAAATTCAACCCAATTTATGGCCCTTGTCTCACTTCCCTCCTCACTTTGGACTTTTGTATTGGTATTATTGGAGGAAGACCTAAGCATTCTTTGTACTTTGTGGGATACCAAGATGACAGGCTTATACACCTTGACCCACATTATTGCCAAGATATGGTTGATGTTTGGCAGCCAAATTTTACACTGCAATCATTTCACTGTCGATCTCCACGAAAAATGCCTCTGAGCAAGATGGACCCATCTTGTTGTATTGGTTTTTATCTTGCTACACAACAAGACTTTGAAACTTATATAAATGTTATCAAAACATTCTTAGTTCCACAAGGTGTATCAGCAACCTGTGCCTATCCCATATTTAGTTTGAACAATGGATCTCGTGCAACTGTTATGGATGTACCAAATATCAGATATTCAATATTTGAAACGGAGCAAAATTGGGTAGTCCCTAATGTTCAAGATAGTGATACAGACATTGAATCAGAAGAGTTTGTACTAGTATAATTGGATTACATAGTTAATCAATTGCTTATTAGTTATGTAAATGTTAACTTATTATGCTTTAAATATACCAACATACTGCAAAGAAATTAGTTTCTCTTAATATGATGTTTATTATTTTCATTTATTAAGAAGAAATTGTTAAATACAATATATTTAATTCTTGTCCTTCACTGGTGGTGGATGTCTGATAAAGTAGTGTACAGCATTGTAAACAAAATGTGGTGCAACATTGTGCAGAGGGTGGACTCTGCTAAGTTCATTGCTTGGACAGCCTATGACAAATGGGTCTCCAGCTCCTGTCCCATGCTGTGCCACTGACAGTCCACTCAGGGTATAGCAGGTGTGGTATATGTCTATGGGTCTGAAAAATTAAAGAATTTGAGTACCTATTAAAGTTGGGCCGAATATTCGGTTTGTCCGGCAGATTTACCGAACATTCGAATTCAGCCGCCAAGCAACGTTGCTGTGTTTCGGTTTGAAGACTGTGGTTGCCGGTGTAATTACAGGCACAAGAGGCTTAACATCTGTATGCCTCAAGTTGATGGACGCAGTGCATCATAGAGCATGTTCCTATCGTGCGTGTCTTACTAGGCAATGCTTTGTTATGGGTGTTGGTTACCACTTAACATCAGGTGGGCAATCTGCTTGTTCCATCAGCTAGTTGTATAAAAAAAAACGGCGTCTAATCACGATTGGACCCATCACTAGTAGGTACCTATGTAGTACCACAATTTACAATTTTACACTAATCTACACTAATATTATAAAGAGGAACGATTTGTATTTTTGTTGTTTTGTATGTTCGTTACATACAAAACAACAAAAATACAAATAGGCTCAAAAACTACTGGTCCGATTTCAAAAATTCTTTCACCATTAGAATGCTACATTATCCCTGAGTAACATAGGCTATATTTTATTTTCAAAAAATCAGGGATCCTTACTAAAACTCCAATAATGTAACCCAAGGTGGGAAACAAAAACCTTACATCGCGTGCGCTGCAAAAACTATTGATGATAGAACAAAATAATGTACTACGACTTTGCAGAACACGTTATTATCTACAAAAAATGTCGCGACAGCATATGTCTAACTATTATAGTTATGTCACAATAAGTGTTCTTTTATTATAAAATTTTAATTAAAATGCCGCCGCTAGAAAAGGCTCCTTATTTGTACCTTGGTATTAATCCTTATCCCAATAATATTTTTCATATTCAAGACTGGTTCAATACCACAGATATATATATACATAGATAACGCAAATGCTTGTACTTCCCGTGTCCGAACCCTTACGAATCGTCTAGGTTGGCCGCCGCTGCTTACAGTCCGTGCGCGTCCGTTGTTGCAGCCAGACGTCCGCAACATTGTATAAAATGCCTCGTTGCATGATATTGAATTGCAATAGCTCAACAAATTCTAGCCCCCCAAGGCAAGGATATATTTCATATCACAGGTAAGTAATTTTTAAATCATATTATGCGTAAATTCATTTTAAAACTAATTTTAAAGTATTCCAAGCTGTGATTTCAAGAGTATAACTAAGTAACTATAGATTAACGTTAAGTAAACCATATTTACATTACATTGCCGCGTTTGCTTTGAGCGTTTAATCTGACGTTCTGAGTTATGAGACGATGAATATCGGAACAAGCGATACTGTCGCGCATCGCTTCGTCTTCGTGGTACAGGCAAATTATCATTCGTCTGTCAAATCTCGCGACTAGTGTTGTTCGTCCTACAAAGTATATGAATAATCGATATCGGACAGACAAATGATATTAACCATTATAATAAGAGATAATTTAGTAGTTATTGATAAAAACAAGCTCATAAATAAATAAATGTTCTAATTTTATACAAAAGCTTTAAGTGGGAGGGTAATATTTTTAGAGTTCATGTAGGTACCTATTTAATATGTTCATGTTCATCCTTTGAACATACATATACATACATACATACATACATACGTAACTATAGGCCTTTTAATTGCGTATTGGCCTTGGGCGCTGTTTAAATCATCTTATATAGGTGTTATAGGCCTAACTAACTTGTGTGTGTGTAAGAGTGTGAATAAATTAATAAAAATGTGTCAATATTTAGTTATATCCACTGATATCCATTAACACCTAGAACCAATAAATAATGAGAAAATTCATCAAAATCAGTTATAATATTGTGGCTTGACTGGCATTCATCTTGTAGGTAGATAGTAGATACTTACGTTGTTTTTATGTGTTTTCATGAAATCTTTTGTGATTTCCTACCTTTACTTACCTACGGGGTAAAAGGTACCTAAGTACTTAAACATAATTATGCACCTACCTACCTAGCAACTTATATATTTGATCGAGTGAGCGAAGCGAACGAAGATCTTAGTTTCAACTTGGGCGATTTGGCATTTTATGTATGTATGTATGTATGTATGTTTGTCTGGCGATAACTTTAGAACCGTTGATCTGATCTGCATGAATTTGATATGTCGATAGCTTGTTCTTGAGAAATTTACTGGTAAGTATATGAGTAAAATCGGATGAAGGGGTTTTGAGATATGGGGTTTTTTAAGGGGACAAAAATAAAAAAAGTTACATAAAAAAATCAAGTTACATGTCATATGAAAGGGCTTTGTTTGGACATCCCAAAACAATTTTTACTTTTTATTTGTGACGCTCGGTTATTGAGATATAAAATAAAAGCTAAATTAAGATAACCAGCGATCCAAGAGCTCCCATCTCTAAGAGTTTCGTTGACATCAAGGTTTTTCTATTGGTCGGCCATTTCCTTTGCTTTTTCTTAAATTTTTTTCTTGAAATAAATTAAGGAGGTACTCAGTTCTCATAAAATGGTGACGACGACCAGGTCTGATGATGGAGCCAAGGGCTGTTCAACGGAACTCTTCAATAAATAGGCCAATAGAGTTGAAACTTTGTAACCATACCAAGTTAGTAAGCGGTAGTCAGAAAAAAGTCCAAAGATAATGTTGGGACTTGCCTCTGACTACTACGTACTCAAAGTTTTGATGCGTTCGTCGGGTCGCATCACGAGATCTTAGTTCGGGGCGAACTACTAGTTAAAATAGCGTCAAGATAACACGCGCGTTACCATTGCGACCGTGCGCATTGACCTTGACACGTACACAGACAGGGCTATTTCAATTTTCTAAGAAAATATTAATTTTACTTTTTATTATTTATTTTAATTCCGTTAATATCATTTGTCTGTCCATATCATTCGTCTGTCCATATCATTCGTCTGTCCATATCATTCGTCTGTCCATATCATTCGTCTGTCAGAAAATCGATGTCATTCATGTAAATCGATTCGTAATAGGTCATCAAAAACTACTGTTTCATAACATGCATGTTTATACTAATCCCTTGTGTTTTAAAGAATTATTAACAAATATATATTTGTAGACTTACTTGAGATTAAGCGAACGAAGGTATCCAAAAGCGTCGACAGAATGAAACGGCTCAAAAGCGCGGTGAGCACGACTCCTCGCATTGAAACTACGTGGCGACCGCGGAGTGAGCGAGCGGGACCACAGATATAAAATCTATGAGTAGGTATGAGCGAGACGATCACGGCGGTGCCGGCGGTTCCAGTTGAATCGTTTAAATCGTAGCGGGACGGAAGGGCATCGGCGGCATCGGTGTCTTTTAATCGGTTTAGATTTCCCGTCACTAAATTTCGACTGTGACGTCAGAGTAGGTATTAAAAAGTCGGCACGCTTGGTTTCAATACAAATCGTGATACTTGCGTTATCTATGTATATATATATCTGTGTTCAATACCTATACATTACTTCTTGAATTTTTCAAATCGGACATTAAAAATATAAGCTACGCGCGAGTCGCGGGGCGCGTTCTCACTCAACGCGGGCCCGGGCAAGGCACTAGGTAGGAGGGCGTGCAAAAGACTCGAACCCACCACCAAAAAATTATGTCCACCCATGCGAAGCTGGGACAGGCCGCTAGTTTATAATAAAAGGCTATTATTGCTGCCTACTACTCACTTGCCAGGCTTGTCAATAAGCCCACCATCACGACTTTGACAGCAAATAATGATGTATTCTTGCAAGGCACCTTGATCAAAGAAAACAGTTTCTATTAATTCCTTGTTTTCTGAAAGATAAAACAAAAATTAGGTTAATTTACTGCTGGTCAATAGATCAGAAGGTAAAAATATTCCTTATAACACCAGTGACAAATAATGGAGAAGTAATTGTGATACCTTCCTGTATCTGTGCCTACCAATAGTTTTTTTACAGACATATTTTTGAAGTTGTAAGTTAAGAGAGTATTAGCAGAATAGTAGTAGTACCTAGTGGTGGGCAATACTATTTCTTCACCCCCAAATTGAGATCTTGTGATGTCCACTCCAGTCTTACATAGATTCCAAACACATTGTTGGGCTCTGACAACCCCCTATTTACATAGTATTTTAACCAAGATTCAGCAACCAAGTTTTGTCAATTTATTAATTGACCTCTCTCAAGTGGGAACATATATTTTCTATTGTGTTTGGAATTCCGGAATATGAGAGGTTAATAGACAACTAAATGAGTCAAGCAACTTATATTAAACCCTTGGGTAATTAGACTATCATGTTTTATCTCAATGTGGAACCTACCTTGTTTGGATAATATTGCACTGATTATTGGAATAGCAGCCCCTTGCCAAAATGAATAACAGCCATCCACAAGTTTGTTAGTTCTTCCTTGAAATCCTCCTTCAAGTCTCATCTGTCTATTCACACACCACCTTAGTAAAGCATCAACATCACATAGCTGGGTCCTGTTCAGTAATGCCAAGGTTGCAATTCCACAGAAGGCATATCCTCCATGAGCTTCCATTCCAGGACATCCTCCAAAACCACCTTCATAAGTTTGACAACTTACAGCCCATTCAGCTGTTTTATCAAACAAAGCATCTGTATAGATGTTGGTTATTTTGGCTATGCTGATAGCACAATAGATCCCTCTTATGTCTTGCTCTCCACCTCTGTGTAAAGCAAAAGATCCATCAACATTACGCAAAGTCCAAAGAAATTTTTGTAAAGAGCTCCTATCAATGGAGTCGTATGCTTCATCAGTACCAATAATGCTCAGAGCATTTACAGCTGCATATGTTGTGCCAAGGTGAGGGTATTGTAAATACCCTCCCCCATAGCCACCCTCTTCATGTTGACATTTTTTTATGGACTTTATGCAATGAGATAATGTTTCTGAATCAGGCATATCATTTAGTATTGACAAGGAATGTATAATCCAGTATATCAGCCATGGTCTGCTAGCATCAAGACATGCATAATTTGATGGCAAACCCTTGAGCCAACTCTTAAGTGCTTTTATATGTAAATGTTTCTTTAGCTTGGGTAATTCCGGATCAATAGATGATTCCTTTTCAAATTGTCTGTATATTATCTTTATGGTATCTTCAACATCCATCTGAAATAATTTTATTGGTATTCAACTAAGACAAGAGTTACAAAAAAAAATACATAGTATTGTTATGTAAAATACCTGGTCTCCCGAAGTATCCGTGTGCACTTTTTCATAATCAAATGTTTCGATATCAATTTCTGCATAACAACGTATAAAACTCTCCATAGCCAGGATCTCACTCACTCTTAGGACGAACAAACAATTATTCGTTCGTACTACAACTACTACTCGTACTCACTACGTTGTAATTTATTTCTAATGTATTTAATTACCAAACTAAGTGGCCTAGCAAGGCTGCGTGTTGAGCACAGTTGGATGGAGATACGAGTGAGTGCTGCAGTGCGGTGCGTGTCTCGTAAATACCCCTGTGTATAGGTACCTAGTCAAATAGATATTTTGGCATCTTTTTTCGTGATCTTTATTAGCACAGCTAGCCCGGGGTTAGATTATAGATTAGCTGGATGGCCTGGTTGATTAAAAGTACATTCCATCCAATGAATGTCTGAAATAATTTAGATATTTAAGCTAAACTCTTCTCTTCTTCTTTGCTCAAGCAAGCGCGGCGCTTGTCCGTCATTTTGACAGACAATCTTGCAAGTGTCAAGTGTAATTCAAAAGTTGTAGTCAAGTCACGTATGATTATTACCTCCATGTAAGTCACACTTCATGCACACAACACTTAAGGCACCTTTTGGGTAAAGATAGATCTCGTGGACCTCTGTATTTTTAGGCATAGAAAGATAAATAATAACCTTCAATGGGGCCCACAGATATTTCATCTGAGGGGCCCACACACACAGCTAAAATACGCAGTCAAACACGTCAAGATCCGTCTTCATACTATGGACACCCATCGTTTACTGTTCTGTGGGTTGAGTAGATGGCATTTATTGTGACGGAGTTTTATGGCTGTATGGCGTTTGCAGAAGAAATACCTCCAACGTTGAACGTATCTCTTCTGCAAACGTAATTTTGCTTCTTTTAAGCTTATGAAAACACAGATTTTTCTATGAAAGTATTTTGAATTGTGGCACAACGGAACATCCCGCGCCCGTGGGATGGGTACGGGCCGAGTACGTATGATCAAGTCTGTCCATAAAATACTTTATAGGTACCTATTTGAACCCTAGTTTTTGGACCATTTATTCAAACGTATACGCACTTGCAAGCCCTCAAGTACAATTTTACTACTTGCGAGCAAGTCTAACGTAACGTAACGACTTAAGGCCCAGTTTCACCATGCTCTGTTAGTTACTAATCAAGGATTAACAGGCCGTTAGATCTAACCTTAGCTGTCAAACGCGTACATTTTGACATTGTTGACGGCCCTTTAATCCTTTGTTAATCTAAGAGAGCATGGTGAAACCGGCCCTTAATATGTAGCCAAATTGGCTGGATAACATTATAATGACGTATTTTTTTAAATGGCTGTGGTCCATTTGTGATATTCTCTTATTTGAAGGCGAAGATTCGTGTTCGCGTTGTCGCGAATAAAGTTCGTGTTCGATCCACGACGAAGTGATTGGCCCATGGAGGTAGTAAGTCTAAGGTCCATATCTTATACTAAAAACAAATACATCCAATAAAAAAAAGAAGCTTATTTGCTGATTAAATATTTATCAGTCTTCAGTTCTACACATGGTCTCAACCATGGAGGTACATTTATATCCGTCGTTGGTCAATTAACATTTATTGAATTACCCTTGCTTCGTTTGAGAAAATAAATACGCGCGCGCCGGTTGGCAATGGTGGCCAGCACAGAGTACTTTGGCGCCCCCGCTCCACCCACTCGTCAGCACAGCCGAAGAAAGTGCCTGCGAGTGGAATATAAAAACCGAGCAAACAAATGTGAAACAAATAAGTCTTGGCAAATTATCTACGATCCAGCGCCAGAATAAAAAAACATAATACCTACGCCATTTTTAATTAAGTCTATTTAATGATGGCCTTAGAAAATATTCTCACGTCGATGTTATATGTAATCGGCGCTAATAAATATTGAGTGTCAAATTATTTTGTTTTATTTAGTTTTCAAATAAGTAAATAAAAGACAAAGTAAATTCTTCACTAAGCTAAAACGTACTTGAAACGATGGTAGTAGGAGCATTCCCTATTGCAAAACTTTCTGTTTTGTTAGTCAAACAGATAAGTAAACCCATAGCAAATGTTTGTAAGGAACGAGCTAAGAATAGTCCATTTTTCAGGACTTATGTTTGTATGCCTCCAGCACAGTGTAAGTGATTTTCGAATCATAAAATAGAACATAGACTTGATGGAACATATAAAGCATGCTAATACCTATCCTCTTTCACAGTTTACAACTGGTGTGAAGTAAAAGCAAAAATGTGGATTCTTAATTTGGGAAAGCCTGTAAATATCCCTGTTCTAAGTCAAGAAATGGCTATTGAACTTGGTGCTAATCTTCTCGGCGAATCAGTTATTTTTGTGATAGGTGCAGGACTTCTCATCGTGGAATATAACAGGTACCTTACAATCATTATTATTCTTATGACGTGATGCTAGAGCGAAAAGAACTTGACCACTGTAAAGATGACTTCTTACAGATTGCTTGGCGTAAAGGTTTTAAGTAACACAAGATTAATCACTCTAGAAATGTATTTGTTGGAGATTGGTAATACAAGATTAATCACTCTGGAAATATGTTTATTGGAGATTCCAGTATTTAGCAGTGGATACCCTACGGACAATGATATTATTTAGAGTGCTCAACCCATTTATTCACAGAGTATGATATAGTATTTGATTGAGAGCATGTGGCCAACAAGAGTTGGCCACATGCTCATATGACCACACTTATGTACATAGACTTGAACACTTATGCACATAGACTTGAACACTTATGTACCTACATAGACTTGAACACTTATGTACATAGACTTGAGCAACATTACTACTTAGTGTACTAAAAACTGATTTATTATTATTTGTTTCAGACAAAGTAAAAAAGAAACTGCCAAGGAAGTTAAGAGAGAGGAGGAAATGAACCACATTACTAGTACAATTACAGATCTCTATTTCACTGTACAAAGGCAACAGACTCAACTAAGAGAGATGGAAAGGATGATTCATTCTATTAGTAAGCAATCTAATTAGCATAAGTCTTTTAAGTAATATCATTATTTTATCTGAAAAATCTAAATGGAGAAAGTATATATGTAGCAGTATAAATAAACTAATATGATTTTTTTAGTCTTTAACTTTTGTCCAATACTATTCTATAACTATTTCACTTTGGGTTACTTTTTTTACAGGTGGTGAAAAACCGGTCCAACCTCCACAGCACCCAGAAGGTGGAGCCTCATCGGGGCCCCCACCGCCTCCTTCTGCACCCATTTCAGTGCCCCAAAATATTTCTCAACCTGCTTATAACAAAACCTACACAGCTCCAACCCCTTTCCCAAACAAAGGCATTATACTTCAGTCTCTGAATTACATACAAATGGATGCTTTTAGTTCTTTATTTCCCAGAAATTGTGTAAATAATAATAGTGAGAGTGAAGATGATTCAGAAAAAAAGATTAATACTCTAAAACCCGAACCCGCTATCCTCTCAGTGGCATTGTATAATATAGAGAATAACTTTAGAAGTTTGTTTTAAACATGTTTATAGTTTGTTGTTATTGTTAGGTTATTTTGTGAAAGGACCTACTTACTGCTTGATGTAGTTATGTTGTTTCTATTGTTTACATGCACTACTGTGTTTTTATTTATATGTAGCGTTGAATTAATTTAAATCATATTAGGTAAAAGTTACATTGTTGTAGAGATTTTTTTTATAATATATCCAATTATTATATCCAGGTTATGTACCTATCATTATTTAATTACACAATTTTACTTCAGTTGCATCCCATGGCCACTTTTTGGGCACAGTTAAAACCACAAAATTCCATAATGAGTACTCCAACTTGATGAACATGAAGAGAATTAAAAAAAAAACTTTATTTTTTGTTAAATGTTCTTGTTGTTATTGTCAATGGTAATCTACAATTTAAGAAATAACAACCAATTAAGAAAATAGACAATGTCACTTTATTATTCCAACCATTCTTTAATGTAAGTACAGTCTTGAGGTGTGATCAGCCCTGTGGAGCTGCATTTGTGTATAAGAGGACAGACTCCACAGGGCACTTGAACTAACCCTGGAGGAGGGATTAATGGTTCTATAGCTCTGAATACTTTGCTTCCATCAGGATATACTGTGCTTTCTACTTTGCCATCATAAACTAATGTATATAAAATGGTAATGACATCTTCAACATCTAGGGAAACCTGAAAAAAACAATAAAATAGTAAGTATTGGTTATATGGTGGTAAATCTTCTTGTTATATATTTCTTAATATAATTATCATGTTTAAACAAAGTAAACAGAAACTTATGATACTATAAGAAAAATAATTCAATAAACCACATACTCCTAGAAACTTACTTTACTTATTCCTAAATCAGTAATATATTTCTGAACTTCAGCTGCTGTTGCATAGGACTGTGTCCTGCCTATGATTGGGCCTTTTGGGTTATTTTTTATCTTGTCTGCTTGCTGATTAAGGAATCTAAGACACTGTACATTGAGGATATCAACAAATTCTGACTCAAAGTCTTGATCTTGGTACCATGCTCCACCAGAAATAGATCTATCAGGTTCCAAGTTATACAGCATATAAACTTTTTTCTTTGATGCCTGTTAAATAAGAAATGAAACATTTAGGTATTAAATTTTAAACCCATTTCTTGTTTATGTATAGCTTATAAACAGTTGCTGTAATTACTCATCTTTTAATAACTTACATTTACACATTTTACAGCCTTAATAACTTTTTTCCCTTCAAGACTTTTAAGTACTTTAATAAGCTGTGTATTGGCTAAGTTTGAGCGGACTCTAATATCTCGTATCCATATACCCTTGCTGCTAGCCTCTTGAATCAAATTGTAAACAACTTTTTCTTCATTATCTGCACCCTTCACAGCCTGTTTACTGGTTTGCGTTTTAAGCCTATAAGAAAGATACATATAAGTCAAATTCACATTATGTATCTTTAATTTAAACTAGTGGTTCGCCCCGAACTGAGATCTCGTGATGCGACCCAACGAACGCACCAAAACTTTGAGTAGGTAGTAGTCAGAGGCAAGTCCAAACATTATCTTTGAACTTTTTTCTGACTACCGCCTACTAACTTGGTATGGTAACCAAGTTTCAACTCTATTGGCCTATTTATTGAAGAGTTCCGTTGAACAGACCTTGACTCCATCATCAGATCTGGTTGATGTCACCATTTTATGAAAACTGAATACTTTCTTAATTTATTTCAAGAAAAAAAAATAAGAAAAAGCAAAGGAACTGGGCGACCAGTTGAAAAACCTTGATGTCAACGAAACTCTTAGAGATGGGAGCTCTTGGGTCTCTGGTTATCTTAATTTAACTTTTTTGTTGTATCTCAAAAACCGAGCGTCCTAAAAAAAAAGAAAAAAATGTTTTGGAATGTCCAAACAAAGCTCTTTCATATGACATGTAACTTAATTTTTTTATGTAACTTTTTTTATTTTTGCCACCTTAAAAAACCCCATATCTTAATAACCCTTCATCCGATTTTCCTCATATACTTACCAGTAAATTTCTCAAGTACAAGCTATCGACTTATAAAATTTCATGCAGATCGGATCAACGGTTCGAAAGTTATGGCCAGACAAACATACATACATACATACATACATACATACATACATACATACATACATACATACATACATACATACATAAAATGCCAAATCGCCCAAGTTGAAACTAAGATCTTCGTTCGCTTCGCTCACTCGATCAAAAATACCAGTATGATATTGTGCTTACCTGTATATTAATGATCCTCCTTGATTGAATAAATCAAAATGTTCTTGTTGCAAAAGTTCATTGATAGCTGTGACCAACTCGGACGCTGATATTTCCGGCATTGCAGCTTTGATGTCATTATGCGATATCCCTTTAGGGTTACTTTTAGCAACAGCAATGATCTTTTCCTTCAAATCATCTGATTTATTAGTGGCCATATCGTTGTTGACTTCAAAACAATAATGACCACCTGAAATTCTAAAGCAACTTAAGCTTTAGTATTTTTTCCGATTATGTAATTTCAACCACCGAAACACAACGTTTGAAAGAAAGAGATTAAGCTGCCAAAATTAATAAAACTGCCGTTTACTTTCGTGGTTCAGAAAAGCTGAGTTTAGTTTACATTTGTTTTGATGATGAAAAGAAAAATGGAAATCGCCAACCAATCAATCAGAGTCATCTACACCTCGACTTTACCAGACTCTACCGTCTTGGTTTAGGAGGTGCGGGTAAGAGCCGAACTTGGCGTTCTTTCCTCTAGCTTCAACTTCGGAAACTCCGTTTCCGAGTCTCTGGGTGAAGCCCCAAGTGGCTTGTTTAAGCCTCTCAGTGGCGTTACGCTGCCAAATACTTGGCTACGGTGGTACTCGGGCGATGGAATGAGCATTACATCTGGGTAAGAAGGTAGAGAGGCGAGACTTTCCTAGCACCGCCAGCGTTCCAGCATCGGTGCCACAGCTTGCTGTGGCTGCCCATACTGGCTCTCGCTTATGACGGTCAGTCCGCGCATCGACGCATCCTTGAGGTCTCCCCCGGCAGCGATAGTAATGAGCAGATCCGCCAAAATTTCGAGCATGATCCGCATCGAGTCCTTTGTGCTGCTGGTCATTGTTGGTGTTTCAGAAGCAGCTGGAGTAGCCGCTAGTGAGGTTTCTTTTTCTGAGGTCACATCTTCAGGTATATTGGGGTGGTACTCACGGTGCTCTCGCTGGAGCAGTGGTGCTACGTTTGGTTCCAATTGGCAATTGGCAACCTTAGTAGGCTCTGTGGTGGAATGGGCTGCAGGTGTAAGGTGTTCTTCTTGTGCATGGTGTGATACAGGCGCAACCAACGGATGGGGTGGCTCCTGTGCGATTTGTGATGCAGACGCTAAGGACGCTAGGTGGACTTCCGGGACGGAGAGTAGTACTGATGGCTTGTGGTGTGAAGGCACTTTTAGTTCTGCAGTTTTTGGAGCAGGCTGCGGGGTGGAATTTGCCATAGGTTTCCTCCTCCTTTTTTCTCCTCTCTTTCTATTTCTTAAGGGCACTCCGCGGTCAGTTGGTGGATTCGCCTTAGTATGCGAGGTAACTCCAGTGTTCTTTGGTTGGGCGTGGTCAGGTTTTGACGCCTGTCCTCTTGGGCAATCTGGCTGAGATGGCGCTCTTTCAGGAGAAGCACCGTTAGGGCCAGGTAGTTGAGCAGGAATTTTAACTGCCCTTTTGCGAGCTTCTCGCCTAAACACTACGCAGCGGCGATCATTGGCAGTGTGCGGCTTACCACAATTTGCACACGTTGGCTTTTCTGTGGTTGGGCGGGGGCAATCTGATGCAGGATGGTCTCCTCCACAACGCACACATCTTTGTGGTCGATGGCAGTTACTGGAGGCATGCCCAAAGGCTTGGCAGCGGTGACACTGAGCTATGCCACATGCGGCTCCTCGCCAAGCTTCGATAGTAATTCCTGGCATGTAGAGTAGCTCTCTTATTCCATAAAGGCGTGCTAGCTCTACCTGGTTAAGGGCTTGTACACAAAACTGCGATGCGATGCGATATGACGTCGCATCGCAGGAACTTCCACGGGAAAGTCCACAACGAGCTCGCAGATTTTTGCGATGCGACGTCGCATCGCAGTTTTGTGTACGAGCCCTAAGGTGATCAAACTGTGCATGGAATAGACAGCCTAGTCGGCCTCTTATCGGAGGAATTTGTCTGACAAAACGAACCCGTAAGTCGTGTTCTTCGAGTGCAACTTGGATATCACTTGGTAGGGTGTCAGCTGGAAGGCCTCGGATCGCCACCTTTGTAGGTATCTCAGAAGCCATGCTATAGCAATACCATGACAATCCTGTTTCTGTAACCATAGAATCTACAAGGTGACGCTGTATCACTCGGTATTCCTCTGGGGATCGCGGTATAAAACGCACTCCTTTTCCCAGTGGGCGCGCGTTCGGAGCATGACCTAGTTTCTTTGCTAGTGTTGCGAAATGCGCCGTCCAGTTCGGTAACTTTTCGACCACTATGGGTGGGTAGGTTTTGGTTTTTGTTGTCAAGGGCTGTGTTTGGCCGGTGTTGATACTGGCCGAACTTTTGGGTTCCGGTGGATGGGGGGGCGAGCAAACTGTGGCAGGTCCCGCAGCTAAGTCCATCAGCTTTGAAGGGAGTGGGATTTGTGGGCTAGCGAGCACTGCGGCATAAGAGGCTGCTGCACTCTGCACTGTTTGTTCCAGCAGGGGCCTTGATTCAATTTCTACGTACGACGTTGAGTCGTGATTTAAGGCGTCTGACCGGTTTCCGCACAAGGTAAAACTATATTTTTGCCTGAGTGGAATCCTTTTCTAGCCTCCAATCGGGGTACAGTCGCTGCAGATGGTGGAAGTACGTTACCAGCCATCATTGGGCTATCATTGTTAGTCGAGTCCGGAGGTTTCCAGGTTGGTGGTTTCCCTCGATCACTCATGGTTTTTCTTTCTTTCTTCAGCTCCTTGCTGGGCCGTTCTGCTTCTTCAACTCATCGACTCAAACAGCTAACCTTGCGGAGCTGCCCAGCCGGGTGAGATCCTCCCAGGGAAGGCCCAGCTGAGGCGTCCAGCAGATGGTTTGTGTTTGTTAGACGAGATAGTAGGTGGGTGGAGGAATGGTTTTCACAATTTTGGCACTACAATGCACATTTTATAATAAAATTGTAGGTAGTGCCCTACGAGACAACTTTTGATGGGAGCAATTGGAAAGAAAACACCGTAATTACAGGTAATAAACGCAAAACATCTTAAATTGTAACATAACCTCACTTTCACCTTTGAAGCCGGTAACAGCAGTCCTCAGTCCTTGAAGCCGGTAACAGCAGTCTGGAAATCGCCACAATTTTCTTCAGGACAAGACAGACAAATGAAATGACAGCCGAGCCGACTGGACAGCGGACAGCCTTTACTTGACACTGACAGCCTACAGCCTGCCTGTCTGCCTGACATAGGGTGCGAGGCATGAGTTGATGGGCCATACACCCGAGACCCTTACCTTACTTGCAGTTCCACCACGCTTACGGCCCGCCTGATGTGTAGGTACGTCAATATAATGCTGACCAAGTGCTGACCGGATTCTCCTTTCAACAAACTCAATAATTCTATGTTTGTTTGTTTTGTTTACGTAGGTACTTTGTTTGTTTATTCCAGAGAGAGAACAGATAATTTCATGTATTGATTTGTACTGGTGGTGTTGGGCCACTAATTATTTGGTTAATGACTAGCATCATAAACAGCGCAGACTACAGCACTGTGATATTATCATAATCTCAGAAAAGCCTATGGTTTATGAGTGAGATATGTGACTGCACGCAAGTTGGTGCAGGTTGGGTGTGATTCGGTTAACGGATTCTGAAAAAAATCATTATACTCGCTTCGGCTCTCGAAAAATGAGAAGAATAACGTACAAACTCGTGCTAGTTTTATTTTTCATCTGTTTGACAATTTTTTACATCATTAGGCTGTTGAATTTTTCAATAGATCACGAAGAAAAGCAGTTAGAAGCAGCAAGGTGAGGGTCATAAAATTTAATATTTTCTTTCCTGGTAGGTGCCTGAAACAGGTTCTGTCTAAAACCAGGTTGGTAAAGTGGTGCGAGTTTATTTTATTTGTTATAAAATACATGTTCATACCTACATAATAGTAGTAATAACATTTTATTTCTTAATACAACCACCTAAATATTTAAGTTAAAAACTAGATATAAGGGTGTAGAATGTTTATTTCTCTTTAACATATATATTTTATTATATTCCAGGGAACATTTGAGAAGCACTACAAGCATGAATACATATAAATTGCAACATAAAGATAGAATAGTGATATCTTTTGTTGTTTGTGACTCCAGATTCAATGAATCCATTAATGTGGTAAAGTCCATAGTTCTTTTCACAAGACTGCATGTGCATTTTGTGATATTTACCGATGATGTCCTTTGGGTTAAATTCAATGAAACACTGAATAAGATGAAAGCTTTAACAAACAATCGGTTAGGATTTGAATTGCATAAAATTAATTTCCCAGAACCCAATAGAGAAGACTGGTTGAATTTATTTAGCAAATGTGCAGCTCAGAGATTGTTCATACCGGTATGTATTGATTAAATAAAGCATAAAAAAAAATATAAGTAGTATATCAGCTATCTGGTTTCCATATCACAAGCTTTGGCTTAGTTTGGGGTGAGATAGTGCTGTGTGAAATGTCCACCAATATTTATTTATTATATAAAATAGTAGTAGAGCTCTTTGTCTGAGCTTGTCTAAGAAAGTACTACCATCAAGCCTATTCTTGCCACCAAGCAGCATTGCTGTGTTTCAGTTCAAAGAATGTGTTTGCCGGTGAAATTAAATGCATATGAGGCATTTAATTAGACATAAATTTTGAGACAATTAAACATCTGTTTGCCTAAATTGATGAACGCAGGCCAGTGCATCATAAGGCATGTTCCTGTATATGACTTGCAAGGCAATGCTTTGTTACAGGTGATGGTTAACACCTAACATCAGGTGGGCCAACTGCTTGTTCCATCAGCAAGTACCTAGTATAAACAAAAAACATAAAAAAATAACAAAAGTAGAAAGTGTTGGTTTTGACCCATTCATTTACATTTCAAAATGTTTTTTGATCCCATTTTTTTATTACAGAAATTAATACCTCACATTGATGCAATGATCTATGTAGACACAGACACCCTATTCTTGGGTCCAGTTGAAGAGCTGTGGAATTACTTCACCAGGTTCAATAGTTCTCAGATATCAGCCATGGCTTTAGAAGATGACAACCCTAATGTGTCATGGTATCCAAGATTTGCTAAGCATCCATTCTATGGAAAATATGGTCAGTAACTTCACCACCAATATCAGAGTTTTTCCCTTTATTATTCCATGTCCTCTTCTATTATATACAAGCAGAGTCTTCTGGACAATGGAAGGCTTGACTCTTCTTCTGGTGTGCCCATGATCTCATTATATCTAAATCTCTTTGCAAATACCTCTATGTTGTATGCCTAATATCTATGAATCGATTGGGTAGCATATTTTTAGTTTATAAGAAAATGTGCTAAGTTTTAGTGCTTGGAACTAGGTTTTGAGTAGGTGCTAGGCACATTTTACCAAAGGTCAGATGGGATGTCTAACACGCCAGTAGATTACAGCATTGTACCTTGTTGTGTTGGTTTTAGGTCTAAACTCTGGAGTGATGTTGATGAATCTCACTAGAATGAGGGAATTCGGATGGACTGATTATGTCACTCCAATAATGCTGAAATGGAAACTATACATTCCATGGGGTGACCAAGTAGGTTTTTTTACAAGTAACTATTAATAACAAAATGACTGCATTTTGATTTTACCATGACGAGTATTCGCGCCCGCATGTTGAAAAGGGGTGTGAAATGTATTTTATGGTAAACAGCATCACGGAGGAAGTCGCATGAAATATCACTTCCACACACAAACGGTGAAGGAAAACATCGTTAGGAAACCAGTTAATATTCTAACAGCGGCGATGGGCTTGCAACCCATCACGTATGGGATACCAATTACAGTTTGGGTATGAGTCAAATGTAATGTTTGGATGTACCTACCTCTGACTACCCTCAATAGACGTCCTCAAGGAACCTGGAGTCTGTACTTGGTACTAAGAGATCTGAGGGGCTCTCTACCGTGCCTGGTGGTCAAAGTCATGAAGCTGTTTTAGTTACAGTTGAAATAAGTACCAAGAAAAAAACAAAGGAACTTCCCAGTTACATTTCTTTCCTCATTTTAATCTACTATTTACGAACCTTTCCAGGACATAATAAACATAATATTTCACTACCATGAGCGGGCAGTGTACCAGCTGTCCTGCCGGTACAATTACCGCCCGGATCAGTGCATGTACGGCGACGCATGCGCCGACGCGACTTCTGAAGGAGTATTCCTTTTGCACGGCAGCCGGAAAGCGTTCCACAATAACAAGCAGCCTGCGTTTCAGGTAAGGTCTTCAACTTACGATTTGATGGCTGTAAATTACTCCTACATAACTGTCCTGTTGACCATATTAGACAAAGGCAGCTTGCTGTCTTTGTTTTTGCTATCTTTTAGGAGAGTATCTAAAGAATTGCCAGGTCAACCACTATGCCATATACAAACAGATCTAGATTCAGATCACTTATCTACTATGTAGGTAACTAAAGCATTGATATAAAAGCAAATTAAAACTAAACGCGATAGTTATCCCCCCTTGCCACTCGACTAAAGAACGGCAGCTATGCCAATTCCACGATGAGTACCTAATAAAAGTGTAATAATGGGAAAGTCTATGATAGACAGAACAGCAAATGAACCGCTGTGGCTGAGACTGGCATCACTTGCCCTCTGAAGCACGAAAGCGCTCATGTTGCTACTAGCACCATTCATCTTGGTATGCTGGCCAGCATTAGGATGTGTGGATCCAGCTTATCTCCCGAAGAAAAACTTTACTATATAGTAGAATCAGGGCCGGATTTAGGGGAGGGCAAACGGGGCGATGGCCCCGGGGCCTCCACAAACGGGGGGCCCCCACAATAGAGACTTCGAAAAAAAAACTTTCAAATTCCAACTAGTAAACACTAGTAAATATCTTCTTTTCCTTTGATATTATTTTTTTGCTATTTTACCTTTACCTACAGCCTATGTACTTTGTACATACATGATTATTTGATTATATTAATCTTAAATAACAGAAATCATTGATCTATATTTCTTCACTCCAATCAGGCAATCAGTGAAATATCAAAATCTCAAATGGCCCTGATAAGCACTTCCCATTCACTACCCATCTTGGAGGAGTACCTCAATCATTTAATGGCTGAGTGGGGTGGTACTTGCCCGCAACCTCGGAGGTTGGGTATTCGATTCCGTGTCTCGACAATTTTTTTTCCTATACACCACTATTTTGTATTAACCAGAAAAAATTTAAGGATAGTTGCAGCAGAGGCTACTAATGCTATTGGCACTGTCAAAACTTTTTAATATTTAACTTTCACCAAGCTATCGAAGTTTGTTTTCAAGCAAAATCCTGCACAATTTTATGGACACCCTACAAGAAAATACTACGGAATACTACTGCTAGTAAACATCGTAAACACTCCATTCATTATGACTCCTTCCATCTACCGTCTCGGCGTAGGTATAGTACCTACCTACGTCACATCATCTTGTCGCACTCATCGTATTCCTTCTCTCTCGCTCACTAGATAAATAATTCGATAGGTAAGTATCATAAAAAAGGCAATATTTTTGGTTTTTTTTAAATCCTTTTATTTGTAATTAATTGCCATTTTTCTTCATACCTACTTTGGCGGGCTTAGGACCGTCAAGCTATTTACAACAAATAAAGTTATTTACAGTAAGTACTTACAACTACGCACGTCACTAACCTACAGTATTTTAAAAGTTGTTCAAAATGTCCACCTTCATTGTCAATGCAAACACACACACGTTTTAACAACTTGTTTTTGTGGGAAATTACTTAGTCTTTGCACTATCAAAAGCGTCTAATGCGCTGTTTTTGGTCCTGTACATTTGTTAGGCTCACTCACATACACTAGTCTTTTTATTTCGCTCCACAAAAAGATTGGGGGTGTCAGATCGGGCGAGCACGGAGGCCAGGCAAACTGGGCCACCGCGACCAATCCATCGGGTGCCAAACTCTTGAGATAGGTACTCTCGCACTGCGCGATGATAGTGCGGTGGCGCGCCGTCCTGCTGAAACCATAGCTCCCGTCAGGTTGTTAACGGAATATCCTCCAGCCTGGCGATGGCTAGTAGCTCCTGGTTCTTCCTGTAGTGTATCTCAACTGAGCGCACAATCTTCCAAGCGCAGGACTGGCTTGTGCTAAAGCGACATGCCGCGTCACGCGTGCTCCTCCGAGGATCTTCTTCAAAATCATTTAGGAGGTCATCGTAGAAGTTTCGGGAGTATGCAGGCCCTCCTCGTCCTTGCGGCACGTAAACAGAGCCATGGTCTAATATGCGTTGATATAATATGCTGGACATCGTGGAGTTATTTGGTTGCCGATTGTTTGGGTACCATTCGCGGTACATCCGTAGGTAATCACTCACATTTCCCCAGACTAAAAATACGTAAGTACGTAACATGTATGCGTATTCTCTGGTAGTGTACTGACAAGCTATCGTGAACGTGAAAACCACAATAAATTAAGTACTCTAAATTAGATGCAGGTGCGAGCGCAGCGGTCAGTGACACCCGTAAAATAAAAATTGTCCGCGGGTATGTGTTTAGTTCGACACGAGTTTGCCGGCCATAGATGAAATAATAGTTAGTATTGCGCGAGCGGCGCGTTTTGTTTCGTTTTGAACGAGACAAAAATTTATGAATGGATGAGAATGAATGAATGAATGAATGAATGAATGAATGAATGAATGAATGAAAATTCTTTATTGCACACCTTACAAACTAACAAAGTAGGACAAATTATAACAATTAAAGAAAAACAAAATGTACAATGGGCGGTCTTATCGCTAAAAAGCGATCTCTTCCAGACAACCTTTGGATGGAGAGGAGCTTAGAATAAGATGGTTGGTTAGGGTGCACTATATAATTTAAAATAGCAACAAAATAAAAACATTCGAAATGAACAAATAAATAAGCTTACCTTAATGAGACTCGGGTATAAGACTCTGTAGTAGGTGCGTACGGATAATGGGTAACTAGTTATCATCTTTTTCTTGGGATATTCTTTTTAATTATTTTTTTTGAGTTTTAACTACATAAACGTGATCAGTAACTGACACTGAGTATATGGTTTTTTTTTTTGGTAATTACAAAATAGTGGTGTATATACATATAAATAGATATTTTTGGTAAATAATTTGGGGCGAGGGGCCTCCGCTCCTTTGTTGCCCCGGGGCCTCTGGACCTCTAAATCCGGCCCTGAGTAGAATATAAATAAGTGTAGAGTTTATTATTCTCTCTTTTTCCCTGTGAAATTTTGCATATCCAGTACTCTTACTAAATATTTATGAGGGATTACCTATCATAGAAATATTTTTGAGAGGTTCTACTTTGTCGTTGGAAAAGTCTTAAAAAAACATTAGAAGGTCATAAATATTTTTATACAAAAATTGGTACAAAAACTTTGGAACTTTCAATTTAAGTGGTAATCTTTGTTATGTTTATTTACAGGCCGTCTACCGATCGATAGATGAATATGAGCTTGGCACGGATCCTTCGAAGACATTGCTCTCCAGTATATCGAGGTACATAACGGGATCTGACGCTTCAAACTGTGGAAATTTGAAAGCTAGCTTCCTTAGAGTCCCGACGAATACGTTTCGACATTTATATTCTTTACCAGAGAGGTAGCCATTTTGATAAGTTATTTATTATCAAAGCATGACTGATACGCAATACTCGTAGATTTATTTAATTTCTATAAGGGACCACTTTAATATATTTACAGATAGGGTCCTTTTTATCCATGCATGTGAAAGCCATAAATTATGAATTTATGACACATAGCTTTTAAAGTAAAATGTCTGCCTCATTATGTATTACGACAGTTTAAACGATGTTTTTAAGTTTGTCAAATATCTCACTATATACCTACTATGTTGGTACGAGTAAGTATTTTATAATAAATAGTAATTATAAGTAAATTTTATGAAACAATAAATTTAAAACAGTTTACTCAGTTGAATAAGTTTCAATTATTTGCAAGGTCATACAGTCTACTGTTAAAAACGAACTTCCACAAAATCGTTTTCTTTCTCGTAGCGATCCCTTGACAAAGGGATGTCACCACTCACCACCTGTTATTTTTTTATTAAGACGCTTGCAACCGCTATGTTACTTCTTGTACGCACTTTTCTAAATTTTTGATGATAATTAGAAACAGAATGAGTTATGAAAAAATTGCAATCAACCATGCACAGTTATGCAACCGTGCGAAGCCGGGGCGGGTCGCTAGTGTCATATAAAAGGGCTTTGTTTGGACATTCCAACACAATTTTTACTTTTTTTCTGGGACGCTCGGTTTTTGAGATACATACAACATAAAAGTTAATTTAAGATAATTAGCGATCCAACTCTAAGAGTTTCGTTGACATCAAGGTTTTTCTACTGGTCGGCCAGTTCCTTGCTTTTTCTTATCTTTTTTTCTTGAAATAAATTAAGGAGGTACTCAGTTCTCATAAAATGGTGACGATGACCAGGTCTGATTATGGAGCCAAGGTCTGTTCAACAGAACTCTTAATTAAATAGACCAATAGAGTTGAAACTTGCTTACCATACCAAGTTAGTAGGCGGTAGTAAAAAAAAAAGTCCAAACACAATGTTTGGACTTGCCTCTGACTACCACCTGCTCAAAGTTTTGGTGCGTTCGTCGGGTCGCATCACGAGATCTCAGTTCGGGGCGAACCACTAGTTACATTGCTTTTAGGTTAGTTAGGGACTAGTATTCTCTTATCTGTGGTTAGGGTTAGTTAGTTACCAGTGAAACTAATAAAAGCGTGTTCAAAATGTGTATGTTATCACTTTTATTCGAGACTTCAACACAACATCACATCGATTAGAGCAGGGTTTAAGTTGCTTTGCTTCGTATATGTAACTATGATAATTCATTAATTACCTAGTATTTACATGACAAACGAGTAAGCTATCGGGACACATACCTATACATAACATGACATTACATTTTCATTATAATTACTACATTATTCATTGTTGATGTATGTACCTACACCTATTTTAGGTACACTACATTTACAACCATATTCTACGATTGTGTAAAGTAAATCCCACAAGGGCGTTAAGCTAGATTGTCCTGATACGGACCGATTTTAAACTCTATACCATTTTAAAGTACCTACTCATTTATAATCTGTACCCTACCTTACCTTACTATAAAAATCTATTATATACGTACCTACTTTGAGTATAAAAAGACAACACCTGGGACCTTCCGAACATGCTTCTTGATCGACCAGCACCAAAAATAGCAAATCCAAATGCGACAATCAAATTAACTTAAAAAAGTTCAGCTCAAAGCCTGAAAACCGGCTTAGCTGTCTTTTTACATTCATACTCTAGCCCCCCCCCCCCCCCCTTTGTTTTTTACAGCTACAGATAGAATGATTTATTTTGGTTTTGTTA
Source organism: Chloroclysta siterata (assembly GCA_932294275.1). NCBI lineage: Eukaryota > Metazoa > Arthropoda > Insecta > Lepidoptera > Geometridae > Chloroclysta > Chloroclysta siterata. Next base: position 5,584,480 of record OW028590.1, read on the forward strand.
GCCTATCAATGACCGGTGATTCTAGCTGGAACTTCAAAGCATGTTAGCATTTTATCTGCATTGTCTTTCAACTCCCAGTGCACTTTGAGTGCTGGAATAGACGGATAAAAGGTATGGATCGGGAAGGAATCTTTGTACGTGTACTTGACGCCGGCTTTGAGAGGGCAGGAGGCTCGTTCCCCGGATTCTGTGAACACCTTGTCGCAGATAGAATTTCCATCAACACCCAAAAAGGGGAGAGGTACACCGAATACTTCAGCTGATACCCGGTTTATAACATCTGGTAAGTCTTTTTCTGTAAAAATAATGTAGCTATAAGTAAAACATTTAACTTTATGAAACAACAAGAATCGCCAAAAGTTGTAAACTTACGCGTTTTAAAATTAATGGTAATGTTTTGGGATGAGCCCTTTTTCAGTTTGCAGGGAAATTTCTTGCAAGAAGACAGCTGCACGTCGTCACTCAGGCCGTCTATCGATGCACCTAGAACAAGCACATAGTTGTTACTATTGCTCCAACAATTGCCTTCGTCACTCGCAACGTTAGTGAGAACCATGTTACGACGCAGACTACCGCTAATGTAGGTACTCGTCGCTCGCACATTTTACTATTTTTCTAAACAAGTTTTCCTACGCAACGTTAGCGAGAACCATGTACGTGTGACGTAGACTAGAAAAGAAAAGGTATTTATGTTAATCCGATAATTAAAAAAAACGTGAAATTAGGTAGATTACAGTAGGTAGGTGAAATTACAGGCACATGAGGCTTAACATCTGTATACCTCAGGGCAGTGCATCGTAGGACACGTTCCTATCGAGCGTTACTTAAGATGTAATGCTTTTGTTATAGGTGATGGTTACTGGACCAATCAGCAATTGTATAAAAAAAAGATACAGTGTAAAAGAAAAATATATATACATATACATAACAAAGAAATAAAAAATAAGAATAGGTAACGGAAAAACACTACGCTGTGTGCAGCGTTGCCAATTTTTTTTGGCATGGGTTAATTAAAACCTACATAGGTCGCTGACTCAGTATTTCATAAGACTACCGTTTATGTACTAGCTCGCACATTTTACCTGTTTTCTATCAAAAATTATTTAGTTCCTTTGTAATGCTGGTTGCTGATAAAGTTGGTTGTTTGCTATTTTTTATAACCAACTTCAGTAATTTTATATCTTCAAAAATGTTGTGCCTAATCTGCGAGCGAGAAGTTTTCACAATCGACCTTGTTTGCGTGATAAAGAGTCCAAGTTTGTCAAGGTAGGATTTCTATAAAGATCGTAGATCGTAAGGATTACCTTGTTTATTGAAGATAATGTACCTATACCTAATAGTGCAGTGTCACTAATCGCTTGAAATCAATTATCTACCAAGCATAACAGTAACTAAACTAGCACCTTCGATGCATCTTCTGAACCCACGACCTCACGGGTAGATGAACATGGATGGATGAACATGCCTTTTTTGTATATAACTTAATATCTAGGTGTACATCGCTCTAAACTAACGCGAGGTTATAAGAATGGACTTTTGCCGAGCACGATTTTGAGCACCATTCGTTAAAAACAGTTTCTATATTGCTAAGCTATAATTATATACCTTACTGTACACACACCCGACCCCGGCTCCATATACCTAGGTATTGATGAAACAGGTCCTTTATAATACATCTACGTCGGGTACGTAGGTAAGTAGTACCACGTAGTACCTACCAACATTATGCTGTTTTTAGGGTTCCGTACCCAAAGGGTAAAACGGGACCCTATTACTAAGACTCCGCTGTCCGTCCGTCTGTCTGTCCGTCTGTCCGTCTGTCACCAGACTGAATCTCATGAACCGTGATAAGTAGTTAGGCAGTTGAAATTTTCACAGATGATGTGTTTCTGTTGCAGCTATAACAACAAATACTAAAAAACAGATAAAATTAATATTTAATTTGTATTTATTTTCATTTATTTATTTACTTTAATTACAACGGTATAGGACACCAATTACAGTAATAAAGACAACAGACTAATAATATTAAACTAACACAGACATAGCTAAATAGAAATCTACATCTACATCTACATCTACACTATAATAGAGGTAATATTATAAAGAGGAAAGATCTGTATTTTTGTATGTTCAAATCAATAGGCTCAAAAACTACTGGTCCGATTTCAAAAATTCTTTCACCATTAGAATGCTACATTATCCCTGAGTAACATAGGCTATATTATATTTTCATAAAAATCAGGGATCCTTACTAAAACTCCAATAATGTAACCCAAGGTGGAAAACAAAAACCTTACATCGCGTGCGCTGCGAAAACTATTGATGATAGAACAAAATAATGTAGGTACTATGATTTTGTAGAACACGACATTATCTACAAAAAATGTCGCGACAGCATATGTCTAACTATTATAGTTATGACACAATAAGTGTTCTTTTATTATAAAAAATTAATTGAAATGCCGCCGCCAGAAAAGGGTCTTTATTTGTACCTTGGTATTTATCCTTATCCAAATAAATCATTTCATATTTAAGACGGTTTCAATACCTATAGATTACTTCTTAAATTTTTCAAATCGGACATTCCATTCAAAAGATGTGACGAAATTAAAAAATGTTAACGGGTCCACGGGTCACGCACGGGGTGCGATTTCACTCACTAAAGGAGAAGGACGTGCAAATGTATGAAATAAGTAGACGCGAGACTCGAACCCACGGTCTAAGTTTACCCTAAAATGTTCAAAAATGTATGACCACCCATGCGAAGCTGGGACAGGCCGCTAGTACTTAATAAAAATAAAAATAGAGAAAATTACAAAAGTTTTAAATAATTGAATGTCATTAATAATTTGTGAATGTCAAAACATATAAACAAGAACAAGTTTTACACACATCTAACATCACGCTCACAAAATCTCAAGCATTCAGTCAAAATATACTCATAAGGGGGACTCCCAAACAACAAACGTGATTTTTTGCGGTTTTTATAGATAATGGTACGGAACTACGAGTGGTACGAGTCCGACTCGCACTTTGCCGGGTGTTACTTTTTATATTGGCATGCTTCTAATTGTTATATTGAAAAGATAACTCATTTTGAAAATGATGTAGTATAAGTATAGTAGAATAGGCATTTTGTACCAAACTTTATTGCAGGTAGTTACTAAAACAACTCTACCTACCTACCTACATATAGTAACCTTTTCCACGACTTTTGCATAGGTACCGACCGTCTTGATTATGTAGATTTGGTTACCAAAATAGCTTTAAATACCTATAGTAGTGGTTCACCCGGAACTGAGATCTCGAGATGTCCGCCATTGATGCCAAACACAGTTTTTGATACAAATATATCTACACTAATACTAGTAGTTCGCCGCGAACTGAGATCTCGTGATGCGACCCGACGAACGCATCAAAACTTTAAGTACGTAGTAGTCAGAGGCAAGTCCAAACATTATCTTTTGACTTTTTTCTGACTACCGCCTACTTACTTGGCATGGTTACCAAGTTTCAACTCTATTGGCCTATTTATTGAAGAGTTCCGTTGAACAGACCTTGGCATCAGACCTGGTCGTCGTTATCATTTTATGAGAACTGAGTACCTCCTTAATTTATTTCAAGAAAAAAAATTAAGAAAAAGCAAAGGAACTGGCCGACCAGTAGAAAAACCTTGATGTCAACGAAACTCTTAGAGATGGGAGCTCTTGGATCGCTGGTTATCTTAATTTAACTTTTATAATTTTATTTCAAAAACCGAGCGTCTCAAAAAAAAGTAAAAATTGTTTTGGGATGTCCAAACAAAGCCCTTTCATATGACATGTAACTTGATTTTTTTATGTAACTTTTTTTATTTTTGCCCCCTTAAAAAACCCCATATCTCAAAAACCCTTCATCCGATTTTACTCATATACTTACCAGTAAATTTCTCAAGTACAAGCTATCGACATATCAAATTTCATGCAGATCGGATCAACGGTTCTAAAGTTATCGCCAGACAAACATACATACATACATACATACATACATCATCATCATCATCAGCCCAAAGAAGTCCACTGCTGGACATAGGCCTCCCCTATACATTTCCAGGAAGAACGATTCCGTGCCCTCTCCATCCACCGACCACCCGCGATCCTAACAATGTCGTCAGTCCATCGGGTGGGAGGGCGTCCCACGCTTCGTTTTCCTGTTCGTGGTCGCCATTCGAGGACCTTTATTCCCCATCGGTTATCAGTCCTTCGAGCTATATGACCTGCCCATTGCCACTTCAACCTGCTGATTCTGAGAGCTATGTCGGCTACCTTGGTTCTCCTACGGATTTCCTCATTTCTGATTCTATCTCGTAGTGAAACTCCCAGCATAGCTCTCTCCATAGCCCGTTGAGCGACTTTGAGCTTATTGATGAGGCCAATAGTGAGCGACCACGTCTCAGTTCCATACGTCATCACTGGCAACACACACTGGTTGAAGACTTTCGTCTTGAGGCTCTGCGGTATCTGTGACGAGAAGATGCGGCGTAACTTCCCGAACGCTGCCCATCCGAGTTGGATTCGTCGGCTGACCTCTTTATCGAAGTTGGACCTACCTAGTTGGATCGTCTGACCCAGATACACATAGTGGTCTACAACTTCGATGATATCGCTCCCAACATATACCGGCACGGGTGCGACATGAGCGTTAGACATGATTTTCGTCTTGCTCATGTTCATCTTAAGACCCACCTGTTGGGAGACAATATCGAGGTCTCTGAGCATCGTGCCTAGATCTTCCAGCGATTCCGCCATTATGACTATGTCGTCGGCAAATCGAAGGTGAGTGATGTATTCGCCATTGACGTTGATGCCATACCTATTCCAGGACAGCAGCTTGAAAACATCCTCCAGTGCCGAGGTGAACAGTTTCGGAGAAATTACATCTCCCTGTCTCACCCCTTTTTGCAGTTGGATAGGATCCGTGCTTTGGTCCTGGAGTCGGATAGACATTGTGGCTTTACTGTATAGACATTTCAACACTTCGATATACCGATAGTCAATTTGACATCGCTGGAGTGACCTTAGGACTGCCCAGGTTTCGACTGAATCAAAGGCTTTCTCATAGTCCACAAACGCTAAACAAAGTGGCTGGTTATACTCTTCGGTTTTCTGCATAACCTGCCGGAGCGTGTGGATGTGGTCTATGGTGCTAAAGCCTTTTCGGAACCCGGCTTGTTCGGGAGGCTGGAAGTCGTCAAACCTACGAGCGAGACGATTGGTAACTACTCTCGAAAACAGCTTATAGACATGGCTTAGCAGCGAGATGGGCCTATAATTCTTTAAGAGGGTGTTATCACCTTTCTTAAAGAAAAGTACCACCACGCTCCTGCCCCATGCCTCTGGCGTCGTACCCTCGGAGATAACAGAATTAAATAGCTTCTGAAGGACTTTAAGTAACGGCGTTCCGCCCGCTTTCAGAAGCTCTGTCGTTATTCCGTCTTCTCCCGGTGCCTTGTTGTTCTTAAGCTGCTTGAGAGCCGTTCGGATCTCGTATAGGCTGACGTCCGGGATGTCTTCCGTGTAGTGTCGAGTTAAACGGGCTCTTGTATCGCTAGACGTGCTTGCAGCAGGACTTTGCGATGAGGTGTATAATTGTCCATAGAACTTCTCGAGCTCTCTTAAAACTTCCGGCTTCGAGGAAACGATACTGCCACTATCAGTCTTCAGTTTTGTCAACTGACTTTGCCCAATAGACAGATCTCTTGCGAACACTTTCGAGCCTTTGTTGCGCTCTATCTCGTTTTTAATACAATTTGTATTAAAAAGCCGCAAGTCGTGTCGCATGGACTTGGAGATCTGTTTATTGAGCACGCCGTATATCGACATGTCCACTGAAGACTGCAGTCTCATTTCGCTGCGATCTGCTAGGAGTTTCAGAGTGTGCTCAGAGAGTTTTTGGGGTCTATTTTTGCGTTGAGTCTTATAGTACTTAGACCCAACATCTTGGACAATTTCCACCAGCCCGTTGTTTAAATCGTCCACAGTTTCGCATTCGGTGAGGCATTGGAAGCGATTTTCGAGTTCCAACTGAAAGCTCTCGGGGTTTTGGATTTGAACAGGACTTGGGCGAAGAGTAGACTTCATCAGACGGGACCGTTCAAGCTTAACATTGATATTCAATGAGCCTCTTACCATGCGGTGATCACTTCCGGTTTTCACCCTGTTGATCACAGAGACATCATTGAATATATGTTTCTTGGTCGTCAAAATGAAGTCTATCTCGCGTTTGTGTCCACCGGGGTGAAGCCACGTCCATTTCCTGGACGACCGCTTTTTGAAAAAAGAGTTCATCATGAAGAGTCCCTCTTTCTCCATAAAGTCAGCCAATCGCTGACCCCGTTGGTTCCGCTGTCCAAATCCAAATTGCCCCACTCTCAGTTCATCGCCGTTCCTCATGCCTAGCCGCGCGTTGAAGTCCCCCATCACAACCGTAAAGTGTGTTTTCGAGGCTTGTATGGCATTTGAAATGTCATCATACATAGCCTCCACTTCCTCGTCCGGGCGTTTTGAGTGAGGGGCGTATACCTGTATGACCTTAAGCGAATACCGTTTGGTGATTCTGAGTATAAGGTATATCACCCTGCTCGAAACGCTTTCGACCTTTACAATGTTGTTGACAAGGGACTTGTGAACGAGAAACCCGACACCGTGCTGGGACAGCTGATCTCCCTCCCGGTAGTACAATAAGTTGCCGGAATTCAGAATTATCGTGTCCTCCCCCTCTCTTCGGACTTCTGATAATCCTATGATATCCCAGCGCAACTTACTAACCACTTCTTCCAGCTCTATCAACTTCTCGTCAGACCTCAATGTGCGCGCGTTATATGTTGCCAGGGCCAAGGGTCGTTTTTGGGAGTGGTAGCTGGGTCTCTGCCGGTGATTCTTAGCACCCCCTGTTCCGCCGTTACCATGATCGCCACCTGTGCCAGGAATAACGGAACTGCCGGGGACTGGGGGCCGTCTATCTATCGTGTTCATCATTGGGGGGGGGGGTTTGCCATAGTCACCACGCTTGGCAGGCGGATTGGTGACCGCAGTGTTGATGATGTTTACTCTGGAAATGCTGCTGCCCATTTCCTGGTGTGTATACATACATACATACATAAAATGCCAAATCGCCCAAGTTGAAACTAAGATCTTCGTTCGCTTCGCTCACTCGATCAATTATAAAGAGGAAATATTTGTATTTTTGTATGTAACGACTATCGGTCTGTTCCAGCTTCGCATTGGTGGACAAACATTTTTTCAAGGTGGGGATAATTTTTAAATCGGACATTCCATTCAAAAGATATTTCGTATGAAATAACTAGCCGCGAGACTCGAACCCACGGTCTACGAAGATTCTAGTTTCAACTTGGGCGATTTGGCATTTTATGTATGTATGTATGTATGTTTGTCTGGCCATAACTTTCGAACCGTTGATCCGATCTGCATGAAATTTGATAAGACGACAGCTTGTACTTGAGAAATTTACTGGTAAGTATATGAGTAAAATCGGATGAAGGGTTTTTAAGATATGGGGTTTTTTTTAAATAAAAAAAGTGACTTAAAAAAATCAAGTTACATGTCATACAAAAGGGCTTTGTTTGGACATTCCAAACCAATTTTTACTTTTTTTCTGGGACGCTCGGTTTTTGAGATACAACAAAAAAGTTAAATTAGGGTAACCAGCGACCAAAGAGCTCCCATCTCAAAGAGTTTCGTTGGCATCAAGGTTTTTCTACTGGTCAGCCAGTTACTTTGCTTTTTCTTATTTTTTTTTCTTGAAATAAATTAAGGAGGTACTCAGTTCTCATAAAATGGTGACAACGACCAGGTCAATGATGGAGCCAAGGTCTGTTCAACGAAACTCTTCAATAAATAGGCCAATAGAGTTGAAACTTGGTTACCGTACCAAGTTAGTAGGCGGTAGTCAGATAAAAGTCCTAACATAATGTTTGGACTTGCCTTTGACTACCACCTACTCAAAGTTTTGGTGCGTTCGTCGGGTCGCATCACGAGATCTCAGTTCGGGGCGAACTACTAGTACTAAAATGTTTAAAAAAATTATGTCCACCCATGCGAAGCTGGGACAGGCCGCTAGTCGTAGATATTTGTATAAATAACTTATGTTTTGTTCTCCAATCTAAGAAACCTGTATCTTAAAAATCCCTTGTCCGACTCATATATTTAACAGTAAACTCAAGTAACAACGTCTCGCTCGACCTACCAAAATCTACGGTTCGGAAGTTATGGTCGGACAAACGTAAAAATTTGAAATTTGTCATTCATAAAGCACTTCTAATTGTTATTTGAATACTTACGTAATTTAAATACCCACTCGTGTCTAAATTAAACTAGTTATAAATATATTACAGTGATTTACGATAATGATTTATAGTAGTAATACGACTGCTACCGCTAAAACCAGACACCAAAATTTTGCTTCCGAGTGCACTAATTGATAATCTAATTTGGAGGCATCAACCTGTAGTAAGCAAGGACTTTAAGTTGGGTTGGGTAGGTAGGTACTATTTATTTATTTATTTATTTTAACAGTACGATACAAACTAACAGCCTGGGCCAAAACGTCTGTGTGCTATTTAACATATTAATCATAGGTTTTATTTGCATATATTATTACTTAAATTAACTAACTTAAAAAACTAATGCAAGCTACATCAAATAGATGGCGCTTCATGTGAAACACATCTATATCAGGGTTCTGAGTAATCAAAGTGTTGAGAAGTGTGAGTGCGCTGGTCGTAGGAGCATACCGCGCGGTGTCGGTGCGGAACGCGGGCGGCGCAAACAAACGACGCGCGCGTGCACGCAAATACCGGTCGGGCACATAAAGTGCACACTGGGTCAGAGTGGACGGGTTATCAATACTACCCTGTATTATCAGGTAGTAGTGGCCTAGTGGGTCATTAGAGCACATTTGCGTCGAAGCTCGAGCGTATCTAGTCCCACCATACCACCAACAAACAGGGATGGGTGCAGATAGGGATAATACCCGTATAATTTCATATAAGAAACCTACCAAATTTCTTTTGCACACGTTCCACCTTATGCTTATATTTTACCTCATGTGGGTCCCATATCAAAGCATTGTATTCCAGTTTTGATCTAACGAATGCATAAAAAAGAGTTACAATCGCGCTCCTGTCGTGGAACCTAGCGGATTGTCTCATTACAAACCCCAATGACTTGTAGGCTCTTTTACAAGTCTCAACTATGTGCGTATTAAAAGTGAGTTCGCGGTCCAAGGTTAGCCCTAAGTCTCGGATTTGTATGACGCGCTCCAGCGGGACACCGGAGATGTTATATGTGTGCGTGAAGGGCGAGCAGGATCTCGTAAAAGTGACGGTCTTACATTTCGATGTATTGAATTGAAGTAAGTTCCTCTCACTTCACGCAACAACGCTATCAATGTCACGCTGCAGCGCTTCACAGTCAGTAGTGCTATCTATTCCCAAGAAGAGCTTCAAGTCATCTGCGAACATCAGACATTTAGCGGCTCCAACAACCCTAGGTAGATCATTGATCATTATTAGAAACTGAGTCGGTCCGAGGATACTTCCTTGACTCACACCTGATAACGTCAGATAAGCGTCTGATCTAAAACCGGAAAGTTGAACAAATTGAATTCTATTAGAAAAGTAACTACAGAAAAAACTTAATAAATTAGGAGTAAATCCCATTGCTGAAAATTTTTACAGAAGAATGTCATTGTGAACACGATCGAATGCTTTTTTGAAGTCAAAATAAGCTACATCTACTTGTCGCTTCCGGTCCATTTCAGCTGCAGCATAATCTACAAAATTGACATGATTAGTGGCAGTGGACTTGCCTGACAAAAAACCATGTTGATTTTCGCTAAGGAATGGACGGATTTGACTATAGATGCGACGATTCAGAATATCTTCGAACACCTTACCAAATGCTGATTGAACGGCAATCGGTCTATAGTTCTCGATCTTTGACCTAGATCCACCCTTCGGTATAGGTGTTACTCGAGACAACTTCCATGTGGTCGGATACGTTGATGTTTTTAGAGCTAAATTAAAAAATATATAGCATTGGGGTCTCCAAAACACCGTAACAGTCTTTTATTACAAAAGGTGGTATCCCGTCGGGCCCGGTTGAAGAATGAGGTTTCAAACGCCTAACTGACACTATCAGATCAGCCGGAGCGATGCTGTCGAGGGCTATGCGGGATGAACAGAGCGGATCAGTGGCGACATCTGTTAGGAAAACTGACTTGAAATAAGGCATTTGCTGCATCTCCTCCTGTGAGGTTTCCTTCATACTCAAACTCATCACAAGATTGCCAGGACGATTGTTGCTCTTTTACAAACCTCCAAAAACTTTTTGGGTCTTTACTTATTTCACTTTCCGTTCGACTAATATAGTTATTGTAAGAAATATTAATTAATTGTTTTGATTGTTGCCTATAAAATTTAAACATTTCGCGATTGAAGTCCTTCTTATGCATTTTAAACATTTTTAAATGATAGTATTTATTACGTAAATTATTCTTAATTTCTGAGGTAAACCAAATAGGATATTGAAAATGATTAGTTTGAGACATACTCTTCAGCGAGACATTATTATTTAAGCAGCTATTCAATTTTGTCTACACTAATATTATAAAGAGGTAACATTTGTATTTTTGTATTTTTGTATGTAACGAATAGGCTCAAAAACTACTGGTCCGATTTCAAAAATTCTTTTACCATTAGAATGCTACATTATCCCTGAGTAACATAGGCTATATTATATTTTCAATAAAATCAGGGATCCTTACTAAAACTTCAATAATGTAACCCAAGGTGGAAAATAAAAACCTTACATCGCGTGCGCTGCGAAAACTATTGAAGATAGAACAAAATAATGTACTACGATTTTGTAGAACACGTCATCATCTACAAAAAATGTCGCGACAGCATATGTCTAACTATTATAGTTATGTCACAATAAGTGTTCTTTTATTATAAAAAATTAATTGAAATGCCTCCGCTAGAAAAGAGTCTTTATTTGTACCTTGGTATTAATCCTTATCCAAATAAATCATTTCATAATTAAGACGGTTTCAATACCTATAGATTACTTCTTAAATTTTTCAAATCGGACATTCCATTCAAAAGATATGACGAAATTAAAAATGTTAACGGGTCCACGGGTCACGCGCGGGTTGCGATTCACTTACTCAAGGAGAAGCGCGTGCAAATGTATGAAATAAGTAGACGCGAGGCTCGAACCCACGGTCTAAGTTTATGCTAAAATGTTCAAAAAATTTATGACCACCCATGCGAAGCTGGGACAGGCCGCTAGTATAAAATAAATTAACAGCCTCATCGACTACATCACTACGCGAGATCTCATCCCAATCTTGTGAGGCAATAGATAAGTAAAGAGAATTAAAATCTGCCTTACGAAAATTCCACTGCGGTAGAGCGTCATCATCGTCAGCCGACGGAGGCGCGCGCGGCGCCGCCGCCTCCAGAGGGCGCGGCCGCGGGATCTTGAGGCCCACACGCAACGCGGGGTGATGCCCGTCCGACTTCACCACGGGATCAACGTCACCGCACACACTGACACAATCACCACTCAGATTACTCAGTACCAGGTCCAACATATTACCATGCTTATTAAGCACCTCACTAAACTGCTTTAGTTTACAGTATGTTAGCATACAGTGATAGTGCATATTCACATTCTGACTTGTGTAGATATTTAAGTTAAAATCACCCACAATTAGTACATCCATTTTTGGGTATTTGCCTACTAAGTTTTCCAACACTACAAATGTATTCAGATACTTATCATCGTTAGCCCCCGAGGGCACGTAAACAACACAACATAACACTTTCTTATACCTAAGGGTCACTATAGCCATCACTAACTCGACGTCCGAGGAATAGCCATCATTAACGGATATATGCTGGACTTTATACTGATCGCGGACGGCCAGCAAAATACCTCCCCACCCAGCATCATTAGGGCGGTCACGACGTAGTACGGTAAATCCCGGAGGAAACACCTCACCATCGTAAACACTCCTCACTAGAAATGTCTCAGTAAATGCAAATATATCAGCTGATTCATTCAGAATTCCTTTTCTGCATTCATCCGTTTTTGTACGTAGGCCCCGTTCTGATAACTACGTAACTACAGTATGGACTTAATTGATTGAGTGAGCGAAGCGAACGAAAAACTTACAATCAAGTTGGGCGATTGGGTGGCATTTTATTATGTATGTTTATTTTTGTTTTTCTTCTTCTTTCTTCTTCTTCTTATGATATGGGGTTCTATAAGGGGGGCAAAAATAAAAAAAGTAACACAAATATATCAAGTTACTTGTCATATAAAAGGGGTTGTTTGTACATTCCAAACCTTTTTTTTCTAGGACGCCCGGTTTTAAAGATACAACGAAGAATTTACGCATCATGAGATCTCAGTTCGGGGCGAACCACTAGTTACAATAGTTTCTAATTTGATTTGAAGTTTGATTAACATCATTTATTTTGACTTACCTACTGAAGATTCTGGGATTTAACACATAGGTAGGTTGTTACCTTACCATGTAAAAAAGTCTTTCAAGGTGATTTGGTTAGCTAGGTAGATAAAAAGTTCGCGCAAAAACGTAATGTTCTAATCTAATTCTACCTACCTACTAAGTAGGTATAATTTTATTGTCCTACCTACCTACTACCTATACATTAGCCCACGAACCATACGGAATAAATAATAGTAGGTGCTCTTGAAATGTCCGCATCAATCCATGAGATCCAGCTCTATGGAGACGGGACGACGTAATATAGGGCAGGTACCTAAACCGTTATATTTTTTTATTTATTTATTTATCATTTATTGCACAAAACACAATGATAATGCACAAAAGGAGGGCACAAGCATTTTCTACCAACCCCCGTTACAGGTAAACGTTACTATGAGAAACCCATAAAGTATCCCTATATTTTCATCTTCCCGTATTTACGGTATTTTTTAGAGTTTAACATAAGCTATTCATAATCATGCATGACCTATTTAACTCTATATTTCCATCGAAACCTATTTCGCCATATATTGAGGCTTAAACTAAAGTTATGCTCGTTTCGCTCGTTCGGTCAATTAAGCGTTTTTATAAGTCTGGCGTCGTCAGGAGTTTTTATCTCATAATTTAATTTATTGTAGCCACGTAATATATTTACAAACTAAAGGCTCCAACAATAATAATTGTATTTGGTTGCGAACCGTAAATAATGCTCGATTGCCTCGACTTTTACTTATCTTACCTACTATATGAGGACAGAGCCGAGCGGTAGGTCAAGTGAAACGATCGCTGGTTGACTTAGCACTGATTGATTCATTGTACGGATACGGACGGTGTAGACGAGGTGGTGGGTGCAACCACGGAACAGACATTTCTGTGGGTGCAACCACGCACACAAGGGCGGATTTAAGGGGGGCACGTGCCCCCCCAGACGGTATTTTTGTGTAGGTACTGTAGAGATTCCATCACAGTACATACTTAGAAGCAAATCAAATTATCAGAGTTATTAAAACATATGAATGAAATAGAAAGAACATGAGTGAAAGTCTTGTCTATTTCTGGCTGGAATTGCGAATTTTGACAGTTATTGTTGATTTTTTTTGCCCGTCCGCCCATTGTGCCCCTTCCAGAAAAAATCCTAGATCCGCCCTTGCACGCACATACACATACGTACATATTATTCAAGCACAGAACAAATAAATTTTTAGGTGTTTTGTGTATTATTTATTTATTTATCATATAATATATTATATTAACAGCTATATAGCTCAAACGATAACACAGTTTATATTATTTACAATATTTTACATATCTACCTATATTCTAACATGGCACATATATAACAAAATATCAAGGTTGCACGTCCGGATGAGCAAACGTCAGCGAATCAATAAGTAGGTAGCTGATCGCTATTTGATAAACGTGATTTTGCACCAACACCAGTTAAAATAAAATGTCACTTCCTTATGTTGCATGCAAATTTTGTGCACACAAGTGCGAGCTTTGTTGTCGGAAAACGTTTCATGTTCTATAGCATAATGGTACGTAGGTAGTTTTATCTCGGTGGGGATATTCAAATGGTTGATATGCTTGTTCGAACCACTTTGTTTCTTTACACGTAGGCCCTAAAGTTATTACCTATAGTAAATGAGATTTTAAAATAAATATATATTTCCCCCGTCTTTCCCCGCTTAATTCGAAAAATATCGGTCGGACAAAAAAATGAGCCCGGAACTAAATTTAGAGAATCGAATAATGATCAACTTTATTAGTCATTTCTATTTTTCTCGAAAATTGAAAAATGACCCAAGTTGTTAACGAAAAACGTTTACTCCCTTAAAACCAAGATGGCGGCTAAAGTCGGGTTCGAGATTGGTCGTTATTTTGAATTTAAACTCACTGACCCCCCTAAAGGCTAATCTAATACAATCATTTTGTCGGGATGGTAATTAATGCAAAGTGGAGGACTGCTGTCGTCTAAATAGACTGTGCTATCAGTAGAGTACCGATAAGCAGGCGATTCGTCTCCTGTTTTCGAGGCTATAGACTAGAGCCTGGAGTCGAACAGCTACACAACAGCACAGATAAGAGAATACTAGTACAACAGCATGCTAATGTAAGAACAGTTTTTTTTTCTTGTTATTCTTTGTTAGACTTACGTTAGCTACAGATTGTATAGCACGTTCATAAACCCTAATACCTGTCCGAATCCGTTTACTTGTTTTTGCCTCGCATCAGCGATGTTTGTATGTGGGACGATTGAGGGAAAATCCGTCCCCTGAAACATAGTTTTAGCTAGTTAGTAGCTAGGGCCGGGATACCAAATCCGCCCAACTTTGCAGTCGTTGATGCAAAACGTTAGTTATATGTTTGGTTTATTATAACGGTTGCCTGGAAGAGATCGCTATCATAGATTACGATCAAAGAAAGGAAATAAAGGTGTGTTACCTTACATACTTACATAGTAGTACTTAGTAGTATAATTACTTACATAGCTTAGGTATTTCATCAAATAAATTACTTACTACTAATAAATTACTAATACTTACTACTAATAAATTACTTACTTATTGAAACTTTGTCTGATCAACTTTTGATGTCGACTTTACAAGTTCCGGCTTCTGTTTTTATGTACTTATCTAATTGTATAAATAAAGAATACCTACGGTTAAAGAATATTTAAGTGTGTTTGAATAGCTTGACCATGCTAATCTATTTAATATTATAAAGAGAAAAGATTTGATTGTTTGTTTTCATTGAATAGGCTCCGAAACTACTGGACCGATTTGAAAAATTATAAATAGGCTGTGACGAGATGGTGAATACAAACGCGACTCCATCTCGCTACACCTTTGCAGAGGATGTCTCACAGGGGGGTTTTTAGTGGGTTCGAGCCCCACATACCCCCTTCCGTCACCCCCATGGCAGAAGGGAAATGCGATGGTATTTTCAAAAAAAAAAAGGGTGACATAGGCTATATTATATTTTCAAATTTATAGAGCATTTTGTAGAGGCGGCATGTCAATATATTTTTTTAATAAAAGAATACTTACTTATTGTGATTTGTGACATAACATAACTATAATAGTTAGACATACCTACCTATACAGTGTTGGTTCCTTAGAAAAAGTAATTCATATTGATGGGTACTTTATAGCTTCCTGAAGTTTTAAGTACAAGTATTGGAACACCTTGTATAGTATATCTACAAAATATGCTGTCTCGACACTTTTTGTAGGTGTGTTCTACAAAGTCGTAGTACCTACATTATTTTGTTCTATCATCAAAAGTTTTCGCAGCGCACGTGTGAATTCAAATCTTTCCTCTTTATAATATTAGTTTAAGTAGATATATTTTTTGTTTTTGTTGATTTTTTAAAAAGCGCGTGGCGAATATCCTATGCTAATGTGCCTTACCACACTAAGGGCCGGTTTCGCCATCCTCTGTTAGATTAACAAAGGATTAAGGCGAAGACAAGAGCAAATGTGACTCTCGCTCGCACGTTTCGACATGTTGAAAGATATAAAATCACTAAACTCATTTTCGAAAAATCGCAATCAACCAATTTGTGTGCAATCACATTGCGCACAGTTTACTAAAAATTTCAGTTTGATCGATACATGTTTTCCTACTCAAAAGTTTGCTTTTCTAGTTTTCGGACATAAGCAAACTTTTAAGTATGAAAACTTGTATCGATCAAAATGAAATTTTTACTAAACTGTGTGCAATGTGATTGCACACAAAATGGTTGATTGCGATTTTTCGAAAATGAGTTTAGTGATTTTATATCTTTCAACATGTCGAAACGTGCGAGCGAGAAGTTGTTTGATAGTTGTCAGCCCCTTAATATCTTTCAAAATGTTGAAATGTGCGAGCGACAGATACTTTGACCGGTATTATGGGACCACCAAAAAAAGAATCAACAAAATCAATTAATAATTAGCGGAGTAATGGCGTAAAAAATATTAAAAAATATAGTCGAATTGAGAACGTCCTCCTTTTTTAAAGTCGGTTTAAAAGGGGGCTACCCTAAACCATGCTTGTACTCATGGAGGTATATATTACTTCGTCTAAGCTTGTACCTATCTACTGTAAAATGTCTATTCTTTTTGTGTAGGTATCTCTTATCTGTGCCAGTACTTACTAGGTTGGTTAAAGGTTAAACACGTACCTAAGTTACAACCTACTTAAGGCGAATGGATACCCCGATACTAGCGCCACTTCATATTTTATTTAACCATTACGTTATACAAAGGAATTATCAAATATTCGAACCGCGCGTAGAAGATACCTATTACAAGCTTTTTTTTTAATGTACTTATCTGTAATAGTTTTGTTTTGTGTTACTCAGTCAGATACCTTGTTTGGAGAGCTTGGTGGCCACCAATAGGAACTAAACTCTTGAAACAAGTACCTGCCTAAATAATACAATATAAAACTATTACAGATACATTAAAAAAAAGCTTGTGATAAGTATCGTGTGTGTACGCGCGGTCCGATTTTTTGATAATTCCTTTGTATAACGTAATGATAAAATAAAAAATGTAGTGGCGCTAGGTATCCATCGGGGTATCCATTCGCCTTATGGGACATATATAATCATCTCGCAAGGTAGGTAGTAGGTATACCAACCTACCTAGGAACTTACCGGTTTGCGTCGCGGAAAGTGGAGCGTTGCATTGATTGGCTCGATATCTTGTATAAAAAATATTGTTGTTGCGAGGTTGACTAACTAATGCCTTTCGAGCACGAGGCACTAAAACAGGCATATCAGAAATGAAAAGTTCTCAGAGTTCAATCTCCTCCAAAAAGCACATTCGAACGATGTTGAGGACGTGCTAAGATTACATTACGTGCATTACGCAGCAGCCACTTGTTTTTATTTAGTGGCAAAAAAATACGAGAATAATAAATAATAGTGCAATGATTTTGTGTAGGAACTAGCCTAGTTGAATGAGAAGAAAGCGGGTCGCAACCGCGACCTAACGAACTTATGTAAAGGCTTACCTGGGCATTGCTGCACGTCTGTTGCCGCCGTGAAGGCGCAGAGTGCAAGGCATAACACTACTGAGCTCTGCGATACCATTGTAACGTCTGGTCACTACTCACTACACTACCGGACTAACTTAACTATAACGATGCTAACTTGTTAAGTAAGTATATACCTAGTCACTCGTCTCACTGCACAGACGGCAACGCTACTCTCGTGCGTGACATAGGTATGTATGTATGTACCTAACCTACTGTCTGGTCTAGTGTAGGTTGGGTAGGTACCTAACTACTATCTATCTACTACACTAATACACTTGACAGTAATGGAGTGCAAAGTACACCATACCACAAAATAAATAACATGTAGGTAAGGTAACCCTACTATTTTAACAGTAGATTTGCTGTTTTCACATTGATGCCCCTATTTTCTGTTTCAATCCTAATTTTTACTGTTTTTCAATTAGCGTTCAGCGCTACCTATTACACTATAGGACCACCTTAGGACCACCTATTACAATATCCGAAATAAAGATTGCTACTCATTTGAAGCCACAGAAACGCACATGAAGAAATTAATGTATGATTTTAAAACTGGAAAATGAGGCTGAAAACCTTTATACCCAGTTCTTCAAGTTCTTCACTTTCCCAATTTTGCACAAGGCCCATTTTTCACATTGCGAAATCTTCACTTTTCCAAATTTTAATTGAGGATGAAAGTGGAAAATAATTTTACTTTGATTTTAGTTTTTATCATCTTGTGATAACTAATAAAAGTAGGTGATTGTTTTCATTTTATGAGGAAAGTATGAAATCTGCCTTTTTTTACTACTATTTTCTCCTGTTTTTTTCCTGGTGAGCCGTTGTTTAGTTTCTTGGGGTTAGCAACACTGGTAGTACCTACTAGTTAGGTGGGTAGGTACTAGGTACCTACCTACCTACTAGGTGCTACGGCACGAACCGAACGCCCAACTTGCGTGATAGGTAGAAATAAAATGCCAACTTATCTACTTTACCTATAGGTACATATATAATGGCAATGGCACGAAATCGCAGGCTTTGTTATTAAATAGGTTAAACTTACTAGTTCGCCCTGAACTGAGGAGATATCGTGCCATCTAATAGGTAGTTTATTCAATTCTCATTAACATTATGCAGAGAAACAGATAAGAGAATACCTACTAAAGCCCGGACTTCACAGCGAGCGGAGCGGAGCCATTAAGGACTCCGCTTAACTCGCAAGAATAAACTGCATACTTGTATTTCCACCAACAAATAGTCGTCGGAAAGGACTAATCGAGCAGAAAGTGTTGAAATGAACTCGCTCAGCTCTTTTTTCTTTTGCAGTGGAAATCAAAAGATATAACTCTTTGTTGGTGGAAATGTAAACCTATTTCATTGAAAAGGAGTCCGTTCCGCTAACCATTTCTCGCTCATTACCCTTTCGCGGTGGAGACCGGGCTTAAAGGTAGACACTCTTTTTACCCGAGTGCCGAAGGCACACTGGGTTATGTGTTTTGCGTGTATCTATGCATCTGTCCTTCAATATTTTCTTCTTTATTACCTCGTAGCACCCAAACGGCTGGTTGGATTTTGATGATTGAGGTATCAAAAGATTTGTCTCAACTGCCCGAGTGTCCTAGGATACAAAAAGTTTCAAAAAATGAGGTGAGCAGGAAAGCAGGAACCATATTCTCACACATTAAAAAAATACTTTACACAATCATAGCAATATGGGTATTAAAATCAAGAGAGTAATAGAGTTAACTCAAATAATATATTTGTTTTTCATTTAAGTTAAATTCTCAAAGACTAAACCATAACGCAAAATTCGTTAAGTCACTTTAGCGACCTAGGCCATGAGTGATTCTTAAATATATCATAAAACCTTCTCTAGAGTCATACAAATCGTTTAAGAAAAACCGCGTCCAAATCGATGAAGCTGTTTTGAAGATAATATCTTAAAACTCGTAATAATATTACGAGTTTTGTTAAGGCGAAGACAAGAGCTAATGTGACTCTCGCTCGCACGTTTCGACATGTTGAAAGATATAAAATCAGTAAACTCATTTTCGAAAAATCGCAATCAACCATTTTGTGTGCAATCACATTGCACACAGTTTAGTAAAAAAATCATTTTGATCGATACATTTTTTCCTACTCAAAAGTTAGCTTTACTAGATTTCGGTACATAAGCAAACTTTTAAGTAGGAAAACTTGTATCGATCAAAACGATTTTTTTACTAAACTGTGTGCAATGTGATTGCACACAAAATGGTTGATTGCGATTTTTCGAAAATGAGTTTTTGATTTTATATCTTTCAACATATCGAAACGTGCGAGCGAGAAGTTGTTTGATAGTTGTCAGCCCCTTAATTGACTTATCGCACCTCTATTCGTAAAGTGACCCAATCCAAAATTCATGTTTTTTGGGAAATTAACAAATCGTGTTTCGGTCCTCGACAATTTTTGGTAAATCACACAATAACTTTGTAAAATAAAGAGCTATTTACAAAATACAAAGTCTTACAAGTTATTTGGTCCAAGGCTACTAAAAACCGATAAAAATACTTTGAAAATATTTAAATCTGTAGGAGTAAATTCACGCTGAAAAAAAAATTTACATAAGCATCAAACGTCCAAAAAATATAGAAATCAATCAATCAAATACAGACTTCAACTAAAATAAGCCCAGTTAGTTCCGATAAAATATTCAGTACAAAACCGACCCAACTTGGTTTAAGTCTCTCAGTTAATTCTCTCAGTCAAATAATATCTCAGTTTACACTTGTAAAGTGACTCAACACAACACACAACTTCGGTCGCTTTACGATTGAAATTAACGTAGTAAACTTACCCCAAGTTTTGTACTATAGTGACGCATTGATGTTTATGGCACTTTCTCACTAGTTACGCAGCATCTCACTCCAACAACCTTGTCACGCAATAGGTACTAAATACGTCAACTTCGTACTGAGTTAATGACGAAAGGCGCCGGATTCGTTATTAAGAAAGGGACGCAAGATTGCGTTTCTCCTTTTCTAGCCTTATTAGGGCAGTTTATGATTTACTAGGCGATAAAGCGCGCTTTTTTGAGTCGTTCTGTATACTTAACTCATTTCATCAAAATTTTGGATTAGGTCAGTTTACGAATAAAGGTGCGGCATGTGGGCCTTATTTTTTAATAAATGTTTTATTTATCCACTGCTTTCATTATCAAACGATCCCTAAAGGTGTAGGAAGGTACGACATCAACAGTACCAAAACGCAATGGTTTTTTTTAAATGGGGCTCCTCGGGTCGCAAATTGTTCCTGAGGGCTTATTACGAGTTTAGTGCCGATCGAGTGCCGATCGTCGATCGTTACGAAACACCGAATTTTCTATGAAAAAAAAAACGGTTTCTCAAAGAATACGCTAGATGCCGTTGATTTATTTTCATAGAAAATTCGGTGTATCGTAACGATCGACGATCGGCACTAAACTCGTAATAAGCCCTCTGAGCGCCTTAATTGTGGCGTAAATAATTTAGACGTAATAATATTTTTTTAAGATTTCAAATCAATGCAATATTGCAAACAAACGTAACCGCGGGAAAAACTCTAAAAAGAAGTGTCGAAAAATTATGAAACAATTTTTTTGTTAAGGTAGCAAATAGGTAGGTATGTAGTTAATATTTACATTAAAAACGTAGTTCATACAATGCTAAGAGCTGATTTCACCATGCTCTGTTAGATTAACGAAGGATTAAAGGGCCGTTAAATATGTCAAAATGTACGCGTTTGTCATCTAAGTTTAGATTTAATGGCCTGTTAATGCTTGATTAGTAGCTAACAGAGCATGGTGAAATCAGCTCTAAAACCATGAGAACATGGAAGTGGTCCAGCCAACTTGACGTCAGAATGGTTGACCACTTTATTTTATTTATATAGGTACCTATTTCCTAATGCAGAGGTAGCATACCTAATAGTAGCAAATAGGTAAGTACCTAGTAAATAGTGCACATGGTTTCCTGTCCATATCTAGTTTGGTACAGCCATCCATCACCAACAATTCGCATTTCGAATATTGTACTTAGTATTATAAGGAGACTCATGATGAGTTTTCAGCTCGCCCGATCACAGATATGTAACGTGCGCCCGATAGAGGCGCTCATCGAGAAAAAAAAACGGCCTGACGATACGGAAAACGAAAAACAAAACTCAGACTAGGGGTACAGTAGGAAATAGATCAACTTATTTTAATTTGCAATAAATAAATAGGTAATATTATGTGAATATCTGAAAATTTCAAGTGTTTGGTTTTGACGTCCTCTAAAACTTATTTAATAACAATACAAAAGTATCCACCAGGCATTGTGTTGTGTGAGTGCATTAAAATATTAGGTATGAAATGAAATGAATATTTAGCAGCTCATAAGTCTAGGTGTACAATGTATGTTTATATCTAGTTCTTGCTGGGACAGCGGAACAGGCAGCCTAAAAGCATCACGTTACCCATAATGTCACTGCCTAAAATGAATAAATTATAGAAAACAAACAAAGTTAATCAAGACATCCATGCAATCCCGCTATTGGTCTAAAATTGTAAGGTCGCGCGTTCCGTTCGATCGTTGGTCATTATAATGGACGATTTGCTACGACGCCGCGCCATAAGCACTAGACGCCAGACGGGCGGGCAAAAAAAATACATAGGTACATATTTATAAGCAGTTGAATCGCATAGTGTGATCAGTTAATTATAAAAAAGTTGTGCTTAGTGTGTGAAGTCATATCGAGATCGCAACAGTTTTTGTAGGGAGCTCTGCGTTTGGACGAGCACGGAGTAGCACAGCACGCGTACTCCGATCTCGTTGTAGATGCGCCAGCGTAGGTAGCCGCGTTGGTTCTGCAAATCAAACATTAAATTACCAATCAGAGATCAGTCTTGATACGGTCGAGATAGCTTTCGGGCATTTGAAAAATGGAAAAGCCCCAAGAGAAGACAATCAATTCGAGACTCTAAAGGTAGGTAGGTAGTTCTCCTATTCTCAGGAATGTCCAACGTGTTTTCAACTCCATTCTCAACAATGGGAGAGCACAAAGACATGGAGCAAGGTGTCATGGTGTTGCTCGTCAAGAAAGGCATCTAAGATTTTTTGAACAACTACACTGGTCTCATTCTTCAGCTATATCTACAAACAATTTTCTAGGGTCATTTAAAACAGCCTTGCGCGAAGACTTGACGAGTTTCAAACACCAAAGCAGGCTGAGTTTTAAAGAGGATTGGGCACCATAAACCACTTTTACACTTCAAAAATCTGAAGAGCCTAGAGAATCAGCCCTTGTACTTAGCGTTTGTGGACTATGCGATGGCCCTTGACTCTGTTGAGACCTGGGCGGTTCTGCATTCCTTGCAATGTCAGATTGACTGGCGATTTATCGAAGTGTTAAGACATTTATATGTATAAAATACAATGATGCCATGCCTGTTCAGGTCCGGGGCCAGTAGGCAAGGTCTATGCAGTTACGCCGCGGAGTGAGACAAGGGGACGTAGGTATATATTGTTCACAAGCGCATTCCAGTGCACTAAAAGATTTGTTTACGACTCAGAGTTGGACAGAATGGGCATTAACATTCATGGTGAATACTTCGCACACTTGCGATTTGCCGATGACTACGATAACGAAGATTACGAAGTATTCGGCGGAGCGTGCGTCATGCAGTGGTTAATAATGTAAATCCATTAATAATAAAATTTATACATAATGGCGTCGCATACTCCAGCCTCACGGCTATTTTGCCAATTTTCCGAAAGTAATTCTTTAAGTTGACCTAACTTTTGTTATTAGCTAAATAACAGCCAAAAAAAATTGTGTTTGTATCAGTAATAAACTAGTAGGTACCCGAACGTCCCGTACGTCCCGAACTAACATCTCGTGATGTCTGCTCCAGTCTTACATTGATGCTAACACAATGTTTGGACTACCCTCTAACTATCCCCTAGGTAGGTAGGTACTTACTTGGTGTGGTAACCATGTATTAGCTCGACGGCTCGACTAACTTCTATGTTGAAGGAAGAAATAGGTCGATTGAACTAAAACTTGGTTAACATACCGAATAAGTAGGGTGTGGTGGAAGTTCAAACATCAGAAATCACGAGATCTCAGTTTGGGGCAAAATACTTTTAGGTACAAACTGGATTTATATTGAATCCTAGCAACACACCCAACACTCACAAAACATCATTTGGTGAGAACATCATACTCATTACTCACCAAAGCCATGTCCACGGGCACGCTCATAACACTGTAGAAAGACGTAAGACCGTCGATCGTCACGGGACACACCACGCTGTCACACAACTCTGTAACAAACCTAAGTAATAAAGAAACCTAGGTACCTAATTAAGTAGGTATGGGCACAGATAAGAGAATGGGTAATAGGATTATTAGTAACTTAGGTTAGGAATGACGTCCCCGAAAAACAAGTTCCCTGGAGGTCTGTTTCATAGATTTTCTTCGTTTTCAGGATGATATTGACCATATTCCCTTAGGGGCAGAAATGAAGAAAACAGCTTTATTTTAATTTCATATTAATTTAACAACTGACTGAATACATCCATTTTGTAAAATATATCAGTTAAAAAAACTTAGGTTTGTAGGTAGTTAAGGTACCTACCTACATGGTGCTATCGCGTGCTAACTTATTTTACATCGTTACGAGAGGTACCTAAGGTATCCGTAAATAAACTGAGGGGCTAGGCTTATGTACTGTACTTATGTAATAATGGTACATAAGTACCTACTATGTATTGAGAATTATTAAGGTCAAAAAATATTTCTATAATAGTTTATATACTTATTTTATATTTATAATCTTGGTCTCAAACTATCGCGTTAAGCTCTGATTTCACCATGCTGTCTTAGATTAACAAAGGTGATCTTTTGAAAACCCCATATTTCAATAATCTCTTGTCCAATTAAATTCATATAAACTACCCATAAAAAATTTCATCAAAACCTATCGACCTACCAAGATTCGTGGGTCCGAAAATTAAAGCAAGTGGTAGTCAGGAACAAGTCCAAACACGATGGTTGGACTTGCCTCTGACTAACTAAGTATGATAAGCAAGTTTCAAGACGAACGATACGAAAAACGTAAAAGGGAAAAATAACTCAGACTTGGGGATACTGGTTACGCTACGCTCCACGTTTTTATTTTTGAGTTGTTGTCAAGTCGTCTTACGTTCTTGTAGTTTTTTAATCTACTATTTTCTTAGTTAAAAATAATTACCTGGTGTCACGTTAGTTTTTAAATCGATATGATTAATGTTAAACACTACGTCTTGATCCAATTTTCTTGATTCAAAATCTGTAACAATAAAACCATTTTTTATTAGGTAGGTTTAACTTTCGAACCGTTTTGCCGTTAATCCGTTACATGAAAGCACAAAAAAATAATTCTGTGTTCTCTGGTCGAGAAGTTGTAGGTACCTATGGGGAACTGTGTAGGTATACCTACTTGATATCCCAATTTTTATTATTATTGCCCATAAATATTTTACCTCGAAAATCTGATGATTTGTGACTGACTAAAGCATTCTTATTTTATCTAATAGGTACCTACCTAACAGAATGTGTGGAGATACTTAGTAATTTTCTATATCCGGGTGGAACAAGTCTCCATTAATGTATGGGATACACGTGCGAGATAAGGGGAGGCGTGCTCAATACGGTTGATGATCTTCTTACATAATTCATAGAATATCATTTAAAATAAACCAAAAATATTTTAACCGGTGCGGACAGACATACAAAACAGGTGAAATAAAAGCATGAAAATTAGGTCTAATAATCGGTAGCTAGAGGTAGGTAGGAGAATTAAATTGGGGAAAAATCTAGGTAGGTACTCAAATCTTTTCAAAATCAAAACGGTCTTTATTATTAATCACTCTGAAATGTCTTATACCTACATACTAGGTTATTATACCGCCACTTCCTCGCGCCCGACCAAAGCCTAGAAGAACAAGCAGGAAACTTACGGCTTGGTTCTTAGCGTTTTTTTGTATGATCCTTTTTACAAATATGGTAGGTAGGTACTACTAACTTTTTTAGTTTTTGTAATGATTTGGAGCAGTTCAGGGGTTGGCTGTAGATATCCGGTATCTGATTACTATAGTTTTACCTAATATAGAAGTCTTGTTATGGTTCATCATAAACCTTTAAAGCTATTTTTGGATCTAGAAGACGCGTCTTGAATAAATTACGATGAAAACTCTTTTTTTTTAAATTGAGTCAAACATTCAATGATTGCTATCAGAGCGTATACCTACGAGATTTCATAAAAGACTTGATAAGGCAGATCCGACTTGGATTTTAAGTTAAGTTATGTTGAAACATATAAATTACGCAAGAGGCAAGCGAGCAAAGCGAAGCGCAAGAAATATTTTTATTTACAAACTAGCGGCCTGTCCCAGCTTCGCATGGGTGGTCATAAATTTTTTGAACATTTTAGGATAAACTTAGACCGTGGGTTCGAGCCTCGCGTCTACTTATTTCATACATTTGCACGCACTTCTCCTTGAGTGAGTGAAATCGCAACCCGCGCGTGACCCGTGGACCCGTTAACATTTTTAATTTCTTCATATCTTTTGAATGGAATGTCCGATTTGAAAAATTTAAGAAGTAATCTATAGGTATTGAAACCGTCTTAATTATGAAATGATTTATTTGGATAAGGATTAATACCAAGGTACAAATAAAGACCCTTTTCTAGCGGAGGCATTTCTATTATTTTTTTATAATAAAAGAACACTTATTGTGACATAACTATAATAGTTAGACATATGCTGTCCCGACATTTTTTGTAGATGATGACGTGTTCTACAAAATCGTAGTACATTATTTTGTTCTATCTTCAATAGTTTTCGCAGCGCACGCGATGTAAGATTTTTGTTTTCCACCTTGGGTTACATTATTGAAGTTTTAGGACGGATACCTGATTTTTTTGAAAATATAATATAGCCTATGTTACTCAGGGATAATGTAGCATTCTAATGGTGAAAGAATTTTTGAAATCGAACCAGTAGTTTTTGAGCCTATTCGTTACATACAAAAATACAAATGTTACCTCTTTATAATATTAGTGTAGATGTAGATTATCTCTATATTATTATATCTCAGAATTCTACAATTTGTTAAAAAGTATAGATCTGGACAAAAGGACTCGAGAGGAGGAGTTCCCATCCACTTCCCCTACTCCCACCCCTTTACGCAGATACCGGATATCTATAGTTTAACCTTAATTCAGTCATAAGCTTTTTTGTCATCTATATAATCAGATATCTATTATAGTAATCTTTTATAAAAAGTTTTTTCTTTATTATGTTTTTGAATTTGCTAATCGACAGCTGATGAATCTCGCCTGGGACTTTGTTATAGAAGCGTAGGTACACAGTTTCCTGTTTCTAGTGTTAACATTATGATTGTCGCTCTTTTACTTTATACAAACGACTATATACATTATATTTACGTATCGTTCTAATTGTCAGCTAAAGGAAGGTTAGTAGAATATGCAACCGAACTCGCTCTTCACCTAGCGCATTGATTTTTATAAGCTTTTGTTTTTTACTTGATATTTGTTTTATTTAGTGGATATCTGACTGAAGGTAACACATACCTGCACGAAACTCCAAATTGACTGGAACTTCTTCCCCCAACGTGACGTAGCAAGGTAGTCTCATTCCGCAGCCATCGATGTTAACAGCGTACAGATCATAAGCCGATCCTGAAATTAGAGTTTTGTGATGTAGTACTTACCTATCTAAATGAATTAAAAAAGCGATTTGAAGATCAAAAATGTTATACTTACATAAAGGTTAAGGCAGGTAGGTATATAGATACGTATGTATGTTTGTTGAGCCACGTTGAGTGTAACGTGTAACTGTCGAGTGTCATATGCTAGGTCGACCGGGAAATATTAAGATCAGCTAGTAAGATTATGAGTTGACTCGGCCAAGAAGGATTTTCAAAATAAGTGAGCTCTTGTAGAGCGCAAAACTGGCGTGATGCTGAGAATCATGGTGCCACGTGACACGCTGCCCCGCTCACCGCGTGTATAGTGAACACACTTGTGAAATGGAATTGTATTAAGTACTTAAAAAACAGTGAGCGCAATATAGACTCAAGGTGGGTACAGAGTTGCAGTTCGATTTGCTAAAAATAATTTATGGGATGACGGTAAGATATATGACAATCACGCCGCAAATACCGCGCCTGTTTTAAAACGAAATTTACATCACAAAAATAATATCGCCTATCGACCTGAATACATCGATAAATATATCGATGTATTCAGATTCAGTTTTAGATTTACGCCATCGGTGGCAAGCATCGATGTTTTTGGAAAAAAATATCGACGGTCAAAAACATCGTCAAGTGTAGCCGCAAGTGGTCTTCTTCAGCGGCTGTTTATGGCTGTGCTGCTACCCCTTCAGGGATCACGGGCGTGAGTGTATGCAAGTATAAGTAACCTTAGACATAAACAAAAGCGTATAAACTCAAGTTGTTATAAAAGAGGTGACCTAATAATGGAATGTGTCAAATCATCGTTACGTCAGAGGTTAAAAAAATCTGATTCTGATCTGACTGAATAAATAAATTATCTAACTTTGGCGGATGTGTCCTAAATCATAATTATTGGCAGCGCTCTATTCAAATAAGGTGTCAATTTCATAATTGATTGAGTGAGCTAAGCGAACAAAAATCTTACAGTCAACGTGGACGATTTCGCATTTTAAGTATGTATGTATATACATATATATATATATATATTTTTATACAACCAGCTGATGGAACAAGCAGATGGCCCACCTGATGTTAAGTGGTAACCATCACCTATAACAAAGCATTGCCTCGTAAGTCACGCACGATAGGAACGTGCCCTACGATGCACTGCCCTGCGTCCATCAGCTTGAGGCATACAGATGTTAAGCCTCATGTGCCTGTAATTACACCGGCAACCACACTCTTCAAACCGAAACACAGCATTGCTGCTTGGCGGCAGAAAAAGGTGTGGTGGTAGTACTTCCCCGGACGAGCTCTTCACAAAGAGCTCTACTACTCTTGAGCTCTCTACTATATGTCGGGCCATGGGCCATAACTTTCGAACCGTTGATCCGATCTGCATAAAATTTGGTAAGTTTGTCCTACTGACTGAAAACGCACCGATCTTCAACAAATGCTTGAAGAGCTACGTATAGCTTCACTAAGGGTTGGCCTAAAGATGAACATGTCCAAAACCAAGATAATGACCAACCATCCAAGCTCAATACGAAACATCAATATTGGAAATTGTGACATAGAGACTGTGGATGAGTACCTACATATATCTTGGACATTGTTTATCTTTTGGCCGGAACTCCCAGTTGAAAGAAATAAGAAGGCGAATACAACTTGGGTGGGTTGCCTTCAGCAATTTAGAAAACGTCCTTCGATCGATCCAAAATCCCACTAAACCTGAAGACCAAGGTGTTCAATGCGTCCTGTCTCTTACTTACGGATCCGAGACATGGCCGCTCATAAAGGAAAACTCAGAAAATACGCGCAGCGAAATGGAGCGTGCCATGCTCGGGATCTCTTTACTTGACAACATACCCAATACGGATATACGATGATGCACAAAAGTCGTAGCCGTAGGTACGAGGATCGCACACCTGAAGTGGAGCTGGGCGGGACACTTGGCTAGAATAGACGACGGGCGATGGACTAAGTCAGTAACGGAGTTGAGGCCAAGGGATGCACGGAGACCGCGAGACAGACCACGGATGGTCGGATGACATCGTCGGAGTGATCGGACCACAGTGGATACGACTGGCGCAGGACCGGAAAGAGTGGCGTAATACAGGGGAATAACTGGTTAAATAGATAGATATATATGAGTTAAATCGGATATTAAGATGTGGGGTTTTATAAGGGGGTAAAAATATAAAAGTTACACAAATATATCAAATTACGTGTCATATAAAAGGCCTTTGTTTAAACATTCCAAAACCATTTTTACTTTTTTTCTAGGACGCTCGGTTTTTAAGATACATCGAAAAATTAAAATTATCTTACAGTTTCGTTGAGATCATAGTTTTGATACTAGTCGGTCAATTCCTTTGCTTTTCTTGTAATTCATTAAGAAGGTACTTAGTTCGCATAAAATAGTGACAGCGACCTGGTCTGATGATGGAGCCAAGGTGTTCAACGGAACTCTTCAATATTTATGTCATTTATACCATATCAAGAGATAGTAGGCGGTAGTCGGAAACAAATCCAAAAAATTTAGACTTGCCTCTGAATACCACCTGCTTTAATTTACGAAGTATTCCGATCGCATCACGAAATCTCATTTCGGGGTGAACCACTAGTTATTGTGTCTCGTAAAATCCCAACGTTGTGCCTGAGCCTCAGGCACACTGTGCTTTAAAAGATCGTTGCTACCTCATAATTAGTATCCCCTATCGATCAACCTTATATCTATGGTGATTATCTCCGATTATAATCGGCATTTATGTAGATTATAATTATATGTATGTATGTGAAGGATAGGCGGTGTAGGTAGGTAGGTATATCATCTCCTGTGTGGTAGTTCTAGATAATGGTATGTAAAATTGTAAGCCCGATATGATCGTGTCTATCACCTTGGACGCTAACAAATGAATCCTATCTAGGTGCCTACTATAATAACAGGACACGTCTTCATAGGCACATATAGGTAAGTATTTAAGTAAGAACAGTTCTCACCACAATCTTCAAAAATCACGTTTGCACAGACTAAAGTCAAACTCAAATGCAAGAGCGCACACAATAACATTATTGAACGCGAATATCTAAGAAAACACAAGTAATTTGCCACATATTTAATAAGGCGGATACACAAATTCTCACTAAATAATATTAATTAGGTACGTATGAAGGTACCTACTTACGGCCAAATGAAAATACCTAATTATATCGGGTAGAACGGATAGGCCCAAGATTATCAGGGTTGATAACAGTCGCAAGCCACCATTACTGTAGTTCTGATGCATCAGACAAAGGTAATTAATCAGCATAATTAATGTAATAATCACGAATTCGTAGGTAAGTAGGTTGTTATGTTTGTATGTATATCTGCCAATGTAGGGAAGCGAGGGGATCATTGGACACTTTTAACATGGCTGGGCGGTCAAGAAGCTTGCTGTATGTTGTACCCTACTTAGCATCGAACTCCGAGGAAGTGGGTAGGTAGGTATAGGTAGGTAATCACTGTTCCGGTTCCCTCCCTATTAAAAATACTTAAACGGATAACTTTGTTTTCCGTCCGTCTGTCTGTCAGTCTATCATCAAGACCATGGTCACAAAGTCAAAAGGTATTTATTTAGTTGAATCACAAGGATCATTTTGAAACGTTTTTTAACATAACCTAACCAATCCGAGTCGGATCAACAAGTGAGTAAGTAATTGACGAGTGTAAACAAAGCCTAAGTTTTGGCATCAAAATTTTGGCTGCGTTTTATAGGGTCGTGTTTTCCAAAGGTGTGCTGAATTTGTACGGCTTGGAATGTACACCCTTGGATTACCACACACAGCCATGGAATTCGCGACCAAATTGTACATCAATTCCGGGCTGTGTTTTCCTCGGCTGTACAATCCATGGTTGTACATTATTGGCACCCGTGCCAGCTTATGGTATTTTACTCTAGACTAGCGGCCTGTCCCAGCTTCGCATGGGTGGATATAATTTTTTTAACATTTATGATAAACTTAGACCGTAGGTTCGAGTCTCAAGTCTACTTATTTAATACATTTGCACGCCCTTCTCCCTGAGTGAGTGAGAACGCGCCCCGTGGCCCCGTGCGTATTTTTAAAGCGAACTATTTTTTTTTTATTCGTAATATCTTTTGAATGGAATGTCCGATTTCAATAATTCAAAAAGTAATCTACGGGTATTGAAACAATCCTGAATATAAAATTATTTATTTGGATAAGGATTATAATCAAGGTACAAATAAAGAGCCTTTTCTAGCGGCGGCATTTCAATAAAAAATGTATAATAAAATAACACTTAATGTGATATCTATAATAGTTAGACATATGCTGTCGCGACATTTTTTGTAGATGATGACGTGTTCTGCAAAGTCGTAGTACATTATTTTGTTCTATCATCAATAGTTTTCGCAGCGCACGCGATGTAAGGATTATTTTTTTCAACCTTGGGTTACATTATTGTAGTTTTAGTAAGGATCCCTGACTTTTTGAAAATATTATATGTATAGCCTATGGTACTCAGGGATAATGTAGCATTCTAATGCTGAAAGATTTTTTGAAATCGGACTAGTAATTTTTTTGAGCCTATTCGTTACATACAAAACAACAAAAATACAAATCTTTCCTTTTTTTATTATTAGTGTAGATGTTGGTGTAGATTTAGAGTAAAATTGAAATATCAGGGTAATTTTTAGGGTATATTTTGGGGTAGCCCGATGCAGTTCCGTTGCGTTGCCTCTTTTATCAGCACCAATATTAACCAATGCCGCTGTAGAAAGTTCATTTTCGGTTTATGCTATTGTCAAGTCTTATCTTAGAAATGGATTGTCCCTCAACATGTTTCAAAATATAATGTACCTACCTATATTATATACAATCTGAAAATTTGATTCATCTGTAATTTCCCCTACACTTTTATAATAAAATATGAATGCATTAAGTATGTATAATATGTCAATTTACAGTAAAGATAAACTTTAGGGTATTTTTCCATATTCGAAGCAAATTTAGGGTAAATTTGACCAAGCAAATGGTAAAGTGAAATTAAGACTTGGTAACACTGTAATAACATCCGAGCTAGGGAGTCCGGTTATTGTACGACATGATAATGTACAGCACGATAATGTACAGCATGATATTTGGAATCCACTTTGGTACCTTTTTAGATTCGTTTTATCTGGGTGTACATTATCGGGGTGTGCAATAACTGGATGTGCAATATTGTCACGTGTAGTTAATGTGCAGCCAGTTAATATACAGCATGATAATGTACAGCACGTTAATGTACAGCATGATAATTGGAAGCCACTTTGGTACCGCAAACAATAATTTCTGGCACTTCGGTGGCCGCTGCCGCGGCACGCTCGCTTAGCTCGCTCGCCTCGTGCGTAATTTATATGTTTCAACATAACTAACCAATCCGACTCTACGGCACTAAAGTGGCTTCCAATTATCATGCTGTACAATAACAATACGTGACAATATTGCACGTTACACAAATTACAGATCTTCTATACATTTTTATCGTGTATTTTCGCAGTATCTACCTAATAACATTAAAACAAAACAAAGCATAATCGGTTTAGATACAAAAAATAGAAACATTGGCCGTACATTATTAGCTCCCGAGCTAGGTATCTGTCTGTTCGTTTCGTTCCTTGTTCGATGTCCATCGCAGAGTTCTTTGATGTCCATCCATTGGAATTTGGCTTGGATGCTTTTTATTATTCCATTCCATGGCATTACAATATTTACATTCTCGTTTGGATTTAATTTGAGTCCGGTTATTGTACTGATAACTGGCTGCACATTAACTACACGTGACAATATTGTACATCCAGATAATGCTTACCCGATAATGTACACCCAGATAAAACGAATCCAAAAAGGTACCAAAGTGGATTCCATATATCATGCTGTACATTATTGACACGTGACGATATTGCACAGCATGTTATTGTACGGGATGATAATGTATACCCAATAATTGAAACCAGTGGACACGGATTATCTGGGTGTGCATTATCGTGCTGTGCAATATCATGCTGTACATTATTTGGCCGTACATTATTGGCTTCCTTGAATTTTTTGTCTTATATTAAATAGGTAAATATTGTTTGTTTTATTGTATTGTGATCGGCGGTAGCCATGGGTAACTCACTCAAAAAACATGATCTGCAGCGCATCAGCTCATTTACAGTCGCGAGCCGGAGCCGAACCGCGGTTGAAACGGCTCAGAATTTCTTGACCAATTTATTTTCATGGTACCTTCAAAGACTTCAAGCAAGCACCGATAAGACTTGGCAAAAGGACTAGACGCCAAAACAAAAAAAAACTACGATAAAAATAATTTTGTAGAAAAATAAACGAGTCTAGCGGAAAATAAACAGGAAAAAATCCGAGAATTTGTATGTTAGCAATAACTAATAAATATTGCTAACAATGAACGACGGAATGAAAAAAAAAATAAAGTAAAAGTTCTACTATTCAAAATGAACCTTACTTGATTAAACGATAAAACGGAAAATATTTATGCAAATTATGACGAGCCTAGAACGCAAAATATCCTTAAATATGTATGCTAAAACGCGAGGGCATCCACGGGCTGTTGCTAAAACAACTCAAGTTAATAATTCAAATTCGTAACCCATACCATTTAAAAACATGCTTTTCTAAAAAGAACCATAATCCTTCAATTCATCCTAACTCCACTCACTCACCCGCGCAGATATTACTTCAAACGATTCAACGGTTCGAGTACGTAGTAAACCTCCCAATGAATCAAAATAAATATTCTACTCAAACGGTTCAGGGTTCTGTTTATCATAAAACCAATCTTTGAACCGTTTGAGTTGTATATCACATTTTATGAGTAGACCTGAGAACCGCTCCACAGATGAGCGGCTCCAAAAATGCAGCATTGGAAATTAGATCTTATTATCTAAACGAAACAATTCAAATTCATATAGCAAAAATTTTGAGCCGGATATCTTTTTTCTAATATAGACCCTACCTTTCTAGGAATAAAACTTATATTAGGCTGGCATGAGAGCTGTTGAGCCGCCCCTAAAGAAATTGAGCCGGTACTGACGCGCTTACTACGGTATGAGCCGCTCAAAACGCGTACGTCCGACTCCTTCTACCCACGGCTAATCGGCGGAGTATTATTGTTCTGTGGATCGGCGCCTCGGCCGGTAGATTTTCTATTTTTTGTATCTAAACCGATTGCGCTTTGTTTTGTTTTAATGTTATTAGTAGATACTGCGAAAATACACGTTTAAAATGTATAGAAGATCTGTAATTTGTGTAACGGCAGGAAGAAAAGACCACCTTTTTAGTTTGAAATTACGGAATAAGGCGAGCCTGCCTGCAAATCATGAACAACAGCCACATAAAGCTGTTTCGGACGTAGAAAAATACATCGATAGTTCTCAAGAATATAAACAGTTAAAAGACAATCTTCCTAAGAGTCTACTGAAAAAGTTTAAAAGTCCTGAAAGCATGTATTTGATCAACAATAAAACAGCAAAATTGATAGCCCAAGCTATAAAAAGTCACATAGATCAGGCTTCTCCCTTGATAGAAGTTAATCCAGGACTTGGAATTCTGACGGAAGAATTACTTCAATGCCAGAAAAATCACATCTATTCCTATGAAACATTAAACCACTTTGCACCAAATTTACAGGTGAGTATACCTAGCCTTTTTATCTACTTCAATATACAACCTAGTATTAATACCTAATCAAATATTTTACAGAACTTACAAAAACAATATCCTGATCGCATCACATTGAAATTTGCAGACTTCTTTGGAATGTGGAAGCTTGCGTTCAGAGATAAAATGGATGGTGGGAACAGAATTCAAGAATTACTTGGTGACCTTGCCACTGAAAACAATGGTATTTTATTGAAACTTATGATTAGTACATTTACTTGACCTAAGTGGTTTCTATCACCTTTATATAGTGATCATTTCACACAGCCCCAATTAAGCAAAGCTTTTTACTATAGGAACCTGATTGCTTATATAATTATGCAATAATTATTATTTTGAAGATTGAAGGAGCTATAATAATAATAATAAATATTGGTGGACATTCCACACAGCACTATCTCACCCCAAACTAAGACAAATTTTGTGATATGGGAACCAGATAGCTGATATACTACTTATATATCTTTTTTTTGTAAATACATACTTATAAAATTATATAACACCCAGACAGAGAACAAACATCTATGTTCATCACACAAATGCTTGTTCTGTGTGGGGATCGAACCAATGGCCTATGGCGCAGAAGGCAGAGCTACTACCAACTGAGCTGTGAAGGCTGTCTGAATAAAAACTTTCTTTCTGGAAAATCAATAGGGAGGCCATTGTCCGGCTGGTAATCATGATGATGACTCTAGTGGACTTACAAGTTATGCAGTAAACAGTAATATCTACTAAAAATAACTTGTCTTTTTTAGATAGAATTGTGAAGATAGTGGGATCTATGCCTGGACTGTCTTTTGTGAAGCATCTTATATATAATATTGTTTTTCACAACAATTCAAACCAATTAGGAAGGCCAGACCTATTCATCACCATGCCAGCACATCAGTATGAGGTACAAACATTATAAAAACCATTAGAATACAAGCATTTTGAGGCATGACCATCTAGAGTTATTGCAAGATGATTAATTTTAATAGTATATGGAACACTCCTAAAAGTGTATGTTCATCTATAATTTCCTAGTTTATTAGGTAGGTAGGTACTAGGTTGTTGTACCGGCAAATGAAAGTTTCATTTCGTTTGATGTTAAAAAAATACAATTGTTAACAGAAATTGGTAGTTCCTACCAATTTTATCGCTCACTACTGCCTCTGGGATGTCTTATGGAAACCAATCTTTTAATTTAGATGAATGTTCCTTATTGCATTATATACATTGATTTTAAATTTAAACATAATTGTTACTTGCTTGACAAGACAAGTAACCTATGTGTTCAATGCTAGCACTATTTTATCATTTAAATCATAGTATCCAATTGGTGATTACATTTTTCTCATTATGTTGAGTGGTTAGAGGTACAGGTAATAAGAGATTGGAGGGGATATCTATGGTGCCTGAGGATAAAAGTCATAAAATTTCCATATTTATTCTCATTATTATGTAGAGGTTGCTATTTAAAATTGGAGATAAGTAATTATCACTAGAATTTTTATTTTACATATGCCTTTCCATGCTGCAATTGGTTGGGTTGCAGTACTGTGCGCTTCATCAATGCCAGTGGCATTGATGAAGCGCACAAGGCTGGCCTTGACCTTGATGAAAAGTTGACAGTTGACCGATAAGAACAAACTTCACTTAATAATTTTTTTTAGTTTCTTACAGATAGTGAAATTCAGCAGTCAAAACACAAAACCATCCCTGCATTGTTCCAGCTCCTATTCACTTGCAAAGTGATCACAACGGTACCTAAAGTTCATTATTTGCCCTGGACCCATCTGCCTACAAACAAAAGAGTTACAATGGTTTGTTTACTTTGTGTTACACTTGGACAAATACTTCAAACATTATGGCATCATCTATAGTATATGTCGTTTAAATTGAAATACATAATCACAATGATTTCTCTTTCAGATGGATGAGCACAGTCTTTACCTGGTG
The DNA here is from genome assembly GCA_932294275.1 of Chloroclysta siterata. Taxonomy (NCBI): domain Eukaryota; kingdom Metazoa; phylum Arthropoda; class Insecta; order Lepidoptera; family Geometridae; genus Chloroclysta; species Chloroclysta siterata. The sequence continues at coordinate 5,621,476 of OW028590.1, forward strand.
AATATCACACATAGAGAGAAATTGCCATGTCCATCAGAATATTTACCACTTCTCTGGTATTTCTTCAAACCTCACATGTTCTCCAAATCTACTAGAGTTATTCCAATGTTAGAGTAAGTATGTCTAGTTTTCGTGCGTGACTTAACTTACGTATATAGGTACGACTTACGTATGTACCTACGATAGCTACGCATGGTTACTTTTCAGTCTTTTATTAACACTAACGAACTCGAGCGGCTCAAAAAAAGTTGTGGTCACAGCCACCCGAAAATCGGTTATGTACGAGTCGGAGTATGAATTCGCTCATGATCGATATAGTGCATTTCTAACAAGGAGATGTTTACATAATATGTATTACAGAACAAGATTTTGTATCGAGTGTAGGTTTGAGACGTCACAAGTCTATTAGGGTTGCGGGCATGCCCATAGTGCCCGGTGCAACGGTGGATCCGCGCTTGTAGCGACTAAAGACTTCTACTGTCAATCTTCTAGCTCCAACACCAGACCCTCGTAACAGAGCCCAATCTATTGAATGAACCCCTCAGAACAAATCATATGAGCCCTAACATGAAAGATTTACTAGTAGCCACTGAAAAGTTCTACTATCCACCTCCTGACTATCACGTAATTTGAAGTGATTTGAAAATAATTAAAACAACTTTACTAGCCGGTTGCCATGGAATACCTATAGATAGCCTTTGCTTGGCATGTGCATGCAATGTCTGGCACATGATGTTTGTTTATCTTCTAGATACTACAGTGTAAAGCTATAGGTACTAGTTATACCTTTTTTTTATACAACTTGCTGATGGAACAAGCAGTTGGCCCACCTGATGTTAAGTGGTAACCATCACCTAAAACAAATCATTGCCTCGTAAGTCACGCACGATAGGAACGTGCCCTACGATGCAGTGCCCTGCGTCCATCAACTTGAGGCATACAGATACCTCTGCTACTCTTACCTACTTTATATTTATAAAACAACAAACTTTACCTATATTTTTAAGTAATAGCGAAATGCCTATCTTAAAATAGATAAATCTTGTGAATTTCAGGCAGTGGATACCGGGCTGCGGGGTTTGGCTGATCACCGGTCAAGATCCTCCCGACACTAACAAAGAATTATCCCCAGGAAAAGACGACCCTCAACTGCCCCATATGACCATTTTCACTGAATTTGGTGATCTGAATCTGAAACAGAAAATAACTGTGTTCAAAAGGTAAGTTGGTGAAGTGGGAGCCAAAGTAGAAATTGCTCAATCGTTTTTACTCAAGTTACAAGATCGAGTTCATAAATTGATGTTGGTGAAAGCTTGCTTGCACAGATGCCTTAGTTTTTCCATCGTAAATTTATCTTACACGCTCATGCACCGTATAAACAGCATGAACGCACGCGAACATGTTAGTCCCTGGCTAGATAGTTATGAATTCCTATGGAGTATGTTAAGAGGCTGCCAACCGTCGCAAACAAATTCTCGCATTTCAAAGTTTTTTTAAAACGAATATTGGAATCTTGATCTACCAATATCTTAAAATAGATGGATGGAATTTGTACTATGGGAACTAGATAATAAATATTATCTGTATTTCGTTTTGTTTTAGATTCATATCATGGCCTGAATTTGAACAGTGCCAGTTCAGGATAACGATGGAGAACAACTTACCAAAATTTGTCACTGCATTAGAAGACGACGACGACGGCAAAGATAGTATAATTCATAACGACACAGACTCTGAAACCGAAACATGATTCAAACAATAAAACATTTTTTTTAAGGATATATATTGTTTTCTTCGTTATATACATTATCAACAAGTAATAAGGCAAGTGAATACAAAAACAAAAACGGTAAGTAGGGTTCATATTCCAAGATTCAAGCAACTGCACTTATTAAGACCGTATTCACAAGCATAGATTTTAATCTATGCTTGTGAATACGGTCTTAAATAATACGCTAAACAGTAATTTTTCATACTTCTAACTGAACCATCCATCATAGCTGTCTGTATGCCAACAGTCACATTCTACGACATTTTATTCGACGACATACTATTATTATTTAAATCGTGGGTATCAGAAACTACGAGTGCCACGGTACAGTCATCGACGAAAGAAGTCAATAACAATTTCAGTTAGTTTATCTGTGGAACGAAATGGCGGTTTTTCTTATTAATAGTTTACATTAAGTACATTGCAATAATTTTAATATTGATACATAATTCAAAGCAATATTGAATAAATAACTAAAAAATAAACCATGAGTCAAATTAGGACCATTCTGCCATAATACATAATATGTATTATGGCAGAATGGTCCTATATACATCTCTCTCATATAGGAAAAAATTGAGAATGACGTTAAAATATTAAAATTAGATAGTTACAGCTTTTTACTTTAAGATTGGTTTAAAACCCTGTTGGTAAGAATTTACTATGCCACCTTAGCATATCTACTCTTCAAAAATTTGTACAATATTAGCTATCACCCCATGCTATATATAACTTTAGTATAAACATGATAGCTACAAAGTGCTGACTAGTATAGTAAGTGTGAATGATACACAAGGGACCTTTGTCACTAAGTTCTGTTAAACGGCTGATAACCAAAGCTGTTTAACTATTATACCGGCTGGATAAATTAATAATACTTGCTGAAAAAATCCTTTGCATGAAAATGTTTTCAGAAATAGCGCCTTTAAAATCTACTTTTGAAAGCTAAGGTATTGCAAAGAATTGCTGATCCAACAATTCTCTTGGTTTTTAAAACAGTCAAATAAATTATGACATAATCTCATAAATTTACATAATTTACATTTACATACTATCATAATATATACAGAAATACAACTAGTGAATAATAGCAGCGTTTTACCTGAAATAAAACGCATATTAATATACTTACCTCAGTAAAAGCTTTATAATGAGAATGCATTTCCGTTTCCGTCGATTTTAACCAGTTTTCGTACTTTTTACACCAAGTGCTTCCGGTCAAGTGGCGCCACCTGGCGGCCGCGCGCCATTTTGCTTCGTAAAATGTGCAGCGCCATTTTGGAATCATTGGCTTAGTTTCAGCAGGCAGAAATAAAAATGAAAGCTTTTACTGAGGTAAGTATATTAATATGCGTTTTATTTCAGGTAAAACGCTGCTATTAATGATACTGTACGCTCAGTAAAAGCTTTATAATGAGGATTTGTTTGTTATCGCCTGGTGTCGCCACTTGTAAGAGTTAGGTAACTCTAGCGCCAATGTGAATCTAAAAATATTTTACCACAATAAGTAGATAGGTAAAAAACACTGTAATGGCAACCTACAGTGTAGGTACAATATTAATAAAAACTTTATTTTACGAAAGTATACTATTTATCATTTGCTAATAATGATTCATTTATTACGATCACAACGTATTACATATTATCAATAATACAACTGATAACGTACAATATAGGAATAGGAACTAGCTTCCGTTTGGTTAAATGTACCGAATTCATTTATTTATATCAGATTTAGCTATGATCTGATACTAAATAAGCGATCGTAAGTAATCATAAATTACCTGCTAAGCATGGTGACTAGGGAAAGCTTTCCCATAGACTACTAAATCTGTGGAGGACATTGTCTGGCAATAGACCTCTTCAGTATGTTATTTCAGACGAAGTAAGGATGTTTAATACGTCAAACAGATGTATGATATTAATAGATGTGTGATATTAATTGTTGTCTTTTATACCTCTCAATATCAAATTCATTAATCAAGAAGATAATTTTTTGTGAATGCGATTCATAGATCGAACTCTAGAGGTGCTGTAATAGCAGTCCCTCTAAACAACGATTTGATCCTCCAGCCTGCTGATGACTGTGCGTGAAAAACGCTTAACAAAATCTTTTATTTTACTGTAACAAGCAAATTAAATAATTTGGCTGTGTTGCATAATTAAGTTATTCAATAATTAATGAGAAGGAATTTTTGTTAGCATGATCACTAAATTAATAATAGTTAACAAACATCTATAATTACTGCAATCAGTATTGAACAAATAAATGACAAAACTATTAAGTAGGTACCTACAAGATCTAATGTGGAATCATCAACTGCTAATATTATCTATAGTGATATTTTTTAGTCTTATTTTATTGAAACCACTTTTTGTCAACGTCTCAAACCGGAAACTTTGATTACTCTGACTCTCTACTTACTCTCTTCTCTTACTGACTTAGGAGTATCCTAAACGAGAGACCAAGAAAAGCGTCTGCATCATAACGTAAGAACCAAGCATTTATGTGAAAGTATTGAATGAAATTATTTGTAAAGTGCAAATCACAAAGAAATTATACTTATAATAATAATTGTGTGTTCAAAATTTCATTTCAGTGCTAAACAAGAAGTTAATAACGGTTGCAAACTACAGTCATGTTATCAGGGTATTTAAAACTATATTTTTTGTTTAAACAAAGATAAAAATAATTATTGGTCCGTATTCAATAATATACTAGCATTTGCTTACTACAAAAATTAAATCTTCTTTTATTAGAGGTTGATAATTTGATAGGAAAGGTTTTCCAATGTGAAAGGTGCTGCTAGAGCTCAAATATTGAGGTTAGCGCGTCAAAGTTTTACTGCGGAACTATTAATGAGTAATATTCCATTGACAGAAATAGGTCAGCCGCGACATTGGGGATAACCGGTGGTAGAAAGAAATACCCACGTGAGTGGATAGTCTATTGAATACTAAACGCATCGTGAAATAGAGTGATGGTTCCTTAGTTCTCAAAAAATATGCAAATAATATAATTGTAGGTTGAATGTCCTCAAATCTCAAAAATTATAATTGTAGGTAGGCGGCATGTGAAATTTCAGAGGCAAATAAGTCGATTACGCAAGTTGCCTACTTTATAAACACTATGTTTACAAAGGCTAGTCATAGATGCCACTCGGGATGATGGTAGTGACATAAAAATACGGCCTGATTTTCGAACTTGGACACATGCCAAAGTGTATTTCGAATGGTAGTAATCGTAGTAGTAAAGATACGTTATTTCCATTTGATTGACATGAATTGATTTCATATCTTCTGTTAGTAGGCAAGCGACTGCAGTACAGACTGGTCAGCATCTCTTTTTAGTGTAAATATTTTGGTAACCAGCTGATAGGATTGAGCAATATGGAGTGTACCTACTCCAAGACCATATATTCAAAACATCTTTTAGAAATCTGTCAGAGTTAGGTAATGTAGCAACGATTCTTTTAGAACGCCTGTTGTAGGGTAGGGACTAGTCTAGTGAGGAATTCATGAACTTTGTTAATGATGAACATAATATGGATTAAGTTTTTATGAGCACTGATAATTGATTTCTCAAAATTAATAACGACGCTTTGCTTTTTAATGTTTAAACTGTAAATTTCTTCGTCGTGGTGTGCCTAATCAAAAACAAGTGATCATAGTGATGCACAGATTTTTGATATACATATAACTGAATCTGAGCCAGTAATACTTAATAAACGTAAAAAGTAAAAATTAACTCAACTATATAACTTGAAGCTCAAAAGCTAAGTTAAGCATACACTACCATTACCCAAACACCTAGGTTAGGTGTTATGTCTGGAACCTACAATACTTATTATACGTAAAAATTAACTCATCTATATAACTTGAAGCTCAAAAGCTTAAGTTAAACACACTACCAGTACCCAAACACCTAGGTTAGGTTTGGGTTAGGTTAGGTGTTTTTTTTTTTTTTTTTTTTTTTTTTTTTTTTTTTTTTTTTAATATTATTTTAAATATTATTTCTGGCGCCAGCAATACCAGTACCCAAACACCTAGGTTAGGTAAGGTTTGGGTTAAGTTAGGTTAGTGTTGTGTAAAAAATGGCCAGAACTATCAGCTTTGGGTCCATAACCAGATAGGTTTTACTCTACAAAGTATGTAATGTTAAAATAATATTCATAAGAATATTGAAAATCATTATGAAACACATTTCAGCATATTGTTATTACTTATTTTTACAGCCAGCTAGGCGCTTGGCTAGGCATTTGATACGATAACTTTATCAATTTATTTTCTTCCATTGTGAGTGGAAGAGTAATAATAACTGTTTTGCTTATCACGTGGCTTATAACTGACTTTATGAGGTATTTATTTATATCTGTACTTACCATATTAATCTTCATTATTTAGCCATCTAAAACTTCTCTGAGCCTTAGGTTTTCACGATAAAGTCGCTAGTCTATTATGGAATGAAACTTTCTTATTTTCATTCATCATTACAATAGTGAGGGTTGAGAGATTTTAAATGGAAACTGGCTATAGGAACATACACCCCGCGAGGATGTACTTGTTACAGGCATCTTTGTGCTTTGAAAGGCCATCGCACAAAGGATCGCACAAATTTTCACGCAATGGAACAGTTTTGCAAACGCCTAACTCTCTCGAAAGGCGGCTGTATGCTTGATAAGATTTCTCTTGCGAGAAACCAACAAATTTAGAAAAGAAAGTTCGTTTACTAAAATCTCATCTCAATCACACGTGATTGAACACAGTTTTACTAACGCCTAAACCCCCTTGAGAGGTGGCTGTTAGATTGATTGGATTTCCTTAGAGAGAACCCAGCGTATTGAGAAAGCCATATATACTAATAGTTTTTACTAGTATTTAGTTCCACGCGATGAAACATAAGTTTTCAAACGCCTAACCCCCGCGAGGGGCGGCCAAAAAGGCTTTGCCTTTTTAATTTGACAGGATCAAACTTTGTTCACGTTCACCAAAAGCTACAGTTTCATGCGATGAAACATAGATTTTCAAACGCCTAACCCCCGTGAGGGGCGGCCAAAAAGGCTTTGCCTTTTTAACGTGACAGGATCAAACATTGTTCCCGTTCACTAAAAGCTACAGTTTCACGCGATGAAACATAGATTTTCAAACGCCTAACCCCCGCGAGGGGCGGCCAAAAAGGTTTTGCCTTTTTAACGTGACAGGATAAACTTTGTTCACGTTCACTAAAAGCTTATACAGTTCCACCTGATGGAACATAGATTTTTAAAACGCCTAACCCCCGCGAGGGGCGGCCAAGAGGGCTTTGCCTTTTACCAAACTATGTTCGTTATAATCTACGACATTTGGGTTGGTGACCCGCGAACTAATCAAAAGTGATATTATATTACTTATGAAAATAATAAAGTGGGTAGGTAGCAAAATTCAAGAAAAGTGATTCTTCAGTTGTACGACTCAGATAAGCCCAAGAAAAAAGATTGTAAATACATCATGCAATATTTTTGTTACAGATAAAACTAAATTTCTGTTTAATGCAGTTTAGTATAATGCAGTTAGTTTATTTAGGCATGTTAACGTAAGGTATCATACGTTTTCCCCCCTTCGTTTGTTTCCAAAAGTCTATGAATACCTGAAGTATGTGAAGTAGCTATGTGCAGACTTCTAGCCTAAGCACTTGTTTCAAACAGCTATGGGGCTATTTTAAAGCAGATAGATCCTTTCTGTCTTGATATTAAAATTTGTGATCTTGGACCTCATCGCAAGAACAATGATGTTATAATATTTCCCGCTAACCATATTAATAAAAATGGAATCCTGAACCTGTTATACACCCTGAACCTGTATTGACAGACTGGTTAGTAAAGAAAATAGAAATATAATTTATTCTGCAGGTTTCTAGACTTAAAGAAAAAGAGCACGTATGCTCGCAAGTAATAGTACCATACAGCTTCTGTGTGAAAGCAGAGGCTTTTATATCTAATATATTTCTGAAAAATCAACTTTATACAAAATATAATACCTACTAAATACACGTTCAAGTACCTAAACTGGTAATTTTTTGACTATGAGAACGTGATCCGAACGAAAAATCGTTAAAAAATTGATCACGGTCATCTATTTAAAATAAAGAGGGTTGAACTCACGGTTTTTTCCCTCTTGCACAGTTTCACTTCACTTAATAAATTAAAATTTTCTTCATCTTTTAAGAATAAGATAAGATTTGAACATAAAATATTTATATGCAACGGTCGTCGCAGAGATAGCTGCTAGACACAAGTTGCTTCGACGGAAAACAAAACGCCAATGATTCCAAAATGGCGCTGCACATTTTACGAAGCAAAATGGCGCGCGGCCGCCAGGTGGCGCCACTTGACCGGAAGCACTTGGTGTAAAAAGTACGAAAACTGGTTAAAATCGACGGAAACGGAAATGCATTCTCATTATAAAGCTTTTACTGAGCGTACAGTATCATTAATAAGTATTTTCTAATAAAGGGTGTAAAAATATCACTTCCAGAAACTTACAGCACATCTAACCAAAATGTGGACAAAATGTGTAAAAGGCTACTTTATTGTAACGACATAAATAAGTAATTTGAAACGACATAAATGTAATATCGTAGAAATAAAATTTAAAACAACACGCGCTCTACTGCCACCCTTGGCGCTTACGATCACTGCGTGGTAAAACATGTGAGACAGTAGTTTTGTCTAATGATTTACGTGAATTTGCATTATAAAAAACTCATCACTTCGAAGGATTATAATATCGGTGATTTTTCAGAATTTTGTGACGACCTGGACTTAACCAGCAGTCTCGAGCGAGGCGCGGTACCCGCCGTGCTGAGCCGCGCTGTGCCGGACTGTGCTATGTTTTTATGGAGCTCTGCCATGCTGCGCTGTGTGTGCGGATTCAACTATGTCGTATTGTTTACGTTGTTTTGAAAATAAAGTCATTTTTGACGAGAAAAACGACTACACGAGCTGCTGATTACTTTTATACTGAGCTAAGCAAAGCGCAGCACAGCTTGATGTTGATTGTTAAAAAAACGAAGCTCAAGAAACACAGCACAGCACAGCGCAGCATAGCTCATTGTTGATTTGTCACCCTAAGGTAAACCTATGAACCTGACTGTGGTTTTCAAAATCATCTGTACAAACTGTTATTGACCACCCCATATAAATAAAATATATTTTTTTTATCTGGGGTGCTTTAGCTTCTGGGGTAATTTAGCTTCTGGGGTAATTTAGCTTTATCCGGTGGTTAACGATTGAGAAGCACTGTGATCTGAAGTATAATTAAAGTTTCTGAGAGTAGTTTTTCCACACCCTGTATTATGTATGTATTGCTTATACACAATTCAATATCTGAATTTCAACCTTCTTATGTTAATTATAAACAAAACAATAATATATTTAAATTATACAATTCAAATAAGTTATAGGTAAAGTAAAGGACGGTTCTAATAACCACACACAATTACATTTGACTATGAAAACACCTAAAACGCTACAAAATAACAATATAATTAATTTCACAATGTGTAAGTGCTCAGTGCACTGTAAGTACCTATCTATTAATATTATTCAAAACTATTCTCTTAGAATAGATATAAATTAGTGTGTAAAAATAAAATACTATAGTTTAATCCTCCACCATAAATATTTACAGATACAAATAAGTGTGTAAGTAAGTTCCTAAGACATAAAATACTCTTACAGTAGTGGTGTTATAAATTCTGAAATTGTCTGTCGTTGTAAGAATTGTGTCCACTGGATTTAGGTGTGATGTAATTTAATGTAGGAATATCCAGAGGCACTTTATTATTTTTTGTTGCAAACTTATTTATGTTGCCAGTTTTCTGTATATTCGAGTTGGTGTGAACGTTAAGACTTATTGTATTCAGGCCGTTCTGTGGTTTTACGCTCGGACTCGAAACGAAATCAGTCCACTCATCATCATCGGCAAAAACTGGCGCTTTCTTTGGCAATGTTGGTTTAGGTTTGCTCGATACGAATTCTCCCCAGATGTCGTCTTCTGGTACCTGATTAGATACAGGGTTTTTTTGAACGTGGACCGGTGACGCGCCTTTGCTGGGGCCGCCGGCGCTGAGTTCAGTTTTCAATGATTGCAGCGTCTCTACAGGGTTAAACCTAGAGAGGTCTTGTAAATCTATTCCAGGATTAGGCCAGTTTATTTGTGAGTAGCTCTCTAAAGATAGTGGCTGCAATATTTGCGCTGTTTTTTGATGTTTTTGTGTTGTATTTGAATTAACAGGCAAGGGCTTCAATAGGTTGGAGGACATTGGATTTACTAATGGAAGTGAATTTTTGTTCGTAGTAAGCTCTGGTGCTGGAATAAAACCTAAACTCTGTGTTAAAGCTTCGTTTGGTCTTGTTGTATTTTCAACTGATATGGTGTCAGACTTATTACTTTTCGGGAATGTATAATCGAAGTCTTTAATCATAGATGGACTTGGACTTGTGCTCTGGTTTGGAATGTTATTAAATGAGTGACTATTTAAACCGTCGTTGGCAAAGTCACCCACTGAATGCTTTGGCGGTAGAGCAGATTGAAATGTGTCGAACTCATCATCAAAACTATCGGTTTTAGCTTGAGACACTGATGGCAGCGGCCGGACGTCTGATTCTCTTTTTTCAACCATTGCCAGTCGGTCACTGATATTTTCCAAAGTATCCAATTCTACTGTGACTTTGGATTCCTGAGATGATAGGATATGTGATGGTTCATTGTTCCAAGATGTTTTAGATACAAAGTCTGAAAAGTCTTCAAATGTTTCTTTAACTTCGCCTGGATCCGGCCAGTTCAGTGACGGCATCAGAGGCTCCATTCTAATAGGCTGTAATACTTGACTTTGGAAGTTGATATTTGGTTTTGAATTATTTTCGGACTTTAGATCTAATTGTTTTTCTATTGGTTGAGGAGCTGTTGCAATGCTAGCTGTTGTAGTACTACATTTGAAGTCTTGAAATTCCCAGTCACCATCATCATTATTATTATTTTCATTTGAAGTTTCAGTGGTTTGGGTGAGAAAGCTTTTTGCTGCTGGTTTTGTAGTTTCCAACACAGGTTGTGGTAAAAGTATTGGTGGTCCACTATCATTATGAATTGTTTTCGATCTCGGTGTTTCTGAGTCAGTAGGTGTGAATATATGCGTATCGGGTAGATTGATCTGTCTCAGTGGTTGAACATTAAGAGTGTTTGGGTAAATTTCGTCTGATTTCGTTGAAATGGGAGCTCCAAAGACATCTAGGTCAGAAGATGTCACTTCTACAACACTTTCACTTTCTGTATTGCAAGCTGAAAACACATCGAAATAAACAATTATTTTTGGTTTCTATTAATTTTTTGGTTTACCTAAGTCTTAAAACCAGGTAGTACCAACTAAAATTTTAGTTTTAATAAAAGAAATGAATAAATTCATCTTATCATTTTAGCGAATACTGATGACTGTCCAAATGTGCAACACCTTGAAAGTGTAGCACATTTGGATTTGTAGTGAGTACAGGCTTCTTAAATCTTATAAATAGCACTTACCATGTGATAGTAATTCAGAGATCTTGAGGGTGGAATGGTTTTGAGCCATTTGGTCTAAGGTGGCCATGAGGTGTTCTAAGTCTAGGAGTAGGGCTTCGGCATAGGTAACTATAGGATCGGGATCAAGCGTAAAATTTACAGGTGGGAGTGAAATCCATGTGCAAGACATGCAAAAGAAGTAACAAACGTGAGAATGTTAATAAGCTTATTTGTTAGTCACAAGTTTAAATAATTTTCCATTGTTGTTGTGTCAAATACTTTGTGCATTTGGCAGTGTTACATAGCTTAAAGTGCCTTTAAGTCATTGTACATCTGGCATCTACATTTACGGCATTACTTATAAAATTCTGCTAAAAATAAACAATGTTAACGAGTGCCATCTTTCGCCAATAATGGCAAACAGTGACAGAGAAATTTTAAGCATTATTTAAATTTAAGCAGCATTTTATAAGTACGAGGGATACGCCGGTTTCTGAAAGCCCTTTAAAAACGAATCACTATCTAACTTCACTTGCTATCTCTATCTAATTCGATGTAGGTAATAGCTAAAATGGCGAGTGAATTGACATCCGATTAGTTTTGATCGAGCTTTCAGAAACCGGCCGTAAATCTAGCAATGACATTTTACTTACAATGTACTTTACATTGGTTGTTTTTGATTGATATGTTATCTATTACTGCTTGATCATCAAACACATTGGGAAGGCAAAAGTGTATAACAGCAATGAATGACAATTGTAAGGTCCACGTAATTCAAATGCCATTGCATATTAGTATCAATTGATGAGAAAAATTGACTTACATTCTTGTCCATCTGATGTGAAAGGATCCACCCATCCACCTGGTTTAGTTGCAGTTTTATCTGAAGACACAGTTTCACTCGGAGATGAACTTAAAGCTGCCAGTGGTTTCTGAGGCTGCAGAGGAGCATTGTTGAGGTTAACTGCATACTTTGGCATGTTGTAGCTCCATTTTGGACCAAACAACTGAAATGTGATATAAAAATAAAACATTAAGTTATTCATAATATTTAAAACATACCATTCTAATACGAATTGTCTCTTCATTGTATAAATTATCTGATGAAATGTCGTAACTTAGAAATGCTTTAATAACATAACTACACTGGCTTCTTGGGCAAAACTCGAAAATGTTGGTAGACAACAAGCAAAACTATACTGAAGACGATTTGCATGCTTGCACCTCAAATTGGTTTGTAATAAATGCAGAGTAGCTTGACATCATCAAAGTCAAAACAGTATAAGAATAGATCATTAGTACAGCTCAAGTCTACAAAGACAAACCTAAAAATGACCCAACCAAAAATCTATCCACTAAGCACACATACTATGATGAGACTCAAACAAAGTATTATATCACTACATAGTATAAAACAAAGTCACTTTCTCTGTCCCTATATCCCTATGTATGCTTGAATCTTTAAAACTACGCAACGGATTTTGATGCGGTTTTTTTTATAGATAGTGTAATTCAAGAGGAAGGAATGTATAAAACATGCATAATATAGTAGATAAACACTGATAATTTAAGAGGTTTCTAATGTGAAGCCGTAAATAACATATTTTTTGCGCTTACATTACAAACGCTTGCTGAACCCTACGAGATAGATCAAAATAATGTAATACAGTATTGTACACCTTAAAAAGGTCTACAAAAAATTCCACGATGGTATATGTCTATGTCTTAGGGATACCCCACAATAACCGTGCGAAACCGGGGCGGGTCGCTAGTATTATATACATAGCATTTTAATGACCAATCATGAAGTGTAGGTACCAACTACCAAGATGTATGTGTACTACACGCACATGTTGTATGTGCATTTGATACACTTTTTTGTTTCCACCATCTTGTTACCTCAACTTTTAATACCCATTACACAAAACATGCTTATATTGTCCAAGTCCAATACACATTAATATCCTAGTAGAAATTAGTGACTTAATCATACCATAACAGCTGAATCTATCTAGATGAAACTTGCAATTGATACAGTCAATCACAGTTTGTGACCTGGAATAAAACCTTGCAATGATGCTACAGTGTAAATAAATAACTTACAATATTTCTGGAGTCTATACACAATGCCTTCAGCAAAGTCTTCTGTCCTAATGAGTTGTTCCAATTAACAATGTAAGGTTGTCTCACATCAGTCTCTTTCAAGTGCCTCCATGTTTCACTGAGCATAGTCTCAAGCTTCCCTTCAAACTCAACTACGGGCTCCATAACTTCTTCCTCAAATATTGAATCAAGAACATTTGTGATACTTTCCATAATCTGGCTCTCATTATCTGACAAATGGAAGTTTATCCCAGGGCCTTGACTGGATAATGAATCTTCTGCCACATATTTAGTATCAGTATCAACAGCTGATGATTTGAAATCATCAAAATCTCCAAAATCATCTTCATCATTATCAGCGACATTCTGAAATTCATAAGACTGAGCATCTTTTTGTATAGCTTCAGTAACCAAATCAGATATGATGTTTACTTCCTCAACAGCTTCAAAGTTTGCTGTAAAATTTCCAAAATCATCACCATCAGTTTCATTACTATGCCATGGGTTACTGTAAGTATCCATTATAGGTAAAGGTTTTTTCTCAGTACTAGCAAATTGTAGATCATCAAAATCACCAAAATCATCATCTACATTGGTTGTTTCTTCCTTGGGCTCAGTCAGGGTCTCACTGCAGAGAACTTGTTCGGTTTCATCATTACAAATTGTACTGGGCTCAGTGGATATGTCAACTTCAATATCTGGTGCTTCTATACCAACCTCACTTGAGATCTGTTTTTTGTCTTCTATACTTAGTGATTCAACAGAATCATCTTCGATTGCTGGACTATGTGATAAAATTGTTAGATGGTTTTCTGTAACCTCATTTACAATATTGCTTTCACTGATAGAAGATTCAAGGCTTGAGCCATTTATTACTTCATTTTCTTCTTTGATACTAGTTTCTATACTTTCATCACTGATTTCTAATTCTAAGTCTTCTATATTTGTGTCATCTTCACATTTTAATTTGCTAGGAGTTGTGGTATTAGACCCACTGTGATTTATGTCTTTAGTGTTGTTTTCAATAGTTTCAATTTGAGTAGGTATTTTGAATTCACATGAAGTCAAGATTTCAACATTTACGGCTGAAACTGCATCATCCTTGATGTTGTCACTAGATTGAATATTGCTGTATGAGGAAAAATTCCCAAAGTTGTAATCATTGTCATCATCATCTTGAGATACTGTAATAAAATGCAGGAATGGTTGACTTTCTGAATGATTAGTTACACATTTTACACTTTAAGTACAGATAGGGAAGGTACCATGTCAAGTACAAAACGTATCATGTCAAGTCAATACAAAAGATTATCACAAAAAGCAGTGATTATTCTCAATAGTGACCAGCTAAGTAGCTTGTCACAAAAAAATATCAAAGGAAATACTTACAGTTATAAGATATATCAAAATCTTCATGATCTTTGTCTTCTTCACACTGATCGGGTGGTGGAGGAGTGCTACAAACGAGTGGAGGAATCGACATTCTACAGCCAGACTGATCAAGGATTTTCAAAACACACCTTTACATTTAATTACCTAATTGTATTTACACGATATATACCTAAATGATTTAGGTTGCCTACATAATAAAAACTCTAAAATATACAAGTAAAATTAGGACAGCTGTTTCTAATTGACGAATTTAGCTTTTGATGTGAATTGAGTAGAAACTAACGAAAAATGCAAAAGCAAAAACTACGTACGAAAGTACGAAGGAAGAAAATTACTGTCAAAGTCAAAGGGAATGGATGACATAAGGCAGTGACGTGAACGTGACGGCTATGTCATAAGTTAAAGCTTTTTTTTTGTTGATGTTTCGGGCTAAACTTTTTAAGACCATACCCTCGTCAACTGCTGAATAATACTTTAATATAGAATGTACAAAAAGAGAAAATATTTTATGAAAATATTTTATTGTTTGCCTGTATTACAAAAAAGATCTATGATATAGAATAAGATATAGCTTTGTTTGGAGTAGGTCCCTTCCGGACGTTCAACATATACGCATTGTATTTTCTTTTCACAAATAAAACAATCCAACAATAAACCAAGAATCAACTAAAACATTTTGATAATAATACCTACTCATCTTGTAAGTATATGACCTAAAAGAAACCAAGAGGTAGATAAAATAGAGCTCACAAAATTATCGTTCCAAATATTCATTTGTTATGCATTCGAGACTATTTTCTCAAATGATTTCTGAATAAACATTGAAAAAGTTTAATTTTAACGGGTATTGCAAATATTGATAGTTGCAACAAAAATACTTACTTTTTTTATGCTTTTAATTTCTTGCAATGTATGTATGTAAATATGTTTGTTCACATGTGGAATCTTTCTACTCAATTTTGAAGCAGTTATCTTTATCTAAAAATGTTGTACTTAAACACAGGTTGAGTTTGGATCACAATATATGCGCTAAAGTAAAAGGTTGTTTTTAAAAAAGGATTTTTATTATTAACTAGCGGCCTGACCCAGCTTCGCATGGGTGGTCATAAATTTTTTGAACATTTTAGGATAAACTTAGACAGTGGGTTCGAGCCTCGCATCTCCTTATTTCATACATTTGCACGCGCTTCTCCTTGAGTGAGTGAAATCGCACCCCGCGCGTGAACCGTGGACCCGTAAACATTTTTAATTTCGTCATATCTTTTGAATGGAATGTCCGATTTGAAAAATTTAAGAAGCAATCTATAGGTATTGAAACCGTCTTAATTATGAAATGATTTATTTGGATAAGGATTAATACCAAGGTACAAATAAAGACCCTTTTCTAGCGGAGGCATTTCAATTAATTTTTTATAATAAAAGAACACTTATTGTGACATAACTATAATAGTTAGACATATGCTGTCGCGACATTTTTTGTAGATGATAACGTGTTCTACAAAATCGTAGTACATTATTTTGTTCTATCTTCAATAGTTTTCGCAGCGCACGCGATGTAAGGTTTTTTGTTTTCCACATTGGGTTACATTATTGAAGTTTTAGTAAGGATCCCTGATTTTTTTGAAAATATAATATAGCCTATGTTACTCAAGGATAATGTAGCATTCTAATGGTGAAAGAATTTTTGAAATCGGACCAGTAGTTTTTGAGCCTATTCGTTACATACAAAAATACAAAAATACAAAAATACAAAGTTTACCTCTTTATAATATTAGTGTAGATGTAGATGTAGATGTAGATTTATATAAACATGGTGTTGTTAGTCTGAAGTATACATATAATAAATTTATGTACAATCATAGGATTTTATGCCAAAACCAACCGACACGAAGCACAAAGGCTTTCAACCAATATGAGAAATGGTTACTTACCAATTCCGTGGCTGTGCTGGCTGTTCTGCTGTTATTCTATTCATAGCTTGGGAATGATCTTTAACAAAAAAATACCTGCTACTATACGGGCGTAGTAAGCATGAAATTAATCTATTAATTTATTGTTAAAAAAACATTGGTCCAAAAAATATTATGTTATTTCAACTTGATTTATCTTCATAATTTTTAGAACAATTTTATTATTGTAATTATTATTATAATAACGTAGGTACGTAGTGTAACGAAAGAAGAAGATAATAATAATTTATATAGCTCTTGGAGGAAAAGATATAACGGATTTATGGTAAAGATATAAGATATAATGCAATGATACAACGGAAGACGAGGTAGAATGGTCATAAATATTATAGCTTGCCCGCCCCTAAAAAGTTACAGTTACAGCGTCGAAAGAAGGCTGAACTTAGACTAAGTATCATACTACCTCCATGAGGCTGAAGGAAGGATATGAAAAATTCTTAGATCAAGTATACAATAGATAGAGCATCAAATAATAATACCAAGAGTAAGAGAGACGCAATAATACAAATTATACCTATGAGTGAGAGAAATATAATATAAATGTTCTGTCCCTTTCTGCGTATACGTTTTTGATTGTTTAGCACCAAGTTTGGTGCTAAACAAACCGCTTGGTGCTTGTGAGTTTACAGGTGTTTAGTGCCAAAGTTCTTTGAAAATAGTGTGTGCCTAGGTCCCAGTATATGTAGAGTTAAGTTTATAATGTGGTGCATTGTAGTATTTTAGGCTGTGATAATGATACAGCTCGGAAAACTGAAAATTAAGCTTCCTTCGGTAAGTAGCACTTTTATGTTCTATTTGTCAATTAAACTATAAAACGGAGAATGCACAGAGTCCACAATTAATCATTTAACGGTTGTGTTTACTTTCTTTCGCATATCATAGTAGATTTCTAGAATTTAATTATTTTGTAAAATTGAGTATAGGTTACTATAAACCACACAAATGACATGGCTATTCAAACCGATACAGTTCTATAGAAACATAATTTGGCTGGGTTATACGATCTTTCGGGATGCCAACTAAAACAAAATCTATTTGCCAAAAATGTTGGGAAACGAACCACTTTAGGGTGGATTCGACTCTGATATGTTAGGATAAGTTCAAATACACACAATAATCTAGAAAAAAATGACAATGTCGCAACTTATTATTACCTTATTCAAAGAAATAAGGTTTTTTTGACTTAAGTACATAATGAAAAAAAATATGGTATAGGTAGTAGGTACATATATTTTAATTTCATTTAATTTATTTTTTTAGCTTTGCGTTACATTTTAATAATTTAAGTCTTCTCACGATTTTCATATGAGAAGTTGGTAGTTATTTTATGTCTGAGACCACCATCGCGTAGTATGATTAAATACCTACATATACCTAATAATAACATGTTTGTTTTACAGATTTCCCAAAGATGCAACTACTTTGGGCTGGTGGGTTAAAGCTACGGGTTACCAAGCTCCAGGTCACCAAGCTCCAAAATCAAAATCAAAACGGTCTTTATTCAGTACAATCACATGGATCTCTTTGAAACGTCTTAAATTGGTACTAGGTGAATGTACCGCCAGTTCCTCGCGGGCGACCAAAGCCTAGAAGAACAGGCAAGAAACTTACGGACTAAAAAACTTTTGGGCTATTTCAACATAAACGGTATCTCCACTTTTTTTTCTGGATATAAAAAGTATGTTCAAAAATCTTGCTTTAAAAAGTGTGAATTAAGAAAATATTCTCATCTGAAATTGTTATGTACAAACTATTAAATATTTATCGTCTAATAAATAAATACGTACTTACACGTGATATATTTTGATGTATTTATGACATATTCATAGTGATGTTCTGAGGATAGCTGTATTCATATTCCACTAATAAAATTGTTTTTTATTCATAAAAATTTTACCTAGCTGGTGCAGTAACATAGTTAAACTATTGGTAGGTGGTAGAATGTGAAGAATAGCACCACTAGCTAGCTCTGTCCCCCTCACTAGGAAAATCCAGGACTCTAGCTCGCGGGGCCTAGGGTTCTGATGTCAATGTCTAAAATGCCAGCTTAGTGCCAGTTCGCCCTGTTTTTTTTATTTTATTTTTTATAAATATTGGTGGACGCTCCACACAGCACTATATAGCCCCAAAATAAGCCAAATCACAACCACCCAGGCAGAGAACAAACATTTGTGTGATGTGATACTCACACAAATGTTTGTTCTCGGTAGGATTGAACCCACGGCCTACGGCGCAGAAGGCTACCAACTGAGCTGTGTAGGCTTTTTTCTAGCTCATTCCTTAGAAGATGTTAAAATGGCGTAACCTAGAGGAGGGTACAAACTATTAAACTGCAGAAACTAGCTTTAATTAAACATCATTAAACAAACAACTGGAGCCGCGGCGACATCATAGCTTATGCTTGGTCGGGTGAAAATAGTATGATGTGGCAACCCATAAATTGTATGTACTTGTTGTCCGTCTTGCTCGGGTATACGCTCGTAGGCAATCTATAGTATTATAAATCTATGGAAAAATTAAATAAAATACTGTTTCTGTCTCTCACTTGCTCACTTCAGTGTGACCATTTGTGGCAGATTACTGCCATTTTGGCATATTTGGCTCCTAAATTTTAGCTGAGGCTTTAGTATAGTGTGTGTAAGTAGTAAAGTGGCAGGTTTTGGCAGATTTGAAATATTTCAAGAATATTATGAGTTTCGATGAAATAATCTATAAACTTTAATTTATTTTACATTTTACCGTACTGGAAACTTTTGTTTCATGTTCAGATTATTAGATTATGCGGGGAATTCCCGCTTAGTCTGTCTTTGCATAGATATATAGGTACATGTACGTCGTATGAATTATGAACAGGCTTTATGAATTATGATTATTTTATGGATTATGATTATGGTTTATAATTATTCTTTTCACCTTTATTGATAATTTGGTTTTCAATCAACTTGTTTTTATCTCGTTTTAGCTATCTGCAAGCCGTTACAAACGATCTAAAGATAGCAACCGAATGTAATTTATATAATTTAGTGTGTGTGTATTTAATTAGCCAGGAAGGAGATACGGAGATAGTATGAAGTCATATTTTTGGCATTATTAACGCCAAGCTTGGCCGCCTTTGGAAGATTTTTGGGCAGAGTGTGGGTGTGGTAGAACTACCACTTTTGAGATGGTCACCCTGGCGCTTCATCGGAACGGGAAAAAATTGCTAAAAGAAGTATTTGTGTTGTGGTAATGTGGTGTAACTCATCTAGTTGTTGGGATATATAGTAGGCCGGGCTCTTGTCTACATCAAATTCCACCTAATTGGTAAGTAATAATCATTCAAAATTACATACCGTACTAGCTATGTAATTTATCCGTTCATTGACTAGCTACTCTAATGCAACTGCCGGTAGGTAATTATTCTATTCCCGATCAAATGTTAAAGAACCACACCGAATTTAGAGATTCTATGTTTGTATCGTACAATAATTGTAATCACATAGACCGTGTAGGTATGTACTTAAATAATTTCTTCTGCATTTTACTTTCATTTCATAGCAAAAGGACTGTCAGTCCAGTCAATAACCTTTGACATGTGTCACTGCTTACGTGTCGCCGACCGAATCATTTAGTCGCTCGGAAGAGTATACTTTACTTTGAGAAATTACCTGAATTACAGACAGAAAGAGATCCTTGTTATTCTCAACGCCACCACAGTCGGTTTGTGTACCTTTCATAATCAGGTGAATACCTTACTATTCACATTTTACTAACATCTGAACCATTGGGCTGACTCTAGGTAAATTTTCTGCTAAGTATTTGTTAAAACAGTTCTTGCACATGTAAAACTATTAATAATGCAGATGCAATGCATTTTAAAAAATGATGTGGTAAATGTAGGTACCTACTTAAAATATGATTGTTTTACCAGAAGGAAGACAAGTGCAATAGATCCAATGGAGCTGCAGGCATTGCTAGTGCTATTTGGGCTGGTAGTGGCTGGAATAGCCATAGTCCTGCTAATGGGCCTGTTTTCCAACTCGGGCACCAGCTATGAAGAAGCCATGGCTCAGCAACGCAAGGCCACTTCTGAACTCTTAGCCTTGGCTGAGAGTAAGAACAAATCTAAGAAAAACAACAAGAAAGCCATCAAAAAGGTAAGTCTTATTGGCACAAACTCATAATTAAAATAAGCTTATAAATTCATAAATCAAAACTATGCGAGGACACAAAATATTAAAAATATCAAATCAGTTGCCTACTATTATGTTGGAAAGTGTAACAGCTCGAGTCAGTGTTAACATCGACACAAACCTTACTAGGTCTCAGTATGTTGTGTAAATGAAAATTGTACTTGAATCTTTTTGTTCAATAAATAAAAAAATTGGTCCATACTCTTGTATTGAAGTTTCTTATTAGAATTTTAAATTTATTGTTAGCAAGCAAAAAGGGAGAAGAGGGAAAGTGTGACAATAGCTACGAACAGTGAGCCAGAAAGTGAAGCCCCAGCTGAAAGTGGAGTGGAAGATGAGCCCGCTCTTGAGGTCACCAAGAGTCATGTAGAGTTCTGTCCTCCTGTGGTAGTTGATGTACAACGAGATGCCCCACCAAATGTCAAGGTATTTAATGTTATTCAATGTCATAATTCTCATCAACAACAATTACATTTTATAGTAACACAGGTGGAGGGTACCTGCTATGCCGTTTTATTTCGCTGAATGGGAATGCCTTGGTTATTAAAACAAAATGCATTCTGACTGCATGTTTTCATTGTCACATGGATTGGGATGTAATAAAATATGAATACCTAAATAATAAACTGACAAACAGCTCACCCTAGCCACAATTCCTACGAGTATCAATAGTGGTTAGCTTTCTGTCCTAAAGCTATTTGAATTCTTGAAATTGAACTCAGCAGGTTAATTATTCTACTCCAGTCACATACATATTATTAGATATACCTATACTTTCTTTAAATTGACTCAAGGGCATAACTATATTAGGTTGCAAAGTTCTTTGTTCATTTTGTATTATATCATAAATTATGCACATAAGACATGTCAATGTCTTTTGGGCAATTCCATGCTAAGCAAACATTTTAGGTTTTGCAAGATAGAAAGTGT
This sequence comes from Chloroclysta siterata, assembly GCA_932294275.1. Lineage (NCBI taxonomy): Eukaryota > Metazoa > Arthropoda > Insecta > Lepidoptera > Geometridae > Chloroclysta > Chloroclysta siterata. The sequence continues at coordinate 5,643,348 of OW028590.1, forward strand.
ATATATATTAATTTTAATAATTACTTACCAATCCTAGAGAAAGACAGATTTGTACCACATATGATTGACATGTTATACATAAATACTTAAATATTTGTTTTTATTATAAAGTCCTATCCCTTAGCCCTATTCTAGTGTAAGCAAAGCTTGTACTAGTTTGCTTGTAACTACTAACCCGAATCACATAATCCATTCACAGATCTCTAATCCAACCACCCTTTATTTACAACAAGCTGTTTAGGTTGCACTGGCTCACAAAAAAACAACATCAGTCATTGCCTTTTGATAAATAATAATTGGTAGACATTTTCATACCACACTAACTAGCCTTAAACAATGGAAACCATAAAAGTAATAAAACAGTACATTTTTGTAAATATGTACATACTTTACCAATACAATAATCAAATAAGTATTATCAATCCAATCAAATTAGTTTCCTATAAGTTTTACTTCTCCAAAAGAGTTTTACCAGTAGGTAGGTAGGTACCTATTTGTTGAACTTCGGGTATTGGTTTCTAATGGGTGTGTTAGTATTTATTACATTTAAGGTGTATGAAGTGTACAAATATGCTCAATACTGGATAACCTTGCACATGGCTGTATTAGATTTGCAAGAAGTTGCTAATGCAGCCCATGATATTTTTAGGCCTCTTCGTCTGTAATGAGTTAATGACACTGTATACAGTTTTGATGGTTAGCCAAAAACACATGTAGGCACAAGAATAGTAATCCCATATCGGATCTTGTAAATAGAATAATAGATATGACTAAATTGAATACTATAATCCTCAGGCATGCTAGATATCCTATCAGATATCTGTCTTTACCTTGTACCCACTCAAGCTCCTTTGAGGATAGTCAAAGCCATGGCCAAACTTAACATTTGTCCCACATCTTGCAGTAATGGCATACCTAGTCAAGTAACTGGTAAAGGTGTTTTTTTATAAACAATCATCTATCATCATCATACTATGTACTTTATAAGAAAGTACTTACTGTCTGTTCAGATTCGCAAACGCGGCAAAGATCCTAAAGTTAAGCCGATTCTGGTAAACAAAGAGGATCCGAGCTGCGTTAGCGATGCGGCCGCCGCCATCTCGGCCAATGTCACCAATCATTTCGAGGAGATGCACCCCAAGGATGAATTTGAATTGCTGCAAGCCACATTTGCAACTGAAAAAGTGAGTGGCACAGCAGTGTCAATAATAAAAAATAGTTCGTTTGTGTTCGTTTGTTGTTTGATGTGTGTGCTAATGTCACTAATTGGTATTGTTGTATGGTTCCTCTCATTACAATGTACTCAAAATGGTTAGTTAAAATTATACTTTAAGAAGTAGTGTATGTGCACCATGCATTTTATTGTATTATTTTATTGTTATTTATACATAATATTTTAAAATATTTTATCTTCTGGCTTCTATTACTGTCATAATGGTCTGGCATGTGTAATATAAAAATACTTTATGAATGTGCAGCACAGCAATAAACTGTTGATAAGGTATTGCATGAATATATTATTACTACCATCTTTGCCCATAAAGTTCTATTTTTATTGTATTTGATTGAGTTATTTTGGTTTTGTTACTTGCACAACCGTTCTCGTATTAACAACCTAAACAACAGTAGGTATCCAATATATATAGATATGTTGCGACGAAACACACCAGCCCAACAAACATTTTCTGTGATAATATGCCATTCGTTTCTTCTGCTAAACATATAATTCTCCCAAATAGCCGCAAGAGAAGACAGATGACTTAGTTGAGAAGAAAGAAAACAAGCTCTCCAAATCTAAGAGCAAGGCGACAAATGCTAAGCCCGCTTCGGTTGCCGAACCAAAGGAAGAAGCTCGCGTTAGGCACAACAGCGGCGAACAGGCGCCCAAGGAACAACGCAAAGGTTCGATCTTATCATTTTCCCAAAGAATTTCGCATCCTTAATGCATAACAATGTAGTTGTTTGCTGTATCGCGTAACTGACTTTTTCTTCAAACACATGTCAAATAATTAACTTGTTATATGCCGTCTATTTAGAAAATCCACTAAGTATTTGTGTAGTAGCGTAGTAGTCATTTTGATACAAAGCTGTTTGTTTATTATATAACTAGCGGCCTGTCCCAGCTTCGCATGGGTGGTCATAAATTTTTTGAACATTTTAGGATAAACTTAGACCGTGGGTTCGAGCCTCGCGTCTACTTATTTCATACATTTGCACGCGCTTCTCCTTGATTGAGTGAAATCGCACCTCGCGCATGACCCGTGGACCCGTAAACATTTTTAATTTCGTCATATCTTTTGAATGGAATGTCCGATTTGAAAAATTTAAGAAGTAATCTATAGGTATTGAAACCGTCTTAATTATGAAAAGATTTATTTGGATAAGGATTAATACCAAGGTACAAATAAAGACCCTTTTCTAGCGGAGGCATTTCAATTAATTTTTTATAATAAAAGAACACTTATTGTGACATAACTATAATAGTTAGACATATGCTGTCGCGACATTTTTTGTAGATGATAACGTGTTCTACAAAATCGTAGTACATTATTTTGTTCTATCTTCAATAGTTTTCGCAGCGCACGCGATGTAAGGTTTTTTGTTTTCCACCTTGGGTTACATTATTGAAGATTTAGTAAGGATCCCTGATTTTTTTGAAAATATAATATAGCCTATGTTACTCAAGGATAATGTAGCATTCTAATGGTGAAAGAATTTTTGAAATCGGACCAGTAGTTTTTGAGCCTATTCGTTACATACAAAAATACAAAAATACAAAAATACAAAAATACAAAAATACAAAAATACAAAAATACAAAGTTTACCTCTTTATAATATTAGTGTAGATTAAATAACAAGATCATGACAAGTTCCGCGCAATTAGGATTGTTTAAATAGATCTGAGATACCTATCACTTTGGAAAATGCAAGAAAGTATGTAAGATTGTTGTTATCTTTAACCTTTGATTTGAAAGTAGTTCTTCTCTAGATTGCGGCACAGCTGATAAACACATGACATACAGCCGCCCTGATATAATTGAGCAATTAATTTCAAACAAATGGTTCATTTATAAGTAGGCAAATAACACCACCTGTATGCTTCACACACGGTTGCTCAGGAAACAGCCTTGAATATGACCGATCGAAATTACGTACATAAGCAGCTTAGCTCTTAAATAATTCATTCAAAGTCTTCGATTTAAACTACGGGAATACCTAAGGTACTACTGTTATACGATCGATATTTTGATCGATGAACTAGTAGACGTACAATCTCTTTTTTTGTTGTACAATTTTAATGAAACAAGAGTAAGTATAATAATTTGTTTTCAGTCATTTGTTTAGACGAGCCTCAACCACATTGAGCTCGTTACTTTCTTTCAGCCGTCTCGTCTGACCATCACTGGAGCGGTCTGCCTCTCTTCATTTTTGCATTGAGTCAAGTCTGTTATATCTTTGTTACATTTTGGTGTGTTAGAAGTGGTCTAGTGGGAGTGAACCCGCCTTCCGACTATAAGGTCGTTTTCCTATCGAATGCATGTGCGCAATGCCAGTGCTCTTAAATGGTGAAGGAAAACATCGTGAGGAAACCAGTTAGTATTCTAACAGTATGGAACAGTATGTCACGTATGGAATACCAAAATGTGGGTATGTACCAAATTAAATGTTTGGACGTACCTCTGACTACCCCCCTTAGACGTCCTCAAAGAATCTGGAGTTAGTACTTGGTACTGAGAGATCTGAGGGGATATCTACCGTGCCTGGGGATCAAAATTGTGAAGCTGTTTCAGTTTCCATTTTGGTGTTAGCTCCCTGAGGATGAGATTTGCCCTTTTCGATTTCAGTGTTTTTATCCTATTATACATTTGTGGTAGTACACAATGCCTGATAGTAGTAGAGAGGTAAGGGACTTATGTTACAATCGATATTTTTAATCGAATGAAGGAAAATATTCATCAGGTAAAAAAGTTGAGAAAAAGATTGAGAAGCCCTCAGAGGAAGTGATTGATCCTCCTCGCGAAGAAGTGGTTCCGCCATTGAATGTGCCCCAGCCCAGCGAGCTCACCACTGAGAAGCTCTTGAAGCAGGCTCTGGCCAACCCCGCCGCGCCCGTCGCCGCCACCTCCACTCCACCTGGAGGCAAGAAGAAGAAGAAGGTTGAACCTAATGTTCTGACGCTAATGGGTGAGTTTACGTTCAGTTGTATTCATAAGGCACGCACGGGTTCCCAAGACACCAGGGCGGATCCAAGATTTTTTTCAGGGGCACAAGGGGCGGGCGGGCAAAAAAAATCAACAATAACTGTCAAAATTCGCAATTCCAGCCAGAAATAGACAAGAGTTTCACTCATGTTATTTCTGTTATTTTATTCATATATTTTAACAACTCTTATAATTTGATTTGCTTCTAATTATGTAAACGAATCGCATGCCAAGTCACTTGCTATCTCTATACATATAATTCGATGTAGGTAATAGCTGAAATGGCGAGTGACTTGACATCCGATTCGTTTTTATTTATTAGTTTGATCGAGCTTTCAGAAACCGGCCGTAAGATTCCTTAAATTAGATTTTTATATTCTGTTGTATTTACGTCAAATGAGGCAGCACCAATTTATAGAATAGAATAGAAAAATCTTTATTTTGTCTGTTAAAGATCGAAATTTACAAGAGCTGTTACAATTATGATGACAAAAAAGGCAAAGCATTTGCTGTAAGAGCTCAAGCCAAGCTCAAGCCATTTTGTGTGCAATGTGATTGCACACAAAATGGTTGATTGCGATTTTTCGAAAATGAGTTTAGTGATTTTATATCTTTCAACATATCGAAACGTGCGAGCGAGAAGTTGTTTGATAGTTGTCAGCCCCTTAACATCTGTGTGCCTCGGGTTGATGGACGCAGGGCGGTGCAACGTAGGGCGCGTTCCTATCGTGCGTGACTTACGAGGCAATGCTTTGTTATAGGTGATGGTTACCGCTTAACATCAGGTGGGCCATCTGCTTGTTCCATCAGCTACATCAGTAGTATAAAAAAAAAAATAAAAAAAATATTAATCTTTGTGATTTCCTTAAGTGTAGGTAAAAACTATAAAACTAATAAAAATTAAATAATCATTTGTTAGTGCATGGTGAAACACGAAACAAAACTATACCACCAGCCCTAAATGCATTTGTTATTGTTTCAGCTGGCGACAGCGGCGGCGTGAATGTGAACGAGCTCGTCCGCGTGGTACGTGAAGCGGCGCTCTCCCGCACCGAGATACAGATCCTCACGGAAGCGCTGCTCAACAAGCATCACGACCCGTTGCCTGAGCACTCCGAGTGGACCGAGGTAACGGATTACTCCGGATCTAGAAGCACTCAAAGCAGCTTCACGCAAACAGGACCGACCAGAACAAACCCGAGACCTGCCAGGTCACCATTATGATTAGTGATTGCTAGTAGTACATAATTATATTCTGTGCCGTCACATCTGAGCGCATTTATCGATTACCACTAATTCATTTGGAAATTCAAGTCGTCTCGTACCTGGAAATAGTTCCTTTCAAGGAACGACTGAGAGATTAACACGTTGACTGTCTAGTGCATCCAATGTAGCACGTTCAAGTTCACTCGCAAGGCCGTGCCTCTAATTTGGGTACATGGAACCAATAAAACTTAAATTTCAGTCTTGTTTCAATTCACAAAAAAATGAGTCTGACGATTATGACGACTATTTGAAAATTGTTATAATTTCTATGACTCTTCTTTGGACTTGTGGCGATATATGGAGACTGCAACGTGTTAGAAAAAACAATATTATATTTATAATAGTCGTTTTCTTCGATTGGTTATGTATGGATGCAAAAATATAGCCTCTTTCAGCAATCAAGTAATATTTTGTAAGCAGTGCTTACAAAATATTCTGTCAAAAGTGTGTTTTCTAACTTAGTCGTTAAATTTTAGGGCCCCAACGACCCCATGCAGAAACTGAAAAAGCAGCTTGCTGATAAGGAGAAGGCTCTCACTGATGAGATTGAAGCATCGCAAGGCTTCCAGGCTAAACTGAAAGAGCTCAGGTTAGTAATTTATTTTAGTTTTTCTAGCAATTTATTGTATTGTTTAATAACTTGTTGATATTTTAAAAGAATACAACATTATGATTGATAAGATATTGAAAAGGGAAAGCTATTACTGCTGCCCATCCCATGGTGCGTTCCCACAGTCGCCTTTTACAACATTCACGTGATGACTATAAGTTGATGGACGCAGGGCAGCGCATCGTAGGGCACCTTCCTATCGTGCGTGACTTACGAGGCAATGCTTTGTTATAGGTGATGGTTACTTAACATCAGGTGGGCCATCTACTTGTCCCAATAGCTAGTTGTATAAAAAAACCGGCCTAGTGCGAGTCGGACTCGCGCACGAAGGGTTCCGTATCCATAAAAACGGCAAAAAAATCACGTTTGTTGTATGGGAGCCCCTTAAATATTTGTTTTATTCTGTTTTCTTGTATTTGTTGTTATAGCGGTAACAGAAATACATCATCTGTGAAATTTTCAACTGTAACTATCACGGTACATGAGATACGGCCTGGTGACAGACGGACGGACAGCGGAATCTTAGTAATAGGGTCCCGTTTTACCCTTTTGGTACGGAACCCTAAAAAACGACTTGACTTGACATTGTGTTGTGTATTGAGCAGAGGCACCCTGAACGCGGAGCGAGCGCGGGCGGCGGGCGGCGCGCGCGCGGCCGAGCTGGCGGCGGCGGCGGCGCGCGCCGAGCTGCACACGCACCAGGCGCGCCTGCAGCGCCTCTTAGACGAGAACCACGCGCTCGGTCAGGACAACCAACTGGTAATATACAAAGTATAACATAAAGGCGGCTGTACACATGCCTGTAAAATGGAACAGTACCGGGCATGCTTGTTAACGGCATGTAGAATTTACTGGCGCAATGTGGATAGATTTGCAAGTTAAACAAGTTTGCAAGTAAGTTTAGTTTGCGTCCTTGTCTGCCTGTATTTGCCGGTTTCGTAGCCCCCAGCGTCCCCTCCCTCACGTTGCATGCCTGTAGCTGACAGAAAATCAAATGTTGGGCTAACTACTTGCGTGGCAGATACAGGCATGCCAGTTAGAGTATACATATGGAAGTAGGTGGCATGTGCAAGTAGCTTTTATGCAAGTGTGCCAGCTACAGTCATGTGTATTCCTGCCTTAATATTAATACCCCTATAACCCCGCAAGCAGGATATTCAACAGGTCATGGCGAGCAACTGTTGTTATAAGACTTTTGAAATTGCAACGTTTTTCATTAATGAAATGCCACTTAAACTTTCCTCCAAAATGAAACTAACACAACATAACGCAGCCCTTGTAAACTATAGATAAAATAGGTAACAGAACTGCCACCAATTAGGAAACGCAAATAGCGTATGTACGAAGAAGCTCTAAGGGGCGTAGTCAGTAAGAAGCGCAGTATTATTATTAATTCTGTGTTAACACTCACGAAAAGGATGGTTGAAGTATTCTTTTAAACATCGAAGTTTCAATTATTATTTAATGATTTATGTTTGGTAGCTCTACGCGTGTGTTCATTTAATATGTGAGTACCTTCCTTGAGCATACACATAGGAGGGACCCTTCGTGTTAATCATTCTAAGAATAATGACTAAAACACTATTATTATTTGTAGTTGCAGTCAAAATTGGCAGTTGAAGGCGAGGCGCAAGCGCAGAGAGTTCAAATGGAGATGCACATGCAGAGACTGTCCGAGGTAATTGATACCTTACCGCTCAGTTGGAAATAGTCTGTTTTCTGCGCCACTAATGTTTATTTATTTATTACTAGCGACCCGCCCCGGCTTCGCACGATTATTGTAGGTTATCCCTAAGAGATTATGCTTGTATTATGCATATAAACCTTCATCTTGAATCACTCTCTATAAAAAAAACCGCATCAAAATCCGTTGCGTAGTTTTAAAGATTTAAGCATACATAGGGATATAGGGACAGAGAAAGCGACTTTGTTTTATACTATGTAGTGATTAAATAAATTATTTAATAAAGCGGTCTCCTTTGCCATACTTAAACATATACTAATGTAGTGTAAAAGTCATACTTGAAGTTTGGTAATTTCGGTATGGTAACAACATAACTGCGTTGTTGCACTATTCTTGAAAACCACAGTTTACGTATGTTGTAGTACACAATGTTGTAAGTATGTAAGAATCAAAATCATTATCTTTGTCGGAGCGATCATTGTCTCATCATTTGTTTGGCAGAGAATAAAAGATTTTACAAATAATTACGCACTTTCCAACCGTCTCATTGATGTTAGTGGCAGAAGTAGTCAAATAGTTTGCTACAGTTCTTCGTTGTATTCGGTAATGCTATATGTACAAGCTATAGTTATCATCATCAATACAGCCATAGGCCTCCCCTATACATTTCCAGGAAGAACGACTCTGTGCCCTCGCCACCCATCTCTGGCGAAAGGTAGGTAGATGGATTGTCGTCAGTCCCTCGTGTAGGGGGGCTAGGGCGTCCCTCGCCCAAGCTATGATAAACAAAGGATAATGTTCCAGGCTGAAGCGGCCCTGGTGGCGCAGCTGGCGGCGCTGCAGGCGGAGTGCCAGGCGCATGCGCTGGACGCGAGCGCGGCGCGCGACTCCATGATGATGGCGCAGCAGCACGCCGAGGCCATGGCGCAGCAGCTGCAGGTAACGTGCAGTACTGTAGGTCATAGTAGATTGTTTACCAAGGGAGCAAACAACTATTTTTATGGCGAGTGTTTTTTGAATCCAGAGCGGAGCGAAGGATTCAAAGTACTTCACTCGAGCTTAAAATAGTGTTGCTCCCGAGGTGGACACTCTACTTTTTATCACCCTCTATGAGAAAATAACTTAGTGCAACTTATGAATAATCATAATCATAGTCACAAAGTCACAAAGTCACAAAGTCAAAAAGTCACAAAGTCACGAAGTCACATAGTCACAAAGTCACATTGTCACATAGTCTCATAGTCATAATCATATATTGATTGTAATTTTATTTATTTTCATAAAAATAAGTAAAATCTGAATTTGAGTAAACAATTATGAACAAAGGTGGAATGCGCGTTTCACGTGTATTTTTAATTTTTATTTGTTCAGGCGCTTTTTTTTTTAATCATAAAGCCTGCTTGTTCATACAGTGTTCATGATCTCTTTGGTGATTGGAACTTTTACTCAATAAGCACATTCCAAATTCAAATCACTTTTCCGCCCTAGGGCGGTAAAGTACTTTTTATCACATCAATTCGAAAATAGATAGTTTGCTCTTCGAAAACAGGTAGCAAAATAGCACTTTGATCCCAAGGGCGGTAAAGTACTTTACCGCCCAAGGGCGGTAATGTGATTTGAATTTGGAATGTGCTTATTGAGTAAAAGTTCCAATCACCAAAGAGATCACGAACACTGTATGAACAAGCAGGCTTTATGATTTAAAAAAAAGCGCCTGAACTAAATAAAAATAAACAAAAACACGTGAAACGCGCATTCCACCTTTGTTCATAATTGTTTACTCAAATTCAGATTTTACTTAGTTTTATGAAAATAAATAAAATTACAATAAATACATGTTTATGACTATGAGATTATGTGACATTGTGACAATGTGACAATGTGACTATGTGACTATGTGACTATGTGACTATGTGACTATGTGACTATGCGACTATGCGACTATGTGACTATGTGACTATGTGACTATGTGACTATGTGGCTATGTGACTATGTGACTATGTGACTATGTGACTCCGTGACTTTGTGACTTTGTGACTTTGTGACTTTGTGACTTTGTGACTTTGTGACTATGTGACTATGTGACTATGTGGCTATGTGGCTATGTGACTATGTGACTATGTGACTATGTGACTCCGTGACTTTGTGACTTTGTGACTTTGTGACTTTGTGACTTTGTGACTTTGTGACTTTGTGACTTTGTGGCTTTGTGACTTTGTGACTTTGTGACTTTGTGACTTTGTGACTTTGTGACTTTGTGACTTTGTGACTTTGTGACTTTGTGACTTTGTGACTTTGTGACTTTGTGACTTTGTGACTTTGTGACTTTGTGACTTTGTGACTTTGTGACTTTGTGACTTTGTGACTTTGTGACTTTGTGACTTTGTGACTTTGTGAATTGTGACTTTGTGACTATGATTATAATTATTCATAAGTTGCACTAAGTTATTTTCTCATAGAGGGTGATAAAAAGTAGAGTGTCCACCTCGGGAGCAACACTATTTTAAGCTCGAGTGAAGTACTTTGAATCCCTCGCTACGCTTAGGATTCAAAAAACACTCTCGCCATAAAAATAGTTGTTTGCTCCCTTGGTAAACAATCTACTATTACCGTCCTTGGGATCAAAGTGCTATTTTTCTCCCTGTTTTCGAAGAGCAAACTATCTCTTTTCGAATTGATGTGATAAAAAATTATTTACCAGCCTAGAACACTGCAGGTCCTGCTGTTACCGGAGTGCGCCATGTGGAGACATTCCTACCCTCCATCCTATAAGTACATGTTACAGTCTGGAGCGGCACTTGACTTAGTAGTGGCGACACACGTTTTTATAATTTCCCTGAGAGGATTTTGTTCTAATGAGTTGTCTTTGACAGGAGGCTAACCGCGCGTGCGGCGAGTTTGAGCAGCAGCGGCAGCTGGCCTTGCTGGCCGAGCAGCGCGCGCAGCAGGAACTCAGGCAGCTACAGGACAGACTTTCTGGTTAGTCTCTTACTCACACGCCAACAAGCTACATCCACACTATCTCTGATACCAGATTGGAGATTTGTGAATACGCCTTAACGTAAATTACTGACGATTCTTGGTAACGAAGCGTTCGTGGCGTAGCTTTCCTAACCCTTGGACCATAGCCCGGGTCCCGGTTGTACCAGTCGCTATGACAAAACGGAAGCTTTCTGTACGGCTGAAAACTCCCGTTACCAGAGTTGGTCAGTAGCTCATCAAAGGGTTCAAAGCAAAGGTTGATAGTAGAAATCTGTGAATGTCCAAAAAAAAATCTGCTCAACATCCATGTACAATAATTTACATCGGTATTCCAAAATTAGCTACAGCGTGAAGAAACTCAACAACACTCGTAAACTTATAGAACATTGGTATCATAATTGCCTAAAAAAACTCATAAATAAAAATTGTTGTCGTGTTTTGTTTTAGCGATGGCAGAGCTTCAGAATGAAGTCCAGAGATTATCGGCTCGCGCTCAAGCGGCCGACACCAATGCAGAGAAACAAAAGGAAGACGCTCAAAAAATAAAGGAACAATTTGAAAAATTACAGGCAGAAACAGTAAAATCAAAGGATAAATCTGAACAATCAAAGGTGGAAGCTGAAAAGTTAAAGGCAGAAGTAGAAAAATTAAAATTGGAAACTGAAAACCAAAAGCAAAAGGTTGTTATATTTTAATTAAATTATTCTTTAGGTTATCGTAATCTTACTTGTGTGAAAGGGCTTCGGTGCCAGCGCGGTGAGTCGTATCTGCAATGCCTTACAACTTTGTTTTGTTTCGTACAGCTGTCAAGTGAAATTGCATCTTTGGCCGAACAGTTGGCAGCTCGCGAGTCAGAGTTGGCTGAACTCAAACAAATGAAAGTGGTGCCTGCGCAAAACGGACTGCCGGCAAATGACACTCACAAGGCAAGTTTTTGCTATTATTTTCAACAGCTGTTAGGTGAAACCTATCTTCCGAGACGGCTATGCTGGAGGCTTCACTGCGTGATAGAACCAGAAATTAAGAAATCCGAAGAAGAAAAAAACGATCTCTTAATTCAGGAATATATTAAAGTTTCTTCGGCTAACGGGCTTTTAGCCAAAATCAGATATTTTCTTGATTGATGCTGTTTCGGTGGTTCTAGCGAAGCACCGTTTTGTTTTACGAACTCTCTGGTATGCAGATTATTATAAAAAAACAAAAAGTCTAAGTTGAGACCCTGCTCGAGGTTAAAGTACCTAGGTATTTATTCTGTCCCATGGAAGAATGGTAAAACACACGCACAGCTTCGACAACAAGCACAGTCGGAACCCGTTGGGGTTTAGTTGGTCAAAGTCCGTCATAATCATTCCGCCACGAAGGACATCCATGATTATTGCCATTCGTTTTATAGTGTTTCTACACTTAAGGAAATCATAAAGATTAAGTCAGACCTGTAGATGGAGCCACGGTCGCATAAGTACCGGAGTAGTAGTAGTAGCATGTGCCTGAGTTAGAAGGTCGTGGGTTCAAATACCACACAAATAATACTTTTGGGATATGGTATTGTGTGGTTAATGTGAGAGTTGTGTCAGGCGGAGGCGGCGGTATTGATTGTGTGGTTAATGTGAGTGTTGTGTCAGGTGGAGGCGGCGCTGGCAGCGGAGGCGGGCGGCGCGGTGGAGGCGCTGCGCGGCGAGCTGGCGGCGGCGCAGCGCTGCAGCCGCGAGCAGCGCGACCAGCTGGCGGCGCTGCAGGCGCAGCTGCTCCGCTACCAGGACAAAAACAACGTTTGTACATCACGCATCAAATATCCTACTAATATTATAAATGCGAAAGTTTGTAAGTATGGATGGATGGATGTTTGTTACTCTTTCACGTAAAAACTACTGAATGGATTTTAATGAAACTTTACAATAATATAGCTTATACATTAGAATAACACATAGGCTACAATTTATAAAGATATTGTGTGACTTATCCTGCGCAGACGAAGTCGCGAGCACCAGCTTTTATCAAATATATTTATTTTGAACATAAAAACATGTAACAATAATCTACGAAAACGTTGACAGCTAGCACATTACAACATATTTATCTAGCTTAGTTTTATTCACAGATTTAGGTACTCACTACCAGATAGTAAAAGACAGACAGCCGGTTTCGGAAAGCTCGATCAAACTTAATCAGATGTGAAATCACTTGCTATCTCTATCTAATTTGATGTAATAGCTGCAATGGTGAGTGATTTGACATTTAATTACGTTTGCTCGAGCTTTCAGAAACCAGCCGTAATCTTCATTATCATATTACCTGACACGTTATAGCGGCTCTATGAAGTCGCGTCACTGTCACCTACATCGAAATAAAAGCGAAAATTTAAGCTAGTGGAGCGCTCAGCGATATGAATAGGGCCCTATTGGTCTTAATAAATCGGTCGCTGAGCGCTCCATTAGCTTATCAGACCGAAAGGTCTATTGTTGTCTCTTTTCGTTGGCATAAAATTAACAGTGACGTATACTCTATAGAGCCGCTGTCAAATGGCAGGGAATATGAATGAGGGCCTAACTCGCTATAGCACTTAGTGGTTTTTATAGATGCTATTTAACAAAACATATTGGTCCTTAGTGAACCCTCATCGCCTCCCGTGGGTATCGTAAGAGGCGACGTTTAACTCGCTATAACACCATTGGACCTTAGTGAACCCTCCGTCAACTCGCGTGCTGCGTTGGCATGGGCAGTATCTTCTGAGTGCTAAACACCAATACTGCGGGGACTACTACCAAATATGGGAGGTCTATGTCCTGTCATGGACATGTTCAGGCTTGATAATGATTTATAAATGTGAAATCGTGTCTATTTGTTACGTTTTACGGGTCAACCAAAAAAACGTTTAACAGATCGAGATAAAGTTGGGCAAAAAGATAACTTGCATTATTGAGACGGACTTAGGTATCTTTTAACTGAATAGTCTGAATTCGTTTCCAATTTACTATGAGTTTTATGAATAAATTACCCTTCAAACAGGTGAATAAATTACCCTTATTTAGTTAAAGTTAAATGAAGCACTATTAAACGTTATTTTTAAGCAGTCTGCAATATTAGACACTGTAAGTACTCAATTAAATAGTAGTTATCATGCCTTTTTTCTTTATCTTACTACAGCTTTTCGACCGTAACAAGCATTTAGATATCGCAATCAAATAAATCCCGTTAATAAACTTTAACACCCTATCCGATTAGGCACCTAGTTTTTTTTAATAAAAAGTATTAAAAAAAAAAAAACTTTTTCCTAGTCACACAACTTCCTGAATGAACCAATTACATGTCCTCTTTTACCTAACAAAATTCTACTTAGTTTGACCTATTCGTACTTTTAACAATACATAATAAAATGTATCAGTTAAAACCAATCTGACTAACTAAACTTATTACCTATATCCAATTATCTAACTAACATTTTATACTTTGGCTCCTCCCGCTTAGGAGTTGCGAACTAAAAACTGGAAAGTAATGGAGGCGTTACAGTCTGCCGAAAAGTCTCTCCAGACGCGATCTGCAAGCGCGGTGTCGGCCCAAGACCTGCGCGTAAGTCCATCTCCTCTTTCTGTGTAGTATACAAACTGTTTTTACAGTAAAAACATTATCTTCGGCCGGCTTCGCTTTGTTGTACATTGCTTCATTATCACTATGAGTCATGTTTTGTAACAAAAAAATATAACATATCAGTAATTTATACAACAAAAATATTCTTATGATTCCTATCTTTAAATTTTTGAAGAACCGCGTGACTATAAGCTGCGCAGAACGTAATTGTTTTAGGTATGTATTGCGTTCTGCGCAGCTGTTCTGATGGTGGTCGGGTTCTTTGTCAGAGATAACTTGTTCACCAACTATTATTATAACCAAAAAGTGATAACTCTATGTTATTGCATGATTGATGTGTTAGCACTTGTACACGTATTCGAAGCACTTACTTAATAGTTGTTTATTCTTTCATATATTGATTTGATAATAACTGTACAGGAGGCGATATCGAAGGCCGAGGAAGCGCAGTACAAAGAGGCAGCCCGCGTATTGCGTGCAGCTTGCCCGGTAGCCGCACCCGCATCCGTAGAAGACCGCAATTGGCTTCAAGCCTTCGCGGACAACCTCAACAAGGAGTTCCAGAAGCGAGAGTCAGAGAAGGTGCAGCTCGAGAAGAAGACTCTAGAGCTGGAGAGAGCGTCGCAAGCAGTGCCTGCTTCGTCCCGCCTCGACGACCTACAGTCGGAGAAGGAGTATCTACAGGGATTGGTGGACAAGTACAAGAGAGTTATTGATGAAACGGTAAGTTAATATACTTTCTAATATTATCATTTATGCGGAATTTTAAATCTATTTGCTGATTGCACAATATGGCCCACCGGATGATTAGTGGTAACCAGTAGCATCAACCTATAACAAAGCATTGCCTCGCAAGTTACGTATTCTACTTGCCCTACGTTGCACTGCCCTGTTTCCATCTACTTGATGAATACATATTAAGCCTTATGTGATACGATATTAATTGGATCGATTTTGACTAACCTTAGAATATTATACAATTATGCACATGCAAATGGCGTATATAGCTCGAGCGAAGGCGTGGGCAATGATGTTGCCAATTGAATTGTTCATTATCGTTGTAAAATTACGTTTTGTATTTAGGAGGGAGTGTTGAGTCGACTGCAACAAAACGTGACTACGGAGGAGCAGCGGTGGGCGAAGCAGCTATCTGATAAACAGCAGGAGTTGGACGAACTGAGACAGAGGACAGTCTTGCAGGTTTGTACAATATTAATACCTGAATTGTAAGAATTCTTATTGCCAAATTGGTAAATAAAGATTTAAAAAGTCTTTGTTTTTGACAAGTCTAACGTAGAGACGGAAATATTTTTACGAGACGGATAGCGTCAGTCAGAGATGGTAAAGCCGGCAATGACACAAATAACAAAACTTAGGTCACTTACGCTGTTTCGGCGACGAGACAAATGAAACTTCTTACTTTTTTAAGCTTTAATTTATGCTACACCTACCCTGCAGCCATCCTCATTTTATTTGATTTCTTCAAAGACTTCTTTACCTAGGAACCTATGGAGTTCGCGTACGGCTGCATAGAAAAGTCGTTGGCCACAATCATAGAAGAGGTACTTGCTCATTACAAGTCAACATCATAGCACTTTAGTGTGTGATTTGTGTCATGTGGCGTGTAAATCTTGCCAGATTATGTATATTGTCCATTTCAACTTGTATTTTATCTATGGCGTATGGCGTTTTATTGTCTTTCAAGAATCATTCAAAACAGATTATAGGATAGCGGGGATGGGTTAAAAATAAAAAATAAACGTCTATACCAGGGGATCCCAAACTTATTTTGTCTACTGCCCACTTTGAGAATAAATTATTTTTTAGCGCCTCCATTTATTCACCTACTTAAAAACCACTATAACTAGTAGGTAGTACACAACTGCGCTCAGGTCTCAAGTTAATTCCCTCCATTTTTTTTTTCTGGGTCTGATGCTGCCCCCCTTTAGGCCTGCAGCGCCCACAAGGGGGCGTTATCGCCCACTTTGGGAAAGGCTGGTCTATGCTATAGTTTAGTCATTCTTCTCAATACATTTATTGCTTACACATCTTATCTCTTGCCATGGTACGAGTATAATCCCGGTCCCTTGCATTTGCGGTCGGGCAACTCGATTATTTAATATGTTTTTTGAATGATTCTATATTTTTTTTGTTTTATCAAAGGCTAGCAATTGATTAGCTTTGGTATGTTATTTTTATCTAGTTCAGACTTTCTTTGATTAATGTTGTATTATTCTTGTTGGTGATGGTAACTACCGAGGGTTCAATAAGACTACTCACGAAAACTGATACTGTGCATTCAAACCATTATTCGTAAAATGATGATGTTGTAATAGCACGACAAAAATACATACGCTCTTAATTAATTTGCCATTTTTTTCTTCTTCTCTGACTTATTTAATTTAGACTTATCTAAATTACCTGGTTAACATGCATAAATTAGCACAATTGTAAACACGAAATGTAAAGTGATTACACACCAGTACGACGTCTATTCTGAGTTTTGTCAACTTGTTTTTTCGACTTTCGGATTTCGTCAAAACTCAGAATAGATCGCGAGCGACTCTAGCTCCGTTTTCGCGACTGTGTCGAACTGGACGTACATTGCTGGCTGCCAACCATGTTACAATTTTCGTCTGTGGTGAGAATGTACTTTTGGCCTTAAGCTACGTTATTCAGCTGTTTTAGGGTAGCTGTACCTTCAGTATTCGGGAGACGTCTTATTGCACTCGGTACAATATGATATAGGATATATTGAAAGTGAACACATTTTATACGTTTTACAGATGCAGAATAAAATAGATGCACTCGAAGCTCAGCTGTCCCAGGCAAGCACTACCAACCACAACCATACTTTTGTGGACGCAGAGCGATTTACTGAGGTATAGTGGTATAGCTCATAATCTATTAAATTACAGCTATCACGTTAAGTTTACATAGGAAGAACTGATATTCAAAATATTGTTATTTATTTATAGGAAAGACTTATGGCTGGCTTATCGGTGAAACTTGTGGAAAAGTGCAATGGACCTTCACAGGTAAATTATTACTAAAATTTAATAAATAAAAAGTGCCTTTTTGTGTTCCAAGAACACGAGGTTTTTTTAGGTTGCCACACAGTTTTTTGCGTTTATCGTCGCGCAAGTAATTAAAAGTATACATATACATACATATATATGATGCATTAAATACAAAACTTTAGGCCCTTATTCATATTCCCTGCCATTTTATAGCAGCTCTATAGAGTATACTTGTCACTGTCACTTTCATGCCAACGAAAAGAGACAGCAACATACTTATTGGTCAGAAAAGCTAAAAAGGGATATTAAAAAATCCAAATAATGTTCAGCACAAATCGTAAAATTTCGAAATTAGAGATAATTTTACGATTTTGTGCAATTTTTTTGTAATTTGATTCAAATGATCTCGAAAATCTTCACAGGAATGCGGAAATCTTCATTTATTTTCCTAAACATTTCTGTGCTTAATTTATATTTATATTATGTATAAAATATTTTGTTTGTATTATATAAAAAAATCAATCTGCGGTCGAACTAAAAGCCGTTATTGTTTCAGGTTGGACCACAACAATTATAAATAATACAGAGTAGAAGTAAGCTTACTTTAAGCAGTTGTGGTGTCATTCCTATCCTCTTCGCGGACCTGTATTGCTCCCCGCGCAGACGCCGTCGATGCAAACATTTTGTTAAATCATTATCACAATTATTGTAATATTTCCAATGATTTAAAAATAATAGGAACTTCTCATGCTGTTTCTGATGATATCAAAATGCACCTGTTAATTTTAAACTCAGTATACATAGATTTAAAGATAACCAGGCTCGTATTCCAGAACTAACTCAAACTAAATTGAGACTCGCATAGATCTTTTTACAGATTTAGATCTCCGAGTTTAAGCTGGAACAGTACCTACGTAGTTTATAAAATCTCAGCTTTGCCGGTAGGTATTCTAATGTATCTGATTTTATTATCTTTTGCTTTTTACTGATATGTGTAATCATGTTGTGTACACGTGTAGGGTGCCATCTATGTAGTAGGTCATTCGTAACTTTTTTTTAAATACATATATATCACTGTTTTGTGTACCAGGTTAAATAAACAATAGCATACAAAAGCACTCACATGTTAATAAACACAAAGTGTGTGATAAATATCAGGGAGCTTTTTTCGATTATGTTTGTGTAATAAATACTAGAGTGCTCCATTTGAGTCATACATCGCGTTATATCTGCATAGTGCATAGTGCATACCTTAGTAACTGAAACACACACAACTACCTGCCCTGTGTCGAAAATGTTTTTTAACTATTTGCAATCACCTGATCTTTTTTTGAATTCTACAATAAAAGGAAGGTTTGATAGGTGAATCTTAGGTTAGCATATTTAATTTAAAAATTAAAAGGAACAGTCGATATCCAGGTTTAGTATTGTCTACATTAAAATGTACACAATTAAAATGTTCTTGGTCAAATTTACTAATTCCATTTAAACGCTTAAGAAACAAAGTCGTCCTAAACTACATTTTTAATCCATTTAGCTGGAGCAAACATTGATCGAAACTCGCGATGAGATCACGATTAATGCGAAGATAAGAGCTAATGTACCTCTCGCTCCCACGTTTCGACGTGAAAGATATAAAATCACTAAACTCATTTTCGAAAAATCGCAATCAACCACTTTGTGTGCACAAAATTTGCACACAATTTAGTAAAAAAAACATTTTGACTGATACAAGTTTTCCCATACAAAAGTTTACATATGTACGAAAACTAAATAGTAAAGCAAACTCGAAAATGAGTTCAGTTATTTTATAACTTACAACAAGACGAAACGTGCGAGCGAGAGGTACTTTAGCTCTTGTCTTCGCCTTATGATAGAATTGAAACCAGGACTGAATCAACGCTAAATTTAAATACACTTATTTACAGACATATAAATTGCAAAATGAAATACGGTATTGCTAAAAAGGTTAGTTAATTATCGTTATTTAATAATCGTATTCAGTTCCTGGTTGAATATGATCACATTGCGACATTATATGAATATCAAAGTTGACTCGGGAATTTATTTATGCACAAAATAAGCTTTTATATTGTTTTGTGAAGGATTTTGTCCAGCAGAAATTATGAAAATCATTTTCATTCCATTTCCATATATTATTATGCTACTGAAGCAGTTCTGCAGTCGATTATAATTGTGAATGCGGTTATTCTACTAATAATTTCGTTTGTATTGCGTCTCAGAATTGTATTATTCCTCTACAATATTGCCTGAATGAGCAAGGGGCTTATAAACTTTTAAAATATTAATTTATCAATAATCAATTATGTAATATTATTCTATAGTTGATATTATTATTGTTTTAGGCATAAATATAATAATCATTTATAGTAGTACTAAAATAAATGATATTGGGATGTTAAGATTACGACTATTGACATACAAATTGATTTTCGCCCTCGTTAATTGTGTCCTTATACATACCTATTTACCGAATTAATGATTTTCTATTTTTATAATTTTATGGAATGTTGCATTATTATTTCTTAAAAACATTTATGTAATCAATCACTATTATTTAATATATAAATATCGCAAATTATTAAATCATGCCTAGTGCCCTCTGGTATGTTTTCGATTTTTAAAGGGGACTTGTTTTAGTAGGAATATAGTGAAATTTTAGAAAGTTCAATCATTTCCTGTATTATATTAAAAATTATTAATAATTTATTACCTAATTATTTTTATAAACTTGTCCAAACTAAGATATTTGTGTCAAATGCTGAAAATTTGTAGACAGTGTAATAAAAAAAATCGATGTATAATACGTAAGCAACTTTGTACGATAAATAGATAAAGACATTAATTAAATATTTACAATACAATTAATATGCTTTTTAATATTGAATCTATTACATAAATCGATACAGTCATTACGAATTTTACAATTTTGAAAGATTATAAAATTAGCTTCCCAAACTATTAAATACATATACCTATTTACTATCTACGTTCTATCGCAGTAGTGCGTAGATATCGCAGCTTCGATAGCGGTACGATCATGGAGGTATTATTAGTCTAACCGCCGGTTTCTGAAAGCTCGATCAAAACTAATCGGCTGTCAAGTCACTCGCCATTTCAGCTATTACATCGACTAAGATAGAGATAGCAAGTGACTTGACATCCGATTAGTTTTGATCATCCTTTCAGAAACCGGCGGTAAGGGTACGATGAACCGTAAGTACTATGTGAAGGAGGCCGCCCGACAGTGCACTTACAGGCTGATGATGATGATTGCTATTATGAATTTTTTGGAGATTTTGATTTCATTAACTCTTGCGATCGCATAATCATACTTAACAAAACGCCTGACAATATAAAATATTTAAGAAGATAATTTGAGTCACGATAAATATGCGCGAGTGCGTGTGGAAAATTTCTGTGGTATTCTTATAATATCTGTGACCAAAGTAAGGTATGGAGATGGAGGGACACCGCTTGTCCCGATTTTGATCTTCCGTCATATATCGGGTTACCCATGATTATGTTGTTATAGCGATTCTATTAGATTCAATAAACGGATTTTTAGTGGAGAAAATTATAGTGCACAGTGGTATAGTGGTAGCGGCCCCGCCTTCCGATCCAAAGGTCGTGGGTTCGAAACCAGTCGTGCACCTTAGTACCATTGAGTACCATCTCACTACTCAATTTTCTCATTCAAAGTTCATGCGAGACGCAAGGTCAACGAGTTATTGACCGAGATATGACGTCATCTCCATCGTGAGATAATCTCGCTCAAAGTGAGCATAAGGCCCCAGTACTCTCAAACGGTGAAGGAAAATGTCGTGAGGAAACCGGCATGTCGTAGAACCTAAAGGTTCTATAACATATGTCAAGTGCTCGAAAGGAGTCTCTTGAAGCGCATCTAAAATTCTTTCACCACACTTTTTCGAAAGAAACTAGTGACACGTCAAGAGAGAGATAAATAAGATTGACAAAATGACAAGATTCCAGCGCCAGAAAAAACACTGAACAGCCACAAACAAATAAAAGAAGAAGAAACTTTATAAAAAGGGGGAGCCAATAATGTACAGCATGCTATTCCATGATGCTATTGCACAGCATGATAATGTACACCCAGTTAATCCGTGTCCAGTGATTTGAATTAACTGGGTGTATATTATCATCCCGTACAATAACATGCCGTGCAATATTATCACATGTTGTTAATGTAAACCCAGTTAATGTACAGCATGGTAATTGGAAGCCACTTTAGTACCATCGAGTCGGATTGGTTAGGTTATGTTGAAACATATAAATTACGCACGAGGCGAGCGAGCAAAGCGAGTGTGCCGCGGCAGCGGCCGCCGAAGTGCCAGAAATTATTTTTTACGGTACCTAAGTGGCTTCCAATTACCATGCTGTACATTAACATGCTGTACCTACATTATCATATAGGCTGTACATTAACTACACGTGACAATATTGCACATCCAGTTATTGCACACCTCAATAATGTACACCGAGTTAAAACGAATCCAAGAAGTACCAAAGTGGATTCCAATTGTCATGCTGTACATTAACGTGTTTCACAATATCATGTCGTGCAATAACCGGACTCAAACGAATACAACAAAAATTCACAAAGTGGATTCCAATTTTATCCCGTACGCGTAGTGTTGGACATTATTTGGTCTTACAATAATCGGACTCCGAGCCGATTAAATTGTAAAAAAAATTGTTTTGATGTTTTGGAGACTAGGTTTGAAACCATGAGTCAATGTTTTTGGATGGAAATAAAATAAGAGAAGGGAATTTAAGTGAAATCGATCTGATAAAGTGAATCACTGTTTCTTCCTACGTTGCTGCTGTCAGATAACCTAAGAAAACTCCACAATGTCAGAGGTGGTAGTGAAGAATGTCGATAATGCGTGTGAAACTGCTGAAGAATTCACTAGAGTATTTTACAAGCAAGTAGACAACATTCGGCATCTAACCTCCAAACTGTATTTGGACACTGGCCTATTGGTTTGGAATGGCAACGGAATCAAAGGTAATGATAAGATCCAGAAGTTTCTCATGGATTTACCTGCAAGTAACCACACTTTGAAGACATTAGATGCTCAGCCTCTATCAGAAGCCCTGGTTTCAAATAAGCTCACATATCTTATTCAAGCTTGTGGTGATGTAATCTACCAGAATGATGATGTCAAAAAACCATTCCAGCAAACCTTTCTTATTGTAGCTGTTGATGGAAAATGGAAGATTGCTTCTGATTGTTTTAGACTACAAGTGCCCTATAACAGCTAAGACAGCAGTACCAAGACTTTTGTCCATATTTGTGAATAGTTTTTTCTGCTTAATTGACATACCTTATAGTGCTCACTAAGGTTCCTAGTAATACCTACTTTATTCTAAAACTACAAATACATTAACCAGTATTCTTTGACACTACCTGTGTGATTAAAAAGTGATTTTGATGTGTGTACTGATTGTTCTTTAAAGGGGAAGTAACTTTAAGACTGGGAATCCTAGGTACAGTATATGTCCGTGTGTAATAACAAAACACTATATTTTTGAAATAAAAAGTATATTTTGTAACTGTATTTATTTCATTTAGGTATATTTTTATTATTTATAGTAAGTTAGTGTTGTAATCAGATATGTTTCTAAAATATTTTATAATGGAGTTTTTATAGAAAGTTCATTGAAACTCCATGCATATGAATTTTATTACATTATCTTTGTATGACACAGATATTTTTAATATATTAGTAGGTCCCAAGTAATGTGTTACAGTTAGGACAATAATGTTCAGCCTTTTTAAATGCAGATACATAGTAG
Source organism: Chloroclysta siterata (assembly GCA_932294275.1). Lineage (NCBI taxonomy): Eukaryota > Metazoa > Arthropoda > Insecta > Lepidoptera > Geometridae > Chloroclysta > Chloroclysta siterata. The sequence goes on from OW028590.1 coordinate 5,666,541, forward strand.
GGAATAGCAGCTAAACAGCAAAGCATGCACCATCTGGAAGAAAAACAAAACAGTGTGGCTTTATAAATATTGAAAGAGTTGCATTGCCACTTAGCACAATATTTAGAAACCATACTTACAATGTCAACCCGCAAATAAAACCAGCTAGCATGTGTGTATTCTTAGAACTGACATATTCCACTTTGGTAAACACTCTTTCATCACATTTAGGACAGTTATAAAACATAGGAGTATCTTTGAGAGGTGCTTGGATTATAATAGTCTGGCGAATGATTGATGGTTGATTCACAGTTACGGCGTCGTTGAGTGAGTAGGGCGGCGGAGGCTCTCTCGGATGTTGTGATGTTTCATTGGCGACATTGTATTCACTCCTGTTTGAGATACTAGCTGGATTACCACTACTGACATTCATAATGAATCAGTAAAATATTTTAAACATAAAAAAATATATTTGCACACACCATAATGCTTACTAAACACTGCATAGGTATAGCTGTTATCAAACCATTCAAGCTATCTTATCATTCTGATAAATAACTATCAGATAAGCAGTGTTTTCATTTCTATTTCTCAATAAAATTCTATGAGTAGGTATGTCAGGTAGGTAGGTACACATACATACCTTGGCATATTGCCTATACCTTTACATACCTTTGACACCCTGGTAGGACATCCACGGGAGGTCATAGGATACTTTTCTATGGTGGGACCACCACAGCCATTTCTACCATGGCTATCTACATATTAAAAGAAATAATAGACTGAATCATTTATTACATCATGTATGTATTGCAATAATTATGATTTAAAAAAATGTGATGTATGTATGTATAAAATCTAAAAAATTATACAAGTATTGTTACAGTCAAAGAGGTAAATAAGGGTATATAGGCCAGAACTTTACTTTTCCTGCTCCTTTTCCTCAATACCAATAACTACAGGAGTAGATTACCTACTGTATGAACTAAGTTACACTGCACTGCCGTTAAGTATTTTAATATACAATCAATTATGGTTAAGAAACTATTTTATAGCCCATTAATTTTGCTAATTCATTGACCATAACTTAATTTACTAAGCAGCCTAGCAAATCACTTCAGTATGAGGACCTGCCTGGAATGCTATCAGTCAAACAAGATGCAAGTGCATTCAGTGCTTTATCAAATACATGAAATGCTAATAGGTAGCTATGAATAAATAAAGGTTTTATGTATAAAATAAAAAAATTGCATATAGACAATATGAGACCTAATATTTAGGAAATGGAAAGTTGAAAAATTTCAGTAAATATGCAATAAATAGATTGTTAAAAAAAATATCTAAACTTACTATGATTAGTGGAGACAAAGATATATCCTAAACTAAAAACTTGAAAAATAAGTTACCTAGCTGAAGTTCCTCTAATATTGAAAGTTTTGAAAATTATTCCAAAACCTGAAATTTATAATTAGGTATCACAAAATAGGTACAATAATATTCTTATTCTTCCACTATATTTTTTTTTCTAGTCTAAATATGTTATAAACTTTTTACTGACATACGAATGTTTGTATGCTAAGCAGCAGGATCCGAAGATTCGAAACTACACACCAACCATCTTATTTTTTTGTCTAACCCAGATTTTCAAACAATAAATGATTTGATTTGATTTGAATTGTTAATTTCAAAAATAATAGTAAGGTATTTTAATATCAATTTAGGGACATTTTACTTAACATAATAAACAATAACTAGGTACAATATCTATGATTCATAATATACATAACAAAATATAAATAATAAAAAGAAGAATGACATTAAACAATTCAAGTTGCACACAACATACATCAATAAAGAAGAATAAAATAAAGAAATAAAACAAAATCCGCTGTGCTGACTCACTGACTTAAGAACGGAAATGTTATGTTGTCAGGTGTATGATAAAGTTAACAATTCAGTTTAAAGAATTAATTCATGTTATATTGATTCTGAATTGAATTAACCATACCTTCAACAAATAATTTTCGATATTTCCTCTTACCTAATTTACATATCAATGAAGGTGTTTTAACTTGTAACATTTTTTCGTGCATCATGACCATGCCATTTGTCCTATGAGCATAACCTATTGAAATACCTTTAGATTAAAATTTATTATCCAGTAAATATGACAAAATTACAACTTTAAATATAATGGCCATGGCATAGCACCTCCAATCAAATCTTGGACTGATCTGGGCTCTGAGTAATTCACTCAAATTAACAATGTTTTTAAATGCTGAAATTGAGGGTTGTCTAACACTTGGTGCTTTTACCAATAAAAGCATTGCAGTTTGGACAATAGTGTTCCGCATCTTTGAATGTGTCGAAGCAGTATGGTATCAGTCCCATACAGCACAGAGAACAAATCCTGCAACAAAACATCAAGTTACAGTATGAAGTCAAAGGAGCTTCATTTGATAGAACCACAAGGATAACATTGCCATATGAGTAAGCATAAGACAGTTAACAGTGTGAAAATCATCCAAAAAATTCAATTACTTACATGGTAACTACACAAACAGAGCCTGCTACAAGGTGGGTGTGCCATCCTGTTGTAAAATTAACTCTGGTAGTGACAGTTTTGCCGCAGTTGAAACAGTTGACTGTGGTGGGTTCACTGCCTACAGCCGGCGGTAGAACAAGACCCATAGGCACTCCGGGCGGCGGCGGTACGGCATCTCCTAACTGAGGCTGCGCGCTGGTCACAGATATAGATGGGTGAGGATACACCCCCGGGGCAGGGTGAGGGTAAACCCCTGGCGCTGTAAACTGCTTCGGTGTTGTATATGGGCCAGCTGCACTGAAATTATCAACACCTGGTGCTACGAAGCCGTACTGAGGGTTACCGACTACGGCGGAGTACGGCGGTGGTAGATCTTCAGATGCATTTGGCGCACTAGGCCCTTGATTTGAAGACATTTAATTTTCTTTTTTGTTTGCTTGTGCTAATGAATAGGTAAGTATGGTAACACGAATACTATACACAATCTACTATAACGAACATGAGAACAAAGGATTTTTATATCGCTTTTTAGAAAAATATTAATTCGTAGGAAGACATTATGCAAAACACGAAGAATGACGTCATTCATTCAAGTAAAGACATTCACTCACTCAAATTCAATTAGTCTGTCTGTGTCATTGTCATGTCATGATGCACAACTTTTTTTTTATGTTTGCCCTCGAAGTTGCAGGCTAAGTTCTCATGATAACCATGCCAACTCGTCTTCCGTTGTATCTTTCCTTCCTCAGTAGAGGATCAACTTAGTACCTTAAAAATACATGCTTGTGATTGAAAAGCATATTAGGTACGGTTTTTATTTCTGTTTTTTAATAGATTGTAAATCTTTTGATTATCATTAGAAACTCAAGAAAATAAATCAAAATGAAAGAGCCACGAGCACGAGTATGAAAACATTCCCCTAGTTAAGTGGGTACACTAAAAATATTCCCTCCAAAACTGATGTAGGACACATCGTTAATACCTATTTGAAGATACTGTCTGTCGCAATATGGAAGAGGCTGCTTATTTGCGAACCCAAAATGTGTAATAGAAATCTCCGTATAGGGCTCCTGTCCGTCATTCGACAGACAATCTTCAGAGTGTCATGTGAAAATTTTATTGAATAGGTACCTACCTACTTTAAAGTCAATTCCTTGGACGAAATTTTGTTTTAAGAAAATGGTGGCGGTTTTCTTCAAAACATTCGAAACATTTTCTGTCAAATCAGGATATCACATATGTAAGCTTTCATTCCAAATGCTTTCACTTTGTGCTAAGACCTCAAGTAGGTAGGTAATGTTGGCGAAATTACACAACACAACTCAAAATAAAACTTAAAAAAACAATTCAAATGAAAAAGCTATGTTGCTTCCCAAAATGTCAGAAGACAGAAGAACAAAACTCATAAGTTAAAATAATCTTCAATCTTTAAAAAGAAGTCTCAGAGGGCAGTCACTTGGCATTACCTACCTACTTACATGGAGGTATGATACTTACTTACCGCCGGTTTCTGAAAGCCCGATCAAAACTAATCGCATGTCAAGTCACTTGCTATCTCTATCTAATTCGATGTAATATCTGAAATGATTTGTCATGCGATTAGTTTTGATCAAGCTTTCAGAAACCGGCGGTTAGTCTAACCGCCGGTTTCTGAAAGGCTGGTCAAATCAAAATTAACTAATCGTAAGTCAAATCGCCTGTTAACTCGAAAACGGGTTGCAGGAACGCCGGTCAACTACTAAATTTTTAATCTCTGATTAGTTAACATTTCAATCAAAAGTTCCATGTCAAATCACTATTTGGGTTTCTGAAAGCGCGATTAGGCATAAATGCCCTGTCAACCTACTGTCAAATGGTATGTTAGCTAATCGTCGGAGAATGGCTGATTAGTTGTTGATCATCTGCTATAAATAAAGGATAAATGGACTTTATGAAACCACTCCATCAGTGCTGTTGAGCAAATCGTGCAGAAAATAAGTGTTTTTGCCACTGGACATTCCAAATTACTGTTTTGGATGATATTAGAGTGCACAAGAGCACTGCATGCTGGCTGGATCATCAAAAAGATGAATATAATTATTGTAGCTTGTTGTGTACTACACAACATTGCCATTTAACATGGAGATACAATAGAGGATCTGCCAAATAATGATGTGGAACTGCCAGTAGTTAATGAGGAAGTGAACAGAAGCAATGAGAACACCTGAGTATGCTCTGCTCATCTACAGACTTATTTTAGGTAATAAGGTGAGATAATATTGCTATGATATTTTTGATTTTGTTTAAATATGTACTTCATAAAAATATTAAAATAAGCTATAATAAATCTGGGCTCAGATTTGTTCTTCCTCGAAATGTATAGAGGAAGCCTATATGTAGCGGTGGACTTCTCAAACTGATGATGTTGATGGTGATGATGAAAAATTGATTACACAGTTGTTTTTTATTTATTTACCACTTATAATTTTATTATCTTATCAGCTATGTAAAGGATAAAGTTTTTATTAACAAATATAGTTGGTAGTTAACATTAAAATCAATGTTTAATAGGAAGACAAAAGTGTGGTTGCCGGTGTAATTACAGGCACATGAGGCTTAACATCTGTATGCCTCAAGTTGATGGCCGCAGGTCAGTGCATCATAGGGCATTTTGATTTTTAATTTTAATGTTTTTTTTGTTTCCAGGATTGCTGTAGACTTGGTTTTGCACGATGGATTTAATGACTTCTGCGGGATTGGAGATGACGGTGCTTCAATTATAATTTCATTTGTTTCTGTTGTATCTGGATCTGTAAATTATATAATAAATTACAATAAAACTCATCTTAGTTTGTAACGATGGTTTCATCCATGTTACAGTGTTGTTGGAAAATAAACATTCGTTTGTTTACTAAATTAATAATTTTTAGGTTGGATGTTCTGTCTGACATTTGAGTTGGAATTTTGTGACGTTTGTGATTGATTGATTGAAGTTTTCGTTCAGCTGAGATGACAGTTTCGCGGAAGTGATTGTTTTTGTGTGGTCTACATAACAAGAGGAAGAAGGGACTTCACTTTCCTTCCTGCAATTTTCATGGAAGATTGTCTTATTATTTAGATTTTTAGAAATCACCTAATATCCTTTCAGGATGAATTGGTTTATTGTTAGCATGTGCTAAATTTGGTTCCTAAAGGCCTATTAATGCCATGGATATATATATTTTTGGTAAGATATTAGGACAGTCGGCGTTTCACAATTTTTGTGGTGTTGTGACATGTTTTGATTTGAGTTTTTGATATTACAGGATTCTTGTTGGAAAATTGCTTGAGAAATGGCAAGCAAATTTGAGTTTGTTTACTAGTTAAAAAGCGGTAAGTTTTTATCGAAAATATTGGAAGAAGAAATCGAATTTGAGGTTGCGTCATGCAGGCTCTAATTTAAATCTTTTGTTACAGTTTCGGCGCTTTTTATTTTTAATTTTTATTTTATCCCCTTTATTCTTTTAATTTCAAATTAGTTTCCCTAACGTTGGATTTGCCATTCGAAACTTCACTTTCACTTTTTTTCATTTGGAATGGATTGAAGAGCCTCGACGGTATCGCCCGCCGCCAAGGATAGATTATTAAAGGGTTTGATTTATTAGAAAGACCATAAGGTATTTATAAGCCTTCTTTATATTATGAGTTTTGCGTTTAAATTGATGCAGTAACAACAGAGTAGGACATTATATATTAGAACTAAATTCAGGTAAAGAGCTTAGCTCACATTTTAGATAAATAAATTTAACCTACAAGATTCCACGGATCTAAGTACAAAACATTTGATAAATAAATATACATCTTTCCCAAATTTTCCTCGTTTAACTTTTTCATCCCCCGTCCTCAGATTAAAGGTCTAATGCTGCGACTGACTATTTTCCAGGTAATTTGTTTAGTTCAATTGTTTTAGGTAGCTATCTGGCGCCCGAGATTTAACCTTATTTGTTTTTATTTAAAGATAGCTTGCCCAACCTTATTTTTTTTGGTACATATTAAATTCATGCATTATTAAAACTTTATTAAATATTACAATTGGCGCGTGCTTTTATGTCATGCCCAATCTACATTAATTAATTATTACAATTGACGCACAGCGATCAGGGACTGAAGTGGATTCTTGAGGTTACTGCTTGTTACTGCATCTTACTTTTGTTACAAATTTTGTATTTTGTTATAACAATGTGTACAATTATTTAGTGCATTTGGTATTATTTGGTAATATTTCTTACAACTTTTAGTGCGATTATTACTGCTATTTAGCAACATTGTTTATTAATTTGTGTCCTTTTTACACAATGTTTATTCTTTAACAAAACAACTATAACTCAGGTTATTTGTTCATTTACAAATACTTTTCTACAGTGAATTTTTGTGAACATACTTTTTGGTTACAACTTGCTGCGGAATACTTTTAGAGACAAACCTTGATATTCTTTGTGAATCATAGTGAACCTTTAATGGAAACAATACTTTAGATGATACTTGTTAATTAGGCTAACATTGTAAGTGGTTATTGCATCTTTTGAACAATTTAACTTATAAAATTTAACTTAAACAATTTAAACTTGAACATTAGTTAATTTAAATCAAATATTTGAATATTTTGACTTAACATAAAATTTTTTCACGGTTTTTTTGCATCATTTGATTTGGAGGTTTTTTTTCGGTAAGTTGTCATAGTTCTGCGATGAACGAATTTGTTAGGAAAAGTTTACCTGCTTCAAGTACTTAGTTGCTTCACTTGAAGAGAAGCAAGATTGTTTTTGAGGTTACAACATGTGTTCGTGAGTTTATCACACAGGTTGAGGAGTGCTTTTGTACAAGGACTTTGATGAGTCTTTGTGTTTGTGGGTTTGTTCGTTTTCGGATTTATAATGTTACAATAATTGTTAAATTCATGGTTATAACTTTATTTCATTATCAGTTTATTTTGGGTTTTGACTTTTGAATAAAATTTGACCTTGATAAAGATTTATGGAGGGGAATTATTTGTGTTAATGTTGATGTCAAATTTCAAACTTTTTCAGTTACTTCAGCTGCTAGAATTTCTCAGTTTACATTTAATGTTATTCATAAAAAAGGTTCTTTGCATTTAGTTCCCGATGCATTGTCAAGAATTGAAATTACAGCATTATTGGTTGCACCTATTGAAATTGTTTCACCGGATGAAGATATTGAGGATTCTTGGTTTAGAAAAGTGTTCATTAATTGTCAGAAGTTTCCTGCTAGATATAAAAATTTTAGAGTTGAGAGTAATGTTTTATACAAGTTTTGTAAAAGTAAATTCAATCCTGATAGTCGTTTGAATTGGAAAATAGTTATTCCTAAGGAAAATATAATAGATACTATTCGATCAAATCATGATGATATTAATTCTGGTCATCTTGGAATTCATAAAACTTTAAAGAAATTAAAACAACACTATTTTTGGAACGGAATGTTTAATGACGTTCAGAGTTATATTAAATCTTGCGATATTTGTAAAGCGTATAAGCATAGTACGTCTCCCCCTTTTGGAATTATGGTTAATCCTAAAAAAGTAGATCATCCAATGGTCATGCTTTCTGTAGACATTATAGGAATTTTACCTAAAAGTTATTCAGGTCATAAATATATTCTTTCAGTTGTTGATGTTTTTACTAAATTTTGCTGGATTTTTCCTTTGGTTAAAGCTACGACCTTGTCAATTTGTAGATTATTTGAAAAAGAAATATTTCTTAAGTTTGGATGTCCTAAAATTTTAGTTTGTGATAATGGAACTCAATTTACTTCTAGATATTTTGTAGATTTTATGAAAAGTTACAATATTGTTAAAATCTTTTATAACACATTTTATACGCCACAGAATAATCCTGTAGAACGTTATAATAAAACAATAGAAACTTGTATTTCATGTTTTGTTAAAGATGATCAACGCACTTGGTCAAAGTTTTTGCCCCATATTCAGTTAGCTTTAAACAACAGTGTTAGTCTTGCCACCGATTATACACCTAATTTTCTCATGTTTGGAAGAGAACTCATTTTTGATGCTTCTTTACATCGTTTTAGTAATTCTTTAGAAACTTTGTCACAAGTTGAGATGGGAGATAGGAATTCTTTTGCTTATTCTCTTAAATCACTTGGTGATGTTTATATTAAAGTTCAAGCTCATTTATTAAAAGCTTATAAGCGTAATGCGCGTTATTATAATTTAGGCAGGAAAGTCATTTCTTTTGCTGTTGGTGATATTGTTTGGAGAAGGAGTTTTGTTCAGTCTAATGCCCCGGCATATTTTTCGGCTAAATTTGCACCTAAGTTTGTTAAATGTGAAATTATTGAAAAAGTTTCTGATAACGTCTATATTTTGAAAGATTTAAGTAAAAATACTTCAGGCCGTTACCATGTTAAAGATATTATAAAATACTAATTTTTGGATTTACACTTTAAACTTAAGTTTGATAACCGTTTTGAGTTAGGCTTCTGAGTGAGATGAATGATTATTGATGTATGAGAGATTAGCCTTGTTTGATGATGTAGTGTTAGGTTAACTTCAAAATAACATTAAATTTTGAGATTTTAAAGTTCTAAATTAAAGCTTAGGTCATTTTATTTTCACAACATTCATTTTTCCAACATCAAAAGATCTTATGTACATTTGTAAATTTGTTTAGAGGAATCTTTTTTTAACCTCGAATTTGTTTTTTTAAGCAACTTAAGTATATGTTAGTTTTACTTAATTTGTGTTGTTTTCACAACTTTGTTTTGGGTTGTTTGTGTTGTTCCTAGTTTAGTTACACGGATTTGACAACAATTGGTTAACCACCCTGATTTGACATTCACGTAGTGGGATTTTTTCTGCCATTTTTTGTGTAGACCCATAAAGTGACATTGGATTTGTTTGGATAGTTCTCGGATCTTCCTCCGGTTCTATATTTTTTTTGTACTATTGTGCCCGGAAAATTGGTGGAGTTGTGCCGATCACAATATGCAAATTTTGTTTGGTTCTCGGTTTTTCCCCCGGTTCCTCACGTTTTTGGTAGTTTGTCTGTGCCCGGAAAATTGGTGGAGTTGTGCCGATCACAGTACATAACTAATTTTTTCCCCACATTTTTGGTGATGTAATTTTTGAACTTGCACAACTTTCGTTGTGAGGGTTTCTCTTCACCTTTCGGTGATAGAAGTTTTTCGAGTCGGTGACGAAGGTGTCCAACCGCACTTCAGATGTAGTTTAGGAGAGTTTACGAGTCGGTGACGAAGGTGTCCAACCGCACTTCAGAGGGTAGTTAGAGAGAGTTTTTCGAGTCGGTGACGTAGGTGTCCAACCGCACTTCAAAAGTAGTTTAGTTTGCATGTTTTTTTGAGGTTTATGGTTTTTTAATACGGTGTTGGGTTGGCTCTTTGAGTGTTTGGATTTCTTTTTCGTTTGCTTTGTTGATTGAATGATTGCTAGCGTCTTAAGATTCTAGTCGGATTTCTCCAGCAAAAGCTTAAATAGTAACTTTTTCTTTTGTTTACTTTTTGTTTGTCGGTTGATATACTTTCTTTGAGTTTTTGCAAACTTATTGGTAGAGTCTTTATAAAATTTTTGGTAGAGTTTTTAGGAAGTTTTGGTAGAGTCTTTATAAAGTTTTTGGTAGAGTTTTTAGGAAGTTTTGGTAGAGTCTTTATAAAATTTTTGGTAGAGTTCTAATGAAATTAAATTTGAAATATTTAAGACTTGGCTTGTTTGCAAAGAATACTTTATATCTTTATTTTGATTAATTTATGTTATGTTTTTGGTGCTTTTCACTATGTTTTGGCATAAAAGAAAGTACTCTTTCTTTTATTTTTTTCGGGAAAGTATGTAATGTAACGATGGTTTCATCCATGTTACAGTGTTGTTGGAAAATAAACATTCGTTTGTTTACTAAATTAATAATTTTTAGGTTGGATGTTCTGTCTGACATTTGAGTTGGAATTTTGTGACGTTTGTGATTGATTGATTGAAGTTTTCGTTCAGCTGAGATGACAGTTTCGCGGAAGTGATTGTTTTTGTGTGGTCTACATAACAAGAGGAAGAAGGGACTTCACTTTCCTTCCTGCAATTTTCATGGAAGATTGTCTTATTATTTAGATTTTTAGAAATCACCTAATATCCTTTCAGGATGAATTGGTTTATTGTTAGCATGTGCTAAATTTGGTTCCTAAAGGCCTATTAATGCCATGGATATATATATTTTTGGTAAGATATTAGGACAGTCGGCGTTTCACAATTTTTGTGGTGTTGTGACATGTTTTGATTTGAGTTTTTGATATTACAGGATTCTTGTTGGAAAATTGCTTGAGAAATGGCAAGCAAATTTGAGTTTGTTTACTAGTTATAAAGCGGTAAGTTTTTATCGAAAATATTGGAAGAAGAAATCGAATTTGAGGTTGCGTCATGCAGGCTCTAATTTAAATCTTTTGTTACAGTTTCGGCGCTTTTTATTTTTAATTTTTATTTTATCCCCTTTATTCTTTTAATTTCAAATTAGTTTCCCTAACGTTGGATTTGCCATTCGAAACTTCACTTTCACTTTTTTTCATTTGGAATGGATTGAAGAGCCTCGACGGTATCGCCCGCCGCCAAGGATAGATTACTAAAGGGTTTGATTTATTAGAAAGACCATAAGGTATTTATAAGCCTTCTTTATATTATGAGTTTTGCGTTTAAATTGATGCAGTAACAACAGAGTAGGACATTATATATTAGAACTAAATTCAGGTAAAGAGCTTAGCTCACATTTTAGATAAATAAATTTAACCTACAAGATTCCACGGATCTAAGTACAAAACATTTGATAAATAAATATACATCTTTCCCAAATTTTCCTCGTTTAACTTTTTCATCCCCCGTCCTCAGATTAAAGGTCTAATGCTGCGACTGACTATTTTCCAGGTAATTTGTTTAGTTCAATTGTTTTAGGTAGCTATCTGGCGCCCGAGATTTAACCTTATTTGTTTTTATTTAAAGATAGCTTGCCCAACCTTATTTTTTTTGGTACATATTAAATTCATGCATTATTAAAACTTTATTAAATATTACAATTGGCGCGTGCTTTTATGTCATGCCCAATCTACATTAATTAATTATTACAAGTTATTATCATATTTAATTTCTACATCATCAGCATCTTATTATATGTCTTTATCCATGCTAAGTGGGGTCATATTTTATTTCTTATTTATTTATAGTGAACCAGCTGTTACCCTTGACTTCAACCTCATTTATATGAAACCTAGTACTATTTAGTATACCCTTTAGGGATTATCTGCCAAATTTAATTACAATCCGTTTAGCGGTTAAGTTGTGAAAAGGAAAGGAAACAAACAAAGTTACTTTCACGATCAATGTACTTTTTGATCTGAAATAAAGTAGGAAGGTAAGTAATAGTTGAAAAGCCACAAAGTTGTATTGAATGACATGTAGGTTACACACAATCTGAAATCCTACAAATATTCATAATGTCTATTTATTTATACATATTGGAGATGGCGGGAGGAGCTTGATAGTTTCCTGAATGAACAGACGGGGCCCACAATCATGATGTGTGGAAGGAATTAGGAGAGGTTTTTGCCCAGCAGTGGAACCCGGAGGGCTCATAATAATAATTACATTTTACTTACGTTAACATCAGCATCCTGATTCCTGGTATGTCTTTTTAAATTTAAATATGCTGTTTGAAGTTGTTTCTTTTGACGGGAGACCTCGGAGGAGGCATTGAATTTCGCTGTAATTTTCTCTGTCTTCTTTCTTTACCAGGTTTGCCCCGTTGGTAATTTTATTTTCGACAATTGATTTATATCTGAAAGAGCATAAATATGAAACCTCCCGTTGGTTTTATACCCAAATCAATGCGCAATGAAATTTACTTACATGTCCATTATGTTTAGAAGAGAACATTTGTCTCTCTCTGTATATTTTTTTCATCTGGATGCCATAATTTGGTATCTAATTATTTGCAAGAGTTTTATTATCACGATTTCGTAAAGAAAATTTAAAATCTTGCGCTTATTTATTTTCATGTCATATAATTATGTCAAAGTCGTCATTTTGAGCGAAATTGAGTGAACAATACAACAAAATGAATGAAAGGAATCATAGTTGCCATAATAATTTATTATTTCCTCGATTAGTTGACATCTTAGATCAAGAATACAATAGATAGAGCATCAAATAATAATACCAAGAGTAAGAGAGACGCAATAATACAAATTATACCTATGAGTGAGAGAAATATAATATAAATGTTTTGTCCCTTTCTGCGTATACGTTTTTGATTGTTTAGCACCAAGTTTGGTGCTAAACAAACCGCTTGGTGCTTGTGAGTTTACAGGTGTTTAGTGCCAAAGTTCTTTGAAAATAGTGTGTGCCTAGGTCCCAGTATACGTAGAGTTAAGTTTACAAAGTGGTGCATTGTAGTATTTTAGGCTGTGACAATGATACAGCTCGGAAAACTGAAAATTAAGCTTCCTTCGGTAAGTAGCACTTTTATGTTCTATTTGTCAATTAAACTATAAAACGGAGAATGCACAGTGTCCACAATTAATCATTTAACGGTTGTGTTTACTTTCTATCGCATATCATAGTAGATTTCTAGAATTTAATTATTTTTATAGCATGTGACAGGGGCCTTAGACCGCAGCGTGTAACGCGGGGTCGGCTCCCGGCAAGGTTTCGGAACGAATCTTTATAAGTTGCCTCGCCGCGCCGCGTTTTCCACGGCGGCGCTAGTTGACGTTTCGTGATCTACACGGGTGGGTCGATTCTTTGTGCCGGGACCCGTATTGTTATCTGCCTTTTTATAACTTTGTTGCCAAGTATTTGTAACCAGAATAATAAAGAATTAAAGATTATCATAAAGCACAACAAATTATCTTTTCGTAATAGCCCTACTGAGCTGCCGGCTGCGAAAATGGCGCCAACGTGGTTTTGTGCTTTGTGATTTTCTGGATTTTTGCGGATATATTACAAACGGGACTCGAGGTTTACTCGTCGTAGCTGTTTCATCGTGGTGCATTTCTCTTCATATTCGTTTCGTACCTACGTGGTCGGTACTCAAACATGCCGAAGACTCGGTCGCACCATGATGCTGGCGATGACAGTGATGGAGAATACCAGGATCCAAGTGGACATCAATCTTCACCTGCAGAGGGAAATATTACAATGTCCAACAAAGACCTGACGTCGTTGCTTGCTACGCTGCAACAGTCTCAACATCAGTTTTACCAAGAAGTTTTGCGGGAAGTGAGGTCTTCGACTCCAGTCATGTCTACCACTTCTGCCTCTTTCTTGACGACGACACCTGCCAATTTCTCCGGATGTTCCTCAAGATTTAGTGGAGGTCCCACAGAATCTTTGGAAAATTTCATAGATGCAGTAGAAGCTTACAAGTCTTGCCTGAATATAACAGATGACAATGCCCTTCGAGGGATCAGCATGCTTCTCAATGATAAAGCTGCAGTATGGTGGCAAGGAATAAAAGTTTCCACCAACACTTGGAATGATGCACTGTTAAAATTGAGAAGTGCTTTTGGTGAACGTCGCCCACCATTCCGGATCTATCAGGACCTCTTTGCTCTGTCTCAAGGAGATGAGGTAACAGATTTGTTTATTTCCAAAGTGAGAGCACTATTAGGGAAAATACCAAGAGGAGATCTCACAGAAAAAGTAGAACTTGACTTAGTGTTTGGACTTCTAGACCACCGTATTAGAAAACGGTTGGACAGAGATAAAGTCAAGACTTTTGATGACCTACTCACAAAAGCAAGGAGCATTGAAGACTCACAGCAGGTCATAGGGAAACCAGGAAAGGAGATAAACAAGCGCACTCCTACGGTTCTGCAGCCCCTTCCTTCTGGAGCTGCCACTGTCGTCGCGCCGTTGATGTCTCCCGCCTCCACCGTCGTGAACCCTCGTGCCTCCACCGGCGCTAAGCTTCCTTCTGTCTCCGAGCTATGGTCATCGAGTGAATCTAAACGTCCATATTGTGTGTACTGTAAACGGCCTGGTCATGTTCGAGATGAGTGTGAAAAGTTAAAAGCTCGAATGAACAATAGTGAGCCAGTGAAGTGTTATGGGTGCGGTACCCCTAATGTGATAAGGTCAAAGTGCACTAAGTGTAACCCTTCAGGTAACAAAGGGCAAGCATTCTACTCCTTAGAGACTGGTAAGATAAAGCCAAATTATTTTAATAATGCTGCATGCAATGTTTGCAATCTTCAAACTTGTGTTTGTGTCAATGTCGGATCTGACTACACTTTGCCTTTTTCAGTTGAGGCTGGTCACAAATGTTTGCCTATGTTAACTGATTCCAAGGGCTGTGAACCTTTGCCTATAACTGAGGAAAGTATTAGTCAGACCTTTCATTCATCAATTGAATCCAGTGGTTGTCAACCCCAAAAGTTCAGTGGTTCTCAATCTAAAATTTTAGATCGAACCAGTGACTGTAAAACTTGTGTCATGTTTGATAGGAACAGTGAATGTCAAAGTTTTTCTCAACTGTCTCCAAATCCCAGTGGTTCTCAATCTGAAATTTTGGATCAAACCAGTGACTGTAAAACTTTTGTGATGGTTGATGGGAACAGTGAATGTCAAGGTTTTTCTCAACTGTCCCTAAACCCCAGTGTTCCTCAACATCAAAATTGCAGTGGTTCAAAAGCCAAAATGTCAGATCAGAACAGTGTTTGTAAAGCTTTTGTGAAATCAGATGGGACCAGTGTTTGTCAAAGTTTATCTCAATCGTCCCAAAATGTTTGTGTATCTCAACGGCCAATTCTTAACATTTCAATTGTCAATGAAAATGGAATTGCTTTAGTTGACTCTGCGGCTAAGGGCTGTGTTGCTGGTCATACATTGTATAATCTGTTACAAAGAAAGCAACACCCAATCTACCAAAGCACACAAGTTGTTAGGCTGGCTGACGGAATTAGTAGGAAAATGGATCTTTTGACCGCTGATGTTCAGGTTACGTTGAAACACAAAACAGAATTAGTAACGTTTCTGATATTTCCAGATTCAATTAATAATGAAACGTTACTCGGTATAGATTTCTTGCAAAAGTTTAACATATCTGTAAATTTTGGTGAATCTTTTTGGAATTTTGCTGAAAACAAAAATGAAAAGTTTGTTTTAAATTATGAAACGGGTATTAATGAAAGTGTTTCTTGCGCTGCGGTTACGAATGTCTTGAGATCTGATGAGGCGACCTCTATTACTGACTATCAGCGCCGAAAACTTTCCTGCCTTTTAATGAATAATGATGATATCTTTCAGCCAGGGGGAGCCCCAACGCCATTTGCTGAACACAGGATTGATACAGGTGACCACCCTGCTATTGCTGTTCCTCCCTATCGGTTAAATCCGGTTAAGAGGGAGATTATGCAGGCCGAAATCGACAGGATGCTGGAAGATGACGTCATAGAAGAATGTGAATCAGCGTGGGCGTCTCCGGCGCTCCTGGTGCCGAAGAAGAATGGCAAGGTACGTTTTTGCGTTGATTATCGTAGGCTCAACGCGGTGACAAAGACCGACGTGTACCCGATGCCGCTCATCGACGAATTGTTACAGTCTACCAAAAAAGGTTGCATCATGAGTACCTTGGATATGCGAAGTGGTTTTTGGCAGGTTGCTGTACGCGAGTCTGATCGTGACAAGACAGCTTTTTCTTCGCCGTGCGGGGCCTATCGCTTTAAGCGCATGCCTTTTGGTCTGAAAAACGCGCCGTCGACGTTCCAACGTCTTATCGACAGGCTGCGCTCTGGCCCTTCATTAAAAGATGTGACCCTTCTTGCATACCAGGATGATCTACTTGTAATAAGTGACACTTTTGAAAGTCACGTCGCTGATCTTCGCGCTGTTTTTGACAGGTTGCGCATGTTCAACTTACGGGCTAATCGAGAAAAATGTGTATTTGCTCGTCAACAGGTAAAATATCTCGGTCATATCATATCCCAGGATGGAATTTCTCCTGATGCCGATAAGGTCCGAGCGGTCGTTGACATGGTAGCTCCAAGAACCCTGCGTCACTTGCGAACCTTTCTCCAGACTTGTTCTTGGTTTAGGAAATTTATTCCCAGTTTTTCCTCAGTCGCTGAGCCGCTTACTCGCTTACTGAGGAAAAATCAACCCTGGACGTGGAATGCAGAGCAAGCGGAGGCGTTTAAGGAACTGAAAAGTCGCCTTACCTCAACGCCTATTCTAACGCAGGCAGATTTTAATAAGCCTTTTGTCCTTAGAACGGATGCTAGTAGTTATGCACTTGGCGCTGTTTTGCTACAAGGTGAAGGAAAGGACGAGCGGCCCATCGAGTACGCTAGCCGTCTTCTCATTCCAGCCGAGCGAAACTATAGCACAACAGAGCGCGAGGCACTCGCCGTAGTGTGGGCCGTTGAACGTTTTAGAGGTTATATTGAGGGACAACCAGTCGTTGTCGCTAGTGATCATCAGCCCTTAAAGTGGCTTCTCACTTTAAAGTCGCCGTCGGGTAGGCTGGTCCGATGGGCTCTCAAGTTACAGTCGTTCAACATACAATTTGAGTATACTCCAGGAAAAGCAAATGTCGTTGCAGACACTCTTAGCCGCCCACCTTGCAATGAAGAAGAGAATGAACACTGTGGTATCTGCGCAGTTACTGTTGATTTACCTTCTAGAAGTCCTTCAGAGTTGCGGCGTGCGCAGCTTAACGACCCGGAGCTGGAGAAAATTGTCGGTGAACTAGAATTTTCCTCTGACCCTTTTTCTATTGGAGCGAAACGTTGGTCCGAAAGAGGTTACTTTATGCAGCAAGGAGTTTTGTATAGGTACAATCCCGACGTCGATAGCGAGGAGCCGCAATTAGTCGTTCCTGTTAGTCTACGTCTTGAGATTTTAAAGGAATGTCACGATTCTGCTGTTGCTGGTCATCATGGCGTGGACAGGACGTTTCAAAGGCTGGCGCAGTGTTTTTATTTCCCAGGAATGCGTCGAGCTGTCGCAGAGTATGTTAAAACTTGTACTACCTGCCAACGCTATAAAGCGTCCAATGAAAAGACGCATGGTTTATTACAGACACCGGTATTGCACCAGCGAGGTGAAGTACTGGCCGTAGATTTGTTTGGTCCTCTTCCAGTTGGGGAAAATGGAGAGAAGTGGATACTTTTAGTAGAGGACACGGCTACTCGTTGGGTTGAACTCTACGCGCTTAAAGAGGCTAGCTCTGAGAATTGTGCTCGAAGTTTGATTGAAGAGTATTTTCTTCGTTACGGACTACCCCGTCGTGTTATTTCAGATAACGGTGTCCAGTTTATTTCGGCTGTTATGCAGCAATGCATGTTCATCTTGGGGATTAAGCAAGAGTTGTTGCCATACTACCACCCTGAGGGTAATCCAGCTGAAAGAAAGAATAGGGACCTCAAGGTACAACTTGCACAGTTGGTTAACACGCAGCACAGTTCATGGCCGGAATTTCTGAGTTCCGTCAGGTTTGCTATGAATTCTGCGGTGTGTCTTACAACTGGTGCCTCACCGGCGTATCTTACTTTCGCTAGAGAACTTCGCTCGCCAGTTAACGTTGAATTTGATATACGAGCTGTTCTAAGCAAAGAAAACTTCGTCCCTCAAATAACGCCCTACTTGAAGAAGTTTCTTGATAATCTCGTTTCAGTGAGAGACAGAGTAGAGGTTCAACAGGATAGGAGAAAGGATTGTGCTGATAAGGATCGGAAACATGAAGAGTTTAGTGTCGGTGACCAAATTTTATTGAAGTCACACGTTTTGAGTAATGCTGCCAAAAATGTTTCAGCTAAATTTGTTCCAAAACGTGATGGCCCTTATTTAGTTGTCAAGCGCGTCAGTCCGACTACTTATTTGGTCTCGCAGTTGCAGAATCCTGAAAGTGTTCTGGGTAAGTTCCATGTTTCAGAAATAAGTCGCTTCTATGGTAGAGATGGTTCTCCTCAAGAGCCTGTGAATCCTAAACGTAATAGAGGTCGCCCTCGTCACCGCGAACGTTCTAGGAGCTCAAAAGAGCAGCAACCTAATTCCGACGGTCAGCGAGTCCTTGAGCGAGGTCGCTCTCAAGAACTCGAGGGGGAGGGTATAGCATGTGACAGGGGCCTTAGACCGCAGCGTGTAACGCGGGGTCGGCTCCCGGCAAGGTTTCGGAACGAATCTTTATAAGTTGCCTCGCCGCGCCGCGTTTTCCACGGCGGCGCTAGTTGACGTTTCGTGATCTACACGGGTGGGTCGATTCTTTGTGCCGGGACCCGTATTGTTATCTGCCTTTTTATAACTTTGTTGCCAAGTATTTGTAACCAGAATAATAAAGAATTAAAGATTATCATAAAGCACAACAAATTATCTTTTCGTAATAGCCCTACTGAGCTGCCGGCTGCGAAATTTTGTAAAATTGAGTATAGGTTACTATAAACCACACAAATGACATGGCTATTCAAACCGATACAGTTCTATAGAAACATAATTTGGCTGGGTTATACGATCTTTCGGGCAGCCAACAAAAACAAAATCTATTTGCCAAAAATGTTGGGAAACGAACAACTTTAGGGTGGATTCGACTCTGATACGTATGGACTTAGCTTATGATAAGTTCAAATACACACAATAATCAAGAAAACAAATGACAATGTCGCAACTTATTATTACCTTATTCAAAGAAATAAGGTTTGTTTGACTTAAGTACATAATGAAAAAAAAATATAATATAGGTATAGGTAGTAGGTACATATATTTTAATTTCATTTAATTTATTTTTTTAGCTTTGCGTTACATTTTAATAATTTAAGTCTCCTCACGATTTTCATATGAGAAGTTGGTAGTTATTTTATGTCCGAGACCACCATCGCGTAGTATGATTAAATACCTACATATGCCTAATAATAACATGTTTGTTTTACAGATTTCCCAAAGATGCAACTACTTTGGGCAGGTGGGTTAAAGCTACGGGTTACCAAGCTCCAAAATCAAAACGGTCTTTATTCAGTACAATCACAAGGATCTCTTTGAAACGTCTTAAATTGGTACTAGGTGAATGTACCGCCAGTTCCTCGCGCGCGACCAAAGCCTAGAAGAACAGGCAAGAAACTTACGGACTAAAAAACTTTTGGGCTATTTCAACATAAACGGTATCTCCGCTTTTTTTTCTGGATATAAAAAGTATGTTCTAAAATCTTGCTTTAAAAAGTGAGAATAAGAAAATATTCTCATCTGAAATTGTTATGTACAAACTATTAAATATTTATCGTCTAATAAATAAATACGTACTTACACGTGATATATTTTAATGTATTTATGACATATAGTGATGTTCTGAGGATAGCTGTATTCATAATGCCATCACTTCGCGCTTCAGGGCAAAGTGGTGGCATTGCTCAGGCTTATGGTCAGCTCTAATATAAGCTGGCTTCCTCCTGTTAAGATGTATTGTTTATACCTACTTAATTTAAAATTGAAGCACGCGTTATAAATTAACCTTTTGAATTACGGTTTCTGATGAGTAGGGATGTAGAATAAATAAATCAATGATAATAAATTGTTTTTTATTCATAAAAATTTTACCTAGCTGGTGCAGTAACATAGTTAAACTATTGGTAGGTGGTAGAATGTGAAGAATAGCACCACTAGCTAGCTCTGTCCCCCTCACTAGGAAAATCCAGAACTCTAGCTCGCGGGGCCTAGGGTTCTGATGTCAATGTCTAAAATGCCAGCTTAGTGCCAGTTCGCCCTGTTTTTTTTATTTTATTTTTTATAAATATTGGTGGACGCTCCACACAGCACTATATAGCCCCAAAATAAGCCAAATCACAACCACCCAGTCAGAGAACAAACGTCTAGTATCACATCACACAAATGTTTGTTCTCGGTAGGATTGAACCCACGGCCTACGGCGCAGAAGGCTACCAACTGAGCTGTGTAGGCTTTTTTCTAGCTCATTCCTTAGAAGATATTAAAATGGCGTAACCTAGAGGAGGGTACAAACTATTAAACTGCAGAAACTAGCTTTAATTAAACATAATTAAACAAACAACTGGAGCCGCGGCGACATCATAGCTTATGCTTGGTTGGGTGAAAATAGTAAGATGTGGCAACCCATAAATTGTATGTACTTGTTGTCCGTCTTGCTCGGGTATACGCTCGTAGGCAATCTATAGTATTATAAATCTATGGTTGACATTGAACCTATGATTAGCTAACATTGGTTCATTTTGGCTTAATTGCCCTTTCTGCAACCCAATTATATTTGACAGTCCTGCTAACTTAACAGCATGTTAGTTGATCGGAGGTTTGACCAGCCTTTCAGAAACCGGCGGTAAGCGTAGGCTTACCGCCGGTTTCTGAAAGGCTGGTCAAACCTCCGTTACTTACCTATTTTTGACAGCATCCACAGCTCAGTTGGCAGTAACTGTGCCTTCTGCGCCGTAGGCCGTGGGTTCGATCCCAACCGAGAACAAACATTTGTTTGATGGACATAGGTAGATGTTTGTCTCTGTCTGGGTGTTATTATATATATTTAGTAGGTATGTATTTACAAAAAAAGTAATTATATGTTAGTTGGTATTATATTATCAGCTATCTGGTTGGTATTACAAACTTTTGCTTATTTTGGGGCTAGATAGTGCTGTGTGGAAAGTCCACCAATATTTATTTTGGCACATTTTTTAAAATACTACGACCTAAGTAAGCAAAAAGCGTACGGCCCACCTGACGGAAAGCGGTTACCGTAGCCTATAGCTGATTGCAACACCACAAGTACCTATCAATGGAGTGTTGCAACTCTCTGCCTATGGCGAGCAGTGCGATGCGATGGTAGAATGAAGCTGTGGGCATCATGTCGAACAATTCTTCAGATTACAATCTATTATGCAAGCAATTAGAACATACACAAAGAGGAGAAGTTCCAAGGGTTCAATACCGCTTGTGAGCTTGGGATCATCAACGAGTCTCAAAACTTACTTGATAATATTTGTTCAGCTTATTTTTTTTGGTCCCAATGAAAAACCCTATATTATCTCCTATATCTCCTAACCTTCTCCAGTAAATTTCTCAAGTAGGTACTTAAGTACAATCTATCGACCTACCTTTCATTCAGATCGGATCAACAACGGTTCGAAAGTTAGGCTCGGACAAACATACCTATATATACTTACCTACATAATAATACAAACTTACAATGCCAAATAGTCCAAGTTGCCACCGTGAGCTTTGTTCGATTTGCTCACTCCTTATATGAATTAGGCAAACATATACCTGCTTTTGATCTAGCTGGGCACCGTTAAACAAATAATTAACTTCGTTAATCGCTAATCCGTTACTAAAAAAGTTAACTTCGTTAAACGTGCGTTACATTTCGAAATAATTAACGTAAGTTAATGTTCATTGTTAATCCTTTAACACGTGATAAAATGCTTATAGAAACTGTTAGTTTGGGTTCTGGAAGTTAACATTTAAGAAACAAAAAAAAGTGTATAATTGGAGTGTGTGATCGAATCATGGCTTTAATGTGAATTTTGCCCTTCATTCGCGGCGCAGTGCTTGATAAATAGTAGGTACTGGATTAACGATTAACGGACTTGAAGAAATTTAACGGATGTTAAAGAGTCCGTTAACATTTTTTAAATTAAATTAAAAGTTAATTCGTTAGTCAAACGTTATGCTACTTCGTAAATTAATGATTAAGGGGCTGACAACCATCAAACAACTTCTCACTCGCACGTTTCGACATGTTGAAAGATATAAAATCACTAAACTCATTTTCGAAAAACCGCAATCAACCATTTTCTGTGCAATCACATTGCACACAGTTTAGTAAAAATTTCATTTTGATCGATACAAGTTTTCCTACTTAAAAGTTTGCTTATGTACGAAAACTAGTAAAGCACACTTTTGAGTAGGAAAACATGTATCGATCAAAATGTAATTTTTACTAAACTGTGTGCAATGTGATTGCACACAAAATGGTTGATTGCGATTTTTCGAAAATTAGTTTATTGATTTTATATCTTTCAACATGTCGAAACGTGCGAGCGAGAGTCACATTAGCTCTTGTCTTCGCCTTAACGGACGCCCAGCTTTGCTATTGACGCGGGGTCAAGCGATCCATTAGGATCGCTAATTATAGCGGGTACGAATCTAGGCTTGCGTGTATGCGCTATGGATCTTTCTATTCGTTATATTTTATTAAATATTATATTTAAGAAATTTTAGATTATTCTTATATTAAAATATAATAATATAAGTTATTAAATAATATACCTAGTTAATAAGTATTAATAACTAGCGGCCTGTCCCAGCTTCGCATGGGTGGTCATAAATTTTTTGAACATTTTAGGATAAACTTAGACCGTGGGTTCGAGCCTCGCGTCTAAGTAGACGCGAGGCTATGAAATAAGTATTTCATACATTTGCACGCGCTTCTCCTTGAGTGAGTGAAATCGCACCCCGCGCGTGACCGGTGGACCCGTAAACATTTTTAATTTCGTCATATCTTTTGAATGGAATGTCCGATTTGAAAAATTTAAGAAGTAATCTATAGGTATTGAAACCGTCTTAATTATGAAATGATTTATTTGGATAAGGATTAATAACAAGGTACAAATAAAGACCCTTTTCTAGCGGAGGCATTTCAATTAATTTTTTATAATAAAAGAACACTTATTGTGACATAACTATAATAATTAGACATATGCTGTCGCGACATTTTTTGTAGATGATAACGTGTTCTACAAAATTGTAGTACATTGTTTTGTTCTATCTTCAATAGTTTTCGCAGCGCACGCGATGTAAGGTTTTTTGTTTTCCACCTTGGGTTACATTATTGAAGTTTTAGTAAGGATCCCTGATTTTTTTGAAAATATAATATAGCCTATGTTACTCAGGGATAATGTAGCATTCTAATGGTGAAAGAATTTTTGAAATCGGACCAGTAGTTTTTGAGCCTATTCGTTACATACAAAAATACAAAAATACAAAAATACAAAGTTTACCTCTTTATAATATTAGTGTAGATTAGTATTCATTATTTCTAAAGCTTAGATAAATTATAATTTTTAGTAAAAAAAAATATTAGGCTAGAGGTCATCTAATGATAATCCAACTTCGTTACTGACTGTACGTTCATATCAATCAATGCCGGATATGCGATTCCAATTTTTTGTCAGTCTGAAATACTGAGGTTACTATTGGATAACAATGCTATGCAATGGCAGGTATGTAGGTATCTACTTATACCTAACTACCTAGTAGGCATGGTGAGGGTAGTGTTGGGTAACCGCTGCTGCCACCTCCATCGGCCGAGACGCGACGACGACGGCGTCGGCCATCGTTGCTAGTGAACCACGGTGCACCAGCGAATTGAACGCGCAAACTCTCCAAACGAACGAAAACACGTCTTTTGTAGTCTTAACACTTACTTTATCGATCATCGCTTAATCACTTGTTTTTAAATATTTATAACAAAAATCATAGGAGTTTGGTAGTGCCGTGTGGTGGTATGGTGGAGTGAGCAAAAAAGCAGTAAACACATTTGGGTAAGTAGGTATGTTTGCAATATGAAGTTAGGTAGGTTGTTAGGTATTATGTAAGTCTGCTAGTTTGATACCACTAGTAAATTTTACTTATTTTTTCATTTAGATAGGTACATAACAATAACTTAGGGTAGGAGGTAAGTCCTAACTATCTAGAACCCTCAAGATCCTCTATGATTTGCCTAGTTCGTTAGCCCCACCACACAATTTAATATTAGCAATTTTGATTATAAGACAAATAGAGCGTGACGCGGTGTTCTAGTGTAATGGTCTCGCCTTCCTATCATCTTATCGTATAATTTCGTGGGTTCGGAACTGGTAATGCAACTATAAACTTATCCGTGAAAAAACATGCACAATGTCAGTGATCTCAAACCCGTGAAGGCAAATATTCTAAAAACCGGCGCTGGCGCGGCTCGGCGGGCGGTACTGTTATACTTTTTTCCATACAAAAGATCTCAACGCGCGCTCTACGCAGGAACTAAACACTAACGGTCGTCTCATTTAACAAAACTCTATTTTTTTTAGGTTTTGACCACGCAAATACGCGTACTTGATAGGTTTTTTTGTATAGGTACCTAAAGCTTTTCCTCCACGACCTTCGGATCAGACTACTCTTTGAGTCCAATTCTTCTTCGTCTTCTTGTGGTGTCACTATTTCTTTCGAAACAGTGTGGTGTGCGCTTCAAAGAAGCTCCTTTTGAGCATATGACACTCATGCTGTAGCACTTTTAGGTTCTACGACATGCCGGTTTCCTCACGATGTTTTCTTTCATCGTTTGAGAGTACTGGCACTGTATACCGCTACCACTAGACACCAGTGCTCTCCAGTGAGTCCAATTGTTACTTTATGTATGGTGGACCAGGCGTTTACCCTTGTAGCGTAGAGTAAGTAACTTACTTAGAGTAATCAAGTTTACCACGGCATTTATCTAATAACTAATAATTTTCCCACAAAGCTGGCGTAACGAGCTATTTCCGTAAGAGTAAAGGAACGCCTGCCTGCATTGCTGAGCAAGAGCAAAGATGCGTGTGCGTTGGTGGCGTGCAGCAGTCGTCTGCGCATGCGCCCTCGTCCTGCGCAGCCACGCCCTTCCTCCTGCCACGCTCGGAGATGTCGTCGCTAACGCTGCCAACAGTCTCAACTCTATGAAGGTATGTATGTACCTTTACCCACATGGACTGAGAAATTATATGAAATAACTAGCGGCCTGTCCCAGCTTCGCATGGGTGGTCATTAATTTTTTGAACATTTTAGGATAAACTTAGACCGTGGGTTCGAGCTTCGCGTCTACTTATTCATACATTTGCACGCGCTTCTCCTTGAGTGAGTGAAATCGCACCCCGCGCGTGACCCGTGGACCCGTTAACATTTTTAATTTCGTCATATCTTTTGAATGGAATGTCCGATTTGAAAAATTTAAGAAGAAATCTATAGGTATTGAAACCGTCTTAATTATGAAATGATTTATTTGGATAAGGATTAATACCAAGGTACAAATAAAGACCCTTTTCTAGCGGAGGCATTTCAATTAATTTTTTATAATAAAAGAACACTTATTGTGACATAACTATAATAGTTAGACATATGCTGTCGCGACATTTTTTGTAGATGATAACGTGTTCTACAAAATCGTAGTACATTATTTTGTTCTATCTTCAATAGTTTTCGCAGCGCACGCGATGTAAGGTTTTTTGTTTTCCACCTTGGGTTACATTATTGAAGTTTTAGTAAGGATCCATGATTTTTTTGAAAATATAATATAGCCTATGTTACTCAGGGATAATGTAGCATTCTAATGGTGAAAGAATTTTTGAAATCGGACCAGTAGTTTTTGAGCCTATTCGTTACATACAAAAATACAAAAATACAAAAATACAAAGTTTTCCTCTTTATAATATTAGTGTAATGTAACTTAGACCGTGGGTTCGAGCTTCGCGTCTACTTATTTCATACATTTGCACGCGCTTCTCCTTGAGTGAGTGAAATCGCACCCCGCGCGTGACCCGTGGACCCGTTAACATTTTTAATTTCGTCATATCTTTTGAATGGAATGTCCGATTTGAAAAATTTAAGAAGTAATCTATAGTTATTGAAACCGTCTTAATTATGAAATGATTTATTTGGATAAGGATTAATACCAAGGTACAAATAAAGACCCTTTTCTAGCGGAGGCATTTAAATTATTTTTTTATAATAAAAGAACACTTATTGTGACATAACTATAATAGTTAGACATATGCTGTCGCAACATTTTTTGTAGATGATAACGTGTTCTACAAAATCGTAGTACATTATTTTGTTCTATCTTCAATAGTTTTCGCAGCGCACGTGATGTAAGGTTTTTTGTTTTCCACCTTGGGTTACATTATTGAAGTTTTAGTAAGGATCCCTGATTTTTTTGAAAATATAATATAGCCTATGTTACTCAGGGATAATGTAGCATTCTAATGGTGAAAGAATTTTTGAAATCGGACCAGTAGTTTTTGAGCCTATTCGTTACATACAAAAATACAAAGTTTTCCTCTTTATAATATTAGTGTAGATTAGTGTAGATTGGCCGCAATGTCACTAATTTCGCCGTGAGTTTGAAATTCAAATTAGGATTGCCAGAACCGTCAACCTAAACAAGGTGTTTTAGATTGTTTCATAAAACAATTTGCGTCGGCAACCTTGTTCCATGGTTAAAAAACAGTCATTAAAATTTCAAAAAGCAGCTCGTTGTGCAAGAATAATCTAGGGATTCTCTTATCTTGGGCAACGAGAAGTGTAGCGCATTTATACAAGCTATTATCTGAGCTAGAGCTATTACAGTCTTCTTTAGTGTCATGTATTGTGGCGTAACCAATAACCTTGTCAGTCCTCAATGCAAGAGTTCACTGCAGTAGGTATACATTAAATTTTAGGGTGCGAATTCCGCCAAGGAAACCATAGTTACCAATTTAAATAAAAAATCCGTATGAAAAGTATGAACGTTTGACATGGTAGGTAATATTGTAGAGTCGCTCCTGTTTGTAATTCATTCGCGTGCATGTGCTATACAGGGCAGAAAAGAAAAGGGTTTTTTTATTTTTTAGTATCAGAGCTAAAATTGATAGTCCTACTAGACTATATTAGACTTTCAATGTGCTGCAAAAGCTCTTTCGGGTTCCCATATTGTACAAATCCGGTCGTGTTCCAATGGTTTTTGGTTTAACTTATGTGCTAAATGCTAATCCAGGTTACGAACTATATTTGTTCTAAGTTTACCCCAATCAGTTCAGTAGTTAGGGCGGGATTGAGCCACAAACACTCAACGATCGTTATTTTTGGATTTATATCGCATGTACCTACTCGTAGGTATATTGTTAGCATAGTAGGATAAGTTGGTTCCGCCAAGGTTGATAATAATTGTTAGTTCATAAATATTCACACTTTAAGTTATATGTTATTCAACAGATTTATTCCGTTCCTTATAGCTCCAAGTCGTTGCTATAGTGGGCTGTCACCGATATAAAGCAATAAGACATTCTTTACCAAAATTACTCTGTAAGATGAGGTAAGCCCGGCCGCCACATGAATAATGGTGATATCGATTTCACTGGATCGGCATAAAAGGTGCTCCAAATTCAACAACAGATTCTTGGAAACTCGTCTATGGATTTATAATAAATTATAAACACGTTTACCACGTTGCATTGAAAACCTACTGGCATGTAGAGTTGTATAGGTACTTACTGGTTCTGAGAATCAATCAAGGATTGTCGTTTATAGTTTAATCTCTTTGTTAACCCGGTTTCATATAGGTAAATACAGGTACTCTACAGTTCTTACTCAACATCAAGAGCTTTCTTCCGTTATTTAGCAATTTTGATAGATTACCCTCAATAATTCCCCGAGAGCAGTCGCAACTTGGCGTAATAATATTATATTATAACTTACTTAATACGATGTCAATAGGTAGGTAGGTACGTAATTAGTTTCACAAACTGATAAAATGACACGAATTGGTAGTCCAATAAGTTACTTATACCTATGTAACTGCAGTGATTTCCTTGTTTTTGGTTTGACTATGCAAGCTTTGTTTCGTCCACCTTGTTTTATAACATTATGTTTTGTAAATGCCAGGATAGAATACAATGTTCGGTACCAGTTATCATGGTAATGCAAAGTTAAGTAAGGTACTCTTTTTTTTTAGCCATTTGGCCTACCGAACGTAGGTATTCTCTTTTCTGTGACCGAACTCACATTACTTCCTAGCATTACAAAACTATTGACATAAAAATGTTTTGAAAAAGGTGAGCTGATGAAAAAGGACCTGCGGGCCATGACCGAGATGCCCATATGAATATCGATTTATTTTATACGAAAACGATAAATCTTTTTCATCAGGAGATGAGCTCGAAAGTACTTATCGCGAGGCTGCGCTTTCGTCTTGCAATTTATGCGCCCATAAAAATAAACAATTTTGTTTTTATACCAAACGAATAATGGCTTTTACCTTCCAAACGGATGAGTTATAGGTATGTCTTAATTACTTAGGTACACAGTACAGGTTGATTCGAGTCAATGTGCGCTGGATTAAGATTAACCCAAATTCTTTTTACATTAACCTTTAAGAGTTGGTTTGTGAAATAAATAATATTGTGCAGAGGTAGAGTAATTCATCTTCAAAATACTTTTTTTTATTTAGTTATACCTGTGCTAGGTTCAATCTCAACTTATTTAAATATCTGCTCTACCGACATAGTAAACGGCCTTTTGCCGTATTGTAGATGATTTATATTTACAAAGGCAACTTTCATTCAAGAAACTTTACCGAAATTTTAGTACCGTTAACCGTATACAATTTTACGGTTAACCTACTTCGTTACTGGCTTTTCATTTGTGTCCAGACTTCATTTATTTTTGTCGTCACAATTAGTTTTCTCTGCATCGATAAGCGTATTGGTTAAATTACGAAAGATTTAACATTTTGTAGAGAAGGTCATCGGACATTTATTTTTTCGCAACTTAGTAACTAGATGATACTTTTTACACTCAGCTCAATGGAGCGTCAATCAATTTTACCATCAACGGCTATAATCTACACTACAGAATCGCAGCATTGTTCTTTTCTTTGCAAACGCGTTTTTTGATAGCATTGTTTTGCCTGACCTAACACAGTCCCTTCTAGAGTTCTCCAGATTGTACCATTTTTAGTTTAATTGTCAGACCCAACAGTTTATTTCTATAAATAGATAAGGTAAGTATCTATCCTTCTTTTAAATATGTACATTACCTAATTCTTGATCATTAACTGGAATAATTTTCAGTCCATGTTTTGCAAGAAGGTACTTACTACTCTCGTACTAAATGTAATGGAACTAGGTAGTATTACATTATTATTCTGAACCAGCAATTACCATGTCAACTGCTAGGGCAACGCGTGTGGTCATTTTGACCATACGTGACGTTTTTAACACTTTACCGACTCGAATTTGGTTAATGAGCAGAACACTATGTTTAAACGCACGCAAAGCTCTAAAATTACCTCAAATTACAGTGCTTTACTTAATAGGTCTGTAAGTATTATTTATTATAATATGTATTGTGTTCGAGGTGTTATGGAAAATTTATGTGACTGACTTTTATTGCATTACGCTATGCCCTTCTTTACCAAATTTATTACACCTTGCCAATTTTTTTACACCTTGGGTAACATTATTAAAGTTTTAGAAGGGATCCCTATTTTTTTCTAGTAAATATAACCTATGTTACTCAGGGATAATTTAGCATTCTAATGGTGAAATAATTTTTAATATCGGACCAGTATTTTTGAGCCTATTCGTTACATACAAAAATACAAACATACAAAAATACAAATCTTTCCTCTTTATAATATTAGTGTAGATTAGTGTAGATATCATATTAGTAGGACACACGAATTTACCCAAGTTTTTGATATGAAATAAAATAATTTGAAATGAATTACGTAACATTACGTTGAATTTATTTACATTATCTACATCTACACTAATATTATAAAGAGGTAAACTTTGTATTTTTGTATTTTTGTATGTAACGAATAGGCTCAAAAACTACTGGTCCGATTTCAAAAATTCTTTCACCATTAGAATGCTACATTATCCTTGAGTAACATAGGCTATATTATATTTTCAAAAAAATCAGGGATCCTTACTAAAACTTCAATAATGTAACCCAAGGTGGAAAACAAAAAACCTTACATCGCGTGCGCTGCGAAAACTATTGAAGATAGAACAAAATAATGTACTACGATTTTGTAGAACACGTTATCATCTACAAAAAATGTCGCAACAGCATATGTCTAACTATTATAGTTATGTCACAAAAAGTGTTCTTTTATTATAAAAAAATAATTGAAATGCCGCCGCTAGAAAAGGGTCTTTATTTGTACCTTGGTATTAATCCTTATCCAAATAAATCATTTCATAATTAAGACGGTTTCAATACCTATAGATTACTTCTTAAATTTTTCAAATCGGACATTCCATTCAAAAGATATGACGAAATTAAAAATGTTTACGGGTCCACGGTTCACGCGCGGGGTGCGATTTCTCTCACTCAAGGAGAAGCGCGTGCAAATGTATGAAATAAGTAGATGCGAGGCTCGAACCCACGGTCTAAGTTTATCCTAAAATGTTCAAAAAATTTATGACCACCCATGCGAAGCTGGGACAGGCCGCTAGTGGTATATATTTAGAAATTAAGTAAGAATAATGAAAGAATTTCACACTTCACCAGATTTTAATATTATTGTGTTACAGGTGTCGGGAGCTTGGCGTCGTTTGTCAAGCACAGTGAGCGAGTCAGTTGGCCTGAAGCATGCCCTACGTAGGCTACAAGCTGTTCCAGCCCGCGCCGCGCGCTTGGTGCACGCCC
Organism: Chloroclysta siterata; assembly: GCA_932294275.1. Lineage (NCBI taxonomy): Eukaryota > Metazoa > Arthropoda > Insecta > Lepidoptera > Geometridae > Chloroclysta > Chloroclysta siterata. The sequence goes on from OW028590.1 coordinate 5,697,482, forward strand.
TGGTGGACCGCATGCGAGTGGGCGGCGGGCCCATTGTCCTCACGCAGCTGGGGGCTTTACGCGGCAGGCGGCTCGTAGCGCGGACCACAGAGCAGACGCCATATTACAGCTTTAAAGGAATTAGGTTGGTTAACTTCTAAAACTTAAATGCTGCACTTTGGTTCGTATTCCAATAGTATTTAGCCGGTCTAGAACCAAGATACATGGGATGCGTTAAGGTACCACTTCAAATACAAAATGATAAAGCATTTGCGAAGGTATCGACACTTACTACCTCATAATTTGCATGTATTCTTCTAAATTTCTGGCCCTTATTTTTTTAACTGTTTAACATTTATATCCCTTTAGTTTGAACTCATAGTGCTAGAATTAGGTTAAGAAAAATGTCTGACCTACTCCTTAATTTTTGTCAATTAACATGTTTTTCTAGTTTATGGAATGACAGGGTCTCCATACCCTTATAGCGAGCTCTAGAAAAGCTAAGAAATCTTTATTCTGCAGATACGCCCAGCCACCTCGTGGCTCGCTCAGGTTCCGGCCGCCAGTACCACTTGAGCCCTGGTCCGGCGTCCGAGACGCCTTGGAGGAAGGCGCTGTATGCCCTCATCGGTTCATGCTCTTTGACACTTACAAGGGTGACGAGGATTGCTTGTTCTTAAATGTTTATACGCCAGCATTGCCTGATAAAATTACTGGGTAAGGGTTTATTTTTATTTTGATATTATAATGACCGAACTTGACCGAAGGTTTGAAAGCAAAGGCACAGAATAAATAACGGTTATATAGGGACTTAGAGGAAATATTTTATTCTATGGCGTTTTTTAAGGTTACCAAAAGAGCTCTCATAAAGTTGAAGTGGCAATGGGCGCAAATCATATAGCTCGTAGAACTAGGCACTAGGCACTGGGGAATGAATATTTTTGAATAGCAATAGCAATTTCGGATATCCCCCATCCGATGGACGTAGAAATCGCAGGAAGTCAGTGAAGGGAAGTCTCAAAATCGATTTTCCTGGAAATGTCCCAAACATTTCCATAGGGGAAAAGAGGTCTATGTCCAACAGTCCACTGCTGGACATTGGTATCCCTTATATTTACTCCTTCCCCATACTTCAAAATTATGATGATGATGATAGAGTTTTTTACCAAACAGGTACAATCCCAAGTTAGCAGTGATGGTGTGGATCCACGGAGGTGCCTTCTCCGTAGGCTCGGGCAATGCTTTCCTCTATGGTCCCGACCATCTCGTTGGCGCGGGAGTGGTGCTCGTCACTCTGAACTACAGGCTTGGAGCGCTGGGTTTTCTTAGTCTAGAGAACGACGAAGTTTCCGGAAATATGGGCTTGAAGGTTAGTTGTTGTAGTGACTCTATATCAGTAACTTTTTATTGATTTACATTATACAAAAATTCCTACAAATAAAAAAATATTTTTCTAATGTTTTTAACATTTTCACTACATCGAACCAGTGGCGTAGCTAGGTGGACAAGGGCCCTGTTGCATAGAGACAGAATCGGGCATAGAGAAAGAATTTTGTGAGCAGGCTCAAGGTTTTCTAGCTTCGGGAGCTGGCTGACCCTCTCTTTTCAAAGCTTAGGTTAGAGGGGCCCCTGAGCTCCGGGGCCCTGGTGTACTGCACCACCTGGCCCTACGATAGCTACGCCACTGTTATAAGCTATTACATCGTCAGCATTTTAACTCCTTGTAACGATACTTCGAAATACCTTTGTTAGAAGTTCATAACACCAAAAGAATCGATACTTCTAAAATTATGCACGGGACACTTATTATATTGAGAACATAATAAAGTGCTTTAATTATTAATTAGTGACCTACAAAGGTTTCGTAGCACGGTTGGCCATGGTTTGGTTAAGTTGGTCAAGTTTGATACGCATTTGAAGCAAGATAGGTATACCTACCTAGTACCTACTTATACAAGGTGTTCCAATAATTGGGTTTTAAACTTCAGGGGACTAAAGTACCCATCAATATGAATAACTAACTAACTAATAAATAACTAAATAACTTTTTCTATACTTTTTTCTATTTTGTCTATACTCTCTCTATATTGATAGGTACTTTAGCCCTCTGAAGTTTTTTGAAATTGACCTTGACCCTTGAAATTGACCCAATTATTGAAACACCTTGTATAGCGAGACGCTGTTTTTATTGACTTTGCGGGGACTAAGAGGGCTGGCTGTCTTGAGCGTGCCAGCCAATTCCTTATTAGTTAGGGTAATGTCCCAATCAGAGGGCTTATTACGAGTTTAGTGCCGATCGTCGATCGTTACGATACACCGAATTTTCTATGAAAATAAATCAACGGCATCTAGCGTATTCTTTGAGAACCCGTTTTTTTTTTCATAGAAAATTCGGTGTATCGTAACGATCGACGACCGGCACTTGATCGGCACTAAACTCGTAATACGCCCTCTGGGCTTTCACTCATGCCATGATTTTAGAAGCAGTAGGCTTGCTCAGCACGTACCTATCTATACCATCCTCACAGCGTCGTCGGCTGGCACGTATTGACCTCAATAAAAAAGAAATGACCTCAACAAATTAAAAAAGACATACTCTTTTTAGGATCAAGTAATGGCCTTGAAGTGGGTCCGTGACAGTATAGAAGCGTTCGGTGGTGACCCTACCCGCGTCACCATATTCGGCGAGTCGGCGGGCGCAGTCTCCGTGCACCTTCACATGCTGTCGTCGGCATCTAAGGTAACATTTCAATTAAAGGTAGGTACCAACTTTCTAAGTTAATACCGTGGTACATACATAGGTATCGTATCGACTGTGTAATGTAAACGCTAGTTGTAGACGTTTGAAGACTGAGTAATGACGTTTTTTTTTATATTATAGGTAGGTATATTATATACTTATATTAATAAGTATATAAATAAACAGAAACAGAAACAGCTTCACGACTTTAATTCCCAGGCACGGTAGATATCCCCTCAGATCTCTTAGTACCAAGTACTAACTCCAGATTCTTTTTTTGAGGATGTCTAAGGGGGGTAGTCAGAGGTACGTCCAAACATTAAATTTGGCACATACCCACATTTTGCAGTAGTTGGTATTCCATACGTGACAGGTTGCAAGCCCATCGCCGCTGTTAGAGTACTAACTGGTTTCCTCACGATGTTTTCCTTCACCGTTTAGGAGCACTGGCATTGCGCACATAAATTTTTCGATAGGAAAAATCCATTGGTGCACGACCGGATTCGAACCTGCGACCTTACGATCGGAAGGCGGGGTCACTCCCACTAGACCACCGGTGCGGTATAAATAGATATATATTTTATTTAGTTATTTACATAATTTTAGCTTAATATTTGTCGCACGTCAATGTTGTTTTATAATACCACTACTTAGGGAGGCTGGTAGAAAATGATTGTTTTTTAAGCCCTCCTTTTGTACTTTGTGTTTTGTAAATGATAAATAAATAAAAATAAGGTTAGAAGTGGCTAATTTTAACCTTTGCTACATAGCACACACCGTTTTAACAACACCACAACAATATAACATCGATTGTAATAAAAAAACATACGGATTAAGGTGAGGTTTTAACACAATGTGTTAGATTTTATAATTTTAGAGATTATGAATTAGGTCTTTATTTTACGTACCTACCTACGTAAATTAATATAGACTATCATAGAAATTACACACAGCATTTAAAAAGTGGTTTTCAAAACCTTAAACATTTGTCTGATACACTTTGACGACATTTATTTCCACATTCCCTCTAATTGATGGTTCCGATTAGCTTCCGTGGAGCGAAATAAGAGAACTGCAATGTAACCCCTTCGATCAACAATGATCGAAGTGTAACCCAGTTGCAAATTGGTCGATCGACTGAGGGCGCGTTCACATTGACGCGACATTCGCTTACGCGACTAGCGCGCGACTCGCGCGCGACTCCTCATGAAACTTTTGAATTAACAGTTTATGTCATTCTCATAAAGTACATATTTAATTGATTACACGAGTCGCACACGCGCAGCGCACGCGCAGCCCACGCTCAGCGCCATCGCAGCGTTTTATAATATGTACTTTATGTGAATGATATAAACTGTAAACTCAAAATTTTCATGAGGAGCAAGCGGCGCTTACGTACGTAAGCGAAATCGCGTCAATATAAACGCGCCCTGACGGTTGTGCATTTGTGCAACGCTATCGGATTCTAGATGGGCGACACTTACCGAGATTTATTACTATTACGTTGAAGAACACCACTCCCAACAACGCACTAACTTTTGCACATCCGATTGCAGGAGAATATAATTGAGCGTCTGTGATTAGAATAGTCTGTGATAGAATTGATTGCCCTAGCGAAGATAGGTTTTTTGGGTTTCGTTTTAGGCATTAGGTACTTTATGGTCCTAATTTTCTATTTGTTATCAGGGTCTCTTCCACGGAGCTATCGCAGAGAGTGGAGTGGCGCTCGCCCCATGGGCTTTAGCACAGAACCCTAGTGCACGCGCCTTCGAGCTTGGCAAGGAGCTGGGAATCGACACCAACAGCACAGCCGAACTACTTGGTAAACCTATGGGGCACGTCCCTATCGTGCGTGACTTACGAGGCAGTGCTTTGTTATAGGTGATGGTTACCACTTAACATCAGGTGGGCCATCTGCTTGTTCCGTCAGCTAAATGTATGTATTAAAAAAAAAAAAAAAAACCTTCGGAACATAATAAAATTGTCGTTGAATATGTTACACTTATCGTGCTTAAATATATTTTTCATTGCTCATACTCGGAAAGTAGGTCTGAAGTTGCCTGAGGAGCGGGTTGAAAGTAATACTTCCAGCCCTAGGGAGAATCGTTTTCAACTGACAGCTGTCAAAATTATAAAAAAAAAAGTAGTTCTATTTTCACATTTCCTAGGAAAATAAACAAACCTCTTTGGTTTACGAATGACAACAGTATGACTTCTGTTGGCCCTCGTAAACAAAGGAGGTTTATTACCAAAGAGATCCATAATCAACCAAGTTAGTGAAACATGTAATGGATTTTTTTAAATAGGTTTATAATTTATATTATAACCCTTTATTTTCTTATTAAAAAAATCTTTATTTTACACAAAACATGTAATTTTAACCTTTTTCGTAAATATAATTTATGTAGCAACAAGTATCCATACCATCAAATGTCATCGAACATAAAAATTCTGGTTAGAATGCGGCATGGACTTTAACCTTTTTCCATCGAACATAAAAACTCTTTGGTTATACTTATGCAGCATGGATTGGATCTACTACAATTCACTCATTTTTTATTTAGCTAATTCATGTTTTTATTTTTACTTTCCTTGTATTCGTAATGAAAAGCACAGTGTTTACCACGGGTTAAAGACTTATTTAGTCCCTCGAACTATTGGCGCCCTCGCTATGCTCGGGCGCGAAACCCCGTCTCGGGACTAAATAAGTTACTTTCACCCCTAGGATAACAATGTACTATTACCATTGGCACGCACAATTCCTTTCATCCAGGCTACCTCCGCGCAACTCCAAGCGAACTGTTAGTAAAGGCTGGTGCTAGGATAGCGGTAGGCGCAGCCGGCCAGACCGCTGACCTGCAAAGTACCGTCGCACTCCCGTTCCTGCCGGCCTTGGAGCCACTGGGGTCAGAAGCGTTCCTCACGACCGCTCCGATAGACTCTCTGCCCGGAGCTGACGTGCCCTTCATGACTGGTTATAATGCGCAAGAGGGCATCATCTTGTTGCGACGTAAGTATAGGTACTTTTATATTCCAACTAGCGAGTGTTTCCTACTATAAAAATATTTTAATTTAGTTTGTAACATTAAGAGCTGATTTCGCCATGCTCTGTTAGTTACTAATCAAGGATTAACAGGCCATTAAATCTAACCTTAAGATGTCAAACGCGTACATTTTAACATATTTAACGGCCATTAATCTAAAGCTGAAATAGGTGATAACTTCCTCGTTTGCATTACCTATACTAATTTGTAACGTAGTAAGTAAATCTGATTTGTGACGTACTTCGGTACGTGATACGTTTTCAAATATGATTGCTTTGATAAGATTGGAAGAACGAAAACGGACCGCTTTCCTGATATGATTGGCCGTCGTGGAATGATTGATGGGGTGCAAATGCATAATCATGAATTGATAAATAGGTGACATTCATCGAATTAGTGCATTGTTGAAATGTATACTTGCTGAGGGGGTCCCATATGAGAAATAAATCGGCCATTTAATCTTTGCATCGAAAAAATACTCGACACTATTTTTGGGTAGGCAACAGGTTATGGCAATAAATGTATTTAAATCCACGTCTAAAATAAAATGATCACTGATTGGGCTCATTTTTGTCATGTCAATAAATTGTTATAGCAAATACATAAGTACATAGATAGAGCATATGAAATCCGTCGTTCTATCCATAAACCTTGGGTCTCGAATGATTTTGCAATCTTGATCGAACTAATCCCCAACCAAGAACAAATAGGCATTATCGTAGGTACCTATCGTACGTTCACATATGAATAAATAAAAAATGAAATAGCCTTTTTACCTATGATTACCTGCCTCTAATTATATAGGTAGTTACTATGTTTCGTAGAGGTGCTAGAGGAGGCTGACGATTAACGGCAGCGGATATCCTTGGCGAAGTTTTGCAAGTGAGTGGAACCCGTTTCGCCGTGGCCCTTCCGTCCTAGTCTAGCTAAGCTCACAAAACACTAAATCCTAACGGAAAAGGTAGGCAACTAATAGCTGACAAATAGGTACAAACAGCTCCCTATATTTTTAGCTTAAAATCATACCTTGGTGTGTATGGATAATATAATTTAACAATAGTGGAGTAGGTAGGCAATTAAATAAATACTCGCTGTGATTAATCTACATAGTAGGTTGATCTATGCAGTAGTGCTGCTGCTATAGATCTCAGATGCAGAGTAAAGTTAATAATAAAAATGACAAGTTAAAAAGTATCTATCATATGCCATTCCACCACAGAAAGTTTCCCTACCATGACCGCATAGAGTGCTCGCTTGTTCACGTAATATACAGTTTCCGTATAAGACAAGTTGGCAGTTCCTTTATCTTCCGCATAAAGCGATATCTGCACTGTTTAAAGGAGGTTACCTTGTAGATATTTATTGACGCAGATTTTACGTAACATTGTTTATTTTTGTAAATCCGGCTTCATTTCTCTCGCAATGTAGGCTAACACGGATTTGTGTATCCTTCGAAAACTTCACGGAGATTCTCTGAGTCATAACTCACGACAAGGTATATTTCTTTCGCAAGTTAAGATGAATGAATTTCGAAAAACATCAGTTACGCAAATGTGACCGCCTATAGCGTTATTTCATAATTTAGAAACATAGTAGGCATGTGATACCGTTACTTACCCGCAATAATCGATCAAGACAAAACAGCTTCGGATTCGGACAGTGTAGGCTTTATTTTTGACAGTTTTACATTTAATACCAGTTGGTAAGTATGTACCGACATGTGACGTAATACATACTTATAAATGAGCGTCAGTGTAATACATATATTTATGAAAGGCGTGCATAATTATTATCGTAATCGATACCTTTTACCTACTTGTAAAATATAGGTATGTAAAGTGGCACGTTTATGAACCTTTTAATATTCCCACTCAGGCAAGGTTTATCAGATACTTTTGAGAGTCAATGGAGCAAGGAAATGGGTCATGAGAAGTTCAAATGTATGAAGCGGATTACCTTTCTGGGTTTGCTAACAATACAACAGCGGGTTTGTTTATAGAATCTTATTTTCTGACAGCCACAGTGGATAGTGAAAGTGATTCTAGTAAGATTTCAGTATTAGTTAAATCAAAACAAAACGGTCTTTATTTAGTAAAATAACAAAGGTAGATATTCTCTTAACTGTGCTGTGACAAAGATCACTTTGAAAGTGGATAGTGAAAGTGGATTTCTAAGTTATAAAGGCCAAGTGGAGGAAACAATATTACTTAAATGTAATTTTGAGAGTTTTTAAAGAAGAAGAATAAGGAGGTATCCACTTACTTACCTACATAAATGTAACTGTTTATAATTCTTTATAAGTATAGTTAGTCGCTAGAAGTAAGTAAAGCAAAACAATATGAAAAATACTCGAAATCAGATAACCCGTTATAACAATACCCTAGGTATTCTCTGTTCTGTTAAGCAGAATGCGTGGCATGCGTTACATAAGTCTAACGTTATTCAAAGACGCCGGTTTGCACTGATGTTGATTTACATAATAAACCACGCGGATATTATATCAACCGACTGTATGTGCCACTTCCCTACATAACATATTATCGCAAATTTCAAGAGCAGCTTTTATTTATAACCAGTTGATAGCGTTTTTATTACAGATTTCCGTTTAATAATTATTGACTGCGACTTGCGAGCTCTGTGATTGATTTTGCGTTTTTTTATCTAGTTAATGGTTAATTATGATTATATCATGAAATATACTTTGGCAGGTCATACTCATTATCTAAATACGTTTAGCTATCGTAACGTGGTAGGTAGGTCCTCGTTAGAATAGGTAATATAGTCATACCTACCATTCGGTATTCATCCATTGTATGTTAAACGATACTAACATACCTAGTCTATCGATGAGTATTTAACGTATTACCTAATACAGGGTACATGAACATACATACCAAAATTACTAGCTCATAATTAAAAAAGAAAATACATCTGATTACGCAGAGCCACGGTCTCTCGCAGACGCTCTATGAAATAAGTGATGGATTCATAATAATAAATAATAATAATAAGAGCTTTATTTGAACCGTACATAACTAATTATAAACTAAAACATTACTTATTTTCAACTTCAAACGATAACTATAATATAATATTTCATATAACTAGTATTCTATAACCTTTATGTATGTAGAAATAGAAATAGAAAATATTTATGTTACGTATAATATGTATTTTCCTATTATATTTTGTAAGGACCGCACTTACGGTGTTAGCCTCCGCCAGCCCCTTCCACCTCTCTCTATCTCTAGCGGTTCTACTCCACGCTTTGCCTGCTATTCTAGCTATGGATTCATCAGGATGGATTCATAAGCCACCATAAATCTCTAGAGGATTTATAGAAGTGCCAGGCATCTGCACCTTTTTTTTCATTTTTTTTCACTCAGCTTTCTTTATTACAGGTATTCAACGTTACCCGAAACTGCTAACCGAGCTGGATCAAGAGTTCCGTCGCGTTGTGCCACCGGAGCTCCTCATCCACAATGAGACCCTCACTGAAAAGATCGCAGATGCCATCCGCGCGTTCTACTTCCAACAGCATCCTGTTGACATGAGGCATATCGACAACCTTATTGACGTAAGTGCATATTCTACCGGGGGTAGATAAACGAAGCGTTAGACAACTCCACTGAACAGTCGTAAGTTGCCGTATCCGAACCATCGCATCATTGTTTTGAACTACTCTACCGTATCATCTGATCGCACATTATTTTGATCAAATGGAGAATCCACTCAGTCTAGTCAGCCTATTCGACAGGAAAGACATGGGAAAGTTAAGCCACGGGTTTTTTCACAGTGGGCACGTTTCTGTCGTAAGTGCCTTGCGAGGTAATGCTTTGTGATGGTGATGGTTTCCACTTACTTATTAGTAAGAGGTATAAAAAAAGTTTTCCTTCACTATTTGTCGTTACTAGGGTTTATAATTTAGGTTGCTCTCCGTATAGAGATTAGTGGATTCAAATTCAAAATTCAAAATTCAAATTCAAATTAATTTATTTACCAAAATAAGATTAGAAGTTTACAAGGGTTGCTGATGGACCCCGCACTAGGACAAGCCTGTATCGCGGGAGGATTGCTTATGAATTTAAACTTTTGTTGCATTCCTAAGAAGAAAAACACATTGTTTTACAGTTATTCACTGACGTGATGTTCTTGAAGCCCATACTGAAAACGATTCGCCTCCAAGCCGCAACGAACCGAACAAGTCCGACGTTTCTGTACCGATTCGCGTTCGACGGAGCCCTGGGGCTCTTCAAGCGGATGCTGGGCATCTCCCACGCGGGCGCCTGTCATGGGGACGAGATGGGCTACCTCTTCTACTTCTCTAGACTCAACTACAGACTAGATGACGATTCCACGGAGCTGGCTGTCTCGAGGCGCATGGTTCAGATGTGGACTAACTTCGCCAAATACGGGTCAGTTTGCGTAGTAGCTCCTCACCAACACTAAATAAGTTGAGAACTCGAAATTCGATGATCTTCATCATAAAATCTGATACAATCATTAATCGAGTAAATTTATTTGAAAATTGTTTCTACAAGGATATTATTTTCATAAACTGTTTACTTTTCAGGAATCCAACGCCCCCGGTAGACTACGAGTCAGTGGTGGACTTTGAGTGGCTAGCCGTGAACGACACCTCACGTGTCCACTACCTTGACATCACAGGCAACTTCACGCTCCGGACAGACCCTGAAGCGAAGCGCATCAGCTTTTGGGACTGGCTGTATGAGAACTACGTCGCTGACAAACCCTGAACGGCGGACGCCTAGTGAATTGTGTTTAGAAACTTTTTCGCGTATTTAGCGGATGTGCTCCAAGATCAGAATCGGGATGAACTCTTACTACTTCGTTAGTTTAACCTTTTGATATCTTTTGGAATATTTATGGCAATAATGTTTCGATAAGTCATCAAAAAATATGGGTACCTTAGAGCATCGAGCCAGGAAATACAATTATGTAATGGTTATATTATTTACTTCGACCTCTACTGATGTTTAATTTTATTATTATTGTTCAATTAACCAAGGAAAAATACAAAGATTTACCGGTTTTTGTCTACGTACATATTATACTCTCTCGTTAAGTAACTAAGTACCTATCGATATAGGTACTTGTAAGTATTCAAGTAAAAATCATCTCGTGCTAAGAGAGCTGTTGGGTTTCCCAAAATTTAATGAGATGGTGCACCCTTCAGTTTTTGGTAGCATCGTAATTTTGAATGTAGCCTACCTATATCGTTTCATTTACGCAACATGGGATATAACCTTATTTTGTTGGCACACAATCGTGATCAAATAATATTATTCGGCAAACAACATGACGTGACGAAGAAAATGCAGTGTGGGTTACATAAACCCGACCATCGAGGTAGGTAATTTGTGAAACATTTTGAAACGCTTTATAAAATTTGTCTACCTTCTGACGTTATGATACGTCAGGTAAGGTAGTGAAAGGTTAGTAAATAAGATAGTATGAGCTACTACCCAGTTCTGTAGACGGAGCCGCTAAGGCTTCCGCCATGACTTAGAGAAATGTTGAATTAGGTGGCTTTAGATGAGTACTATATTTCGGAATGCATCCTAGCTTAGAAGATACATACCTTCTTATGCTATAAAAAGGTAAGGTAAAGTAATAAAAAGCCTGAAAAAACCACTGCTTAAAATTAGTATTTAACCAATTAGATTTCCAGTTAGTATGGTAGCAGTTCTTCTCTAGGCTGATGATGATGATGTTTCGTATAGAATAACAACTACTTCTGACTGACCCGGTAGTCAAGAGTTACTTACCCTTTATCTTAATCCACCGTGCCTGTGGACAAGGGTGACAAATCAAAATCGAGCTATGCTGCGCTGTACCTCTACTGCGCTGTGCTGTGCTGTGTTTCTTAAGCTACGTTTTTTTAACAATCAACATCAAGCTGTGCTGCGCTTTGCTTAGCTCAGTATAAAAGTAATTAGCTGCTCGTGTAGTCGTTTATCTCGTCAAAAATGACTTTATTTTAAAAAAACGTAAACATTACGACATAGTTGAATCCGCACACACAGCGCAGCATGGCAGAGCTCCATAAAAAACATAGCACAGTTCGGCACAGCGCGGCCCAGCACGGCGGGTAGCGCGCCTCGCTCGAGACTGCTGCGTTTTTAAACAGAGGGCTTATTACGAGTTTAGTGCCGATCGTCGATCGTTACGATACACCGAATTTTCTATGAAAATAAATCAACGACATCTAGCGTATTCTTTGAGAACCCGTTTTTTTTCATAGAAAATTCGGTGTATCGTAACGATCGACGATCGGCACTCGATCGGCACTAAACTCGTAATAAGCCCTCAGAGCGTAGCCTCACACAGCGCAGCACAGCATGGTTTGTTGTATCCTCATTAAATATTAGACGAGCGAGTTGACCAAACATACCACAGCGCAGTACAGCGCAGCATAGTCTGTTGTCACCCTTAAAGTCGTCAGTTGAGTTTACATCTCACGACTTCGATTGGGGGGAGGGGTAAGGTGAACTTACTCAGGAAAATGTATATTAGTCACAACAATAAAATGTTACCTTTTCAAATTACTGTTTTTTATGCCTTTACTCCTCTTGGTTTCGAGACTTGGTTTCGGTCTGTATGGTATCCGCCTACGCCTACGCACCCGGGTATCATGACTCAAATTGTGACCAATTCATCCATCCTGCATTTATTCTACTCTTTACATCCCCGTCAATCTCACCATTATGTAGGAACCGTCTACTGAATCGATCTACCGAACATTCAATAAGACATTTAGGAATAAATACAGCATCTAACCAGTGGCGTAGCTAGGTGGACAAGGGCCCCGGTGCATAGAGAAAGAATCGGGCCCTCACCTCCTCTTTCCACATAGCTTGAACTTATTTAGCCTTTAAAAAATTAGGTTAGTTAGGGCTTAGGTTAGAGGGCCCCGAGCTCCGGGGCTCTGGTGCATTGCACCACCTGGCCCTACGATAGCTACGCCACTGCATCTAACTAAGGCAATAGTGGCCAAAAATGGAGGGACCATTGAAATTAAAAACAGATGATCTCCTTTATTTCTACTGATCTTCTATCCAATCTCTGCTGCCATTTTCCCACCAAGGTGTATAATATATTGTAGTGTTAATCTTTTGTAATCTTTTTTATTTCACTGTTAATTTCTTACTCTATTTCTTAATATTTCTCTGTAAATACTCTCTAGGAAAGAACATACTGTTCACTTTAGGTACTTACAATCAATATTTTAGGCTCTTTTTGAAGAATATCCAGATACCGTATTCCCCCCCAATTGGAGGATGGAGGGGATATGTGGGACTCCCCGGTTTTCCGCTCCCGGTATACCCACTAAACAACCCAGCGACACTCCCGCGTCGCCTATATGGAGGGGAACTGGGAAACTGGCAGAGCCTTTTCATCCCCTCCCTGGTTGACTAAATCCTAATCAACCAACACTCCTGGGTTGTCAATTTGAAAAAGTCCTCAAAATTTAAAGTACTTTGCGCCTCTTCAGGTTACACCAAACTTTTTAATTGCTCGCGACATTCCATCAGCGTCTGCGGGACGTCCACTCGATACCTGCATCCTCTCCGGGTCTTTACAGACTCCTCGCCTCCAACTTCACTTCTCCTTGCTTCAGTGTCTGCAGTTCTTCCGCCTCCTCATCTTCTACTACTTTGTTTACTCTAAAACTTATTTATCATCTTGGTCCATTTCCTTTTTAACGTTAGGACAGGTAGGTGCTCCTCAAAATTAACATGTGCGTTCAAATCTCTTCCTAAAAGAGGATTATAACGTTACAATATGTCATAATATATATAGGTACACCTGTATGTAAAGATAAGATAAAGATATTATTTATTAACCCAAAAAAAGCAAGTAGGCAGAGATACAGTGCAAACAAGGACCTTACAGGGATGAGCACATAAGTAAAATACCTATCTTAATTATCTAGCCTCTAATACCGTACCTTAAGAATGCTTTAGATAACGGAGGCATAATAATTATGTGCAAAACTACTAAAATCCATATAGATCAATAGTAAAATGAAAGATGAAGCGAAATGATAATAATTTATTAATTCCTAAACTAGGAATAATATTGCTATATAAAAGACATAAACGCGCTTAACAACTTTTGCCCAACAGTTTTGCCAGTGCTTCTCTGGTCAACTTTAACTAAACTAAAAACTTTCCTATTTATTTTTCCTTTCCTATGCATTACAGAACGATATGATCACTCGAAATCGATGTCCCAAATAAACTGGCCAAGAGCGTGTGTGATCATACACGGCTGGAAGGCTAAGTATCTCCTTATAGGTACTTAGGTAAATATAAAATGATTTTATGGGTACTTAAATATTTTAATAAAATACTTTAATTATTGATTTATCATATTTTAATTTCAACGTTATTTACAGTTTATAGGCAAAAATATGTCATTAATAATAGGTAATTTATTTAATCGTAAACCTTTTTATAAAAGTATATAAAGGTAGAAATGTGAAAATTATTCTATTGTTGACTTAATAGTACCAAGACAATGAATTCCCTAGCCAAGTTGAAACATAATATGGGAAGGCCATCTCAATCCCGAAAAATGATGTAAGTATTGTTTTTATTACTTATGTAAGCAAGTTTAAGATAAAGTGGGTGTAACCATCACACAAACTATTACATCTTAAGTCACGCTCGATAGAACGTGCCCTACGGTGCCCTGCGTCCATCAACTTGAGGCATACAGCCTTATAAGGGCCAGTTTCACCATGCTTTGTTAGTTACTAATCAAGGATTAAAAGACCGTTAAATCTAACCTTAGCTGTCAAACGCGTACATTTTGACATATTTAACGGCCCTTTAATCCTTTGTTAATCTAACAGAGCATGGTGAAACCGGCACTAAGGCTGTTGTTTCACCGGCAACGACACTTTTCAAACCGAAACACAACAACGCTGCTTGGCGGTAGAAAAAGGCATGGTGGTAGTGTTTCCCCGGACGAGCCCTTCACAAAGAGCTAACTAATAAATATAAACTATTAAATAAATATTTTAATCTGAAAAAACTCGCACTTAGAAAGACAAAATTAAAAAAAAATGCTAATGTAGTAGGGACATTCTCTATTTTACATACGTTTTTTTCTAGGGGTAATACAGCTCTTCCAGTTTACGACAGCATCCTAGATGTAGTTGGGAGTACTCCACTCATTAAACTCTCTAAGATCCCTGCTGAGTACGGCTTGACTTGCGATATATGTATGTATATTTTTTATAAAAATACCAACAAGAACTTACATTCGTATCACTTCTTATATGTGTTATAAATAATGATTTGCTCTAATAAGAAATTAAATAATTTTAGGGCGATGACAACTGCTAATGTAGGTAACTCTCGCTCGCACATTTCAACATATCGAAAGATATTCAAATACTCAATTATGAAAAATCGCAATCAAACAAGCTGTGTGCACATTTGCACACAGTATTTCCGACATTGATAAACAAAGACAATTAGAAAATCAGTCATTAAGATACTGTACGCTCAGTAAAAGCTTTATTATGAGAATGCATTTCCGTTTCCGTCGATTTTAACCAGTTTTCGTACTTTTTTACATCTAGTGCTTCCGGTCAAGTGGCGCCACCTGGCGGCCGCGCGCCATTTTGCTTCGTAAAATGTGCAGCGCCATTTTGGAATCATTGGCGTTTTGTTTTCCGTCGAAGCAACTTGTGTCTAGCAGCTATCTCTGCGACGACCGTTGCATATAAATATTTTATGTTCAAATCTTATCTTATTCTTACAAGATGAAGAAAATTTTAATTTATAGTGAAGTGAAATTCTGTAAGTACTTCGAACTGTGCAAAGAGGGAAAAAACCGTGAGTACAACCCTCTTTATTTTAAATAGATGACCGTGATCAATTTTTTAACGATTTTTCGTTCGGATCACGTTCTCATAGTCAAAAAATTACCAGTTTAGGTACTTGAACGTGTATTTAGTAGGTATTATATTTTGTACAAAGTTGATTTTTCAGAAATATTAACATATTAGATATAAAAGCCTCTGCTTTCACACAGAAGCTGTATGGTACTATTTATTACTTGCTATATATATACGTGCTCTTTTTCTTTAAGTCTAGAAACCTGCAGAATAAATTATATTTCTATTTTCTTTACTAACCAGTCTGTCAATACAAGTTCAGGGTGTATAACAGGTTCAGGATTCCATTTTTATTAATATGGTTAGCGGGAAATATTATAACATCATTGTTCTTGCGATGAGGTCCAATATCACAAATTTTAATATCAAGACAGAAAGGATCTATCTGCTTTAAAACCCCCATAGCTGTTTGAAACAAGTGCTTAGGCTAGAAGTCTGCACATAGCTACTTCACATACTTCAGGTATTCATAGACTTTTGGAAACAAACGAAGGGGGGAAAACGTATGATACCTTACGTTAACATGCCTAAATACGACTTAAAACTAACTGCATTATACAGAAATTTAGTTTTGTTTTATCTTTAACAAAAATATTGCATGATGTATTTACAATCTTTTTTCTTGGGCTTATCTGAGTCGTACAACTGAAGAATCACTTTTCTTGAATTTTGCTACCTACCCACTTTATTATTTTCGTAAGTAATATAATATCACTTTTGATTAGTTCGCGGGTCACCAACCCAAATGTCGTAGATTATAACGAACATAGTTTGGTAAAAGGCAAAGCCCTCTTGGCCGCCCCTCGCGGGGGTTAGGCGTTTTAAAAATCTATGTTCCATCAGGTGGAACTGTATAAGCTTTTAGTGAACGTGAACAAAGTTGATCCTGTCACGTTAAAAAGGCAAAGCCTTTTTGGCCGCCCCTCGCGGGGGTTTAGGCGTTTGAAAATCTATGTTTCATCGCGTGAAACTGTAGCTTTTAGTGAACGTGAACAATGTTTGATCCTGTCACGTTAAAAAGGCAAAGCCTTTTTGGCCGCCCCTCGCGGGGGTTAGGCGTTTGAAAATCTATGTTTCATCGCATGAAACTGTAGCTTTTGGTGAACGTGAACAAAGTTTGATCCTGTCAAATTAAAAAGGCAAAGCCTTTTTGGCCGCCCCTCGCGGGGGTTAGGCGTTTGAAAACCTATGTTTCATCGCGTGGAACTAAATACTAGTAAAAACTATTAGTATATATGGCTTTCTCAATACGCTGGGTTCTCTCTAAGGAAATCCAATCAATCTAACAGCCACCTCTCAAGGGGGTTTAGGCCTTAGTAAAACTGTGTTCAATCACGTGTGATTGAGATGAGATTTTAGTAAACGAACTTTCTTTTCTAAATTTGTTGGTTTCTCGCAAGAGAAATCTTATCAAACATACAGCCGCCTTTCGAGAGAGTTAGGCGTTTGCAAAACTGTTCCATCGCGTGAAAATTTGTGCGATCCTGGCCTTTCAAAGCACAAACATGCCTGTAACAAGTACATCCTCGCGGGGTGTATGTTCCTATAGCCAGTTTCCATTTAAAATCTCTCAACCCTCACTATTGTAATGATGAATGACAATAAGAAAGTTTCATTCTATAATAGAAACTAGCGACTTTATCGGGAAAACCTAAGGCTCAGAGAAGTTTTAGATGGCTAAATAATGAAGATTAATATGGTAAGTACAGATATAAATAAATACCTCACAAAGTCAGTTATAAGCCACGTGATAAGCAAAACAGTTATTATCACTCTTCCTCTCACAATGGAAGAAAATAAATTGATAAGGTTATCGTATCAAATGCCTAGCCAAGCGCCTAGCTGGCTGTAAAAACAAGTAATAACAATGTGCTGAAATGTGTTTCATAATGATTTTCAATATTCTTATGGATATTATTTTAACATTACATTACATACTTTGTAGAGTAAAACCTATCTGGTTATGGACCCAAAGCTGATAGTTCTGGCCATTTTTTACACAACACTTACCTAACATAACCCAAACCTAACCTAACCTTGATGCTTGGGTACTGGTATTGCTGGCGCCAGAAAAAAAAAAAAAAAAAAAAAAAAAAAAAAAAAAAAAAAAAACACACACACAGCTAACCTAACCCAAACCTAACCTAACCTAGGTGTTTTGGGTACTGGTAGCGTGTTTAACTTAAGCTTTTGAGCTTCAAGTTATATAGATGAGTTTATTTTTACGTATAATAAGTATTGTAGGTTCCAGACATAAAACCTAACCCAGGTGTTTGGGTAATGGTAGTGTATACTTAACTTAGCTTTTGAGCTTCAAGTTATATAGTTGAGTTAATTTTTACTTTTTACGTTTATTATTATTTTAGTATTACTGGCTCAGATTCAGTTTATATGCATAACAAAAATCTGTGCATCACTATGATCACTTGTTTTGATTAGGCACACCACGACGAAGAAATTTACAGTTTTAACATTGAAAAGACAAGGGTCGTTATTAATTTTGAGAAATCAATTATCAGCGCTCATAAAAACTTAATCCATATTATGTTCATCATTAACAAAGTTCATGGCGTACCCTACAACAGGCGTTCTAAAAGAATCATTGCTACATTACCAAACTCTGACAGATTTCTAAAAGATGTTTTTGAATAATTGGTCTTGGAGTAGGTACACTTCATATCGCTCGATCCTATCAGCTGGTTACCAAAATATTTACAAAAAAAAAAAAAAAAAAAAAAAAAAGAGATGCTGACCAGTCTGTACTGCAGTCGCTTGCCTACTAACAGAAGGTATGAAATCAATTCATGTCAATCAAATGGAAATAACGTATCTTTACTACTACGATTACTACCATTCGAAATACACTTTGGCATGTGTCCAAGTTCGAAAATCAGGCCGTATTTTTATGTCACTACCATCATTCCGAGTGGCATCTATGACTAGCCGTTGTAAACATAGTGGTTATAAAGTAGGCAACTTGCGTAATCGACTTATTTGCCTCTGAAATTTCACATGCAGCCAATTCAAATTACAATTATAATTTTTGAGATTTGAGGACATTCAACCTACCTACAATTATATTATTTGCATATTTTTTGAGACCTAAGCAACCATCTCTCTATTTCACGATGCGTTTAGTATTCAATAGACTATCCACTCACGTGGGTATTTCTACCACCGGTTATCCTCAATGTCACGGCTCACCTATTTCTGGCAATGGAATATTACTCATTAATAGTTCCGCAGTAAAACTTTGACGCGCTAACCTCAATGTTTGAGCTCTAGCAGCACCTTTCACATTGGAAAACCTTTCCTATCAAATTATCAACCTCTAATAAAAGAAGATTTAATTTTTGTAGTAAGCAAATGCTAGTATTTTATTGAATACGGACCAATAATTATTTTTATCTTTGTTTAAACAACATGACAAACATGACTGTAGTTTGCAACCGTTATTAACTTCTTGTTTTAGCACTGAAATGAAATTTATTATTATTATAAGTATAATTTCTTTGTGATTTGCACTTTACAAATAATTTCATTCGATACTTTCACATAAATGCTTGGTTCTTACGTTATGATGCAGACGCTTTTCTTGGTCTCTCGTTTAGGATACTCCTAAGTCAGTAAGAGAAGAGAGTAAGTAGAGAGTCAGAGTAATCAAAGTTTCCGGTTTGAGACGGTGACAAAAAGTGGTTTCAATAAAATAAGACTAAAAAATATCACTATAGATAATATTAGCAGTTGATGATTCCACATTAGATCTTGTAGGTACCTACTTAATAGTTTTGTCATTTATTTGTTCAATACTGATTGCAGTAATATAGATGTTTGTTAATTATTATTAATTTAGTGATCATGCTAACACAAATTCCATCTCATTAATTATTGAATAACTTAATTATGCAACACAGCCAAATTATTTAATTTGCTTGTTACAGTAAAATAAAAGATTTTGCTAAGCGTTTTTCACGCACAGTCAATAGCAGGCTGGAGGATCAAATCGTTGTTTAGAGACACTGCTATTACAGCACCTCTAGAGTTCGATCTATGCATCGCATTCACAAAAAAAAAATATCTTCTTGATTAATGAATTTGATATTGAGAGGTATAAAAGACAACAATCAGTCTATTAATACCACACATCTGTTTGACGTATTAAACATCCTTACTTTGTCTGAAATAACATACTGAAGAGGTCTACTGCCGGACCATGTCCTCCACAGATTTAGTAGTCATTGGGAAAGCTTTCCCTAGTCACCATGCTTAGCAGGTAATTTATGATTACTTATGATCGCTTTTTTAGTATCAGATCATAGCTAAATCTGATATAAATAAATGAATTCGGTACATTTAACCAAACGGAAGCTAGTTCCTATTCCTATATTGTACGTTATCAGTTGTATTATTGATAATAATACGTTGTGATCGTAATAAATGAATCATTATTAGAAAATGATAAATAGTATACTTTCGTAAAATAAAGTTTTTATTAATATTGTACCTACACTGTAATGGCAACCATTACAGTGTTTTACCTATCTACTTATTGTAGTAAAATATTTTTAGATTCACATTGGCGCTAGAGTTACCTAAATTTTACAAGTGGCGACACCAGGCGATAACAAACAAATCCTCATAATAAAGCTTTTACTGAGCGTACAGTATCTTAATAGCAGCGTTTTACCTGAAATAAAACGCATATTAATATACTTACCTCAGTAAAAGCTTTCATTTTTATTTCTGCCTGCTGAAACTAAGCCAATGATTCCAAAATGGCGCTGCACATTTTACGAAGCAAAATGGCGCGCGGCCGCCAGGTGGCGCCACTTGACCGGAAGCACTAGATGTAAAAAAGTACGAAAACTGGTTAAAATCGACGGAAACGGAAATGCATTCTCATAATAAAGCTTTTACTGAGGTAAGTATATTAATATGCGTTTTATTTCAGGTAAAACGCTGCTATTTTGGGAAAAGGTGTTTTTAAGATTTGCTCAATATGAGATCAGTTCAATATAAGAATCAGTCTTATCAGACCGGAAACAAATATCATTTTTTTATTTGAAATGTGTGCAATGTGATGTCACACAACTTGGTTGATTGCGAATTTTCATTAATAATTTCAGTGATTTTACATTAGCAGTTGTCTTCGCCATAAGGGAATACCTATTAATAGGTACCTACACTTGTTAAATTTAAGACGCGGCAGCTTACATTAAAAATGTTTTTAGATGCAAAATGCGAGTTTTTGAATCCTAGTGGATCTAATAAAGATAGGATCGGTAAGTCGATGATGAAGGACGCTGTCGACAAGGGCAAGGTGCACCCCAACACCACGTTTGTGGATCCCAGCTCTGGCAATACAGGCATCGCGATCGCACTCAACGCTACACTACGCGGTATGTCATATTTATTTATCCAACGGTTTTAGAAGATATAACAGCCTTTGTTTAGACAGCTCTCACAGCTCAGTTGGTAGGAACTCTGCTTTCTGCGCCGTAGTCTGTGTAGTGTGTGTTCAATCCCGATCGAGAACAAACATTTGTGTGATGAACACAGATGTTTGTTCTCTGTCTGGGTGTCGTTCTTTCTTTCTTGTCGTGTCACTAGTTTCTTTTTTAAATTATATAATATTATAAGTATATATTAACAAAAAAAAGTATTAAATGTATTATATCAGCTATCTGGTTTCCATATTACACGCTGTGCTTAGTTTGGGGCTAGATATTGCTATGTGTGGAAAGTCCACCAATATTTATTATATAAATAAATAACCAATCCTGAATATGTTTGCGAATGGATGGTCAACAGTTTTATCTGAATGCCTGAAGTTCTGCGAGCGAACGAACGATAGTTTGTTAGACAATATAGATTGAAGAATATAAAATATAGATTGTATAACTATGTACCTACGTACCTACTTATTATATTTTTTGTTAAGTTTTAGTGTTTGTTGTTTTATTTATTGATCACTTACTTTATTGACTGTTCTGTAAACTTTTTTTGATAATATAACTTTTAGTAGGTATTAAATAATTTAATTGATTTGGTTTCATAAAGGGGTACTTCCTTTCTTGTCTGTATCAGGTAACGGATGTATAATAGTGACGAAAGAAAAGAACTCTGCCGAAAAAGTGAGCACCATAGCCCTGCTTGGAGCAGAGGTCATACAAATAAAGGACAATCAAAATGAAGAAGATATTACTGCAAAAGTTATTGCTGACGATCCTAATAATAGGATGACTTTAGCTCAAGTACGTAATATATTTGGCATCGCTTAGCAGTCCTAGTCACATTTTTATTTTATTTTCATAAATTAATCATTTTACAGTTTGAAAATCCCGTAAACCCTTCAACCCATTTCGAGACAACTGGTTTAGAATTAACCACAGCTTTGGACAATAAAATTGACATGGTAGTAATGGGAGCAGGTACTGGAGGCACCATCAGTGGCGTTGGCAAAAGGGTAAAACAGGACTGTGGAAGATGTTTGGTGATAGCAGCTGAGCCAGACGGATCGACTATGGTCAACAAGAAGGCTACCCCCCATCCATTTCTGGTAACTTTTTGATTTCTCTCCCTTCGTATTCCTTAAGTGAGTCCACTTGGTACCTAGATACTTTAATTTCAAACTAACATTATTGGATTATGTTAAAAAAAAACTATATTTACTCGATTATAATCAATATAATTGTAATCTCAATCAAAATCGGTATCATCTAACGCATTAACAACACAAGGGATAATAATTTATGATAGTTGTGTCATTAAGTAATATTCATTTAGGTTTGAGCATGCATGATATGATTTACAATTATGCATTTTTATAGATTTCTTTGCCTCCTCAGAGCTTGCCTTTTTGTCTGATTTATGCTTTGCCTGTCTTTTATTTCCCAGTTACCACGACTATTTCGTATGACGCACGCATTCAGTAGGTCCCTTTTTATTCCAGTTTTAGTCCATCTCTGATCCATCAGATGGCCTGCCCACTTCCATTTTAACATTTGTGGGTGTTAAAATGGGTCTCGGTACTGTAATTTTTCTTTCGTAGTTTCCGAGATCCGTAAACAGTGTGTCTAAAAAAATGCTCCTTTCCACTCTTTGATTCTTGCCGTTTTCTTGCCTGTTGTGATAATTAAATAACTGATCGATATGATACGAATCTTAAATTGTTATATTTAATTAAATTCATGTACACATTTCTATATTTACTTTCAGATAGAGGGTATTGGAGGTCAAGAAATACCAAAGACATTTGATGAGAGCATCCTTGATGGCTTTGAAGTAGTTACTGATGAGGAGGCATTTTTAATGGCTAGAGAAATGGCTACAAAAGAAGGATTACTGTGCGGTAAATATTATTTTTGAAGCCGCATTTAAAATAAACAAGTCCAGCTAAGGGGCTGACAACCGTCAAACAAATGCTCGCTAGCACAGTTCAGCAAAAATGTATTTTTGATCCAAACAAGTTTTCCTACCAAACAATACAAGATAATTTATTTGTACCTACCAACAGATACCAAATCAAAATACCTACAAATATAAATTCGAAAATTTAACCTTCGAAACCTTTCATGCAATGCGCCAATCAATCCCTTTCAAATGATACCACTTGACCACCTAGTAACCCCCATAATAACACACCTTCCTACTATCTCATTTAGTAAGAATCCAAAAAGTTGATGTTGGCGGTGAGAGGTCTTCTGGATCGGTCATTGATAGAGGGGTGCCTCAGGGTTCGATATTGGGTCCTTTCTTATTTCTAGTTTACGTAAATGACCTTCCACCTTTTGTAAAAGATTTATGTGAAATAGTTCTATTTGCTGACGATACTTCTTTAATTTTTAAAGTCGACAGATTGAAGACTAACTTCGATGACGTTAATGCATCTCTGTCGCAAGTACTTAACTGGTTTACTATTAATAATCTTTTGCTCAATGCTGGGAAAACGAAATGCATTAAATTTACTTTGCCAAATGTGGTTCAACGACCAACCAATATTGAATTAAATGGTTAATCACTTACCCTTGTCAATTCTACTATTTTTTTAGGACTTAATATTGATGCAAAATTGCAGTGGGGTCCACACATCAAATCACTTGCTGGTAGACTGAGTTCGGCTGCATACGCAGTTCGCACAATAAGATGGCTTACAGATGAAGCTCCAGCTAGACTAGTATATTTTAGCTACTTCCATAGTGTAATGTCTTATGGTATTTTGCTCTGGGGGAAAGCTGCTGATATACAAAGTATATTTGTACTTCAAAAACGGGCGATACGTGCCATTTATAAAATGAAACCACGTGACTCATTAAGGGAGCGATTTAAAGAAATTAATATTCTCACATGAGATGAAAATCTATTATACACTCATAAACACATAGCTTTAAGAAAAAGAGTGATGCACATAACGTTAACACTAGAAATAAAAACAAATTATGTATACCTAAATTTCGACTTCAAAAGGTAAATGGCTCGTTTATGGGGAACGGTATTCGCTTCTATAATAAACTTCCAGAAAGTGCCACTGGGCTTCCTATTAGAAAATTTAAAGTGTACATTAAGAATAATCTAATAAGGAAAGCTTATACTTTAGATAGCTATATTGTTGATAAAAATGCGTGGCCCGATGTCCCGGTCGCTCTGCCCATCGGCAGCTAACATGTCTGCAATGTCTGTACTGTACCTACGATTGTGTGTTTTATTTTTATTTTTCTCTGATTTAATAGATTGTATTTATGCATTAGGTATTATTAGTTTGAGGCGTAGCGTGTGCTGTCTAATAAATTTGATTATGTTTACCTTTTTCTGTATGCCTACGCCTCACTAAACTTCAATAATATATTATATTATTACATTGTAAAAGGATCATACAAAAGAACGGTAGGAACCAAGCCGTAAGTTTGTTGCCTGTTCTTCTAGGCTTTGGTCGCGTGGAACTGGCACCTAGAGTCACCTAGCTTTAAGACGTTTCAAAGTGATCCTTGTGATTTTATTGAATAAATACATTTTGACTTTGACTTTGACTTTAAGGTTTCAGATAAACCATGTCATACCCCACTCAAACTAAACCTTGCGGTACCAATTTCTAGTTTTAACGACAGTATTCGAACCCAACCTTTTGGAAGATGAGGTCGCTACAGCTTGACCACCAGCGCTCATCTACATATATTACATATTACTCAGTATTATTAGGTACTTATTAGGCAGATAAATGGATGGACTGTGTGACAGATGACATGAGTAAGAATGGAGTTACTACCGAGATTACGGCTGATAGAGGCGAGAGGAGAGAAATAACCTGTTGTGCCGACCCCACGTGAAGTGGGATAAGGGCAGAAAAATGGTTATTAGGTAGGTACCTATTAGGTATGTAGTGATACTTCCTTCACATGCATCATAGGAGATACATCGACTGTCACTAATAATCAGTATAATGTGCAATTGATTTGTCCTTGTCGGATCGTAGGCGGCAGCAGTGGTGCGATTATGGTTGCAGCGATCAAAGCTGCTAAACAGTACGGATTGAAGGCAAACCAACGCATTGTGGTCTTCCTGCCTGATGGAATCCGTAACTACATGGACAAGTTCGTGAGCGACCAGTGGATGGAGGCGTTCTTGTTCTTAGATCCACCGCCGCACACCATGAAGTAAATGATTTGTATTCACGTTTGGTACATATTACATAACTTTTGTTGTAACGGAAGGGCTGTATAACATTTTTTCTGGTAACCACCACTGCTATAACCGGCTGCTATAACCGGTAAAATTAAATGGCGTTTATCTCCAATGAAATGCATGTTATTATTATGTATTGCTTATACTTTATAGTGCTAGAACAAATAGTTAATAGCTATGAACTAAAAAAAAATTGTTGCAACCAACTTGAATACAAAATTAATGTCATAATTATATAACTATGAAATTTTATAAGTATTCTAATAACAATCTTATTGCAGGTGACTGTTCAATATGCTTCGTTGCTCTACTTCGCGTTTTTATATTACAGATGGTGGGATCAACCTATTACGAACCTAGACCTGACGATGAGATATCCAGTGATTGACGAGAAATACACATGCGCAAAGGCATTGCGCGCGATGAATAATCTAGACATAGCTGTAGTGATCGATTGTAAAGAGTATGTTGAGACGAGCTGAAGTCCTTCCGTAAAAGTTTATTAGAAATAGGTATTGTATTCGTTTTATCTCTTCAGGTTCTTTGTCGGAGCAGTATCGAAAGACTCTTTACGTAACTATGCGACGAATCCTACCAAATTTCCGAATCGGAGTTCCGAAGATTTTGATTTTAAAACGCCAGTGGATGAGCACTTGGTTAAACACAGTTTCACCCTGGCATTGAACGGGAAGAAGGGCGTACCGAAACTAGGTCGTCTATCGAGAATGCTGGATATCACACCCTTCGTAGTTGTTGGAAGAGATTGTAGCAACGGAAGTGAGTACCTTATCAATACAAAATCTATTATTTATGCCACACGAAAATACAATTTATAAAAAAATACAAGATGTCCAGAGCCGGCAAAAAACCATATAGAACGCCATGTCGATGAATAATGAATGAGCAAAACAGAGAAACCTGCGACACCGATAAAATAAAAGAATATTTTTTTTGCAAAAATTAACCGACTTCAAATACGCCGAAAAACATAATTCAAAACATTTACCGAAAGAAACCACAAACCGAAACGTCATCTGTAGTATTTTTTGTTTTTGCTGTATTTTTCAAAAAGCTCTTAATTATCGATAAGTACAATTTATAAGTGACAAACTACCAAACAAAAAAAGAATCATCATAATTAATTCCTACTAGGCGGAGTATCACGTTACAGCATTAAAATTATTTCTGTAATTCCTACTAGGCGGAGATTCCTATCACGTTACAACATAAAAAATATTTCTGTAATAATTGATTAGAATTAATAGGGCTGAATAATGAATTCGTAAACTTTTTATTAATCTCAATCTCGTGACTTAAGTGAAATAATGTTGTTTCAGTGCACTTTATACTGCAAGCTGTGATCACAGGTAATGATATCTTGGACTACCTCTTCAAGGAAGAGGGACATTAAAAAGGACTCTTCTAAACAACGCACCCCACGATGATCGATTACACGGGCGAGTGTATTGTGATTATAGTTTTAGCTATATTATCAAACTCGATAGAATCTAGGAATATCAACATTTATTGACAATGAAAATTACAATGAAAACAAGTATGTAATCACAAAATGTTCAAAATACATAATCAAACAGTTGAGCTATCTTTAGACCGTCGCGAACGATCGAGAGACACCTCAACGATCAAAATCAGTCAGTAACGTCCGCAAGACCAAAATGTCTACATAAATGTTATTATGACTTTTATCAGAATTGTCGCGTTACACTTGCCCATGGACAACCCTTAACTTTAAAACGACTCGATCTGGTAAATTTTAATTATTTTTAGAAAATTATGGTGGAAGCAGTTAACTGCGCATGCACAAAGAAGACTAGATCTAGCTAATTATTAAGGCTACGACTTGCACAATACCAATACACCTAAGTGTACTTTTCCCCTGTAAATTGACAGTTACCTAAGCGTCGCTACGCTAAGTGAGTTGCACCATCTAACGTTAACGTCAAACCAGAGGTTTTTGCAAAAATTAGTTACACCATCATGATTTAACGTTAACCGTTACCGCTCGATTTTCGCTGGTTAGTGTTAATATTATTGTCAAATAGTTATCAAACGTCAGTCACTGTTTGACATATTATCTTACGTTTTTTTGTGGTATGTGGTCTATTTTGAACTATAACGTTGACAAGGTAATCGATGATGCAACCCATTTTGGTGAATGTAACTGTTAGTGATGTTCGTCATTGTTATAGTTAACTTTGTCAGTTACGTTAACTGAAGATTTGGTGCACACCACCCTAAGTAGGTAAATTACGTGATATTGGAGCCTACTATCTGAATGACTGTCAATTATTTCAATAGTCAAAACCGTATGTTAACTTTATCTTATAAAAGAACTCCTAATCTGAACTGCCTATCTTGAATTTGAAAAACTGATTTCTTTTTATAAAGTAGCATCTAAGTTTAAATGCGCTTACCTTCTTGTATTAAAGGAAACAGATCAATTCAGTCAGGGATTATTTTAATATAAGACGATTTCAGGAGATTGATATATAGTATTGTTCTAAGTAACAAGGTGCGTAACCTAAGTAAATCAGCAAAAAATATGTTTGTGATCTCATTACATATGTAAGAATACAGGAAGAGATTGACATTCTATAGCCACAACAACCTTCAATATTCTTAAGCGTTTTGTTGTCTAGTGCT
Organism: Chloroclysta siterata; assembly: GCA_932294275.1. Classification (NCBI taxonomy): domain Eukaryota; kingdom Metazoa; phylum Arthropoda; class Insecta; order Lepidoptera; family Geometridae; genus Chloroclysta; species Chloroclysta siterata. Next base: position 5,725,521 of record OW028590.1, read on the forward strand.
ATGTAATATTTATGTGGAGTAGGTACAGTAGGCTACAGATCAGGCTCTACATTATACATAGAAGTACCCATAACTGCGCAATACTGATACAATACGCCTTTTCTGCCGCCAAGCAGCGTTGCTGTGTTTCGGTTTGAAGAGTGTGGTTGCCTGTGTAATTACAGGCACATGAGGCTTAACATCTTTAAGCTTCATGTTGATGGACGCAGAGCAGTGCATCGTAGGACACATTCCACCACTTAACACCAGGTGGCCCATATGCTTATTCCATCAGCTAGTAGTATAAAAAAAAATACAGATTAAAGGTAGAAAAGGTACGATGCGGTGAAAGGCAGCGCGTTAGTGAGGCAAATGAAATAAAAAAACATATCGGACCGTCTCGCACTATTCGCAGCGTTCAACTTCAAATAGATTAAAGTCCAAACAAGGTATTCTGATGCGTGGCCGTACGTACCTGGCATAGCAGTGCAATAGAAGACCCTGAAGAAAATACCCTATTCAAATAAAGCAAGAATAAATTATAGGTAGGTAACTGTATATTGCATGTCTGACGCAATACGTCAGTATCACAAACTTATAACTAATCGCATTACACCTTAAATGTATTATTATTCTTATTTCGCACCAAATATTATTATTGGGACTACATCTGTTGTTTTATTACCTTCCAGCATCCACCCATAGTCCGTAGCACAGATTAAAAAGAATGAGTAGCTCATTAGCTACCTAGATAAAAAGGTCCATGAGTATTCCAGTTTATCCAAATCAGTTCAGCCGTTTTAGGGTTGGAACAAAAACATTTACTTACCCCAGAAAACCCCTTGGAAACTTTCACATTATAATATTTATAGGATTAGCAGGATTCAGTGCTCCGAACCAAATGTAGGTACCTTACCTACCTACTAGTTTTAATTGAAAACTGATACCCTATAACGTTGTTCATAAACAAAGTTATGGAATGAAGCGATGGCTCGCACCTTGGATTACGTCTACATTCTACAGTACAGTCTACATTATAAATTTTGAAACTATCATGGCTATGAACCAATCTTGAACCAATCTTGGTTGTAACGCTCGGTTGAGCTAACCTGCGGATTATGCAACTCGATCCAATGATGTGATCCAGACTGAAGATATTCTGCTTTAGTCGACTTATGTTTGTCAATGTTTTTGACCGCCCTGATGTGTTCCTTCACCCGACAGGCGATCATGCGTTTGGTTTGGCCAATATATGAGCTCATTGACAATATACAGAGTGTACCAAAAAGTAGTGATAAGCGGAAGTTCAGAGAAGTAAATAATAACAATTATATTTTGGTTCATTTATTAAACACTAGCGGCTTCGCACGCGTTGAAGTGGTGAGCCGTGATTGAGCCACAAACATCCAAACATCGTAACTTCCGCATTGATTTGTATATTAGTAGGGTAGGATTTCAATACCTACGGTAGGTGTAAGATACACTAGGTGGGTAGATGGGTAAGATACATTAGGTGGGTAGGTACCTACTGAGCTGAGCCATCCATACTTCCAAACTTTCGCGTATAATATTCGTTTATAGTAGTAGGATAAACTAAAAAACTAAAAACTAAAAACGAAATAAAATAAAACTTACAATTTTTTATTAAAAATCTAGCTTTCCTGTATTCATTTTTAACCTCCAAATGTTCAAATCTTACTTTCCTGCAGTAATTTTTGGTTTGATAACAAACTCAGTAACCTTAGGAATTATAAAGTAATCAAAAATTTTTTTGGCCGATTAAGGCCGATTTTAGCCAAACGAGCCCATTAAGTACTACTTTTTTAATGATTATGACAGCTGGAGAATTCTCGAGACCTACATAGAACCATGAAGTCACCTGTTTTAATATTTAATAAAAAGTATCTGCGTGGTCCGCTTATCACTACTTTTTGGGACACCTTGTATAATATATTTTCCTACTAAAAAGTGTGCATAAGTACGAAAAGTAGTTAAATAAACTTTTTCGTGTGTAAACTTTGCGAAAAACTTTGCGTGGAAAATTTTGCGTGGAACTGTGCGAGCGAGAAGTACATTAGCGGTGGTCTCCGCCTTATGTTGCTTATTTTGATGTAACCAATCAATACTTAACCTGTATGCACTTTTTATAATAACTATGTGTAGCGTATGATGTTCCTACGTACATAATTGTATGAAGTGCGATAAATACCTATTAGGTACATATACATACGTACCTATTTAGACAGTTCCGAGTGAGTCAGTGCTGCATCCTATCCGCGCCCGCACGAGTGTCCGCCACTTGTCTTCTTCACTTTGCTCACAGCAAAAGCATCAAATACTGATTAAACAATATTTCGAAGTAAAAATCATTATCGAATTTAATGAGTTTAGTAGGTAATATCTACTATCGTGTCGATCTACATTGTGATACCTATGTCTTGATTACTGAATCAGTATATTTGCTGTAAAGTGGAAAAAAATGATGAATGAGATGATATCTCAATAAATATCGCCTGCATTTGTTAAAAGTGTGATAAGTCTCATTTATGTGAACTGAAGTAAGTATTGTTCATTAATTTATGTTGAATTAAAAAGTATTAATATTATTGAAGGTGCTGCGGCTAAAATCAATAACCCCTCTACTAATTGCGTTACTCCGGTAAAGGTATATTGGTATTTAATCACAAAACTACATTCAATCATGAATATTTGTTGTAAATAAATAATATAAAAAATGTTAATCGGTAGGTAAGTTAAGTATTAAAGTTTAAGGTAGTATAGTGTATGGGTTTATCTATTTTGCAGGATTATTATCAATTATTATATTATATTGTCCCAGTTTAAGTGTGTTGGAAAATCCAACAAAGTGTAGGTGTTAAAAGGGTGTAGGTAAATGTTTAAAGTGTTGACTACGAGCTAGTGATTCCTCTGGTATTGCAGGCGTTCATAGGTTATGGTAACCGCTTCCCATCAGGTGGGCCGTAAGCTTGTTTGTCTACTTTGTTGTATAAAAAAAAGGTGTTCTGGACATCCAAATTTCTTACCGGTATAATATGTATGCACCGTTTGTATAATAAACATGTTTAGAGAATTAAACGATACAGGTACTTATTTAAATTTATTAGTACGTGATATTCCAATTACACTAATTAACAATTATTATATGAATTAATTAATTACTTATCATGACGCATGCTGACTTTACATAGTATAGTAGCACTAGTAGTAAATGTAGGTAATAACATATGTATATATTACTAAATCTATCGGAATTCAAACCTATACATTAGGAGGTACATTAAAAATGATAGAACTTTAAATATACGTGGTCCAACATGCCCTTGACCGATTTCATTTTTAATTTGAGTACTTTATTGACTTATCTGCCTTTTCCATTTGAAGGCAGCTCAGTATAAATAGGAAAATTAAAAGGAGTGTTTCTCAGTCCCCAGGCAATTCCCTGTTCACGAAGGAGTGCGAACTATCGTTACGAGTTAAACAATGGATAACCACACGAGGTAGGTTGGAATGCTTACTGTGTCTAAAAACTGACGTGATCGTGACGGTATCGTGAAGGCCCAACTTAAACTTACTTACCTACTATATAGATAGACTAGGTACTAAATTGGCGGAAGGCCACTGAGCATTGCGAATTTTCAAGAAAATAGGTTTTCCAGAAGTTAAAAAAATCAATAGACATACTCAGTGGCGTAGCTAGGTGGACATGGGCCCCGGTCATAGAGAAAGAATCGGGCCCTCACCCCCTCTTTCCACATAGCGTGAACTTATATTGGCCTTTAAAATAAATCATTAAAAAAAAAAGTGAGCAGGCTCAAGGTTTATAGCTCCGGGAGGTGGCTGACCCTCTCTTTTCAAAGCTTAGGTTAGAGGGCCCCCTGAGCTCTGCACCACCTGGCCCTACGATAACTACGCCACTGGACATACTACTACAGGTATGTAGCCTGTGCACAAAATGTAAATTCACAGATACTTTCCGATAGCGAGCCAAAGTGAACTCATTACCATGACCTAACTCAAACAGTTATTAATTACGCAGTGCCAGGATCTACGATAACATCCTGCAAGTTATCGGGAACACGCCCATGGTGCGCTTGAACAGGATACACAAGGACCATGGCATCGAATGTGAAATGTGTAAGTACCTAACTATATTCTTGTTAACTTATCAAAACAATCAATGCAACAGAGATAAAATACAGTGACGATTTTGATTATTAATACCTACGCGCTACTGTGTGAGTACAAATTGTGAAGTACATAGATTAGGTAGGTATACAACTATACATAAGCATAATGTAGATAATGTGTAGGTACTGCTGTTTCTTCCTGTTTCATACCGGGGCTTGGCCACTGAATCAGTAATAGGACTGTAATAAGCTTAGAAGTAGGTATAAGAATTTTGCTTCCCCAAGAAGGCAGCTCTGCAATTCGATCAGCATTATTTTGATCGAGTGAGCGAAGCGAACGAAGATCTTTAGTTTCAACTTGGGCGATTTGGCATTTTATGTATGTATGTATGTATGTATGTATGTATGTTTGTCTGGCCATAACTTTCGATCCGTTGATCCGATCTGTATGAAATTTGATAAGTCGATAGCTTGTGCTTGAGAAATTTACTGGTAAGTATATGAGTAAAATCGGATGAAGGGTTATTAAGATATGGGGGTATTTAAGGGGGCAAAAATAAAAAAAGTTACATAAAAAAATCAAGTTACATGTCATATGAAAGGGCTTTGTTTGGATATTCCAAAACAGTTTTTAATTTTTTTCTGGAACGCTCGGTTTTTGAGATACAATAAAAAAGTTAAATTAAGATAACCAGCGATCCAAGAGCTCCCATCTCTAAGAGTTTCGTTGGCATCAAGGTTTTTCTACTGGTCGGCCAGTTACTTTGCTTTTTCTTATTTTTTTTTTCTTGAAATATATTAAGGAGGTACTCAGTTCTCATAAAATGGTGACAACGACCAGGTCTGATGATGGAGCCAAGGTCTGTTCAACGGAACTCTTCAATAAATAGGCCAATAGAGTTGAAACTTGGTTACCGTACCAAGTTAGTAGGCGGTAGTCAGAAAAAAGTCCAAGCATAATGTTTGGACTTGCCTCTGACTACCACCTACTCAAAGTTTAGGTGCGTTCGTCGGGTCGCATCACGAGATCTCAGTTCGGGGCGAACTACTAGTATAAATAAAATGTATGCATTAAAGCTATGTACCCACGCACTTTGCGAGGTGTGCGTCGCATCGCGTGGGCACTGCGCAGCACAAGCTGTGCGATAAGCACCTCCATATTCGTGAATTATGTAAGCATTCTGTGCGAGGACGAGCCAGCATCGTTAGCCGGTAAAACAGTCGTTGCGAAGCATCGCTACGCATTTATCAGGAATAGACACATATGTCATAATAAAACCGGCCAAGTGCGAGTCGGAGTCGCGCACGAAGGGTTCCGTACCATTATCTATAAAAACGGCAAAAAAATCATGTCGGTTGTATGGGAGCCCCTTTCAATATTTGTTTTATTTTAATTTAATTATTTATTTTTATAGTGAATATATAACTAAATATTCTGTGAATATTTCAAGCGTCTCCGTTGCCGTTATCAATATCGAGCAAAAACGAGCAAACTATTTATTTTATTCAGTTTTTTTGTGTTTGTTGTTATAGCGGCAAATACAAATTTCATCATCTGTGAAAACTTCAACTGTCTATCACGGTTCATAAGATACAGCCTGGTGTCAGACGGACGGACAGCGGAGTCTTTGTAATAGGATCCTTTGGGTACGGAGCCCTAAAAATCGCCTTAGGACAGCCAAACTAGCAGTACTACGTTACGAGCGGATAAATGGGTCTGTCACAGAATACAGAACTGTGACTTGACAGATCACAGTGTGGAAATCTATGGGTGACTACATAGATGCTGACTACATGGACGCTACAAAGTTGTAGTCAAAGGACGGTTTAATCATTATAAAAAGAAAACCATAAAGTGCGCAGGGCTGGTAAAGTGCGTTCATGGCCTAACATACAAAGACCTTGTTGTAGTTAGGTTCCTATTACAAGTATACCTGTTGACCTAAGTAACTCCTAACTGTTGTGTGTAATGTACTTACTGAAGTAAACATCGCCATAAAAGGATGCGGATACTCAACGCTTTTTAAATTATAGGCTTACCTACTACTTTAGGCTGTGATACTACGTTAGAACCATTATTAGGTCCACATCGTACCTACCTGCCATTCCAAATCTGACACTCAATTCCAATATTATCCCGAATAACTGAGTGACACGCAATTCCAATGCAATTCCAAACTCGATTCGGTTCAAATTCTGTACTCCAAGTATGAGTTGTAAACTAAATTTGGTAAACACAACTCATACTTGGGGTACTGATATAAAAATCCATAGGATTTCGATCAAAACTTCAATGTCAAATTTAAATTTTCAATCTTGATTAGGATTGGAATATAAGTGTCGGTCGATAGTGTTACAGAGCTCGCCTTGAAATATGCGGTTTGTTTCTATTGTCACCCATTTTCCACCTCAGTTTCAGTCGTCTGACCGACACTACCGTCGCCCATGAACATAGCTACTAAATTCCCACTTTTATCCTGGGGTTGTCAGAGAAATGAGTCGGTAAATAAAACAAGTAGTGGACGCGTATGGTAGATAACTTGTTATTGTTCTAGTTAGGTACTTTGATGCATTGTGTTTCGTTCTAAGAACACTGAAATCAGTAGGTATTACTTAGTACCCACTGCGGGTAACTGAATACTATCTATAAAGAGAATGCTACGTTGCTATTCCCATAGTGACAGTATGATCCGTTAACACTTGTTATTTTTTATAAGTATATCGATCTTTTTAAGATAGTTTTAGCATAGTTTTTTACATTAAAACTGTTTCATAATCAAGTTGCAAAATGCGAGTTCCTGAACCCGGGTGGATCTATCAAGGATCGTGTTTCATACAGCATGGTGCAAGAGGCCGAGAAACAAGGCCTGGTGAAAGAGGGTACGCGCTTCATCGAGCCCACTTCTGGGAACACCGGCATCGGTGTCTCTCTGACAGCTGCAGTTTGTGGTAAAGTTCAAAACCTTAGAATTTTACAAAAACGGATTTGGTCAATGAGTCTCTTCCGGTAGCTTTAAATCCTATGTGTGACTATAGAAGATAATATTTAAAATCGATGTATTAAAAACTTTTCTTCCAAGCTATGAAATGGCAAGGCAGTCTCTTCTTGTTTTCTTATTAGGTTTATTTTCGTTTGTAGGATATGGATGCACAATTGTCACGCCAGACAAGAATTCTGATGAAAAGATATCTACAATCAAACTTCTCGGGGCTGAAGTGGTTCAGACCCCGGCAATGGCGCCATACGGAGACCCCCAAAACTTCGTTTCTGTCGCCGAGAAACTATTGGAAGAACATTCTAGCGCCATAAGTTTGGATCAGGTAACACTCACTAAAACTCACTAAGAGCTGATTTCACCATGCTCTGTTAGTTACTAATCAAGGATTAACAGGCCGTTAAATCTAACCTTAGCTGTCAAATGCGTACATTTTGACATATTTAACGGCCCTATAATCCTTTGTTAATCTAACAGAGCATGGTGAAACCGGCCCTTAAGCTCCTAGATTTACCTACAAGATATTAATTAATAGCCTGTTTCGTTGACATGCATGATATTCTAACAAGGCTAAATTGCATGAAACAGCTGGTCATTGTGCATTATTAAAAGTAAACACCGGCCTTCAGCAATGATGCACGCATTCTCCTCGGTACCTACTCATAATTGAGATTATATAGAAGTGAATATCTCATGTACCTTCAATCTATCGACCTACCAAATTTCATGAATCGGATCAATGGTTTATGCTCAGTCAAACTTACATACATAGGTATTATGCTAAATTTCCGCAGTAGACACTTCTTCTCCTTATTCTTGTTGTGTCACTAGTTTTTTCAGTGTGAAAGGATTCTTAAGTGAGCCTCAAAGAGCCTCAAAGAGAGAGGCACTTCTCTCGACCAATTGTACGAGACCGAATATTATTTGTATTCCTGAATAAAGATTTATCAATTCCAGTACAACAACGAAGTGAACCCCTGGACACACTACGAGCACACAGCCGAAGAGATCCTCTCCGCTGTGGGCGAGCTGGATATGGTGGTGATAGGCGCCGGCACCGGCGGCACCCTAGCTGGCGTCGCGCGCAAGATCAAAGAGAGGTGCCCGAAGTGCGTCATCGTAGCCGTCGACCCGCAGGGCTCTGTTATGTTTGGGAAGGGACAGCCTAAGCTATTTTTCGTAAGTTGAACTACATTGAATAAATCATCATCATTACATTCTTCCTGGCCCTATCCCACATCATATGGGGTCGGCACACCAGGTTTTTTGTCTTCAATTTCCTGTATCATCCGACATCTCAGTAGTCACTCCTTTCTTGTCATCTTTCACACAATCCATCCATCTTTTCTTTGGCCTCCTGTAGGTACTTTGAATAAATAACATTTCAATTTACTGTTTCAATAATAATTACAATAATAACTTCACATTGTTAACAACCAATGAAACATGGACTCACGGTATGTGAGTCCATGTAGGTATGTAGGAGTTTAGATTGATATAATTGAGTTAAAATTTATCGAAGTGGACGCAGTATTATCTTGACCAACATATAGTTGGTAGTCCCGGTAGATAAAACGCATGGTTTCCGTGTGTCAACCTTGCTTGAATTTTACATACGTATATTTTTTATTTGTCGTAGTCGGTAAACACTGTCACGATTCTTCAATTCACGAAAATCTGTTTTACATTGACCATTGTGCTGGCAAAGGTACGATTCCTACACAAGAGAATGCATTAGAATATCACGACTAATACGCCTACCAAGAACTTTTAGCTTGAACACTCAAATTACTAATAATTTATTTACAATAAAAATAAGCAAGCATTAAAACTCGACATTTTGGTGCACTTTGGTAATATAAAATAAAACAAATAAAAAAAAATTACAGGTCGAAGGAATTGGTGGCGACTTCGTCCCGAGGGTTCTCGACAAATCGCTGGTCGATAAGGTGGTGAGGCCGAATGATCACGAATCATTTAATATGTGCCGGGAAATTATTAGAAAAGAAGGATTACTGTGTGGTAAGAAAAAAATTGATTATAAGTAAATTTTACTAAACCAATCAGGTTAAGGATTTTTTAATCTCAAGCTTGGTTTGATCATCATACGAACGAATAACTAGCAGCCACCGAAAGCTTCGTTCGCATGGTATCGGTGATTGCTAAGTTTGCTATATTTAAGGCGTTTTCAAATTTAGGAATCTTTAATTTATCTACCGGTCCTATAATATTTTCGGGATAAATGTAGTTTTTTTTTTTTATATATAAAACCAGCTGATGAAACAAGCAGATGGCCCACCTGATGTTAAGTAATATGTAGGTTTCGTTTATCCAAACATCGACTTTCGCTATATTAGTAAGATTATGAAATCACGCTCTATTTCCTTACCGTTGGGACAGTATGATAGGTACTACAAAAACGCTATAGACATCTCAAACTTTTACATGACATGTTTCAAGGCTCGAGATCCCTTCAAAACTAATGTACAGTAAGTTATGGCAAGTGATATTCACTTCTATTTATAATACCTACTTGACTAACAATTTTTTTTTTTTTTTTTTTTTTTATACTACCAGCTGATGAAACAAGCAGATGGCCCACCTGATGTTAAGTGGTAACCATCACCTATAACAAAGCATTGCCTCGTAAGTCACGCACGATAGGAACGTGCCCTACGATGCACTGCCCTGCGTCCATCAGCTTACAGACGTAGAGCTGATATCAAGGAGTATAATATTCCGAGTGCAAAAAAATGCTAGTTAAGAAATTTCGTTGAAAGTCATAAGCTTAGTTAATTACTATATTACAATATTATCTAACAAAAAAACTTACGTTTTGGCATAGCTCCAAAGTCACAAACATTTAAATCTCTATTCATTAAAATTTATAAAAAGATTGAAACAGAACGAACGAGGGAAGGCCTCATCATCGCCAGTATAAGGTTCTTTCAAGTTTTATCTGTACGTTTTTCAAAGCCCGTTTTATCCCACGTGTCTGTAGGCCCTCGACGGACTTTTGTAGAGGGTCTACGAGAAGACTATCGTCGAGTCGATGATAAAGGGAGCGATACGAACCAAGATTTGGGCGAGGCAGTATGTTATTTTTATGTATGTATGTTTGTCCGATAATAACTTTGAACCGTTGATTCGATCTACGTGAAATTAAGAAGAATAAGGTTGTAAAGAAATTCAGACAAGGCAATGAAAGAAGGTTGTCATATGAAAGGTTTGTACATTTCCAAACCAATTTTATGTATGGTTTTTGAGACGCATCAAAAACAGTAGACTTCTTAGAGTTTCATTGATTTCGTTTCGTGTTACCGGTTGCTAAGTTCCTTTGCTTTAATTGGCTTAGTTTTTTTTTATAATAAAATAAGAAGTAGTAGATACTACGGATAGAAAGATCGTTTGATGATAGAACTATGATCTGTTAAACAGGGCTCATTAACAAATATGTAGGTCGAGTGGAGACTTAATTACCATAGTAGGGGGTAGAGAGGCCAGCCCAAAGGCAATGTTTGAGCTGCCCCTAAAAACTAGAGCTGACATCACAAGATCTCGGTTCAGGGTGAACCAATAGTAAATAATTAAATTATTGATTATTTACTACGTTACAAAACAATAGCTACGATAGCAAGTGGGCCTATAATTGTATGCCGGTAACATACAAAAAATGGTGTCTGCACGGACCATAACGTAAGTTATATCATCAAAGAGACTGATGATTTCACCAGGTGGAAGCAGTGGTGCTGCCATGTACTCCGCTATCCAAGCTATCAAGGAGCTGAAGCTAGGTGCCGATAAACGAGTGGTGGTGATCCTGCCCGACGGCATCCGCAACTACATGACCAAGTTCGTGTGCGACCAGTGGATGGAGGCCCATCTCTTTAAGGAGCCACCGGAACGAGATTTTATGTAAGATCAGTGATAGAGTATATTATATTCTATTCATATTTATTATGTATTATTGTTAGGAATATTAATATATATTCTTTTTTATTATTTTATTAGGTATTTACTTAGTTTTACGTTTTAGGTATAGTTAAAATAGGTTTTGTACACCGCCGTCTTTCGTTTAATTTCGTTTAATCCTTTCCATCCAAAGGTTGTCTGGAAGAGATCGCTCTTAGAGATAAGGCCGTCCATTGTACCTAAATTTTTTTATTGTCTTTGTATATGTTTTCCTTTGTGTAATAAAGTATTTATCTATCTATCTATCTATAATATAACTTTTTTTGCAAAAAAATTGTGTTACAATACATAAAACAACAATCGGCTGTATATTTTATTTCTTCGGCCGTATATTTTTTTTATTTATGTTGTTTTTTCAAATGTTTAAACAATATGATTTATTTACCACATTCTTTAACAAATATGAATGAGATCTCTAAAGACCTTTTTTTTAAGTCGGTTAAAAATAGTTTTACTTAATTTTTACTACATAACTACATATATATTTTTAAATCTCATTTAAGCTTTTACATCTGAAGACAAAATAAAAAACATACGAGCTGAAAGAATATTAGATTAGTATTAAAAAGTTTTAATCAGGTCACCAAGTCATAAATCAAAATCAGTTTGAAATGTCTTTTAGGACGTCTTATTTTTAGGACGTTTCAAAATTAATAAAACGTAAATGTAGGTATCAGTTTATATACGAGATGATGAGAACCCTGGTAACAATGTTGGTGGCATAAAATACTTCCGATGTTTTAGCTCTTTTCCATTTTACAGTCGTATTACCAATCTCGGTTTTCTGTTTCAGGTGGTGGAATAGGACAATATCCAATTTAAAAATAAACCGTACTGTACCACGAATTTCAGAAGATGCTACGTTAAAACAAGCGCTTGGTGTGATGGGATCTGAACACAGTATTGCTATTGTATTAGGATATAATACGTAAGTCAAAATTAGGTTCGTTTGTACGACTTGCCAACATGGCATGGTGGCAATGCTTTGTTATTGGTGCTATGTTTGTGATGATGGTAACCACTTAACATAAGAGAGACCACCTAAGCAGATGGCTACTAACTGATGGAACAAGCGTTCCATCAGTTAATAGTATAAAAAGTTGTATAATAACATTCTAAAAAATTGCTCAAGTAAAAATCAAGCACATCTAGAGTTGTGTTGTTGTAGTAAAGGGCGGAAGGGTTAAAAGAGAAAGTCCACCTTGAAAGCTTATTATTCTGCCCTGTTATTTTTTTAACTCATTTAAATAGTTTTATAAAAAAGTCCTGGAATCAAAATAAGTCCAAAATGGACATCAAGTTATTATAGTATTTTCTCGAATAAACCAAGGAATTTTATTTATACCGCGTTGCTCGATCTAAGCCTTGTGATTAAGATTCAAAAGAGCATTGTTTCAGGGTATTTCAATTAATTGCCTTCAATAAAACTTACAACTAAATCAATCAATGTTCAAATTATTCAAATAGAAACCTAAGTATTTACATTGCATCTTAAGAGCTATGGATTTTGTTCAAAAAAAATAGCCTTACCGGCATGTAGAGCGTCTACGATTTGCTCGTAGAAGCTCTACGCTACTTTGGATTGTTTTTTTTTCTCACACTTTTTATACTTGAGCTCACGAAAACTTGATTTGAATAAATGTAGGTACCTAACAACTCTATCCAACATCGTATATTTTCAAATTTTAAATATTCACAGTGGATGTTCTTTTTTAGGTTTTTAAAAGGCGTCATCTCGAAAAAAAGTATAAGGTTCGATGCGACAAACCCAAAGCAGAAGGGCGTACCGCTGGACCTAAACAGCACTGTTAGCCAACATCTCATCAAGACTTACTATAAGATTGTGGAAAACAGGGGTCTTCCTACCGTCGGCCTCGCCTCGAGGATCCTGGATATAGCCCCTTTTGTTGTCATAGTTGAAGAGATCACACGAGACAACATCTTAGCAGGTACCTATATAACATGACAAAACATGTGTCAAGTGCTCGAAAGGAGCCTCTTGAGGCGCACTTAAAATCCTTACACCACATTGTTTCGGAAGAAACTAGTGACACGACAAGGAGAGCAGGTACTTGCCTATATAAGTAGATACGAGTATTTAATAATATTGGTAGACTTTCCACACAACGCTACCAAGCTCAAATAAAAAAGCAATTCTTGTACATTTGCTGTAAAAGTAGTTCTGGGTAAGGTTTACCTAACGTTTTTCTTTTCTGTTTATCTATCTATCTATAAGCGATTTGCTGATAGAAAAAGCATATTGTGGCCTATGGTTTTCTGTCTACCTAAATGATGTAGCGATGTAGGTTTACAAGCCTACTACCGAAAACGGGACCTGCGTATGTCTATGTACCTATCGAATTGTGCTTTTTATCGATTACCACTAAAATAAATTGGACAAGTGCGAGGGACACTCGTACCCTGAGTATTCTGTACTTAAGACCGCAAAAACATCTAATTCGTGAATTCCCTAACTCCCTTTTGAATTTCAGCCATTTCCCATATTAAATTAATTTTTTTTTTCAGGTTTTATACCCAAAGGTATCGTCACAGATGATATTATGCTGGATTTCATCATCAAGCATCAAAATCAAAATAGTTTTTAAGGAACGACTTTTTAATGTGTTATGTGTCATTTTTAGGGTTCCGTACCCAAGGGGTAAAACGGGACCCTATTACTAAGACCTCCGCTGTCTGTCTGTCCGTCCGTCTGACAGTCTGACACCAGGCTGTATCTCATGAACCGTGATAGTTAGATAGGTGAAATTTATTAGCCGTAGGTATTGAACTTTTGCATTAAATAGCTGTTTTTTTTCGCGTTTACGTTTACAGTGTTGGTTCCTTAAAAAAAGTTATTCATATTGATGGGTACTCTAGCCCCCTGAAGTTTTCGAGAGTGAGTGGTATTTTAACATCCTGTAGGTATAATAAGATACAAAGCACTTTATTACACACCACTTAACAGAACAGAAAATAATCAAAGTGGAATACAATGGATGGTCGAATCGCTAAACTCGATATCCTTCAGATAACCTTGACTGTAGGTCAGGCTGCACCAAGATGTATAGGTTATATTATAAATGTATATTTCATTAAAAAAACACACTCGACAAAAACTACAAAATAAATTAATTGAAGAGTTCACTTATTTTTTCTAGCAATAGGTAGGTACCTATTTGCCCTGTTTATTGTAATACTGCTAGAACATTTAGAAATTTCGGGATTGTATAGGTAGGTACATACATATTGCGCAGCCGACTGTACAATAAACGATTATACAATAACCTGGGTACTTACTTTATGTAGATAATTAAGTAAACTTCATTTCTACATTCCAAAACCATTTTTCTTTTTTTGTAGGACGCTCTTTTTTAAAAAGAAGGTACCTACCTACAACGAAAAATTAAAATGTACATAATTGACGATCCAAGAGATCTCTGGTCGGCCAGTTCCTTTGCTTTTTCTTATTTTTCATTTTTGTAATAAATTATGAAGATTGAGCCAAATCTCTATTCAACGAAACTCTTCAATAAATAGGCCACAATAAAGTCGTAACTTGGTTACCATACCGAGTTAGTAGATGGTAGTCAGAGGCAAGTCCAAACATCAAAGCGTCTGATCTGCATGGAATTTGGTAGGTGGAGCGGACATCACGAGATCTAAGTTCAGGGTGGACCACTAGTAGACTATTAGAGGCAATAATATCTATTGTGGTTCATAAAGTAGGTTACCTATAGACGTGCCTACTACCTACTAAGTCATACCGACTTACGTACCTACCTAGTCAGGTACTACCGAATGTCGAAACATATTTAAAATTATTTGGTAAGTGGGTTTTGCAGATAGATAAGTCTTACCTAATTTACCAACAGTTGTCTTAAATAAAAAAAACTATAAAATAATAATATACCTACCTGTCGGATTTTATTTTCATACCTATCTACCATAAACCTTTTACATTAAAGAACAGCCCATAAAATCAACTCAACTGTGTGTCTATTTATGCAGCAACCGTAACATGCGATGCGACTACCGATGGTTCAAGCCCCTATTCAATTAAAAAATTAAAAAAAAAAATCAGTAAACTTAACCGTACCGTGTGCTAGAAATGATTGTCAAAGAAG
Source organism: Chloroclysta siterata (assembly GCA_932294275.1). NCBI lineage: Eukaryota > Metazoa > Arthropoda > Insecta > Lepidoptera > Geometridae > Chloroclysta > Chloroclysta siterata. The sequence goes on from OW028590.1 coordinate 5,740,740, forward strand.
GAATACTTACCTACATGGACTAAATATTGAATCATTTTCATGGGCTACTGAACTAGCCCTTTTTGACTAATTTATGAAATAAACTGGAAAGCACTTACCCTTACCCTTTAAAATATAGGATAGGCTAGTAAACCAAGTTTTGTTTTTCGTTTTCTGTATCCCTATCGCGCAAAACCCGCAATGAACACGGAACAAAAACGTAAAACGAAAAACCAAATATGGTAAGCAAAACTCATACTTGGGGTACGCCGGATTTTATAAATATGGAGACTCGTTGCCATTGGGGGTACCTACCTAACACTCATTCGCTGCTGGCTGTCACTGTCAGTCAGCCTCTGTCGTCTTACACTTACATAAAGTACAGTCAGTCAGTTGTACATACAGTAGCCAAAAAGAAGAAGTTGAAGTTGAGGCGCCGAGTGGAAAGCACGTGTGTAGTGTAGTGTAGTCAAAAATTATTAAAAGAAATAATAACAATGTTCTTACGTTCTCAATAATTAATTCATTGCTGACCTATCCAACCAAAAGTGAAATAGGCTATTTTCAAACTTACCGAAGTCTCGCTTGCTGCTTCCAACCTCAGTTTTTTGTAAATTGCTGAGCCATTCGTACAAATTGCGAAACTTAACCGAAGTTACTAGTTACGGCACATAATACGCGTTTTTAAAAGCAGGAAAATGCCTAACCATGTACAAAATGGTACAGAGAATGGAGAAAGGAAGTTTTTTAACTTAAGCAGCCTGCCTCATATCGTCCAGCCTTTGTAAGTAAAGTTTTCTGGTGCAGTTAAACTTTTTGAAACAAGATACAAACCTAATTTATTTATATATATTTCAGAGACAGAAACCAGAAAGTCCACCCAGATATTCTTCATGTAATTGGAAATACTCCATTGGTGAAGCTTAATAACATACCAAAAGAGGAAGGAATAAAATGTGAAATGTGTAAGTAAATCTCAGCCCCCATAGCTCAGTTGGAAGGCAGAGCTGCTCTCAGCTTTCTGCCCTGTAGGTTGTGGGTTCAATCCCCACCAAGAGCAAACATTTGTGTGATGAACATAGATGTTTGTTCTGTCTGGGTGTTCTAATATTGATATGTATTTAAAATGACACAAAATATATAAGTACCTATTATTGGTTCCCATAGTACAAGCTCTGATTTGTTTGGGGCTATTATAGTGCTGTGAGGAATGTCTACCAATATTTCTTTTATTAGGTACATAAATAGAAAAAAAGAGAAGTAAAAAATATTTTTTATATTTAAGTTAAAAAATAATTGTTTTTTTATAATGTTTCTTGCAGCACTTTTCCATTTACATCTCTATTATTCTAAACCACAAAATATTTTAAGAATATTCTTTTTAGATGCAAAATGTGAATACTTGAACCCTGGGGGATCTGTAAAAGACCGGATTGCTTACCGGATGGTCTCAGATGCAGAGGAAAGAGGGGTGTTGCAACCTGGCAAGTCTGTCATCATTGAACCCACTTCCGGCAACACAGGCATAGGGCTGGCACTTGCTGCTGCTGTTAAAGGTACATTTTCATGAATTACTAATCATTTTAGGCTAGTTTATATAACTATTTCAAAAAACTATTATTTATCTAGGATTGTCAATAAATATTACAATAAATTCTATACCTGGTAACTTACATGTGTTACTCCTTCAATTATATTATTTCCATCATTATTAATGTTTGTAAAATAAATTGGAAAGCTTTCTTAAAAATCAACTTCTTTCCTCCTTAGCCAAATATATTACAGCTAATAGTAACCCTTAGCTTAGCTATATTATGCCTAGTTATTATACAATTTTTTTCTAGTCCTGCACTCCACATGACCAATATTTATCTATGCTTACCAACTATCCAGCCTTAGATTAATAAGTATGTAAGTATGTCTACTAAATGCTTGATATTAAAATTTGTAAAAGATGTTCATTATAATATCACCCTCATTTTAGGATACAGATGCATAATAGTATTACCAGAGAAAATGTCTGATGAGAAAGTGAACACACTTGTGGCACTGGGTGCTGAGATAGTGAGGACTCCAACAGAGGCAGCCTGGGATTCCCCCGAAAGCAACATTATGGTTGCTCGAAGGCTTGCCAAGGAGATTCCTGATGGAGTAGTTTTAGATCAGGTTTGTGCATAAAATATTATAACACTAATGTAAAGCATAAATGAAATATTGCTTCTGAATCTGATAATATTTCATGGTAGGTATGCCACATAATAAACATAGAAACAACATCGTGGACCCTATTGGATGATTATACCTATTATATTTTATCACAACTGGTTATTCATACTCAGGCAAAAAAATGATGCTTCGTCATTTAATTGATAAAGCTATTAACAAAATAATCATATTGGCATGCAAACATAAATTCAAACAATTGAAAATATTAGTAGTCTGCATTCATAAAATGAAATTAGGTATTCCAGCTTGATTTGAAAAAGTTGAAGTAAGTTAACTTTTTTATTCAACCTTATAGTACAACAACCCTTGCAACCCATTGGCACATTACGATGGCACCGCGGAAGAGATCTTATGGTCCCTCGACGACGCCGTAGACATGGTGGTGATAGGCGCAGGTACTAGCGGTACTGTATCCGGCGTCGGACACAAGATAAAGGAACGATGCCCCGACTGCGTGGTCGTGGGAGTGGACCCGTACGGCTCTATTCTGGCGCAGCCGGAAGGATTGAACGAAACTGATATTCAGTTATATGAGGTAAGGACGAAGGCCAAAGCTATGTGTTCGAGGTCTGCGGTTTAGTAGTGTTCTGTAGGTCCTGACAGGTCTTGATAACTTGTCATCACTTAAAAAATACTGCCATAACGTTAGCCTTGGTGAGTTGCTTTGGCCACCCGTGCTAGGCGTGTAGAACTGGCAATATCGACATAAACATTATCATTGGGATCCTACTAATATAAAATCTGAAAGTTCAGTTCAGCCACAAATATTGTGATCAAATATATTGGGCCAATAAAATATAGTTACCTGACTAGCATTACTTTATGCTAACTTGAATTAGCATAAAGTAGTAAGTAGTAGTAGTACCGAACGATATTTTTCATAAAATTATGAAAAATATCGTTCGGGTACGATATTTTTTTCTACACGGTTCATAAAAGAGGAAATAACTTAATCGCGAGGGAAGCTAGAAGCTACATGCGGGCGCTAGTATTGAATAAAGTATTCGACTTTGATAAAGAATTGACTTACGTAACAATGGCTTCTGCGTGTTATGTACAGTGTTAGTCACTGAATCGGTATGACTAATCAATTACTTTAGATTGCCTGATAATATTCATGGTAAAATTCTAACGAAGAAAGCTGTATGTAAGGTATTTTACTATACCTATTATATTAGACTGTAAGCATTGGTGTTGAAATAAAAATATTATTTTACGTGTACGGTACCATCATAATATTTACTTTGGTCAAGAATTTATGTAAACATACTTTATCGTTAGTTTATTAATTGATTACGTAGTTATCTCAAATGTGTTTTTAAAATGGGGTGTAAAAAGACTAGAAATAGGTAGGTACTCTCAAAACATAATCGGGATGTGCAGTTCAGACTGCAGTTTCAAGTTTCCAGATAAATTTGAACAAACCCCTGAAAAATTAATTGGCATGAAAATACCGGCCATATAAAAAAAAAGATAAATAAATATTGGTGGACATTCCACACAGCACTATCTCGAACCAAACCCAAAAAAAGCCCAAAAAAAAAAAACAAGGCTATCAAATAAGTACGATAAGTTTTTTATTTCCAGGTAGAAGGAATCGGTTACGATTTTCTTCCGAACACGCTCGATAGGAACGTGGTGGACAAATGGGTGAAGACAGACGACCAAAAGTCTTTACCCATGGCGCGAAGACTCATCGAGAAGGAGGGATTACTCTGCGGTACACCATTTCATTAAGTTGCTATTTGGCAGGCAGTTTTGACGGAGGCTCGTCGGTTCTTGCACGCCAACGATGACTAATAATCCCTACCATGAAGTAGATCCCTCTCTATCCACCGATGTTTTCAATATCAAAATCTATTAATATTTATTTATTTATTTAATAAACTTTAATAACAAAAGTACGAATACCTACTTAGCAATGTTAGGTAACATAGAAAAAGGATGTTGTCGCTGATTGTCAAAGTCAAAATGTATTTATTCAATAAAATCAAAAGGATCACTTTGAAACGCCTTAAAGCTTGGTGACTCTAGGTATTGAAATAACATACTCGTTTCGCGTCGGTTTTATAAACCTTGGCAATGTTATCGAGCTGTGTTTTGATTACCGTGAATATAACTAGTAGTTCGCCCCGAACTGAGATCTCGTGATGCGACCCAACGACGAACGCATCAAAACTTTGAGTAGGTAGTAGTCAGAGGCAAGTTCAAACATTATCTTTGGACTTTTTCTGACTACCGCCTACTAACTTGGTATGGTAACCAAGTTTCAACTCTATTCGCCTATTTATTGAAGAGTTCCGTTGAACAGACCTTGGCTCCATCATCAGACCAGGTCGCTATCACCATTTTATGAGAACTGAGTGCCTTCTTAATTTATTTCAAGAAAAAAAAATGAGAAAAAGCAAAGGCGACCAGTAGAAAAACCTTGATGTCAACGAAATTCCTAGAGATGGGAGCTCTTGGATCGTTGGTTATCTTATTTTAACTTTTTTGTTGTACCTATCTCAAAAACCAAGCGTCCCAGAAAAAAAGTAAAAATTGTTTTGGAATGTCCAAACAAAGCCCTTTCATATCACATGTAACTTGATTTTTTATGTCACTTTTTTATTTTTGACCCCTTAAAATACCCCATATCTAAATAACCCTTCATCCAATTTTACTCATATACTTACCAGTAAATTTCTCAAGTACAAGCTATCGACTTATCAAATTTCATGTAGATCGGATCAACGGTTCGAAAGTTATGGCCAGACAAACATACATACATACATACATACATAAAGTGCCAAATCGCCCTAGTTGAAACTAAGATCTTCGTTCGCTTCGCTCACTCGATCAATGATCATAGCAGCATTATAATTGAGAACGTATGGAACTGTTTTTAACTCTGAATATTTTTAAACATAGCAAGATATAATATTTGCCATTTCGGATCCGAAAGAATCCGTATTCTGGAAATAGCCGAAGTCTATGTAGTAGATGTTTGTTGTAGGTGGCAGCAGTGGCGCAGCCATGTGGGGTGCCATCCAAGCGGCGCGCTCGCTGAAGGAAGGCCAGAAGTGCGTGGTGCTACTGCCGGACGGAATGCGAAACTACATGACAAAGTTCATATCAGACCAGTGGATGGAGGCCCGTAGCTTCAAGCCCCTCGCTCAAAACGAAAAGCTATCGTAAGTTATAAAATTTTATGTATCAACCTCAGACAAAATAAAAAAGTAAAGACGGAGCTCCACGAACAGAAAAGTGAGGCCAGTTTTCTAAACATGTGTGCGGAGGCCGGTGTTGTCATGACAATTCAAATTACCCCAAAATTACAAAAATAACATTACTAAATAAAACGTCTATCATGATATATAATCTAACACAACTTATCTATTTTAAGAAATAATAATCGTAAAAATCAGTCCACAAACGGGGAAGATATCGCGTTGCCGTGGGTCAAGATGACCGACAGACCAGCCATCAACGCAATGTTTGACAATTTCGTTCGGTGAGTATGAATTTCTGGTCTCGGTATTGTCTGTATTTCGTTCTGTATTGAACCTAGCTTCACAATGAGTGCAGCCAATGGGCGTTAAGGTAATTTGACCTCGTAGAAGTGAGCAACCAATGGACTCCAAATCTTGTGTACATACGTGTGTTCGCCGGACACGTGGGGCCCACGAACTTAGCGAACACCCGTGTATTCTCTAAGCACTCGACGGGTTGAAAATATACTGATAACCATCATAAGAAACGAGTAACGTTACGTTGCGTATCACATTATTACCAAATAATACGGTAAACAAATACACTTCATACTGGCAACACTTGTGTTCCAAGCAATAACCTCGAACTTTTATTTTGATTTATTGAAAATTATTGGTTTCCAAATTACTTACGTGTGAAATGTGATTCCATCCCGCTTTTTTATATTTTGAAGATTGATTCTTACACCCTTTCACAACACAATTCGGCATTTTTACTGGTAAATTTATAATTTTTCAAAACGTTGTTCCCCACGAGCCGCGATAGCTAGACTAACAAGGTAAGGCATAGTTACGTTGTACGTGTGTGTGTGTAATTGTGTATGTACACGTCAAGGCGTAGTTTGGCCGGCCTCACTTTGCTGTTCACAGAGTTCCGTCTTTACTTTTTTATTTTGTCTGAGGTATCAACCTATAGCCTACTAGGACTCTTACGGCTGGTTCCTGAAAGCCCGATCAAAATTAATCGCATATCAAGTCACTTGCTGTCTCTATCTCATTCGATGTAGCTTCGAATATCTGAAATGGCGAGTGACTTGACATGCGATTAGTTTTGATCGTGCTTTCAGAAACCGGCTGTTATTCTCTCAAGACACGACACTTAGCAATTATAAAGACGATACCGATAAAATTATAGGAATTACTAGCTGGTGCCCACGACTTCGTCTGCGCAGGATTAGTATTTCGTGTAGCTTATATTAGCGTGGCGTAGTACATATGTGTAAGTCTAGCGGTTTTGGCAGCGCACGCCAAAATAGCTCGCAGATGGTAGATTTTTTCCTACTCACTTGACACTTATCGTCATATTTTGGACAATTCACACAATATCTTTATAAATTGTAGCCTATGTGTTATTCTGATGTATAAGCTATATTATTGTAAAGTTTCATTATAATCAATTCAGTCGTTTTTACGTGAAAGAGTAACAAACGTCCATCCATCAATCCATCCATACTTACAAACCTTCGTTTTTTTAATATAGTAGGATAAGGATGGAGAATGACATAGTACCTATTATTGTTGGCCAAATCTAGTCTGTTTTTAGTTATAAAGTAATTTGTCCGTAATCCTTATCACTCACTAAATGCTTCCTCAAAAGACAATATACGAATGTAATGAGTGACCTACTGACTTACTGATAAATAGATACTGAGATAGGTAGATATACTTAAATAATATGAAATTGAAGGCCTCGTGCACACTGATAGGCTGTGCTATGTATACTTGAATTTGAGCTAACCTACTGAAATTATAAGCCAGTCTTATATAATAAAAAACCGACGACATTTTTATTTCGCACTGTTGCTATTAAATTATTCTGATAGGCGCAGATAGGTATTACTATTTTTTATTTTAGAAACAGATAATATGCATATGCAACTCCCTTTATTTCGAGGTTCAAGAGAGTATCAAGAATTATCTCTTTCGTAAAGTTTTTCTGTTTATCCTCGACACGTGTGACCGCTGTTATCACTTGCAGTTAGGTACTGTTATTATGTGCTGTTATGAGCATATTTTTTTTGTTCTGGGCGATTAATTTCGTTTGAGTTTGTGGTCAACTCTGGTGACGGAGTTTTTAGGCCGCCCCAGGGCTTCTGTCGGAACTTTAACGACTGCTAGAGCCGTACCCTCCGAAGCACAGATGCGCTTAGATGTATATGCCACCAGAGGGGTCCCATAGTGGCCGTACAGAACGTTGCCTGACTTAATCAATCGGTTAGGAATGACCGAGGAACTACACCGAGATTACAAATAAACCATCCTATCGATATGGATTAAAAAAAAAACTTTAAACTTTAGTCTGCTCATCTAAACAGTCTTGGTATCAAGTTGGGTCAATTGTCCTGTACCCCAAGTATGAGTTGTTCATTGCGGGATTTGTATGAAGACGCGATAGAGATACCGGATACGGAACTTTATGTTGCAATTATGATGAAAATTAGTAGTAGAACATAAAGTTCCGTATCGGTATCTCTATCGCGTCTTCATACAAAACCCGCAATGAACACTGAACAAAAACGAAAAACCAAATATGGTAAACACAACTCATACTTGGGGTACTGATAAATATCACATTCAACGACACCATATAAATATATGTGTGTGGCATTACAATGTACTTTTATTTTCCAGGTGGTGGGACCGCCCGTTGACAAGTGACATGGCGCGCGTGGTGACTAGTATCCAAGCATCGAGCTCGCCCCGGGAAGCTTTGGACGCGCTACGACTGTCACGTGACCCGCTGCTCACCGTACTTGATGACACGGGGTATGAGGCTACAAGCCTACAATTTATTTTATATGCTGTTTGTCTTTACCTAGAGTTCGTGCTTGGTACTGAGATATCTGAGATTTTTTCCTAAAGTGCCTATAATTGAGAGGTATAAAAGCAAAACAGTATAAGTCCTAGCACAGATAAGAGAATACTAGTAGTCCTAGTAAGACTAATGTTCAGAAACGTAGATTTTTGATATTGTTGCACAGCACCATCATGCCCCAAATAAGAAATGCTTGTTAAATGTGAACTTTTTTTTATACAACTAGTTGATGGATCAAGCAGATGGCCCACCCGATGTTAAGTGGTAACCATCACCTATAACAAAGCATAGCCTCGTAAGTCACGCACGATAGGAACGTGCCCTACGATGCACTGCCCTGCGTCCATCAACTTGAGGCATACAGATGTTAAGCCTCATGTGCCTGTAATTACACCGGCAACCTCACTCTTCAAACCGAATAACAGCAACGCTGCTTGGCGGCAGAAAAAGGCGTGGTGGTAGTACTTCCCCGAACGAGCCCTTCACAATGAGCTCTACTATTAAAAAACTGCATGACTGATAGAGTATACTTTAATAATAATAAATAAACTTGTTGGTATATAATAACGCATCACACACGTGTATCGACTCCCGTTTCAGCGTCAATTCCGTGCAAGCTGGTTTATACATAAGAAGAGTTGAGAAGCGCGCTTCACACAAAAATAAAAATTGTTTGTGATGTGCCAGAAAAGAAAGTATAGAGGTAGATGTTCTAATAGGAAAACTCCATACTTCCTTCAAGAAAAGAAAATCGTTAATGACATAATTCACTAAACAGTCATCCAAACCCAAACATGTCAAAATTATTAATGGAAATATTTCCTAATTCAGCATAAATTTTAAATGAAGTCTAATGATCCTCTTGGTTGTATGCCTCATAATATATGTTTATCTAGTTGTATTTTTTTTTGGATTACATCCAACACCAAAATTGAAAGGCTATAAAAGTAACTACTTAATTGGTTAGTCCAAGTTCATTCAAAACACCCTTGTTATCTCAATAGTGCATGGTTAACTACAGGTGAAATGAACATCAGCAAAGGTGGTCCTTTTCTAGTGTTTCAAGTTCGACAAATACTATAAAAAGAAAGAAAACTATTTATTTATTTGCAACCTTTGTGTTGGACATATGTAATCATTAATCAATCATACACATAAATATGAAATTACAGGCTTAACAACTTTTTGTCTCAAGTTGATAGACGCAGGGCAGGGCATCATAGGGCTCATTCCAATCGTGTGTGACTTGCGATACATTGCTTTGTAATTTTTGCAATTTAATATCATGCCTGTTCAATCATATAGCCGTATAAAAAAAAATACAAGTGAATGGACTCTAACATTGACATTGATTGCAGGAGTGTTCAAGGCGTGTTCACGGCAGACAATGCACGGCGTCGACTCGCGCAGCTGGCCTCCACAGCTGAGCCACTGGACAAGTTCCTCGTGAAGAAACTGTACAAAGTAGACCTGGCGCGCCAACCCACGCTCGGACTCGTCTCACGAATGCTCGACATCACACCTTACGTGCTCCTTGTCAATACTGGTTAGTATAACAAAAAAAATCTGTTATGCCTACTATATTGGATTGGCACCACACTGGATCTTCAATATTATATTACATATAGTTCCACGAGACCAAAGCCTAGAAGAACAGGCAACAAACTTACGGTTTGGTTCCTACCATTCTTTTTCTACTAAGTATATATAATTTCAACTAAGATCATGTGATATCTGTGAAACCCATAACTATGGATTCATTGAAACAATTGGTAGCTAATTTGAGTATCCCTAAAGTAATTAAAGACACTCATTATATACCAGTCTTCTGATGACTCTGGTATCTAATGAGAGTCTATCTTTTTAGTTGGTAATGGACAGGACAGGAAAAAGTTTTTTCTATGTATAGGAGAGGCTTATGCACACCAGTGGACTTCTTGTTTCCTTAGATAATATGCTACTTACGAAAAATAAATATATATTGTTTTTTTTTATTTCTTAGATACATCTACAAACATCCAGAGTCCAGTTGGTGTGATTACATCTGACGACATCTTGCATCATATCACACAAGGAACTAAGCACATGAACGGAAACTGATAATGATGAAAAAAGTATAGCTTAAATTATTTGACTCTACTTGAAACGACATCTGCAACAATGTAGATATTTCAATCACAAATCTTGTAGGTATTTTATTGATTACAAGTTCATAAATATTTTGTAAAATATGTATACCAGTAAGTTTTACCTAAAATATACTCAATCTTAGTTCAAATCTAATAATTATACTCTTATTGTATGTATATCGGATGCTGCAATTAAACCCTAATTTATAAATGTTATTGTTATATGTAAAAGAGAAAACTGCTATCTTTATTAAAAACGCATTTTGTACAAAATGCATTTCATAGGTTTATGAAAAGATATATTTTTAAGAAGATGAAATGCATTTCCCAACTGTTATGTACACACACTAAATAAATAATGAGAAATAAAGTTTTCTTACAAAATAAACACTTTATTTATTATAAAGTTTCTTATGTTCTTCAGTAACAGCAAAGCCAATTTGAAATAGAAACAAACAAAATGAGTGTTACCACCACTAAATTTACTATTGATTTTCACAATTTTATATGAGAAAGGACCTTAACACAATGCTGATTATTATAAAAACCAATGAATTTCAATTAAGGTGATGGAGGTGGAGACGACTTTTTAGCATTCGCTGCCAGTATGGCTCCTGGGGCAGGGTACGGTCTCATCTGATACAGTGAACCTGAGGCTGTGCTATCTACTCCTGTCTTTAAATGAGTGTCCAATCCAGATGTCCATTTCCCACGTGGAATATCTGAATAAGAAGCAGGATCCATTGGATCTAAATCATTATCTTTGACTCTTGGACGCTTCTTATCCCTGTGGTGCACCATTTCTTTCTCTCTTTCACGACGTTCTCTCTTTTTCTCATGTTTGGGCTGTACCGGGACCTCCTGGTCAGAAGCTTCACTGCTGTCATCACTTTCATCTCCCTCCCTCAGCAACCTCTCTTCTCGCAAATGTGCTGCACTTTCGCTGAATACTGCAGATGGGTTCGCTGGCGGATACCAAGACACTAAGTTGTTGTGAACATTCCAAAAGTAATGCTGACCATAACCTTCGTCATATACTTCTTCCCAGCCATGAGGTAGAGGCCATAGCTCTAAAGCCTTGCGTTTGTTTTCTAAATAAACTTCAGAGGGTACTCGCTTTCCTTGCTTCCACTTTTTCACGCAAAATATTGAACATTCATGGTAAATATTGCTTTTATTAGGACACCCTCTATGACCTTTAATTGGATCAACATTGACACCTTCTATACCTTCCCAAAATTGTTCCTTATTTTCGTCAGATTTGGAGTCGTAGTCTTCAGCTATAATTTCTTCATTAGCTTGGACAGGAGTTTGGTCGCTACTATTGGTTTCAAGCTTGGAGTTCGTTTTCAAAATACCTCGCTTTGCCAGACGTGCGGCTAGAGCAGGGGGCAGTGGCATTTTTTCTTTGGTGTCTCAGCCTCTCAGGTTGGTTGGCTACACAGCAATTTATGATTATTTGCTAGACATTTGGTAAACTGAGCAGCGTTAGAGAACTAGAGGATAATCCGAATCCGAGCAATGACATTACTCGCACACACTAAAACAAACAAATAAAGTAGTAAATAGCAAAGAAAAGACAATTTGGGTAGCCAACCAAACCAATCCAATAATGTACAACCGTCAACCAACCATGGATTGTACAGCCGTGGAAAACACAGCCCTTAATTGATCTTCAATTTGGTCGCGAATTCCATGGCTGTGTAATCGAAGGGAGTACATTCCAAGCCGTACAAATTTAGCACACCTTTGAAAAACACAACCCGATAAAACGCAGCCAATGGCTTCCTATGGCATTCAAATACGGGTCGTACAATCCCAGCACGTGCCTGGAATGGGGTCCGGTTAATGTACGACCATGTATTACACAGCCCGAGAATGTACAACCAGGAAAGCACGGCCAGGAAAACGCAGCCAGGAATTGATGTACAAAATGTTTATGAAAACCGGGCCGTGTTTTCCAGGCTGTGCTTTCCCAGCACAGTCGGGATTGTACAGCCAGGATTACACGACCATGGATTTTGTGACCATTGCATTGGTCTGATTGGTCGAAAGCCTATGCTCTGTTTAAATGCACTACACAGTAAGTATTGTACTATCCCATTCTCAATTAGGCAAGTAATTATTCAGAAATTAGTGTGAGTCGGATCAACAAGTGAGTGAGTAAGTAATTGACGAGTGTAAACAGCCTATGTTTTGGCATCAAAATTTGGGGTGCCAATAATGTACAACCAAGGATTGTACAGCCGAGGAAAACACAGCCCGGAATTGATGTACAATTTGGTCGCGAAATCCATGGCTGTGTAATCCAAGGCTGTACATTCCAAGCCGTACAAATTCAGCACACCTTTGGAAAGCACGACCCGATAAAACGCAGCCAAAATTTTGATGCCAAAACTTAGGCTTTGTTTACACTCGTCAATTACTTACTCACTCACTTGTTGATCCGACTCGGATTGGTTAGGTTATGTTAAAACATATAAATTACGCACGAGGCGAGCGAGCAAAGCGAGCGTGCCGCGGCAGCGGCCGCCGAAGTGCCAGAATTTTATTTTTTTCTAACATTAATCTCTGAATAATTCTCTTATTTTATATAATTTTTAATCTGTGCTACTTGCCTATACTTACTGTGTAGTGCATCTAAACAGAGCATAGGCTTTCGACCAATCAGAGCATGGTCACAGAATCCATGGTCGTGCAATCCTGGCTGTACAATCCCGACTGTGCTGGGAAAGCACAGCCTGGAAAACACGGCCCGGATTTCATGTACATTTTGTACATGGAATCCGGGCCGTGTTTTCCAGGCTGTGCTTTCCGGGTTGTACATTTTCGGGCTGTGTAATACTTGGTCGTAAATTAACCGGACCCAAAATTTGAGCTGCGTTTTATCGGGTTGTGTTTTCCAAATGTGTGCCGAATTTGTACGGCTTGGAATGTACACCCTTGGATTACACAGCCATGGAATTCGCGACCAAATTGTACATCAATTCCGGGCTGTGTTTTCCAAGGCTGTACAATCCATGGTTGTGCATTATTGGCACCCTCTGGAATGTACACTTGTACAGCCATGGATTACACATCCATGGATTTTGATGCCAAAACTAATGCTTTGTTTACACTCGTCAATTACTTACTCATTCACTTGTTGAATCGACTCGGATTGGTTAGGTTAAGTTGAAACATATAAATTACGCACGAGGCGAGCGAGCAAAGCGATCATGCCGCGGCAGCGGCCGCCGAAGTGCCAGAATTTTATTTTTTTCTAACATTAATCTCCGAATAATTCTCTTATTTTATTTATTTTTAGTCTATGCTACTTGCCTAATTGAGAATGGGATAGTACAATACATTCTGTGTAGTGTATCTAAACAGAGCATAGGCTTTTGACCAATCAGAGCAATGGTCACAAAATCCATTGTCGTGTAATCCAGGCTGTACAATCCCGTCTGTGCTGGGAAAGCATAGCCTGGAAAACACGGCCCGGATTTTTCAGTCAAGTCAATTTCAGGCCGTGTTTTCCAGGGGTGCACATTCTTGGTCGTACATGTTCAACACTTGTCGGGATTGTACGTCCATAGATTTCATGTACATTTGGACATGAATTCCTGGCTGCGTTTTCCTGCCCGTGCTTTCCTGGTTGTACATTCTCGCGCTGTGTAATACATGGTCGTACATTAACCGGACCCGATTTTAAATCACTAGGTACTTTATTTATTATTATTATTTAATAATGGGCTTTGTACGAATGCCTCCTTTTTTGTACTACTTGTTGGTGGAGCAAGCAGATTTGTTCCATCAGCAAGTACTATAAAAAAAAGTTGAGACCTTTACTTCACTTCACAACTTTAAATTCAATCTAAAATATAAAAGAAATATATCCTCACAATTTTTACCCTCAAGCACGGTGGATATCCCCTCAGATCTCTTAATACACGCGGACACAGATCACATAACCAAAGAAAAATGTCGCTTACATAAGAGCGAGCAGCCTGATGCGTATCCATGTGTATGTACCAAGTAGGTAGGTACTCTTTGAGGACAAGCTGCAAGCCAATCGCCACTGCTAAAATACTTACTATGGTATACCAATGGTTTCAATCTAAAATATTAGGTAAGTAGGTATCCTAGATAACCTAGGTAGGTATGTAGTAAATAAAATTTTTAGATTACCCAATGCACTTTATTTTCATAATTTTAATAAGCGTGACAAATAAGTTCGACGAAACAATGTTATGTGGCAGGTTAGGTTATTTATTATAACAATGTAACCCACGGCCATGCTACATGAAACCATTTGAGACTGTCGCGTGAAACTGGTACCTAGAATCTAGATGTATCTACGAGTAGATCCTAGATACACCTAGCTTTAAAACGTTTGAAAGTGATCCTTTTAGTTTAACTGAATAATGCCTTTTGACTTTGATTCATTTTCTTGTCCTTATCGTTTCTACTTCTTCTACTTCATAAGGGGTAGGCCGAGAGATGATAAGTAGGTACTTTTAATTGATCGAGTGAGTGAAGCGAACGAAGATCTTAGTTTCAACTTGGGCGACTTGGCATTTTATTTATGTATGTATGTAGGTATGTTTGTCTGGACATAACTTTCGAACCGTTGGTTGATCCGATCTGCATGAAATTTGATAAGTCGATAGCTTGTAGGTACTTGAGAAAACTGGTAAGTACCTATACGAGTAAAATCGGATGAAGGGATAGAGTTGAAACTTGGTTACCATACCAAGTTAGTAGGCGGTAGTCAGAAAAAAGTCCAAAGATAATGTTTGGACTTGCCTCTGACTACTACCTACCAAAGTTTTGATGCATTCGTCGGGTCGCATCACGAGATCTCAGTTCGGGGCGAACTACTAGTAATAAGTTAGTATTACCAGTATTACCAATCGAGGTTTTTATTAGAAAATTGATTCTTTTGATAAACCCATCCAAAACACAAAATACAAAATTAAAAACAAAAGAAAGCCGTATTAAAAAATAAAGTAGTCTCGATTAAAGTAAAACTTCCTAACTTCAATATTTGTAGTAGGTAGAAAGTTGTCCTCTATTTTTGAGCATGGCCCTGGGGTATACTTGTAGGTATACAGAAGATCGAAAACACTGGTGTTTGTACAATTATTTAGGATTACAAATTGTTCCAAAGCAAAATATACGCCAGCACATTCTTGAATTCTGTAAAAGACAAAATGTTTATAAGTAAAAAATATCTACTTTATGACGATAAAATAATGAAAATTAGCAGCAAAAATGCCATATAAACGCGTACATAACTACGCAAGTTCACCGAACACACCCACTACCTACCTACGACTAGGCATCTAAATAAGGCATCTAATCTATTGGGTCTGTTTTACCCCTATTTAGGATTTGCCAGTGTCCTGTGTCAGGTTTATCTTATCTTACTAATAATGTTGAACAACTGTAAGATAAAAGCTAATAGCTTTTGTTTTTGATAACGGAACCCATACTATAAGTTGAAAAAAGAATAACGTACAAAAGAAAACATGAACGAGTTCTACATTCAAAACAATAAGTACGTGCAAAAAAAACTGCTAGGTAAGGTACAGTCATCTGCACTATGGTTACACAATTTATATATTTTCAAAATGTTGAATTATGTAGTTACAAACTTGAATACGAAATATTCACATCTAGTAGATCTACGTGAATAAGTATCTGTATTAGTTTAATTAAATAAAACATTATCATAGTGCAGGATTATGTAGTACCTACCTACTTTAACGGATTTAGCACAAAACAACGATGAAGGCTAATATAAAGCAGTACACCTAATTTGAAGCGTTTAGCACTTCATGCGCTTTGATAGAACAGAAATAATTATCACCTGATTATAATAGATGTCTTCACTCACCACGGACGACTGTTGTGTCACTGCGCGACACTTTGGTCGGTAGGACAACGTCGTGGAACTCTCCAGAGTGTATTAGTTTTGGAGTTTTCTCAAAATCATCGACTAAGCTACATGGACTCGCGATAAAGGGTGTTATAACATCGGACTCATCGGAACTCATGGACCCTTTACGCCTCTCAGCGTCTATCTCAATATCTTCTTGCTTGTTCGACGTGTCAAGAACGGTCACATCAGGTACAGCGGTAACCAAAGTTTCTGGTGAATTATGTTCTGGATTAGGCTGATCGTCTTTTTCATTGATATTACTTTGAGCTTTCGAACCATCTTCATTTATTAAAACTTCTTTTACAGAGTCTTCGCTTAATTTGCCGCTGTTATTGCTTGGTGGTGATACGGACTGTATAGCGTCTTCCCGTTTGAGCAGTTTTCTGCGCTCGCTTACTAGGTCATAGCTTAGAGGGTGTAAATTAATTGACGAAGGAGGGCTTCCATCTAGTGATAAATCCATTGAAGTTATTAAACTTTCATCCCGGCTGAGACCTTCTCCGGGCACAATATGAATATTCAAAACAGTTTTATGCTTGAGCAGTTCAGTGTCAGTGTCAAGTATTTCATTAGAATTCACTAATGAATTAGTAGAAACAGTTTTATAAGAGTTAAGTCTATTTCTTACCAAAAAGCCTCTGACATGCGCTTGAATAGTGGTAGCCGCACTAGATAACGTAGATGAGTCATCGGTGGACAAAGAAAGTGACTTTTCTTCATTTACAGTCTGTAAAACGGTGTCCATTCTAGTAATACCTAATGGTCTTCGTTCATTGTTTAGATTAGCAGTGGCGTAGTACTCTTCCTAAAACAAGTAAAAGCATTTGACATAAAATATAAATTACCATACAGGTTTAAAATATTTTAAATCATCTTTAAGAAGAATTGAACTTTTTACATGCAGGTAGGTGTAGATACCTTATTTTTCTCGTTATCTTCTTCCAACGAAGTTGCTTCATCGTTTGTTATATCTTCAAAGGTTGAATTTCGACTCTTGAAGAGAAATGAACGAAATACTTTTTGTATTGTTACCGCTGCTGTTTCCAAATCCATGTTAGTTTGTTCGTTTTCATTGTCACCTCGAGGTATATCATCTTCAGCTTTTGATAAATCTGACCCTAAAATACTACTATCATCATTATTCTCAGTATTATCCGGTTCTGGTAAATGTGTAGAATCTGAATTCACATTGTTTTCTTTGATAACTTTTTCTTCATCACCAGTAAAGATAATACTGTTTTTTTCGTCTAAGTCATTATCAGGGCCCTCAGTGCTGGTATTTTCAAACACTTCACTTTTTTCATCAGCAGAGGTATTTATACCTTCAGAATCTTTTCCTACCATATTTTTTTCCATTGAATCTGGTGTTGGTATAATAACTTCGTCAAAAACATCAGCAGACACGTGTACGCTATCATTTGTTTGTTCAATCTGTGAAGCTATTTCTTTAGGGTCAGAGTTTTTGGCATGATCATCAAACGTGGTTTTCAACTCAAGCACATCATTAGCGTTGTCATTAACTGGCTTTGAGGAAGTGGTCGCTTTCAAAGATTCGGTCATTGTATTGATAGTGGCTGGTGCAATGACACTATTGTTATCAGTTTCATTATTCAGATTCTCAATCGGGACTAATTCATTTGGGATATTATCAGTTACGTTATCTTCTTTATTTTTTATTGAAGATTCTTTATCCACTTCGCTCAAATCAGTTTCAATTTTGGTGGCGATGGCATTACATGAGGAATAGTCACTAGTATTTTCACCTTCTTCTTCTTCAACGATTAAATTAACTTCATCGAGGGATTTCAAATTAATTTTAGGTTCATTATCATTTAGTACGATAATGCTGGATTGCTCTTCCGCGAAATCGGTGAGTTCATTTGTTAGATTTTTTTCACATGGCGCTACTGCAACAGCAGCGTCCGACTCTTCTTTAAAAACTTGCTGATTACTATTGTCAGTTATTGACGATTCTATTTTCTCATGTATATTATCAATATTAGCAAAAGATGGTAGATTTTTTTTTTCAATAGCTATTTCATATTTCTGGTCATCGACAATTTGACTTCCTCCATCTTCCTGTACCAGCTCATCGTGGCTAATTTCAATTTTAGGTACTTCGACATTTTCATCTAAAACTATTTCGTTTTTTTTGGCATTTATATCTTTATTTTCCTTCACTTGTTCATCTTTGTTTATCTCAAGTTCAAGTATATTTTCAATTCCATCATCTATAGTTTCTCCTTTAATATTCGTTTCATGATCATTACCAGTTATTACATCAACAACTGTGCTTTTACTGACGGAACTTTCATCGGCCTCATCAAAGACTGAATCTTTAGAAGTCAGAGAGTTATCCGTAAGTTCGTGTGATATTTCCACTTCGGAAGAGAGAGACAACTCTTGGTCGTGATGGACAGGCGCGAGCACTCTAAGATTGGACGCAGGATCTTGTTCAGTTGAGTTTCGTCTTTTACTGTCAACATTTTCCGGACCAGTTTGCACACTATCAAAAAGTTTTTGTCGTTCCACTGCTCTTTGCCTCACTATTTCTTGAGCTTTGAAGATCTTCTCCTCGAGGGTCAACTTTTTTTTGGGTGCTGTAATGATATTTTAACGAAACGGTAAAAAATAACAAAGTATCACTACCAACAAAGGTATCCACTAGAATATTTTATAAAAATTAACCACAGTCACAAATCACCTTTATGCACTAAGATTGCCTACAGATTTAATTTTGTCAACTTACATGGCCCATCTCTCACCTCGAGCAACTTCTCCAAATGGTTGGCGCAAAACTCATAGACGTTAGAAGGGTTGTTTCTGAGAACATCTTTCGCCAGACCCTCCATCAGATCCACCAGCCCCGGGGGCATTTTCGGCACCGGGGCTGCTCGCGTGTACGCGCGAGAACTCGTTAATCTCATTATGACCTTTAATTTCAATAATGATGCTTTTGGAAAGCTACTGAATGGCGTCACGTACTGACCAAACTTGTCTGAAATGCAACACCAACTTTGCTATAGAAGCATAGGACAATGCGGAGTGGCAGCAGGTAGAGTGGACCAGGCGAATGTTGTACGCCGGTAGTCATGGCGATGCGCCAAGGTAAGTTCGCAGTGTATCGATCTCATGTTGTAGTTCAATGCTCTAACACGAATGCTATTTTGGGGGTTACGCTATGATGACATTGCTATTAAACGAGGCAATGTCTAGGTCAAAGCTCATGGTAAAGTTTACGCTACTTATAATGAAAGTATCTTATATTCAGCCTAATTATTGAAATGAAAAACTGAGTAACGTGCAAATGTTTTGTGTATTTCCAATGCAGTTTACGCAACTGAGTAGGTAATCACTAAGGGGACGTTAGCTCAAAAGAACAGTGTACAAATATATCTCACTAAATGGGTTGATGATAAAACCCTGACCTTTTTAGAGGTATTTCATCCTCGAAGAAAATAAGTATTGGTGTTCTTTTAGATCTAGAGAAGAGCTATACTATAGCGTGCAATTATAATTTAAATATCTACACAGGGTGCGACTATGTCGCCGTGCGTAGCCCTTCTCGCGACGAACACCAATATAGTCGTATGTTCTTCGAGGGCCTTACTCGAGTAGAACTAAGAGGACGCCCTCTAGGAGCGAGCAAGCCGGCGCTAGCTACAAACGGCGGGTCGCCTACTCTTACACTACAATTACTTAAAATTCAATTCTTGTGAGTCAACTTTTTTATTTTCATACCGTGTTCTATAATAGTAATTTGTATATAAGATCATATATAATTTTTGCAATGTTAATACATTTTACAATAACAAACATCTCCACAGTGTACACAGATACACTCGCCGCGGCTAGGACGCGGGCGGCGCCGCCGATCCGGCCGCGCCCGCTTCGCGAAACTATACTGATGATAGAAAAATTAATGGCTACAAGTAATATCATACAAATTAATGACTATTCCCTTAACATTATCTCATATAATAGCATCCTTCTACACTATGACCAAATTAAAATGATTGTCATTCCTGTACGCACGGCACGATACATGAATAGTCTCCAGTTCGCTCTGACCGATTCTGTCCAATTATAGCTCCCCACCACTCCCGCAGCTATGAAGGTATAAAAATCACACTGCTATAAATTTATAATAAATAAATGCCTATTTACACTATGTAACTATACAAAATGATAGTACGACGAAATTACATATTTTAGTCGAGCATCTAATTTAAATTAAAATCCATACAACGATCTACGGACAGAGCGGGCGGCCCTTACTAACATTATTACATCATATATTTTTTTATTATTAGTTTTTGTACAATCATATTCAGCCGAAAAGCTGAGTGCCCGATTAATACAAATATCGGTGATCCGAAATGCAGCACAATCGTCTTGCAATAATAATACATACAACTCGAACTTATTTAAACAATTTAACGACATTAAGAAATCCTAAAGTAAACTAGTGATCTATGTAAATGTAACGTATAGTAAAGATCGTGCACTCGGGACGCGGATGCGGACATACAATACAATAGCACTATCGGGATCCGGCGCGGGCGGGCGGACTCGGCTTATACTCACCGGGATCACCAGAGGTATCAAAAATTAATAACGTCATTAACAAAAGTGTAATCGAATAGAAAATATGAATATATAAGTGTTAAAGAAACGGTCTCATCGTGAGGGGTGGTCGCGCGAGGCATCAGTTGGCCGGCTGCTGCCGCTTGTGGCTGATCTCCAGCTCGCCTAGTCGCTTCCACAGCTCGTCGCGCTCCTTCTCACGCTTCTTCTCTCTGCAACCAAACAAAAACAACACATACACTCATTTATCATAATTACACACCATCCCTTATTTACTAGCATCCACGCGCGCCTGCGCTCGCGTGGTACCATGGGTTTTTTTTCGCGTGGTTTTTTTTTACACAACTAGCTGATGGAACAAGCTCATGGCCCACCTGATGTTAAGTTGTAACCATCACCTATAACAACAGCATTGCCTCGTATGTCACGGACGATAGGAACGTGCCCTACAATGCACTGCCTTGCGTCCATCAACTTGAGGCAGATATATCCCTAGTTTCATCCAAATCCAAGCCGTTGCGGAGATAAATGGGAACAAACATACACATAATCACAACCTTTCGAATTTATCATATTAGTAAGAAAAATAATTGTGTAAAAGTGATGGCCAAGAGGAGTCATTAAAACCATAGATTTTATAACCTAGCTTGTTTTTTTTTATCCAATCTCGTTAAGTTACCAACACTACGTTACGTGTCATTTAAGTAAATTGCTTACTCGCCCGCGACTTCGGCTTGCATTTAACCTGAATAAAGAGTTATTTAACTATTCCAATTCACCTAAATCGGTCCAGCCTACAAGACATCTAAACATTCGCATTAATGGATGAAGAAGGCTCGAGATCGTTAGTTCTGGAAATCTATGAGGGAATTCAGGATGTCTGATAAAGTAAATATTCTAAAACTAAAAAATAAAGAATAATTTTAGATTATGCACTAGTAAGTTAGTACAAATGCCGACGACGCCCAAGATAATGATATCCTACAAGATTTTGGACATGGCGCCTGTATTTCTAGAACGTGACTTGTGTACCGAAAACAAACAGTGCCAAAGCGATAGTTTATAGCTCACAAACATGTCGTAAAAATCGAAGAGTAGCTTGCTTGGTCATCCCTAACCGACATTTGGGTTACAATGGGTGGCCGCTGTTGTTATTTACATCTGAACGCTTCTGTGCTTCGGAGTACAGAAGCGTTAAAAAGTCGGTTCCTACTCCAGAAGACGATAAGCCTGAACAGGTGGATTAAAAATTACTGTCACCAGAGTTGGCCATAACTCATACGCCCGACTCGAATGCGCGTTCAATACACCGTTTTTGACGGTGTATTGAACAAACATTTTGAATATTACGGTGAAGGAAAACATCGTGAGGAAACCGGCATGTCGTAGAACTTAAAAAGTTCTATAACATGTGTCAAGTGCTCGAAAGGAGCATCTTGAGGCGCACTTAAAATCCTTTCACCACACTGTTTCGAAAGAAACTCCTACTAATACTCCTAATAAAGTGACACGACAAGAGAAGAGAGACCGTTTTTAACGGTGAAACACGTTTTTACGATGAAGTTGCCCATGTTACAGTAAAAGCTTACGAGAAAATGTTAAATGCGTGAAAATAATATGCAAACAGATGAGTACACAACACTTACTTCTGCCTTTCCGCTTTGTAGCTAGCAGTAAGCTCGTCGAAGAGCTTAGAGTTCATCTCCATGAAGGTTTTGAGCACGTTATAGACAAGCGCTACGATAGTCTGGTTCCAGTGTTCCTTGCTGATCCGATACAACGCGGGGAACATTATGGGCATGATAACATGGTTGTTCTCTTCCATTAGCGACATTATATATTCGTTGTTCCAAAAGTAGAGTGCCCTTTCCGCTACCTGAAAAGGACAATATTAGTTTTTATATACATTTATTGAAATGCTGCATTTTTTAGAAGACACATTTTTTGATGTTGGAAACCTAACGCTAAACTGAAAATTTATTATTGCTTTTTTATTTAATTAAACTGATCATAAACATTTAGAATTTTGCGGGATCTTCTGACCCAAGATTTTTATATAACTTGTTTATAACAAGATAAATAAAATAGAAATTTGACTACTGAAATAAATTAAAAATATACGTACAATTGAACTCTTAATAAATAGGGATTGCAAATTTTATTTACCTGAAAATGTGGGCTTGAAACACATTTAGCTATTTGTCTGAAGAGCGGTTCTTGAATTTTCGCAAACTGAGCCGGTTCAATCACGTCTAATATTTCTTCAATCTCACCTAAGAACATAACCTGAAAATAAATAAATTAACGTATGTAATGTTTGAATGTTCTTCTGACAGCTCTTCCTAATTTTATATAAAAGATCTGAGTGGTCGTCTACCGTGCCTGAGGATTAGAGACGTGGTAGGATTATTCAGAATAGTCTTGATTGAAAACTGTTGAAAGTGTAAGGTATGCACCAGGCTATATTGCTCGCTTTTATGTCCTCATAGTAAACGTCATTTTTCATTGTAATTGTGTAGCTTGATCTGAATCCGTGTACAGTCTGCCATTTTCGAGCATACAATTAAAAGTATTAAACGAATATTTCTAAATTAAGTTACATTTACGTAACAGTACGAATAAATTAGAATTATTGTAACAGCCTAAACAAATAACAATTAACTGTTAGGCTGAAACAGTAACTCCAATTAAACGTTTGTGTGCAACTCTAGGCCCCACTGTTTCACACAAAGGTGACTTATCAGATCAATAATGATAATCGAGAATAGATACGGTCTATTGTTGATAATCGATTCGTGGCATTTACAAGTTTTAAGCCTTCAAACTACATATCGCTCGCGCATGTTAACATTTTTTACCATATAAAAAACCCTGAACGATTTTCAAAAAAATCGCAAACAGTCAAGTTACGGAGAATTGCCAAAGGAAAAGGCATAGTGGTAGTGCTTCTCCGACGAGCCACACACAATGAGCTCTACTGCCCTTCTGTGTACCACCACCACCATGGCTATTTCTACCGCCAAGCAGCATTGCTGTGTTTCGGTTTGAAGGGTGTGGTTGTTATTGAAATCACAGGCACATGGGACTTAACATGCGTATGCTTCAAGTTGATGGACGCAGAGCACTGCATCGTAGGGCACGTTCCTATCGTGCGTGACTTTGTGGTGATGGTTACCACTTAACCATGGTAGGTCTCTCTGCTTGTTCCATAAGCAAGTAGTATAAAAAAAAGTTCAGCATAAATATCATTTTGATCCAAAAATTCCTATCAGAATTTGTCTTGCCAGGTTTCGTACATATGCACAGATTAAACAAACACACTAATTTCAAATCAAAACAGGTATTAGGGTATCTCTGAAAGGACGACTGGTAGACAATGCTATTAGCATTAAATCCTCCTAGCACCACATTGTTTTGTGTGAAAGTTTTAAATAAATAAAGTATGTTTACCTCTTTCTGCGAACAAGTCTTGGGCCAAAACTTGAGCAGACCGCGCACTACTGGCTCGGTGAGGGTGGCATCCTTCTCCAGGAATTGCACGACACAGTAGGCGAGCTGCGCGTGGTACAACGAGAGACATTTCACCTTGTGCAGCGGCAGCAGCACTTTCACAAGGAACTGCTTGTGTTCGCTCTTCAATGGCAGCGCGAATCCGTTTATTATACTGCAACGGAACACTAGGTATAGAACCTCTGACATTTCCTGAGATTAATACACGATGGCTTGCCAGTAGCAAGAGACTCGTGTTTGAATAAAGTGCTATGTAACACCGCTACCTTATTTAATGAAATTTCAATGTAGCAACACATACATACAGTCATTTAATTAGCCAGTGCTACGTAAGTTTTGTTTACGGTGGTATTGGCCGTGTTCTTGCTTTCTGAAGACATCTTCAGGTTAAAAGCTCCTTCACCAAAGTTGGCTTCTAATACCCGGTTCACCGCGGTTCCCCGTTGTAATATAGAATGACACTGCTACATTTGCCTATGAAATTATCCCACAGACGTTTATTCGCAATGCCTCGTAGAATAAAGGAACCGGGAATTACTCATACGAATTTACGAATAACCTGACAGAGAACAAACATCTATATTCATCACACAAATGTTTGTTCTCGGTGGGGATTTGTGTGATGAACATAGATGTTTGTTCTCTGTCTGGGTGTTATATAATATTATAAGTAAGTATTTACAAAAAAAAGTATATAAGTAGTATATCAGGTATCTGGTTCCCATATCACAAGCTTTGGCTTAGTTTGGGGCTAGATATTGCTGTGTGGAAAGTCCACCAATATTTATTTATTTTATAAAAAGTGAGTAAAGCAAGTAACTAACCTGCCAAGTATCTCTAACAGTTCACCGACGCCATTGAAGTGTTCAGTTTCGTAAACAAATCGCAAGAATATATTGTTGATCTGTTTTCGGATGAAGGCTCGCAGACCCAAGAACTTGCCATAGATGCGGTGCAGCACCGTCTTCAAGAAGTCACGCTCGCGCGGGTCTTCCGAGTCAAACAAATCTAAAAGCTTTTTAACAAACCAAAACATTAGTTCAATTGAAATTCATTCACTCGTGAGCAATTTGCAGAGAATTGCCTAACAGAGGATGTTTATAAAAACCTATAGGTTAATACTTCTACGAACAGCTGTAAATACATAATATACAAAATTTGACATAAATACCCAATACCTACATGACTATAATTTTTAATGTACCTACAACGATTAAACAGACCTACCTAGATAACTTAAACGGTATTTATTAATCAAGACTATACCTATGAACCTACTATTAAATTGAAAACCTCGGCCTGCCTCCATGTTGCCATACCCTATGCAGGGTCCAAATGATAGATACTTACTAACACCCAACAACTATGTATGTACCTAAACTAAACCATGTGTAAGCAATAAATATATTGAGTATTGAGTACATTGAAACAAAAAACTACGAGGAACTATGGAATTTAGATGTAAAATGCAATATCTGTGAAATATGATTACAATCAATGAATATATTTCTTCTTCATCCCACTTCTTGGCCTATTAACCTTGAACTCTACATCTTGTTGATAAACAATCGATATTTTGATGTCATAATCTATGTCAACTCAAAGTCGCCTAGCCAAATACATAGACCATATTAATTAATTTGATGTGTAGGTAATTTCAAACCAACTGTAATTTTATTTAACAAAATGGACACTAGCTTTTTTTAAAAACTAAAACAAATGCGGTTCTATCCATTTGTACCTAAGCAACTGTAAAAGCATCTCAATTTGCAACAATTTAGGGCTTCTATATATTATTCAAGTTCCTTAATTATAAAAATGCGGTACTACATTGCTCTATGAATTAATCAAAAAAGGAAATCTCCAGTATTAAATCTTCACTGGCGAGTTACGATTTTGCTCAGTTTGTCTAAATTAAATGGTGCAGTGCAGACGTACGGCCGGTTTCTGAAAGCTCGATCAAAACTAATCGGATGTCAAGTCACTCGCCATTTCAGCTATTACATCGAATTAGATAGCAAGTGACTTGACATCCGATTAGTTAAGATCGGGCTTTCAGAAACAGGCTGGTAGTATTTTAGCCGAATACATTGTTTTATTTTGAATTTCGAATCTCGAATCATCGAATCGGGTTCTTTAGGCATGTTTTGATGTTTAATTATCTCCCCTCTATTTTAGTCTGGGAAGTGGGAAGATATTCGTCCGTGGACTTTAAATATGTTTTGTGTATCTTATAAATAACTATAAGAGCATTGCCGGGTATTTATTTTGGATATAATCAGAAATTCTAAAAGGGGCAAAAAAAAACCGTACGCGTAGCACGGTTTATTTATTTATTTATTATTATAGAAAATCAACAGCAAATACAATAATACAATAGCTGGGTGTGTGTAATCTTAAAATAGGCCAATAATAGATTTTCCTAATTAATCATATCACAAAAAGAACTTTACTGCCCTCCAGCATAGTATAACGAGTGAATGTACCCTAATTATAAATGAAAAGTAATTCTCTCCAGTTAAATTTGTGTTCGTTTGGTATCATCATAACCTCCTTTACAAAATGAAAACGTGCCAAGACTGAACTCCTTAAAAAAGAATACTTCGTACAGCCGGGTCCTCAGAAATAGCGACAAACTAAACATATTTCGAGAGAAGCCCGAATTATTTTTATACAGGGCCTAAGTACCTAGCTACTTAGGCCTTCACTTTTTAGCCGACATCAAAAAAGGAGGAGGTTCTTAATTCGATTGTTTTTTTTGTACGTTTGTTACGCGATTTATTTCTTGTTTGTTCGGTATGGTTAGAGGTGGTCCCATATTTTTTTTATCAAGATTGATTCACCGCTTTTTGAAATAAATATATACACAGATGAAGTTTGCTGTGTGTTTTTAGTTCATATGGAGTCGTTTTTTTTTTGCAAATGTGTTAATTATAGTCTGCTGCCATTCATGTAGCGGCATATCCTGCACCGTAGGTTACGTACGAATTACGATGGTATTATACTGTGATGATATTTAAATTTTGATTAAGTAATTTAACCGCAACTACAAGTTCATCAATACTTAAACTTGCGTTTAAGAATTGATGAACTTGTGCCTAAGATCAATCATTCTCTTTACTGCTGGCAGAAAGCCGCATCTCTATATCACGAATGATTTAATGTTACAATGCTATAATAACAAGTACCTAGTTGCCTTGCCAATAAAACATTTGAACGATCACAATAGGTACGTTGTCTGGTTGTATTGTCATCTCATGTCTTGTACCATGCATAAGGTTTCACTTACAATTTAAATATATTTAAATGGGCCGTATGAATGACAGCAAATTTCGTCTAATAAATTTAATGTGGTTTATTAATATTGGTGTACACTGTTCTGTTGCTCCAATTAGACCACTATCCAGCAGAAACCTGATGGTTACTGTAACCATCTATTAAAATGAAAGCTGATGTTGGCTCTCGCGACCATTAAGCGACAGCGACCATTTTAGCTGCGACCAGCTATTTACATCCGACTAATATTGTGAATACGAAAGTCTAGATGTATTTAGTTCAGTTTTATATTTATTTTAGACTTAATCAGCGCCGTAAGGGCAAGACAGATTTGTGTAAAAGGAGTTGTTCAGTTATTTATTCCGGAGTTGGTCATTTATATATTTATTTATTTGCTGCAAGAATGTATGATAAATATAGCAATTTCGCAAATTCATTATTAATCGTTAATTTTTTATAATTATTATTTTCGTTCGTTTAGTTTTTAATTGAGATTTTCTTTGTTCTGGCAAACTAATAAACAAGGCAAACCGACATGCGTTCTGAGCGTTTGATATCAATCCAATCTCATGACGCCCAAGACGACAGGCAAAAGAAAACTACTCTCCTCTATGTCTCTTGTCCGCCAATTCACCGAGCGAGAAATATCTCGCTCGGTGAATTGGCGGACAAGGACATAGAAGGGACATTGATTGGTATATTGGACTAGGACTGAATTCAGTCCTAGTCCAATATACCTACTTGGTCCAAGATGGAACAACTCCTTTACGTATGGATAAGTTCGTGAACTAGAATAGAAAAGCATACCTACATACAAGGAAGTTTGAATTGTTTAACCTATAAACATTTTCGCATTAAATTACTCATGAATTACTTTTATTCGGGTACCACGCGAAGCCGCGAGCGAGGTCTGGTAATTTACGTGTTCGATGAAAAACGACCATCTGTATATTTGTCGCAATCACCAAGTGGGCGCGAACTTTTTATTATAATAACTTTCAACTAGCGTAGATAGGTTTCAAAGCGATCCTTTTAATTTAACTGAATTAATCTAACTGTAAAGACAGTTAGATTAATTCAGTTAAATTAAATTTAATATATTTTTTTGTTTTTATTTCATACAGTTTAGGTAAAAGTCGAAAGCGACTTTTACCTAAACTGTATGAAATAAAAACAAAAAAATAAGCGAAAAGTTTAAAGAATTTTTCAACAAAACCCTCGAAATCCGCTTAATTAACGGATTAAGAACCTAAGGTATACATAGAGAGTGAGAATACCAAAGTACCAAATAACAGTAGCTGTGAGCGCATTATCCAACTGGGTGGTTCGAAAGTACTGCCCTATGAACTTACTTGCAAAACAAACTTTTGGTCGATAACTTTCTTGCCAATAGTCGGCTGAAAATCAGTAGACTCCAGAAAGCGCAAAAAGAACTCGTAGACTAGTTGAAGATGCGGCCAGGAGGCCTCCAGAGTCGGGTCATCTTCCTCAGGATCGAAATCAGGATTTTCACTTGGAGGCAGAGTACGGAACAAGTTAGCCGATATCTATGGAGTAAATAATGGACATTGTGATATCATACAACAGAATACATACACAGTCATTAGATAACAAAAGTCAGAGTTTCACAAAGATACAGCGACGGGAAAGCAGTGACGTTATTTAACTAATATTAGTTAGGTTCTCTCACTCACTGCTATAAAAACTAAAAGTGATGGCTCACTATATTCTGTTTAGATTTATTTATTATTTATTTATTTATCAACAACATCACTCTATCTTTACAGGCTTACCTAATACGATAGTGTAATTTCATTTAGATTTTTTTTATAAATTTAACTAAACAATCCAAATAATAACATATTAAATCATACATAAAAAACAAAAATTAAATAGAAAATAACATAAAATAAAAAATAAAAAAAAAAAAAAAAAAAAAAAAAAAAAAAAATACAATACAATGACATGTTGCGTTAGAAAATCCACAAAGCTAGTACTATGGGATGCTAAATAGATAAGCAAAGAATTAAAGATACACCGTAGGTTAGTTAGAATTATAATCATTACACCCAACTAAACAACTTAGTTATCTGATATCCATTATCTGAGACTATTTTCACATTCAAATTAATAGCATTGATTCAAATTCAGATACCTAGAACTAGTGACTTGTAGAAATATTTCCTATTAGGTATGATTGCTGAATGTAAACTGAACTTATATTCTGGAAATAAACAGGATCAATAAACTAGAAACTGTAGAAAATATGATCCATTATGATTACACAGGTTTATTTGTTGTGTAGGTAGTTAGTACTAATTGTTTCATGCTTAAGCTTATAAAAATGCTATTGCTAGATACCAGTTAGGTATGCATCAATGCATTATTATAATCATAACTTACTGAAAGAAGTTATTAAGTTATGTAAGTTGGTAAGTTGTAAAAAAGGAGTTTTAATTTTTTTTCAATTTTTTTTTTTATTAATCTAATCTGTTTTACAATACGGAAGTTATTGTGCTAAACTGTAAGAAATGTTGAACAGCATATCAAAATCAATACAATAATAATTCTTTAGCAGCAAAATAACGCATTGATTCTACTACTATGTATATCTACCTATTTCCCCATTTTTTAAGATTAATTCCGTCTGATTTTTTATAGATTGAAACCATTATGAATTTCTATAACAATGTTTTTGGTATTAAACCTATCTTACTCTTACCATTTTGATGATCTCTGGATAAACAGGCTCTGTGAGTACCCCACGGCCACCGGTGATGTATTCAACAAGCTCATTTAGTGTGGCACGCTTTATCTCCTTGCCCTTGAGATCCGCTACAGGATCCATAAAGTCGAAGGCTACACAGCATTGACGCAGTTTACGTATGAAGAGCTCCTCTTGGTCACTACTCGGTACATCTGGAAAATAATAAATAAACTTGTAGAACATTGCTTTGATTGCATCTAAGGCCATCTAGTTCTTGACACTTCCAGGATGTTGTTGTTTTTTCTTTTGGATACATTTGAAACAGTATAATGTTATCTTACAGCCACAGTCGAAGAGAATACTCAAGGCCTTAAAATTTTTTTTCAATATCAAAATCAATATCATTTTGATACATTTAACATTGTGGATTAATATGCTTGCCTTTAATTAACCTAGCAAAGAGAGTAAGTTATTATCAGGTACATTCATGTTAATCAGCTTAATACACATTTATTTAATAGTATGGCTGTAATTTATTTGCTTGTTTCTTTAAAATAGTCTAATATCATCACTAGACACACACACTTAAATCAAAGTGACCAAAATTGACAAATCTATAAAACTTCCAAATCTGTAATTTTTTATTTTAATAAAATGTGTAAATCAGGCTTAAAGTTATAGTACTGTTATTAAAAGTATAGTTACAAAATAGAGACTTCAAACAAGGTGTAAAAAAATCCAATAAGGCAGGTATTTGAGTTAGAGTACACACATATGGTGCACACAGTTATCAATATAAATGCATAATTATTATTATTGTTGATACACCTAGGCCTTGCTCCCATAGTTTATTGGTCCTCAAAATTCAACTTACAGGTTTGATTCCATATATTAGAGAATAGTAGTTAATATCTGGTGGTCAACAACCCTTGTCACATTGATATTGATAATTTATGTAGGTATTTAAAGACATGTAAGAAGCATAGAGGCTTATCTTTGTACATAGATAGCCTTCACATTCTAGTAGTTACAGTGTATCATTATTCTAATTTATCAATCCAAAATCTCTATCAGAGGTACATGTTGTACATAAAACATAAAAGTAAACATTTATAGGTTACAGTATTGTTTATTGTGATGCTTGTTTTTAATCTAATGTGATAGTGTACCCATGAAATGGGTATAAATGACGCGCGGGTGACGAGCAGGACTCACCTTTGAGCAGAGGTAAAGCCTGCAGCTCTACGTCTTGCGTGTTGCGGTACCGAGAGGAGCCCTGAGACTTCTTAGTTTTTTTCTTCATTGAGCGTTTGGCGAAAGGATCAATCCTGTCCACAAACGTTCCCGAAGACATTTTGGCAGTAAAAAAATGTCCCAAATGACGATAGATAGATTCTATTCAATTCGACAATTGTTTTGATTCGGATAGTGTCATGATCTGGCTCAATCCACAAGACGAACGCGCACTTCCCGTAAGTTTGGAGCACAATATTAGAGCCTAAACAAACATTCCTTCGTCATACATGACGGTAATGGAGTGGTCACACTCAGGCCATTCTTACACACTTCAAGATTCCACAACAGTTACGTAATTTTGAGACGTCTTTATCGTTAAAATGACACAAATACGGAAAGGAACAATTTGATTCACAAATTTAGTTTTATTTTCTGAGGCGTGTCACGAATAGCTGAAGGCAGAAGTCACCTATACATACAAGCCTCGTGTAATATCAGCCGGTCAGTCAATGACAATAATTTTTTTACACTAATCACACGAGAATTTTCCCAGTTTTATTAGTAAAACACATAAAACAACGATACAAAACAGTTATCGTCCAGTTTAGACGTAATCTGAAACTTAGGCGGTGATGACACGGAGTAAAATTTTTAACACCAAAATTCTATCATCCTATTCTCGCCATCGCTCACCATCCGTTTCGTCTGAGAAACAGGACGCATTTTACGACGCTTCACACAAGGATATTTTAGAATAAACACTTTCACAAGATAGTTTTTATGTTTCTGCAGTTCTAGCGAAGCGATCAATTTACTAATTTGATCCTAAAAGATTATCATCACGGATTGCTGCGAAAACGCTACACTCATAGAAAAGTACCTACATCTGAAAATAGATGGAGATAGAAAATGTTCAGTGGACCAACTGACACACTTTTAACTTAAATATACCTGTTAAACAATTAAAATTACAATAATGATATAAATATATACTTTATATGATTTCAATAGGTATTGCAAAATACTTTGTGTTTGAAATGTGGTTAATAAAACTAAATTATTGAAAAAAAGTCTTCCAACGTAAAGCTTAATTCCGCCTACAGATTAAGAATTTAAAGGAATATTTCCCTATTTTATATATTTTCTGTGGAAAGCTTTTTTCTTTTTTCTATGTGTTGTACTACAGAAAAGCAATAAAAAATACAATTTTTGTTTTTAATGTCCGTCGCGTTATGTCTTCGAAATATGGTCGAGATGGGAAAGAATCGACGAACTCGTCTCGGGTAGTTGTAGGTTCAAGCAAGTCAGTGTTCAGTAAGTAATATCTACCACTGGTATTTAGATAGCATCTTTGATTGAATGAAAATACTTGTGGAAAAGAGGTTCTTTTCCTTTTCTTTGATGTGCATTTTTGTCACCTACCACGTTGATTCTTCCACCAACGGTATTTGCCTTAGACTAAGAGTACCTCCATGGTATTTGCCTTTTTATTCATTCGAAAGAACGCAAACTAGATACAGATGAATGAAATTGAATGATTAGTCAACTATTCATCGTTGGCGATAATCAAACCGTTTGAATCTTGGACTTCACTTTCGAGAGATTATTCTGGCATACTACAAACTCACTGATCTCTATTACACACTGGATAGAAGATTGTCGGCGTTTTTATGTTCCCATTTGATTATCGCCATTTTGGCGCTGAGAGCGTCAGTGAACGTCCACGGAACTAATGTTAGTGATGGGGTAATGGGATAACAATAGTAGCATCGATAAAAAGCCACGATAGAATGTTTGCACAATAAGAGGTAGTTCCAAAATAGTGAATATTATGCACTATCTAGGACATGTTCGGCTGGGCTCAACAAAAATAACAACATTATATATCAAGCCCCTATCCACATAAAATCGTAGGAGGTACAATTTTAACTAATTTTTTTCTTTTAAAATTCCTATTGCATACAACAGATGTTCCGGTACAGAATAAATTACAGTACCTTTAAGTAGTTCCGGTTAATAACCTATGTCATAACTCAGTTATATCACTATTCCTACATACTCGACTCGCCGTCGAGCGAAAGAGACAGCGCATCCTTTGATTTACGCCGCCACGTGCTCCGGCTAGGGTGTAAATTTTATTTGACATCGCACCTACCTACTTTCTCGCTTATATAATGGTAGATGTAGATTTGTACATATATGTATATATTTAGGGTGCTTACTTAGGGAATCAATCAAACAAAAATATTACATAGACATTAACATTTTATTATAGCCGTGCCCAAATAATTTGTCGTGATAATAAATTTCTTACCTAACACCTGTTATATACATCGTGTATTTTTTTGTTGTATAATCTGATACATGAGAATGGCTTGTAAAATTATCCGCAAGCAATGTTTCTTTGAAATGGTCCTGTAAATCAATTCATCAACACTTGGATCAGGGAAGCTGTGTGAAACTGTCTCCAAGATGATTTCATTATCTTTCTGATCATGGCAGCCATCATTGGGCGGTGAGCTAGCTCAGTAGACAAAGTAGAATCTGAAAATATGTTTTTCTTAAATAAAAAATAAAAAAAAGGTGCAGACAACCTGGATAAATGTAACCCTAATGTCAGTGCATAGCTTAAGCTCACCAAATGTTTTATGGTTATTTTTATGATATCAAGTTACAAGAATTCAAATTAGAGGCCATTATGTATCTCAATACAGGCTGATTCTTTTACCATCTAGGTATATAAAGACAGCATTCAGAAATGGATTTCTTGCATTTGGCTTTATTGTTGTCACATTCATATTAACATGGCGTATTTTAACATTTCACACGTACCAGAAAAAAATGTAGGTACACGTCCACGTCCAAGTACCTAGTAAGTGCAGCGAGTTTAATGAAACAGTCATCTGTGAAATGTTTACTACAAAGGTGATCATTTGCTTTGGGACTCCAAATATCAATTTTCATTTTCGTTTTGCAGCCTTATCTTCCTTGTTGAGTCAGTTGGAAACCTGGAATTTTAAACAAAATGACAAATTAACTTTGTGGTTAAAAATGCTACATACAAGCCAACTCATTACCTAGTAGATGCAACTGAAATAATGTTATTTTTATGTAAAAATATGTCGCTTATTAATTCTTGGGATGCACTCTTATTTATGATACACCCAAACAAATGCAACCAAAAAAATTTTGTAATTAGTAAGGTTGTTTCCTATTGTGTCGATAGATTTGTCGATAGATTACAAACAACCCTATTTCTTTAATTATATTCTTAGTATTGAATAAAAATTAGGCTCAAATCATGTTAAATCATACATATGTGTTCAGATAGAAATAGAAACGTGATTTTCACTCTTTTTATTACATTAATGTTATGATTTTAGACTTACTTGTGAAAGGTTACTCCACTGCCCTTTTGGTAGCGAGTTTTACAAAATACACACACTCTCATGTAATATAACAACCAACTCTTACGCTAAAATATTCACAAAACATAGAAAAGGGCACAAATGATACAATAAGTAGCGATTTTTCCTAAAATTCCTTTTTTGCAATGAAAGACAATGTAAACAAACGTCCGCCATAGTAAATTTTAGTACGCGGGACACTCGGTGGGGGCGCTTTGAATCGGCACAAAAAGCGACTGTCATTTGAATGGATATCTTCTATCCAGCGTACTTGTATAGTAGAGATCAGTGTACAAACTTCAGGGTGCCGATAATGTACAACCATGGATTGTACAGCCGAGGAAAACACAGCCCGGATTTGATGTACAATTTGGTCGCGAAATCCATGGCTGTGTAATCCAAGGGTGTACATTCCAAGCCGTACAAATTTTGCACACCTTTGGAAAGCACGACCCGATAAAACGCAGCCAAAATTTTGATGCCAAAACTTAGGCTTTGTTTACACTCGTCAATTACTTACTCACTCACTTGTTGATCCGACTCGGATTGGTTAGGTTATGTTAAAACATATTAATTACGCACGAGGCGAGCGAGCAAAGCGAGCGTGCCGCGGCAGCGGCCGCCGAAGTGCCAGAATTTTATTTTTTTCTAACATTAATCTCTGAATAATTCTCTTATTTTATATAATTTTTAATCTGTGCTACTTGCGCCTATACTTACTGTGTAGTGCATCTAAACAGAGCATAGGCTTTCGACCAATCAGAGCATGGTCACAGAATCCATGGTCGTGCAATCCTGGCTGTACAATCCCGACTGTGCTGGGAAAGCACAGCCTGGAAAACACGGCCCGGATTTCATGTACATTTTGTACATGGAATCCGGGCCGTGTTTTCCAGGTTGTGCTTTCCGGGTTGTACATTTTCGGGCTGTGTAATACTTGGTCGTAAATTAACCGGACCCCAAACTTCACACCTTGGATTGGAGGAAATATCTTCACACGCTATTTTGGCTTTTTGTCTCTGCTATCAAGCGCATAGACTAAAATAGCATGGCAATAGAGTATTAATAAATATATAAAACTGACTGAGGGAGTTTAATGTGCTCTATGGTTTTTGGTATTGCTTGCCTTTGGTTGGATGGAAGAAAGTGGCTTTCAATAGATTTTTGTAGTTTTGTTTCGATTCTTGAGTTGATGCAAATTTGTGTGAAATTCATTGTTAAACCGAAAATATTATATGTGTTATTTGAAGCTGAAGATCTAACGTGCAAGTAGTAAACAGGCATTGAGAGTAAATGGACAGAAATAATTAGAAAGCAACATGGAAGCGCTGACAGTTCCGCCATGAATGCAAAATAAATAGAAATTGTTAAGGTTTGAAACGTAAGTATATTTTCATTTTACAATCACGTAATACTATGGTTTTAGAGTAATGAAGTACCGAATTAAAAAACAATAACATTGTGCATGATGTACCTACGTTGATCGCAATGTAGTCAAAGTCAATCGAAAAGAAAGTTTCTTGCATTGCTATTCCATTGATTGATTGCAGTCTTTGATGTTCAATTTCAATACTACATTTCTCTTCTCGTATGTTTCTTGTCTTCTTAGCGTGCCCTAAGTATTTATTCAATATTTATTATCTCACACTTAAGAGTACCTAACGGAAATTCAATAACAAAACAATCTGAAAATAATCACTGGTAATGTTGCTCAGCTTAGTTCTGATTTTTACTACAAATTAAATACCTACCTTTTAAATACCTATGTGTTGCTATTAAATGAAGGATTTCAGTTTAATGTGTTTCCACTAAGTAGGAATTTGTACTAACAATACATCTAACCATGACTAATAATCATTTGGGTTTTCAGCAGCTGGTAATTCAGTCACACTGGCTAGAAACTTCACGATGTTGAGAGGTGGGCGTGGAGGCCGTCACAGTCCAGAGCTGTACCTCCACACACTAAAGTGCTCTAACGCAAGTGATACCAGCTCAGCATACAGTGGCAGTGACACAATGACTTCAGTACACAGCTCACTTGACATGGATATGGAGGTGGACCTTTCTGGGCTCCTGGAGTCCATTGTTGACTCAGATGAAGAAGAAGATTTAGAAGAAAGCATGGACAGTTTAACTGTCAGAGATGCAGTAAGAGAATGCCTTGAAAAAGATCCAACTGAGAGGACAGATGAAGACATTGATATACTGCTAGAATTCACACAGCACTTAAAGGCATTTACCAACATGACTCTAAATGTAAGGAGAGCACTGTGTATAAAAATGGTTTTTGCAGTTGTTGAAAAAGCTGGAACTGTAGTGATGAATGATGGAGAAGAACATGACTCATGGTCTGTTCTCATTAACGGTCATGTGGGTATTGAACACCCCAATGGTGAAATTGAATATCTCAATGTTGGTGATAGTTTTGGAATGGCTGAAGCTACTTTAGAGAAATTATATCATAGGGGTGTGATGACAACAAGGTGTGATGACTGTCAATTTGTATGTGTCACTCAGGATGATTTTTATCGCATATTGCATCAAGGAGAAGAGAATATAAGACGCCATGAAAACGAAAATGGAATTGTTGTTTTAGTAACGGAATTCAGAGGACAGGCAGGAGAGTCCAGTCGTTTACAAGGTCATGTAGTCATTAGAGGCACACCAGATGAGCTCATGCTGCAACTTATTGCAGATAACTCACGAGATACTAATTATGTCGAAGATTTTCTCCTTACACATAGGACCTTTATTGAGAGCCCTTTGGTAGTCGCGAAGCAACTTCTTGCCTGGTTTTCTGACCCTACTGTAAGAGACAAAGTTACTAGAGTGGTATCACTTTGGGCTAGTAATCATTTCTCAGATTTTGAAACTGATCCAAGTATGATGGATTTTCTTGAATGTTTTGATATGTCTCTTGAAAGAGAAAAAATGGAGAGTCAGTCTAGACTCCTAAATTTGGCATGTTCAGCCAAGGCTCGTGTGAGAAGCATCACTTTGTCAAGGCCTACCAGGGACGAACAATTAAATTTTACAATCATTGGAGGATATGAACGTGGTTATGGAATATTTATACAAAAAGTGGAGAAGCATTCTAAAGCTGAGGATGTTGGATTAAAGAGAGGAGATCAAGTATTAGAAGTGAATGGGCAATCATTTCAACATGTCAGTCATGCAAAAGCAATGGAAATCATAACAGGTTCTACACATTTAAGCATCACAGTAAAGAGCAACCTGTTTGATTTCAAAGATATGCTGAAGAAACCTGAGAATTCTCCTAGACAGAGAGGAGGCTGTGCAAATATGGTGCGTTGGCAAACTGACCCTAGGGCCAGACTTTCCACTGCAGAACTGCTTAGTGAAAATCCCATCACATTAAACCCAGTATTTCAATCACCCACTAAAAAACCACAACCAATGAATATCAAGAAGGAACCCCAAAAAGGATTTATGACATTGGGACCTAAAAGAAGACTTCAGAAAGCTTTAATGAAGATGAATATCCTACCTAAAAATACTATCACAGATGTCTTACACAGTGATGACAGCATTCTCTCCAATTCAGAGTCTATGAATAAAAATGCCAGTTCCTCCTTCTACAATTCACATAGTAACCCAGATTTAATATCCATCTGCTATGATGAATATCAATCATCAGATTACCCTGAACATGTCCTGAAAGTGTATAGGGCTGACCAGACTTGCAAATATCTCTTAGTGCACAAAGAAACAACTGCAAGAGAAGTTGTGATGTTGACATTACAGGAGTTTGGCATCACTGATTCTAGTTCAAATTTTTCTCTATGTGAAGTTTCTGTGGCTCATGGGGGTATTATCAAACAACATCGCTTACCTGACCAACTGCAAAACCTTGCCGATCGCATTGGACTAAGCTCTAGATATTATTTGAAAACAAATGGAATTAGTGAAACTTTAGTACCAGATGAAATGGCTCCAGAGCTCCTTAGAGACAGTGTTGTTCATTTTCTTCAGCTAAATGCTGTTGAAGTAGCCACACAACTGACCTTGCAAGATTTCTGCATTTTTTGTCAGATCGAAAGCACTGAATATGTTGATGATCTATTTGAGTTGAAAAGCAGATATGGTACACCCATGTTGGCACAGTTTGCTGAACTTGTAAACAAGGAAATGTTTTGGGTGGTGACTGAGGTGGTCAATGAGCAAAACATTGTAAGAAGGTCAAAAATTATCAAGCAGTTCATTAAAGTAGCTCGTCAGTGCAAAGAATACAGAAACTTTAACTCAATGTTTGCCATTATTTCTGGATTAGGACACGGCGCCGTTTCTAGAATGAGAGTTACATGGGAGAAGTTGCCAACTAAATATTACAAGCTGTTTACAGATCTACAGATGCTAATGGATCCCTCAAGAAATATGTCCAAATACAGGCAGTTAGTCTCAGGAGAGCAAGGCAGAGCACCAGTAGTACCTTTTTATCCAGTGGTCAAAAAAGATCTAACATTCATACATCTTGGCAATGATACCAGAGTAGAAGGAATGGTCAATTTTGAAAAACTGCGTATGATCGCAAAAGAAGTACGGACTCTAACAAACATGTGCACTCCAGGTGGCTCACAACAAGGGCAAGTAACAGTGAAAAGACGAAAAAAGTCTGCCAATGTTCCCAACCCCAAGAAAATGTTTGAAGAAGCACAAATGGTTCGACGCGTCAAAGCGTATTTAAATCGCATGCATGTGGAGACAGACGAGGAGCGGCTTCACGCTCTCTCGTTGGAGTGCGAGAGCGCGGGTCCAGCGCCCGTCATGCCCCGTCGGCGCCATCCCTCGCCATCGCTCTCCACCACGAGTAGCGCTTCCTCTGCTAGCGAGAGCAAGAAGAGCTTCGCCGGAAACAAGTTCGGCACCGCCTCGCCGCAAGCCGTCCGGAAGCTGCTGGCGCTGTCGGAGCCCGCCAAGACTCGGCCGCACCAGCCGCGGCCGCCGCCCTCGGGCCCGTCGCCGTGTTCGAACCGGCGTGACGGGCCTGCCCCGGCCAGCGCTGGCGGGGCGTGCTGTCCGCGCTCGGCGCACGAACGCTCGCACTCGGACACGCCGACGCCGCTGCCGGTAGACCTCTCGGTAGAGAGCAGCAGCGTCACATCCCTGGTGAACATGCCGCCGCTGCGCAAGACAGGCTCGGCGACCTCTAGCGATAGTGGACACGGCTCGGCGGGAGCGCGGCCCGTGCCTCCGCCGCGCATGCCCTATACGTTGGCGGCGCAGGTAGCGCGCATGGAACGCCTGAGCCGCGCACACTCGCACGAAGGCGTCACGCGCCCCTTTGACTACTACCAGGAGGCACCCGATGACGATGACGACGATCAACAGGTGTCGGCGGTTTGAATGTTTTTGATTTGAATACTCTAAATCAATGTCTATTTATTTATATAGTTCACTGATTTATAATCTCACTTAAAGAATAGAGAGCACATGTTACATAATTTTGTCTCATTATTAAAATATGATCATATAAAAACTATTATGTACTCCTAACATAAGTCTAAAGACTGTATATTATTGTTATGTTAAGAATCGATCCTAGTGTTACATAATGTAAAATTCCATTAATATAAGCTATTAAGTCTTACTATTTTTAATTATAATAATGTGACCCACCATTTTCCAGTTTTATCTAGAAATGTTTGATGTATGTAAAAGTATACCAATTATATAGTTATGTAATGTGTATCTGGACGTTGGTATCTCTACATTCCGTTATTTGTATATTAATCAATGTAGATTTCATTTACTTATTTATAATAATTATGATGATGAAACCTAGACCAAATAATAAATTAATATACCTTTTATGATTGACACACAAAATGTTTTTTTGATAATTTTATGTTGTAGCATGTATTTTGTGGTAGCTTTGTGGACCAACATTAGTTTGAATGTTATTGTTTTTTTTACAATCACGTCAGCTCGAATTTTGTTAATATCCCGTTTTTTAAATAATGTATTATGAATTGTAAATAATAAATATTATAATTCTCAATTTTATTGTGTTTTTTATGTAACTACTAAACTGGCACTATCTGAATTGGGCTAAGTAGTCTGTTTCCAGAGGATGTAATTGTGGTGCGGGAATTACGAGGCTATGGAGTGGTGACCCGAGTTCACACTGCTGCATTGCTTCCAGAGACATTACTGCAATTTTCTGATCTGGAGCACCAACCCTGGAAAGACCAACTGCAGTGCTGTCTTTCTGGATACCTAAAAATATTATTTTATGTTAGGTTATGCTCATTTTTATAGTTTTAATAATAAATAACATATTTGAAATAGATAATAAGATAGATAATCAAATCAGCTCAACTTCACAGTCAATGATGCAAAAAATTAGTCCTAATTAGTCCTAAGTTCTGATTAAAATAATGGTTGCCTGGAAGAGATTGTAGGACAAACCCAATGTACTTTAAACATTTCACCTTTTCCATTCTGTCCTCAATAAAGTTCTTATTATTATATTATAAAGCAGAATACACACCTGTACTTGGATTATTTTCAATTACTTGCACCAACTGTATGGCTGCTTCTTTGACTGTCATAAACTTGGGATCCATGTACTGACGCACTTTCTTTGTCAATGATTCTTCAGTAGGCTCTTTTACTTTTATGTCTAAAAATATAAATGTATAAGTTAAATATTTGTTCGAGTGAGCGAAGCGAACGAAGATCTTAGTTTCAACTTGGGCGATTTGGCATTTTATGTATGTATGTATGTTTATCTGGCCATAACTTTCGAACCGATGATCTGATCTGCATGAAATTTGGTATGTCGATAGATTGTACTTGAGAAATTTACTGGTAAGTATATAAGTAAAATCGGATGGAGGGTTATTAAGATAAGGGGTTTTTTAAGGGGGCAAAAATTAAAAAAGTTACATAAAAAAATTAAGTTACATCTCATATGAAAAGGCTTTGTTTGGACATTCCAAAACAATTTTTACTTTTTTTCTGGAACACTTGGTTTTTGAGTTACAACAAAAAAGTTAAATTTAGATAACCAGCGATCCAAGAGCTCCCATCACTAGGAATTTCGTTGACATCAAGGTTTTTCTACTGGTCGGCCAGTTCCTTTGCATTTCTTATTTTTTTTTCTTGAAATTAATTAAGAAGGTACTCAGTTCTCATAAAATGGTGATAGTGACCTGGTCTGATGATGGAGCCAAGGTCTGTTCAGGCCAATAGAGTTGAAACTTGGTTAACATACTAAGTTAGTAGGCGGTAGTCAGAAAAAAGTCCAAACATAATGATTGGACTTGCCTCTGACTACCACCTACTCAAAGTTTTGATGCATTCGTTGGGTCGCGTCACAAGATCTCAGTTCGGGGTGAACTACTAGTTATGAATTAAAAATGATTCATGAGCTTATATTTAAGCAATGTTAGTTAATTCTTTACCTAAGAGACAGAGAGTGTGAAGGTTTCTTGAAAAATTTCCAACAATCTTCTCAAAAAAGCTATCTGGTTTCCAATTGTTAGTCCAGTATGGAATAGAAACAGTTTCTCCAAAATTGTATAATTGTAAACCACAGCAACTCACAGCATTCATTATTGATGCATTGTGCACTATCTAAAAATAAGACATCATTGTTATGAAATACTTTGCAAATATCCATTTACTAATAAAGTTAAGGGCAAATACAAAATTAAAGGCAAAATTTTATAGGTATTTTAATCTTTTTATGGATGCTGTTACATCTTACAGAGAAGTGACTCCTGCTGATTTATTATTAGTGAACTATTCATTCAGTATTATCTAGCCTCAAACTAAGCATACATTGTAGGTACATACATAACATTCACAGAACAAACATCTATAAAAAAACTAGATTTATTGCACAAAATTTTTTCCTGGCAAAAAATCATACACTAAACCTATAAAACAGA
Source organism: Chloroclysta siterata (assembly GCA_932294275.1). Classification (NCBI taxonomy): domain Eukaryota; kingdom Metazoa; phylum Arthropoda; class Insecta; order Lepidoptera; family Geometridae; genus Chloroclysta; species Chloroclysta siterata. The sequence goes on from OW028590.1 coordinate 5,783,705, forward strand.
TGGCAGAACTAATATGAACCGAGCTTTAAATTGTCAACCGTTTTATTTTAGTAGGTACCTGTGTTTTAACACCAAAAGCCTTAGCTCTCAAAAGCATATCAGTATGTGTGGTAGCACCAAGAGGATCCCCAACCACCAACAGTGCTATTTCCTGCGTTTTAGCTTCCTTGAGTATTTCATCTATACTGCTCTCACATAATTCTCTGTCAGCTGATATCAAAGGTCTGCCATAAAACTCCTCCTGCAACAAACATAAACCTTATTCTGAATTAATCCTGATACTGAATAATAATTCCAGGTAAGAGTACATAGGTAGGTAGTGTTATTTTTAATTATAAATGCGTAATTTGTGGGTGTGTGTATGTTTGTTCCCATATAATTTTATCTCCATTATAGGCTGAACTAGGCACTTTACTAAACATAGTTTTTAACCTGCATATATAGGTTATATATATATATAGGTTATATATATATATAGGTTACTTTTTATTCGGTATGTAGTAAGTGCCACTCGAGCCGAACGCGGGCGGAGCATAATTAAGAAATAGATTTAGGTATGTCTATAAATTGAAACTCTTTCATAAGAATAACTTATGATTAGTAGTATTCTTAAGAAGTTCATTGTATATTACCAACACATCTTTGCCGACTGTAAGTATTGATGTATAAGCTTCCAAATATACTTTATCACATTTTTTTACAATCTCCAGCCCTTTAAATGTAATATCTTTGGCATCACCGAGTCCTAGACCAATAAGAAAAAACATTTTGGTTGGAAGGAGACGAAGGAGTCAGTCAAACAAAAGTTCAAAACAAAACTAGTCCAACAATTAGCCGTGGGTAGAAGGAGTCAGACAGTAGTATTGTTCTGTGAGTCAGACGTACGCGTCTGGAGCGGCTCATACCGTAGTGAGTACGTCAATACCGGCTCTATTTCGTTTGGAGCGTTGTTGTTGTCGAGAGATGTTGGCTCAACATCTCTCATACCAGCCTAATATAAATTTTATTCTTAGGGAGATAGGGTCTATATTAGAAAAAAAATATCCAGATCTAACATTTTGCTAAATGAATTAGAATTGTTTCTTCTAGATAATAAGATCTAATTTCCAATGCTGCATTTTTGCCACTCTTCATCTGTGGAGCGGTTCAAAGGTCTACTCATAAATGTGATACACAACTCAAACGGTTCAAAGATTGGTTTTATGATAAACAGAACACTGAACCGTTCGAATAAAATATTTGTTTTGATTCATTGAGAGGTTCAATACGTACTCGAACGGTTGAATCGTTTGAAGTAATATCTGCGCGGGTGAGTGAGTGGAGTTAGGATGAATTGAAGGAATAGGGTTATTTTTAGAAAAGCATGTTTTTAAATGGTATGGGTTACGAATTTGAATTATTAACTTGAGTTGTTTTAGCGACAGCCCGTGGATGCCCTCGCGTGTTAGCATACATATTTAACGATATTTTGAGTTATAGGCTCGTCATAATTTGCATCAATATTTTCCGTTTTATCGTTTAATCAAGTAAGGTTCAGTGAATAGTAGAACTTTTACTTTAATTTTTTTCATTCCGTCGTTCATTGTTACAACATACAAGTTCACGGATTTTTTCCTGTTTATTTTCCGTTTAGGACTCGTTTATTTTTCTAAAAAAATATTTTTATAGTAGTATTTTTTTGTTTTGGCGTCTAGTCCTTTTGCCAAGTCTTATCGGTGCTTGCTTGGAGTCTTTGAAGGTACCATGAAAATAAGTTGGAACTGAAATTCTGAGCCGTTTGATCTGCAGTTCGGCTCCGACTTGAGACTGTAAATGAGCTGATGCGCTGCAGATCATGTTTTTTGAGTGAGTTACCCATGGCTACAACAATTCAGAATCAGAATCAGAATCAGAATAGTCTTTATTGTAAACTGTTTAAAAATATAAGGTGGTCGTTTATAAGAAGTAGTACAAACAGTCTGCCCTATTCGAGCGTACAATATTTACATACAAGTTTAAAGCTTTTTTCGTACCACAAGTACTTTATATATTTGAAAAATAATTAACACTTAAATTAATTATCCTAAACTAACTTATTTAGTGAGGAACTATTAGTTTATATCATGCATGTTTATGTAAACAATAACTCATTCTAAATCATATTTGTTGAATTAATTTTTTAATTTTGTTTTTGGGCTGGATTCTACTCTTTTTGAGCAAGCAGTCCTAAAAAGACCATACCACCTCGTCTTTCGTTGTATTATAAATACAGTAACGAACAACAGTATTTCATCCATGCATCCTAACTGTAGTACAGATGTATGGGTAGAGTACTGTTGTTTTTCTTTGCTTATTATTCGGCTGTATTCTGTAGAAGTCCAAACAAACCAAACAGGATACTTGTGACCGGAAGTTTTAGCTTTCCTAGTACCCCAAGTATGAGTTTTGCTTACCATATTTCGTTTTTGCTCCGTGCTCATTGCTGGTTTTGTATAGTTCCATATCGATATCCCTATCGCGGCTTCATACAAAACCCGCAATGAACACGGAACAAAAACGAATCGTTTTTGCTCTGTGCTCATTGCGGGTTTTGTAAAGTTCCATATCGGTATCCCTATCGCGTCTTCATACATAACCCGCAATGAAAACGGACCAAAAACGTAAAACGAAAAACCAAATAAGGTAAGCAAAACTCATACTTGGGGTACTGTTAGGGTTATTTAGAGTTAGAGCCAGTTAGAGCGTTACCCGCAGCCATACAAGCTGTTGAAGCCCCGATTGACTATGATACTTTATTGTCACTGTCAGTGTCATTCAAATAATAACAAGTTTCATCAGTTTCATATGGTTTCTTAGTTGGGTCCGGTTAATGTACGACCATGTATTACACAGCCCGAGAATGTACAACCCAGAAAGCACGGCCCGGAAAACGCAGCCAGGAATTCATGTACAAAATGTATAGGCAAGTAGCACAGATTAAAAATTATATAAAAATATATAAAATAAGAGAATTATTCAGAGATTAAAGTGAGAAAAAAAATAAAATTCTGGCACTTCGGCGGCCGCTGCCGCGGCACGCTCGCTTTGCTCGCTTGCCTCGTGCGTAATTTATATGTTTTAACATAACCTAACCAATCCGAGTCGGATCAACAAGTGAGTGAGTAAGTAATTGACGAGTGTAAACAAAGCCTAAGTTTTGGCATCAAAATTTTGGCTGCGTTTTAACGGGTCGTATTTTCCAAAGGTGTGCTGAATTTGTACGGCTTGGAATGTACAGCCTTGGATTACACAGCCGTGGATTTCGCGACCAAATTGTACATCAATTCCGGGCTGTGTTTTCCTCGGCTGTACAATCCATGGTTGTACATTATTGGCACCCTCTTCTCTTATTTGGGTCCGGTTAATTTACGACCAAGTATTACACAGCCCGAAAATGTACAACCCGGAAAGCACAGCCTGGAAAACACGGCCCGGATTTCATGTACATTTTGTACATGGAATCCGGGCCGTGTTTTCCAGGCTGTGCTTTCCCAGCACAGTCGGGATTGTACAGCCAGGATTGCACGACCATGGATTCTGTGACCATGCTCTGATTGGTCGAAAGCCTATGCTCTGTTTAGACGCACTACACAGTAAGTATAGGCAAGTAGCACAGATTAAAAATTATATAAAATAAGAGAATTATTCAGGGATTAATGTTAGAAAAAAATAAAATTCTGGCACTTCGGCGGCCGCTGCCGCGGCACGCTCGCTATGCTCGCTCGCCTCGTGCGTAATTAATATGTTTTAACATAACCTAACCAATCCGAGTTGGATCAACAAGTGAGTGAGTAAGTAATTGACGAGTGTAAACAAAGCCTAAGTTTTGGCATCAAAATTTTGGCTGCGTTTTATCGGGTCGTGCTTTCCAAAGGTGTGCAAAATTTGTACGGCTTGGAATGTACACCCTTGGATTACACAGCCATGGATTTCGCGACCAAATTGTACATCAAATCCGGGCTGTGTTTTCCTCGGCTGTACAATCCATGGTTGTACATTATCGGCACCCCTCTTATTTTACCATTGAACAGCCACAAATAAAAGAAGAAGAAGATAATTTACAATTTTTTAATCAATCAAATAATCATTCGAAAAAAGGCGGGAAACGTTGAACAGGGAGGCCGCGTTTTTTTCCCACCAAAATTTAAAATTAACTTTTTCAAATATTGTGGATCAGTAGAGTTATAATTTAGTATTTATTTTATTAATTATTTTATCTTTAGTAGTTTAGTGTATATATAAAAGTATCTGGTAAGTTTTTTCGTCTATTATTATGGAGGAGCCGCCTGACCCCGGCGGGGGTACAGTCCCGCCGGCTGGTTGCTTTGTAACATTATCGAATAGTTTTGATAAATTGCCATCCAATGATTCTGCAATGGATACAGACACGTCTGTCTCCAAGAATAAGAAATTAAAAAGATCTCGCTCTCGTAAAATATGCAAACACTGTAACAAGAGGAAACGACATGGATCCAGTGACTCCAAACAAGGTTGTGGCTGTGAGGAATCCCCAATAGTATCTGACAATAATATTTCTGGCAATGCGTGTAGCACTGAGCCGCTTGTGACTAAAGTTACAATCTCCGACCCGGTAGCTACATCTACTCCCACTGCTCCGTCACCAAATTCATCTCCGCCGGCGCCGCCGGTTACAAGAGCTCAATATGATGCTAGCGATAATGCCCCCTATATTGTACATGTTCAACGCGTTTCTGAGTTGCCGAATGACGGCTCTACTCTTCATCCAATAATTTTTGGGAAATTCTTGAAGCGGCATTCTATTTACAATGTGGTTAATGGTAGCGTAAAAAGAATTGGTAGAAACAGAGTTTCCATTGCATTCAACAACCATACAGATGCCAATGCATTCTTAAATCATGATAGCCTCAATAGTAACAATCTTAAAGCATTTATACCAACCTACAATGTCTCACGCATGGGTGTAATTCGTGGAGTACCCACAGACCTCTCTCCTGAGGAGATGTTAGAGTGCACCACTGTCCCCAGCGGATGTGGAAAGATACTAAAACTAAGACGTATTAACTTTAAAGAAATTGTTAATGGAGCTCCAGTGTGGAAACCAACTCAGACGGTAGTGGTGACATTTGATGGTCAAGTGTTACCAGACCATATCTATATGTGTTATACTGCACTTACAGTTAACCTATATACCTACCCAACCATCCAATGTTACAATTGCTGTCGTTTTGGACACACAAAGTTGCAGTGTAGGTCTAAGCCTCGCTGCTTCAAGTGTGGTAGAGAGCATTCAGGTGATTCTTGCAATATTGATGAGGAACGTATTTCTTGCTGCTCATGCGGGGGAATACACTTTGCCACAAGTAAGTCATGTCCGGAATATACAAGGCAACAAAAGATTAAATTTTCAATGGCAGAAAAGTGTATTTCCTATGCAGAAGCTTCTAGAGTTCATCCACCCCTGTCTAGGTCTTATGCTGAAATATTAGCAACAGCCAAGGATCAAAATATTCAATCTCAACAACCCCACACAACAAACCATGTCACACCATCATCATATAGAAAAACTGTCTTTTTAAAACCACGTGTACCTCCCAAACTAGCCAAAGGCTATGATCAAAAAGAACACAATAACCTGACTAATTCACCATCATCATCCCTATCTAACGGTTGCGCTCTGAAAGAGGGCAGACCTGAGGATAGACAGCTTAATATATCTGATATAATTGCTCTTCTTAAGACATTCATACAGTCAAATGCCATAGAACCGTCCAACGCTGCTAAAATTATTGACATAATCTCTATCCTACACTCACAACCACAATGGATCACACCAGATCCGCAGTTCAATGGAACTGCAGGAGTGTAGTAAATAAAAAAAGTGAAATTATCTATTTAATTAATGTATACAACCCTTTTATTATCGCCATCACAGAGTCCTGGCTTAAGCCAGGCTCTGTGTTCAAATTGAGCGGCTTCTCCTGCCTCAGGGATGATAGACCTGATGGATATGGAGGAGCCGTTCTTCTTATTAAAAATTCTTACTTATTTTCACATTTCCCTCTCCCTGCACATGATAATAATAATTTTACCGCTGTTGCATGCATTATTAATAATGTATGCTTTATTTCTATTTATATCCCTCATCCTTCATCACAAATTTTCACAGAAATAGATAACCTGTTAGGCCATGTCCCTAAACCATGTGTGGTCATGGGAGATTTCAATGCTCACCATAGAACATGGGGTAGCTCTGTGTCCAACAGCTATGGCAGAGACCTATTAGATATCATTGATAGACAAAATCTATGTATCCTAAATGATGGTTCTCAAACTCGTCGAACAAGACCCTCAGAGAATAATAGTGCAGTAGACTTAACAATAGTATCACCCCGTTTAGCATCTTCAATTACTTGGCAAACACAGCCATCTACTCATGGCAGTGATCATTTCCCCATAGTATTAAAGTTTTTAGAATTTAGAGCTAATGAAATACCCAGAGCTCCACCCAGAATGAGATATAAAATAATTAATGATAAATGGAGTGAATTCAGAAACCATATAGATAATAATATTAACACTTTGCCTCTTATATCACAAGGTATTTCTGTTTGTGCAAATAGTTTTACCAAAAGTTTAATAGATGCTGCAGATTTAACTTTCCCTTTAAAAAATAATGCATCTGGGAAATTGTCATCTCCACCATGGTGGGATACGGATTGTAGTGTAGCTGTTGCTCAGAGAAGGCAGGCAGAGTTAACTTACAATTCTGACATGTCTGAGGTTAATTTTGATGAGTTAATGGAAATAATGGCTAAGACCAAAAAACTATTAAAAGAAAAGAAGTTGCTAGGCTGGAGGAGTTTTTGCTCAACAATATCTCCCAGCACAAAACCTTCAGAAGTCTGGAGAAATATTAGACGTTATAGAGCTGGAGTTAGAGAAACTACTTTTGCCACTATGCCACCTTCTCTCAGTGATAGCTTCTTAGACCGTTTGGCTCCACCGACTGTTCCACCTAGGGAATTGTTAACGCCAATTCATGTTTCTGTGCCTACGTGTCCTTATGGCCTTGATGCTCCTTTCTCAATAGACGAGCTGAAAGGTGTCTTAACAGACGTTCATGATACAGCTCCAGGTAAAGATGGTATTCCATACTCTTTCTACTCTCACCTTAGTGATATTGCTTTGCAATATTTTCTCGAGCTTATCAATTCTGTCATGTTGACAGGTGTCATTCCTTCAACATGGAAAACGCAAATAGTGCTGCCATTTTTGAAACCCTCTAAAGATCCTTCTGATTCTATGTCCTACCGACCAATAGCATTGTCTCCAGTTATAATAAAAATTGTGGAACATTTAGTTAAAAATAGAATAGAGTGGTTCATTGAAAATCAGAGCATCTTACCTAATAGTCAATATGGTTTTAGAAAAGGTAGAAGTTCGATGGACAGCCTAAGTGTATTTACAACGGACATACGTATAGCTTTTTCACAGAGTAAATCTGTTGTGGCGACATTCTTGGATATTAAATCGGCTTATGATAATGTCCTTATTGAGGTACTTATAAGGAAATTACATATCTTGAAAATTCCACATTTTCTAACCAACTTTATTCAAAACATGTTAGCTGGTAGAGAAATTTTTTTAAACACCACGAATCTCTCACGAGTTGCCTGGAAGGGCTTGCCTCAGGGTTCTGTTTTGAGCCCTCTTCTCTATAATATATATACATATGATTTGGAAGCATCTGTGAGTGATACGGTTTGTGTCCTACAGTATGCTGATGATTTGTTACTCTATTCTTCAAACACTTATATTAATACAGCTGCATTTAAAATAACATTTGCTCTAAAGTTTTTAAAAAAATGGCTAGATAAACATGGTTTGGAGTTGTCTCCTTCTAAAAGCATCGTTATTCCTTTTACACGTAAAATGACCACACCATCTTTAAACATTATTTATGATGGCATATCTATTCCGGTAAAAAGTCATGCCAAATTTCTAGGTGTCATATTAGATTCTAAGCTTTTTGGGAGTCCACACTGCGAATATATCGTAGAAAAGTGCGAAAAACATCTTAATTTACTAAGGTGCCTCGCAGGTGTTTGGTGGGGTGCTCATCCCTTTTCTCTAAAACTTATTTATAATGCTTTAATCAGAAGTATACTAGATTATGGCACCTTTTTGTTGGAGCCGGGAAGAGTGCTATTTTTCAAGAAGCTAGACTCTATACAGGCTAGAGCAATGCGTATTGTAATGGGAACAATGAAGTCCAGTCCTATTAATGCACTACAAATAGAATGTGGCGAACCACCTTTACGTTTAAGACGGCAATTTTTGTCTAGTAGATTTTATTTTCGTACATTACAAGTTCAGAACCACCAGCTTCATTCAAAAATCAAACATCTTTCAGAACTTATTTGCTCCTCTTCTTATTGGAGTCATAAGTCACCACCCCTTTTAATTAATAGCCTTAGCAAATTTAAATCATTGTCAGCTGCAACTCATCAATCACTTCTTTTGCCTATTTTCCAATGCAACTATAAAGCTTTAACACTACCTATTAACATTTATTTCGATCTAAATATTGACCGCCACGGAACGCATGCTAATATATATTTTATATCCGCTGTTGATAACCGATGGCATGGTTGGCATCAGGTATTTACTGATGCCTCCAAGCACTCACAGTCTGGTTATGTTGGTGTAGGCGTATATCACAAACAGTACAATATTGTACAAAAAGTCAAACTACCCCCTGAGACTTCAGTTTTTACTGGTGAGTTATTTGCGATTGTTAAAGCACTAGAATACGTTTTAATAATGAAACTTAAAAATACCATTATTTTTAGTGACTCAATGAGTTCATTGCAATCCCTATTGAAATACCCTTTTCGCTCCAAAATGTTTTATCCTCTAGTAATGGAAGCTAGATCAAAGGTTTTACAATGTAAAATAAATGGTTTATCAGTTAGCTTTGCGTGGATACCAAGCCACTGTGGTATTATAGGAAACGTACGTGCCGATAAATTAGCTAATGAAGCTGTAGAGTGTGGAGACCTTTACCCGTTTAAAAACTATGTACACGATCTTATTGCTTTACCCAAGATTTATCTTAAAAACTCTTGGAATGAATATTGGGACCACTCTAGTAACATTAAAGGTAAATATTATAGACTGATACAAAAAACAATACCGGTGAAACCCTGGTTTTTTTCATTAAAACTTAGTAAACGCGCCACTACTGTTTTGATAAGAATGCGTCTGGGGCACTCATGTACCCCAGCCCATTTAGCACGGATGAAAATAGTGTCTAATCCATTTTGTGCCTGTGGAAATGAATTTGGTGACCTCAATCATATATTTTTTGCTTGTCCACAATATGACCATAAAAAACTAAATGAAGATCTTGTTTCCTGTCGAACTCCTCTTCCTACTAATATCATTGTTCTTCTTTCTTCCTTGGATCCTTGTATTTATCATTGTTTGGCATCATATATAAATGTAAATAACATAAAAATTTAGTAAATTTATTGTACATATATTATCATTATCTATATATATTTCCTTATACTTTTCCTTTCCCTACCTTATTTTTAACCTTACTGATCTCCTTTTAACCTTCCGTGTAAATTGAATCCCTATGTTTCCCTAATTTTTATTTAAAAAAAAAACAAGCAAAATGGCAAATGCACCAAAAGTGCGACGCCAAAAAAAAAAAAAAAAAAAAAAAAAAAAATAATCATTCATGTTTTTATTTTACTTTTACCAGTGTTATAATTTTTGTAACATAGGTCCTAATTAGACTAATTTAGACAATAACATTTCAAGAATGATATCTAGGAAGGGGCAAAAAGCTATAAAAGAAGGAGTAGTTGGAAAATATATAAAAAAGGACACTCCACCAGATCTACCAAGTAAGTGTAGTATGTATGAAGAGGTGTTTTTTTAATGAAATGAGATGTATTTTAGTTCAACCCAAGTACATAACATAATCGCTATGATAACTTTGAAAAGTTTAGATCATAAGTTGGTTTTACCTTTACCCTAAACATAGCTACCTCTAACTTTTACTTTACTTTAGTAATCAATGTTTGGACTACTGAGCATAACAAAAGGCCTCGAAGTCAGCCATTCGGAGCGAGTGATGCAGTGCCCAGTAGCCATGAGAATAAATTTGGCAAAGCACAGACTATGAGCGGTCATGCTGGAAAATATACTCCCAGTGAGTCAGTACCAAATTTAGCTCACAGGTAATCATATAAAATTTATGTAATTCTGTCTAAACTACTTCTTTTATACATAACCAATTGACCAACCAAGTTTCATATTGTAGGTTTGCTAGTCTGTCTACAAGTTCAGATACAGCCAGCACATCTAACAGCACCAATTTACAGTATCATTTGGATGCTAATGTGGTAATAAAAACTGGAATATCTGATTGTTTAGGAGACTAATGTTTTGTAATAACATGCATACTGATTGGTTCCCAGGCATCTCATTCCACTTTGAATGAAATTGATGACTCATTTAGTAGACAAACAAGCTACAGATATTATAGACAACAGCAAGAGGATCCTATTTACCAAAATCAGCAACAGGTTTGTTGGTACCTACTATTTTTATAATACCTACCTAAAAAGTGTGTTAAAATCAGGCTTCAACAAGGTCATATCAACAAAACAAAAAAAATGCATTTAAATCTATAATCTATAATCTATATTTATGCTATATCTACTAAATATTGACTCCATGTTTTTATCAGGTTCAACAGCAAAAACGCCAGCAGTATGGCTCCCGAGAGTCCAGCATGCAGAGACTGTCTTCCAACATGAGCCTCACTCCAAGACTCCATCCTCCGTCCCCCCACTCCATCCGCCTTCTAAATTGTACAGAATGTTAGTATTTTTAACTGTAAAATTGTTACCATTCCAAACTCACAGATCACCATTCAGTGTGGTTAAGTGAAAACATATTAGGAATGGTATGGGAAAATATAATATAACTAGCTACTGCCCGCGGCTTCCCCCACATGTTAGAAGTGATAACACTATTATTTAAAATGTTTACCACTTAATGAGTTTTATCATGTTTTCTACCCCATTAACCTCATATAAATGTTAGCAATCACTAATATTATCAATACATGAGCGAAGCTGCAGGCAACAGCTAGTAGGACATTATATATGGTTCTACTACTATTTCTCTATTTACAGCATATACATCACCAAGCCAGTCTTCACCAATCTACTCCAATTATGTCAACACGTCTGTCTTGCCTTACCATAACAAAACTCATGGCAGTAGCATCATCTCCAATAATCAAGGTAACATAACTCAGTTAAACACTGACTCAATGCAACTTTTTTTCCTTACGGGCGGACAATAAAAAAAAGGTTAATTGTTTTGTTAGGCACACTGTTAGTGTGCTTCATAAAATAAAATAACAGTTTGCTAGGGCGTCGCCAAGGGGGGGCAACCTACCATTCTTATTACAATCGCCATAGAGGCAAAGACTCGCGCTACGAGCTGTAAAGCTTCGTACTCTTGACTGTACCTACAATTCATATTTTTCTCATCCTCCGCGCCCTTGACAGTTTTGTCCTTTTGACAAGTATTTGTTGTTTTTAGATTTCGCAGGTTCAGAGGAGTGCGAGCTGCCGCTGCCGCCAGGCTGGTCGGCGGACCGCACACTTCGCGGCCGTCGTTACTACATGGATCACAACACTCAGACCACGCACTGGACGCATCCGCTCGAGAGCGTGCCGCAACCCTGGCAGCGCGTCTCCACGCCGCACCACGGAGTATACTACTTTAAGTAAGTAACTAAAAACTACTTAACTAGTAGTTCGCCCCGAACTGAGATCTCGTGATGCGACCCGACGAACCCATCAAAACTTTGAGAACGTAATAGTCAGAGGCAAGTCCAAACATTATCTTTGGACTTTTTTCTGACTACCGCCTACTAACTTGGTATGGTTACCAAGTTTCAACTCTATTGGCCTATTTATTGAAGAGTTCCGTTGAACAGACCTTGGCTCCATCATCAGACCTGGTCGTCGTTACAATTTTATGAGAACTGAGTACCTCCTTAATTTATTTCAAGAAAAAAATTTAAGAAAAAGCAAAGGAACTGACCGACCAGTAGAAAAACCTTGATGTCAACGAAACACTTAGAGATGGGAGCTCTTGGATCGCTGGTTATCTTAATTTAACTTTTATTATTTTATCTCAAAAACCGGGCGTCCCAAAAAAAAAGTAAAAATTGTTTTGGGATGTCCAAACAAAGCCCTTTCATATGACATGTAACTTGATTTTTTTCTGTAACTTTTTTTATTTTTGCCCCCTAAAAAAACCCCATATCTCAAAAACCCTTCATCCGATTTTACTCATATACTTACCAGTAAATTTCTCAAGTACAAGCTATCGACATATCAAATTTCATGCAGATCGGATCAACGGTTCTAAAGTTATCGCCAGACAAACATACATACATACATAAAATGCCAAATCGCCCAAGTTGAAACTAAGATCTTCGTTCGCTTCGCTCACTCGATCAAAAAGTAACAATTAGTAATACAATGGGCGGCCTTATCGCTAACAGCAATCTCCTCCAGGCAACCTTACATTACATTGTTTTTAAGAGTTTAGGTATGTACATAAGTACTATAACTTTGATTTCTTTTAATAAAATAGTTTCGTACCTACCTACAATTTATATAAAATGTCAGTTTTATTAAAAAACACAAAAAAATATTTAAAAAAAAAGTAAGTACATTACCCAGTCACTAAATCACGCGGCTCTAATCACGACTGAATTTTGAAATTTGTGGCGTTAACGTATCCTAGCTATATTCGACCTTATTCTGATGTTAGGGATACAATATGTAAACGCGACTAACGTCAAATTAATTCGTGATAAGGCCTCACAATGCTACGAGTATATACTAACCACAACATTCAGAGCACGCACTGGAGTGACCTGAGGCGCTGCCGACGCCTCTGCACCGTCATATTCCTAGTCAGTTCAGCAGAAACTTTGCAGTGAACTTTTCCTTGACTTCCTGAGTATGTCGAGTTTTGTACGGTTCTTCAAGTCATCTTCATTGCAGAGATAAAATGTTGACACTTTTTTCATAACTTAAGTACACCATTTGTTTACAGTGAAATAACTCATCAGACGACCTACGCGCACCCATGTCTGGTCGGCGGGTGCTATCTAGTGAGCCCTTACGTTCCCACACTCGTGCCGCCTTATTTGCTGGAGGAGATACCGCATTGGCTTATTGTGTACTCCAAAGGTGAGTCCAAAATTTATAAAGTACAATCAGCATAGTTTTTTTAGAAAAAAACAAAAGTGGTATTGTACCCTTGACTTAAATGATTAATTCTAGCGTGTTCAGTTGAATGCACTGCCTTTTGTCAAGTTAAGAAATTGTGTTGTTTAGCGGATCAAGAACTGGACCACAAGCTACGCTGGAACATGTTCCGACTGAGCGAGCTGGACTGCTTCTCCGACATGCTGACGCGTCTCTACAAGCAGGAGCTGCAGCTAATCGTCATGAAATACGAACAGTATAGGTAAGAGCTTTGAAGCTATAAGCTGCTGCAAATACACTTTTATAAGACAATAATCTTGGTAACTCTTCACCATAATTCACACACACTTACTTTACATAAGCATACACACACAAACACACTACATAATTTACATACTCATACACGCACTACACAATTCTTATTTTTTATTTGAAATGTTTATATACATTTAACTGCCATCCGACGATGGGCGCTACGAACCGGCCCCCCGATTACGTTATTTCGCTGGATCCCATGGGTGGGAATCAAATATCAAACAAGGATGGATGGAAGGGTAATAGCGTAATCGGCCCACCGGGGTCCCAATACGCTAATGTCTGGCTATCGAGATGGCTTTCAGTTTGACATTTGATTCCCATAGTGTAATAGCAATCGATGGATGGATGGTAATCAAATGCCAAACTGAAAGCCATCTCGATAGCCAGACTTTAGCGTAATAGGAACGCGGGACACATATATTCTAGTCCGGCTTGTAGTGAATCTCAATGCTTTAAGTTATTTTCATTGATGCAGGTACATACCTATTTACTAGTAGTTCGCCCCGAACTGAGATCTCGTGATGCGACCCGACGAACGCATCAAAACTTTGAGTAGGAAGTAGTCAGAGGCAAGTCCAAACATTATCTTTGGACTTTTTTCTGACTACCGCCTACTAACTTGGTAGTTGAAACTTGGTTACCAGTTTCAACTCTATTTGCCTATTTATTGAAGAGTTCCGTTGAACAGACCTTGGCTCCATCATCAGACCTGGTCGTCGTCACCATTTTATGAGAACAGAGTACCTCCTTAATTTATTTCAAGAAAAAAAAATAAGAAAAAGCAAAGGAACTAGCCGACCAGTAGAAAAACCTTGATGTCAACGAAGCTCTTAGAGATGGGAGCTCTTGGATCGCTGGTTATCTTAATTTAACTTTTATTGTTTTATCTCAAAAACCGAGTGTCCCAAAAAAAGTAAAAATTATTTTGGAATGTCCAAACAAAGCCCTTTCATATGACATGTAATTTGATTTTTTTATGTAACTTTTTTTATTTTTTCCTTCTTAAAAAACCCCGTATCTCAAAAACCCTTCATCCGATTTTACTCATATACTTACCAGTAAATTTCTCAAGTACAAGCTATCGACTTATCAAATTTCATGCAGATCGGATCAACGGTTCTAAAGTTATCGCCAGACAAACATACATACATACATACATACATAAAATGCCAAATCGCCCAAGTTGAAACTAAGATCTTCGTTCTCTTCGATCACTCGATCAAAAATAAACTAGTAGTTCGCCCCGAACTGAGATCTCGTGATGCGACCCGACGAACGCACCAAAACTTTGAGTAGGTGGTAGTCAAAGGCAAGTCCAAACATTATGTTTGGACTTTTTTCTGACTACCGCCTACTAACTTGGTACGGTAACCAAGTTTCAACTCTATTGGCCTATTTATTGAAGAGTTCCGTTGAACAGACCTTGGCTCCATCATCAGACCTGGTCGTTGACACCATTTTATGAGAACTGAGTACCTCCTTAATTTATTTCAAGAAAAAAAAATAAGAAAAAGCAAAGTAACTGGCCGACCAGTAGAAAAACCTTGATGCCAACGAAACTCTTAGAGATGGGAGCTCTTGGGTCGCTGGTTACCTTAATTTAACTTTTTTGTTGTATCTCAAAAACCGAGCGTCCCAGAAAAAAAGTAAAAATTGTTTTGGAATGTCCAAACAAAGCCCTTTCGTATGACATGTAACTTGATTTTTTTAAGTCACTTTTTTTATTTTTGCCCCCTTAAAAAACCCCATATCTTAAAAACCCTTGATCCGATTTTACTCATATACTTACCAGTAAATTTCTCAAGTACAAGCTGTCGTCTTATCAAATTTCATGCAGATCGGATCAACGGTTCGAAAGTAATGGCCAGACAAACATACATACATACATACATACATACATACATACATACATACATACATACATACATAAAATGCCAAATCGCCCAAGTTGAAACTAGAATCTTCGTTCGCTTCGCTCACTCGATCAAATATTATAAATGTTACCAACTTGTGCTTGCTAGACTCGTGTGTAATGTACAGTATCTATTATGTCAATAACAGCCTAGCTGGTAGTAGCTCTGCCTTCAGTGCCGTAGGTCGTGGGTTCGATCCCCACCGAAAACAAACATTTGTGTGATGAATCAACATAGATAGAGCTAGTTCTCTGTCTGGGTGTCATAATATAAGTATTTATTTACAAAAAAAAGTATTTAAGTATTATATCAGCTATCTGGTTCCCTTAAGGTTTGGCTTAGTTTGGGGCGAGGTAGTGATGTGTGGAATGTCCACCAATATTTAAAAAAAAAAAACATTTTCGTAAAAATTGTATTGGACTCACTCTCAACTTCTTGTTAGCTTAATTTTGGCAGGTGTATTAAGTACTTCATCTTTCAGATGTTATCTATTTAGAATTTAGATGTTGTATGTTTCTAGGGTTCTGAACCCTGGAAACATACTGGTCACATTAGTGGTAGTGGTCATCCAAAGGGTTGTGGGCATAATGGGCATGCCCACAACCCTAATAGACTTGTGACGTCTCACATACAGTGTTTACCCCATAGCTTCGTTCACATAGGCTCACTGTACAAAATCTTGGTCAGGGCGTCATATCATACATTTTGTAAACACCTCCTTTGTGGGAGTGCACTATATCGATCATGAGAGAGTTCATATTCCGACTCACACTTGGCCGATTTTCGGGTGGCTGTGACCACAACCTTGTTTGAGGGCTGGAATCGCGCCCGGGTCACACAAGGCATTAGTAAACTTGTTTACCAATAAAGAATCTGTACCTGTATTAGTATTTCTGTTATTAGTATAATTAATATTAGTACTTCTGTTATACATATTTTGATATGAGAATTTAATAATAATTTATACTGAGGCAAGTAAACTGTAAGTATTATAAGAAATAAATAACTCACTTTCAGGTCTGCCTTATTACAAGAAATGGAGCGACGTCGCAGGCGGCGTGGCATCACATACCAGGGTCATTCAAATTGTTGAAACTATTTTGATTCGCGTAATTGAGCTGTGATCTAAATGTAGGTATGAATGATGTTATAGAATCAACTATTTTAACCTTTATAAAGACTTATCTATTTAATTAAGAGTAATTTGTGAGTATAAGTGCCTTAAATAAACAATATTTATATTTGTAAGTTTTTCTTTAAAAAAATTACAACACATTCTACTTCCTACTTTATTTACATACAATAAATAACAATTTTAACTAAGTACATACATATTATACATACACTTTAACATACTATTGTGTTAAATTGACATTGTCAGAAGGCTTATCCGTTTCAGTATCTTTTATTTCTCCATCAACAATCTCATATTCACCTACTTTTTGAAATCCAGATATTTTCAAAACTTTTGCATTCGGTATGCCTAAGGTATTGGCCCATGCAAGAGCTGAAACAAATTTACACAAGATTAGGTTTTGTTAATTTCAAACAACCTACTTCATATTCTTTTATTTAAAAAAAAAAAGTTAGTGTGCAGAATTTAAATACAATTAAATGTTATAGTATAAAAAGTCTAAGTAGGTAATTAATTAATAAGTAGTAAAACTAATATTTAAAAAAAAAATTGGTAACAACTGAATTCCAAGTCAATAATTATTTTACATTGCAGAGAGATTAGAGTTCATCTAGTGAGTAAAGTCATTTATCTAGAAAGATAATAGTTTTTTATAAGCACTACTTTCTGCTACTAGTGGTAGTTTATTAAATATGCCACTACTTGATATTTTGTACAATATTTAATAAGGTTTACTTTGAGGGTTTTGGCTAAGAAACTGATGAGGACTTCAACATACAGGCTCAGAACAGTTAGAATATCTAGTTTCTCAAAATGTTCTTTGCAGGACTCTCTTTGTGTGATCCTCACAAAGGTCTCCTAATAAAAGCTTTGTCAATATTGTAGTTATAGCTATTACTTCGGATTTGGATGCTTTACCTTAATTTGGATTCAACCATTGTGTAATATACTTATAAACTTAAGCTAGTCAATCAACAAAAGAAGACAAGTAAATTACACTAGTCTGTCTAGCTGCTTCATCATAGTATGTGAATAAACATATAGGTAATATCTATTTTTATATTATATTATTTATATATTGCCAGGAACTGGTATATTTCTATAGTATCAAGAAAAATACCTGGTTTCTGAGTCGCTTCATCATCAGTTTTGATGCCATAGTAGTGTGCCCAGTCAGCCTTGCCCTTGTATGCACTATATGCAACCACACCAAATGCATTCCAAGCCAGCAGTCCATAAGCTACACTGAGACGCTTCTTCCAGAGCATAGCCACATCCTCAGGAATAGGTTTAGTCCTTTTCCTTACAAATCTATACCACCATTTGTGGATCATTGCCTAGAATTTAGAGAAGAATTTTTTGATCTTTCCGTAAGAAATAGGTAGGTACCCAAATTTACCCATACCTACCGAAAATTTATGTCATTTATTGTAACTAGGTAGGTACCTGAAAACTATATAATGTGCAGAGTCGGAACCATTCACCTACTATGGCAAACAACAAGTTGTTGTAACTTGCAATGTTAGGTTATGAACCGACCTATTATTTTATCATAAAACAAATGGAAAGCTGTAAGCTGTAAGTACGTCAGGTCAGCCTCACCAGTCTCACCAGTCACCACAAAACACTGAAATCACTAAATTTATCCTGTATTATTTCGATGACTGATTTCACTGATTTGGTTTTGTTATCATTATCAATCTTCTTCTTCTTATTTGTATGGCCTTTGCAGTGTAGCCCGCAATTTCACCAATTTTCGCCAATGTCACGTTTTATGTTCGACCTTAGCACGAAAGAGAATGATCGGTGGATTAAGGTAATGCTCAGTGGAGAATTTTGTTTATTTTAATTAATGATTCCAGACAGAATTTATACTTTAAAATAAAAACATATAATATTCAAACATAAAGCAATTCTAACTAAGACACAAAAGAAATAAAAATTATAACACTAACTGCTCATTTACTAAATACTAAAGTTTTATTTTATTTTTTATCATTTTGTATACCCTGTATACCACAGTACTGCCATGCCAGATGATGGCTAAGTTCTCCCCCCAAACTTAATATTTGGTCTGTCGCATGTCGTAAGGCACTCAGAGGTACGCCCAAATTTTGGACGTACCTCTGACTGCCCCACTTAGCATCCTTTCAGAATCTTTATTTAGAATTTAGTAATAAGTGATCATAAGGGATTTTTACCATGCGAGGGATCAAAGTCGTGAAGCTGGGGCCTTATGCTCACTTCGAGCGAGATTATCTCACGGTGGAGATCACGTCATATCTCGTTCGATAACTATTATATCCCCATTATTCCCCATTCTCACCATCTCACTCCCCAATTTTCTCATTCAAAGTTCATGCGAGACGCAAGGTCAACGAGTTATTGAACGAGATATGACGTCATCTCCACCGTGAGATAATCTCGCTCGAAGTGAGCATAAGGCCCCTGTTTCAGTTTTACCAGACTAGAGTAGAAAAGGGTAAAAAAATTTCAATAAAAATATAGTAAACCCTTACGACGCCAGCCATATTCTATTCTGACCGATCGATTATGTTCATAAAACAAAAGATTGTGTTCGATGTGTACTCGTCCCGAAGTCTAGAAAACCCCCGAATTTGAAAAGAATTCCCTTATCTTGCAGCACCGTTCTTGCAAAACAAAACTTGAATTTTTGGGTCCGGTTAATGTACGACCATGTATTACACAGCCCGAGAATGTACAACCCGGAAAGCACGGCCCGGAAAACGCAGCCAGGAATTGGGTCCGGTTAATTTACGACCAAGTATTACACAGCCCGAAAATGTACAACCCGGACAATCCGGGCCGTGTTTTCCAGGTTGTGCTTTCCCAGCACAGTCGGGATTGTACAGCCAGGATTACACGACCATGGATTCTGTGACCATTGTTCTGATTGGTCGAAAGCCTATGCTCTGTTTAGATGCACTACACAGTAAGTATAGGCAAGTAGCACAGATTAAAAATTTTATAAAAATATATAAAATAAGAGAATTATTCAGAGATTAATGTTAGAAAAAAATAAAATTCTGGCACTTCGGCGGCCGCGGCCGCGGCACGCTCGCTTTGCTCGGTCGCCTCGTGCGTAATTTATATGTTTTAACATAACCTAACCAATCCGAGTCAGATCAACAAGTGAGTGAGTAAGTAATTGACGAGTGTAAACAAAGCCTAAGTTTTGGCATCAAAATTTTGGCTGCGTTTTATCGGGTCGTGTTTTCCAAAGGTGAGCTGAATTTGTACGGCTTGGAATGTACAGCCTTGGATTACACAGCCGTGGATTTCGCGACCAAATTGTACATCAATTCCGGGCTGTTTTCCTCGGCATGGTTGTACTTTATTGGCACCCGAATTTTTTGACAGCAGCACCGTCCGTTAATGGTAGACTACAGTCCTACAGCCCGTACTACCTCTTCTTGTGTTGTATATTTTCGTTCGAACGAAGAGAGAACGATCCGAACGAAAGTTGCAAAATCTCAGAAAATCGACACAGGACGATGTGACTCTGGAGCTAGGAGTGCCAGGCAAAGCTGAGATTTCAGCGCCAGTACCCTTTAACACACCACCTCATAGATAGCCAGCAGAATTGAGGAAAAAATAGATATTTGTTTCCCTAAAATAATTTAAAAATACTTTAAAAAAAGTTCCCGAATTGTTTCCTAGATAGCTTGCAATTTGAATCCCGATTACTTACCACCTAGTAAGTAATATTAGCAGGTGGTAAGAAAATATAGTGTGCTTCTACACTAGTAAGTAAAAGTACTGGGTACATGCATGGGATTGACTAGGTATACTAGTCCCTTTCCCTTTTACATGACACATAACTTGATAGGTATATTTTTGTAACTTTATTAATTTACCAGTAAATTTCTCAAGTACCTACAAGCTATCGACTTAACATGCAGATTGCAGTTATCATGAAAATTTCATGCAGATTGGATTATCACTTCGAAAGTTATGGCCCAACAAACACACCTAAACAATGCCAAATCCCCCAAGCTAATAATCATCGATCAATAAAAGGTTATTGCTCATTGGGAATGACTCAAATGGCGGGATCACAAAGCCTACGTTCTTCTGTTTTATATTTTTTATCACATCAATTCGAAAATAGATAGTTTGCTCTTCGAAAACAGGTAGCAAAATAGCACGATTTGAATTTGGAATGTGTGTGCTTACTGAGTAAAAGTTCCAATCACCAAAGAGATCACGAACACTGTATGAACAAGCAGGCTTTATGATTAAAAAAAAAGCGCCTGAACTAAATAAAAATAAACAAAAACACGTGAAACGCGCATTCCACCTGTTTATAATTGTTTACTCAAATTCAGATTTTACTTAGTTTTATGAAAATAAATAAAATTACAATAAATACATGATTATGACTATGAGACTATGTGACAATGTGACTATGTGACTATGTGACTATGTGACTCCGTGACTCCGTGACTCCGTGACTATGTGACTTCGTGAATTTGTGACTATGATTATTCATAAGTTGCACTAAGTTATTTTCTCATAGAGGGTGATAAAAAGTAGAGTGTCCACCTCGGGAGCAACACTATTTTAAGCTCGAGTGAAGTACTTTGAATCCCTCGCTACGCTTAGGATTCTACTTTAGAATCCCTCGCTACGCTCGGGATTCTACTCTAGAATCCTTCGCTCCGCTCTGGATTCAAAAAACACTCTCGCCATAAAAATAGTTGTTTGCTCCCTTGGTAAACAATCTACTATTACTCTTTGGTTGACTAGCATAATACACCTATCGTACCTACCTTCTTACTTATATTTTTCTTGATCGTTATTTACAGAGTGACGAGTTTTGAATATTTATACAAAACTAATTAGCTTGTTACGAATTGAACCATGCTCAAACTCAAAACCCCTGTAATACGTATGGATTATTTGTAAGTTCACATACTTTTTATTCATATTGGTTATTTTATTCTATGTCGTGTCGGGCGGGGTGCCCCGCCTCAATAAGGGACGGGCGGCGTCATCAACGCGGCGCGGCGGCGTTATGGCCTTCTAAAACTAGGGTGGGTACGAAGACAAACTATTTCCTAGTTCCAAAATTGTAGAAGACATAGCTACCGTTGACAGTAGGAGAATATTTTCGAATGGCGACTGCAATGATCCGAACGGCCCCCCATCCGATGGACCGACACCGGTTTTACAGGTAGTCTGAGGCTGTTAGCTGATAGTGGACTTCGTCGGCTATACCTTTATTATCTTTACATACCTATTTTTATTAACCTCTTACACTGATAGTAACCGAATGACATAAAATGAGTTTGAAATATGTACCTATAGGTACCTACATACCTAACTATGTAAGTTCCTACCTATACATAATCAGCAGTGTTTACCAAAGCAACTAAACATAAGTTTTTATTCTGGTCGTAACATCTCTTGCAGGTTCGTGATAAAAACTTTACCAACCATCCCCAAGGTCGAAGGTCATTTAGGTTAGCGTTCTATGATGCTATTTCAGCGCCGCGCACTGGTGGCGGCTGGTACCAAATGGTGACTGATACCACAGTACTCCTACAGACTTGGAGACATTTCGAAATACAGATATTTGATTGGATATTAGAATTGGTGCCTTCATAAGGTGATGGTGACGGATTGTTTTCCCTGAGTGTTCTCACTGTTGCTAAGGTCCCTTTCTGAAGAAGAGTAGAGTGAGCCACTGCTTGAACTCGTCCTCCCCCTCGGCTTATGGTCTCAAGTAGGTAGGTACAAGTATTCTGTGCTAACAGACAAGAGTTGAGGAAACATAAAAAAATACATTAAAATAAACTGAAATGGGCTGGTAGAAAATGCTTGTGCATTAAGCCCTCCTTTTGTGCTTTAACTTTGTGTTTTGTGCAATAAATGATAAATAAATAAATAAAACTTTTATGTCCTCTAAGAAGTACCAACTAACTTAAACATTTATTCGACCGTTACAAGTTACAGCTTGAAATGATCAAGCTCAGGTGCTGTTTATTTTATCTTTCTATACTTTTTGAGTTTGTAGAAAGTCTGCTAGGCGTGGACGTGCACCTTGCTATATTACGTTACGGCATCGGTAACAACATGCGCGGAGTTCCAAAGCCGCAAACCTTAGCAAAGGTCGACACGGCGGCATTGCTTTGTTTACATCGGTGCCATGCCAGTCGCTTAGCTTTTATTTTCATTTAGCTTGTATTGTATACGATATACTTATGGGGAAAAAAACTGATAAAAAGTACTGAATAAATTCCACAAAAATAAAATAGTAATTTAGAATAGTCAACTATAAAATTATTTACTGTTTTGTTACAGGATCAAATCAGATCGTATTAATGTCCTGAGGAAGCAATATGACGCGTTTCTTGAAGAAGATAAGAAGCGTAAAGACAGGAACGACTACATTTTGGGAAGACTAGACAACATGCGTTACAGCTCCACGGCAGTTCAGGTTCGGGTTCGACATACGGTAGGTACAAAATATTATAAACACATAGGTAATTGGTTTTAGATGTAAATAGGTCTGAGTACCTAGGTAAGGTACGTACAAATAGTATTTACAACAGGATGTATTTACGAGTACGAGTATTTACGATCAGAAATGAGGAAATCCGTAGATGAACTAAATTGACCGACATAGCTCACAGAAATGGCAATGGGCAGGTCATATAGCTGGAAGAACTGACAAACACTTAGGAATAAAGGTTCTCGAATGGTCCACGAACAGGTAAACGAAGCGCGGGACGCCCATTTTACCCGATATTTGTAATAGTTGGGCTCTAATAAATAACAGTCTTTATGCAACCACCATATTTTGGCGTTTAATAAAATCCAGTCTGGAAGAGATCCCTCACAGTGATGAGGCAGACTTTACTTTGCTGTAGCTATCTTTCGATTGTTTTTCTTTCCTTTGTTTTTCTTTCCTTTGTTTTTTTTTGTTTTAATACAAATAGCTGATGTAACAAGCAGATGGCCCACCTGATGTTAAGTGGTAACCATCACCTATAACATAGCATTGCTTCGTAAGTCACGCACGATAAGAACGTGCAATGCCCTGCGTCCATCAACTTGAGGCATACAGATGTTAAGCCCCATGTGCCTGTAATTTTACCGGCAACCACACTCTACAAACCGAAACACAGCAAAGCTGTTTGGCGGCAGAAAAAGGCGTGGTTCCTTGTAGTGTACAATAATAAAAAGTTATATATCTACATAGAAACTTAGGTAGGAGAACTTACCTAACTACTTACCAGCTGTGTAGGTTTAATGGTTAAAAAAAACTTTCATATAGAAATGAGCTTAAAATACCTACCCCATACGGCGCGTTTTTAATTTACTTGTGTGCTAGGTACTAGGTATACGGTATTTATCAATATATGCCATATGATTCCTGAGCTAGACTCATTTGGTCTGATAGAGTAGTTTAGTCCGGCTTAAAACACAATCGAAGGGTTTTCAGTAAACGGTACCTGCTTTAACGGCGCTGTATAAAAATCCATCCTGCCTAAGTAGTTGGTACCCTCAGTGGACTAAACTGTGATTTACTTTTTCAGCCCAACACTTGCAACGATTATTTCGCTCCCACATATAGCCGCTACGCTAACAGACCAGAGAATGTGGAGCATAACATGCAATTGGTTCACATGAATCAGCAAATGAGTCGTCCCAGCTATCACAACCTACAACTGGATGTCCCAAGAAATGTTATAGAAGAAAACTCGATTTTAAAAGAAATTAGCAAGAAATATATTCTCATTCCAAAGTTGAGATCAACTTTGCCGACCGATGTCCCTGAAGTCATCTCGTCTTCGACTACAACCCCCGTTCCTTCAGTAATGGCCAGCGACGTTGATAATAGTGATTGGAAAAGCAAATATGATATTCTAGAACAACTAAAAAAGAAAGAAAAAGATGAAACGAATAAATACGCATACAACGACAAAAATAATCTAAATAGAACGAATGATCAAGGTATGCAAAATATTACAAGAGAAGATTTACCATCAAGGTATGAAGAAGAAATACCGGAAAAAGATGTTTCTGATCAGTTACTAGTAGAAAACGAATTAAAGAGCCTAGAGAAATTTACAATTAACGCGAAAACCGATGAAATACCGAGCACTGATGTCAACGGTACTTCTAGTCCTTTATATTTGAATTCTGAAAATGCTGCACCTTTTTATCCTATAAATTCAAACGACACAATCGAGCAAAACGCACCGCAAGCCGCGCACACGTCTGAATACTACACGCAACCAGAACAATATGAAGAACATGTTATTACCGCAGAGAATATCGTTGAAGCTACCTCTCAAATTGATAACAATCAGTATCAGGAAAACTCTCCTGAACAAGAGCTCCACACACAACAGGAGTATCCTATAGAGTATGAACAATTTATGCCGAACACAGAAGCAGATACAAACCACACCGAACCCGAGAAAGTTATTAATGAAGAAGAATATGACTACAGTCCGATAGAAGTATTAAATCCTAATGAATCGGTAGATGAACTTAACAAAGATAGCGTGCAAGAGCCCAATGAAACAGAAAATGAATATCGTACTGAAATAACAAATGCTCAAGAATATACTCCTGAAGTGGCAACAGCTATACTTCAAGAAGGAAACATGAACCCAGAAAACTACATGACAGACGATGGAACTATTGTGCAGGGCAATCCAGTGCCGCAGATGTTGACTGAGGATCCTACAGACAACTCAGGTATCGAAGAATTTGACGCAGAACAGAAGGAAATGTTTTATTCCGAGCAGGCAGATCAAAATTACGCATACGACGATCAAGGTGCCGCTGGAGGTGCGTACAATGCAGGAGATGCATACAATGCAGAATATGCTCAAAACCAAAACTATCCACAGGCACAAGAATATGCGTATTACGAAGGCGCTGAACAGCAGGAAGGTGCTTACCCGGTGGAGATTAATGAGCACGAGGAAACGCAGCAGCTCTACGACCAGCACTACGAGCAGCAATACGATACTAATTACGAAAAAGAGTATGAACAGCAACCCGTTTATATGGGGCAAGACCCAAACCAGCCGCAATTTGAACAGCCTGCTCTGTATGACCAAGCTCAACAGGAGTTGGAGCACTACACAAATGACCAACAACCGGCAGAGACACAGGAGCAAGTGGAACAAGTTCTAGATCATGAGGATGGGTACATAGAAAAGCGAGTGGAAAACCCTGCCACACAAGAAGAAGATAAGCAGACTGCTGAACTCACTGTTTCCTAAGAACTTCTGACAGATTAGCTTCTTTCAGTTTCACCCTTTAAAGGGATAATTCATATTAGTCACTATATAGGTTGGTATATACTATTGTTCCGAATATTATTAATAAATTCTAATTGTGACTACCAATAGTTGTGTTTGCTCTCATATTATTTAGTTGGCAAATTGTACATTAAAAAAAAAAGTGTTTTGGAATAGGTTAACATCACTGTTTTATATGAAACCCCACTTGATTGTATTTGAGCTACTTTTTAGTACATTTTATTGTAACTTGCAGACAGAACATTGGGTCAGTTCAAAAGTTTGTTTTAACCTAACATCTATTGTTATTAATATGTTTTACGGAGAGGCATTTCTGCTAAGACAGCTGCTTGTTCAGGTATGAGGGGTTCTAAGGGTATGCTCCAATGTTTTTCTGTCCATTGAATTCTATCCAAACCAGTAGCCCAATGATGAATTCGGCACCTTACATTCACTTTTTCTGTATTATTTAACTGTAAAGAAGAAACCACTTGTCAGTTTTTTTTTTCATTTTCTAAAATATAATTTTAAAAAGCATGAAATTTGTGTTTTGGACATTTTATACAACTAATATCAAACTGATCAAGCAGCCCTTTGCTTTTCTTGTGATTCAGTAAACATAATAACATTATTGAGAACTGACAAAAAAACAACTTACTGTTACAGTAATATAAAACTCCTTCTCCTGAAGTGTTAGATCTGGACCTTTAATTTCAACTGGTGGCATTTTAAATGAATGCTCAGGCACCACAAAGCCAGCTTTACGAAATGAAGCTCTTATGTGCCAGGGCTGTAAGATCCAGGGTTCTAGTTTACTCATTGTTATTTGCAGCACCAAATTGGAAAGACCTCTTATTGTCTGTAAGAAATGAAATTTTGACTTTGCAAATTGTGCAATTGGTCAGAGTATTCAATTAAATAAAATAAATTTACAACTTTACCCTGGGTACAAAAGGTGAACTGAATATATCTTCAGTCTTCTGAGTATTTTCATCCATTTTATACTTTTGTAAGTTTTCTGGAGTGGCATATACAGCATAGCCAGGGAGCAGCAGTTCACGATAGGCTTTTATTGGGGCCATGGTTACTACTTCTCCAACTGATCCTACACCTAAAAGGAATTACGAAAAAACCTTTAGAAAGTTTGAGCTTGTATAACACCGGCGCCAGACATAGTTTCACTTGTCTGATCAATGTCAAACATCATTCAAAATTCAAAGTCTCCATGCCACACACAGTGATCAAACAAGAAGATCAAACAGTGATCAACTATGTCTGGCGCCAGCTTAAGGTGTAATCTGCTCCCACTATACAATGTGCTTTACAGTAGCAAAGTGAGGCTCAGATAGCTGAACATAGAAAAACGATAATGATTCAATGTCTTCATTCAATGGGGAATCACAACCCTCAGTAAGTATTAAGCTAACTTATTGCTAATCTTTCAATAAATTAGAATGTAGAATAACTAATTGGCATACCAATTGGCATAGGTACAGTGGCGTAGCTATCATAGGTGCAGGTGGTGCAGTGCACCAGGGCCCCAGACCTCAGGGGGCCCTCTAACCTAAGCTTTGAAAAAAGAGGGTCAGCCAGCTCCGGAAGCTATAGATAACCTTGAGCCTGCGCACAACAATTTTTTTAAAATAATTTCTTTTAAGGTCCAATATAAGTTCAAGCTATGTGGAAAGAGGGGTTGAGGGCCCGATTCTTTCTCTATGCACCGGGGCCCTTATCCACCTAGCTACGCCACTGCATACCTAGGTAGGTACCTACCTGCAACATATTCTTTCAAGAGAACTTGCAGATTAGTTTTCTTTACAGTGTTTGTGTCTTCCACTAGATCATATACGAAATGTCTGCTCTTCATTTTTGTGGGTCTCCCTCCTTTTTTATGAAGTGGAAAAGGATATTTCCGTCGCAATATGAAAGTGTTCTGAAATTCATACATTAAGTTTTGATCCAAGGAAAATACTTGAGGAATTTGTTTTCTTTCGTACAAATTCTTCACATCTTCATTCCTTATTTATTTATTTATTACATAAAAATCAATAAATAAATAAACAAATACAAGGCAGAGGAACATTACCCTTGTTTGTTGAGATATTACACTGGGGCCCAATGCGGCAGCTTTGTTTATATATGCACTTATTCCTAACATGGTTGAGCAGAGCTTGTAAATCAGCAGTTCGTAATTTACAAATTAAGTTAATAATTAAACTTTTCAAACAGACACAGACAGAATTCATTTATTTAGGTTTTTTGAGGTTACTAAATCTACTTTTTTTATGTTTGTTCGTTTGAATAGGGTAAAGTTCATATGACCATACTACCTCTTTATTTGCTTTGCTTGTAAAGGCAAAGAAAACTGGAAAAGTCTATATAATTTTTACAAAGTAATAACATAGTATATTACTGCCGTTATACGTTTTATTTATTATAATAAAAATTAAATGATGAGCATCCCAACAAAATGATAAACTTATTGTCTCAAAAACTAAAATATGTATAATTAAAATAAAAATAAAACCTTATCACGTAATTTATATAATCGATTTATTAAAAATCGATTAATATAACTATAAATGTCAATGATAAAAAATCGATTACAAGAAAAAAATAATCGATTATTTTTTAACATCGCGTGCGAGTTGAGTCGGAAGTGGCAGCACCGAACACTATTATGTAGTCTGTGGCTAGTGATGCCAACTTAGGGTATTTTACTCTAGATTTAGAGTAAAAATGAAATATCAGGGTAATTTTTTTTTAGTTAAGGTCACCAGATGCAGTTGCCTCTTTTATCAGCACCAATATTATATGTATAATGCCGCTGTATCATTTTCGGTATAAGCATAAATTGTCAAGTTTTAACTTAGAAATAGATTGTCCCTCAACATGTTTCAAAATATAATGTACAATCTGTAATCTGTAATCTAAAGTATACAATCTGTAATTTTCCCCATACTTTTATAGTAAATTAAAAATGCAATAAGTATGTCCATGTCAATTTGCAGTAAAGATAAACTTAAAGGTATTTTTTCCATATTCACACCAAAAGAGTAAATTTGACCAAGCATAGGGTAAACCGAAATTAAGAACTGGCAACACTGTCTGTGGCCTATGCATGCAGCTCGTTTTGCTTGCTCGCAAAACAAAGCTCACAAATTGATAAAGTTAGAGAAATCATTCAAACAGACTTGTGGGATTGTTAGTTCACTAAATCTAGACTAGAGAGTTACCTAGCTAATAAAAATAGTGAAGTAAAGTATTATTTTGCTTTGGTTTCGTTCTATTTGCGAGGGTACTGGTGCATACAAAATGGAAGATGAAGCTAGTTCCGACATCCAAGTGAGTCTATCAGTTGAGGTTATCTACGTTAGAATCATTTTATTGCTGCAGCTTGATCATTAACAATTATTGTGAAATTACAGAAGTGCCTGTCCGATGAAGCGATGGAGACTGACGAAGGCCCTCTGATAAATGAAAACTCGAACGGCCTCTCGCATTTATTGACGGAAGGGGAGTTCAATAGTGTGGACACCGGTGTAGTAGACGAGTCTTCGACTTCGAATCAAGGTTTTCTGAATGCTGTGGAGCTGTCCACTGGCAGTGTCGGCGATTACCTGGAAAACAACACGGGTGGTTTCAACGCAGACTCCTTCGACGTGGGCGACAACGCCGTTACATTTCCGAGCGATTCTCTAAACAATGCTCTCACTGACGGCGACTCGCAGCTAAGTAAGCCCACCTCTGAAGCTGATGCTGCAGATAAACTGAAAATGGAAAATGATTTTGATATTAGTGAATCTGAAGCCAGCTGCCAGTTGCCTGGCGATGCAGAGGACACACAAAATAAATCTGATGATGATAACACATTGAATGATATCAATGATCATAT
The DNA here is from genome assembly GCA_932294275.1 of Chloroclysta siterata. Lineage (NCBI taxonomy): Eukaryota > Metazoa > Arthropoda > Insecta > Lepidoptera > Geometridae > Chloroclysta > Chloroclysta siterata. Next base: position 5,813,572 of record OW028590.1, read on the forward strand.
AAATGCCTCCAATGAAAACTCACTAACTGGAGTTGAGACCTCAGTAAAAAAGGTAAGTAATTATTATTAGGTATTCTATACCTTGCTCCCAAGGCTGTGCATGGTACTGGTGCTGGATGTAGGGAATCATGAAATTAGCTGTGGGTCAGCAAATATGGTTTTTTGTCACTGCATAAAGTTGAAAATTGACCACACAAATTCACAACTTGCTTTATTTTTGGCGAACATCATGTATTCTTAAATATGTTATCTTCTATATTTATACTTCTATATATCTTATCTTATATATCCTTTTGTATTATATTACTGTATTTCACATTAATGTGATTATTATTTATTTCTTATTACTTAAGGAATTAACAGAAGTTGATGAGGAAGTGCCACCACCAGAACCAATGGAAGAAAATGTTCCAAAAGAATCATTGGTTATAAAGAAAGTAGTACCTAAAATTGAAATGCCAGAAACAGAGCAAAGTACTGCAGCACCAAATGAAGATGTTTCTTTACCAGTAGATACAACCAAGGTAAGTCTTTTACATAGGTTTCATGTTATATGTATAGATTAAAAATTAATCAGTGTGGCAATAATTTTCAAAAAGTATCAATAAATTGAATTCTTGCATTTGTCTACACTAATATTATAAAGAGGAAAGATTTGTATTTTTGTATGTAACTAATAGGCTCAAAAAATACTGGTCCGATTTCAAAAATTCTTTCACCATTAGAATGCTACATTATCCCTGAGTAACATGCTATATTATATTTTCAAAAAAATCAGTGATCCTTACAAAAACTCCAATAATGTAACCCAAGGTGGAAAACAAAAACCGCGTTTTTGTTTTCCATCTTCCGTTATAATGCATGCACTGCGAAAACTATTGATGATAGAACAAAATAATGTACTACGATTTTGCATAACACGTCATTACCTACAAAAAATGTCGCGACAGCATATGTCTAGCTATTATAGTTATGTCACAATAAGTGTTCTTTTATTATAAAAAACTAATTGAAATGCTGCCGCTAGTAAAAGCTCTTTATTTGTACCTTGGTATTAATCCTTATCCAAATAAATCTTTTCATATTCAAGACTGGTTCAATACCTATACTTCTTGAAATTTTCTAATCGGACATTCCATACAAAAGATTTTAAAAATATAAGCGACACGCGGGTCACGGGGCGCGTTGTAGGCGCGAGGTAGAAGGGCGTGCAAATGACTCGAACCCACCACAGTCTAAGTTTATCCTAGAACATTGAAAAATTTATGTCCACCCATGCGAAGCTGGGACAGGCCGCTAGTTTTAAATAATTTATTGGCTTCTAGCATCCGCCCATCCTTCTGTTTGCATGGTACCTACCCAGATCATAAGTAGCCTATGTGTAATTCCAGGTTAGAAACCATCCAATGTGGAAACAAACATACATTTACTCATTAACTGCTTGCTTTATGAACTTACAGATTTATATTTTTATTTATCATTCAGGTTAAGAAAGAACCTCCAAATGAGGAAACTGAAGAACTATTAACTGAACCAGTACAAAAGGATCCTGTGAGCATAAAAACAGAAATCAAATCGGAGAACACAGAAGCCAGCAAAAAAAGCAAGGTAGGTTTTAATGTATATACATATAAAAACTACTGTACCTGTTTGGTAAAAGTGAAATAAACATTGAAATGGTCTTTATTCAGAATTAATTTATCAGGTGCATCTAGAACTTTCAAGTCTGGAAGTTTCTGAACGGACTTTGAAGTCTGGTAGACCTCTGCAAGCATTACTTAGTTGAATGGGGATTCAACTAAGTAATGCTTGCAAGTTATGCTCGCAGAGGTCATACTCTGACTTGACCGAATGTGACAAATGTTGTTTTTCCTTGAGTGTACCAACACTTTTAAGATCTATGTGATGCCACAGAAAATGTAGGCCCAGGGTAAAAAAAAAAATGCAGAGAGAAACATTGAAACAATGAAAAATAATCATTAAAATCCAAACTTATGATTAGAACTTATGAATGAATAGAATTATCATCAATAATAATATTATTTATAAAAAAACTATGATGAAACAGCACTATATACATGTATATGTATAAATATTGCCTATAACCAGATTGGAGGTGCAGAAGAAACAGAGAATGTATCCGAGGATGAGCTCCCTGAGGTCCAGAAGCCTAGTGTCAAAGATGCAGAGAATGTGTCTGATGATGAACTTCCGGGACCCAAGCCGGCTGAGCTACCAGCAGACACTGAGGTTTGTAAGGCCTACACATAAGTATATACATTGCTGAAAGATTGTAGATGAATACAAAACTGACAGCCTTTACACTGACAGTTGGTAGTAGCTCTGCCTTCTGCGCCGTAGGCCGTAGGTTCGATCCCCACCAAGAACAAACATTTGTGTGATGAACATAGATGTTTGTTCTCTGTCTGGGTGTTATATAATATTATAAACATGTATTTACAAAAAGTATATAAGTAGTATAACAGCTATCTGGTTCCCATATCACAAGCTTTGGCTTAGTTTGGGGCGAGATAGTGCTGTGTGGAATGTCCGCCAATATTTATTTATATTTATAAAAAAAAAGATATTACCACAAAACAGTAAACGAGATAGAACCAAAGAGTTCGTCGATTTGTATGGAAACCGAGCGTGTAACATTTTGCGTAGGTACTTTGACGTCACGAGTGTAATTTAGTGATGGGAAATATAAGCCGCGCGAAAACGATTCAAAAGAATCGATTGGCACGCGGCAAAACGATTCTAGGCGCGACGAGTGGGGGTCTCCGCGACGCACCGCGCCCTTGTCCTCACGTCAAGTTGTTGGTTATCAGCGTTATAAGTGTCAAAAACAGTTGGTTATCAGCATTATAAGTGTCAAAAACAGTTGGTTATCAGCATTATAAGTGGAAGACCGCGTGCGCGCTGCGCAGCGCAGTCGGCGTTCCTGACGACATCACAACAACAGTCGTTCGTCTTCGTCGTGAATCGAAGTAAGTACATACCTCTAACTCTATTCGTGTAACCACAAACTAGTAAATACCTAAATTAACTAACATAAATATTATATGTAAAACACACGGCCAGACTAGTAGGTACATAACCAAAACCAGCAGGGCTATTTTGATTCACACGTAAAGTCGCTAATTTGGATTAGGTACTTTCTTCCTACAAATAGCCCTGCAGAGCGCTATTGGGATATGGGTGATTTTGTCATTTTGTATCGATTAAAAAAATCGGTAAGAACCGACAGAGGAAATGATATTCAGAATCGACATAGGAAATTATAATTAAATTCGACAGTGGAAATGAGAACTTTTAACTTTTACTCTTTTTCATCACACCCTAACGGCTGGTTTCTGAAAGCTTCGTCTAAATTAGCAGGACTGTCAAATATTATTGGGTTGCAGAACTAGCAATTAAACCAAAATACGTAAGTGTTACTAATCATAAGCCGTGTTGCGACGCCGGCTCTCTCTCATTTAGTTAGAGACAGAACGACGATACATTCACTCTCATTCACATCAAAAGTTTCTTCCTACAAGCATCAAAACGCTAGCTGATCAGAGATTCAGTTGACAGGTGTTCCTGCAACCCATTTTCCAAGTTACAAGAGATTTGACACATTGTTAGTTTGATTGTCTTTTCAGAAACCGGCCGTAATTGTACCTACTAGTAGGTTCTGATAGGGTTTTTTTAGTCGTTGACGGGTGTTGTTTTTTTGTGTGTGTAACCTATTACTATTCTTATTTTACTTTGTATATTTCTGTGTCCAATAACCCAAAGAGGTTCTGTGCTGGGCGTTGAATGAGAAAGGAGTGCCTGGGAATTATGTGCAGTTGGTTCGAGCTATGTATAGACGAGGCAGTACTTAGCGTGGGATAAGGGCAGGAAGATGATGATTTCTGTGTCCAATGTTTCAATGTACAGTTTGAAAATGTTCGTCGGTTTTCAACTTGATTCGTTTAATTAACGTATCACGAGCACATATCACCTTTTGAAACTGAATAGACAGAATACACCGATACCTACGTTACATTTTCAAACCGTCACTGTACCTACTAATTGTGTCTGTGCTCCGTTGTCCAAATATATTATTATTCTATTCTATGTATGTCATAGTAGCTCATAGACATATGAACCGATTTTAATAAAAAAATATATCTGAATAGTGTCTTTGTCGAGAGTGTTCTTAGTTATGTTTCATGAAAATAAGTTTACTTTTCTATAGTAACTTTAGTGATGTTACGACTCGATCTACCAATCTGGTTCAGACCGGTTTGAGCTTCAAACCGTGCAAGACGGTTTGAACCTATGTCAAACCGATCTGGACGAGCTGAGTGAGCGAGTGGTTTGTTGATCGCTGACCTTCTTTCACTCACGCACCGCGGCGCGGCCCCGCGAGTCGCTACTTCGGTTCGGTGGAGGACTTTCCACACAGCACTATCTAGCCCCAAACTAAGCCAAAGCTTCAGAAATATTATTTATTGTTTAACTGAAGAAGTACTAAAAAAGCTTTGGTTAGGTACAATTTTAACAGTTTGTCTTTTTCTTCTTCTTTTTCTTAAAGTTTTCCCTCAAGAACCAACTAAAACATTTTGATACCTAATAATAGGTACTCTTAAATTCATAAAGACCTACAAGAAACCAAGAGGTAGGAGCAATACAAATTGGTTCGTTGCATTAACTTTGTCATTTCGGTTTGTAACTCGGTTTCAACCCGGTTTCAACCCGGTTTACATAGATTTTTGCGGTTCGGTTTACGGTTCGGTTTGCATGTCCTTCAAACCGGTTTGAGTCGGTTTGAAAAAATTCGAGATCGTTACATCAGTACTAGTACTAGCCATCTCCGCCGCGATCTACGATTGGCTCAGTCGCGCCATCTAGTTTTGATATGGTAAAGTTTCGTCAGGGGTTTCTTTTAATTTTTAATTTAATATTAGTATACGTTCTTTGTTGCAGAGCATGAAAAAACCAAAGAAGACCCGCGAAGAAATATTGGAAGCGAAAAAGAAAGCGAGCAAAGAGCGATATAAGAAAATAAAGTCTGATCCGAACTTGAATGATATACGTAAAAAAAAAGGCAAAGAATACTATTTGAAGAAAAAAAATAACAAACAATATTTAACAATAAACAAACGAAGTGTACAAGAGCAAGCAGATCAGAGAGTAAAATGGCGCATACATTCCAAAAAATATTATGCGAAGACGAAGAAGGATAAGAACGAAAAACAAGTTCTACATGTTAATATGGATGAAAGTATAGAAGAGCCTGAAGATGCTGAGGAAACTCTAGAGGAAGCTGACCCTTTAGAGCTGAAGTCAGAAAAACAACCAAATATCAAAATTAGGAACATTAAAAGTCTGAAAGCGAGATCTAATCATTTATTATAAAAAGCATTCATAGTGGCATATGTAAAAAAATACAATAAATATAGGTAATTAAGAAAAAGTTGTTTTGTTTGAAAGTTATTAAAATGTTGATTTGAATATAATGGTTAATATAGCAAGTAAAAAACGTGGTTTAATTTCTATAGCCATATCCAAATCCTGCTGTGTTTTGTGCGACCCGTCACCATCCAATTATTTTTTAATATGAGGATCATTCGGTAAACTGAAATAAAATTCCAATATACGAGTAGAAGTTACCATTACCTGTGCATTTAAAAATAATTATCTCTTCACTAGCATTAAATCAGTTTTATAAGGAGGTTTTCCGAATGATCGTCATATTAAAATAAGTAGATAAGTGGGAAGTCAACCCAAAATAAGCAAGTGAAATCACTTATTATTGTCCTTCGAACAGAATTAGCTAAGTGTCCAAGCCTCCCCCGAAATCTACATAGCCTTGGAATGTTTTGCCGTCCCATTCGTTTTCCAAAAAAATTTTCAAAAATCGATTTTAATCGAGTAAAAAATCGGCATTGAAAATCGCAGTGTACAGCACTATTCTTACTTTTGACAGAAACAATTATAAATTGACCTCGAACGCTACTCGATACTTTGGATTGCTTACATTGCTGGTTTTTAATGCACGTCAAGTCTGGCGCGTCAAATCAAAGCCGCAATGGAAATAGCATTGGACACACAATCGCTCGCTAATGTTTTGGTGGAAATAAAATCTCTATCTATCTACCTAATATTTTATGAAATACTTTTTTTATTGTAGGTGGTATCAGAAGATGAACTACCAGCAGCTAAGAAAGAGCCCAAAGAGTCTCGCAAGAGGAAGCCTGATGGTGACGGTGATGGTTATGACCCCGGTTCACCCACCTCTGAGTCTGAACTGAGCAACAAAAAACAGGCTGTTGCTAAGGTAAATATACATATCTACCGGGGAAGTACTACCACCACGCCTTTTTCTGCCGCCAAGCAGCAACGCTGTGTTTCGGTTTGAAGAGTGTGGTTGCCGGTGTAATTACAGGCACATGAGGCTTAACATCTGTATGCCTCAAGTTGATGGACGCAGGGCAGTGCATCGTTCTTATCGTGCGTGACTTACGAGGCAATGCTTTGTTATAGGTGATAGTTACCACTTAAAATCAGGTGGGCCATCTGCTTGTGGTATAAAAAAAAAACTAATAAATGAAGATATTAGCATTCTATGTATATTATAAAAATCTAAGAATAACAATACCTAGTTCAACAAATAACAAAATCATTAAAATTAAAGTCTCCTTAATTTAATAACGTCAACATAATCATTAAGATTGCAGTCAAATGCAAACCAATAATTTATTAAAAAAAAGTATTGTATATCTTGCCTTGCTTTCTTTTCTCATTTTTAACCCTTAACCACCTGACGTCGGTCTCAGAGACTCCGGCGGTTTTGTTTTTCAAATGTATGGAAACTAGATACAAATTTTCTGTTAGGGTTAGTATTTTGGTTGCGCTACTCCAGCCTGATGGCATATAGGTATCTTACTTTCACCACATATTGGTCAAAATAACCACTAGTTAAAAAAAAATGTTCCACATCTATTTAATATCCATTCCCAGCTAGTTCACAACACTTAATGTTTGTTTAATTTGTGTGTTTTACATTCTTAACAGAATGGCGAAAGCAAACCTGTGCCTTCAGAGAAAAGATCGTCAGTGGATGAGAAACCCAAAAAGAAAGTTCTGCCAGAGCTCGACAAGTATTGGAAGGTGGTCAATGATGACCCTGCAGATTTTACAGGATGGACGTATCTGCTGCAATATGTAGACCAAGAGGTATGTTCCAATTAAATCAGCCTAAATAAGTCCACTACATGTAGTTGTTTACCGAAGATATCAGTTAAGTAGGTGAATTTGTGACGCATTGTCGTTGAAGTTTGACAGCCTTCACAGCTCAGTTGGTAGTAGCTCTGCCTTCTGTGCCGTAGGCCGTGGGTTCGATCCCCCCTGAGAACAAACATTTGTGTGATGAACATAGAAGTTTGTTCTCTGTCATGGTGTTATATAATATTTTAAGTAGGTATGTATTCACAAAAAAAAGTATATAAGTAGTATATCAGCTATCTGGTTCATAACACCAGCTTTGGCTTAGTTTGGGGCGAGATAGTGCTGTGTGGAATGTCCAACAATATTAAAAAAATATCTCTTATTGTTTGACGATTTCTATGATGAAAACCATTGCTAATCTCATTGCTTTATGAAGCGCCGAGAACTGAACAACTATGTTGAGTTGCAAGGGCCAACTGACTGCTTAATTTATAGGCTGAAAGGTGGTTAATATCAAGACAGGATATGATGATATAAATTGTCAACTTGATATTGTACAGAGTGATGTGGAGGCCGCGCGCGAGGCTTACGACGCGTTCCTGTCTCACTATCCGTACTGCTATGGGTATTGGCGCAAGTACGCCGACTACGAGAAACGCAAAGGAAGTAAAAAGAAGTGCCTCGAGGTTAGTGCTCCCTGCGTAGTTAGAGTGCTATCATATTTTTTAAGTCAACTATTTTGTACCTAAATGTGTGCAAAAGTTAATTTATTTTTACAAAATTGTAATAGTTTGGAAATTGGAATTGGAATGAGATGTTTTAGACATAACTGGTATTTTGCAAATTGTTTTTTTTCCCAACAGTGCAACGAGGCCCTCAATGCTCGTAAGGCAAAGACATCAGTTCCCACCGGAGAGTTCTTTATAAGTCATAATATAAGTCACAATTTGGTTTTAGTGATATATTTGTTGTGGTGTATTTTTTATATTATAGTACATATGTTTATTATACTCTGTACACGCATGATGTATTGTAATACTATTTGTACATATTTAATTAGTAAGTCGCATTGAATGATATTGAATGGTGGTACATATTTTAAGTTATTAACCGAATCCATGATAGCATGGAGAGCTGGCGTCTTCATATAAAGCCATAGTCTGGCGTTAGCCCGGAAGCCTCGTCGGGGAGCACGGCGTCGACGCAACGAAAGCGAACAGGTGTAATATGCGCAGACAAACATTTTTTTATAATATAATAGACGGAAGCGAGAGGTCAGATTCGCGTCGCGTTCGCTCTTCTAGTTCTAACCCGACCCGACGAGACGTCTCACTTCCTCTATTCTAATTTATGGACTTACAATGCTATTCATTATTCCCTTGCTTCATAGTGTTGCCGGATGCACGGCAACGCTCGGCCGCCCTTGGCGTTGGTTTGACGTAACATGTGTTTCAGGTGTTGGAAAGAGGATTGAAAGCCATACCCTTGTCTGTCGATCTGTGGATTCACTATCTGAATCACGTTAAAGCAACAAGGGCTGAAGATCACACGTATATCAGATCGCAATACGAGAGAGCCATAGGTGAGTAACGACGAGCCATTTAAATACGTTACTTCTATAGAGTTAGCAATATTTGGGGATGGTGTATAATGTCATTGTATTGTTATTTACAGAGGCATGCGGTCTTGAATTCCGCTCGGATCGTCTTTGGGAGTCCTACATCAAATGGGAGGCAGAAAACGGATCAGCATTGAATGTGACCACCATTTACGATCGCTTGCTCGCCACACCTACGCTTGGATACACCTCGCATTTTGACAAGTTCGTACCTAGTTCAAACATAACGCTTTGCTTGGCATTTTCTTTCAGAGTCATAAAATAATTAACATAGTGTGATGTTTTATATTGAAAATTTTATGTATTGTGACCTTGAAATAAGTTAATAATATTATTTTAAGTATACCTGAAAAGATATGGCTCTATTAACTACCTTGTTTTAATGTCTAAAAGAGTGCCGTACACCACGAGGCATGAAATGTATTATGTACCTACTAGAACGTAGTCATTTAATTCTATGAATAAATTCTATAAATGAAAATAAATACGTAGTCGTGACTTGTAAACTCGATTATCTGTAATTGATGAATGGTATCGATTTTGAGTTGCAATTGTTCTAGTTTTTCTAACAAATGGAGTCAGAGTTATGGCTTTAAAGAAAAAATTGCGTATACCTTTGAACCGTTTTGTAAACCAAAAAGAAATTTATCAGACAATTAGTGATGTAAATTATATATGCTCTTAATCTGCGTTCGAGAACAAACTGCGGGACCAACCATAGATTGACTTGACCCCATATCTAATAATCGCAACTAATATTTTAATCTTAGGTTTTCTGTCAATTTTCCTAACTCTTAACAGCTGTGTAATAGTCGACCCTAACTTAAAAATTAATTAATACTCATAATTATTTTAAATACTTACGCAAATATAAAAAAAAATAACACAAAAATAAACCAATTCCAACTATTATTGGATGAACGAAAAAAAAAACTAGTTATACAACTAGCTGATGGAACAAGCAGATGGCCCACCTGATGTTAAGTGGTAACCATCACCTATAACAAAGCCTTGCCTCGTAAGCCACGCACGGTAGGAACGTGCCCTACGATGCACTGCCCTGCGTCCATCAACTTGAGGCATACAGATGTTAGGCCTCATGTGCCTGTAATTACACCGGCAAACACACTCTTCAGACAGTTCAAACCGAAACACAGCGTTGCTGATTGGCGGCAGATAAGGGCGTGGTGGTAGTATTTCCCCGGACGAGCCACACACAAAGAGCTCTACTACTCTTATTGATCGAGTGAGCGAAGCGAACGAAGATCTTAGTTTCAACTTGGGCGATTTGGCATTTTATGTATGTATGTATGTATGTATGTATGTATGTATGTATGTTTGTCTGGCGATAACTTTAGAACCGTTGATCCGATCTACATGAAATTTGATATGTCGATAGCTTGTACTTGAGAAATTTACTGGTAAGTATATGAGTAAAATCGGATGAAGGGTTTTTGAGATATGGGGTTTTTTAAGAGGGCAAAAATAAAAAAAGTTACATAAAAAAATCAAATTACATGTCATATGAAAGGGCTTTGTTTGGACATTCCAAAACAATTTTTACTTTTTTTTTGGGACGCTCGGTTTTCGAGATAAAATTTAAAAAGTTAAATTAAGATAACCAGCAATCCAAGAGCTCCCATCTCTAAGAGTTTCGTTGACATCAAGGTTTTTCTACTGGTCGGCCAGTTCTTTTGATTTTTCTTATTTTTTTTTCTTGAAATAAATTAAGGAGGTACTCAGTTCTCATAAAATGGTGACGACGACCAGGTCTGATGATGAAGCCAAGGTCTGTTCAACGGAACTCTTCAATAAATAGGCCAATAGAGTTGAAACTTGGTATCCATACCAAGTTAGTAGGCGGTAGTCAGAAAAAAGTCCAAAGATAATGTTTGGACTTGCCTCTGACTACTACCGACTCAAAGTTTTGATGCGTTCGTCGGGTCGCATCACGAGATCTCAGTTCGGGGCGAACTACTAGTTAAAGTTTAAGTTTCTTAAGGGTTCCTAGCACGTCCGCACGCCCCCCCCCCCCCCCCCCCCGTCCCAAGGAAAAGCGTGGTGGTGTGGTGCGCTCGTTTCCTACTCAAGGCGTCGGCCAGCGGGCGGCGAGAGAATACTCTTCTCGTCTTATGAACTCTATACACGTTGGCGCTTACCTTGGCTCGGCCAGCTAGGCGAGGGAGGGCGAGCGATACCGAGCGATACCGAGCTATAGCCAGACATGGCAAATATACTGTCCACACGTCGGTATTGGCCTTCACTCTTCAACGCTTACGTCTTATGAACTCTATACACGTTGGCGCTTGCCTTGGCTCGGCCAGCTAGTCGAGCGATACAGAGCGATGGCCAGACAAGGCAAATATACTGTCCATTAGGAGTAGTAGAGCTCTTTATGAAGGGCTCGTCCGGGGAAGTACTACCACCACGCCTTTTTCTGCCGCCAAGCAGCAACGCTGTGTTTCGGTTTAAAGAGTGTGGTTGCCGGTGTAATTACCGGCACATGAGGCTTAACATCTGTATGCCTCGAGTTGATGGACGCGGGGCAGTGCATCGTAGGGCACGTTCCTATCGTGCGTCCTACGAGGCAATGCTTTGTTATAGGTGGTGGTTACCACTTAACATCTGCTTGTTCCATCAGCTAGTAGTATTAAAAAAAAACCATACATATACAGCCAACATGTATAGGCGGCTTCACATACTCGTCATCCCGTTCCACAAGTTAGATGGCATGTTATGTTTCAGTTTCCAAGAGCACGTGATGTCGGAGCCGGCGGCCGGCGTGGTGGAGAAGGCGGAGCTGGTTCGGTTCCGCGGCGAAGTGCGCGAGGCGGCCGGCGCCGCGCCGCAGCTGGACCTGCCGCCCGGCGAGGACGAGCCGCTGGACCATATTGTCAGTCCTTCTTCTTGTCCTCACACTATACTCCAGCCATATTCGATGTAGAATGTTTGTCAAGTCAACAAACCTGCAACAAAAAAGTTTAAGATTCCCTTTTTGGTGTTGTGTATGAAATTATTGTTAGTTAAACATAGTAGGTAGAATCTATAAATAAATAATGGAGGACTTTCCACACTATCTAGCCCCAAACTAAGCCAAAGCTTGTAATATGGGAACCAGATAGCTGATATAATACATATATTCAATTTTTTTGTAAATAGATACTTATAATATTATATAACACCCAGACAGAGAACAAACATCTATGTTCACTACACAAATGTTTGTTCTCGGTGAGGATCGAACCCATGGCCTACGGCGCAGAAGGCAGAACCAACTGAGCTGTGAAGGCTGTCTATAATTCGACAAGTTATGCAAAATCTGTAAAGACAACAAGAAAGTGATTTTTAGTTTAAGTTTACAAACATTTTACATCGAATATGGCTGGAGTATAGTCCTTCCTGTCACTAGTCTTTTAGAAACTATGAAGAGTAGTAGAGCTCTTTATGATGGGCTCGTCCGCGAAAGTACTACCACCATGCCTTTTTCTGCTGCCGAGCAGCGTTGCTGTGTTTCGGTTTGAAGAGTGTGGTTTAGTTACAGGCACATGAGGCTTAACATCTGTATGGCAGTGCATCGTAGGGCACGTTACTATCGTGCGTGACTTACGAGGTAATGCTTTGGTATAGGTAATGGTTACCACTTAACATCAGGTGGGCATTCTGCTTGTTCCATCAGCTAGTAGTATAAAAAAATAAACATTTGTGCTGAAAGAATTTCAAGTGCGCCTCAAAGATTCCCCTTTCGAGCACTTGACACATAAGAACGAAACAGTGTGGTGAAAGTATTTTAAGTGCTCCTTTCGAGCACTAGGCATATGTTTAGGTTTTACTTCACCGTTCGTGAGTACTGGCACGGTGCACATAATTTTTTAACAGGAATCTCATTGGTGCACGACGGGTTTTGAACCCACGACTGGGATCGTAAGGCGGGTCCGCTCCCACTAGTGCTCTCAGTAAATATTGTCAGTACCGTGATAACTAGGCGCCCAGTAGGCGCAAGTATGTATCTAGAACCGAGTGGATCCCCGTAAATGGAAGTCCCCATCGAGCCACAACGAAGAAGCGTTGACGGGATGACCTGGACGTGTTCTGGGGGCTGAATCTGTGACGGGATCGAGATTAGTGGAAGGGATGGGGGGAATAAGAAATAACTGAAAAATAGCTTTAAGTCTCCCAGCGAGCTATGGAGAGAGCTGAGCTGGGAGTTTCATTACGTGATGGAATTACTAATGAGGAAAACCGTAAAACATTCTGTATTTATAGCTCTAAGAATTAACAACCTTTGAGGAATTAAGGTTCTTGAATGGCGACTACAAACTGCAAGGCGAAGCGTAAGACATCCTAATCAGTGAAATGAAAGGCTAAATAATACTTTATTCTACACCAAACAAAACAGTACCTTACCGTACCTACATTTAAATCTAAACTAATCTCCTTGGCCTTCTGCATACGAGTTGATCCTCAGCCGGCAGCTAATTTTCTCTGACATTCTGAACTTTTTTTTCTTAACCATATTTTTATAACGATAGATAGATAACACTTTATTGTACACAAGGATATATCATAAATCTAGACGTAAATTAATAAAGTAAAACGGGCGGCCTTATCGCTGAAAGCGATTTCTTCCAGGCAACCTTGGGATGGAAAGTATACGATCAGAGCGGTAATGGACGGCGATGCACGTAGTGCGGTAAACTTAAATAATTACATTTTGAGATACTTAATATACTTAATTACTAACATTTTCAACGATTTGACAGGCATCTGAAGAAGAAGGTCAAGCGATCAAGGAACGAATTATCGCAGCTCGCAGGAAGGTGCACAAGACGACCGGGGAGCAAGTCGCCGCGAGGTGGACTTTTGAGGAAGGCGTAAGTTGCACCTTTATTCTTTAATATTTTTGAGTTTAACTGAACCTACAAAGCCGACATTCAGCTACACAGGACCAATGCATTTCTTTGCGCGTGATCGTGCGTCACTACGGGCAATGTGACAGTGTCTATCTATTTGTAGGTCTATCATTAGTTTTTCCAGACTTGACAAGTTTCATACGTTTTTTTACTACAGTCGCTAGCGAGTGAAGTCTTGAAAAACTCTTGGGAGACCTACTGTTACTTTTTCAAACCAAACCGAAGTAGAAATAATAAAAAAAACTTGGTTTGACGCTGTAATGTAATGGACACTATAGTCTGTGAACGTAAAGGTTCAGAGTTTTTTGTATTTTGAGAGGAGTTTGTTTGATTTAAAAACTCATTTATGTATGTAAAAAATCGTGGGAATACATATTTTTTGCTTGTTCATAGTTGCTGTCAAAAGCTACGTAGTTTGAATAAAAACTAATATAATACTTGTTTATTAGATAAAACGGCCATACTTTCACGTGAAGCCTCTGGAGCGATGTCAACTGAAGAACTGGAAGTCTTACCTCGAGTGGGAGAAACAGCACGGTACCTTGAAACGCGCTCTTATCCTGCACGAGCGGTGTCTGATCGCGTGCGCGCTTTATGAGGAGTTCTGGATAAGGGTAAGAATTTATTTCTCTCGGAGATATGTGGGACATCTCTCAGAGAAGTCGTTGCTATGGATAGGTAGGACATGTAATCAATAAACTAAGCTAATTTGAAATGTAATAGGCTCGCAACTGTAATGGATGTCAGGCAGACGCCGCCAGTGCTATTCTTATAGAACACTGTCGAAGGAGTGTCCTTGGTGCACTGGTTTCTACACTAAACTACTTTACTTTCGATTTTTTGTTATATTACGAAGTGACATCTTGGCCGACTGAATAAATGCGGCGCGGAATAGCCGCCTGGTGCTATTTCATTTCAACTTATTTCAAAAACTAAACTTCTAATTTGTGTATTGGATCTCATGAAGTTAGTACTTGGTACTAAGAGATCTAAGGGGATATCTACCGTGCCTGTGGATCAAAGTCGTTAATTTGTTTTTTTGTTTTCTAAAAGCTATAATAATAACTGCACACCAACAGCTTATCAAGTTCCTGGAAGAGCGTTCGGAGACTAACCCGGAACTGATACCCATCGAGCGGGAAGTGCTAGAGCGAGCGTGTACCGTGCACCATCTCGACAAACCAGAGCTGCACCTCCACTGGGCGCACTTCGAAGAGGCACAGGGGAACCCCACTAAGGCGGCTGAGATACTTGACCGCATTGAGAAGACTTGCCCGTGTCTAGTTCAGATTCAATACAGGTAAGCAGAAATCCGACTATAGTCACAGAATTGAATTAGGCCGCACTTAAATTTGAGTTTTTAGAACTCTTCTTGTCGTGTCACTAGTTCTTTCGAAACAGTGTGGTGTGGTAAAGTGCGCCTCAAAGAGCCTCCTTTCGAGCGCTTGACATAAGTTTTAAAACTTTAGGTTCTACGATATACCGATTTCCTCACGATGTTTTCCTTCACCGTTTGAGAGTACTGTGCACATACATTTTTAGCATTGAAATGCATCATAATCTAATCTGAATCTTGTTTATTTTATAGACGCGTGAACTTGGAACGGCGTCGCGGCGACTTGGAGAAATGCTCGCAGCTGTACGAAGGCTACATCGCCAGCTGTAAGAACAAAGCTGTGTCTTCCTCCCTCGTCATCAAATACGCGCGCTTCCTGTTCCACGTGAAGCAGCAGCCCGAGGCCGCGAGGAAGGTGCTCGATGAAGCCATCGTCAAGGACCCGCTGAACCACAGACTGCATATGCAGAGACTGGATCTAGCGCTACACACGCCCGGTGTTCGCTATGATGAGTTGGATGGTTAGTTTTGTGTGTTTTTATAATAGATTTGATATTCTATTCTCATGCCGTACTTGCGTAACATCATCGGTGTTGCAGCGTATTTACAGTACAACCAAGCTTGTAAAGTTTTTTTTAATAACCAAGTACTTGCCCAGCTATACAGCTGTATCAGGTGCTGGGCAAGTACTTGGTTATGTCCTGTACCTGTACCTGTCCCAGCTTCGCATGGGTGGTCATTAATTTTTTGAACATTTTAGGATAAACTTAGACCGTGGGTTCGAGCCTCGCGTCTACTAATTTCATACATTTGCACGCCAGAGAGTGAAATCGCACCCCGTGTTTGACCCGTGGACCCGTTAACGTTTTTAATTTCGTCATATCTTTTGAATGGAATGTCCGATTTAAAAAATTTAAGAAGTAATCTATAGGTATTGAAACCGTCTTAATTATGAAAAGATTTATTTGGATAAGGATTAATACCAAGGTACAAATAAAGACCCTTTTCTAGCGGCGGCATTTCAATTAATTTTTTATAATAAAATAACACTTATTGTGACATAACTATAATAGATAGACATATGCTGTCGCGACATTTTTTGTAGATGATGACGTGTTCTACAAAATCGTAGTACATTATTTTGTTCTATCATCGATAGTTTTCGCAGCGCACGCGATGTAAGGTTTTAGTTTTCCACCTTGGGTTACATTATTGGAGTTTTAGTAAGGATCCCTGATTTTTTTGAAAATATAATATAGCCTATGTTACTCAGGGATAATGTAGCATTCTATTGGTGAAAGAATTTTTGAAATCGGTCCAGTAGTTTTTGAGCCTATTCGTTACATACAAAAATACAAAGCTTTCCTCTTTATAATATTAGTGTAGATTAGTGTATATTGAGTATAATAACAAGTGGTTGTTGTTGCCGTCGTACAGAGCTGGTGCAGTCGTACGAGAAGCAGGAAGGCGCGGAGGCGGAGACGAGCGCCAGCATGGCGTGGCGGCGCCGCGAGCTGGCCGAGGAGCTCGGCAGCGCGGCGCAGGCGCGGCTCGCGCACACGCACGCGCGCGCGCTCGCTAAGCATCTGCGCAAGCGCGCGCGCAAGGACAAGCACGACCCGCCGCCGCCGCCGTTAGTACATACCACACCACCACCACACCTATACTCCAACCATATTCGATGTAGAATGTTTGTAAACAAACATGCAGTACTTAACCTAAAAATCACTTTCTTGTTGTTGCTTTCTTTACAGATTTTGCATTACTTGTCGATTTATAGATTCTACCTACGATGTTTAATCTCTTGTATGCTGGGATTTCAGACACAATAGAAAATATATTGTGTCTCGTGTGGATCTACGTTCTGGCATACGAGAGGTTAATGCTAATTATTTCATATAGAACACCAAGAAGATAATCTTAGACTTTTCATTCTTGGACATCGAATATGGCTGGAGTGTAGTTCTAAAACACGTGTCAAGGTTGAGGCGCACTTAATCCATACACCACATTGTTTTGAAAGTACAAACAGATTTTGTAGTTAAAAATTCATGTTACGTATGGAACTTTTAAAGCTGCTCACATGAAGAAGCTTTTAAAGCTCATAAAGCGATAGTAAAAAATCTAGTTACTATGCTGCACTTTCGCAACTTTAATTTTATCGGCAAGCTGAGTCAAAAGGTAGATTTTGCAGTTGTTTGAGATACCAATATCTGCTCCTTTATTTTTCTCAAACGGTCTTCTCAAATAACCTTAAGTTCTCGTTCCAGTTCCGCCACGGACGTGAAGAAAAAGGAAGGCAACGCGACTGCCGCCGCCAACACGTCGGCCGCGTCCAGCAACAACTCGTACTACCAGACGCCGCCGGCCGCCGCGCAGGGCTACGACCAGCAGTACGCGCAACCTTACCAGCCGCCGTGGGGCTACCAGCAGCCGCCGGCGCCCTACCAGCACCACCCCCACGCGCCCTGGCCGCAGTACCCCAACTACTATTAGCGATATACTCCTTCATGTCCGACCATGCGGAATCATTGATGGCTGTAGATATATTTGTACGTTTCGCCGCTTTCAACTTGCGCATCGCACGCGCACGGTGCGCCAATTCTACAAACTTCTATTTACTACTAATAACCTAATCGCGGGGTGTCTGTATGACAACTTTCAGTCAGTCGTTGCCAGATCGGAGTGCTCAATTTAGACACGCGATGCCGTTAAGTTCCGTTACACTTATGTGACTACGGCCTGTGACTAGTTCACATAGTTAACTTGTCGCCATTTTATAAGCATATGCACAAGCTGAAAGCGCAAAAAAGAATCGCACTGATGTAATTACACCCAATTATTGAGATAGCCAACTCAGGGTCGGTTCGACCATCTCAGAGTGACGTAAAATATTTCTGTCTTAGTTTTTGACGAGTTTAAAGAAGAAACTGAATTATTTGAGTATCAGGCGTATTACTTTGTAGTTTGGTCGAATCCACTTTGCAGCTTTTTTCTAAGTACCTAAGATAAGATGACGACGTATGAAACAATTAGTTATGATAAGCTCTCAAAGTAGCGCGTTTGCTATTACACATTTTGACTTCGAAAATATGACAGTGTATATTGTTATTGTTCATTGATAAAAATGAACCTATGTATGTTGTATGTACAGCGTTTGGATTGGATTCGATCTAGTGAATCCTGCTCGCCCACCGCTTGGTTGGACCATTGGATTTACGCTTTACCGTCGCGCACGTGTTTGGTTTGTAAACACGATTGTTTTGATGGGGTTTCTTCAATCGGTGAAGCGTGGATCCGAGCCTTTTAAACATTTATCTAGACTTATTCAAGTGATTAGATTATTAATAATTACTAAGTGATTTAGGGTAATGCCTGATTTATTATGTTAAACACATGTAATTGGATAAAATGTTTATTGCGTAAACATAAAAAACCTTCTTGCAACCACATGTTTTCCAGGAAATAAATTAGTCTTCACTTTACACTGTTGTTTTATTCTGACCCCATCAGTCTTCAGTAAAATAAATAAAGCCCGCCAAGATAGTACAATTATATTTTACTTATTTGCATTTACTTACTTTACAAACCAAAGTTATAAATATCTGTGCTTTTAACAAATAAAATATGTAATGGAAACTTTAATTACCAAAGATAACGAGTTCTAAACATGTTTTGATTACAATTTATTACTTATATTATATATGTAAGCTATCATAAAATTCTATTTAAGGTAATATTTATGTATTGGTGCGCTTGTACAAGTATTAACGAAACCGTCCATTCTAAAACGAATGAACGCCGCGCCGTTAACAATTTGCTTCATACAGCCGCGTTCGGGCTTCGAATCTGCCGTCTTCAAGCGCAGGCAGCTTTGGCCGCTTTCACAGCTGAAAACATTGGATAATCTGATGTAATCTTCCGAAATATTCAAATATAAATTTGCTTCACGAATGCTTGAAAGGTGAACTGATGCCTTCCTTCCACTCGACACCACCAAAACGACACCATCGGTGGTGTCGTATGGAATCACTAGTCCATACGACACCATCGACTAATAGTGAGGTTACCTACATACAAAGTTGTTGATATGAAAACTCCAATTAAGTTCAAGCAGTTTCATTAATGAGGTATGTCATTTGATAAAGTTTATATTTATCTGTCACTCAAATGGTCATCTTGACATTGTTCATTGCAATTTGCATATTATTGTCTTTCCGTCCGAATTAAATATTTTAATAAAATATTTTAATTTTTCACAATGGACATTTGGGGTCGGATCAATGTATGTGATGTTGTCTGATATTTATTTATTTATTTTAATGAACTGGGAGCTGTTAGTCAAAAACACGCGTTTCTGGACATCACTAGGGTGGTGTCGTATGGACTAGAGATTCCATACGACACCACGGATGGTGTCGTTTTGGTGGTGTCGAGTGGAAGGAAGGAACTGATGTAAACCATAGTGTGTGAATAGAGGTGTGGATGATAAGCGCTTTCTTTATTATCTAGCTAGGTTATACTATAATATATGATCATATTCATATTTGATCATGATGCCAGTGCGCGAGTTTCACGATTATTATTTAGTTAGGGGCCTTCTCGGTTTATTTAACTGGGTGTATATAAAAGATAAAGAGAAGTTCAGTTAATGCACATTACATACCTTCTCTTTCTTTTCGCCGTAACTTCTTGCGTCGGCGATCAATGGCCGCTAGTTCTGCCTTCACGGAGTGGTAAGTTTTGCGTAGATCTGAGAGACGTGTCGTCAGTACGTTGATACGAGTTTGGCAGTCCCAATTCGGATCTGAGGAGAAACATAATCATCCAGTTGCTAAGTGAATTCACGAACAATTAACGATTTCGGTTATGATTTCTGAGGACTTCTGAGGTCAGGACCGCTGAAATCGAGTGTCGAGAGAAGCCATTCGATTGTCGCAAGTCGCGGACGATAGGAACGTGCCATGCGATGCTCTGCCCTGCGTCCATCAACCTGAGGCACACAGATGTAAGGCTCATGTGCCTGTAATTTCACCTGTATCCACACTTTAAACTGAAACAGCAAAGCTGCTTGACGGTACAAAATGGCATGGTGGTAGTTTGCCGGACGAGCCAAACACAAAGAGTTCTACTACTAATTATGGGTCATCATGATCAGGGGTCGGAATAGGTTGAGTTTTTAAGTACCAAATGACGTCTTATACGCTACTACGAAATCTAAATATGGATGACTTTTTTAATCTCCGTGTCGGAAACGATTAGGGTTCGAAATCAAATGTGATAAAAACTGACGTTTCCGATTGGAAACCTTTCTGAATGTTTTAAAATAGCCCTGCTGTACGTGTAACGTGTAAAGCTTCTTAGTTTGTGTTTAACATAAGAAAATCAATCTTGACATCAGCTGGGCCATCTGCTTGTTCCATCAGCTAGTTGTATATTAAAAAAACCATAAGTTCTTTATATCAATTTTTATTAACCCCCAATCCCAGGTTTAAAAGGCATATCCATATCAAGATTGCGTAGGTAATTATATGTCATTTGGTACTTAAAAACTCTACCTATTCCGACCCCTGGTCATGATAGGTAACTTACCCAGCTCCACATAGAAGTTGTATTTGAGCGTAGCTGTGCTATTGTGAGAGCCGTGCTCGTCCGTGTCGCGCCGCGCACGCCGGCGTCCGCGGCCGGCGCCCGCCGCTGATGACTCCGATGCTTTGCGGGATCTGATGCCTACTTACAGAACAATTGTATTCATAAACCATATACAAGGTGTTCCATAAGTTGTGTATATAAACTTCAGGGGGCTAAAGTACCCATCAATATGAACAACTTTTTCTAAAGAACCAACACTGAGAACGCGAAAAAAAAAACAGCTGTTTCATACAAAAGTTCAATACCTACCAGGCTAAAATGTATGAAACAGCTGTTTTTTTTTTTCGCGTTCAGTGTTAGTTCCTTAGAAAAAGTTGTTCATATTGATGGGTACTTTAGCCCCCTGAAGTTTATATACACAACTTATGGAACACCTTGTATATGAATGAAACAATAGGTTAGCGTGGTATTGGAATGTCGTGAGGTGAGAAAAAAGTCTTATTACGAGAAGAGTGTTAGATATGGATGATGATGATTTTAGAAAGAAAGGCAGGCCAACGCAAAGATTGGTGGACTGTCTGAAAGTAAGAAATAAGTGAGCACCGAATTGACGAGTGATAGAGGAGAGTGGAAGAAAACCTTTTGTGCCGACCCTACTTAGCGTTGGGTAAGGGCACGTAGATGATGAATACTTAGTATTGTTTTTATACAACTTGCTGATCTTCTTGTCGTGTCACTAGTTCATTCGAAACAGTGTGGTGTAAGGATTTTAAGTGCGCCTCAAATAGGCTCTTTTCGAGCACTTGATACGTGTCTTGAAACTTTTTAGGTTCTACGACGTGCCGGAAAACATCGTGAGGAATGTTTTCCTTCACCGTTTAAGAGTACTGAATTGAACTTGCTCAAGGAACATGCAGATGCAGAGGCCACCTGATAAGTGGTAACCATCACCTATGATTGATTTTGATTTTATCTTTTTGCGTGCCACTATTTATCCAAAGTGAGTGTGATGCGCTCATTCGTACAATTAAATACTGAACATCCAAAGGTTGTCTGGAACAGATCGCCCTCAGCTGCGGTATTGAATTATTTGGCACAATATTCCATTGAAATGTGGCAAGTATGGCATGGTGCAAGCAACGCAAGCAAAGCTTTACACTTAGGGGTGGTAGAGACATAACGATAAGTTACCATGAGCAGATTTGTCCATATCGACAGACACATCATTTGGCCGGCTGTTTTCATCTTCTTCTTCCTTGCGCTCCGAGGGACTGTCACGTTCCGACATACGTCGATCTCTGAAAAACAAAATGTTTACAGTCTCTTAAAAAGAAGGAATCACGTTCGGCGTGTATATTTTGTTGTTTCTATCATAACTTTTCTAACTAACGATATAGATTTTAGTTAGAAAATGTTATAATAGAAACAGGTATCCAAATTACGAATTCCATCTAGTCCAGAACCAGATTGCCTTTGTGTTAGTAGTACCATTACTCAGACAATACTTTTTAGTAAATGAATATTGACCACACCCAAACACATAATAAATAAATATTGGCTTGACATTCTACACACCACTATTTAGCTACATTATAAACAAAGTATTGTAGTATGGGAACCAGATAGCTGATTACTGATCGCGTTATCAATATTCGACCTTATTTTGTTATGTTAGTTGGGGATACGATACGTTTACGCGACTACCGTCAAATTATTTTATGATTAATGCCCCAGGGTTTACCTTTGCGGCGACATCTCTAGACTGCTGCGGTTGCTGTCCGGTGTAGTAGGCGGCGTGTGGTCGACGAGCAGACGACCGCGGCCCCAGCCTGCGGGCCGCTCGTTGCCTGCGGGCCGCTCGTTGCCTGCGGGCCGCTCGCCGCCTGCGGGTCGCTCGCCTCCTGCGGGCCGCTCGCCGCTAGCCACCGCCGCTGCTGCACCGGCCGCCGCCAGCGGACGTGATGGACCTTCCCCGCGGCGATCGTCTGATAAACAAAACCATAATTTTCTAGTCAAGTCAAAGTATTCAGTTGAATCTAGGTGCCAGTTTCACGCGACCAAGCCTAGAAGACCATGCCACAAACTTACGGCTTGGTTCCTATCCTACCTTGTTCCTTATTCCACTTCGTGTGGGGTCAGCACAAAAGGTTATTTCTCTCCACACTTCTCTATTAGTAGTCACTCCTATTATACTCATGGCATCTTTCACGCAATCTATCCATATTTTCTTTGGCCTATTTCTATATCCAACTACGTTCATACCTGGCATTCTTCGCGTTACATGACATGTTTCCCTTCGCATAACATGCCCTTACCACGCTGACCGACCGCATGATATCCTATTCAACTAATATTTAAATCCGAAAGTTACGATGTTTGGATGTTTGAGGGTCAATCTCGTAGCAAGATCGGAGTTTCAAAGATCGTGATGAACCTTAGAACTAAAATATAGTTCGTAACCTGGATTATCATAAAAGCTACTTTGAATCCCGTATAATTACCAAGAACTGGTAGGAACGAACGAACCCATTAAAAGTAAAACACCTTGAATACTAATGTTAGCGTGTACTCATGTGTTGTGTTACCATTAAAAGTGCCGGCGAGCGGCAGCTAGTAAAGAATAGTGTACCTTTAGCAAGATGATGCGGAGGTGCGGATGCGAAGGGCATGTGCGGTCGCCGCGGCGGCGCAGGTTCCGAGTCCGGCGCAGGAGACCCGGGAATCGTCTCTTCGCAGAGCAACAGGGATATATTGCTGTCCTCTTCTTGCAGGGCGGGTGCGAGCGCGGGCGTCGCCGCGATCGGCTGCGAGACAACGGCAGCGGTGGACGTGCTCGCGGTAGAGGCGACGCGACCGCTACCTGCTACTACTACACTCGCACCTGAGAACAAATAAACAACTATGAGACCCTCAAGGTTAAGCTACCTGTTTCTAATAGTAGCGGGCCACCACTGCTTAGTGCTATGGTGAAATACCATATAAAATCCCCTACAAAGATTCTACACAATCACCTTTTCCATGATTTTACTCAATACGCTGAATTTTAAACAACAAATAAAAAAAATACACCCTGATCTGCCAAACGATTCCTTTGGAAACATTATTCCCTTCGCTATCGGAGATTTACAGAACCCGTCGGTGGATATGATGATTAACACCAATGTTACTGTCTTTCTGAGTTGAAACGATAAAGCTGAGAGAAGTATTAAAACTGGGTATAAAAAAAGAGATTTTAAGAGTAGTAGATCTCTTTGTGAAGGGCTCGTCCCGGGAAGTACTACCACCATGCCTATTTCTGTCACCAAGCAACGTTGCTGTGAAAAGTGTGGTTGCCGGTGAAATTACAGTGATACATCATCTGTATGCCTCAATTTGATGGACGCAGGGCAGTGCATCGTACGGCACGTTCCTATCGTGCGTGAGTTGCGAAGCAACATAAAATACATATGTGTACGTACTGTGTTTCCTCTCGTTCTTGCACGCATCTTCCAACATGAGGAGTGATTCCCCCGCGCTCCATTCTCCGGGCGATTTGCCCAGATGCAGCGCTCTCAGGCCCGCGCTGGCCGGCGCCGCGGGAGCGCTGCGGGTTGCGTCAGAGCTGCCACTGTTGCCACTGTTGCCCCACTCTTCCATCGACAACTTGTCGATGATTAGCCTGCGACACCAATAGCAAAAACAAATCCAATTAGAGAGTTTCTGCGGACATATTTACATTGATGCAGAACAAAAGCTGTGATGTGAATAAAATAAAGAGAGGCAAGAAAAGAAAAAACATTGGAGAACTAAATCTTACCTTCTGCTAGAATCATCGGAGTCACTAGATTCGCTTCTATCTTCAGATAGGAAAGGAATAGAAGACACCGGTAGAGGAATGTTTGCAACTGACGCCGCTGATTGGTTGATGGCGGCTGTCTGATTGATCTGACTCGACAACTTCTGTATAGTATCACTCAGCACCTTATTATTCTTCCCGGGGACCACGCTAAGCGGTAAGTCCGTTGCAACGCTCTTTCTTCTTTCCAGAATGTTCAAAGGACTTTGCAACCTTGGAGTCGAAGATCCTTCTTTTTTCTTTACATCTAAAGAATCCATTTTAGTGTCCATAATGTTAGACGGTTCTCCGAAAATAGAGTCTTCTTTCTTTACCGGCTCGGTAATCTTCACCACTGGTTTGATAGGCTCAGTTTTAGTGAGGCTGGTCCTAGGCTCAGGCGATATAGGCGATAGTTTGCTGTCAGGTTGTGTCGGTTTCAAGGTATCTGTTTTGGGAGTTACTGGGCTGGTACGGTTGTCCACTGGTGGTGGAGACATGGATAGCCTCTTCGCACTACTAATAGCCTTGAGGAGTTTCTCAGCTATTTTTGGTCCTTCGGATTGTAATAAGAAGCCCGGCGGAGGTTCCGGCAATACGTCGATCCTCGCCGGACTGTCAGGCTCGGACTTATCTTCTTCTGCGTCAATGAGAGGACTCGATGGCGGTTCCAGCTTAGTCTTTATAGGCTCTGGATCCAACTTCTTAGGAGTAACGTGAATCGGCTTCTCTTTAGGCTCCGATGAGGGAAGAGGTATAGCTTGTAGTTTGATTTGATTCTCTTTCTTAATTTCTTCGGCTGTTTTCTCTTTAGCCTGTGCTAGAATACTTGTGCTAGGTATAGCAGGGAGTGTAATTGTTGTTATTGTTGGGAGCTCAAGTTTTCTAACACTTGTGTCTATCTTCTTAGTTGATTCAATCTTATCTGGAAGTTCGACCTTTTTGGGAGTTTCAGTCTTTTTAGTAACTTCAATTTTCTTGAGATTTTCAATCCTCTTAGTAAATTCAATTTTCTTGCCAAGTTCAACTTTTTTATGTACATCAATCTTTTTAGGAATAAAGACATCCTTTTTGGAAAGTTCAGCTTTTTTAGTTGGCTCGGGTTTTTTGGCAGGTTCCACTTTCTTTGGGAGTTCCGTTTTCTTAGGGGTATCATTCTTCTTGGAGAGTTCAGCCTTTTTGGGGAGCTCAATCTTCTTCGGAGATTCAACTTTCTTAGGGGGCTCAGACTTCTTAGTAACTTCAGGTTTTTTGGGCTGTTCAATTTTTGCAGGAATTTCAATTTTCTTAGGAACTTCTATTTTGATAGGATTGTCAATATTCTGTAGTGGTGGTGGACTATTTGGTGGATTCGGAATATTTTGTAAATCTATTAACATTGCTGATGCTTCTTTTAGTGTTTCTTCTTTGATTTCACTTTCGTCTTCATCCATTGCTTTCGGTTCATCCTGAACTGAAGATGACGATGATTTGGATTCGTCCGTGGTTCTTGTGCTCGGTGATATTGATTTCGACTCTTCATCGTCATCATCTTCTTCCTTAATTGTGATATCCTCAGATTCATCTGAAGATTGCTCGTCATCAGCCGGGCTATCCGGTGAATCGTCTATCAATTGCCGTAGCTTTGAGACTTTGCTCTTTTTGGAATACGTTTCTTGGTTCTTGGCTGGCGTAAAACCTTCGAATGTCGGACCGGAACTGCCATCACCGTGGAATGAATCATCGTCTAGAGAGAACAAGTCGTCTTTAGAATCGTCTTCAGGGCTTTGCCTTCCAACGCCGGAAGTTCCAGCGAAGTCTCTATATGGTGACAGTGACGGAGATCTAAGACTGGATGTACGCAGCTTCATCGGGTCTTCATTAATCTCTTCACTGAGAGACTTGGAGAGAGTGGACGTGTATTTGCTAGGGGATATGTCGTCAAAAATTCGATGCGTTCTTTTTTTCTTCTCGTCATGTAGTTCTAATTCGAACGGTTCGGGTTCCTTGAACTCGTAAACGTCTTCCTCCTTTCCCTTTTCCGGTACAGGGGCTTCGTTTGTAGGGATGGGAATTTGGGTTGGGCTTATGGCTGTTTCCTTATCTGTTTCTTGCTTGACGTCTTCCGGTTCTAGTTTGACCGTGTTAAAACCTTTAAGTTCCGATCTGATTTCGTTTAGATCGTAGTCGCGGCCTTGGTGAGAGGGCGCATTAGAGCGGGGTTTTTTGGCTGGCGAAACATTCGTCGGAGTCGAGATGTTCCGTATCGGTCTCTTGCGGGGTTTACTGGAACTGCTACTGTCACTAGACTTTGTATCTTTCGATCCTGGTGCTGTAAACAATAAAATGTATCAAATAACGTTGAACTATGTCCAATAGATTAAGGATTTCAAACAATATGACACGTGATGTATTAATGTGCTTACTGCTAGCATTTGATTTGTCATCTAACTTCTTAGGTCTCTTTATATCCTCGTCGCTGTCTGAGGTATCTGAGTCGGAGATGGCTGACGATTCTGAAAAATAGCACGTACCTATGTATGTAGTTACTTAACAATTCACTAACAGCTTTTTTTATTAAAGTCAATCCAAATGTAATAAAACTACACAGAATATACTTTGAGTATTACCTTCAGTTCTCTTAGCTCTTACGCGCCTGCTCATGCCAGATCCCTGCATGGAAAATAAATGAGTTATTGAATAATTTTTATAATTATCTGCTAACAATACAAAACAACATTTTAGAATATTAGACATATTATATTATCATACCTTTTTGTTCCTAGCCTCATTTTGAGATACATTGACGGCAATTCGCTGAGGTTTGATCCACTCATCGTATCTAGTGTTCCAACCAGTGTAATGGACACGGAGCATACCTTCCGCAGATATCTCTATCACCTTCGCTTCATATGTCACCTATAAAAAAACCTCGTATTTAGAAATATAGTGAGGCTATAGGGTATTTGACACTGACAACATTCTGAACATGAAGGGCTGTGCAGGAAACCCAAATATTGTTTTATTGCTAAACTATTCCAATATTTGAGCTTGATACTGATTTGAACTTGAGACAAATGGCGTGCATCAGACATTGAGATGGTATATTTCTAGGATGACGTCACGATTCAGTAAACACAACAATTTGTATTAAACTTTTGGTTTTCGTCAAGACTACGACGGTGTTCTACGGACTTATAATGTGAAAGTTAACATTCAAATACAAGTGCCACATAAATGCATTAAATAATTTCATGAAAATAAAAAATAAGATGTATTTCCGTACAACAACAAAGGCACTTTTTGAAAAACAGTCAAATACCCTATCTATTATATAAACCTCAATATTAAAGTTTATTATTTTAACCTGTGATGTCCTACTGGAAGACAATGGACGCGCGAGCTTCCTTCCAGGTTTTTCATTTCGTAAAACCTTAAAAAAATTTTGATAATTCTTTTACTAAAATACTTCAATGAGTTAATCGCATAGCATATCACAAGAGGGCAAAAACTTTCAACAAAAAAATAAGCAAAAGGTATTTGGGAGGGGAATTGAAGGAGTTTAGGGGATTTAAACTTTAAAAAAAATTGAGGTAGCTTCTAGTGAAGAAGGAAAAGGTAAAAAAGGGTGCGTGGTTGAAACAAAAAAGAAACAATAAACTATTATTAATATCACAAAACAAAACAGTAGTACCTTTGACTCGGATTGTGTTGGTCCATAGTAAACTTTCAGTTTATCACCGACTTGAGCTTTGACACCAGAAATTATCCTCGGCGGTGTTGGTTCATTTGTGGAAGGCCTGAAAGAAATATACTTAAAAAGAGAAAAAAGCGTGTTTCAAACTGTAACAGTAAAACGTAATTATAAAAAAAAACAGTAACAACACAACACGACTTTGATCCCGAGATACAGGAGATGTCCCTCAAATCTCTTAGGACCAAGTACCACTAGTCAGAGGTACATTTAAATATTAAATTTTACCCACGTTTTGCATATTTTTTTAAGGTGACATAAACTGGCCTTGAAAATATTGCGTTCCTCATAACGCTATACATGTAAGAGGTACAATTATATTGCTTATTTGTTTTGTTCAGGTTGCTGGTCGAGGTAACACAAACAAGGTAAAAATTTTAAAAAAAATTACACGTACTCTGTGGTCTTTCTTTTCCGAGGGCGTTTGCTGCTGTTCGAAGCGATAGTGTTGCCACTGCTTGCGGAATTGGCACTTTGGCTGCGGCGACTTTGCAGTTTCTTCGTGAGAGGTCCACATCTAGTAACACCGAAAAGATTAGATATCAAATCTGATATTTACAGGCTGAATTCTTCAAGTGGGCGTGCATTGCCAAATCCGAAACTATGAGGAATAGCGAAAGGAACTCAAAGGAGTCTTGGGTCGGTATTTGATGTTTACTAAAACGACATCATTGGATTTTTGAAAAATTCTTATGGTATGGATTTACCTTGAAGCTCTGCCTGATACTGAGCTGTCACTGTCTGTGGACACATGATGTCGTCTAGACGCTCGAGACGCACTGGCACCTGCACTTTCACCTGGAAAGACAAGAAAACTATATTAGCTACTAGCTGTTGCCCGCGACTTCGTCTGCGCAGGATTAGTATTTCGAGTAGCTTATATTAGCGTGGCGTAGTACATATGTGTAACTCTAGCGGTTTTGGCAGCGCACGCCAGAATAACTCGCTGATTGTAGATTTTTTCCTACTTACTTCGTTTTGTCATATTTTGGACAATTCACACAATATCTTTATAAATTGTATCTTATGTGTTATTCTGATGTATAAGCTATTTTATTGTAAAGTTTCATTAAAATCCATTCAGTAGTTTTTACGTGAAAGAGTAACAAACATCCATCCATCCATGCTTACAAACTATCGCGTTTATAATATTAGTAGGAAGTAGAATAAGGTATACCAGGTTCATAATAGATAATATATGATAGCGATGTGTGACATGTCCACTACATTAGCCCTAATGGAAACTGAGAATATTTTACCGCTTTTTTCACATGAAATATATGAAAAGTGACAGGTCAAGTGGCCTATATGCTTGTCAGTAGGCTTACGTATGTTCAACGTGGAATTAACTTACTTTTCGAGGATTCATTTTCTGACATTTTGGGAAGCAACATAGCTTTTTCATTTTATTTGTTTTTCTAGTGTTATTTTGAGCTGTGTTGTGTAATTTCGGTGGTATTTTAACCAACATTACTTGAGGTTTTAGCACAAAGTGTAAACATTTGGAATGAAAGTGTATTGTGATATCCTGATTTGACCGAAAATGTTTCCAATGTTTTGAAGAAAACCGCCACCATTTTCTTCAAAACAAATGACGGCCGACTTGACTATAGACTGACTTGACAAAAAAGTATTTATTCAATATAAAACACTTGACACTGGCAAGATTGTCTGTCGAATGACAGACAGGAGCCATGAACGGAGAGAAGGACTTACTTTTCGACGACAGAGGCCTTCTTTTAGGGGTCCGTTCACTCCTCACTGGAGTTATAGTCCGCGCTTTGGACTGCGAGCGCGGGCGCGGTTTGACAACAATCACTTTCTCCTCACTGGTCGTGGTCGATGTGCTTTTCTCGCGCTCTTTGTGACTCTCCTTCTCTTTCTCTTTTTCTTTTTCCTTTTCGCGCTCCTTTTCTTTTTCCTTCTCACGTTCCTTCTCTTTTTCTTTTTCCTTCTCTTTCTCGCGCTCTTTTTCTTTTTCCTTCTCTTTTTCACGTTCAATTTCTTTTTCCTTTTCTTTCTCGCGTTCCTTCTCTTTTTCTTTTTCTTTCTCCAATAATCTGTTTTATGAAAAATTACACACTTAAAAAACGGTTGGTTCCTTCGTAGTCCCTAACAAAATTAATAATAGGTACATGGCGAATAATGCAGCAAAAAGTGACATTACATATTGAATAAAAAATTATCATTAAATTTCTCACTTTGGTGCATTCACGATAAGGGGCTGATTGTCAGCGCTGTCTTCTTCGTCGCTGATTTGAGGCTTTTCCTTTTTGTCGCCCTTCTCTGATTTGTCATCCTTTTCACTCCTGTCCGTCTCACTCTTGTCCGAATCTTTGTCTTTGCCACGCTAAAAATAATGTTTGATTTAAAAAAGTATTACAGTAGCTGGTCCTCGCCTGTCGACGCCACTAAACTACTTAGGACATTGATTGCACAACAGAGGATTCGTTGTAAATACTTTGCAGTAGGCAAGGTAAAGCAACTTTACAGAGACCCAATATGACTACTGCACAAGTCTGAATTGAATTCATTCAGTTTCATATGAATAGAACAAGTTCGATGTCCGCCATGCTTGCCTTTACGCGACACAAGAGCGCTCGCAAACGTGTGGATAGAAGTTTGTCTTAAACTAACCTCATACTTATAAATACAGCCAGTGGCGTAGCTAGGTGGACAAGGGCCCCAGTGCATAGAGAAAGAATTTTGTGAGCAGGCTCAAGGTTTTCTAGCTTTGGGAGATGGCTGACCCACTCTTTTCAAAACTTAGGTTAGAGGGCCCCCTGAGCTCTGGGGCCCTGGTGCACTTCCACCACCCGGCCCTACGATAGCTTAGTTATGCTATTAAAAGTTTCGAAATATCTTAAAATCTTTTAAACATGCTTAAAATTATCTCTTTCACTGTGTGTTTTTTCATTCACATACATTAGTAAGACATAGCAATAGTGTAAGCGTTGATTTTTAGCGACAGATTTTTATAAGTAATGCGAAACTAATGCATATTGGTATTTTTGCGATAGCGGTAAGTGTTAAACGTGGAGATAGCTCAGTAATCATTGTTTATCTTTTGACAGATTTTTATAAATTAGGCGTACAAACGCTTTTTGATTTTTTTAGGCAAGTGCCAAACGTGGAGATAGCTCGGTCTTACCAAGCTCGGCGGTCCAGTTTGGGTCGAGCAAGTGGATGACATCGAGGGTTGTTTGTCGCGGTGTTAGGCGTTATACAAACGCTTGTTGAGTTTTTTGGCAAGTGCCAAACGTGCAGATAGCTCGGTCTTACCAAGCTCGACGGTCCAGTTGGGGTTGAGCAAGCGGATGACGTCGGGGGTTGTTTGTCGCGGTCGCGGATCAGCGAGCGGCCGGCGGGAGGCGTGCGGGCGCCGCGCGGGTGCGCCACTAGCGTTACACCGAGCTTGCGGTAGAAGTCTTCGAAGCTGTGCAGGAACCTGGCAATATAAACATTCATAAATGAAATAAATAAGTATCGCAACTGAAATAAATAAATAAAAACATTTGTTTGACACACAAAAAATACAGAACGAACAGCCAGTGAAAAAACAGAGTGGATAGGACTTACCTTAAAATAAACAAATAAATCCAATATAGTATACAAAGCACTCAACCTACCGGAAATTGGGTCCTAACCAGTCTTGACCCATGAAAAATGTTATGCCTAATAGGCCCCTACTCTGCTTTTACTACTACTACAGGGTACCTTGGTGTCTTTAGTAATACCTGATTGCCTAATACTGCGTGGACGATCCGGGTATAATTATGTAGTTAATTAAACTACATATTTATACAAGCCACCGCCCGTGACTTCGCTCGCGTATAATGATTACTAACATTATTATTTAAGCCAATTTTCTTTTATTGAGTTTGTTAATGTGTTCAACCCTGTCCAAGTATTCTCGTACAATAATTATTGAGATAAATTCAGCCAGGGATAGTTACATCTACTCAAATACACCTGTGATAGAAAAATAGCTTGCTATACTCACTTTTTATAAGCCTGCTTGCAGAGATTAGTGATACTTGTGGTGACCGGATGGAAGCCCATCTTGTCTGCAATTGATTTCCATTGGTTCTGATTTGTAACTCTATTGTAACCACCAAGTTTTTGCACCACCTGAAATATGTTTGCACTATGTTTGTAAACTGTTTGGACTTTATTTATTCGTTATTGTTGTATTAAAGTAAAAACCTTTTTCATCTATTCAAGATAATTTATACAAGGTCAAGAGAGGCTCATGCTATTTACGGGACGCTGCCTAATAATGAATGCAGGTTAGTGTTCACGCACACGGGCCTCCGGCCACAACCACAAAACGCCGCCACTGGCATATTTCCTGTAGTTTTCATACATTTTATATGGACTCGCCGCACACGGTTGACGCCGGTAGCCGCCACACGCTACAAATCGCCGCTGCTTGCTTCGTATGAAAACTACAGGAAATATGCCAGTGGCGGCGTTTTGTGGTTTTGGCCGGAGGCCCGTGTGCGGGAACCCTAAGTCAGCTCCATACATGTCATAGTCATCGTCACAAACCTACCGTGCCTGGGGATCAAAGTCGTGAAGCTGTTTCAGTTTTTTTCCTGTGGATTTATGCTGACTACAATGTGATGATGTTGAACTATGATGAACAAACCAGACTTGGGGTACATCCATAAATTACGTCACACGTTAAGGAGGTGGGAGGGGGTCGACGAAGTGTGACATTGTGTGACAAGGGCTGGGGAGGGGTCTCAAATTTTGTGACATCACATTTTTTCAAAATATAAAATTTTATAACACAAAATACAAGAAATGTATTACAACACAAAATGTTATTGAAATAGAATTTAAATGGAAATAAAAATAATTTCGGAACACTGCTGTTTTAATTTCATCAATTTCTAAATGTAAAATTGCAAAATATGTGACATCACACTAGGCAGGGGGGGGGGGGTCTCACAAATGTGACCAGCTGTGACAAGGAGGGGGAGGGGTCAAAAATCATGAAATTCGTGTGACGTAATTTATGGATGGCCCCTAAGGTACTTGAAATTCGTATGACGTAATTTGTACTTGGGTACTGCCACATAACATATCCCAGGCACTTTGGTGTCCCGTAAATGCATGGTATGCAAGCCTTGGGTGAAAAATTAGCCCATAACGCTGTAACAATCATATACAAAATAGAAATGTGTTTGCTAATAATGAATAAAATGTCTTACTCTGAATAATCTGTACAAGTCAATGTCTCTGTTGGCGATAGTCGGGTTACGATTGAGTGGAGTTCCACGATCATCCATGAACTTGTATAGCTGTGCTACAAAATGATCTTTCTCTTCGCGAGGCTCGTCATCAGAGCTCTAAAACAAAAGAGGATTACATTACATATTGGACTCAATAATTTTATGATAAAGTCATAATAAAAATACCCTACTAATATTATAAACGCGAAAGTTTGTAGGTATGGATGGATGGATGGATGTTTGTTACTCTTTCACGAAAAAACTACCGAATGGATTTTAATGAAACTTTACAATAATATAGCTTATACATCAGAATAACACATAGGCTACAATTTATAAAGAAATTGTGTGAATTGTCCAAAATATGACGACGAAGACTTGACGAAGTGTCAAGTAAGTAGGAAAAAATCTACCATCTGCGAGCTATTTTGGCGTGCGCTGCCAAAACCGCTAGAGTTACACATTGTACTAGCTACTCGAACTACTAATCCTGCGCAGACGAAGTCGCGGGCACCAGCTAGTACATAATAATTTTATGTTAAGTAAGAGTGGGATAGAGGGCAGGTTATTAATTAGTGTATATTTGTATAAACATACATCGTCAGAAGTATTCCTCGGTTCATTGAATAGAGAGTCGCGATCCCAATGCGGCGGCAACACTCCATTGTTGAGGTATTGCAAGGCCGCTTCGACGCCAGCCCACTCGAGCGGCGCGCTGCCTTTGCGAAACTCACGAGCCTCCTTTTTAGGGACAGTGTAGCTGAAATATAAAAGCATAATCATTAATTAATTGTATCATGTTGTTAAAATAGGTCTTATATATTGAACTCAGTCTCATACTCAGTTAAAGTCATTGAGAATGTTGGTTCCATCTAACTTGTGGTAGATTTTATCTATACATATAGTAACCATTGAGAAGGATGACGTGTGACGAGAATAGATATGATAAGTAATAAGTTTATTAGGGTAATTTAATAATAAAAGCTGTGTCGACCCTACATCATGTGAAATAAGGGTATGATGATGACTGCAGATAATATTCGCAAGTACGTCGCTAATTTTTTCTCGACTGAATTCCGTCAAGTCGTACCCAATTTAAAATACATCTACAACTGAATACAGAGTAAAGGAATCGAAGAGTAGTAGAGCTCATAGTAAAGGGCTTGTCTACTCTCGCTGCCAAGCAGCGTTGCTGTGTTTTAGTTTGAAGGCTGTAGTTGCCAGTATGATTACAGGCACATGAGGCTTAACATATGTATGCCTCAAGTTGATGGACGAAGCATCGTAGGGCACGTTCATATCGTGCATGACTTGCGAGGCAATGCATTGGGCCATCCGCTTGTTCCATCAGTAGTATAAAAAAACTTACTATCTGCCATCCTTGAAAGACCGCACTAAATAGTCTTCCTTGACTTTGATCTGTGCGGTGGGTGCGACCACAAGCGCTGGGAAGGCGGGCTGGTGCGGCCGGCGTCTCTCGGCGCCGCTGGCCGCTTCCACCAGCACGACGCGGCCGACGTGGGGCTCGCGTTCCGCGCTGTCGGCTTTGATAGGACGCGAAGGGCCTTCGCCGTCGCTGTCATCAGATCTGGATATAAAACACCTTTTTGTTAGTAAAGAAGATATAACCTTTTTGTTAGTACTCTTTGGGAAGGGCTCGTCCAGGAAAGTACTACCACCATGCCTATTTCAGCCGTCGAGCAGCGCTGCGTTCTTTCTGTTTTACATATTTTAAGCCTCAAGTTGATGGATGCAGGGCAGTGCATCGTAAGGCACGTTCATATCGCGCGTGAATTGCGATGAAATGATTTGTTATATAGATGATGGTTACTACTTAACATCATGTGGGCCATATGCTTGTTGCATCAGCAAGTAGTATATAAAAAATCAGTAACTTAGCATTTCACTAGAAATTAAAATAAATAAAATGGTTAAACGCGTGTCGGACTACGCACAGTGAAATCTTCTTCTCCAAGTGTGAAATGTCGGAGTTCTTAGTGTAATAACTTACTGAGCCCTCCCCCGCCTGCCTCTTCGACCAGCTATCACGGGCGTGGAGAAATGTTCAGGATGTGTGAGAGGCAGTTGATCTAATGTTTCACTTTCATTAAAATGCCGTCCGCTTTTGAGGCACAGTGCTGACCGCCGCAGCGTAGTTATATCGCCGTCATCAAAAACTGTGAAAATCAGGAATGCTAAAGTAAGTTGCTTGCATTAAGGCCTAATTTACGTGGCCTAATATGTGTATATGCATAGCTAACACTTTTAATACAAACCTAATAATATTGATCCCATCATAACTTATCAGGTAAAATCATCGCCACACGCCTATAAATTGCTTAAAGCATACATTGCCACTGGGACCTGTTTAAGTGAGCCTGTTTGAAATCATTGTCTGTATATTTTGTATGTTAAGTGAGAACACTGTGTCGACTAAATCTGATAAAAATAGTAAGAACTTTTAAGATTTAAAATGTGTTAAATTAAACTCACCAACAGTATACTGGCTGCAATCCTGTATTTTAGTTATAATGGCTTCTATTGCATCCTTTTTAGGGTCTTGTTTTACCTCGACATTACTGCCTATTCTCAGAGTTCCTTTGATCACATCATCATTCACTGTAATTGAGCCACCTGCTTTTAGTGTCACCTGAAAGAGATCATATTTCTTACAAGTTTTGATTTTACCTTATGTTTCAGGGCACTCTCACCAAAAATATTGTACACCACCAAATGTGAGCAAGCTTTATGCAGTTTACTACTATTCAATACATGTTTCTTTCTTCAACTTTCATTCTCATTGAATTGACAATATGCTCATACTTACACACACAAGACTAACAGAGCCTGCTCTTAATCAGCTGTTGTAGGTGTGCATGGGACCTTAATTTTTTTTGAGTTATCTTAATTGGGGTCAGAAAGATTTTTGGAAAAGTCAGGTGTGTAATAAATGTTAATTGTAATAATAAATTATTTTAGAAAGATGTGTAAAATATGTACTTACTTTACATTTGATATTCCTGACCACTTTCTTGACCTTTGCTTCACAGAAAGCACCCTTGTACTTAGCACTGACATCAGTACCCACTGGCAGGTAAGGAGGATCATCTCCCTGCTGAAAAACCAAGCATAAAATATTCAAATAAAATGGAAGGTTGAAATTCTTTAATGTGCATACAAACAGGACCAAATTGCATAATAAAGTACTAGCTAATAGTGAATAACTAATACTATTACTATGAACTCGTACTTAATCAGGCAATCTGGTCCAGGTGATCACTTACACTGGAATTCATAGTAGGGGCTTGCACAGTCCCCCAAAATCCATCATTCAGCCCAAAGTTATCATGTTGGCTATGTACACTCACCTGCTTCTGACGTGACATTGACTTGCTAACAAATGTTTTCGCTAGAGGTTGATGAGTTGATGAAATTTGGGCATACAGCATCCAGCCTCTGAATTGTTAAATTGGAGATTTCTTTCCTATATTAAATGAACTTATAGGTTGAATTCAACACATACATTGTATGAATCATACCCTAGGGTGGCCCCTCATCCCAGTGAATTTACAGAAATGGTTCAATCCCTGACTATGAATTCGAGCGTTATAGACATGTAGGGTATGGGTACAATCAGAACAGTACATAGCATGTATGTGTTCATTCATTTATTCAGTATGTAGGTGGGTAGGTATAAGCTGATGTTACATGGATACTATAGACTTTTATAATGTTCCCAATGAGCCAACACTGATTACAACATTAAAATATATAATGAAGCAAAAATAAACATATACATATATTCATATGTCAGTGGACTTACCATTGTCAGCTGAAAGCCTGTTTAAATTGAACCAACCTGAAAAAAAATAAACATAAATAGAATTCGTTAGCTGATGATATGTAGCAAGTGGTAAAATCAATGCATGCAAGTGGATGTACCTTATCGACCTTACTAGTGACACTAAATATTAGAAATTAGGGAACAGGCCAATAATTCGGTCTAAAGATATTTAAGTATATTTAATAGTTAATAATATATCAGCAAGAGTACATAAATAGCTAAAAAGTAAAAAGAAAGTAGGTAATGCTATAACAGCGCATCGCCTGCAGGCAGACTGAGAATAAGAGTAGGTAATGAGCTTGCGCGGCAAAGGCGTTTATTATTTACTTACAGTCAACAATGTCGGACTAAGTTGAGGGTCCGCATTTATTTAATGTACACTAAAATGAGCGCCATTGGAAGTTTTACAGTGTAAATCACAAAACACCTATACCTGTACTGTGTAGTGTAAATATGAATCGTGAAACTTTTATTTTTCTGAAGATACAGACATACAATACACGCAGCCAGCAGCAGAACAGAACAGAAATAAATAATTAGAGCGTCCGTTCGTCCGTTCGTCCGTCCGTTCGACAGACAATCTTGCCAGTGTCAAGTAGTATAAATACTTTTTAGTCAAGTCATTCCATAATCAAGTCGGCCGTCATTTATTTTGAAGAAAATGGTGGCGGTTTTCTTCAAAACATTTAAAAACATTTTTGGTCAAATCAGGATATCACATTAATTCACTTTGATTCCACTGCTTTCAGAAAATGCTTATACTTTGTCTTAAGAACTTATGTAATTACTATAAAGATAGCCGTGGGTAGAAGGAGTCGGACGTACGCGTCTGGAGCGGA
Organism: Chloroclysta siterata; assembly: GCA_932294275.1. Taxonomy (NCBI): domain Eukaryota; kingdom Metazoa; phylum Arthropoda; class Insecta; order Lepidoptera; family Geometridae; genus Chloroclysta; species Chloroclysta siterata. The sequence continues at coordinate 5,851,701 of OW028590.1, forward strand.
TCATACCGTAGTGAGCCGTCAGTAACGGCTCTATTTCTTTTGGAGCGGCTCAACAGCTCTCATGCCAGCGTAATATAAATTTTATTCCTAAGCTGATAGGGTCTACATTAGAAAAAAGATATCCAGATCAAAAATTTTGCTAAATGAATTTGAATTGTTTTGTCTAGATAATAAGATTTAATTTACAATGCTGCATTTTTGGAGCCGCTCATTTGTGGAGCGGTTCTCAGGTCTACTCATAAAATGTGATACACAACTCAAACGGTTCAAAGATTGGTTTTATGATAAACAGAACCCTGAACCGTTTGAGTAGAATATTTATTTTGATTCATTGGGAGGTTTACTACGTACTCGAACCGTTGAATCGTTTGAAGTAATATCTGCGCGGGTGAGTGAGTGGAGTTAGGATGAATTGAAGGATTATGGTTCTTTTTGGAAAAGCATGTTTTTAAATGGTATGGGTTACGAATTTGAATTATTAACTTGAGTTGTTTTAGCAACAGCCCGTGGATGCCCTCGCGTTTTAGCATACATATTAAAGGATATTTTGCGTTCTAGGCTCGTCATAATTTGCATAAATATTTTCCGTCTTATCGTTTAATCAAGTAAGGTTCATTTTGAATAGTAGAACTTTTACTTTAAATTTTTTTCATTCCGTCGTTCATTGTTAGCAATATTTATTAGTTATTTCTAACATACAAACTCACGGATTTTTTCCTGTTTATTTTCCGCTAGACTCGTTTATTTTTCTACAAAATTATTTTTATCGTAGAATTTTTTTGTTTTGGCGTCTTTGGCGTCCTTTTGCTAAGTCTTATCGGTGCTTGCTTGGAGTCTTTGAAGGTACCATGAAAATAAATTGGTCCTGAAATTCTGAGCCGTTTGAACCGCGGTTCGGCTCCGGCTCGAGACTGTAAATGAGCTGATGCGCTGCAGATCATGTTTTTTGAGTGAGTTACCCATGGCTATAAAGAAATTAGGTAATGTTGGTTAAAATACCACCAAAATTACACAACACAACTCAAAAGAACACTACAAAAAGTTAGGTTGATCCCTGTCAGAAAAAGAATTAGCCAATGCTTTTTAGGCTGTCGCGTCGTCGTGTACATGAAGTAAAAATGCCGTGTATGGAAAAAGATCAATTTATTATATAATGTTCCCAACGGTGGGCAATGACACGGCCCACCGTTGCTGCTTACTGTATGTAATTTATTAATTAATAAATAAATTGAATTTAAATTTCAATCACGTTGTGACTTGAACTCATTGATGACTTTCATCATCGCCTCGTCTATCTAAGTTTTTTATCTGTACTTTATGAACGCTAATATTTTTTTTTGGTCTGTGTATATTTATGTGACACAAATGAACATTGAACACGTCAAAATTACATTTTCTGGTGAAATTACGGAAAGATGTTTTGAAAATGTATTTACTGACGTTCGTGGATTTTTGGATAGCATAAAAAAATACCTACATTAACACAAATTAAAGTTTTAGTGCAGGCGCTAATAAATCTACATCAAAATGAAGGCGATATTGGCCACTGTGATCAGTCTTGCCCTTTCGACTGTGGTCATTGGCAATGCCTACTACCAGAAAAAGCAGTTTTATCCTTCAATAGTTTATCTAACAAATTCGAACCCGAGCATGGCTGTAAGTATACGTGACCATCATCTACATATTGGCATTCATACCCATCCCATTGATCAATTTCAGGATGATACTTCAGGTTATTATTTAGAATAGTTAAGATGAATATTCATAATATATTTCTGTTGTATTCTTTCAGGTCATGTATTTGCAAGGATTTATATTAGTGTTACTGGTTGGTAAATTGCTAAGGAAACTATTTTTTGGTACACTTCGACCGGCCGAGTTTGAGGTAATGACAAATTACCACTACGGATAAAATTTTAACTATAATGCTTATAATTACAGTTTGTCTGTTCTTATCCCATCAATTCATCTATTTTGTTGTAAGTTATCAAGTGACCAAACTGTAAAACTTACTTTTTCAGCATTTAATAGAAAGGTCATGGTATGCTATAACAGAGACATGCCTGGCATTTACTGTGTTCAGGGATGATTTCAATCCGAAGTTTATTGCTCTGTTCACGGTTCTACTGTTTCTAAAAGCATTCCATTGGCTGGCAGAAGATAGAGTAGATTATGTGAGTAAAAACCAGTTTTGAGACTAGCATTTGTAAACAATGAAATGTAAACATTTGTCAAAAGATACCTATAATTTATTATCTACAAAGAACTATATGTATAACTTAATGATTTCATGATGTGTTTTTATGGTATTGTTTTGTTTTTAGATGGAGAGAAGTCCAGTAATTGGTTGGTTGTTCCACATAAGAATTCTTTCACTACTGGTGTTGCTAGCACATACAGATTTCTTCTTCATTCACCATGCATACCAAATCACGGCTTCCAAAGGACCATCTGTGCAACTGGTGTTCGGTTTTGAATACAGCATATTGATTATAATGATTGTCAACATTTTGATCAAGGTAATGTTAATTTGCATATTTTCCTTTTAGATTAAGAAGAGTTTAGTTGGTGTTTGTGTAAAATTAATCTTATTTATTATTCTGTTTAGTTCATTGACTGTTGTGATGATAATGTTTGTTTATGAATAGTTGACCTTATTGTTTTTAATTTTTTTCAACTTATTTCTTTTTATTGCAGTATGCTCTTCATGCTATTGACTCGCGCTGGGAGGCACCTTGGGAAAGTAAAGCGGCAGTTCTCCTTTACACAGAATTGGCCATAAACTTTTTCAAAGTACTGCTTTACATTGGTTTTGTGGCAGTCATGGTCAGGTTATACACCCTGCCACTATTTGCTTTCCGACCAATGTATGAAACAATGAGGTGAGTTAGTTGCTATTTGGAATCTTGGTAAATTGTAAAAATCCTGCAATTATGCAGGTACTTAGTAGATAACTAAGTACCTGCATAATTGCATTTTTTTAAAGGCAAAGCAGCCTTTGCAACAGGATTTCACTTCTCTTGACTAAATTGGCTGAACAACCTTCTAGATGCCAAAAGTATTTACATAAAGTATTACAATATTTACTAATTTAAATTATAAAAAAAAGGTGCCTAATTACAATTTAGTGAATTAATACTCTAATAATGTAAAATCTTAAGATTTGGGAAATAAAATGGCTTCATAATAGAATAACTTTCATTTGGATAAAGTTCAAATGTGTTGAAGTATATTTGTTTAACTAGTTAGCTCTTTTGTTCTTTTTATATTGTTTTTGAACTATGACTACATAATAATAGCACAAATGTTATAAACATTGAATATGTGTTGATGTCTTCGACATTGATTTGATAAACTGTCAGTTCTAACTAAATAAATACATATTAATTAGCAGTAAAACTATTGGAGCAGAGCAACCTCATACATATCTAAAGTCAAAATAATTACCTTACTTATTATTCCACTCTAATACATCCTTCGATCAACAATTTGTTGATCGAAGAATACATCCCATTATCACGTTTTCACTAGATACAAACAGAATTGAGGTCTATACAAGGATTATTTCGTGTATGTTTTATGTTTATGCTATTGGACGGTCCACTTTGCATTTGCAGGAGTTTCAAGAAAGCCTACAATGACGTAGTGCTGTCCCGGCGTGCGATTCGAAACATGAACACCCTGTATCCCGACGCTACTGCCACGGAGCTCGCGGCCGCCGACAACGAGTGCATTATATGCCGCGAGGAGATGCATACTGGTAATTAATTTGACAGCCTGCACAGCTCAGTTGGTAGTAGCTCTACCTTCTGTGCCGTAGGCCGTGGGTTCGATTCCCACCGAGAACAAACATTTGTGTGATGAACATAGATGTTTGTTCTCAGTCTGGGTATTTATAAAGTATATGAGTAGTATATCAGCTATCTGGTTCCCATATCACAAGCTTTGGCTTAGTATGGGGCGAGATGGTGCTGTTTGTTAATATTTTAATATTTATTTATATAAACAAAACATCCAATATGTTCATAATTAGAAAGAAGTTCACTGCTGTACCTAATGTCCAGTGAACATCTTCCTATGAGCTAAAAATAGCGACTTCGACGAACGAAACTATTTACCGCGGATGTTTATGCGTCTCTGCACTCTCTGGTTTTGCGCCAGTAAGACTGTCAACAAAACATCGCTTTTGGCTTTTCTTGGTCTGGATCTGGCTGATTAGTTGGAACCGTTCGCGTACTGGTTCATGTATCGTAGATTTATATATTAAATAATGTTACTTCGTAATGACTAGTGTGTCGTTTACACATTCGCCTAGTCTGTTATAATAAGATTCTATGAAAACATCAGCCACTTACAACTTTAATTACGGACTAAGTCGGGCGCCAATAATAAAAAAAACATGTTAGGTATATGGGTTTTATAGTATTTACCTACAATTAACCTTCAATCACAAAGATTAAGTAAGTAAGGTGGCATCTCTCGACGGTTCAACTAAATGTAACTTTTATTAATACATAATTTTAATTCGTCAGAGCCACTGTCTCATAAGTACCGTAGTAATGGATACCTATAAGGTATTCGCCGGGTGAGATTAGGATCCGATGGCGTAAGTGGTTTGCAGAGCGGTATCAAAGGGAAGGGAAGGTCGTGAGCTCAAATCGCACTTGTATAAAAACTTTTGGATCTTTAAAATAAAAATCAATTGTTATTTATAGGTCTCATACTTTATTTAAAAGCCAGGCGATTCGTTAATGAAACGTAGCGAAACGATTTTAATAAACGAAGTTCAGTTGCAACTTTATGGTTATATTTAAACTTTCTTCAACGTGTTGGCAGTGCGCTGTGGTTTGTGCGCTCTGCATAGTCTAAGCGGCATAGGTCGGTCGAATCTGTGGTCGTACGGTGTGTCGTAATGTATGTACTTCTGGTTCTCATCCCTATCTTCTGGCGGCAGAGGATAGGGTGCCCTGCATGCCACATTCAAAACAGATGCGTCGCAAACTAACTTTGGTTCGTCCTTCAAGTCCTCATACATAGGTTCCAAAGATAAGCCTAGGGAGCTTTCTACAGGCTTTTCGGTTGAAGTTCTCCTCCAAGATATCTTCTTGCTCACTTTCATGCCTACAAAGGCCCCTACAATAAATCCAGTGACTACACCAATAATTATTAAATATGAGAATGCGCTTGGCTTAAGATTGGAAATATCTTTTGCTGACTCAGTATTTTCAAAATAAATTATTTCAGAAGCATGATGTGCTGCAGTTTTGATTGTGGTAGAATTGGAAGTATAGAATAGAATAGTATTTTCTTTGATATTTTTTACATCGTGCTCGTATGTGTGAGTGTATATCTCCCCATCTTTATTTTCTTCGATATTAGGTAGTAGAACGTTAACTTTAAGTTTGAATATATCTGAGCTATATGGAATTGGGTTGAGAGAAAAGAGATGACAATTCCAAGTGCCGTTCATCGGAACATTATATTTTGATATGTATTTTATTTCTTTTAGTCTTTTTAAGATTGGTTTCCTATACTCGTTATGACAACATATTGCTTCGTATGATACGTCGGAATATGTTATAATAATCAAAGGTTCAGATATTGTGAGCGGAATCGGCATTTTGTTGAGAACACGTACATTGTTTGCGTTTACCTCCAAATTTATAGGTTCCGTCGACCCAGCTGAAAAAAATAATTAACACGATCGTGAATATAATGTAGAACGCACCGATTGACAAGGCCTTTGGCTGTTTGTGATTAACCGTTATTTCATAGAATCCATATATTGATGGCGAAAGGATAAGAGTTAAAGAGGATTAACAGTTTGATGACAAACAATTACAAGGCATAGTACGAGTAAAAATTTTGGGACCAGGCACCGAGGTTTTTTTTTTACATCTAGCTGGTGGAACAACCTGATGGCCCATCTGTTGTTAAGTGGTAACCATCCCTTATCTAACAAATCATTGCCTTGCAAGTCACGCACGTTAGTAACGTGTCCTACAATGTACAGTACAGCCTGCATCCATCAACTTGAGGGAATGAAATGAAATTAATTTTAGCACAATAACATTGTTCACTGTTAATAACATTTAAACGTAACAAATAACAATAACATATTTTAATTGAAAGCCCAGAATTCTAATCCAGACTTTGACAGTCTGTACGATGGTCATCTGCGCTCCCATTACACCACACCCACCCTCATCCTTTAAACCGAGACACAGCGACGCTGCTTGATGGATAGCCCTTTATAAAGAGTTCTACTATTTACTACTAAAAACGAAAGTAAGAACTAACTACTACAAAGTACTAAAATAGTAAGAAATTAAAAGAAAATCATTTACCTGAGAGGTATCTCACTAATAAATCAATTAATATAATAAACACGAATCCCACCATTGTGCTTCTAACATTTGATGAATAAACTAAACTTTGTTTCAGTCTATCTTCCAGTAACGTCTATTTCATGTAGGAAAAACCTTTTCATGAGGAAACACAAGTTAATGATAATTAGCTACTGATTTTTTCCTTGACTTGACTCACCGTCACCGCATACGCACCTGAAGCATATTATTATTTAAATTATTGGTTAATTGTGTGATTGCATCTGAAATAATTTATTTTCCAGTATAAAATAATTAAAGCCTGTATAAATTCAAAGAAATCGGCCAATGGATAGAATCGATTATCATGTTGAGAGAATAAACAATGGGCAGCATTTTTCCAGCAACGGCTTCATATTGATAATGAAACGCCAGTACTTACGTCGTCTTTTACGCATCATCTAGTAAATATTTTATTTATAACAGTATATGATACGATGGAAAGTTCTCATCTGCGTGTGATTGGCAACCCCGCCTTTCGATCGTAGATATTTATATAATTTTTTCTCGTCGAAAAATTTGTGTGCGCAATGCCCTTAGAAATTGAGGAAATCCACCAGTCCTCGAGACACCGACGTTAAACTAACCATTAATAAGTAGCCATTTTGATGATTAGATCCTAGTTTACGTAATGACTGTTTATGTGAATTGTTGGTTTTGTAATTTATTATAGTTCTATTCTTTCACTAACAATAGAAACAAACCAGTCTCTGAGGTTACCATAGCGCCAAAAAGACAGTATCTCTACAATACAATAGTAAATAGACCTAAGCAAGCGCGACATCACCTATGACAAGTATTTTTACATATATAAAAAAAACTTCATCGTTGTAATATTTTATTTATGTATTTGGAAACAATAAAAAACATTTGTATTTTTATATTTGGATACATACAAAAGTTGCATATAAAAGCACTACTACTACTCATTAATTTATAGGAGCGAAAAAGCTGCCGTGTAACCACATATTCCACGCGGCGTGCCTGCGGCTGTGGTTCCAGCGGCAGCAGACGTGTCCTACGTGCCGACTGAACGTGCTGCGCGCGCCGGCGCCGGAGCCCCCCGCGCCCGCCGCGCCCAACGGGGGCGCCGCCGCCGCCGCCGCGCCCCCCGCGCCCAATGGGGGCCCCGCGCCGGCGCCGCCACCATTCCCCAACATGCCGCCACCGCGTAAGTGTTAACAACTGATATGCCACGTGGTGCGTTAACGCACCCGAGCTCGGCCTTTATTGGAGAATATTTAAGGAATTTTCTTATACAGGCAACACAAGTATTTACAAATTGTTCAAAATACACTTGAAATAGTTGAGCTATCTGCAGACGATCTAGAGATAGCTTGACTGATCCAAATCGATGCCCCCAAAACGCTGGATGCATTACTGAATGGCAACGCTGATGCACTGAGCCAGATACCTACTCGCCAGTGGAGCCAATAATGTACGGCAAAATAATGTACAGCATGATATTGCACAGCATGATAATGCACACCCAGTTAATCCGTGTCCACTGGTTTCAATTATCGGGGTGTACATTATCATCCCGTACAATAACATGCTGTGCAATATCGTCACGTGTTGATAATGTACACCCAGATAATGTACAGCATGATGATTGGAAGCCACTTTAGAACCGTCGAGTCGGATTGGTTAGGTTATGTTGGAACATATAAATTACGCACGAGGCGAGCGAGCAAAGCGAGCGAAGTGCAAGAAATTATTTTTTACGGTACCAAAGTGGTTTTCAATTATCATGCTGTACATTAACGTGCTGTACATTATCATGCTGTGTATTAACTGGCTGCACATTATCTACAAGTGACAATATTGCACATCCAGTTATTGCACACCCCAATAATGTACACCCAGATAAAACGAATCCAAAAAGGTACCAAAGTGGATTCCAAATATCATGCTGTACATTATCATGTCGTACAATAACCGGACTCCTCGCCAGCCTTCGGTTCACGTGTTGCCTCGATATACAGGGTGAATTTATCAAGTGGGCATGTCGAAATCTGAAACTATGAGGAATAGCGAAAAGTATTCAAAGGAGTCTTTGTTTGTTTGGACATACTTGTGTTTCCTGATGAGGTTTAAATATAAAGATAGGTATACAGAGTTTGTAAGTTTATAATATTTACACCCTTCAAACCGAGACACAGCAATGCTGCTTGGCGGCAGGAATAGGCATGGTGGTAGTACTTGAGGGCATGAGCCCTCCACAAAAGGATCTTAAAGACATTCCGTTTGAATCCTTGTGTTATTATGAATTATGCCTTTTGATATTGACGTCAAGCCTTTCTTGTTCTTTGCAGCCATGATGTCATGGGGAATGCCGCCTCCGCCCCCGCCGCGGCCCGCTTCGCTCGCCAATCTGACCACCGCAGAACTACAGCGAATGGAGGGCACCGAAAGGACAAACATCGAAGCGCGTTTAACGGTAAGACCATTTTTTTTAAGTGCCACTTATTTATGGAACAAGCAGATGGCCCACCTGAGTGGTTAGTACCGATATGCGATTCCAATCCCAATCTCGGTATGGTTGATATTTTGAAATGACATGACATGACATATATACATGACATAATAGCCCTATAAGCCGACACTATTATTGTGTACGGCATTTGCAGAATAAAAAAAAACATACGTATAAAGGTACCACGAAGTCTTAGGTAGAGTAATTTTTACTTCGTCGTCGTTTTTGACTATACACTGTAGGTACGGGTAGGTCCCAAAGATTGCGAAACTATAGTTGGATATCGAGAGCTTGCGGAACTTAAACTATACAGGGTGTTAAAATACCACTCCCGAAAACTTCAGGGGGCTAAAGTAAGTGTTTTTTTTCGCGTTCACAGTGCTGGTTCCTTAGAAAAAGTTATTCATATTGATGGGAACTTTACCCCCTGAAGTTTTCAGGAGAGGTATTTTTACACCTTGTATATTAAACTGGAATGTATTATTTCAGCTGCTTCGCGAGATCCAAGCTATGTTGGACGCATCCGTGCTGCTAATGCAACAGTACTCGACAGTAGTAGCCAATCTGCCTCAAACTTCTGCCACAGTGTCGACGCAGACTGAACTCATGTAAGCTTCCATCATAATTGTGATCATCATCATCGGTCCAGTAGCTGCGACGACATCATTGGGTAACAACAAACTAAACGAATAAAATAAGTAGGAGCTAATCCTCTTGAAATAAAGTTTTGTTCATGAATGGCTACTACGAACCGGAAGACACCCTCCTACCTGCATCCACGGCGTGAGCATATTTTGATTTAATTAGCAACATCCTACTAATATTATAAACGCGAAAGTCTGTAAGTATGGATGTTTGTTACTCTTTCACGTAAAAACTACTGAATGGATTTTAATGAAAGTTTACAATATTAATAGCTTATACATCAGAATTATAACACATAGGCTACAATTTTTTATTTAATTAATTATAGTGTGACTAATCCTGCGCAGACGAAGTCGCGGGCGCCAGCTTGTTCTAAAAATTAAACTGTTTCCTTCCAATTCAATTGCTAGTTTCGTTGGTGTTGATCCAGTACTGACATTAAAATGCATTTCCTAAGGTAAGTACGTAAAAGATGTTATATTTTTATTAGAACGGAACCAGAGACGACGCCAATCCTTCCGAAGACGGAGCCTGATGTAGTGCCCACGACATCCAGCTACAAGCCACAGCCGACGCCTTCCACGAGTAAAGCAGGCGTCAGCGACGATGCCTTGCCGGGCACGTCGCAAGGCGCCACAGATACTTCACACACTAACAGGTGAGGGTCACAACTGTCCAGTGGCGTAGCTATCGTAGGGCCAGGTGGTACAGTGCACCAGGGCCCCGGAGCTCAGGGGGCCCTCTAACCTAAGCTTTGAAAAGAGAGGGTTAGTCAGCTTCCGAAGCTAGAAAACCTTGAGCCTGCTCACAAAATTATTTCCCTATGCTCGATTCTTTCTCTATGCACCGGGGCCCTTGTCCACCTAGCTACGACACTGCAACTGTCGTCATTCACTGCCTATCCTATACTACTAGTATATAAACGCGAATGTTACGATGTTTGGGGCTCAATCACGCCCTAACCACGGAACGATTAAGGTTAGAATAGAACTTAGAATAACTAGTGGTACGCCCCGAACCGAGATCTCGTGGTGTCCGCTCCAGTTTTACATTGATACCAAACTCGATATTTGGCCTCTGACATATAAAAAACCCACTTGGGGTAACCAATTTTATCTCAAAAATCATACATGCTTCCAAGAATAAAAAATTTAATGGTATTGGGATGTATTGTATTGTGATGTAGGAATTTTTTTATCAATTTACTACTGGCTATTTTGATAATTACCGGGAGCGGCGGGAAAATGCAGGAATCCAATAAAAGGAAAACGTTTAAATATTTATGTTCGCCATAACAATATATAGCGAGCGAAGCTGCGGAAGTCACAAAAATTGTGTTTGGCATTTCATAACTGAGATTTTTTAATTTTATTTTTGTTGTTGTTTGTATCTTACGGACCAGCAATCTGCAGATCTGCAGTTTGGTCACATAAACAAAATTTTTTTTTTTGTAACTTTCTCTCATTGTTTCAGAGATAAGACTGATGCCGGTGATGCCGATGCGGAGGAACTAAGAAGACGACGACTGCAAAAATTTACGATGGATAAATGAGTTAAACTATTCGTTCCATTCTTTCCCTAACTTTCTATTATTTAATGTACAAAGTAATTTGGTATGTGTAAGCGTTGTGTATTCAAAATGATAAATAAATGTATTTATGTTCTTGTAAATATAATGAGATATACACATAAATACATATCAATTCTTTGCTTTTCAATCACACACAACACTAGAAATAAACCAGAAATATTTTGTGAAAGTTTTATTGAACTAGGTAATGTAAAACTAATTTATTTAGTTAGTAATGTAAGCTTATGAGTTATAAAATGCATTGATATATCCATAAACTTTGTTGTTATAGTTTTCCAAAACAGGTCTCCCACTAAAATACCGACTTGAGTCATACAACTTCATATTATTCTTACAGTACCACACATTTTTAGTGCCTTCTGATCCATGCACATTCAGAGTGTTCAGCTCCAAAACACCAAAATGAAACCTTTGTCCATCTGTTTGGATGCAGTTGATATAAATGGGCTCTGGTAGATCTTTTACATCCTCCTGAAATAAATAATATTTTTAAATTAATCAAACTATGTTAATCAAGTTGTAATTATTTTTTTCAAGTAGTTTTTGTTTTTTTTGTTGTTATTTTGAAGATGCTTACCCCATGTAGTTGCTTAGCATAAGCCGAAGCCACAGTAAAGGTATGTGTCAGAGATCTTCCGAGCACTTGTTGGTGTGTCACCGGAGTCTCAAAGAGGTTGCTAACTTCAGTGCTATTGTAATGAAGCCATGCTGTGTGGGGGTGCCGTAGGTCTACTGTCGGGCGGAAGGCTGAAATGGCAAGAATATACTCATGATGAGAGTTTACCAGTAATTATAAGAGGGTATTACCCTCTTATAATTACTGCAGTACCTACTTACTACAGTAAATAAGGTTGGATATTTTAATGTCAGCAAAGAGATGATAACAGATTTATCATGCATTTCACCTATTTTTGTTATAAGGGACTAATATAAAAAAATAATTAAAAATAATGCTCTTAAGGTTTACTAGTTACTAGTCGTACAAAAGCAAAATTTTAAATAGGAAAACTTATATCAATCAAAATGAAATTTTTACTATACTGTGTGCAATGTGATTGCACACAAACTGCTTGATTGTGATTTTTCGAAAATGAGTTTAGTGATTTTATATCTTTCAAGATGTTGAAATGTGCGAGTGAGAGTCACATTAGCTCTTGTCTTCGCCTTAATCAATTGCAGTGACAATAGGGGTGATAATGTTTCTACTCAAATATACTTACGATATTTGCTAGATTCCTCATAAAAGTGTTCTGGTGGCATAGTGATAGTATATTTTACTGGGTACAAATCTGGGATTTTCACAAAAGGTATGTCTTTATGTGTATCATGTTGCACAGGTTTGTTGCTGGTCACAAGGATGTTTGATATTTCATGAAACTTTATCAGGTCCTCTTCTTTGTCAAATATTGTTTGGCTCTCAACATCATTCACAACATACTTTGACTGAGTGACTTCAGAGTCATTACTTTTCTCCACTAGGTGCAGCAGTTTGTTAGTTAATATTTGGCTAAAAACACAATTACAAATAATTAATATGTACATGCATTGGGCAGTATCTCTGGTAGAACTAATAAAACACTTGCAGTTAACAGTTTCTAAGTTGTAAAAAAAACTTGAGTCTTACTTGCGTCTTCTATCACTAATACCCAGTATCCTCGGGAAATTATAAGCTGGTCTTGCTTCTTCTTTAATTTTAGGCAGTTTCTTCTGCTCACAGTCGAATACATTTGCTGATAGTATAACTTTTTTAATATTTTCATGAATTGCTGTCGGAGCTGGCAGTTCAGCTAGCTCTTCTATCTTTGGAGGCAATTGGCCTTCTGCTATGATAGTTTTGGTGAGGACTTGTGCCTGTGAAATGCCTTCGAGGAGTACGCTGGTGTTCCTGAGCGTGTAACATGGTCGCTGTTTGTACTCAGGGTGGTTCTCATCAAGGGGGAGAGGTTGCTCATAAGGTCCAACTATGTTAATTCTGGAATGTGGATAAATTAATAAAATGATTCAACTCTTTATAAATCAATAGTACTTAAGTAATTTACCAACCTCTCATGTTCCTGTGGCTTTGCTTTCACATATTCAAGCGCGTCTTCGACTTTAATTCCCTTGGTTTTTAGGTAATCTTCGATGTGAATATCGATGGGAACTCGTTTTCCTTGCACCAACCAATGTTTTTTGAACATAAATCCAATATGTTGTCTATTTAAAACCGGTGTTAATCTCATCTTTATTGGATTTTCTAGTTTCTTTCCAATAATTACAAAATATAGTATTTTCAACCAAATTTAACCAAAATTATCAGTAATACAATAAACAAAATTATAACCTTAAAATTTGGCGTTCACTGACACTGACACTTGGTTTATATTTCTATCAGCTGTCATGTAAAAAAAATCGGCGGCAGAAACTAGAGTAGAGATTTTAGTTGAGTAGTTTTCATTCCGTCACTGTACCTACTAAAACTAAAATAATAAAACAATAATATTTTTTTGCAGGAAAACTTGTTTCAATCAAAACCATATTTTTGATGAACCTTTGTAACTTTATTCTCTGAGACTTTATTGTCGTAACTAAACAAATTATTCTGAGCCTGACATTATAAGGGCAGTCGTCACATGAGTAGAGTCCAGTGTTACCAACCTTTACCAAAAATTTTCCCCAAGTTTATTTCTAAATTTCCCTAAAAATCCCTAAATAGATTTTGATATTACCTACATAAGTCGGTACATATCACCTGGTAGTACATCATTTTACCTAAATTATTTCGTAGCTCATAAAATAAAACGTTACATTAAACAAGTAAAATATTTTATTGAGTAAATACTGGGTGTCTCAAAAGAAAGTTCACATTTGTTTTGGTTATTGCGTGAACGCAACTCACTGACCTCAATAAATACACTGGACAGGCTTTCACCATTAGAATGACAGCAATTTTTTGTGCCAATTTGAAGCGCCACTTTTGACATACGAAAGTCCCTAGAACTAATTGTGACGTATATTGCAAATGGCTGTCGTGGTAAATTACATAGAAGTAGGGATGTTCCGATACCACCAAACGCAAAGTATCGATACCTACTCAAATCGTCTTGCGATACTACTAACTGGAGTACCTGAAAAGTATCGATACTTACTCATATCTATAGTATAAGTAATTTAAACTTTTTGGAAAATTAAATGTAGGCAGATGTTTGAAACTAAAAATTAAATAATGAATAATCTTATAATAAAGAATTATTAAGTCAACCAGCTATTATACTATTCTTCATTTCAATAGATACCTGCTTGCTTCGATAAATCAGAATAATGTCAATTTATTCAGACGCACAGAACCTTATTAGATACCTTTTAAGTGATAAAAAGCTTCTTCCACAAATTGTGTGACAAGTACATAATAGTCACCCACAGCACAGCTACATACAAACCATGAGCGTATAGCTATCGATAAAAACATTAGATGTCGACTTGCGTGCATCACTAACTTTAGTTCCATGGACTTTCGTATTTGCTTACAGCGCCAAAATGGCGTAAATCAAATAGGCACAAATCTATCTTGCCAGCCGCCTGTCCAGTGTATTTATTGAGGTCAGTGACGCAACTATTCTGAGGGGCGCGGGGGGGATGTCAATCGGTAGCCTGGCTTTTGGGAATTTAGTCGCTATGGAGCGTTTCTCGGGAGCGGACCGTGCGTTGTGCGTACGCGAGTTTTATAAAAATGGTAATTCGGCGACTGTAGCGCGTAGAAAATTCTGCAGCATTCGACATATTCGTCACTTGAATGATGCGCCAACCACTCGACTCATTGCAAGATGGGTCGAGAAGTTTGAAGAGACCGGTTCAACACTGGACAAACCAAAATCCGGGCGTCCAAGATCTTCTAGAACGGTCGAAAACGTAGACAGTGTCGCCCAGTCTATTCGGGACGATCCGAACCTTTCAATTCGGAAGCGTGCTGTGGCCTGAAACGTGCACAGATCGTCATTATGCCGCATTTTGCATAAAGATTTAAAACTGCACATGTACAAAATTCAGTTGGTGCAAGAATTAAAGCCTCAAGATGCTAGTCAGAGGCTTGCCTACGTAAATTTACAGGTGGCATAAGTTGGCCTCCACGCAGTCCCGATTTGACACCTATGGACTTTTTCCTGTGGGGTTACGTCAAATCCAAAGTTTACGCCAGCAAACCGACTTCCCTGGCACAATTAAGGCGAAGACAAGAGCTAATGTGACTCTCGCTCGCACGTTTCGACATGTTGAAAGATATAAAATCACTAAACTCATTTTCGAAAAATCGCAATCAACCATTTTGTGTGCAATCACATTACACTCAGTTTAGTAAAAATTTCATTTTGATCGATACATGTTTTCCTACTCAAAAGTTTGCTTTACTAGTTTTCGTACATAAGCAAACTTTTAAGTAGGAAAACTTGGATCGATCAAAATGAAATTTTTACTAAACTGTGTGCACTGTGATTGCACACAAAATGGTTGTTTGCGATTTTTCGAAAATGAGTTTAGTGATTTTATATCTTTCAACAAGTCGAAACGTGCGAGCGAGAAGTGGTTTGATAGTTGTCAGCCCCTTAAAAGAAAATATCCGTCACGAAATGGCATCCATCACGGAGAATACCTGCCGAGCCGTCATAGGCAATTTTAGTGCTCGATTAAACGAATGCCGTGAACGCAACGGCTTACATTTGGACGATGTAATTTTTAAATAATAAATTCCCAAACAGTGTACTTTAATATGTAATAAACATTTTTTCAATAAACTTCTTACTTTTTTTAAAATTATGGTTTTAAATATGATATTTCTTTTGAGACACCTTGTACAATCATGGAAAGTTGTTTGTTATTTCCAGAACCGCATCATCAATCTGTTCCTCGTTTTAGTTTGACGTCTAATTTTTGAAGCTATACATACATGTAATTTAAGGCACATGAGGCTTAACATCTGTATGCCTCAAGCTGATGTACGCAGGGCAGTGCATCGTAGGGCACGTTCCTAGCGTGCGTGACTTACGAGGCAATGCTTTAACACTTAATGTGATAGTTACCACTTAACATCAGGTGGGCCATCTGCTTGTTCCATCAGCTGGTTGTATAAAAAAAAAACATACGTTGAAGTTCTTGATCGTGTCCACAGTGGAATTAAATTTTACACACAATCCTTAATCCCGATTTAAGGAAAATCGCACCATCATGATAGGTACTCTGTACCATTCTAAGGGATAATCTGTTCTTTAGTTTATTTTTGATTGTCCCATATATAGAAAAAGCACGCTCGACTGACGCATTGGAAACTGGCGTCATTAATGCTAAAGCAAATTTGGTGAGTTTCTGGCACTAATGAATGAATGCGCTGCGCAGTTCACTCGTTTCATATCGTGCGCTCTTTTCTTCGCACAAAACTGAAAACAAGTTCGATTTTGCAAGTTTTGTTTGAAATCCCTAAAAAAATCCCCAAAATATTCCAGTCTCTAAAAATGTTCCTTTTAACACTTTTATTCCCTAAATTTAGGGACAAAATACCTAAGTTGGGAACCGTGGTAGAGTCAGTAGGTCAGTAGGTGGAGTCATGGTAGCGAGAATTTAGCCATGGGTAACTCACTCAAAAAACATGATCTACAGCGCAGCAGCTCATTTACGGTCTCGAACCGGAGCTGAACCGTGGTTCAAACGGCTCAGAATTTCAGGGTACTACAGTACAGTGCCACAAACATATCTGGACCGCACCGGTGAGAGAGTCTCCGTTATCGCATTTGCTGTTATTAGTGTCTTTTATTAGTTCATGTTTTTCGTTAGTTCCTCTTTTGGCCACAGGTTCTGATAAGTTTGTGGCACTCTAACTTCAAAGACTTCAAGCAAGCATCGAGCAATTGCAGGAGCCGCGAAGACACGACTTTGTTAGCTAACTCACTTACCTCCTTCTAGTTACCTTTATGAAGTGACCTTCATAAAAAGCTTGAATAATTCCACTGTTGAGTATTGACCTCATTTGCTACATTTTCTATTAATATCGCATTTTATTATTATTGTGTAGCGTTCCTAATCGGAAAACGTTTCGTTGAGAATCGCTCCACAGATCAAGAGTGGCAAAAATGCAGCATTGGAAATTAGATCTTATTATCTAGATGAAACAATTCAAATTCATTTAGCAAAATTTTTGATCTGGATATTTTTTTTCTGAATATTTTTTTTCTAACCTATCTGCCTAGTAATAAATTTTTTATTAGGCTAGCATGGGAGCTGTTGAGCAGCTCTAAAAGAAATAGAGCCGTTACTGACGTACTCACTATGGTATGAGCCGCTCCAGACGCGTACGTCTGACTCCTTCTACCCACGGCTAAGCGAGACCATCCATAGTAATAGAAGCCGTAGCAGCTGTGGGCGTGTCGGTTACATAGGTACACCATAATAACTTTATCAATATTTTAATGTAGGAATAACGGTACTGATATAAAACAATTGATGATTTTTGGGATATCGTTATTTATGGATATGATCTGTTTTATTAAAAGGGTATCTCAATCCTACCTATTCAGTTCTCCGATTATCACCACACACGCACCCGCATTTAATTGCGGCTGTGTAAACGTCTATATATTTTTCAACTACTTGCTGATGGAACAAGCAGATGGCCCACCTGATGTTAAGTGTTAACCATCACCTGCATTGTCACGTTAGGATGTGCCTATAACGCTGCTTGGCGGCAAAAAAAAGGCATGCGGTGGTAGTTCTTTCCCGGACGAGCCCTTCACAAAGAGCTCTTTTACACTGAGATGCCTACATGTCTACATAACTTCAATCAAATAAATCTATCAACAATCTTGGTAATGTCGTCGGGCCACTGGGTGGCTTTCGTCTTTTGGTTCGTGGTCGCTTTTCAAAACCTTTATTAGCGATAGTCGGTTGTCAAATGCAGGAGAAGAAATACGAGCCAGCTATGAACAGAAAGCCTACCTATATTATTAATATAGTAATCTATAGAAGAAAGTGTAGGTAAACACTATAAAAACAAATAAAAATCTATAGAAGTGTCAAGATTGAGCTAGGTTTCTAGTACAGCAGTTGAATCACATATGGCGATGTGTTCAACATGGGTATTTCGAATTTTGTACCCCTCATTGCCATTTCAATTTACTAATTTTGCGAGATAAATCCTAACCGTAGTTTATTCTAAGAATTTTCTCATTTTTGGTTCTATCACTAAACTATTCTGGTACAAAGACTTACTGCGATTTAGGAAATGAAAAACTGAATATTTTCGTAAATATATATATTTAAATTTATATCTTCCATCAATACCTACATACAACGACATTATACATTCAATTTGGCCATAACTACTAATAGGTCTCACTTTAAATGGCAGTCGCTTACAGCTTCTATTGTGAATAAATTACACCATAAGTTTTTCTATTCAGAATGTCAATAAAGTTACGGATCTTTTTAAGTATTTATAAAATGACAACAGTTGGTAAATTACCTACCATAATTTATAGACTACCCACAAAACATAAGTTTGACCTATATATTGAAAAGGCGGGGAAGACATTTTGATGTACCATTTTATTATCATGTTTCTTTTCAAAACAGCACCGTGCAAGTACACTCAGAAATTTACTAAAAGATTACCACATTGCAAAAGCAAGACAATAGGTAAACGTATGATATTGATGGAGGAAAATACTTTACAAAATAAACTTATCGAAATATCTTCGGTGTATGCTAGGAGCTATAAAAATTGAAAATAATACAACTAATTTAATTTCATACTAGTAAGACATTACAATCCCTTATCACGAGATCAGCGACATGATGACGTCACCCTGGTGTTGCTATTTCAAAAACAATTACTTACGAATAAAGAATGTCTAGTTAGTAGGTATATGCGGCTCATGATTATAGATAGGAATATTTTTATTTTAACACAGAAATAATACTAGCTAACTTTACATGTATATTTCAAAATAATAAGACGAAATGTCATTATGAAGAATTTATTTTTATTATAATTATTGATGTGGGTAACTAGACAAACGAGACATCTTCTTGTTTAATATTTTTTACCAATTGGTGGGAATTTAGACTGAAAAATCTTTGGACTAATTTTTCTGTAAGTTTTATAATATAAAAAAATATTTTTGTCCATACAAATTCTGACTATGTATTAATTTAAATCGCATACTGCAACAATTTGCGAATCAAACATACAACACTTAACACCTACTATAATAATAATACCTAATTTTATAAAGTAACAAAATTAACTTATATTTACAGTTATTGTTATAATTATAGCAGAATTTTACTATTTAACAATACATGATTTCATTTTGATATTTTTAATGTTTTTCTATATAAATCAAAAGAATTAACTTGGGATATGATATACCAAAATGAACTGCCTATAATTATTGTTTCATTGTAACTAACACTTATGTGCATGCCGAATAATACTGGTGTTGAAAATAAGAATTATTAAAACCAAATTATACAACATTGTGATTACGTAAGGCACCATTGGTTTGGTAGGTACTTTAAATATTATGTTAGTCAAGAACCATGTTTTATTACACTGGAGACTGAATGAGATCAAAACCGACATCTGAATAAAACAAAAATAAGCTTAAAAAGTTTGCAGCCTGATAGTGATCGTTGATACGAAACATAATAAAAATGTAGCATAGTTCAAAAATCTTATTGAAATACAAGATTTTATTTATTTGCTTAAAGAAGAAGTAATTTTAAAGCAAGTGAATAAAACCTAGAGGGGTAATAAAGTCATAGAGTTAGAAGATGCTTTTCGAGGGAACGCAATCGTTGGTTTGCGTAAGCTTTGTGAGACCGCGCGGTAGCAGCGATCGCAGCGCGGTGGTTCAGTCGTCGTCCTTCTTTTCCATCTTGGGCTCGTACATGGCATGCAGTTGCTCGGGCGAAATTCTGAAATTAAAAATAAACTAAAATTCCGAAATATTTTTATTCTCTTTTTGAATTTACCTTTGGTAGGTTCAGTGGCGTAGCTAGGTGGGCCCCGGTGCATAGAGAAAGAATCAAGCCCTCTTTTCACATAGCTTGAACTTATATTGGTCTTTAAAATAAATCAATAACAAAATTCTGACCCTCTCTTTTCAAAGCTTAGGTTAGAGGGCCCCCTGAGCTCCGGGGCCCTGGTGTACAGGGTGTACTGCACCACCTGGCCCTACGATAGCTACGCCACTGGGTAGGTTCCTACTTGTTTACCCTATTTAGAACGACATAACCTAACTACTTGTTAGTATTATTCTCATGTAAGTAACTATAATCTGTCTTTTTGAGAATAAATATCTTTAAACCGAATTTTGCTTATTTGCTATCCTTTGCAGATATTGATATCTGTTCGAAGCTATTGACATCAATATCAAGCGCGAATCCACCATTGTGGGCACGATGGCCATGCCCACAACCTAATAGACTTGTGACGTCACACGCAGTGTTCGCCCTAAGGCTTTGCCCACGTGGAACTATACACTGTACAAGATCCTGGTCAGGGCATCATATACCTCTATTTTGTAAACATCTCCTTTGTAGGAATGCACTATATCGATAATGAGCGATTTTTCAGGGAGTTCATGCATTGGCCGACTCGCACTTGGCTATTTTCGAGTGGCTGTGATCACAACATAACGGCGATAGATTCACCTAGTATTTAAGACGTTTCAAAGTGATCCTTGTGATTGTACTGAATAAAGACCGTTTTGATTTTGATATTGATATTTTGAGGGCTGGATACGCGCCTGATTAATATCATTGATATACAATGACTTAATGGATATAAGCGCCGAAGGAATAATCAAAAGTCTTAGTTCCATAAAACCACAAGGATCACTTTGAATCAGCTGGCTTGATTGGCTCAGCTACGGTGATCTAAGAGTTGAAGACAAAAATGTAGTTTTGCATTCTCCATTGCATTGCATTTTACACAAACTTTAGGTGCAATGAAAATAGATGTTTCTGATAAGATGGCAACCCTAAACCCAAGGCAGATCGTCAGCAGGACAGCTGGACAGCAATGGTCAAGACAAGCCCAAGACAGAGTAACTTGGCGTAATAGAGAGTAGGCCTAGGTATACCCAACAGTGGGCGCTTGATGCTGCTTAGATAGAATAGTAGAGCTCTTTGTGAAGGGCTCGTCCGGGAAAGTACCTACTACCACCATGTCTTTTGTCAGTTTGAAGAGTGTGGTGGTTTGCCGGTGTTATTACAGGCACATGAGGTTTAATATCAGTATGCCTCAAGTTGATGGACGCAGCTCAGTGCATCGTAGGGCACGTTCCTATGGCGACTTACGAGGCAATGCTTTTTTATAGGTGATGGTTACCACTACCATCACCAGGTTGTATTAAAAATAATAGGTAAGAAGGCAGAATAGTTACCCGAGCAAGCTCTGCAGATCGCAGACGAAGCGGTACACGTAGCGTTTGCCGGCCGTCTTGTGGATTATGTTCTTGTCGTAGTAATAGCGGAGGCCGCGAGATAACTTTTCATAGTTCATTTTCGGCTTGTTCTTGCGGATGCCCCAACGTCTAGCCACCTTGAAAGAACAAATAAAAAAATCATTTATAACTGTAGGTAAGTACAGTATATCATTATATATAATAAAAACTATGAGGGAATAAAAAATATTGAGCTTGAAAGAAGTCTCTTCGAGGCACATTCACCACACTGTTTCAAAAGAAACAAATGATACGACAAGAAGAAGGCAGCCTGTTAATTAAAGTACTTAAGTATTAGTTACAAAATATAAATATTGGTGGACTTTCCACACAGCACTATATAGCCCGAAACAGTCAAGGCTTGTACTATGGGAACCAGATAGCTGATATAATACATATATACTTTTTTTTGTAAATACATACAAGGTACATTATGTACAAGGTGTTTCAATACTTGTACTTAAAACTTCAGGGGGCTACAGTACCCATCAATATGAATAACTTTTTCAACACAGTGAACGCGAAAAAAAACAGCTATTTCATGAAGTAGTAGAAGACAGTACCTACAAGTATTGGAACACCTTGTATAATAACACTCAGACAGAGAACAAACTAGAAAGAAACTATAGTGGCACGACAAGAAGAAGAAGATTGTAAATCTAAGTAGTACAAAAGTAGTAGTTACCTCATCAGGATCAGTGAGCTTGAACTCCCAGCCGTCTCCGGTCCAGGAGATGAAGCCTTGGCAGCTCTTGTCGGTGAGCAGCTCCAACAGAAACTGCCACAGCTGGATGGGCCCTGAACCTGCACACATTGTACACATTTGCTTTACAATGTACGAGACTATTGGGGAACCTCATAAACTATACACTGACTGTCCAAAATTTTATCAATCCAGACTAAGTAAGACATTCGATTTCTTGATCTGCATAGTACATTTACAAACAGTGCAATAACTCGAAGTTAATTGATTTTAAAAAGACAGTTATATGACTAGAACTAGTTTTTCAGTTTTTTTTTTCCAGCTTTTGATGTTGAAACCTTTCAACGCAAATATCTCAAAACTAGATTGCCAGGACATTCAGCATTATTGCAGTGGAACCTTCATTTGGTTTACAATTTAATAGCATATTAGTACTTAATGATAATATTTAATTTTCTCTCAAAATAGGTAGGTTCCATTGGTAATTTAAATATAAGCTAGAATAAAAGGGAAGAAGAAGTCCAGAAATGGTTTTTTTTTTTTATACTACTAGCTGATGGAACAAGCAGATGGCCCACCTGATGAAATGGTGCCGAAATAGCAGCAATCCTTCTTTTAAAGTCGTATATGGATCTAATACCAAGTCTAGCGAAATCAAGTCCGTCATCAAGCACCCAGTATCAAGCTAAGGATTGAATTGAAGAAAGTAGCGTATCCTAGTAGTACAACTATTTTTAGTAGGATATAATTTAGTCAAATAACAATTTGAATGTGAAGATTAGTTCATCAAAATAAAAAAAGATCGTAGCGACATCTGTCTACGACGTAGATTATTGCTATACGAGTAGAAAGGACTTAAACGCGCTCCTGTTGTTTACTTCTTTTTGTGTATGAATAAAACACTATAGTTATATTATTATAAATTGCTTGAATTTGGTACTAAAGCTTCAGAAGCGGTGAGACAAGGATGGTTCATTGATGTTTGGTGCAAAGTGGTATCAAGTACAGATTGCAATCGTCTACGCACCAGTGAAGCAAGGCCCTGACGCGGGGTAAGGCAGCTTGTCTTGAGGGATCAGCGCATGCTGTTCGCTCGGCCACTCGCTCCATTCAGCGCAGCCGCCGCCGTACTCCGGCGCGTAACTTTCGCCGTAGCCATCGCCGCCGTACCTTCCACCACCACCTGAAAATGCGAAAAACCATTTAAATTTATACGTCAAATATTGTAAGATACTAAGAAAACTTTGTACTTGTTAAATTAAGAGCTGTGGATTTTGTTGAATAAATAAAAATGAAATTGCAATATTTATAATTAACTAGCTGTTCCCTGCCACGCTTCGCTGTTGCACATTGTGATTGAATGGTATAAAAACAATCCTTGATGCGGATTATATATCATGCTAAAATTTCAGCTCGATCGGTGCAGAACTTTTTGAGTTTTTGAAGCGTACACAAACCAACATAACATTTTTATATATAGATATGTACAGTTTTACTTAACGCAGCACAACTGATTGTGAAATCATGTTAAAACAGATGCGATCCTTTTGACCACTTCATCATTATGTCTATAAATATACTGTTGTCAAATTAAAGTCATGAAAGATGCGATTCAGTTTGTTTGTAGTCAGAAATAAAACACAAACAAGAGTTGCTAATTAACGCCATTAACACATGTGAAAATGCCACAGAAACGCGACACCCGAGAGTTAATGAACCACACGAGGGATTCGTTCTCGAATCTTGAAATTGAATAGCTTCATTAATATACTGACCAAGTCCCCTTAATTGTTGCCTTGTGATCTTTCATAAGAAAGACGCTTGTGTTTTTGTATGTTTTAACTTTGATGAGATTTACGGCGCGTTCATTATAAAATTGTTGTTATGAAAACTTGTTAGTTCTTTCGTATGTCAAGATTTATGAAAGTCAACACTGTTCTGTATAATAAATAAGTTCATTCGTAAATAGTGAAAATCTCAAGAGGATAGTATATTATTTTTCAACTATGAAGCCCTAATTACCAAGCAAACAATGATACAGTATGTAATTATAGACTCTCTCTCTCTTGTCGTGTCACTAGTTTTTTTCGAAACAGTGTGGTGAAAGGATTTTAAGTGCACCTCATGAGGCTCCTTTCGTGCCGGTTTACTCATGATGTTTTCCTTCACCGTTTGAGAGTACTGGCATTGTGAACATAATCTTTTGAACAGAAAAACTCATTGGTGCACGACCGGTTTCGAACTCACGACCTTAGGATCGGAAGGCGGGGCCACTACCACTAGACCACCAGTGCAAATAGTGAAGTCGTAAATAGTGAAAATCTCAAGAGGCTACAGAGTACATTATTTTTTCAACTATTAAGCCCTAATTACCAAGTAAACAATGATACAGTATGTAATTATAGTAATCTATGCAATCTTGTGCGATACTCGCGTGTAGGTAGGTACTTCTTGCAGCAATTTAAATAGCAATATTTCATATAGGTACCTATCACGTATGTGATACCAACTACTGCAAAACAGACGTAATTACTTATGTATCAAATGTAATATTTGGACGTACTCTGACTATCCCCTTAGACATCTTCAAGTAATCTTGAGTTGGTACTTGATACTAAGATATCTGAGGGGATAACTACAGTGCCTGGGGATAAAAAGTCGTAAAGCTGTTTCTGTTTTCTTTTTCATATAGGTACCAAATCACGTGACTAAACTCACCTCTGGGATAAGGCTTTGTCGTGTATGGATGCGGTTGGTACTTCTGCTCGTGCGTGAGCAGCGGCTGCGTGTGCGCGTGCGCGTGGTGGTAGTACTCCTCGAGGTAGGGCTGCGCAGAGGCGGCCGGCGGCGCGGGGGGGTACTCTGGCTGGTAGTACTCGTCGAGGGGGGAGGTGGCGGGAGGCGCGGGTGCGGGGGCCGCCGCTCCTGCCTCCGAGTAGCCGTAGGAGTTGGAGTCACGAGGGCCGCCGGTCGTGTAGCCGCCTGGAACAAACAAAACGAGACTCTAAATAAAAAATCTATGACAGTATTGACTAACAGCAACTCAGATTGAATTTCATCCAGAGACATTTAGAGGTGCCTTACGAAATACGAGAAAATAAACACCTACACGGGTGATGGCGCAGGCGTTCTGCCAGTTAAGTTTAAAGTTGCGTACCTACTGAGGCATGACCCCGTGACGTGAATCATCATGAACAAAGAGTTTTACCTATCGCTGCCTACAATTAGGTACACAAAAGACACGACCTTTGTTTCGCAGTTCCGAGAGCAAGAACTATGCTGTCAGTTCAGAGTTCTCGAGTACCTAAGTGATAATAATATTTCTTGCTACTCAAAATAAATAAATTTGTACAATGATCTGTTTCTCGGAACAAGTTTTTAATAGCGATCGTGTTCTGAGAAAAAATTAGATGATATCGCAGCGAAACCAAATTTTTGTTGAAAAAATCAGTAGACGCGTGTGCGTCGGCGCAGCGCGAGCGGCGGCGGCAGCGGAGCGCGACGGTCGCGGTTCACGGCGCGCCCTTTGTTCTGCGCATGCGGACTGCGGACCCACACCTCGACCCCCTTCATCCCTTTCCCCTACGAAGGTTCATATGATTGATACTTTGTGTACGTGTGTGTGACGGATATTTTTCGCCTCATGATACATCCATCCAAACGACTGATAGCTGGAACGGACTTTTTCTCTTGCAACATGTCAATTATATCGCTAGTTGGTGCGATAAAGTCACTGACAAGAGCAGTTTCTATGGTGGCATAATGTGGTTGACCAAAGCCGACCTCATATTATATGCAAATGTTTTTATTGTATGTAACATTTTCACGGTTAAACTGGTGAACCGATCTCGATACTTATTGGTTCTTGAATATTTTATATCCTGTTATTTTCCTATGGATTTCATTGTTAGTATAAATCTGCAGACAAATTCTCAAACAACAAAATTGTGATAATTAGTTTCGTAGCACTTTGCTACGGCGTAGCACTGATATTGATTTCATTTTATTTGACAATTTCGTCATAAAATTCATCACTGAATACAAAGTATATCAAAGCCGGCACATCGAATGATATTAACAATAGCTACTGTGTGCGCTGTATAACTTTAGGTACCTAACCTATACACAACACAGTGGTAGGTATAGGTATATACATTCGTCCGTATCTCGGGGTCAGTAATCGCACGCTCTTTGTGTGACGTTTGACCATTTTGATGCCGCTCAGTCCAGTCGCTATTTATTTTAGACATTGATAAAAAAATGTGTTATGCTCATTTTAGTTTTACATATTAAAATTATTAGGTTCAAGGAACTTTGAATGACTCTTATGTAAATGAACGTTAGGATACTGTATGGAATGAGTAGATATAAAAATAAACACCAAAATATCGAATATAAGTTTTTGTCAAACCTTTATTAAGACCTCTTCTTCAATGCAGGATATATTACATTAATGTTGCTAAAGAAATAAGATCAAGAAATTATGTACAGAGAAAAACAAGTTATTTTTATTATTACCCTATCTAACTAAGCTGTTTTTAGGGTTCCGTACCCAAAGGGTACAATCGACTACTCAGACTCCGTCCATCTGTCTGTCTGTCTGTCCGTCTGTCACCAGGCTGTATCTCATGAACTGCGATAGTTAGACAGTTGAAATTTTCACAGATGATGTATTTCTGTTGCCGCTATAACAAATACCTACTAAAAAACAGAATAAAATAAATATTTAAGGGGGCTCACATACAACAAACGTGATTTTTTTGGCGTTTTTATTATGGGACACAACCCTTCGTGCGCAAGACTCGCACTTGGCTGGTTTTTTTATGTCATGTGTATTTTGAACATACTTGTTTTTTTGTAAATAAAATTGTCACTAGTTTATTTTCGAAACAGTGTGGTGAAAGGAATTTAAATGCTCCTCAAAGAAACTCCTTTCGTGCATTAGTCCTTTCGTGCTTTGGACAGCCTTCACAGCTCAGTTAGTATCTCTGCCTTCTGCGCCGTAGGCCGTGGGTTCGATCCCCACCGAGAACAAATATTTGTGTGATAAACATAGATGTTTGTTCTCTGTCTGGGTGTTATTATATATATAATGGGTGTTGGGTGTTATTATAAGTATGTATTTACAAAAAAAAAAAGTATATATGTAAGTATTATATTAGCTATCTGGTTCCCATATTACAAGCTTTGGCTTAGTTTGGGGCCAGATAGTGCTGTGTGGAAAGTCCACCAATATATTTATATATTTATTAGTAGCAGTAGTTTCCTAAGATATTTTCCGGCAAGTGCCTGTACCGACTTGACATAATAATGGCGATTCACAGCGCCTAACTGTCACTCCGTTGAAAGTGACCGTTGACCGTCGTGCCGTGATAATGTTCTCACGTCCATTGTGCGTGATATATTATGTGTTTTTATTCAACGCCTCGCTGCACCAGACCATTTGTCACGCATCTATGTTGTTGTTTTGCTCGGCTATGTGTTCTGCTTGTAAGTATTTTATTTGTTACAAGTATTTGTGTAACATATGAGCAAATGAAATCAAGTTAAGAACATGATAAGAATTTTATAGTAAATTCTCTGTAACGCATGGAAAATTAAATGAAGCCTTTTTGACAAAGCAATTTAAAAAAAAACTTAAATATGTAGGTTTTTTTTTCATGGTTTAGGTATTTTTCACTCGGCTAATAGAAATATATACGGTACAATACAACATGGATGGTATATATAATAAATTACATTACTATAATAAAAATAAATACTCCAAGCAAAATAGAATAACCAATTTGGAGCAGACGAAAAAAAGCGACAAGCCAATGAACTGCTATTGAAAAGAGTGTTCAGGAATGTTCACTTTTTATTTTCTATCCCAAACAAAGCTGCAATAAAAATACCTAATTACCTTTTACAACAAAAGCGTGTAAACAAATCACCGCTTGCTGTCAACTAAACAAATTGTGGTATTTTAATGAAGCAATAATGCCCAATTACAATTCTTTTTAGTTGTTGAAATAGCACGGATGTTCCCGTAAAAATGTCTGGAACTACGTAAAAAGCTCTCCTGGGAGTGACCCGGTGACCTGACGTAACTTGCATCTGACAAACAGGGAACAAAGAATGCATGCTTTTAAAAATAACTCACTAGGCCGCTTGTTATCTGAAGGAAAAAATATTGTAGGTATACATTAACTTACTTGTAATACCATGCTTCAAGATCGTATTCGTAGAGGGAAATATGACAAATTTCAACATATTTTGGTAAAATTGGTACAAAACGATCCATTTTTAGGGCACCAATTACTAACATAGCTTTGGTTCATAGCTACATGAAATTGGCATCAAACAAAATACTCAAATAAACAAATGAAACGCATCATTTGAAAGATGAAAAGTGTCACCGAAACAAAAGATATAGGTATTATATTTACATGAATTTCGGAACAAAAGCGCGGTCCGATGCAGAATCGGCTTTTCATCAGCGAGAGAGCGTCTGTCTGCGGGGCGTGAGGCGGGTCGCGCGGGGCGGGGCGAGCCAATCGAGCGCGGCCACGCCTCGCGCTCCAGCCGCCAGGTCGAAAGGTCGCCACTCTCCTCCACCATTGGCGCAGAACCGCAGAATCACAGACACCAACATTTATCCCGCATTAAACTTGAAGTCGAAACTCGAACGATAGTTTAACGAGCCACGCGGACTCACTTATTGAGTGCTCTACATTTGATCCGACGAACTAATGTACGAGTATTAGGTAGGTATTAAACATCAATGAGTGATGGTTACGATGTTCATCATTCAATTGAACTGGCGTTGAAAGTGCTTATTTAAATTAAATAAACGGTGGCAGTCTTGTCGTCTCATGAAATGAAATTTTAAAGTGTGTACACACTAGAGCATTTTCTTCAATGTTACAAGTAAAATCTCTAAATTAAAAGAATTTTCACGTTAATTAAAATGAACGTTCCGCGGTTAAGCTATTAAGCCCGATGCTTTGTTCGATATAGTTTGTAACGATCCTTCCTGGTTTTTATTAAATTTTGACAGCGTTCTTGTCTTTGCTCCTTATCAAATGTAACACAAATCCACTCGCTATAAAAAATTCAGTTGTTACACGTCGAGCGCTGTGCTCGATATTTAGTTCTCGAAAAGGTGACGAATTAGAGCGGCTCAATGTTCTGTTACAAGTACTAGTAAGTATGTTGTGTTAGTTAGAGCAAATGCTCTAGTGAATATTCAACCTTAGAGTTTAGATTAATCTATCTTAACGTCTTGGAGGTAGAATAATGTCACGAGCACATGCGAGAGTAACCTTAGACCTCGGAGCAGCTGCGACACGACTCTCAACTTTTTTATTTATAATCTTTACCTCGAAACTCGAAACCCGCGAAAAAGTTTGAAACGTTTTTTTTCGATGAGCACGCGCTATGCTCGCCATATGGTATCGAGCCGCCTTGATGACAGAATATTTTTTGTTGAGTATTATTTATTTGCAACTTTTGATTATCCTCACTAAACTAGGGAAATATGCACATACTTAGATACTGCCGTACCTATACTACTGTTGGTTTTTACAAGATACGAGTGACTCATAATAAGCTATTAAATAAGATTTATGTATCTACCCACATAGTGAAATACCATCATATATCGAAACCACGCGCGGGTTTAGGTATTAATATTAAACGACAACAGAAAACCACAAATAATGATTTGATAGAAGCCGGAGCATAATACACACAGCACAGTCATACATCGCGCCAATTCCCATTCGGGAACGGAAGTCGAAAAATATGATTTTTTAAAATTAGAAGCAATGCCAGCAGGTGAGCTCTGGCTGACAGCGCGACGACATAATTATTGCTGCATGTCTAAAACGTTGCTATATTTTGACATAAATACGCTCTCGCCTTAATAATTAATCACCTATAAGGCCTCAATTATCTATTTATACTCGAAACTAATGTTTACGACAGAAATTATCCGAGACAGTTTTACGTTAGGGCAAAAAATATGTGAGAATCAAAATTTTATTTATGCATGATAGAAGCTCAGCGTATTATTATACGATTATAGCAACATAGGGCACATCCTTGTTCGACGCATTCTGTGTCGTGGGTATCACGTAAAGAATACTATGGTACCACGAAACTCAAATTCAAATTAAAGCCAGGAACAAACAGATTACTCACTTGCTTCTCGTCACCACAATAAAAATGTAAAACATTCAAAAGAAAGGTAAACAAATAGTTTAAAAAATAATTATTTGTCAAGTAAACTTATCAGATGAAAATTATCGCGTGAAAATGAGAAGTTAAAAGGAAATTGCTGTCAACGAGCGATGCTAAATCAAATTCAAAATTGGAACATCTTTCGACGGGAAGTGTTTAATCTTTTAAAAAGTTGGGTACGTGTTGCGTAAGTGAGTATTTTTCTGCTTAGTTGATCCATAAAATGTATTTTAAATATCGTACCAGACTTTTCCCATAAGCGTGTTTTTTTCTACCATTTAATGTAACACCTGTCATTGGTTCCGTACATTGAATCACGCTCAGTAGACACACTTAATGAGAAACTAAACACAAGGCCCGCCAATATTATAGCAAATAAAATGGAGGGTAGGCGATAATAACTTACAAACATTTTTGTATTCCATGGTCACTACAAACCCAAATTATCTAGAACAATCTTTGTTTTTATAAGAATTCTTGAATAACAATAATAACGAGCCGAATATAACGTAGTTAGCATTAATTTACAATCAAGCTGTCACAGCAGATGTTCAATTAGATTCTAAATTATATTCGTTTCATTATACAGACAGTCGATCGATTGATCGCTGAAGTTTTCAAAAGATGAAAAACGTGGATCTAATAGAATAATACACATACCGATTGCATAACAGTATGTATTACCGATTCTTGGAAATCCGATAGACTCAATAAACCTTCACACAGGCTCGACAAATCGCTCAGCTATAAAAATTCTAGCCTAGGCCTTATAAGATAGAGCTATGAAACTTCAGACATGTTACACACCTTACATCCTATCGCATTAATTCTTAATGTCTTTATTAACTTGGTGTATTTTATAAAAAGCATAAGTGATTTTTAAGGTAATGTAGGTTACGAGAACATTAATTAAAATCGGTATATCCGTTTAACTACATTAAAATAAATTCTAATTAGAGTACGATGGGTTTGCAACCTGTCACGTATGGAATATCAACTACTACAGATTGTGGGTATGTTTGGCACATACCCACATTTTGTTGTACGTGTAATGTAATGTTTGGACGTCCTCAAGGAACCTAGAGTTCGTACTTGGTACTTAGAGATCGAAAGGATATCTACTGTGGCTGGGGATCAAAGTTGTAAAGCTGTTTCAGTTTCTGGTTTTTTTTCTATTTACAGAGAGACGATTTCTATTAAATTCGAGTTAAATGGCTTAAAGCGTACAATTTATTGCATTACTCAAGAAACGTATTACCTGACGTAGGTAGGTTCCTTTTATTGACGTCAGGCCCCACAATAGGTATTACGTCAAAACTTAGTAAAGCTGACACTATATTAATGTCAAATCGCGTGCATTATGCCGTGTCTAGCGCGTTAGTTGGCGGTATGCGCAGCAGGTGCGCTGCCACCTGCGCACGCGCGCGATCGTTACAAAAACCATGCAGCCGAGGGGCGGTTACTAGGGCTGCCATATCTTAGCTGAACACGCAAATTTTTACTTCTAATGTATTATAATGAGCCGCTTATTGAACATGTGGCTTGGAGTATACAAAAAAGTATCTACAAATGTAATAAAATTGTGATAATTTCAAATGATGTAAAATTATATTTGCAATAGCAAATGTTACGCTCTTTTTAAAATAGTTTAGGGAAGCATAAATAAATTGCTGTAAACAATGTAAGCTATGTACCTAAATGTACAGTAACAAATCGTTGTAATCGAGTAAATGGAGTAAGCCATACATAACACATGGTAACCCTGCGCAACCTGCTACCCGCCACGTTTACACTGACCATCACACTTGCTACAGCCATGGGGGAAACCATTCAACGATTATTATTATAATTTTGGACGGCTTACAGGGCCGATTTCTTAACTTTGAGCAGGAAATAATATAGTGTTACTAGTTAACTGATAGGAAATGAGGTATTACGTGTTTTTTCCGAATAATAACCTAGGTACCTACATATGATCAATAAAACACTATTTTTTTAAGGATTTAACATTTTTTTTTTTTTTTGGTAAAATATAGAGGTAGTACAATACAATATGGCACTTTGAAAAACGTAAACAAGGAAACATGAATGTTTTGAACTCGAAGCTGATAATTTGTGAGACGTAAAATTGCAGACAGGATGTGCCGGCGCTACAGACGGAAGCGACGCGGGCGCATCAATGACTCTACGACGACGTGACCCGCTGACGTCACAACCAGATGATGTCTTATATAACAAAGACCTGTTAAACATTTTTGAGAAGAAAAGTCGACTGGAAGAATGCTTTCAAAAACAGCAGAGCTGTTAATTCTCTGAAGTCTCTGAAGCTCCAACAGATGATTGGTATTAAATTTAATAAGAATGATAACGAATTTAACAAGAATAACATGTTGAAAAGTGACCTGCAAAAATGGTTATAAACCGTGGAATGTAACATTCAAAGTAACTCATTTACGTTATCAATATAATATTTTACTTTCGCCAAACAGGTACCACAGTCTCATGTTACTTAATTCACACTCGTGTTTTATATTAATTATTATATAAAAACCTGTTTTACCGTGAGAATCGTGAACTTTTAAGGTTTCGCGTGTGATTTTGTATCGGAACCAATTGCAATTTTGGTATTGAAGATATTAATTTAAACCGTGGATTTGTGAGCCGTGGGGGTGTCGGACGGGAAGCGATTAAACGTTTCGTCTGGATTACGACGCCGAGGCGCGGCTGCCGGAAGTCCATATACATTTATGAATGAATGAACCCGACTACGTGTCTTTGGTGATGGGGTTGTGACGTCACATATCACTCGACTCAACTTTTTAAGAGTAGTAGAGCTCTTTGTGAAGAGCTCGTCCGGGGAAGTACTACCACCACACCTTTTTCTGCCGCCAAGCAGCAATGCTGTGTTTCGGTTTGAAGAGTGTGGTTGCCGGTGTAATTACAGGCACATGAGGCTTAACATCTGTATGCCTCAAGCTGATGGACGCAGGGCAGTGCATCGTAGGGCACGTTCCTATCCTGCGTGACTTACGAGGCAATGCTTTGTCATAGGTGATGGTTACCACTTAACATCAGGTGGGCCATCTGCTTGTTCCACCAGCTGGTTGTATAAAAAAAAAAAAAAAAAAAAAAAAAACTCATCTAATGCTTTGTCTGAATCTACCGTTCGGGAGGGCGATAGCGGTTTGTTCTACAAAATTGCATGTTTCCTCAATTTTATTAAATACCTACGAACCAAAACATTGTTTTCATAAACGAATAAGGAGGAAAACTGAACCGCACAATGTGTAAAGTAGCTTATCGGTACAACGTTACATTTGCTTACAATTATAATCCAACTTTACTATCGATCAAGTATTTTTTTATCTCATATTTTATGTTAAGTTATGACGTTGAAAGACAAAGTGGCAAGATAACGATGTCGTATAGCTTTTTATATTTGCTAATGAGTAGAAATATGGTGTCCATTAGAATACCTAACCGATAGTGATAGAGCTTGTGGCACATGTGTCGGTCATCTGCGGCACATCTGCGGTTTTGTTAGACAGGTGCTTATTCTAACGTGTTTGCTTGATTGTCGCATGTCTTGACTATACCGGCTTTAT
This sequence comes from Chloroclysta siterata, assembly GCA_932294275.1. Taxonomy (NCBI): domain Eukaryota; kingdom Metazoa; phylum Arthropoda; class Insecta; order Lepidoptera; family Geometridae; genus Chloroclysta; species Chloroclysta siterata. The sequence continues at coordinate 5,885,802 of OW028590.1, forward strand.
ATTTTATTAAAATGATGTGTGCGCGGTGATGCTTTTTTGTTTTATTTATACCCAATTCTTTCGACGTATGATCAGCTGTTATTTTATTAATTAGTTACACATATTTCTAGAATCCAACAAAGTGCGAGTAATTTACTTAGGATTTGCCAGCCTCTTTCTTATCAAACAATCCATCCATATTTTCTTTGGTCTGCCTCTCCTTCTAAAACCATCTACATCCATTTCCAACACTCTTCATTTGATACCTAGATAGGTATCAAATGAAGAGTGTTGGAAATGTGGCGGAAAAAATAGCGCTACATAGCGAAAAAAATGTCCAAATAGCGCTACATCCTATTTTTATTTTCCGTTAATAATCCTATTCATTTGCGATTCACAATTTCAATCACGTAAACCATGGGATTCGCGATAACCTGTAAAAGGAAGGAAGCGATTACTGAAAGGTGAGCGACCGGCCTGCACCGTTACCTCCGAATGGTCACCATTTATGAGCTATGGGTGACCATGTTCGCAATACAGACAGACACGGGTCAGCAATTACATCTGATCGAATTTTATGAATATTCAAATATACATACGTGTCTTGATTATACATAACAAATAAAATCAAGTAACCGTGTTTTATTAAGTGCTCTCCATTCCTCTAATAGCTTTTGCGTTAATACACAGATTGTAGAATACATTATCTGTGAAACAATTCTTGCCTTGACTTATTTAAACTATATCGTTTACTGATTTACTAATTGGGCAGGTGTGTTTTTCACTTTCAATAAAATTAAAGCTGTTTTCAAAGAATTAAGGTCAATCTAATTATTCAGAAACAAAGCCCCGGGCTTAAGTTGGCAGGTGAAGACATCACAATGAATTATGATAAAGCTTTTGAATTCACAATGAATTTTTAGTCCGAATATAATGTTCCTACTCAAAGAAGTTGAAATCTTAAAATAAAACAATTGATTCACCTGTTAGTTAGGTATAGGTACGACTACTATCATAACTTGTGGTCAGTTTAAATTTGATTCACGTAATAAGCTGCTCGTATGTATGCAAATGTAAGCTATGTGACAATACTGCAAAGCTCTTTATGCGCGTCACGCGGCGGAAGTGCTGTGAGGTGCGCCAGCGCATCCCCCACCACCGCCGGATCCAACATGGCGGCGGCGAAAGTGCTTCCGCCCGAGAGCTTGAGAGTTCTCAATGAAGCGCCGCTTATTTATAACTTGAATGAACTTTGATTTATTTCATAATTTAATATTTTGGTAGCACCAATTGTTATGAACTTTTGGTCTATGGAATGACCAAAGGGCTGCCGCTTACCTAAGACGGAGTAGGTATAGCCATCCAAAGCGGTAGTTTTGCCAGCCTTTTGGGCAAATTGCTTACATTCGACGATCCGAACTCTGTTTTCTAGCTGTAACACCTACAGTTAAAAAACAGAGTCCGTTTAAAATTAATAGATTTTATAGAATAGTTGTGTAAAATAATAATATCATGTATTTATTGTTTTTTATGAATACTATTATAAATAATTTTAAAAATTTGAAATTGAATTGGCCTAAAGAATGACACACACAATTGAACGCATTTTTATACTTGTAATAGATCCATATGCTATTGTAATAATCAATACAATTAACATGTTTTTAGTAGGTAGAAACGATAACCGCAACATAATTAAAATGAACAAAGATTAACCATATTATTTATTTACTGAAAAACGAAGTTATGTGGAGTATGAGGAAAGAGTCTTTCTGTAGTATTAAGGGTATTTATGAGCAAATTAGTCATCGTAGCTACTTTATTTTCTTGTGAAGTATTCGATACATCGGACTATGATGATAAGAACAATATAATAAATACACAGTTAAATCACTTTAAACAGTTATATATTTTAAATGCTGCAACTTTATTTGTGAATTTTAATATTTTTAAACTTGTGTCCCTGTACTTTGAAATAATTTAAATATATTTATAATTGTTTCAATGAATATTGTCCGTATTAGTTACTTTTTTACCTAGTATCCACTAAACCCCAGCTTAGCTAGATTAGTTATTGTTACTAGACTCGATCTCCTATTATAATGAATATACGAATTCTTGACAAAGGAGATGAGGCGTCATTAGTTAGGTTATTTACCTTTATTATTAGTTAGGTTTTATTTTTATCATTTATACTTATTATGACAGTCCATGGTTGCAAACTTTAAAAATAAATATGCGTCCAAGAATCGTTACGATGATACAATTAAAAATATTAACTAACAGATATGATCTATGATAGAAGTTTAGTTATAATGAATAGATTATAGTCAATGACTAACCTGGGAGTATATAAGAAGGATCGCACATTGGATCCATGGAAGGATCGAACGCGAGCCTATTTTGTTCAGCATAGTGCAGTTTGCCGTTACTCGACACTGATTGTTCATAGTTAAGCCTGGCGACACTCGCGAGAGCTTGCTCATAGTTCAGCCGAGTATCTACGTCGGCCGGGATCTCGGCATATTGTTTGTTCACTTTAGCACTATAGTCTGAAAAGTTGAGTTTTGTAAGAGAAGACATGGGGATGTCAAGGGGCGCCGCGCACGGAGGCACGGCGGCTTCTCGCGGCGCCTCTACCAGTAGCATGGCGGACCGGGGACCGGCCCCAGATAAATATTAAAATTTTCAACACCACATCACTCAACAGCACTGATTTATAAACTTTATACTATATAAAATAATTTTAATCAAGTCGATGCAAAATGTTAAACTAAAAATAATGTCAAGTAAGTAAAAAAACTTGTACTAAAAATAATTATATCGCGTTACAAAATCCGAGTGCGAGCTTTTAGTAGCGGAGCGAAATCGGTAGCACCGCGTCGTAGCGCGCCTAATCAACGACTGAGAGCTTTCGAGCGCCTCGGGCGGACCGAGAGGGCGGCAGTGGAAAGCGGGCGAGTGTTGCCGAGCGGAGCCGAGCGCGCCCGATGACGAGACCTGTCGCGCCACCTGCTGCCGCGACCCGACCAACCAACTGTTGCGACCGTTGATTTTTTTGCCAAACCTGCCTAACCCCCTCATTGCGACGGTAAAGAAATTAGCACAACATCACAAATCATAATTGCTAGCAATAACAATTCTCTTATTTTATATACTATTTTTTTAGTTTTTTTTTAGTTTGCATATTGCTGGTCTGTATAGAGTCGCTTATTTCTTAGTTTTTTTTTTTATTAGGTATATACTTAGTGAAATTATTTTCAGTACATGCTTATGAATAACATAGGTACTTTACTTATGGACTTACCTCATTAGGAATACTTATTACAGGAAAAATATTATATCGGGTTTTACCTAAAGATATTATGAAAAAAACAATGCCTTGGGATAAACTGCCTAATTAGTATGTATTTCAGCAGTAATCTATTTATATAAACTGTGGGGTTTTTATTTTAACAAAAGTAAAAACACGCAGGCTCTTTTAGTTATACAAGATTTTCCTTTTACTCGTAACAATGTAATTTACAGAAATTTTAGGAAAAAAAAACTTGTAAACAAGTACCTAAACTTTGTTGGAGTTATTTCCATGTTCTGCAAAGAAGGTGGTACCTACCTAGGTATTGTTGTAGGTAGGTAGTAGGTACAGTTGGCATTGTTTCCAGCAGATATAAAAAACAAAATGATTATATTGTCAAGAACGATGTGCCGAGTAGATAATGAACTAAGTTAATGGAAGCGGTGACGCATTTCAGCGTCGGTAATGATGACCACGTTTTATGCTACTCGTATTTAATTATTTATTAGATTGAGGATCATTACTGTAAATCATTGCTGTGAAAAATGCTGAAAAAGCCAGCGCATACTGTTTCTGAATTTGTCAATGTATATTTTTATTTAAATAATCAAAATACGATACAAATTATACACCTAGTACCGTCACGGTGGATTGTCATATATCATTGGAGTACTTATAAACTTTATTTCCATCAAATAAGATAAAAATAAAAATACATTGTCTTTAAAATGCTCTTTATACTGTATCTACAGACACTGGCCCACGGCCGATTCCACGTCAAGCAGTCTAGAGCTCTGCGTTCACTTAATTCACATAAATTAGGCTAATCTATATAAGTAGGCAATGCTTCGTTATATGGTTACCACTTGACATCAGGTGGGCCATTTGCGTGGTCCATCAGAAATCTGTATTAAATAATTGTTATACCGTGAATTTGTCCCATGATACTGGTGTTTAAAAGTATTACACGGGTATTTATCGCGTTTACCTTTATTGTATTTATACTGGTGTTATTTTTCATTCCATTCCAAAAGTCCATGGAACTAGAAGAAGACATGAAGTCAAAAACGTGAAGGACTGTTCTACAAAATTCACGTGGTACAACGAGAAGGCAGTGGCGTAGCTATCGTAGGGCCAGGTGGTGCAGTGCTCCAGGGCCCCGGAGCTCAGGGGGCCCTCTAACCTTAGCTTTGAAAAGAGAAGGTCAGCCAGCTCCCGAAGCTAGAAACCTTTAAGCCTGCTCACAATTTTTTTTGATTAGTTTTAAAAGCTAATATAGAGGTAAGTTCAAGCTATGTGGAAAGAGGGGGTGAGGACCCGATTCTTTCTCTATGCACCGGGGCCCTTGTCCTCCTAGCTACAGCGCTGCGAGAAGGATCAGTACCCCAAGTCTGAGTTTTGTATACCAATTTTCGTATTCAGTTTTTCGTAACTTCAGGCCTTATTTGTATGGAGATTCGATAAGCGGCTCTATCGGGCGTGCTGAGAACTCACGAGTCATACAAAAAAGACCTGATGACGTTACGAAAAACGAAATACTAAAAATGGTAAATATAACTCAGACTTGGGGTACGGTAGTATGAGTGTGACGCACGCGACCTTGACGCGGCCTATTGTCTGTGGCCGAGACGAACGATACCCACTTGGAATTAATAAAAATAGCTACCGGTCTCATTTAAGGGCAACCTAACGCTGTGTAGGGCTCTTCAAATACTAATTCGTGGTAGGGGAATAAGCTCTGTACTGACGTCCCGCAATGGTGTGTATTGGTCATCATCCCCCTGCTAACCTCACTCCAGCGAGTCCAATTCCTTAAGGGACTGACAACTATCAAACAACTTCTCGCTCGCACGTTTCGACATGTTGAAAGATATAAAATCACTAAGCTCGATTTCGAAAAATCGCAATCAACCATTTTGTGTGCAATCACATTGCACACAGTTTAGTAAAAAAGTCATTTTGATCGATAAAAGTTTTCCTCCTTAAAAGTTTGCTTATGTACGATAACTAGTAAAGCAAACTTTTGAGTAGGAGGGAGTCACATTAGCTCTTGTCTTGAGCGTCACATTAGCTCACAAGAGCTAATGTGACTCTCTCTAATGTGACTCGTAGCGCAGTTGATGACAGCTGTTCTCCCCGGTGGTGAGGAGCAAGACCCGATCAGATGGTGCAGTAATAGGGCTCTTTGTGAAGGGCACGTCTGGGGAAGTACTAACATGCGTATTTTGCCGTCAAGTAACGTTGCTGTTTCGGTTTGATGGATATGGTTGCCGCCGGTGAAATTACAGGCACATGAGGCCTGTAATTGTATGCCTCAAGTTTATGGACGATGGGCTGTGCATTGTAAAGCACTTACCTAACGTGCGTGACCTGCAAGGCATTGCTTTGATAAGTAAGTATTATTTCCTAAGATGGTTACCAATTCACGTCAGGTGGGTCATTTGCTTGTTTCGAAAAAAAAAACAATTTTGAACAGAAATTCACAATTATTTTTATCAAGTAGTCACAAAAATCACTGTAGGTATATATTTTGAGTTACAATAGAAGCTAGGCACCACTAATGTGCGAACAATACAAACTTACCGATTTTGACCTTTTTGAGTCTTAAGATAATTCAACGACGTGTGGTGAATACAGCGAGACGATGACTACCTTACTATTTTACTTAGGCACGTGATTTGTTATTAAGTATAGACTCAGGAATATAATACATAATATTGTTGAAGAAAAATATTGAACATCCTAACAATACGCGTAAGTAAGGTACAATATAGACTACAATATGATAAAATATATATATATTCACGGGAAGATCATTAAATAATCTTCTGATATCGCAATATGGGTTCCAGGATGTTGACAATAGTTCCTTAGGATATTGAGACAGATGTTGCAATATCAATGTCTGATACATCGATGATAAGGAATACGATTCGGTGGGAGGGCACGAGCTTAAGGGCGGTACTGATGCTCTGAAACAGGGTCAAGTTACCGGGGGTGGCAGAAAATCACAATTGATCGAAGCTGGGGTCGAGTGGGACATAATAGCCACCTGAGCACGTGTTCAACCGGATACACAGGGTCTATTGTCTACCGGAGGAAGCGATTTCGACGCCGTCGGAAAATAAGACGCCGATTTTTTTGTGTCCTCTGCCCAGGTATATTGTACTGTGTTGCGTGTGGTAAGTTTATAATTCGGTTCTTAATGTCTGACTAAAACGGTATGTAAATGGTTGTCTCTAGAATCACTAATTTGGACAAGATAACTCGTAAATAATTCATGTATTCAAGAGTTTCAAGAATTTTGAGCCTAGTTCAAATTATTTAATAACTTCCCTAAAGGTTGTAGTGCACACTGCATAATAGCATTGCTGTTTACAATAGGTATACTATAGAATTGTCTATGGTAACAGACAAGCTAGGCAATGCAATCAGAGAGGCGCGCTTCTCGGCGGGAAATGGTGCGGAAATGAGTTTTCCATCATTTTCTATATTGAACAAATGCAAAATGCATCGGAAAATAAACACGCGCGGATATTGTCGCCGACAGAAAACTGGAACAATCTCCCGTGTGACGTAACTAAGGAAATAGAATCCGCTGATGAGAATACGGTGAACATCTTAGTACCAAAACGGATATCAGTCGAATAGGTGATAGTAGGTAGGTACTGAACTCAATTGTTTTGAGTTTATTCTGAAATGAGTACTTGTAAAGAGTCATTATAAATTCTGTGTCAGATAAATGATGAATAAGTATAATCAAAAAATACTGCCACGTACATTTTTATATTCCATTTAGAGGCAGAGCTCATAATGATGTATTCTACCAGACGCCGCTCGTCACGGTCATCAAACACGCCAGAACACAGCGAGTTTTTTCCATCAACTTACCTAATATGTAATCTGTACAGCGCTCTAGCCTATAATAGGTACACTGTCATTCACACGCGATGCATAAATCACAGTTTTTCCGATAACAATAATATTCAAAAAGCAATGACGTGCTGAAATTTACTTCTTCTATTTCAGATGAAGAATAAAGATATAATGCAAAACAGAAGGCGATGTCGGCGTTGAAAGAGACAGTAATCAAGTATGCCAGCGGCGTAATATCGATCGCGAAATCGTAAAAAGATTGAAATAAACCGACATCTATCGATATTCAAGGAGTAAGCCGCGGCAGTTCACATCGGCCACGTTTAAATTTAAAAATACAATTTACCCAGGAATTCCCTGCTTTGAATTACATTAAGTGTAAACAATAAAGCGTTAGCGAGCGTATCGGCAGCGGCAGGCGACGGAAATGCAAGATAAACAATCTTTTTTAGATAAAACGCTGAAAACACTCCATAAATCTGTACCGCTCGGGATTGGGAGCATTTCATCCAGAACTGACAAAGACGTTGATGTAAATAAGTACCTTACCTACCTACTAACCTAACGGAGACACAATATGATCACCCACATCCGATTATTGACGAAATAAAAGCTTTTTTGGGTTAACACTTCAACAACACAGAAACCTTCGCAATAATTAAAAAACTGAGCGCATCCGGTGCCGTCGATTATACTGATTGAACCCCGATTTGAATTTCAATTCTATTATGAATAACATTTTTATTTCCGGCGAATAAAAAATACGATTTATTTTGTGACATTCATTAACCTCAATTTGGTTTTTGCTTAACAAAGATCAGATTTTGTTTCATCATCATCATCAGCAAGAGGAAGTCCACTGCTGGATATAGTCGATACATTTCCAGGAAGAACGATTCCGAGCCCTCGCCATTCAGATTTTGTTTAATTTCTAGCTATTTCAGCGTATATTTTGATGTTCATATGAATGTCTTTCGGACTATTATGTGCTTTACTTCTCTAATGCGAGCTCGCTTCACCGCGATGTGTGTTTTAAATTGGAGCGTGCTGGGACGTCACTTCCGGTGCCAATAATTTATAACTCTCGGCCTCCGTCATTTGTCGAGATGGCGCGTGAGATACGACATTTATCCACTTTTAATTTTAGATTCCTAAGAATATTATTTATCTCTATTTTATATTAATTAATCTTGTTCAGCAGGAGGATTTCTAATAAATTCATATTTTATCAATATAATAGTTTTTTCAATATGTAAAATATGTTTTAATATCTATCACCCTTGGTCATGTATTTCCGATAACTTGATTATGTTTTGTTATCACGACGAGTATTTTTCAACCCATTTCAATGTCAATCAAGTCACTGTGTCATAAAAACATACAGACCACTGAATGCTTATTTCAAAAGACATGCGACATTGTTGCTATAATGATAAGTCAGTACAGAATGAGTGATAGTTAGTACGCTCAGGGGCAGTCCAACGAAGGACAAGCGCCCACGCCGTCCGCCCGCCCTCGCGAGCGATAACGTATCGGGCACAATGTTTATCAAATACACGTTTCAACTGTGGAAAATAAAGATTTTAATTGACTAAGTAAATACTGTTTGGTTCTGGGCTTAATCATTGACATTTCATTATTATTAAAAGCCATCTATGTCCCACTGCTGGGCAAAGGCCTCCCCCCATTCCCTTCACTCTGTGCGGTCCTGTGCTGTGATCTTCCATTCCGGCTGGCATATTTTACAAATTTCATTACATGGAAACAAAATCTTTTAGATTGTATATATTGAGAACATCTTTCTCAATATATACAATCATGCTTTTCGAAAATCAAATCATTAGGTAGTCTATTACTTCGAAACGAACCAAGCGAGTCTAAAGCGAGCTTGCGGAGGGGACAATTAAAATGCGCGCCAACTAATAACGGATAATGAAGACTGTGCAAGTATTTGTTTTTGTCGGAGATTCCTTCAATGAGTGGAGAGTGCCGCAAATAAGGCAATTAATTGAATTCGGCACTTCAAAGCACAGCCGACGGGCTTTGTCGGCTCTGCAATCCGACACTTGTATTGATCTTAATGTTCTACGTGTAAATCGGCACTACACAAAGTGCGAATCGGTATAGGAACAGGTAGACTTAGCAAAACTCCTTCGTTCTCACCATTATACATGAACGTTAAAAAACAGCAATGCGCACACCTGCAAACATGCGAGTTTTATAAAATTACGCAGTTTTCTCACGGAAAGTACAAAACACCCGCTAAATATTTCATTTATGAAATTCTCATCTCTTCTCTCTTGTCGTGTCACTAGTTTCTTTCGAAATAGTGTGGTGAAAGGATTTTAAGTGTACCTTTAGGGGCTCCTTTCGAGCACTTGACACATGTTATATAACTTTTTAGGTTCTACGACATGCAGGTTTCCTCACGATGTTTTCCTTCACCGTTTGAGAGTACTGGCATTGTGCACACACATTTTTGAACAGAAAAACTCATTGGTGCACGACCGTTTCGAACCCACGACCTTAGGATCGGAAGGCGGGGCCGCTACCAGACCACCATTGCTCTATGAAATTCTCCTAAAAATCTGACATCTCTCAATTAACAAAAATATTATTTGTTTTACAAAATTTCAGATATCATGAATCGCCTACGCTAATGTTTCGCTGATTGTAAAGTATTAACGATAATTAATTGATTCAGGCGTGACTTTGCGGAATTCCATTGTTAAACATAAATTTAATGAAATAAATATATAGTACTAATCCTCGTCGAGCGCCGAGCAGAAAGTGACTTTCTGCTCGGCGCTCGACGAGACAACAAGTCAATCTTCCTGAAGATGCTTCGTAGAGAGGCGAAACATGTGTCGAAGTCTTGTTAAGTATTTTATATTTTTTGTGGTATTTTTGTTGTGTCTAATACACCTTTTTTCACGTTACAGAATTTGCAGAGTATGCAGAGTTTGCAGATGCAGTGAAGGGTGCACACTCAAGTCTACATTTGATTTACTTACATAAGATTAGATTAGCGGATTAGTACTATATATTTATTTCATTAAATTTATGTTTAAGTATTAACGAAGTAAATACCTACAAAAATGTTTCAAGTAAATATAAAAAAGTTTAACCACTTCAGAAACCTTCATATGAAAGAAAACTATTGTCGTTTTTAAAACATTATAAGATTCACCCGATAGATTTGAGATTTGAATTTATTAAAAACCAACCAAACTTTTTATGTGCCCATGAATTTTTATCAATGCATTTTGATGAGGTCGATATTAAAATAGCTGTAAAATGACTGCGATAAGCTTTAGAATGTAGAGTGGAAACCCTTTTAGTCGCTGACCCCTTACCCTTTATTCGAGTACAATAACATTGACAAGCAAATCCGATTTGGTATTTATCAAGGACACCTGAAGGAAAAGGTCCGATTGAATGGGTACTTTGCGAGGGTCCTTATTACAAGCTTATTGGGGCACAAGAGCCCCTCAGGGTTGTTCATGAGCACGAACCCTATAAATGCGCATATCAAAGAAACACCCTTGCTCTTTTCGTGTGCCAGCCCTTGAGATGATTTTTGACGTTTTATACGCCTTTTATAATCTTTTATGTTCATTTTTGCCATTGTTAGTGTCGTGTAGTATAACATAACTGAATAATTTTATATTTATATAATTTAGTAACTGGATGAACGGTTGATTTTAGGGAAGACTTTTAACGGGGTGGAATACGCTAGGTTATCTACACTAATATTATAAAGAGGAAAGATTTGTATTTTTGTTGTTTTGTATGTAACGAATAGGCTCAAAAACTACTGGTCCGATTTCAAAAAATCTTTCACCATTAGAATACTACATTATCCCTGAGTAACATAGGCTATATTATATTTTCAAAAAAATCAGGGATTCTTACTAAAACTCCAATAATGTAACCCAAGGTGGAAAACAAAAACCTTACATCGCGTGCGCTGCGAAAACTATTGATGATAGAACAAAATAATGTACTATGATTTTGTAGAACACGTCATCATCTACAAAAAATGTCGCGACAGCATATGTCTAACTATTATAGTTATGTCACAATAAGTGTTCTTTTATTATAAAAAAATAATTGAAATGCCGCCGCTAGAAAAGGGTCTTTATTTGTACCGTGGTATTAATCCTTATCCAAATAAATCATTTCATATTTAAGACGGTTTCAATACCTATAGAGGTAGATTACTTCTTAAATTTTTCAAATCGGACATTCCATTCAAAAGATATGACGAAATTAAAAATGTTAACGGGTCCACGGGTCGTGCGAATGTATGAAATAAGTAGACGCGAGGCTCGAACCCACGGTATCCTAAAATGTTCAAAAAATTTATGACCACCCATGCGAAGCTGGGACAGGCCGCTAGTATATAGTAAAAAACATTCTGTGTGAAACAGTTGAATTAATTTTGAACGTATAGGTAAATTTGTTGTGTGTTTTAGTGTCATTTAGAATCTTTTTTAGAGTGCCTTTATAATATCGTTTGTCATCATTATTAAATTTCTTATCCTATCCTAACATCCTCTAAGAAAATTCGTAATTTGAAATTTGAAAAGGTTGCGCACGTGCGCAGGAGTGTGGATCGGGTTGCACCGGAAGCTCCCTCGCTGAAGCACAATGGATGCCGGAAGTGGCCGCTCGAAACGAAGTGACACGTATCTTTTTATTGATGTTGTAGAAAGCTCAATAACTCAATATATTTCATGTTAGCACTGGATTCTATTGACAGTTATGATCGCTTGTCTCGCAAGATTGAATGGTGTGAAGGTAAAGTTAGAAAAGCGTCTATAGATTACAAAGAGCTGATTATCAATATCACTCAACTTTTATGGCCCATTTATAAACACACATCTGAGGATGTGCTTAATATAAAGCACGTATCCTGTTTTATTTGTATTAACATTAAATATTTATTTTTAAACCGCGATTAAACCGGTTTTTGGAGTAAATTATATCTCAGTATCCTTAAAAATGGTAATTTGCGTTATCTAGTTGTTAGAGTTTAAATCTTAATGACAGTTATTTAAGTTCAATTTGCATTGGGCATTGTCAATCAATGAGTTTTTATTGTGGCTGCGATTACCCAATGACGTTGGGTAAAAACCGCTGGTTAGTGGTAGGGTGAGGATATCAGGTGGCACGGGGCGGGGCCTCATGCTGCTGATAAATCACAGCCAGGATGTCTGCGTCGTCATCGCCATTAGGGCTAGTGCATTGAGCGCGCTATGAAACAACTAGATCGTTAGCTATGCATCCTGCCATGGTATGCCGCTATAGTAGGTACCTACCTAATACATAGATTAATTCAATTCAATTCAATTTATTTAAATCAGACTTAGTCGACAATTAATGTGATATTCATAAAATTTATGATGTTTCCGATAAAACTGGGTATAGAAAAAATCAATTTTTGCTTTGCCCCTTTCTGATTTTGACCACAAATTCTTAAATCCTTACAAAACGTTTCAGGCTTCCGTACCTCAAACGGATAAAAAAAAATTTTTAGGCTCTCTCTTAGATATAGAATGAAGAAACCTTGAAGAAACTCTTGTAGTCCGTCTGTCAAGCGGTCTGGCAGTCTAACCTTCCTAACTCTTTTCAACTGAAACTCCTATTTTGAGCATTTACTTAAAGTAACTATCTCAAACAAGCTTAATCACCTTTAAGTGCTGTGTAAAACAAGGTGTTTAATGTCTAATTTTTGTAAATAAGACGATGAAGTTTGCAGGAAAAAGTGTGTGAGGCTCGATAGACTCTAATTTATGGATTAAAGGTATTTGAAGTCAAGACATTTCAATTTCATTTCATTTTTTTGAACTTGTCTGTTTTATTTTAGAGAAAGTATAGAAACTCTCCACAGAACAAACTCTCCACAGAGAGTTTCTTCGTGTTGTTTTAGAAGACTACAATAATATATCGAAATCAAATCAAAACGGTCTTTGTTCAGTAGAATCACAAAGATCACTTGAGATGGTGGTCTATTCTGTTCAAAAATGTATGTGCACAATGCCAGTACTCTCAAACGGTAAAGGAAAACAACGTGAGAAAACCATTAAAAATTTCTATAACATGTGTCAAGTGCTCGAAAGGAGCCTCTTGAGGTACACTTAAAATCCTTTCACCACACTGTTTCGAAAGAAACTAGTGACACGACAAGAGACAAGGATCACTTTGACACGTCTTATAAACTTGTTAAATCTTGGCAACAGACCGTTCCTCGCAGTCTATAAGAACGACAAGAAAGCTTGCAGCTTGGATCCTAACGTTTATTGTATGAGCCTTCTAACAATAATGTTACTTCACTTTTTGATTTGGAATGAGACGAAGCCCTAGATTTTTGAGTATCTTTAAAGTGTGTGCTTACCCTTATGTTATGATGACATCACTAAATAAATAAATTATTATGATTGGCTGGCGTGTAATCTGGCTGATGGCTAACACAAATTGTAAATACTCGCTAATGGGCTAATAAGGACGTGGATGTGGTGCACTTTACTGCCGATTCGGTTTGTAAATGATTCTCGAGTTTCGAGCTTTAATTGATGTGTTTGCATCAATTATAGTCCGCGTGGTCATCAACAATTGGATAACAATGATTTACATTTAGTACAAATGAGAAGATTCGTATTAGTTATATCATCATCAGCATGAGAAAGTCCGGTTGACCTCTTTCATAAATTTTCAGGAAGAATAACTCCTACTAATCCTACTAATATTATAAACGCAAAAAATTGTAAGTATGGATGGATGGATGTTTGTTACTCTTTCACGTAAAAACTACTAAATGGATTTTAATGAAACTTTACAATAATATAGCTTATACGTCAGAATAACACATAGGCTACAATTTATAAAGATATTGTGTGACTAATCCTGCGCAGACGAAGTCGCGGGCACCAGTTTGTAATAATAATAATTTCCTTATTGAGGACTGAATCATGAAAAATATGCACTTAGCATATACAATACATTACACTTAGTCCTACAATCGGTGGTCTTATCACGCACAGCGATTTCTTCCAGACAACCATTTGCTTAACCTAAGGCTTAAAGTGAACTTAAACTAAGGCTTAGTCGCTAGGCGTCCAAACAAAGCTCCACCGCCACAGACAGTTGATGGACAGTGCATCGTAGAGCGCGTTCCTATTGTGCGTGACTTGCAAGGCAATGCTTTGTTATAGGTGATGGTTACCGCTTAACATCAGGTGGGTCATCTGCTTGTTCCATCAGCTAGTTGTATAAAAAAAAAAAAGACAGCGGGTGATGGGCGATCTGCATGTTCACCAACTCCTGAACTACATAGTATCAAACTGGAACAGGAGTTCGCTCCATCCATAACGCACAGCCTCCACCACCAGGCGGAAGAACCCCGCTTGCACTGGGTTCAATTATTAACGGAAGGTGTTTTGACTTTTCTTTTTTTAGTATTTTTAAAATTAAAATCAAAAATGAAAAACTAATTTTATTACTCTGTAAGTTTGCATGGTGACTGGGTGAGTGTGTGTGTTGAGATCTATTAGAATTGTGTGTGTATGTATCGTGTTGTTTGTTATTGGGTACTTGCGAGTCTATTTCATGTGTGCATGTGTTTTATAGGTATTTTTAAACTAATTTATTTGATTCAATAATTTAGAAGAACTTTCAAGAACTTTTAAGTCTTCTCCATCCACCAACTTCTTTGGATGTTTAAAATTTTATCGGTCTTATGTTTTCTTCTATACATTCGAAAACATCCAGATTATTTCGTGAAGTCAATGATGTAATTAAACTTTTCATTTTCTTAGAAGCAACCAATCACCAAGAAGTCCTTTGAAATATATTTCAGAAAATAATTTCTTATTAATCAATATATATCTAGCTTCCTTTTACGACAGTAAACAGTCGCTAATGGGATTGCGCTACGGCTCAAAGATCCTGCCTACGCGCACAAGCTACGGCGTAGCGGCGAGCATCGCGACCATGAACATTTTCAGCAAAAGACATTATTGTTGTCGATTTAGCAACGTTGTTCCTCGGCGCACGAGTACGTCCGGCGATTAGCGGCGAGTGCGCAAGCGCGAGGATGTGCTACGATCGCTGCCCCTTGCGACAGCGCGGATGCCGCGAATTGCACCAACAGAACATTAACCATATAACTACACACTTTATTAATACAAGTGCATTGCAAAATATTGAATATACACTGTGTTTTTGTGCGTTAACCTTCAGATACGTCGGCCCAGTTGCATTCGTTTGTTACGCTCGAGTTAACACGAGGACGACTCGAGAAATTCACTTGTGGTATCTAGTTTTGTCGATGCCATAACATGTGCGTATGACACTTTGAAAAGTTTCACAGATAAACTTTACCACAGTTTATTAAAATAAAAAGTATTAAAGTGTATCGACTTTTTGTATACAATGTGCGTTTAGGACCTAGACTCACCACGCCAAATATACAGCGGTTCCAGGTCTGCAGGGTCATTAGACCGGGAACTGGGGTGTAAGAACATAATTCTTATCCGGAATCCCAATCCGCCATATTGGTTTATTCACAAAAACACTTCACTATATCAGACCGCTTTCATCAGCTTGCAAAACCGGGTTTCCTATTAAAATTAGAAATAAAATTATAATTCCAAATTCAAAAAGCAATAAATAAGGGTATTCATAAATAGACACTATACAGAACTTTCAAGTTGTTGCCGAAGTAATGGAACAATGGCAAAGATGAGTAGCCAGCGTGCGCGTAGACTGGACACTGAGGTCATGCGCACATTCTACTGACAGAGGTGAAGAAACAAATGGTAGGGGCGTAAGTCAATTATCACGAAAATATACCTGAACGCACATGATTTATAACCAAATTGATATCACCGGTTCAACAAAATGATTTGGCCTCTTCACAATTCTGCCTCTATGATTTTTGCATAGACATACATACATAATATAAGTAATATTATACAAAATATTATTAACTCCACTATTACATTTTCTACACCTAAGTAACTAACGTAAATTTCTGGATAAGTTCAAAAAGATACAGAAAAATACACGTAATTTTTGTCAAATTTTCTCAAATAAAATAATGAAGATGTCTGAATAAAGCCTTTTTACCTTACACAACAAGTCCTTTTAAATGAATATATCCAGTGCTAATAAGATATTTCGGACAACGGACGGACTTTTATTGAAACCGCCATCATCTAAACATCATTAGAGATAAAACGATTTCTTGATAAGGTCTGGCAATAGCTGTGCAAGCCCCTTCAGTTTTTGGATGTGGTCTTTTCACACCCAGTACTTTATCAGGACAGCAAAGCAAAATAAAAATAATTAACAAGCACTAAGTTTAAATAAACGGTGCGGTGTTCTTAATTGATTTTAAAACTAATTTAACAAAACAAAAACTATGTAACCTATCAAACTTTAATTACGTAATTTTATGTAAATTACTGGTACAACTTAACAAATTGCTGGTATGGTTTTTGCAAGTTCTTGGTCACGTCACGGTCGGTCTGCCGAAAATTGCGAAGGTGACACAGTAGCATACGGCAGAAGACGCTCCAACCAGCCTCGAAGTGGCTGAAAGAGAGCGGAAAAACTACGCCAAGGTCGACCGAGTTGCGCCACAATCGCGCACCCATCTGGAAACGATGTACAGTGCGATATATGCGAACACTTAGTTGGTGCTTCAGTAAGAAATATCATTCTTCGATACCCTTGTGTAAGTATGTCATTATTTGGATAAACTTTGTGTAATGAGGAAGTGACCAAGTGTATTTTATTAATGAGAAAAAGCCGACCTGATGTAAAGCTGCCACTTCTGCTTATAAAAGTAGTAGTAACATACAGAAACGTAAACGTGAGAAGTATCGTGTGCCTGTGATTGCATCGACACTCACCCATCAATTTGGAACACAGCAATACGAACATCACTGCTTTACGTTAGAAATAGGTGTACTACTTCCCCGGACAAACTCTTTTATAGTCTGAACATTTGGACCTCCGAAGGGCCTTTGTCATCGTGTTGTCGGGAGCAACGAATGTGCGTAAATCAAAATACACAGCAGTCACCGATCCAAATAGTGATAGCACTAAACGTGTCTTAACTTACTTGATCTGTTTTCAAGCTATGCCATGAGTTCATTATTTTGATAAGACAATCGTTCAAGAAATACGAAGCACAGTAATAAAGGTGTCGTATAAAATACTTTGATATCGCTCTAAATGAGCACACATGTTTGCTTTTTAATGCAAATTATTTTTATCCTCGAATGCACCGATAAAACTTAAATAACAAATTCCGTAAAGTTAAACATTACCGTTTATGAAGTTAACTAAATAAACGTGTGGGTAAGTACATGTAATAAAGAGCATGCTCTCCGGAAAAGCAAGTGGACGTGTAAATTGGTTGTCCAAACGTCTGAAAGCCGTGAGACCACCCGTGCTAACGACTCGAAGAGGACATCTTGTCTCCCCGGTTAATTTATTATTTCAGTAGCGAGCGGCCGCGGCGTCCAGTCAAAACATCCCGCACGCATGATTTACTATGCAATAAACACGCAGTTTTATATCTAATGGAAATGGGCCTTTATCCGTGAGATTACGCAGCCACCCCTGATTGTAAAGTGTGATTCATTATATCTAGCCCCCTGGATTCTAAGTATGGGTATTCGAGTCCTGTCTCACGGAGACTGAGCTTCCCGTATGCCATTGCGTAATATGTGCTTCCGCTGAAATTTATGCGTCAATTAACCGGTGATACGAACCGATTAACTCTTCAAATTATAGGGATTGCTGCTGTCATATCAGCGGGTATAAATGATGAGGGCAATCTAACTGGCGATGTTTATTTACTTTTGCTACTCGCAGGTATTAAGTTAAATCCTTAGAACAAACATGCCTAGGGTTTCAGTACTAATATTATATGCACTATCTAATAGATGGAATCTCTGGCAATGAAACATCGACCATTAGATCATAAACGGGACTATTAGAATAATTAAACAAAATGCAGTAAAAAGCAAATTATTCTTGTTTATGGTATCGGCTGTAGGGTTGGTTTCAAGCTCGTAATTGTCGGGTTATCGTGAACGGTTAATGGGGCTCTCTTTACAAAGCAGATAAGCAACCGATTCACTTATCTTTACGACTCGATACAGGGGTGATTGGGGCTGAGCCAGTCATTTGTTGCATATTTGCAATACTTCTAGCGCGATATGAAGCGTAGAACTAGGCAGCAGTTGTTGTAGTAGAATAGTTTATTGTTTAATTGACCTACCTATGTATAATTAAGGTTAGCTTATCAACATAACGCTTTTGATTTTAATTAACATATTTAGATTTTTTAATTAGCACTGGTTTGGATCAGTTGGGCTATTTTGTTTGCACCTTCTGAACTTTTTCATGTGTGTTGTTCATTTTGTAAACTTGTATTCAATGTAATTTTCTTTGTAAATCAATAAATATAATTTACAGAAACGAATAGTTAAAGCTTCATTTGCAACATAAACCCGTAGGACCTGTCGTAGATATAAAAGTTTAGTAGTTAATTTTATTAGCTGATAAATTTATTATAATATTGTTCTTAGACAACAATGTAAAACCAACATAACGACCGTTACGGCTATAAAGTTTGAAGGAAATGAAGAAGCGCTTTCTTTAAAGTTAGTACTTACCGTTTTATGAGCCAACCATGTACGTACAGGACTCATTACAATAAGTTTATAAAAAATAGGTAGGTAATAACATTTCTTATGGTGTAGATGTAGCACGCATGATAAGTAGTAGTCTTGCCATTTTGTGGTTTTTTCCAATGTAATTAATTATAAAAGAATATGAAGCACACTAAGGGCCGGTTTCACCATGCTCTGTTAGATTAACAAAGGATTAAACGGCCGTTAAAAATGTCAAAATGTATGCGTTTGACATCTAAGGTTAGATTTAACTGCCTGTTAATCCTTGATTAGTAACTAACAGAGCATGGTGAAACTGGGCCTAAATAAATAAGACCGCAATTAGAGTACCGTAGGTGGTAACAGTTTGCATTCGACGTACCTATTAACTAGAAAGGAGACAAAAGTAAGTAGCTGTGCTCTATTATATGTTAACTCTTCGTAAGTAAACTTCGTAAGTACTCTTCGTCCTTTAGCTAAGTATGTAGGTAAGTGAAGTAGCTAAGTAATGTAGCTAAGTATGTAGGTAAGTCCTTTAGCTAAGTATGTAGTATCGTGAGGAAATTAGTTAGTATTCGAGCAGCGGCGATGGGCTTGCAACCGGTCACGTATAGAATACTAACTACTGCAAAATATAAGCCAAATGTAATACATACTTGTAACCTCTGACTAACCCCCTTAGATATCCTCAATCTTGAGTTAGTACTTACTGCGAGGCTATGTACCGTAAGTACATAGTCAAAGTCGAGAAGCTGTTTTTTTTTCTTATATTTAACTAACCTGATATACTGCGTTTACATTTAGACATTCGCGCTGCCATTCGCGTGGACGGAAATGTTGCCGTCCATATGTCTGCGGCAGCGCCGCCGGTAATGTGTTCACGCAACACGGGCAACGCGAGCGGCAACGCGAGTGGACATGGAAGTGGCCTGTTTACATTCTCGCATTGCCCAAGTCCCTTCCCATGTCTCTGCACATTTCCACGGACATGAGCTGAGTGTAAACGGGGTATTACGTATGGAATACCAACCACTGCAAAATGCGGGTATGTGCCAAACGTACTTCTGACTACCTTAGACATCCTCAATATTGAGTTACTGACCGTACATGGAGATCAAAGTCGCAGTTTTTTTCTTATAAATAACTAACCTATATGTATTTATATATATTTTTTTGTCGTCTCGAAACTACTTTATAGGCGATCCTCTGACAAGTCAGAGATTTTGTTTTCTATCTCTGTTTCTTATCCTTTTGCTTTTTATTTACTATGGGATGAATAAAGGGTGTACAAATCATTTTGTTTCTTTCTAGTTACTCACAGATGCGACTAACCTGTATTGTTGTTGTTGTTGTAATGGTGCGCTGGCGGGATGTAGTCTGGCAGCTCGGGCAGGCAGACATTGCTCTCGTACATGTTGGGAGGCACATTTGCGAGCAGGGAGCGCTCCTTCTCTACATCTGTTTCAACAAAGCGTACATTCAAATTTTATATGCAAACTGTGAGCAAAACTCAAAAAAGTTTGTCTCTTTACTCATGCAAGAAACTAGGTGAAATTACAGGCTTGGAGCTTTAACAACAGATTAACAAAGGATTAAAGGGCCGTTAAATATGTCAAAATTTACGCGTTTGGCATCTATGGTTAGATTTAACGGCCTATTAATTGATTAGTAACTAACAGAGCATGGTGAAATTAGGCCTTAACATCTTTTATGACTCAAGTTGATGGACGCAGGGCAATGCATCGTTGCAAATGCAGGTTACGTTCCTATCGTGCGTACTTGCAAAGCAATGGTTTGTTATAGGTGATGGTTACCACTTATCATAAGATGGGGCATAATGCTTCTTCCATCAACTAGTAGTATAAACAAAAGATTAACCAGACCATTGGTCAATGCATTGATAGCACCGAAAAAAGAAGAAAAAAAATTGGTGATATAAAATTTACCTTTCTGTAGTATTTCCAGGTGCTCCCAGAGTATGTCGCCCATGAACGCCGGCGCCCTCGCCACGAACTCCTCGCGGCCCATCGCGCAGATGTCCTTGCCCTGCGCACGCGCAAACTGCTGGAGCGCAACCCCTTCGAGCGAGAACTCGCGCGCAGCCCAGCGGAGCCAAGCAGCCACAGCCGCTTCGCTCCATTGTCGAGGATCTGATGGACAAATCACAATAATATTATAACTAGAAGAACATACTGTTTTATTTACCACGAAATAATGACTAAAGTATGACTTTAAGGACTTAAGAATAAACAGACAGTAAAATCTACACGCAGCAGGCATAAACAATATCTATGCTGGTTTATCTGTTTGCGGGGAATACCCAAATATCCAAAAATGGATATATTTAGTAGCATGTCCTTACAGTTCTTTGCCCAATCATTGTGTTTAGTCGATTGAGCCTTATAACCCGAACAGGTTTTAAAGATCTAGTTAAATAAATTCGACTTAATTCAAAGACTTCGTCAATCATTCAATGATCAATTCGATGTTTAATGAAGGCAAGATCAAAGTAGTGGCAGCCCTAATTAGAATTCCCTATAAAACATTAGTAAAGCACACAATAGCGGGCGGATAGGGCTGCAACATCAACAATTAGTGAGCTGCTCGCTTGCCCAACAACGGAACTTGCCACATGCACGCGCCGGAAACGGCCCGACCTTGGAGCCCAAATATATGCGCCTACAAATCGCTCCTCTTTTTTATCAATGATAAAGGATTTCTAATGTGACGCACTTGGTATTTTTATGCAGGTTGAGGATAACGTATTTACTGTAACTACTCGTTTAGTAGTGGTGTGCACTTGTTGTTTGGTCATTCTTAGATCAACAAAGATTGTTATTTGACATACCTATAAGTCCTACTGTACCACCTCACTTTGTAAAGGAAAATAAATGTATTTGAATTTGAATAACTAAGATAACAGGCTGCAAGCTCATCGTTCTACAATATCATTTTACTCTCAGATTCCAAATTTACAGAACGTTCAAGATTTCGCTTTAATTACACACACAAGTTCTTATATATTTCTACCGGCACTCAGACGAGGAAAACTTGAGCACAAATCAAAGTCACATTTTCAGAATTTAAATAAATAAATAATAAATATTGGTGGACTTTTCACACAATACTATCTAGCCCCAAATTCAGCGAAAGCTTGTAATATGAGAACCAGATAGCTAATACAAAACTTTTTTTTTGTAAATACATACTTATATTATACAATAACACCCAGACAGAGAACAAACATCTATGTTCATCACACAAATGTTTGTTCTCGGTGGGGATCGAACCCACGGCCTACGGCGCTGAAGGCAGAGCTACTACCAACTGAGCTGTGAAGGCTGTCATTTAGAGGCAAGTGCCGGCCACTACGGCGGAGAAAAAGTCAATCGATACAAATGAAGTTATGGTGTTACAATGTCACAAATGGCCCCCAAGAGTCATAGCCCGAAAAGAACGGCTTACCAACTAACTTATTTTTTTTCATGCAACTGATAGCGGTGGCTCCGGCATTCACAGTGACAAATAATTCATTGTATAGTTAACATAAAAAGTTAAAATAGGATTTTCTCTGTTTAATTAAACTATGAAATAAAAAGTGAAAATTTATCTTGAAACCTACTTTTACTACAGCACTGTGATATTTAATTTAAAAGATTAGCGATTAGTAAGTGAACGAATTCCTTCGTTTTCCTAATATTTTCACGAGAAAGATTCAAATATAGGAAAAGCAAACAGTAGAAACAACGACGCTAAGTCAAAATAAATCTTCCTCGATCACTTCGTGAGTAAAGTTGAACGAGCTGTCTTCCTCGTCACTTTGCCGAGAACTTGCGTTTTTCTCTTGCCGGGCGAGAGCTGGCTAATAATGAATAATTAGTTTAATTATGGCTTTTAGCCGGCGGTGGCCGGGAGACTGTTCCATGTTTATACTGCGGCGACCGATGACTGGGAAAACGTACCTTCACTTAACTTAAGTGGACGGGAAAAAATAGCTATTCCTTCAATTTTCTAGTAGAATTTCAAATTCTATTACTTGAATCATAATGTGGATCAAAACTGCAATAAAATCAAAACAAAAGAGACTTGAATTAAAAGAGAAATCTTTGGATTTTGTATCTGTTAAGTAAATCGTACTTACATGAAAAGAGATATCGTTAAAAAGCTGAGATAACTCACCTCCTAGTTATCGGGAACGATTGTAATCGAGACACGTTTGTTACCGATCGATACGATCTGATAAACATGAGACAGGAAGGTAACAGACTGCTCAAGTGCACAGTTTATATGGATCCCTTAACAGATTTTTAAGATTACTTATCTATGGATCGTAACTAGTGGCCATTTTTTTCGTATCGGAACACTGAGAAATATGTATAGGTATGTCTTTTCTAACTGAAAAATAGTAATTGAAAACTGTAAACTCTGCTTGTTACTAATTAAGAATATACTAAAACATCATCAATTAAAATGTGCTGGATGATAACGAATCCTATAATTACGATTACGATATTAATAAGTGATACAGTTTCATTAGATACTCGAATAGAAACTTGCACAACTTCTTGCAAAAGTTGTAAAAGTATAAATTAAGAAGGGCATGGATTTATTGATGTTTTCCATTTGAGTCGCATGTTTGTCAGGCATTATCAAATTCGGGTTTATTACTAAGTTTATGACGTTGAACAATTAACGAATCAAGTCAATTTCGACTACACTTTATTTATAATGCTTGATAAAAGGCTCTCTGATAAGGCTACAAGTACTTTTATTGACTGCAATTTGTTGTATCGAGTTTTACCTCGCGTAGTTTTTATTTGATAATGACGTATTTTGGCGCTATCATCTTAAAAAAACCTGCTTCGCGTTTTCCATTTACTTTGGCATCTTATTTCGTTTTTATGGATAGGAAATCAAACTAAAATTAATTTGAACTTGTAATTTATGCAAGAACCCTTAATCTCAAATTGATTTTGCGTAATTTGTATGCGAATGAGCATTTCGTTAGATGCGCAGGCGCACCGGAAGCGCGAATAGACACGGCACAGACGCACGCACTTCCGCCGCGATCGGCCGTCGACCCTCCACTTGTCATGTGGTCCTAGCATCATCATGGCTAAAGTGATTTTTTTAACAATATGTCACAGAAAGACACGTTCTCGCATTGCCTGTAGGTGGTTAATATTCTTATCAGCATGTCATTAAGATTTGAAGGTTATTCACTAAAACATAAACTCAGTAGCTACAATAACTCTGAAATTGAAATGGTTTATAAATTTAAACTGAGTTGCTAATCCTAATAGATGCGCATAAATGCAATTCTAAACGTCTACTTCGGTGGGCCAGCAGTCTAGCCAAGAAATTGGCATCATCTGCCTAAGTTTCAATACAAATATCGTGAAACGCTGCCAGTGCCACCAACAAAGGCCGAGTGTGTGGCGCAGGCGCTCGGGACGGGACAATAACGCGTCGCCTGCATTAGCATATGCAAATCTTGCCTTGTATCGTACGCCTTGTGCACACTACCCACTAACAGTTTTTGCTTGTAACCAGTAAATTGAACGAGAAAAATAAAACATGTCTCGAAACAGTGAATGACAATTTTTCTTCGAAAGGGTTGAGAGCTTTTTACTTTTATTGAAACACAGAATAACGTCAATGTTTTTAGCTTCTGTTAGGTCATTTAGTTTGTCTGCCGGCCGACATCAGTCAGATGAACCGTGACTTATTATCGTTAGTAATTTAGTACAATAAGCAACGTTTCAAAAAGAGATTAAAGCTTACAATAATAATTAAAACATAGCAGAAAAGTTTATATTCATCTTTCAGATCTTGAGCGACTGATGTCTGAAGTTATTTAAATGTGGTTTTATGGCATTTTCTTCCTGACCATAAAGCGATTTTGAACGATTTTAATAAAACGAAGATCTTTACATGCCCATGAAATAACCGTTACCTCTACACCTAATCTCCACGCAATTATGGTTAATGACAAAACTTCAGTGTGAAATGATTTCAAGCATTTCTGAGACCCTGAGTGGCACTTTACGTGTTTTATGTGCAAGCCATCAGAAATGATCGTAGCATAAAATATGATTACTACGAGTAGATCTACCTTAGCTAAGCACTGGGTAGAAGCTTTCGTTATTAAATCTAGTTTTAAATTAGCTTTTTTCCAAAAAAAAAATTGTAGTTAACAAACGTTATTAGCAGGTATAGTAGTGTGCTAATGTTGGAACATTTATCCTAGGTCAGGAAATTCAGGGCACTATACAATATAAGATGATTGATACTTTCAAAACCTAATAACCTCTTCAAAATTACGTCTTTTGTATTCACGTTCGGTAGGATTTCTCATGAATTTTATATATTTTTTTAAGATTAGTAGAGCTCTTTGTGAATGGCTCGTCCGGGGAGGTACAACCACCATGCCTTTTTCTGCCGCCACTTAACATCTGCTGGCTGATCACGTAACTTTGTTGCAATCAGTTTCAATCAGTTTCTGTTTGTAACAAGTAAATATGACGACTAGGCGGTTACATGTTAGCTTTATTTGCTAATAAAGTTAGACTACAACTGGTGTTTCTATTGATGGATAATCGCAAAATTTTCATATTTTTTTATATACTTATTGGTATCATAAAGAAACTGATTGCAGCAAAGTTACGTAATGACCCTGCTGGTGGGCCACCTGCTTGTTCCATCAGCTAATTGTTTAAAAAAAATATACCTTCAGATTCTTTATATACCTACATATAAAACTTGTTTTAATACTCGTAAACTCACCTTTCGGCACGCCGAGACGCAGTTGCTCCTTCTCCCAAGAGGCGAAGGTAGCCTTCAGCGCCTCGGCCATCTTCTTGTTGGTGCCGGGCGTCAGCGGTGGCACCTGTGACGGGATGTCTGCAACAAACAAACGACTCATTACACTAACCGTTATTTAGAAATCAAATCAAGACTAACCAGTTTAATAGATAAGTTTAGTAGAGTTTTAAGAGTAGTAGAGCTCTTTGTGAAGGGCTCGTCCGGGGAAGTACTACCACCACGCTTTTATCTGCCGCCAAGCAGGGTTGCTGTGTTTCGGTTTGAAGAGTGTGGTTGCCGGTGTAATTACAGGCACATGAGGCTTAACATCTGTATGGCTCAAGTCGATGGACGCAGGGCAGTGCATCGTATGGCACGTTCCTATCGTGCGTGACTTACGAGGCAATGCTTTGTTATAGGTGATGGTTACCACTGAACATCAGATGTGCCATCTGCTTGTTCCATCGGCTAGTTGTATAAAAAAGTCATTTTTTATTTTTTTATATAATTAGAACGTGACGTACATGATAATAAAAATTTTAAATAAACAAAGACAAAGTATATCGCATGATTAATCATTACAATAATGCAGTTGTTGTAACTTTTGGAATACGAAACTGAATATCTATACGAAATATAAAACGAAAATAAACCAGATAATGCGCAGTTTCGGGATGAAGAAACTTCATTCTCAAAGTTAGAGTAAATAATCGATTTTAGGCCGAGAAATCGAATCCATGGCATATCAGAGTGCATTTCAATTTGCCTTCCATTGCGATGAATGAACAGTAATGCGCGATCACATCCGCATATTTCATTGACTACAATATACCTACTCGTAATTAAATGATAGTGATATATACGCACACAGGATACGTGATAAGGACTATAGGTACCTACATATGTCACATTGATATTCTGACCCATAGGTATTAACAACCCTACGTCGTATGGAACTTGTCTTGCGTAGCCGAGTTGAAATGACTTGTCATATTTCAAAATAGAAGGTGCCTTCAAAGTTCATTAAAGCACCATGTGAAAAGTGCTCCGGTTTTGATTATGAACTTGCACAATCAAGATCTTTATCGGCTGGATTAATTGCTTTATCTACAGCGTTTAAGCCGAGCACCGGAGAACAAATTAATAGCCGACTTTTTGATACTTGATGGTCTCGAATAAAATAAATCAGAGATAAACAAGCCAGATTGAATGTTGCATGTGTGTGTTGACGTAGCTTCATTCATAAGTGCGCCTGGTTCTTTGCGAGTGTGTGGGTGAGGTTGGTTGGCTGTGTGCGTGGCGGCTTGCACCTGCCGACCAGTTCTGAGATGCGGAGATTTGTGCATCTCTCCCACGGTCGCTGCCCTGCCTCTGATAGCTCTAGCTGAACCTTCGATATCATTTGAATGTTTAGTTTCTTTTGCTTTTCTTAAAGCTCCTTAAGCATTAGCTTCTTACGTTATCGATAAACAAATTAGAATACCGTACCACTTTATACTTCGAAACTTCGACTTTTATCACGGTCCAGTTTTGATACTGTTTAAAATTAATTAGACTTTATATCGACATGCTTTTATATCGCAATTTAAATGTGTTCTTTCTTTAGGTACACAGATTATGTAAATGAAATAATTTAGTATTCAAATTCACTTTCAACTTCGCTGCACAATCTGACTTTATTAACCTTCATTTGATTCCCTAACAAGGTCGTTAGCAAAAGAAATCGCTGTCTCCATAAGCTTTATTATTGTGAGGGTACACCTGTTACCCTCACACACGTATACGTATAGGTATCTACTTATATTGCGAATCAAGTCAAGGTGTTGGCGATCGAGAATCACGAGGTCATTAATTGCGATCATCTCTCGCATTGTGATTTACTCGGTTTATATTTTATTCTCTGGGTATTTTGTATTCTTGCTGCAGCTGCACTTGACTCACGATTATTGCGCACACTTGAATCTTTCTACTTGTTATGTGCAAATAAAATTGATAGATTCAAGTTAAGGAGTCGATAAATGAGCTGTAGATAGAACTTCGTATGTTATATTGTATTATTATATTTATTGCTCAGAACTCAAAGGGTTTCCATTCTAAAATTTTGTTACTATCTAAAATTATTGAATTCTGGCAACACTGGTATCGAAATAGTTGAACTTAATCAATCATCTTCTATGTCGATATGAGTTATATAAATAAAAATTACATTGTCAATTTCACTTATTGGTTTGCAAATGCACTATCTTAACTATCTATGACGTTATGGTTTAATACGTAGAGGTATAGTGAAACACCACCTGTTTATCTAGGCATATGAAAAGTATGCATATCTAAAAATGGACCCGACTTTGTTTTTTAATAGCACACTTATTTCACTGCTGGTATGAATTATTTATTTATTATATATATGTATGTATTTACATTATCTTTTATTAAGAAAAAAAAGGTTGAAATATGGCAATCTTTTATCAATGAATGACAGATAGTGTCAAAGCATTTTTTTTTACGTTTTTAAATATAGAGGCATGCGATTGTGAAGCCAAGAACTTGTTGCACCATCGCCCGTCATCGGAGCCTATGATGCAAATGATAATAAAGTAAAGTCTACTAATTAGTTGCAGTATCAAATCATTTAAAATCATAAAGCAAGAACACTACTCAGAATTTGACTCTCAGATCTTCCTAACATTCACAAACAAACGATCTCACAAATAATTTAAGTGTCCATATAAAATTAGATAAGGTATTTAGTGAATGTTTGCGTACGAATTCATTTCATAGGCAAAATAAAACCTCTACTTTAATTAATCTGTAAAGTGGACATTTGAAGAGGATCAAACAGTTTTTGGATATTAAATTGTAATTTGGTTTATAAGCGTCAATAAATCTTGTAGGATCAAAGTCACCGCACATAATAAAATGTAATGTTTTATTTATTTTAAAATTATTAAAAAAACGTGTCGTCAAAATGCTTTCATTGCTTTAGAAATATGCAGCCGCCCCCGTGCTCGTTAACTTCGTATAAGTGTTTAGGTCAAGGCTTCATTTTATGAAAAGATGAAAGGGCACAGAAGGTGACATCTAATTAAACAGCATAAAGAGTAGTTTTATCCGGAGGCAGTATCAAAACTGATTTGATTTGACAGCCTTCACAGCTCAGTTGGTAGTAGCTCTGCCTTCTGCGCCGTAGGCCGTGGGTTCGATCCCCACCGAGAACAAACATTTGTGTGATGAACATAGATGTTTGTTCTGTCTGGGTGTTATATAATACTATAAGTATGTATTTACAAAAAAAAAGTATATAAGTAGTATATCAGCTATCTGGTTCCCATATCACAAGCTTTGGCTTAGTTTGGGCGAGATAGTGCTGTGTGTGGAATGTCCATCAATATTTATTATTTTTTATTATTTATTATTTCACTCGAAAACTTTAGTTGGAGCAAAAAGGTAAAGTACAGTTTTATTTGTTTCAGAAGATGATTGAAACTAAAATACTTTGTAAAGTTACTTATACATATATACTCCATTATATAAAAAAGTTTTCTATATGCTATGAAATGTTTTAATCGCCCGAGCATGGATCGTGCAATTAGTGCAACGGGGATAATACACTGTGACAAATGGTCGTAAATAAAATGCTGGTTGACATTAAGCTCTGGAATGGCATTTTTCGAGATTCAGCACAAAAACTACAAGCTGAGACTTCCGTTTCCGTAATTAAAGTAATGAATCCAAGTGATTTCGGTTTAATTGTGCCGTAAGTTTCCGATGGCTCCCATCCGTTGCATCTAGACCACTATTTTAATATTAATTTCCTTTTAAAAGACAGCTGCTAAATTACCTTACCTGCCTATGATTCTGCAAATTTCATATGGTCGGAATTAAAATAAAATCTGGAAATCCCGGTAAATAATTAAAATACCTTTACTGTGTACTTTTTTGTCATAAGTTTACAAAAAGGTTAAATAAAGATATACCACTAAGAAGCGTTGCTTTGTTTCGGTTCGAAAAGTGAGGTTGCCGGTGAAATTACAGGCACATGCGGCTTAACATCTGTATGCCTGAGGTTGATGGACGCAGGGCAGTGCATCGTAGGGCACGTTCCTATCGTGCGTGACTTAGAAGGCAATGCTTTGTTATAGGCGATGGTTACCACTTAACATAAGGTGGGCCATATGCTTGTACCTCCAGCGAGTAGTATAAAATATATGCTCATAATGTTGAGGTCATTGTAATATTCCATCGTAGCCTATCTTTTCAACGGTGGTATACTAAGAACCAGGCATTGTTGAAGTAAAACAATCGCCTTACAATCTTCGATCGAGGTCTTGAGGCGCTTCGAGGCTGAACATAAGTTAGGTAATAGTCCTATTAGTACCATCGGAGTGGACCGAATTGTGAATGGCGCAGATAACAGCACAAAGGACCGGAGATGCGCGCCGTGGCCCGCGGCCAAATAACTGGAAGAAGGACCTTCAAATCTGAACCAGCTACTATTACAAGAATGTTTCTTCTGAGAGAATCGAATTTGGAGCATGCAATACATCTTGGCTTATCTTACCAACTTGACATCGAAGTAGACAAATTATACTAAACATTTTCTCTAATTGGTTACCTGCCTTCCTGTAAGAGAAAACAAAAACATGCTAATAAAAAAAGATGCATGTTTTTTTATATTCGTTGGTCAATAGAGTACTTTTCTTTCTTTCTTTAATTATTAATGTGAGATATTTCTTCATATATATTTATCTATATTTATAAACTAAAAGTGTATTTCCTTTGTTTTTGTTTAGTTGTCATTTATGAAGTCATTATTATTGTGTGGTACTAACTGTCGTCGATTTTTGTTACCATTTCTTGTTCTATAAATGTAAATCCGTTATTGGCTGTATGTTAGAAACCAAATTATTTACATTGTATCTTAAGAGCTGTGGATTTTGTTCAAAAATAAATAAAAAAAGAGAAATCTATACTCGGTACGAAATCTTAAAACTATAGAACCTAGAGTTTTGAAATTTGGCACAGAAAAGACGTAGGCGCTTACAAAGAAAAGATTTTGGAAAATTCGCATTTTTTCAATTCATGTATAGCTTTACGCGAATAAAGTTGACGAAGTTCCCACTAGTTTATTTATAAGTAGTTGTCTGCAGTACAGCAGAACAAAATACACTTAATAAATATGCAAGCAATTGTCTAGAAATACTTGACTTGAACAGTAAAATATTATTATGAAGATGCATATCGATACAAAAGTTTCGTTATTATAACGTGTAAGTACATTGTTCTCTTATCAATGAAAATATCTAGAACATTGAAAGAAAGAATGCACGCAACAGGCGTTCCACATTTCTATAGGCATGAACTAATGTAAATGCTCAGTGGTTACAGGTAACAGGTGGTTAACAAGGGTGCTTCGAGTGGGGAATGCTTAACTGACACTTGTTGCGACCAGTACTCCGTAGGCATCGCAGCCGATGTAAATGCAATAGCTTCATTATGTTAAATTGTACCATTATCGACGCGGGACTTTAAAATTATTACTTGCGTAAGAGTGCGTGAGTTGGAATTGCTTTCATTCTTTACTTTATGGCCAAGTTAGGGCATTAGAGTTTATTTTAATAGAATAGATAGGAGGTTCTTGGTTGGCACAATAGCGATCCAGAACAAAAGCTCACGCCATTTTTACTGACTCCATTGTTCGTTTGAACTTGGACAGTCGCGTCGCGTGACGTGTACGGCGGCGCGTGCGCTGTTTCGCATTCAAATCGCTTCTTTTACTGCTCATAATTGCTCTAAATGCAATGTTACTATATTGGCGGCTGAGAGACAGCGAGCCACTTGAACAATTTCTCAAAATAGATTAGAAATTAGTTCAATTTCACGAACGTAATCGTGTGAAAAGTTTATAAATGTTGTCTACTGAAGTCATATCACCCTTCCATCCACTCAAGCATGTCGAAGGGTTCTTTCATAATGCGGTAAAAATGTTATTTTCAAACGGTTCCCTGCTCGCTGACGCGGAAAATAAACGTTTTGCGTACGAATTGCTTCAAGTGTCTACTCGTACATTAGTAACTTTAGAATTCGTGAAACCTTTTTTACTGCAGTTCAAAAACCATTGTATCGTTTTCATAAGCTTTCTTTCACTGGTGTTTATTTTTGAAAATTAAATAAGATTCTATGATTAACATTTTCATTTTTGTTTGTTTTGTCACTTGATTGTTGGAATTCACACAAAGTGTCCTTATGCCATTAGTGAAACTATGTAGTAACATTAGTATAGGTATATCGATATCGTCGAGTGGCAGAGCTGGTCACGAACGTAGGCGAGAGACCTTAGCTCAATAGACGAGGCGGCGGCGCGGCGGTGCGGTGCGCGGTGGTAGCGAGCGCTGCGCAGACGCATCATCTCATTGAGCGCGCACCGGATGGACCAATCAGCGGCATGAATGGACGCCCCCGCGCCTTAGCTATGTGCGTTATTAGCTCCCGTACTAGATGCCGCTGTTTCTTTGTTATCTCCGTAAATTGTTATGACTTTTTATGGCATAAGGAATGTGTTGAGTCGTAAATCCGCTGTTTGTTGCCTCATTGATAGCCATTGTTCGTCCTATGTGAGAAAGGATTCTTAGCTACTGTTGACCGGTTTCATTGTTTAGCTCGTTAGCTCGGAGGTGATACCTCCTGGCAGATAACGCTCCACTGGCCTGTCCATGTCCACCGACCTGCCTGAAGGTTTCTGACTCAGTCAACTTGAAGTAATCTGATTCAATTGACGTTAATGCTGGTTAATGGTTTCTCTCCGCCTGTGATGAGCCATCAAGGACTTATCATTTGTTTTTGTTCGAAAATATTTTTTCTTCTTGTGAAAAGATCCGCGGATTATTCTTTACACCGTTGGAAACGAATGTTAGAATTGCACATTGTAATCGAAACTGACCTTAACATTGCATTCCTAATCTATTCTCTCGCAAATTTACATCTTTCACAGCCTCGTAAAATCCAAATGCAATTGGCCTGACCCCGTCTACGAATAGCGTTTGTATACAAACATTGTTTTAGTTCTCAGGTTATGAGCACGCATTCAAGGTCTTTACTTTCAAGATCATCGGAGCATACGAGGAGCTGGTAATTACCGTAATGTGGCCGGTGGTTGCACAAGGCACCCTGCCACCGGACACGCGATGTTTCAAAATAGATTATGTACTGTCCATGTACATATCGAAGGAAATGAATATTGCGAAAGCACTGTTTAGCTTTGTTTACTGTTAATTATTATCTATGGCTAAATTGATTAGTGGTTCAGCGAGGCTATATGAGACCCTGATGAAACTATTTAGGAAACATTGGACTGCTTTTAAATTTTCTCTTAAAATATATAAACGCTGGCGAGACGAAATGGAATCCTTCCACAACAAGTGGGAAGAGTTAGCAGAGGATCGAAGAGAGTGGAGAAAAATAAGGGAGACCTTTGCCCA
Organism: Chloroclysta siterata; assembly: GCA_932294275.1. NCBI lineage: Eukaryota > Metazoa > Arthropoda > Insecta > Lepidoptera > Geometridae > Chloroclysta > Chloroclysta siterata. The sequence continues at coordinate 5,918,927 of OW028590.1, forward strand.
GCAGTGGGACAGTATAGGTTAAGAAAAAAAAAGTACATTACTGAAACCCTGCATAATTGATATAAATTCATTTGTATAAATATACCTCAAAGCGGATAAAAGACTTGAGTAAATGAGTATTCTAGATCACACAAACTTTAAAACGTCGTGTTAAAAAAGTGTTTACGCAAAACGGTACACTTCCACAGAAATTGAAACTCGATTACTAAGCGTATGATACGCGATATCCAATTATAGAGTAAACATTTTCATTATTTTTCTATCGGTTCCGGCGGCTTCACATTCGGGACAAGTGCACGTGAAACCGAGAGCGTTACTGCTTGCGTCATTTTTTTGCACAACTCTGAAGGATCTTTATAATGGATGTGTTGTGTTACTCATAATAGGTAAAAAAATACCCAAACTTAAATCATATTTTGGGTATTTTTAGGCGACAATGTTAAACTGTGGTGAAATCGGAAAACCGTATTCAACTAGTTATGCTATGCTAGTATGGTATTGTAGTAACTAGTATGGCTATGGATTCAAATAACATAAGCTAAACTTAATTAAGTCAATAAAACACTCTTTAGTTATTTTTACTTGTATGCAAAATCGTCGAGATGGTTATAACAATCAGACCTCGTTGTCGGTCTTTTAGAAGATTTTTATAAAAGTCCTAGACCTTCTAAATAAGTTGATCATTCGAAAAGTTCAACTTATTCGCAAGTGACGAAGTTGATACGCATTTTCTCATGTTCAAGTCATTGTTTGGCTTCCGTCAAAACAGAAAAAGAGGTGGTTGTGGGGAAGCCATGTCTGCGTGAGATGAAATTTGTCTTCTCCGTTCGTCGTGTATCTGGTTCCTTCTTGGCATCTCAACTTAGGTCAATAAATTAGGTTTAGGTAGGAATATAAATCCTTATAGCGAGTTGTACTAAAAACATTTGAAGAACATGGTCGTCGTAAAAGTAAACTTCGGAAAAGAGAGAGGATTTAAATCTAGGAACACTTACCCTTTGGCTTATTGAAAGCTTTCATCATGACTTTGATTCCCATGCCTGCGATGACCGCCGTCGCCGTAATGTGTCTGCCGCGGGCTTGTGAAGTCCGAAATTACGCCCTCAGGCTTGACACTAAACGTCCTTTTAAATTATATTCCTTATAAATATGTATTTACAAGGTACTTTACATAAACTATACTCTTAAAATTAATAAGATCAATAAATATCACACTGTTTCGAGTTTCTTAGTCCGATCAGTTTAAACACTCTTCACTGTTCTTCATTTTGTCAAAGTTTTTATCACGTCACGGTCGAAAAGTTTATAATTGTTTTATTGTTCATGTTTGACTACGATTGTGCAGCACCTGTCAAAAACACATAATTTCAAATCTCTGATTTTGAATTAGACTACAACCGTTTTGTTTCCATGAGATGAATACGTAAGCTCTATATCTAAATACGATAATAGAGGGAGTTCATTATTGTCCTATTACAGTTTTTTTTTATTGCCTGGTGACAGATATGGAGAGAACAAGGCAAGTAAAATGCGCAACCGTCAGCAACGTACCAATATTCAAATAGTGGCAAACATTTCCCACAGGTGCGTGGAACGATCCGACACACTCGCTTCCGGCCCGGTACCCCACTTACCCTGTAAACTACCCTCCCCCGCACACCCTCATTCTCACCCTCTACCCCGCTGCGGGCGGCCCGTTTTTCCCACAGAGACCGCTGGCCCGTGACGAGCAATTTCGCTAGTTTAAGTGGTTTGTGTCGAAGTGCATATTTGCATACAGACAAAGTTTACCACCTTTTCCATTATATGAGTTCGTTGCTCGCCTACGAATAAATTAGTACCTAATGTCTTGTTCGTTAGTGAGGTCTAGTATCTCGTATTCGTAACTAAAGCAACCTAAACGGAAGCATTCAGACGTTTGAATGCCGATTTTTCATAAATAAGTTCAGTGATTTTATCTTTCAAAATGTTGAAATGTGCGAGCGAGAAGTACTTTGGCGGGTGTCAGCCCCTTAATGATTAGTTATCTACCCATAGACAAAAGCAAATGGACTCAATTGTCAGGATTAATCAGTATGATGTTGGATCAACGGTTTTTAATAAAAATAAAGTGCCAATCATCAGTTTATGATAAACAATGTTTACTTTATTAATTTATTCATGTTTCCGTCTCCCTTCATACACAAACGCGTATCAAATAATAAAACGGTTACAATATACCACAACAGGGGTTCAAGGGTTAAGTGCCAGTAAACATCTTCATTTCGTTTTAATAACTGATCGAAAGGGGTCGAAATTGGTTTGTGGATGTATTGAGTACGTAGTAGTAGTACATACTTAAATATTGATCTGATAATAACGCTTTTTAATGAATTCCATTGAATCTTTTAACACAAACGTTCTCACGAATGTTAACGTTCTTCGGGGAAGGATTACCGATTGTTATCAGTATCTTCAAAACTTAGTCATACATTTTGGAAAAGCGATGAAATATGAATTCCATCATTCAATTAATAAAGTTGTGTTTCATTTATAGTGTTTTTAATAAACAACTTTACAATGAGATTGTTTTATTATTAATCCAGCGAGAGATTGGAGGACGTTGTTAGTTTGTAGTAAGTATGTATTTTTCCAAGCATAGCTTTCATCCTGTTAATCCAATCTGTGTATTTATGTAAAGTTAAAAAAAAATTGTCTCTCATTTTGGGGCGATACACTAGTATATAACTAGAAACGAATACAGAGCTACAGGATTGTAACCTCCAACACAATCTAACTTACTTAGTAGTGATGGGGGCGACGAATTGCCCCTAATCAAAATCACATTTAGTCATAGAAACAACATCAGTCAGACACCGTAGGTATCATTATTCATTCATATTTTTCCTAAACTATAATGACACACTCATATTTCTTATTTAAAACTATATTTAGAAGAAAACAAGTGTTAAATCATAGAGATTATGTTGCTTTTATATAATTTCTGTGGATTAGCCGGATAAGCTGAGGGGACGATATAGGTGCTGGGTTACTCCATCTAAGACACTGTCTCAAGGACTAAAGCCTCCCAAATAGGGGCATGAGTTGTTCCCTGACGCTATTTATTCTATAGTATATTATGTATAATGTTTTTTTACAGTATATTATGTATAATGTTTTTTTTAATGTTTGCGTTATTAAACTCATAACTTGATGTTACTCCTTTCTCAGTGCTTTTTGTGTTTGTTCACCTACCCACCACTACACTCAGCTACTCAGCTATCTCTAAAGGTTTGCTGGAAGACTCTACTTAGGGGAAGCTCGTTTTGTATATGACCGCTATAAGATTTGTGTACCTAAATTGTTTTTGTGTGTAAAAATGAATGAATAAATACGACCTACATACCTATTTAATGTTGCTTTTCATTAATTTAAAATTACAAAAACCTGCTATTTTGAATCGTATTTGATTTAACATAAATATAGGTATAGCGGCTCACATGAGGATAAACTCAAACATAATTCATTCCAAGCAAGAATCGTATCACTCGATCTCAATTGTATAAAGAGTACTTGTATTCAATTGTAGAGTTGTTCCGATATTGGAGGACAATAGACGAATAACAGCGAGTTCAGCTCAGTAGCATCTATTAATCATATCTGTGGTTCAGTAAAATTTACGCAGTATATATTGCACAGGTCATGAGATTTGAACTGCGCTTAATTCAACACAGCATGATAACATGTTGCGTGATTTGAGCAAATTGAGACGGCAAGGAGCAAAATGACTCAAACTTTAAGTCAATGTTTTTTTGAATCTTTTGCGTCGCACTCTGGGCAAAAGTCCCCAAAAATCTTCCATCTCTCCCGATTGTTATCGATTTTTCACTGTCCTCTTGAACATAGAGATCGTTCGATTTCAACTTCGGCAAATTTTCGGCCAATGAATCAAATCGCATGAAACATCTTAGGAAGAGTTGAATCTAATACTAATAAATACCAACATTAAGAGAATTAAAACTTAGGATATATTTTTTGTACCTAACTACGTGGATATGTTTGTGTTTTCATCCCATAAATATGATCTCAGACTGAAATAAACAAAAGAACTACGAATAAAATAATTGAATTCCCAACCGGACACCGAACAAAAAGTTCTACACCTCTACATTTAGAACCTATAAAACCAGTCTGTTTGATGGCTACTGTGCACGCATTCTGTCTGTATTAATCAAATGAGTGGCTGAGATTAGCTCCTGGGTTAGCCCACTCGATTGTCGTTTTAGATATAACACACACAAAATGAAATATAGACATATCGCCTATCTACCATAAAATTCGACAGACCATCACACACGTGACGTTTATCAATTTTAGCTTATTTCATATCAAATACGGCGTTTATACAATTTATATTTAGAATATGTGTGACACTCTGTAAACGGTAGTAAATTATTATTTTATTATAAACAGGATTAAAAAAAAAGAAGCTAAACTCTGACAGTAAACATTCCCTCAGACAATCCACCACTCTACCCATGGTAGCAAGAGTCACGTTCTCTAAACTTGTATTAAACCTTTCGCAAAAAAGACACTGTAAGGTTTCTAAGGTTTAAGATAAGATTTTTGTGGTACTAGAATACATAAGTTGAACTATAGACAAATCTCTGCTACAGATTTTTCTATAGTTCCACTTCTGTCTTCTTGTTCACCAATAATAAATCAAACCTTAAACCTAAAAAACCTTAGCACCCTTACATGGGCTTACATGGGACTATAGATAAATCTGTAACAGAGATTTATCTATAGTCCCACTTCAGTCTTGTGGTGGCGCTGGCGTCTGTGTGGTTAATCATACGTGTGGTTGAGATTGGTCGGCCCCGGGTCAACTAACTCGATTGTCGCGCCCAATTTGTCACCCCACGTCTCGATGAGACCACAACGCGTTTGTCTTGTTTTGTCTGATGATGTCCCATTGATACTGGGATTCTGTGTTATAATGTTGTTCTTTAACATCTTCACTGCGGCACAATCCAGACACAATAGAAAATCTATCATCTCGACCGGATCTGTGTTTAATCGGACGAGTTAATAAGATTGTTGTTGTGTTTTCTTAGGGATATCTCTGGTCTGGTCAAAATTGGAATATTCTTTGGAATATCCTGATAGTCGAAAACAACAACAATGTTTTTTAAAGGTTTTCGATTGATATTTAAGCTGAAATCTGGTGAAAAATTTGGATGGTTTAAAAATTGAAAATGATTATAAATATTTTAAAATTCAATTTAGACTGGAATCTTTATGGATTATAAAACAATCAAGTATAGAATAGAATAGAATAGAATATAAATTTATTTGACAACAAACACACAGAAGTAGCATACAGACAAGTAAGAATATAGGCAGTAGAAATTATTACAAGTAAAGACATAAAAATTGAGCACAAAGAAGAAAAAGAACTAGATAAGTAAGATAAATTATACAGATAAAAAATTATTAATCAAAACAGAAAACATTCAACATTGACATAAAACTGAATACCTAAATAAACGGAACCTACTACCTACACTACACACCAAGTAGGTACCAAGGTAGGTATACAATTAGATTTTTTTAAATCTTTGACTCAGGCAAGTGTTTCAGTTTCCATATGTAGTCATGCGACGACAATTAACGCCTACAACGGAATCTCTGAAGCTAATACCCAATTGTTGGGTGTCGAGTCAATTGTAGAGATCACTGGTAGAGCAAGATCAACAGGGGTCAGCCTCTGCCCTAGCCTCGACCCCTCAATGGGATAGTGGACACCCGCATATCTAAAGATGAGCAGTAAATTCAATATTCTAAATTGAGTGGATTTACTTACGGTTCGGTAAAGTGAGATAATCAATGGAAATTGCTTTTGTAAGTAGTTCTGAAATTTACTCATACCACATTATCAATGTAATTTTTTTAACGGTTTTGTTATAATGGAAATGTAAAGTATTTCTAATTTTTGTAAGAACGAAGTTTTTCGTTACATAAAATCAGTACCATGTCTGTAATCCCCATTCACAGTAGACATCCTCTTAAATTTCTTGGGCTGATCCAAGATTTCAAATATATCTATAAGTTATTGTAATAAGTCAACGGTTTATATAGGTACATTTTGCCCATTCTTTATAGAGTACCTAACGAAGATGCTTTTTTATTGTATAGGTACTATCAAAAGTTACATTAAATAGTGAATACGGTGCTCGCTTGTCTGCCTCAGCGAAACGTGTGTGTATTCAGGAATCGATTTGAAATTTGGGTTCATTAACTCTGGCAAGTTGCGTGAAGGAATCTCTGTTTGTTTCCGCGACATTTGCAAGAAGATCGTTAGCGCGGTACGTCAATGCGTGTTTTGGATTCGGAGATTCCCGTGGCTCCGTCGATTGCGCATCAACAAACAAGGCGACAATGGATGCTTCGCCGAATAGTGACGGAGGCACGTTCAAATGTGGAACAATGTGGCATAACAAGAGCTAACAATTCGGCCGCGCGGCGTGAACAATGCCTTAGATTGAGTGCGCAGCTTTCGTAAATAGATGTTTGAATTCACGAACATTGTTTGCATGTTACATATTTGTAAGCTGTTGCGTTGTTGCGTTTGAACTGTCGCCAGCTTGAGAACTTGTTGCTACTTGAAACTACACGAATATAACGTACAGAGATCTCGCAAAATTATTTAGAATTTCCGAATTTCACCCCCGAACCGATGGATGGTCGACATTGTAAATATCGCGGGAAGTCAGTGGAAGGAGAGGGCTCACAATAGATTTTTCTGGAAATGTATAAAGAAGACCTATGCCCAGTGCTGGACTTCACTACTTCAGACTGATGACGATCATATTATTGCCAGACTTGAAAAACATGTAATATACAGTGAAGGTATCCAAATCTTCCCCAGTCATGAGGGGCCCATGATTCAATTTGTAGAACTAGCTACGAGATGAGCAGCGGCGGGACACGGCACAAGTGATTTGACCTCCGACCATTTAATTAAAACGTTATTACTGGCGGGCGTATCGCATCGCGCGTTTATTGTTGCTGTATTGCACCACGCTCAACTAACTACAGAAGGTGTCACTTGATAAATATAGATGGAATTTACATACAGTTACTGTTGTGAATCCATCGCTTTATTCGTTTGGAGCGAGTAGATAAAGATAGTCTGCAGAGCCACCTGCTCGGGTCAGATGGAACTGACCACAGAAGGTCTAACCACGCGACGCAGTTCAAAAAAAAAACTTGAAGTTTGATATTAGGAAACAGTAGGTTTCGCTAATAACACACAGTCGGTCCACCTGCGCATTTGTCATATACTCATTAGTCAATATTGTAAAACTTCTTTTTAATTAAAATTAAACATTCACATTTAGTCAGTCTTATTAACATACTCGATAACGCTACTCATAATAAATTACGACACTTACCTACCTAGTGTTCATTAGATAGCTCCTTATTAAACAAATATTTGTAATTAAAGTACACATGTGCAAAAAATCAACGAACCATTTACCCATAGCGGGAAATTATAAAAAAAACTTAGTTTCATGTAATTAACAATGAATTTATCTGTGGTAATCGTTTTTAACTTTGAAAGGAGAGAGAGGTATGACATTTTAAAGTAAAACATTAAATAGCTTGAATCTTGCCGTCAAGCAACATTCAAACTACATATTTAATGTTTTAGATACAGGTATGTTTTCGTGGTATAGATGTTATGGTGCCTCAGTAAGTAGTGTCAAGTAGGAATCTATTTTATAAGTAGACCGCGTTTCTGAAGTCCAGATTCGTAGTAGAACAAAGGGATAGGCGATTGAAATCGTATAACAAAACTAAAATGGAGCTGGACCGGCTCCTGACAAAGGATGGCAGGTGGAGTGTGCACTAACTAAATGGCGTTCAAGCAAGAGTTAGATAAAGCAACATCGGTCGTCTTACTGGGACCACGTTTTTCTCTTGCCATTGTCATAAGGGGCACATAACTAGAGTCAGACACTCCAGCAGATAAACACCCCAGCAGTGAGTAAAATAGTAGACTCCTTAAATACCAATAAAAACATTTAAATACCCGAAACTTGTCACAATTTATCTGATACCCTCTTGTTCAGTGCCAAACGTTTCTGTTGCATGACATTAGAGTTTGTGAGCCACCTATTAATTAGAGTAATGTTGCGTGTTGAACGACGAGTAGCTAGGATAAATTTAGAGATATCGGGGGATCGTCTAGTATGCAGATAGCAGCAAGGCGTGCTCACACGAGGCGTGAAAGAAGCGTGGGACGGCCCAGCCAGCGATTGGCGAACGCCTCCCAACGCCTACGCGCATGCGCCGAGCACGCACGCACCTCTCACAAGAAAAATCTTCGCGAGAAAACTCACTCCGACCATAGGAAAATTAAAAAGTTTTATTTTGTTTACATGTAGGCGGCATAATAGTCGGGTGACTCGGCAAAATGGCGATTATTACGCTACGAAGAGATTATTACGCTATATAATTTTCATGACTTTTTTGTTTGAATTTTCAAGAAGTTCTTTCATGTCATCTACTAGCAATGCTGTGTTGCGCAATCCACAGGAACCTGCGTCATCGTACATTATGTTCCATACTTTGTTTCTCGCTATCAAGAAAGGGCAAGACAATTAATTTTAAAAAGGTTACCCTCTTAATAAAAATTCAAATTGAACCGGCAAACTGTTCGTTTAGTAACATAAATGCTATTATTGGTAGTAGGTACTAATTAGAAATTCAAATTCATGCATTTTCAGTACTTTTGTATGTTAATTTGGTTGGTTTAAGGTTAAGTTCAGTGTCATAGTCGCCATTTAACGTAAAATAATATACCACACTAAGGTGAGGCGACGACACGATTATTTTACTTATCTATATTTTATAAATTTATTTCAAATTTAAATGCGACCTAAGTGACTTTACCTTTATAAAATGTAATTTGAAATGATTTTATGTCGTAGAAAAGTAGTACGAAATTGTTGAAAAAAAAAGTTTGTGTCTACAAAGGTTTATAAGTAACATTTTTTTTACTTCTAAGTGAGTAGTTTTAAATGCACATTTAATTCTGTTTTAACCATAAATTTAAGATCCTCATAAACCAATCTGTCACAAACAGGAGAAATACGGAAGAATTAATTTAAGTTTAATTAACGACCTGCTATTCCGTTCCGATGTCCACTTTACCAAAAGAGTTATAACAGCTAGTGATCAGGGCTCTTTAAGCTATTTATGATAAAAACATAAACAGTCATAAGTCATAGTCAGTGGAGAGTCTTCAGAATCGTTCTTCCTGGAAATGTGTAGTGGAGGCCTATGTCTAGCGCTGGACTTCTTCGGGCTGATGATAATGACATATATCAATTCAAAGTTAAAGGTGGAATAATCATCATCATTTACAGCGTGACAGTGATGTCACCACTGCTGGGTATAGTCTCCCCTAACTGGTATACTCAAAGTTGAGCTCTACCACGATCCTGTTCTAATGAATTAAAAAAAAAAAGTTAAGTTAAATTGCTCTACATGTAATAATAATAGAAAAGTAGGTACTCAGTCATTCATAAACTTGTTTCAAGAGATTTAAACACAAATCTGAAATAAGTATCAATATTTTCACGTGAACTTGAAAACGCTTGGAACAAAACTGGAACCATTTTGACATATTGTTCACGCTGAATTGATTCCAAAGGTCAAGTAAACTTGACATTTAAGAATATTAGTCTGCCTGATTGTTTGGCACCATTTAATTTGGAATTAATTTAATTAATCTAGGTGTGTTCCCAGTTTGCCTTTTCTTGAAATATCCTTAGGTATTATTTAACTAATTAAACGAACTTTGAATAGTATTGTTTATTTACTTTTATATTTTTATATACCTACAAGCTAGTGCCCACGACTTGGTCTGCTCAGGATTAGTCACACAATATCTTTATAAATTGTAGTCTATGTGTTATTCTGATGTATAAGCTATATTATTGTAAAGTTTCATTAAAATCCATTCAGTAGTTTTTACGTCAAAGAGCAACAAACATCCATCCATCCATACAAACTTTCGCGTTTATAATATAAGTAGTATTAGTATGGACCAGTAATATAAGGTGTCTGAAATAAAGTCAGAATTTTCATAGGTGTCAAAGTAATCCTTGCGATTTTATTGAATAAATACCTTTTGATTTGACTTTGACTTTAAGTTTATTGAATATAGCTCTGTATGGTGTTCATACAGGTTACTTCGTAGTTAGTCTCTATACCGAATCACTGCTCTGAGATTTCATCACTCAGAATCGGGTCAACGCAGCGACACCGGCATTAGCGCCTATTAACATCATGTTAACGATCTTAAAAATATCACCACCCATGACTCGAGACCACTGAAGTGACAATCTATGGCGTGAATGAGATAACGCATTCAACTTTCATACCATTTTCCGTTTAAAACAGTTCATATCAAGTATAGTTATGCGCAATGGTCTTAAAACATCTGTGATACAAGCACCTACTCTAGGCGTAAAACTGTACAAGTACTCGTACCGATCTTTATGTAGATTTCATAGATATATTTCATACGGTGTTTGAACACCATTAAAATAATTACTAATATTTTAATATAGGAAATTTGTTTGCTGCTAGAGAACTTCGAGTAGGTAATCCAAACCAAAATTACAGCGCAAATATCGATGCACAAAATTTGTAAAAAGACTAAATGAGAATAGTTCTAAATGTTTCAAGCATGCACGCAAACAATGATGTAAAACCTAGATTATAGGCATGAATACAATGTACCAAATATTATTGTAAAATAATGTGCAACATTTTCATAAACGTTTGCCAACGCGCGGGTAACATGTTATTACGCATCGTACACACAGTTTTGTGCTACCCAGCCCTCCGTTGCGAAATAATGGCACATTGCTGTTTTAGATTGAATAGTACCAGTACATGCCATACGCTGTATGCACCTCCAGCCTACTATATATTATAGTGGACAGTATTGTAAGTATATGGAAATATTTGAATTTGAATGTAAGCGCTCAGTTTAACGCTCTTTGTGAGTCAGGGGCGCCACGGTTCGCTGGCTGCAAAAATTTGACGTTTGTTTCTGACTGAACAGAGCACTGGCCGAATACGACTGCTTAAAAAATACTAAATACCTACTAGTATTCACCAGTGGCTTGCTTACATACCCAGATACATTGTTATTCCAGGCCACGAGCTACGTATTTTCCAAGCCTCATACAAATCCATTCCGTCGTTACGGAGATTAGTAGAAACAAACATACTCATTAGTTGAAGTACGTATTTATGATATAAGTGCCTATAGACAACAAATGAAATGAATTAGTAGGTATTATAGAGCCATCAGCTTTAGTTGTTCCGTCAAGAAGGGTGTAAAAAATTAAAAGGAAAAAATAGGTATCGACAGAGAAGCTAAATGAAATAACGTCATCAGTTCCTCTTTGGTCGACTGAACAGATATGTGAATGACACCTCAAAATAATACTTGAGTTCAACGCGATATTTCGAAGCAGGGCTACAGAATAAAAAAAAGTTTTAATTGAGTACGTACAGATGTTCCACTTCAATAGCACGTAAACTGCGACTGTGTATGCATTTGTGTACGCGGGTTTTTGCATCAGTTCAGAAAATGAGTTGAAAGAGTTTGATGGTTCAGTAGTAGAGCCTCCTTGTGAAGTCTTCGTTCCAGGGAAGTACTACCACCAAGCCTATTTCTGCCGCCAAGCAACGTTGCTGTATTTCTATCTGGGTCTGGGTGCCGGTGAAATTACACAAACATGAGACTTAAAATTTGTCTCAAGTTGATGGACGCAGGGCATTGTAGGGCACGTTCATATAATGCGTGACTTGCGAGGCAATACGTGACTTTTTTACAGGTGATGTTACCATTTAACATCATGCCACTGCTTGTTTTATCAGCAAGTAAGAGTAAAAAAATTGCACCTGTGTGAGAGAGCCTTTAATTATTGTATGGTTAATGTATGTTCAACGCACATAGGTACAAAGTCTGCGCGCACGCATATTATTGTTAGATAGAATTGGCAACAGGCAAGCGGGCGTGACTGCAAGCACAAGAAATATTTACTTTCAGCAACAAATCATACTTCTACGAATCTATGTTAAAATAACATAAAATTCGTGAATCATTCCACCACAGCATTATTTAAAATTACATAGAGCTGGTAGCGTTGCTCTTTCTAACTGACATGACCGATTATGGGGCCCAATTTTTTGGCCTGTTGCCTTGAAAATTGGATTTAGTTATCTACTGATCATTAAAACGACCTATTATTCCTTTCTAATACTAAAAACTAATACCAAAATGGTATTTCGCCAGGAACAGAAAATTTATGACCACCAAACAAATACTATTGGTATTAGATTTTGATTTTAGATAGGAATAGATCATTAAAACCTGGCAGATGATTTTGGCGCTATCGCAAATTCTAAATTCAAAAGGTTTCTTTATTGTCTGTGGAATAAAGTTAAAAAGTAAGGCTTTACAAAAAGGCGAACTTACACCTGTATCCGTTGCGGGTGGGGGCTTTTCTGCCCTTGAGTATAAATTCATGTTTTAATTGTTCAAAACTCTGCTATGTATATATAATATTGATCAAAAACCATTCACTTAATAGGTATAGTATTTAATGACTTTAAATATTATCCTAAAATATAATATAATGTACTCATAATTCTGGACCCTAAACCCGATTAGGGCTAAGACTCATCGCTGCATAACCCAAGCGGAGCGCGTAAATGGAAACCTGCCTTTAATTACTTAAAGGCACATACCCCAAATGGGGTCTGACGATGTTCTTATCTGTGTGCTATTGTTTAACACGTCTTTTCATTCCCACGGTTAGCTGCGGCCGTCGTTACTAACAGTGCAGTAAGCTGTGGCGCGGTTGATAACGCGTACCTGCCTCAGCCAAAAACATCGAGGAATTCTTTGAGGGGAATTAGCAGCAAAAAGGCGAAAATCTGAGTAATTGGAATAGCCTGACTGCTGTTCGCATACTTTCATGCGTTGGGAGCGTTCAATACGAGGTGTTGGGTTTGAGAAAAAGAGTTGAGTCATCGAATTGGAAAGGATGCCTTTTTTTTATTAAATAAATGCAATATTATATTATTATATTCCGCATAAACCGATAATATTATTTATTGCTTAATATATAACTAAATATCTCATCATGAGCCCACTGAGGCACAGCATTGTTTTTTGGCCTATAAGAAGCTACTACAGAGCAGGTTTGTTATCGATATTATTTATTTGTAATTGTTTTTTCATTACCGCGCATGCTGTGGCACCTACTAACCTTCCTATTAAGCTGCTTCTGCGATACATATGTTATAAAAATACTTATCTTTACGTGCACAATTTCCTGTTGGTTATTATGAAAAAAACTAAGCGGGAACTTAGCTTGTTCTTTGTTTTCAAATTAAACGTCAGTAGGCATTAAATGTGTGCCGCAAGGCACGAGTGAGTTAACTAATCGTAATTAATTAAACCGCTAATGAATAGGTATCGTCATTTCGCATTTCAGTTTATTTTAATTGGCCGTTAACCGCTTTAGGTAATGTTTATGCCGCTGCTGGATTACTTAGTAGAGACCGTCGTATAGGTACTTATAATTAGGAGGGTTCAGTGTAAAAATAATGTCTGTAGATCAAGGTACAGAACATGAAAGCATGATTAGGTGTTCCATATTCTACATGTCTAGAACTGAAACTCAGGTAAGTGTGACTACATTCCTAACTTGGCTAATTTTAGGCATGTTCAGCCCACTCAATGATATTGAATACCTATCAATTATGTATCAAAGTGTAAACACTATTTAATATAAGCTTTGTATTCATCTCATGGAAACAGAAAACGAATTGTTGCATTCAATATTTATAATGGAACGGCAGACAACCTTAGAATTTCTGGAGTCGAGTGCGAAATCAGGCGACCCACGCTCGTCAGAAGGACATAATATATGATAGGTAGATGAGCCGAATCCATTATCCAATGACGTGAACCAATTACCCATTTAATGCAATTTGGGGCATCGTGTAGTCCATGCCGCGTTCTCGTACATCCCCAGCGTCACTCACTCAAATGCACCAATTAGAGAAATCACTAGTGAGCAAGCACTCTCGGAACACAGGTTGTACGCGAGCGTTCTTGTTTCGAACCGGTCATTTCAAAATAGTAGTTGTTTATCCAGAGTTTTGAGAGTCGGGCTGTGAGGGCGCGCGTGCTTCGCTGCGGCCGGCGCGCGACTACTCGCGGCTGAATGGGCGCCCGGCGGAGGGGCGAAGCTCGCTACGTCTCACTCCCAGTCCAGCGAGCTTACCGAAATCACCAATTGCGACTGTTTTCTCATTAACACGACCAATCTATTCTCCGAAACAATGGTCCATTCGATTTTTCAACACGACTCTATCACTGAAAACGATTGCTCCACCGCGAAACTCGACTTCACTGGAAGTGAAATGTTACGAGATTTTTAAGAGCTTCCGATCAAAGCTCCGGTGTGTCGCTATGCATCCGGTGGCACCTGCTCGCACTCGAGAAGAGACTGCACGTTAGAATGAGATGAAATGATTGATCAGAACGTGGACCGGATGGCGGACTCGGTTATGAATGAATCCACCGTCCTTGTCTCGCGTACAGCTTCGTATAGTGGAGTCTCTTTCGAGCTCAGGTTGTCGCCGCAGAGGAAGTGAAAGGGACGGGATGCGTAGTAAATATTGCGCTGCGTAGAACCGATCGGAGTATTACTAAAGGTCCATAGTTTTTTGTGCTTTACCACAAAGAAAAAACTATTCATTCATAGATTTGCTTGTAGATCTACTAGCACTTTGTTAATTATTAGCCCCAAAAGCCTGTTGGAGCGCTAATCTTTACCAAAATGCTGTTACTTGGACAAGCTTTTCAGCTGGTGTATTCTAGAAGCATTTTTAGTTTTTTATTTATCCTAGAAGATGTTATGCTCATTCGCTCATTGTTCTCTTAAAAGTCACGCAGCAAAAAATGTAAGATACGGTCTAGGCGCGGCACGAGAACATAGGGCATGGAGTGGTGGCTATACGTTCGCGGTATTGTTATCTGTGGGCGCGCCGAGTCAATGTTTGGTCGACGACACGTGGACGAGTTCCTTTGTCACGAGCAAACATTTTGACCGGCCGTTTCCGGAGTTATGGAAAATATCGAAATCGAGACGAATCATTCATAGACTTAGGAGTGTACGAAGTGACCATCACTGCATAGAGCTTTAAATATTTTATGCGTTTTTAATAGGTCAAGTGTCCCAAGAGTGTCAATAAGCTTGGAGGTCATAACCAATTTACAAAAATGCGTTTGTTGAAATTAATAAGAATTGTGACTTACACATATTGTTAAGTTAAGTAAAAAGTTTTCTTTCTTTCATATTTAATGTAGCTATAGGTAAATTTGACTACTGTTCAATAAACGATCACTTAGTTCGATTTGTAATTTGGAGTCCCACGAAAACCTAACAGTTTCCATACTAGGTATGAAATTTGGAATGTCTATGTGACACAAGATAAAAATATGTAAAATGTTGATATTTTTTCATTTCTTCACCTGTGTAATAGTATAGCAAATTTTTGAAAAATTAATTTATGTATTGGAGGTTTTTGCAGTCGATAAATATAATGCAGTGAGTAAATAATGTAAGGCGTAAGTCTTGCTCACATCCGTTCGTTTTCATAATATCAGTCTTCTGGTTTTTGCTAGAGACATCTCCAAGTGCTATAATAAATAATATTGCCTGTAGTCGATAGTATCAAAATACAAAGTTACGTCCGTATTACCAACCGTATTTTCATCTAAGTATTTCGTCACTGGTTACAATATTTATGTTTTTCGAGAAAGAAAAAAAAAGGATGCGTAAGTCACAATTCCTATTAACTCGTTTGTTTTTTTTTAATACAACTAGCTGATGGAACAAGCAGATGACCCACCTGATGTTAAGTGGTAACCATCACCTAATAACAAAGCATTACCTCGTAAGTCACGCACGATATGACGTGTCCTACGATGCACTGCCCTGCGTCCATCAACTTGAGGCATACAGATGTTAAGCCTCATGTGCCAGTAATTACACCGGCAACCACATTCTTCAAACCGAAACACAGCAACGCTGCTTGGCGGCAGAAAAAGGCTCTTTGTTTATGAACGGCGGTTTTTGTAATTACTTGTACCTATTTAAAAAAAGGCCTTTATTTTTTTCTAAAAGTGCATATTTTCAGACCGAATCCAAAACTTTCGATGTCTTTCATCGACACATCACCATAATCATAATCTTGACAGCCTTCACAGCTCAGCTTCATTTTCCCACTATTTTTTGTTCAGTTTGATGTACAATAAAGTATTTTTCATTCATTCATCATTTTGAAACCAAACCTATAACATTTATCTATTCGAAATCACACATGGTAATGAACAACGTAACATGATTTCAAAAGTTTTGTTAAAACAAATAAAACGCAACAAATGCCTTTCACTTGCACAAACAGAGGATGTGGTCGGTATTGTCATCATGGTGCTCGAATGCCTCGATACAAACACCTTCACATTGTTCTAGTGTTTTCCTACAATAGGCTCAACCAACATAGCCTTTATATCCATTAAGGTAGTCATTCAGTATCCATTCAGTTGAATTTCGGCGTAGTTTGGCAAAAATATTAAATTCCTGTATCGATTTTATGGAAGAAAAAACAATTATAGGATCAATTTGATGTCTCAAGTGATAAACGCAGTACAATGCCTCATATTATGTGAGGTAACTGGTCAACATCAGGTGGGCCATCTGCTTGTTTCGTGACTTTATCTCATAATGCATTTGAAAGAGAAAGGCACTCTGGTAAGGTAATAATGATCAAGGACAGCGCTAACAAGCTGTATCCTACCAAATCTTCATTTGAATGCGCTTAAGTGCATTAGTAAAACACATGATAAATCACTGTAAACAAAGGTAAATCAGCGCACAACTGCGTCTTGCTTGCCACAAATCAATGGGATCCAGTCGAAGCATGTAACCCTGGGCGCCAGGTGCTACGCGGGAAGTCACCCTGCCCCCCCGCGCCGGCCCCCTTCGGCATCTTCACACGCCCACACAGATATCACAAGAGGAAGTACGCACACATGCACGCAATCTACATCGTACATGGTGACGTAAACATCAATGTACTCATGTGTGTTTCTGTAATTTATTAATGGCTTGCATTTGCGTATGCGCCGTTCGTTGCGCATGAAAAATGGCGGATATAAATATGAAATGAGTGGATGCTAATTCAAAAGTATAGTCATTTAAAAGCGTATAAATGTTGTTCGTTGACGCCTGAAAGGTGCCGCCGTAAGAGCTTTAGACAACTTAGGCAGTGTTCGGGCGTTTCTGGATGATTAACTGACCTTTTTAGCTGTTTCTTGTTTCAGAGACATGAAAGCAGCTGGTTTTAATTTCATTTTGATTTAGTTCGCTCTTTGGCATTTAAAACTCCTTGGCATTTCCATACATTGTGGTATACATACAAGTACACTGTCTATCGCGAAAGATAAAGAACTTATCTAAGTGTTACTCATCGATGGAATGCTTTTAAAAGCTCTATAACACTAGCAACACGGTATTGTGCACGTTCTCCACTCACAATGAAAATTATCAACAGGTAGCGAAGGCCTATACAATACAATGCCTCCTTCCGGTATCCGATACACCATCCCAAAACGTAAAACATACTTTACCCCGTCACGTTAAAACTTACAATGACTTGTATTGTGGTATCTAAAAGCTGCACGTTGAATGTTGAAGTAAGTAAATTTGTAAATGACTTTGAATGTTCGGTCCAGGCGATAAAGTTGAATATTGCATAAATCTTTTTGTCATCAAGTTTAGGCGATAATGCAGGGTTACCCATCATCCGGTGTAAGGTGACACCGTGGGGAAGTGAACATCACTTTAAGGCCTGAATAACCCTGAAGGTAATGAAATCGTTATTATGATTAAAATTATAAGCTTACCTGGTATTAATCTGTAAAAATAACTGTTAATTTACTATTACTAATAAATGACACGAAGATGGTGCGCGTTTATGTCTTTTGCTAAAATTACTGACTTTCATACCTATAAATGAAGACTTCAAATTAGTTCCAAATTGGACCTCTTTGCTTGTCATTATCCATTGATAAGAGATGGCAATAGGCATTGTGTATCTCTAGAAAGATTTGAAAAGTACCTAAGATTAATTGTTTAGTAGTTTCTAGAGGTTACATGGGATTTCCACTTTAAATTGATTATGCATATGAATTGGTATCAATATTACAAAACTTTGTATATTTAACACGAAAGCCTATAACCATAAATCAAACATGCATAATTTAGAAACATTAAATACCAGAGGTACCAACATTATTATAGGAAAAATTACACGCAACCATATCTACCACATAAATCGTCCTGTATTAATTAAATATAATGGTTTAAGACGATACGATCCGATTTTCCCAACAGCCACCGATTGAAAACGGGTTCTTTCTCTATCCATTAATTTATATTGCCCAAATTAAATTAACATCAGCTTTGAACACTATCTACCACTGTACATTAAAGTTATGGTGTCAGTGATAAGTTTGTAATAAAATCACGTGTACAGGTACCTACTGCTGCACTGTGATGTAACACGGCAAGTCCTACTCGCTCAGACCCTCCACCTCCCTCCTAATAAGTTGGTTTGTCATGAATCATGGGAACCTCGATCCTCTCATTGATTTATTGTGCATTTAGAAATAAAGAAATTCACGATCTCATTATGTAGAGTACAGAGACAAGATTCATTGTGCCCCGACTCGCCGCACTCGAAAAAAAAATCACAAACAGTAAATGTCGAACGGAACCATAAAAAGTTGAGTAAAAGGCGTCGAAAGAAGGCAGCGAATTTTGAGCCAAACCAGTTTAATGAGGGTCGAATTTAAATACGAAAATAAAGCGGTTCCCACGGAGTCGGTCGCGGGAACGGAAGCCTCGTCGATGTCGCGGCGACACGGCGCGACTGCTCATATCGCGCGATCATGGCTTGACGCCATCGCGCCGCAACCTGCCTCGGCCTCCTCGCCGCCGTAACCTGGTCCTCGAGTCACACACGAACCCATACACCCGATGAATCGAACAGAGCTCCAAATATAACGGACACCATTCATGTGATCGGACAGTTCTCCATAATGTTGAGTCAATTAATGAATATCGAATTTCGCGCGTTTTTTGGAAGTTGTACTATTATTTGTTCAGTGATGTTGGTAGGTATTGTTACTTCAGCCTTACTCTTGAATAGTTGATGAAAAGAGTAATACAATGTAAATATAATACAATGTCGTGAATATAATTCAATGCTCCCGATAAACCAATCTTTAAGTATTTTTTTGAAGTTTACATTTACAGAAAGCTGATTCCATCAAGCATAGGCGTAGTGCTATAAAACATATAAATCATTTTATCTGAATTTGTTTTTTTTGCGTTTGCGAGGCAACAAAAGTAAGATAGCGAATTAAACAGACAAAGGGTTGACCATTAATACTTGCCTTAAATATTCTACAGTATCTTTCTTTATTCTTTAAACTGTTCGAGGAAATCTTGCAAAAGGCAATTTGCTTTTCGAAATATACAAGTTGTAAACACGCAAGCCGAGGTCCGATCTGTTTGAGCTTGCTTTCGATAATGTCAACACGGCCTTAGTCAACGGAACTTGTTCCAACACCTTTATTTGTACATTTTTTACTAAATCTATTTTTAAATTGCCCTTCGTAGGTGTGAAGACAAAAGAGCCTTTCTTTGTATTTTAAACATGGATAGGCTGAGCTTTTTAGATGTATGAAATCGTGTGTATGGTCCGAATGTATTACAATACAACCGACTGACCACCATGCCTTTTTCTGCCACCAAGCAGCGTTGCTGTGTTTCGGTCAAAGTGTGGTTGCTAGTGAAATTACAGGCACAAGAGGCTTAACATCTGTATGCCTCGAGTTGTTGGACGCAGGGCAGTGCATAGGGCACGTTCCTATCATGCGTGACTTACGAGGCAGTGTTTTGTTATAGATGTTTATATATGATTGTTCCATCAGCAGTAGTAAGTATAAAAAAACAACAGCCTAGTGAAGCGTTCTCAAAGCTCGCACTAGCCTTTAGTCGCGACCGCAGGACAAGCTTCCGTAATTACGCATAAAGCTGACATTCAATACTCTGATATAAATGAAGTACGGGTACGAGCACACAATGTGGTAACTGCTCGCCTCATTACACACAAACGTGGATGAGACGCTCATTGGGTTTCACTTGGGTGCGGCTGTTTGTCTTCTAAGCTCAGGCTCGAGGTATGAATGAATAACGCTATCCTCTTCTCTCGTCAAGAATGTGCCGTATTCATTTTGTATTTTTTTTTCACCAAATCTCGAAATATTACACAATGGTCTAGTTCGTACGAGTATGTGTTTATTCCACATTCGCTTGATTGGACACGATCGATCTATCTATACCCTGCTTCTTGTAAAACGAACGAACTGTTCTTCTAGGCTTTGGTCACGTGGAACTGGCACCTAGAGTCACCTAGCTTTAAGACGTTTCAAAGTGATCCTTGTGATTTTATTGAATAAATACCTTTTGACTTTGACTTTGACTTTGAAGGTTCGTTTTGAAATTTTGAATGACACAATGTAACGTTTTAGGTACACGTTCCACAGTCGAGCAGTCGCTGTCACGCATGCCGCGCAGTGTTACTTAAAATGTTATGATAATATTTCATCTATAGCTTTTCAATTAGTTTGTCTAAATGTTTTTATATTTGTGATGTGCTGGCACGCACGACTGAATAAAAACAGATTCTAAACGAAAAGGCCGTCGATATACGTGTAAGCATTAAAATGCAAAACTGGAATTAGTTTGTTAGAAATAGAGATTTTTTTATAATCTGCAAGTGTGACGAAGATTATGAGACATAGGATTTTTTCCTTCGACCATTATGTTAATAATGTTTGTTGAGCCAACAAGACGGAGTCAGCTCAAAGGCTCAAAATAAACAAACTTGTGACTCAGGGTTAACTCCTATTTTTGCGTCGACCCTTGGAATTTTTATTGTGAGAGTCTAAACGTTATCTTTTAGATAAATGTAAAAGATAATTTTGTGCTCATTTTTTCATTGACTTTGCATGGGCAAGTGGTATGTTGTAAGTACGTATTTCTATTCAGTTGTAGTAGTTTTTTTGGGTTTCGTTATCAAAGAAAAAAAAATCGGATTCGTCTAAGTTTGGTATTTTTATTATTTATGAAATTTCAAACAGTAAATGGAAAACATCATGACATAATCTGTGTTATCTACGCAACATTCAATTAAGATTTAATTAAATTTGTTATTAACAAAACTATTATTTTCTTTCTCTGAGGCATCAAATTTTATTACCTTGTAAATGAATTCCCTATGCATCTATTTATTACCATAATTGATTAGTTTTCAATATTCTATTCTCATAATTTCATAGATTATCATCCGTTTGAAATCTTACACCAAACCAAATGCAAGTGCTATTCGTTTATAAAAATATTGTGAGTATTTTAAATAAGAATCCTTATTAACATAAAGCTTTGGGCTTTCCATCGTTTCTTAATTAAAGAATATGGCGTACTCGGTCGTATTTCTTAATGCGTCTTAATTTAGACAGTATATTTCAGTTACGTCTAAGTAGTAAGTTGAGATGAGCCTGATAGTGGATGCTGTCGGGAGCGCGGCATCGCTGATGCTATCTTGAGTTACCTTGATAGGATCGCCGACATTTCATGTCGAAGCGTTGACACGCATTAAATCGTTTATCAATTAGTACACGAGTTTTCACTAGACATGTAACATTTAAAATACACAGCTTCACAACTTCGATCCCTAGGCACGGATGTCCACTTAGATCTCTTAGTACCACTTGGTACTTAGACATCCTCAAGTCTTGAGGATGTCTAAGGGGAAGTCAGAGGTACGTCCGAATATTACGCATGGCACATACCAACATATTGCAGTAGTTGGTATTTTATACATTACAGGTAGCAAGCTCTTCGCCGCTACTAGAATACCAATTTCCTCCCGATGTTTTCCTTTACCGTATGATAGAACTGGCATTGCACTCGAACATTCAAATTCTCATCTCTTTTTCATAAAAAATATGCCATAATTTATTCCAAAGCACTTATTCAATCAATTCAAGAGGATTGATAACCAATTCTTGTGTTGATGCAATATTAAAAAGCTATTAATGTGAAACGTTAAAAAAGCAAACTAATAATACCTAGAAACTGGCCGCGAATTTAAACGAAACATAATTTAAAAGGTAAAATTGTGAATCATTGCAACACCTGGAAGTTTCGCCTAGAAAACATAAAAACACTTTTAAGTAAATGGACGAACATGATTATCATTAACTATTTTTTTGCAACAATTATTTTGTAAAAGTTAATCGTAAAATCGTTATCTAATAAAATAAACCTTTTAAAATAAGTTTAGGGCATATTTCTATCCTAAGTAATACCTAATACATTAACAAAATAATAATAAATGAATTCCATGCTTAGGTAATAAAACATATCCTTCGTATATTATTCGTATAACATTATGTTTCGATATTTTGTTGCGACAAAAATAATGTGCTTTTTAAAATAAAAAACGGAATCTTTAAAGATACAACACAAGATGAGACACTGAATCAAGCTTTAAAGCTTGATTCAGTGTCTCATACCTACATAATTGCCAAAACTAGTTTTTCAAAAGCTTTGCTAAGTTTGTTTAAAAAAATATATCTAAAATATTGTAAATTCGCTATTACCATTCTTAACATCTGGTAAAATTAATATTCGGTTTTAGGTTGTTGACCTCATCAAATAATAATTATGTTTTGGAGTTGCCACTAAACATCGATATAAACAGGCATCATAATCGATGAGACGTGGTCTCGATGACTATCAACGGACAGCCACCACCGCCGCCGCCACCGTGATTAACATATCCACTCTTCCATTTAATTCGTTCGTTATTCTTTTCTAATCGAGGTCTGAGCGGAGGTCAGAAACGCGGCCGACCGGTCTCCATTGCAACATTATATATTATATCTGTCGGGCGCAAGCGCCGCCGTGAGAATATGTAAAGCAACCATCGTAAGTTGTCCTCCGCTCGCTAGCAAAGCCCCGTCCGTCGCTGCAGCCGCTTCAGTCGACGACGAAGGTGCTACAGATCCTCATTATCTGGTAGTAGCCGCGGTCGGCTTTCGGCGCACCTATCCGAAACCACGTGTAAAAACGCTCATTTGCGCTAGGTATATCTACGAGTTTTGGTTAACCGAATAAATTTATCCGATTGACCAAACCTTGTTTTAATTTGGTCGCGTGAGAATTTCGGTAAGAGATGGAAACGAAAGTTTCGAGCTCGACTGCCAGCTTAATCTGTTGTTA
The DNA here is from genome assembly GCA_932294275.1 of Chloroclysta siterata. Lineage (NCBI taxonomy): Eukaryota > Metazoa > Arthropoda > Insecta > Lepidoptera > Geometridae > Chloroclysta > Chloroclysta siterata. Next base: position 5,942,437 of record OW028590.1, read on the forward strand.
AACGGATTTTAATGATCGTTGGCTGTGTGACGATCGATCTGATTTTGTAATCGGGTGCATAAAATCTGTTAATGTTTGATAATTATTTTACAACGATACGGGTATTAAGGAGTAAATTGTGCAATTTGGCGGAAGAGAGCAATGCGGACAATAATTAACCAACTGTAAAAACCACAGACGTGAGAACACGCGTCCTCCGCTCAAATCGCAATAGCATTTTCAAGAATGACGACGAAAGCCAACGGAAAACGGCATTAGCATCACATTACTCTTTTTTGAATGAGACAGATGAGCTTTAACGATGATTACATGATTTCCTGGATAAATATTTTATTGTACTCAAAATAATACATAATCGATGATTGCAAAGTTTATACTTACCCAAACCTGATCGTGATCCTTTTATAGAACACAAACGTCACCTGGTTCTAAAATAAACAGCTATCTATAATAGTTTATTCTAATACGAGTATGCCCATGACCGTACATTCAAGTTTAGTTTCGTCTCCGTGGTCGGACATATGTAGAAAGTACTGTTAGGCCCGCAGGAAACGTCCGGTGAAAAACTCTATAGTTGCCAACTCCATAAGACACGGGAATCTGGCCTTCCGCTAATTATTTACGATATATTGCGTAACGGTGAAACGCCGGGAAGGAGGCAAGAAAAAAACGTGTTCTGCAGGATGCGAACCACCAGTATACGAGATCACGCTGATCTAGATTTTACCATAATCAAAGACAGTAAGGTTTAATATTCCATGGCCGGACATGCGGCTTGGTCACTTTTAGAATATCTTTATTCATATTTCGAACGATCTCGATAAAGTTGTAATGGACTCCGATCGATCGAAGGCTCCGGTGAAATCTGCACTCTGTTTCTTAGGCGTTAGAAGTGAAATCGACTTCAAGTGGCATCGATTACCACGGGTCTGTTTATGCTGGCGTCGTAATTAAAGATACCATAGCAGGAACCAGGAAGAGTGTCGTACTATCTTAACAGTTAGCCGGAAGTCGCTCGATCTGTAAGTTCATTCATAAACGAGAGTCTCGGCGCGACAATGTGGTATGACAGGTTGACGGACTCACCATGTACACCAACTTTAATTATATCGCGCATAAACATTATTTTACTAGAGCAGTGTAACCAATACGTAACTAAGCATGAATAAAATGCACTTAGTGAGTGGAAATGAGAATAATTTACTTGGCATAAGAGACTTTTGGATGTGGGGAGGTAATACGTGGCAAATACTGTATATAAACAAACAATTATTTTAAGAGGCACAAAAAGAAGGATATACGTGTAGTGAGAATTATTTTAATATATGACTTTCGACGAAAAGAAGTTGGAAGATCGAAAACTGCCAGGCAATGGATGTGAACAACAACGGAAGTTTTGCCGTAGATAGACAAAGATAATGACTGTAACTGCAACCTTTAGTGCTACAGTGAAGGTCTACCGAATAAGAAGACAAGGACATATTGTATAAATAAAGGAACGCTAGTAATTAGTGGCCCCAGACGTAGGGGCGTCGGGGCAAAGGGCTCGCTCTGATTGCGGTAATCGAGTTAGCCGAGTGCGCGACTAAACAAAAAGAGTAGCGCAATTAATGCGTGCGTGGGCGCCGGATGCTTCCGCTTGTGGGGATGTCGACGACTCTCTGAAAGGTTTTCAATAATTACGCTCCTGCTGTTTGGAAATAATTTAGGCAGTTACAAACTGGGATGACAACAAAAATTACAGTTTAATGTTTAAATTCAATAAGTTGTATTTTTCCTTTGGGCCTTGAAAGGGACAAACATATTTTTTTTAAATTTATTTAACGTGATAACTAAATAATTAGTTATCACGTTAAATAAATTATCTCAAAAATTCAATCAAACACAAAGTCAAAGGTTCAATGCTTTTAATGCTATGTTGAAATTTGTGTTTCTAGTACTTACTCCTTACATTTTCTTCGAGTAAAGCTATGACAAAGACGAAGGATGTAAGCAATCAGGTTGATATTGTACCAGCGATTCAAATGCTTAGTCCCTTGATTAGGTTAATCAAGTTAAGAGCAGGCCGAGTGATAGAAAGACGCCAACAATTAGGCTGGATGTGGGCAACGGATGTGGAACTTGACGTAACCATGTCTAATTATTTTGTTTTGTGGAGTTTTTGACTCGTTATGATAATAATACAATTTATATATTTCAAGGCAGTGCAAATCATACTGAGAGAACTTTTTAAGATTGCTAATAGGTATGTCTAAAGAACCGTGATGAAATTATGACCTTTAACTTTTCATTCATACTTTTATAGCAAATCAGTTGCATATCTTAATCATATTTGCATAAATTTAAAAGTTTACCGAATCTGTTATGGCTTGTTGAAATTTCGCAGGACATTAGCTCACTATCCCGCGACAGGAAGTGGGCCGCCGGACGCGCGTATCTAGCTACCGTATCTATCTCATTCTCTTTATAGCTTCGTCATACTCTGTCCTCTCACTCTAAAACAATCTATCCTCTTTCAACATTGTAATCGTGCCCTCTCGTCTTGTTCGGCTAGTCCAGACCTCTCGTTGCGCAATCATAAAATGAGGCGGTCAAAAATTACTTTGACCGTTACCTTTAAATTATTGCGCCGTCATCTACCCAGGGCGAGCTACTTTCGAATAGGCTACCGTTTAATGATACATTATTACGCATCTCATTTGATTGCATCAAAGTTTTTTGCGTGATTGTCCGTTATGGACTAGTTGTTCCGATAAAAGCTAGATCGGGTGTCGTAATCGGTCAGCGGGCTCGGGTCTGACCGGCGGACGCCCAGAAGCTGCGCCCGTGCAACGAGAGCTACTAGAAATCATCTCCGCGTCCGGTCATTCCGCCAGTTGCTGCATTTTAATTATTAATGAAACTGGCTGCCGCGGGAAAGCCGCGCGGCCGCGCCACGGCCGGCTCTGCTTCCGCTCGCAACGCTGCGCTTCATTCATAAAACTGTGCCTCGGGCGTACAACGATGTAACTCGCCTACAATAACATTCAATATTAAACTCTACGCTGCGACGAAAAAGTCCGATTCTAGCCTGCGTGAAAACACTCAGTGCCTTTTATAAACAAAGTGGTGTTTGCACAGAAATAGATATGGAAAAAAGTCGTAACTCAAAGCCAGCGCGTATACGAGAGTGGTTTTACCATCGATAGCAGAAAGTTGTTTTCCGTTTGAGGAAACGCCCTCGATTAGACCTTAAAAGGCGCGAGTGTTCTCGGTTGATTTACTCGCTTGTCGTGAATGGGATGCGTTCTGTGGCCGGTGAGGTGCGAAGATCTAGTAATAGGTGAATGGAGTCTCTCTGTCCCCAGTAGCATCACGATTCTATGGAAAAGTGTGGTTCGCCGACATCAATTAACACTTCGATTGATGACTTCAACTTGAGCGTAGAGCATTACGTACGATTCGTGCTCCCATTTCATTCATAAGTTTTGTGGTAGGTGCTTGTGATTGTGGTCAAGAAGAATCGGAACTCATGGGCTAAATTTAATTTTGAGCTGAATTCACAATCGTATATTGATTTTGGACTTTAGGAGTAATATTTACACACTTTATTGCTTACTGAATTGCACTGCAGAGTATTGCTTTTTATAATTTGAGGATTACCTATATAAACAAGGATATACCTACCTGATATTCTGTAAATGTGGCAATCTCGAAATCTCTTATATAATATCCTATTATGAGTTCAGTTTGCGCAAGGACATGAGGTAATAAAATAGGAAGTCTACCACTCAGGAAGCCAGAGTTACAGAGAACTGTGTGGGCTGTCGCATAAAAGTAACCTTCTTCAGAAGACTCCCGATGAGTGAGTGGACTTCTCCTTTATAAATATAGATTCTGTACAATCTATTTACATCCAAATTACTCATGATAATCCAAACTTTCGCATTTATAATAAGATACTGCTATGGAGAAGATACTGTTATCTTCTGAACTACTTATCTTGTGAGTATGTATGCAAATTGTATATGACTTAATAAGTATTTGAAGTAGAAACCTAGTTGAGAAACTGCTGTAGTAGCGAGACCGCATGGTTAAGTCAGACCACTTTGACTACAGTGAAAGTTCTCAGCAGTGCTTTCAAATGTAAGTACTGTTTTAGTAGATCGATTTAAGATTAGATACCTTAGTAATATCATTTATATTTTCATTCTAGAATATTAAGATTTTTGAGATTCAGTAAAATTATATTGAGTACTCGTATTTAAATAATGTACAAAATATATTTTAAAAAAAAGTACTTTTAAAGTAGGAATATTTATAGCTTATAGGTTATATATACCTAATATATTTATTTAACTAATCAACCTAGACCGAAGGATTACCATAAAATTATTAAGGTAATTTAATAGCGTAATATGAAATTGCTTAAGTAATAATTATGGGCTTCTGGCAGTAAACAAAAACACGTTAAGTTCTTATGAGATGCAAACATTCAATTTGTGACACGCAAATACCTCGACATACAGAGAAGCCGCGCCAAACAGAAGGCAGCTTATTGCATGTAAATGTTAATCAAGAAGTAGCTCATTACTGGCACTTGTACCGCAGTCGGTCAACGCATCCGAGTTTCTCGGAACCGATCATTCCATTCACGAACTCGAGTATTTTGCACGAACAAAAAGGCTTCGGTGCCACACTGTCTGCAGCCACAAAAGAGCGTCCTTTTTACAAATTTGGTATACCTTAGAAATGCAACCTGCACCCGAAACATTCAACCCTCCACCTTATCAATTTGAACATAAAGCTTAAACTCGCTTGTAAACTTATAATCGTTATAATGAGCAATTTTTTTGTGTTACCTGCCCCACAATATGGTGCGCACCGGATATAGACAGTCCTGTGAATAGCTCGGGATAAAAACGCTTATTTACGATTATACACGAACGATCTGTTCTCGTCACTCGATACGATTCGCAAGAGAAGCCGGGTGCTCTTACTGTATCGTGTTGCACGGAAGACCTTTTTAAGAGTGTATTATAAAAAAAATATCTAGCTTCCACCCGCAGCTTCGCTTGTGTGGTACCCAGATGAAAAGGAGCTGTTCTTATGTTATAGTAGGTTTAACATGGTATAACATAAGTAGGTTTAACATGGTGCCATGGAAGAGTGCGAAAGCGTGCCCACAGCCCCGGCACATGGTGTGCAGCAGGACCCCGTTGGGTTTTAGTCGGTAAGAGTCCGACATAACTCTTCTGTTGTCACCACAACAGAAGAGTATCCATGAGGATTTCCCAACGTTAAAAAAAAAAAAAAAGGTTTAACATGGTGCTCAGAAAGACCCCGTTGGGTTTTAGTTGGTGAGAGTCCGGCATAACTCTTCTGCTGTCACCACAACAGAAGAGTATCCATGAGGATTTCCCATCGATAAAGTACAAGGTAAACGTCAGCTTAAGAGTCGATTAACTTGGATTAGGTCTTAAGAACTTTTTACCCGAAGTTGACACTAGCTCGAATGAGTAAACAAAGAACGAGCAAAAAAATCAATGCACAATGTGGCATAGCCATCTGGTAAAACACCCATTAAATACTGCGTGAAACTGCTGTGCTAGATTGAACCACACTAAATTACATTTTAATCCCTAAAGCTATAATAATAAACATAATAAGAACTACTAACTATGTAGGTACTATTCAGAATTTATAACAATAAAAGATTTATTTCAGACAACTTTCACAGATAGATTTATTAGTTATATGCGTATTGTTAGGTTAACATGCGATTTCAGTAACACATTCGAAAGCAGTATTAAATTTTATCCCTCTCGATTTCCGTTGGAAAGTTGAATCGTAGGTACTTGTATCACCTATGTAGGGAAATTTTCTCGTCGGTACAAGTATCTCTATGTATTTCTATAAATGTACCTGCGTGTAGGTATACGATTGTTTAATAAAGTGTGTGTACGCGAAAACTCGACTTAACCCTTGACAAGCCAAGTACTTATAAATGTTAATGTTCACTCTCGCATTAATAACATTGTAAACAACATTCATACACCTGTCAATTGCGCGCATTTAAATGCAAGTTTGTCATCTAACTCGTTAATAAATGTCACGCGCTTGTCGAAATCTTTTGACAATGACAGCTGATTAAAAAAGAAATGAAAGAACATCATTTAAAATCTAAAAACAGCGCAAACAGTATAATAGGCTGCAATTTTATGTAGTTTAATATTGTCAGCAAAAACTAATGGTATTTTTTTGACTTAACGTCAAGTACGTTAAGTCAAAAAAATTAAAGGTACAGGGTTAAATAAACAAGTTATTGTCTTCTTTCTTTTAGTGATTGGACTTTGCCATAATTTTTATTTTCCCTCAACATTAGCTCATACCCATAAGTGCTTTGATGTAAGTACTTCGTACCTACCGTCTAATGATTTTATGTTAGTTTATTTAATTAGGAATGGGCCCAGTTGTTTACCTATTTGTTATTTTCACAAATTGTGTTTCACTTCTAACGTGAGTTGAACGTGAGTCTAAAAAATAACTAATTTCTTTCATTTGAATTTCGCCAAATCAACACGTTAAACTTTTAAAATATCCCCGTGTCTGGCGAGACAGTGATTGCTTCACGCTCTTCAGTTTCAAGAAATGATCAATCATAAGAGCAGCGGTGATTTTTCAAGAGACGTCTGAAGCCCGTTTTGTTTTCCCAAAACACAAAATTAAACCCACCAATGACTGGTTAAATATAGTTTAAAGGCGAAAATATCTCACGTGTTGAAAGCGTCCCTCGCTCACCTGTTCGCGGGTTTTGCCGATTTATCTTGTGGTTTACGAAACTGCTCACTTGGTTTCCTATCCTGTTTAATAGGTTTGAATTATTATATTAACTACTTACTTGCTAGTGCTAGTGAACTAAATTATTATTTTATCTTATTTGTTTCACTCTAAACCGTTCCTTATAATAAAACCTCCCGTGGTTTGTGTGAATTCTCACACTTGTATGAAAACATTCACAGTACAGGTAAACAGGAGTAATTTCAAGGTACATCAAAGTTACCACTTACATTTAATTAATAATGTACCGTTTACGTCCAAACAAATCTCCTACCATCAATAAACTCTATCATATCATATCAATCTATCGTGTCATACATAATGACATAAAAAATACTCCTTTTTCTTGTCCTGTCACAAGTTCTTTCGAAACAGTGTGTGAAAAGGATTTAAAGTGCGCCTCAAAGAGGCTCTTTTTGAGCATTTGACAGCTGTTTTTGGATCTTCGACATGCCGGTTTCCTCATGATGTATTCCGTCACCGTTTGAGAGTACTGGCAAACGGTGAAGTAAAAAAATGATGTACTATGTTCATATGTAGGCAGTAGACAATATCATTCACCATCATTACTGTCATTAGAGATACATAATGATTGAACAATAAAATATTGAATCGATTGTTGTCCAAATTATATTCAAAAAATATTGCCCTGACAAAATATGTTGAGACTGTTTTTAGTTTCAAAAATGTGTGGAGCATTATCGGGTTAGTCAGTAACTAATTGAATTTGAAACTAACTAGATTCCAGCAAGTCCATCGCACTGTTCTTTCAAAAAACCAACACGAATCTCTGACGAAATTTTAATATTGTAAAAAGTACAGTCAACTACAATTGAATATAATCTGGTTAGTAAAGTTCAAATATTACTCATACCATATTTTTTTATAACAATTTTACTCATTTTTTGAAGATCCGCCTTGAGTCATAACTATCTGCAAAACACAGGTGCCATTGTTTTGAAAGAACTATAGTGACACGACAAGAAATAAGTTGCCATTTCTTTGTTAAATCTATAGAAAAAAATACACTTAAACTTCTTACAAAAGCTTACTATAAAATATCTGATTATATAGATGACAAAAAGCTTGGGACTGAACTATGCTACAACTCATTACAAACACTAAACAATTAAGTAGGTACCATAATAAAATTTAAAAAGGATCATACAAAAAAACGCTAGGAACCAAGCCGTAAGTTTCTTGCCTGTTCTTCTAGGCTTTGATCGCGAGGAACTGGCGATAGATTCACCTAGTATATAAGACGTTTCAAAGTGATCCTTATGATTGTACTGAATAAAGACCGTTTTGATTTTGATATTGTTTAACAAATTTTGTCTCTGACTATACTACCTGGATCCTCATCTTGCTTGCTCGCAACAGAGCTCATTTCTTATTGATTCGTACCGTATTATTACAATCCATAGAATCAATTTCGTAGCTGGTTAATTTCAGAAGAGCAGTCGGTAATAAGCCTCAGTGAGGCGGAACTCGTCTTGCTCAATGGACGGACCGGTTGTACCACATCACTGCTCTTTTTTTATAGCGCTTGCTGATAGAACACGCAGATGTTCCACCTGATGTTAAGTGTAACCATACCCTATCAAAGCATTGCCTCGCAAGTAACGTACGATCGGAACGTGGCCTCGATGCACTGCCCTGCGTTCATCCACTTGAGGTATGCAGGTGTTAAGGCTCATGTACCTGTATTTTCACCGGCAACCCTTCAAACTGAAATACAGCAACACTGCTTGGCGGCAGAAATAGTCATTCCTCATACGAGCCCTTCACAAAGAGCTCTTCTACTCTCACTGCGAGTTTTGTTCATTTTGTAGAGGTTTACACAGTTCCTACTACATAGTTAGGAAGAGTTTGATTTCTAATAGGAAATTAAAAAAAATCGTCTTGTTAGGATTTCTGAAGGAAATCCGTGATGTCTAAAAGTGAAAACCTACCTTTCAAGTCTCGAACTGATCCACATGGCCATCTTTAAATGCAATAAATACGTTACCTGAAACAAATTATTAATAACTTATTAAAAATATCAATATCAAATTAATAAATACGAATATTAAAACAATGAACCGATCAAAAACCGAAATCCTTATCCTAATCCTAAAACAATAATATAATTAAGGAAAAACATATATACCTACTAATTATAAATTTTATTCAGAAATTTATTCAGAACTTATAAAGTACACATGACAATACATAGGTACAATTTGTTTTGACTTTCATGTCACATGTGGACCGATTTGGTAGCGCACTAACCTCCACCCTAGGAAAAACCTGTCTTGTGGGGGTTAGTTTTGTCCATGTAGGGTACATGTTTTTATCATAGTTTAAAGTAGTAGTGCTTAGTTATAGTTAAAATTAAAATTAAAGTAACATTAGGGTTAGTATAATGAAGTTTTAGTATTTGTATTTAGTTGTAATCGGGTATATGTTTAAATCAGTATATTTATGGACCATTAATGATGTATATATTATAGGTATAGAGTTATTGTGTGGTTTGTATGTTTGTAATTATACAAAAACAAAATCAAACATAAATATAGAAAAATAAACGAAAGAAAGTGCCATAGTACCATTCATCATTTGTCGCAACATGTTTTGAATGATTTGCGTTTCATTTTAACAACCAAGCAAGCATAAGTTAAAAAAATAAATTGGTGGACTTTTCATCGATAACAGGAAGGGCAACAAGACAAGGGCAGGAAGGTGATGGTGGACTTTTCACACTCATAGGATAATAGTTCACATACTGAGTACATAATGGAATCCATAAGTAGACGTCTCCTAAAATCCCCCTTATTTAAAAGCATAAAAGATTTTATATAAGGGGTGATGTTGTTATAATGAGTAACTGTCATCTTTTTAGCAGAGGAAGAGGCGTGGTCACGTGACAACTTCGAATAGGGAATTATACGAGGTATCTGTTGTGTTACTGAAATGTTATACCAGTGTATTCATTTAAAATGTGTTCTAAATGGGAACACCCTATTTTATTGTTAAAAATAACATGGTTTTATTGTGCTCATGATTTTGTATATCTGAACAGTATTTAAATTATTTTATACAGTTGATGTGGACACATAATTTTTATGTGACTTTCATTGACGGGCTGTCACGTCTCAGTTGGTATTGGCTCTGTCTTCTGCGCTGTAGGCCGTGTGTTCGATCCCCATCGAGACCAAAGGTTGGGTGTTATGTTATATTATATTATTATATGTATGTATTTAAAAAATTACGGTATCGTACTAATATTATAAACGCGAAAGTTTGTACGTATGGATGGATGGATGGATGTTTGTTTGTTTCTCTTTGACGTAAAAACTACTGAATGGACTTTAATGAAACTTTACAATAATATAGTTTATTCATCAGAATAACAATTTATAAAGATATTGTGTGAATTGTCCAAAATATGACGATATGCGCAGATGAAGTCGCGGACACCAGCTAGTAAGTAATATATCAGTATCAGCTTTGCTTAGTTTGAGGCTCGATATTAAAGAGCTATGTGGAGTTTCCTCCGATATTTATATTCATTTAACTAAAAAGTATCAAATTATTTTACATACTGAAGCCATAAATTAAACTGTTCTTTCGTATAATCCTATAATTTTATGAGACCTTCCGGCTAACCGTTTCAACACCAATATTAGTATCCATTTCTCACGCCAATTTGCCATTGGTAGAGGCGTCGAAACTAAAGTCGCGTTCACACTACATAAAAATTAAACTATTTCCTAATTAAAACTATTAAAAAGCTGAGTTGACGATGCATTAGCCCACTTCCGTATTCGGTTATTTGTGGCGTTTAACCCTTCACCAGCTATTAAAGGACCGTTGGGGTTAAATGAGACATTTTTCAAAGCGGCCACGACCGCTGACGGGCTTAATGAGATGTCGCCACGGGTTATTTTGAGTTGTACAACTTTTAAATTAAAAAAGGAAGATTCATTATCTTCGGTTCCGTAATAGAAAACAAAGTGCTCTCGTATTGTTTCGTGTGTTCTTTTTGTGTGTGAGTGTTTCTTGAATGACCAGTAAGTGGAGCGTAGACATTAGTCGGATGAACGGTTCACGTGTGTGCCTCCGCGATAGGCTCCATTGGTTGCGATGACGGCGACTAACCGTCCGTGTCGGTTACCAGTACAGCACAAACTGTGGATCTAACTTAACTTCTTTTACGCTCCGTTTATGGAAAACAAGTTCTAACTTAGATCACAAACGATTATAGTAAAAGTGTCATTCTTTATCAAAAATATCTCAAATAGTCTTAATACAACACTTCAGAATAAAAGAACTTGTTTTAAAAATCTGATATTTTTTATAATTCAGCTGTCTCAGTTTTAAGGTACACTTTTTATCTGCATAGGTATGGACGAGTATGTTCCTACCTAGGTATCTCTCGCATGTAACGTTTCGGGCAGATTACCTATTCAATTTGTTTTGAAACTTCAAACTGTATTAATAAATTGAATATACCTACTATGTTATGTTACGTAACGGACGACTCATACAGTACTATTATTTATTCTGTGGTAATAATTATTTACTCGGTCAAATCAGCAGTTAAAAAGTGTAGGTACCTAATAAGGCGACTGTACATTTTTATTTTTGTTCTTAATATTGTACTAAAGGCTAATAATTCTATGATGAAGACATCAAGCTTAGTGGAGTGAAGTTATTATTTCTCATTCTTTTGATAGAGTTTATGAATGATGCGATCGAAAAATCAAACTCTGCGATTGTAAACAACCTACATATACAAATGTTAAATCCATTTGATGCGACATCTGTCGGTACACACAAAACCTGTGGATATAAATAAGAAAAGTTTATAAATAACCATTTATGAATAGAAGCCACGCCACTCCTATAAAACACATAAATGTGGTTATCAGCTCAGTTAGCTCAGTTTATAGAGCTTTAAAACGACTGCAAATCTATGGGATACTCTAAATAAGACAAACTCCAGATATCTGGAGCTACATATGCATAAAAATAATAAAAATAATAATAAAAACAAAAACGTAAAACGAAAAACGAAATATCGTAAGCAAAACTCATACTTGGGGTACTGCTCGCGAGAAACTGGTGCATAGATTCACTAGTTTATAATACGTTTGAAATCAGCTCTTGTTATTTTACAGCCGTAGAAAATACGGATAATAATTATGACTTGTTACAACAGTAAGAACAGTCGTAAGCCTCGAGTACATTTATTGTTTTCATACACATAAAAATACATAATAACAAAGCAGAGAACGTTAATTTTATTGGAACTGAACACGTTTGCGGTGTGAATTGCAAACAGGTTGGTGGTATCGGTCTGAGACACGTTCGCGAATACATTTAGAGCTGTTCTCAAATAGATTGCATAGTAAATTATGAAAATAGGCTACATAACTTGCTTTGCAAACCTACAGAAACAAGGTGTACCTACCCATAGAATTTTGTCATTAGCCTAAATAAGTCCACTCCTGGATATAGGCCTCCGCGGTATTTGCCGTCAGCACGCTTTGCAAACAGATTTGTGAACGCAGTTTCGGTTTTAAGTAATCAAAAGGTATTGCTGCCTATCTCCTGGTGTGTTCCTTCGACTTCTTATCGTGTAGTTGCTTAAATTATCCTAGCTAAATAAGTGGCCACCCCAATAGCGCTATCAGTGGCTGCATTGTAGTCTTCCCTCGTGCAGGTATTCGGGTACGAGGGCTACACAGGGTGTGTTCCGTAAGTCGCTTCTAAAACATCCATGGAGGACCAATATGCCGGGATCAGGACAATTACGATCATAGTATATACAGCATTTGAACCTTACAAAATCTTTTCCATTTTCAACCGCAATGTCAAACGGCAGAATGTACCTACTATGTATTTTAAACAGAGTTGCGGCTAAAAATCTTATTCATTATTTTTGTTTCATTCAAGTGTCGGCCGCCTTGGAAACATCCGATCATAAATTCTGTCTAGCAGGAGAACAGAAGGGGCTGAAAGGAGACAGGAAACTGTCGCCGAGGTACTAATTTAGCCAGCCTCGTGGTCAGTGTTGCCATCTGATTCCGAATTTTATGTTGTTCTCTATGTAAAACTTTCTAATTAAGCAATATCAAACATTATTTCATTATTTCTTATAAGTTCTTCGTCACTAACACGTTTTTCCTAAAGTTACGGGCTATTCGATAAATTCGGGGTATAATAATTAGTACCAGGCGCCGTTGAAAAATATGAGTGTTCTATAGTTTTCTATAGACAATAAAATAAAAAAAGACGATATTATTATCTATGGTAGCAAATCATAATGATCACGCACCACATCCATTTTGTAAATGGCGTTTTAGCGCGATTCAGTAGCCATATCTAGCCATAAAGCAGCAACGTTGGCAATAACGCTAAGTTTCAGTTTATCTCCGGACTAGAACCTGTTTCGCATGCCGTGGGAAAGACACTTACATGCGCAATAATCAACGTTGTTTATTTATAGGGCTGTACGTAATCCGAGGTCTCACTTACGTATAAATTGGAGCTTTCACCTTTTGATTGGAGTATAAACCACTAGTTTCTTCAGCTTAATCTATTTTCTTTTACAATTAGAATTATAAAAAGATGCTCTGTCAATGTTCATTACCATCTTAATTAGGTCGGAAAAAAGTTTGTAGGTAACCCTGTTTGTAATCATCAGTGGCAGCATCCCATTCATTTAAGTATGCTTGTGTGCGTGTAGGCTGTGATTCTGTGTTATACTTACTACACTGACGCACGTTTCAAGCTACCGTTACTGCATGGGCCAGGGATCATCACAATTTCTTACTCCAAATTGACGGGTTGAGCTATATCGATATAGCCACATGTTGTATTCTAACGATTCCGATCAAAAATACCAGTAAGTATTTTTTTTTCATAAAACAGAACATTCATGTGGTTTTAGGAAGTTGGATTCCCCACCATCTCCCCTCGTGGACATACCCGTGTTTGTGTGTCAAATCAAACATGTTCTATTCTACGGCAAACTTCCCAAATATGGGGGTAGCATATGTCTAGCTGTCTCTGTTCTCTTGTCGTGTCACTAATTTCTTTCAAAACAGTGTGGTGAAAGGATTTTAAGTGCGCCTCAAGAGGCTCCTTTCGAGCACTTGACATATGTTATAGAACTTTTTAGGTTCTTCGACATGCCGGTTTCCTCACGATGTTTTGCTTCACCGTTTGAGAGTACTGGCATTGTGCACATACATTTTTGAACAGAAAAACTCATTGGTGCACGACCGGTTTCGAACCCACGACCTTAGGAACATAAGGCGGGGCCGCTACCACTAGACCACCAGTGCTCTCAACTCTCACTGTCTAGCAGTGGATTCATACACTGCATTTTTTTAGGGACTTACTAGCTCCTATTTCTACATGAAATGTATCCGCCAGTAATTCTGGAGAAAGACGACAACAAAACTTGTATAATTAAGCTCCGAGAAGTGATAACCGTCAAACAGACGGACAGACAAATGGACGATCCATCTCATACTGGAGGATACCATAATAAGTGGTCCGTTTTTCCAAACTTGATACCGGAACGCTAAACGAAATTTATGTTTAACATAATATTTAGTCATGTTTATTAACAGCACAAAAATCTCATTCATTATTTAATTCATTCAAGAAATTTCTCTTACACTTTTAAGTAGAGCTGTGTCGAAGTATAACGCAAATAAATTTAAACGCATTACGTAGCCTCCATGATAAATAACGTCCGCCCTGTACCCCTTTTAACCCTTTCAGTGACTTCCTACTGAAGATTGATGCCATATACTTTCTGATGTGTATTTATACTGTATTTGGTAAGCTTTTAAAAACAATCCAATCAAAAACGTGTCTCTCTCGAAAAGATGTCGACCGTGAATGAGGGTGTCAGACTTGAATTTTTTTTTTAAACTTAATAAGTATGTGTATAACTTTTTATTTTATTGTGTTTACTACTCTTGGTACGTCACACTTTTTGGGATATTATAAAAAATCTTTGTAATATATGTCTAGTTTAATTTTTTTTTATTTTTATTATACAACCAGCTGATGGAACAAGCAGATGGCCCACCTGATGTTAAGTGGTAACCATCACCTATAACAAAGCATTGCCTCGTAAGTCACGCACGATAGGAACGTGCCCTACGATGCACTGCCCTGCGTCCATCAGCTTGAGGCATACAGATGTTAAGCCTTATGTGCCTGTAATTACACCGGCAACCACACTCTTCAAACCGAAACACAGCATTGCTGCTTGGCGGCAGAAAAAGGTGTGGTGGTAGTACTTCCCCGGACGAGCTTAAATCCCAGGTTAAAGTTTTTGGGACACTGTAGTAAACTTACAATAACTATTAAACTAAAGTATTATCGATTAAACTCAACACATCGCGATTATCGAGTAGGCTTTGATAGTTGTACTCATATCAAACAGTTCAGTCGGGTTAAAATTGTACCATCATATTTTTAAAATTTTTAAACTATTATGTTTGATTTTTTTTATGTAAAAGAGTTGCAACATTAGTTCATTTATGTTTTGGCTATTAACACTGGTAAATAAAAAATAATACTCTAGTATTGATGACGTATTTGACGAAGAACGGTAAACTCCACTCAATATCTGAACAAGGCACCAATCCAATTTGTTGTCCATAGGAATAAACCGAGATATATTGGTCGAGCGGTCAACGGCATCAGTAATCACACGTAATAACATGTTATAGCATTGAGATTGAACAAGTGTATTCAATGTAGGGCATGTAAGAATTTAAACTGTTTATGTGAGGAGCAGGACAATTTTGGGTATACATAACTCAGTTGCAACTATTTACATATATTTTAACACTCGTTTAACTCACTAGCGCAAAGCCCCTATATTATATTAAAAAGAAATATTATATTAAATATTAGATACTTTTTTTTTTGAGTTTTATTAGATATTTATTAAATAGGTACCTACTCGTACTAATAATATGTCCTTTGTAAGGACGAACGTAATAAATCACAAATGTCAAGTGGCAAAAACATACAGCGGCTAATTTATTATTCAATCAGTTTCAGATATAATAAAAAAACCTTGTGGTGGTGAATCACTATTTGAATTATTACACACTTCCTCTCTAAATCCATAAAATTGATAGGGGCTTCCGAATTGAATTTTAATTCATTTTTTCTACGATACTTGAAGATGCTCGAAGATAATATAAATGGGAGGCTTTTATCCGGTAGTATTCACGGGATTTAGTAACGCCTCATAACGAATTATTGCGCGCAATTTAATTACGATTGTAATCGATAAAAGTTATCGATATCTAGACGGTGTGATCACAGAACTAGTCGAGAGCGTGATGCTAACTTGATTGGATTTGAGAAGCGATTAATTCAGCTATGCCAATCACTATCTTAAGAGCATAACGTGAAGAATAATTCGATTAACTACCAACCACTGTCTGCTAATCAAAATAAATTACTATTTAGTAGATACAAGCAAACATTTACATTGAATATTCTAAATGAAATAACCAGTAGGTACCTTAGAATCAAACCTTAGAGTCACATAGTTTCAAGTACCCAGGTGGATACCTAAGTAAATCTCGACTAGATCATTGATCTCTCGAGAGCTGCGCCGGCGCCGACTGTGGGAGGAGGCTGCTTCGAAACACCTGCCGCCCAAGTACTATGGACCAGTGTCCGGTTCTACTTCGAATCGAATGCATTCAATCACTAACATAACTTTAAATAAAATTGGGCTATAATATAGTCTAAATAAAGCTTAGATTCGCAAATAGACCTTAGGTTTATCTAGCGTTTTGTGTCTAGATTGTTGCTTATAGCCAACCTAGTCAGGGCACAAATCTCTTAGATAATCTCAGGCAGCTTTTACTGCGAGCTCGGAGCTAAGCTGCCTGGTTAAGTATAAACCTGTACAATGCTATCATTTTATAACAAATCCAAGTACATACTTATTAATCTTTCCTTTGATATTACTAATGGGGATAAAGAACTAATAAAAACATAGGCGAAGACAACTGCTGATGTACATCTCGCTCGCACATCTCGACATTTTGAAAGATATAAAATCACTGAACATATTTTGAAAAATCGCCATCAACCAAGTTGTGTGCAATCACATTGCACACAGTTCAGAAAAAAATTAATTTTGATTCAAACAAGTTTTTCTATTAAAAAGTTTGTAAAACTGGAAAAGCAAACTTTTTTTATTTACTTTGTACTTTTTTTATTTTTTATAAAACTAGCTGATGGAACAAGCAGATGGCCCATCTGATGGTAAGTGGTAACCATCACCTATAACAAAGCATTGCCTCGTAAGTCACGCACGCTAGCAACGTGCTCTACAATGCACAGCACTGCGTCCATCAACTTGAGGCATACAGATGTTAAGCCTTATATGCCAGTAACTAATAACACAGGCAACTACTATTCCTACTACTTTGAAATGTGCGGGCGAGAGGACCATTATCAGTTATTGTCATCGCCTTATAAATATAAAAAGTATTTCATTTTTACAAATCAATTTCAATTAGCATAGCAACCTTATTATTTTTATATATGAAAAAATATTTCCACACAGCAAATTTTGAAAATGGTAGATATTCATACAAAATAAAAACCATTTGTTTGCCAATCGGATGTTTGGTGCCTGTGTGTGTAATTACTGAGCGGATGGCATTCGGTTATTTTGCAATAAACTGATCTACGGGGATAAGGTCACGGTGATTTGTATGTGGGGACATACAAAATAATTTGTAACACATTTGTAATTATTATTTTGACGAATAGATTTGTATTATTACTTATTGGCTCTTCATCTTTTATTAATGGGTACTATGTGCCACCTTACCAGTAATAAAACTAATTTCAAGTTGATTGAAGCAGGGCAGTGCATCGTAGGGCTGATCCAATCGGACTTGATTTGCGAGGCAATGCTTTGTTATAGGTGATGGTTACCACTTAACATCAGATGGGTCATCTGCTTGTTTCAACAGAATAGTATATTAAAAAACAAGCAATATTTGTATGTTAACGTGAGTATGCCGGTAATTTTGCCATATGAGTTTTATAATATTTTAGTTAAAGTTGCCAACTATTCATTTTTAAAAGAAACATACGTGTCAGAAAAGGATGCTATTTTGTAAAAAAAAAAAAACAAGATGGTGGCTCATGGGTCAGCCAAAATGTTCCCAACCTCTTTTTATTTCATTAAAATATCTAAGCAAGTACACTCGCAGCACCCGACCCCCGTCGCTTTAAAGTAGAGAATGAGTCACGAAATAAAGTATTAATGAAACACCAGTGACGTTTTGTGAGCACATGCAAATAAACTTCTCAAACTAGTCAATTTGCAAATAATTGCAGATAAATAGAGATATTATAACTGAATATAATTATAAATCCATTGCCCAAGCTCAGGTGTGTCTAGGACGCAGTCTGGTGACTCATGGAACAAAAACAGCTAAAATGCAATCAAACATTCCGTTTTTATAACGTAAATTAAATATTCCTTACAAGTATCGGGAGCTATGATAGCGGCGGAAGGTACTTGTACCAATTGGCTAACTGACCGTGTGGGTTCTGATAGCTGGCTACTAATAAACCAAATTCAGTATGAAAAAAATAATATGGAGATTTTTATGTCACAGCATAGATTTCAATTCTCGTGTTACAGCTAAAGTGATACATTTCAGTGAATAAAATACACGTAAGTTGTTGACTTGAAAAGTTGCAGGGTCCATGTGATACTTACTAACACCCAACAACAATGTATGTATGTACCTAAACCCAAGTCTGAGTTTTGGTTTTAGTTTTTCGTAACGTCAGGTCTTTTTTGTATGCAGCACGCTTATCGAATCTCTATACAAAAAGGGCTGACGTAACGAAAAATCAAACTTCGACTTGGGGTACAAACATTCTAACAAACCTCAAAAGCAGTCTAATCTTAGAAGTCCAAGTGAAACAGTAGTTCATAAAGTAGCATGAGATGTTTCACCATCAACCGAATAAATAGTAGTTTATCTTAATTGTTCATCTTTCCAATCAATTCCATCGTCAGCGTACCTACTAGAGAACGTATTCGGTATTTCAAAAACTATCAACCAACATTTGATCTTCGAAACTAATAAAACGAGAGTAATTTAGAAATTCAAAAGGAACACGACCGAGGAATGGTACAAATGAACACATACCAATTTGTCGAGAAGCGGCCGGTCGGTCGTGGCGATCGAAAGCTCAGATAATGCAGATAATGACCATTGACTATCTCTAAATTCAAAGTGAATCGCTACCATACTGAATCTGGTAGTTCACAACTCCATGCTCCTGAGGAGCATTCACTTGTTCTTTATTTTTTTCCAGTTCCATCGAACTTATCGATAAATACATTTTGTATTTAGATACGTTTTACTTTATGCAACCAAGATTTCGATTACATAAGGTGGTTTGTAGTTTTTTTAGCAATAGGAAACCAAAGTTCTTTTAATATGGCAATCGATATTTTTTACTACATACATATTTACAAAATAAAACATGTTTCAGCCTAATTAAAGCTTCCGATCGTGTTACACCTATTTTTTAAGTGCATTGAAGTAGTTCACACCTATCAGTTCTAATTGGCGTGGTCGCTACGGGGAGCGAACTGCGATTCCAAATCGTATCCCGCTAGCCTCTATTAGGAGAGAGAGCAAACGACTGATATCTTGACACAGGAAATTCTTTTTTACATAAGAATGTGTCATGAGTTGCTAACATGCTCATTTTGGAGAGCTTTGCAATACAGATATTTCTTACTTCACAATATTAAGCAGAAAAAATGCATTGACCGCGTTAAACTTAAGTATTTAAAGCGGTGTTCCAGGAATTGTAGCCAAATGCGACATATCAGCTCTTGATTAGCCGGACTCGAACCCCAGACCTTTCTTTCTTCGAACATGTCTTGGAGTCGCGTGCGCAAGCTTTGATCTAAGCCGACAAAGGCACCGCATTCTTATCTCGTTTGGGGCCGATTTTTGGTCTAACAAAGTGACAATAATGGTCTTTGTGGCTGATAAACATACATATTGGTATACTTCTTGAAACCCAGAGGTGTTTCTAATCACACGAAATTCTCCATCCAACCGAACAACAATGAGTTAAGGCGAAGACAAGAGCTAATGTGACTCTCGCTCGCACGTTTCGACATGTTGAAAGATATTAAATCACGAAACTCATTTTCGAAAATTCGCAATCAACCATCTTGTGTGCAATCACATTGCACACAGTTTAGTAAAAATTTCATTTTGATCGATACATGTTTTCCTACTCAAAAGTTTGCTTTACTAGTTTTCGTACATAACCAAACTTTTAAGTAGGAAAACTTGTATCGATAAAACTGAAATTTTTACTAAACTGTGTCCAATGTGATTGCACACAAAATGGTTGATTGCGATTTTTAGAAAATGAGTTTACTGATTTTATATCTTTCAACATGTCGAAACGTGCGAGCGAGAAGTTGTTTGATAGTTGTCAGCCCCTTAATGTTTTGGGACTTTCTTGTTGTAAACTTTGGACTTTCATATCCATCCATTATTTCACTCTCTCTCTTGTCTTATCACTAGTTTCTTTCGAAACAGTGTGGTGAATGGATTTTAAGTGCGCCTCAAAGAGTCTCCTTTCGAGCACTTGACACATGTTTTAGAACTTTTTAGGTTCTACGACATGCCAGTTTTCACACGAAATTTTCCTTCACCGTTTTGTTCTGAGACTTATTATTCCCCTAAAAAGTGGTCTAGATTTCCATATTCTCCTGCGCTATTATTTACACAAAGTGGGCTACTGTTGACAGAGAAGTTCTATTTTGACAGGACAAAATGGCGGCCGGCCACCGATGGCTTGTTATTTAATTAGAGCTGCATTCATTTCGTAAAGGCTACTTCCGCTGCTGGTGAGAGCGCGACTAGGCGATGTCAGTCGAATCCGACAGTCATTTAAAAATCGAAGACAATAGACTCGAAATTGATAGTATTTTTGACAGGCCTCACAGCTGAGTAGCTCTGCCTTCTGCCTTATAGGCCGTGAGTTTGATCCCCATCGTGAACAAACATGTGATAAAATAGATGTTGGTTCTCTGTTTGGGTGTGTGTATTGTAAGTAGGTATGTATTCACAAAAAAATATAAAAGTATTATATCAGCAATCTGGTTTCCATAGTACAACCTTTGCTTAGTTTGGGGCTAGTTAGTGCTGTGTGTATTCCTTACAGCACCAATCCAGAAATATTTGTTGTGCTGTGTGGGGATGTCCACGAATTTTTTTGGGACATGAATGAATGAATGTATGAATGAATGAATGAATGAATGAATGAATTAATGAATGAATGAAAATGCTTTATTGTACACCTTACAAACGAACAAAATAAGAAACAAATAATTACAACTATAAATATGTACAATGGGCGGTCTTATCGCTAAAAAGATATCGATCTCTTCCAGACAACCTTTGGATGGAGAGGAGCCTATAATAAGATGGTTGGTTTGGGTGCACCATAAAAAAAATAACATGGTAAAATAATAAAAATTACAAAACAACATAATTATGTACCTACATAAACTAGCTAAACATACAAAAAATAAATAAAATTACATACATACTACATTCTATGAATAAATACATACTAATATACATAACATATTATACAATATATATATTATACCTATAACAAATCAGATGATAACGCAAATCATGCCTCATGATAGAATTTCTTGACTTTAATAATAAAAAGTTTTCTACTTGTTCGAAACTGCTATTAAATGTATGACCCTTAAATTAGGTTACCAATCCTTATCCAGTAGGTACTCCATTTTTATACACACTTACACACAGCAAGGTCAGAGCTCGTGAGGCAACTCGCCGTGTCCCTTTACGCTCCAAAAACTTCGCTTATGCAAACCGATGTGTAATGCCCTTCTGATGTCTGCTTACTGCTATTGATTTGTGTATCCTTTCAGGCTTTTTAAGGTTCAGATGTTCCTCATAGTTTCATCATTCAGTTAGTTTCATTATTATATTAATTAAGTACCTTTATTGTAACAAGGGTAAGAAAGGAGTGACTACTGAGATGACGGATGATAGAGGGAAGTGGAGAGAAAAGACCTGTTGTGCTGACCCCACATGAAGTGGGATAAGGGCAGGAAGATGATGATGATTGTAACAAGGATCGTACAAAAGAACGGTAGTAACCAAGCCGTTAGTTTGTTGCCTGTTCCTATAGACTTGGACGTGTGGAACTGGCTCCTAGATTCACCTAGCTTTAAGACGTTTCAAAATGATTCTTGTGATTCAACTGAATAAAATACCTTTTGATTGTGACTTTGTTTCATGTCCGACCGTCTTTTACGTTTTTATAATTATTAGTATAGTAGTATGTGGATTCGTTTTACCTGTGGGTTATAAAAATTTAGTACTTACCACCTTTCTTTTAGGGTATACAATTTGTCGGACACGTCCATTAAATTATATAAATATTTTTTTGATAAAATGTTGTTTTCTTGTCTCCTTTACCTATGGTCCTTTAGGGGGCGAAAATCTACAGTTTGTATGGATTAAAAAAATTATTGGTAAAATCAGAAAGAGGCCAAAAGATGAACACACCATGTCATAGTGCAGGGTGTCGCTGGTTTTTCTAAAATATTACGGCCTTACTACAAAAAATCTGTCAAACGATAAACTATGCCTAAACTATTGCCATTTCTTACCAATGCGTAATGGCAAACAGAGACAGCGCTAATTTTAAGCATTATTTAACTTTAAACACCATTTTATAGTATGAGGGTTATAGTTTCACGAACTGTACTGACGCAACGTCAAAGTAGTAATTTTTGACAGACGTATATTGCACCTTCGAATTACAGGAAACTCTAAGCTGGCCCTACTGACTTCAGAAGCCTTTCTGAGCAATGCCTATGTGTGTTATTTCACGTTTCTGCCTATTTTATTAAAACATTTTATAGAAACCAAACCATAAGTTTCAGCCAGTTCTTTAAGGCTTGCGCTTGGTCGGGTAAAACTGGGCGCTTAGATTACCTACCTAGTTTGCAATAACTGTAGGCCGATTACGTAACTTTGTTACAATCAGTTAAATTTATTTTGGTAAGTATGGTGTTAGAATATTTAAGAAACTACAATAGAATTCAGTAGGAAACCTAAGAATATAAAATTGAAGCATAACACACTAGCGGCCGGTTTCTGAAAGCCTGATCAAAACTAATCTTCAGAAATCGGCCGAAGGTATACTAAAAAATAACTGGACAGAAAATGTAAATTTCATAAAGTACTGTTAGGTCCAAAATATAAATACGAGTAGGTACCGTATAAGAGAAAATTCAAGCATAATGCACATATTTATATTGATCAGGAAACCAAAACTGTTATTATAAATATATGGGAGTTATTGTAAATATAAAACTTAAGGATACAGCGCTAGTAAGGAAGCTGTTGACTTTGCACAGTTAGGTACAATATTATTAAAACCTGTGAGAGACGGGATGCGGATAGCGTTAAATAAATCGCTTTTACATCCCGAAAATACACAGTTAGCTTAAGGTATAATTACTTTCACCGCGGTTCATTATGAGTTTCGGATCAGAAAAATCATAATCCATAAAAAATGACAAGCCGACCGGAAATGCAGATCGTAGACAGCGTGCGCGCGCGGCCGGACGTGCTCCCGCGCAACTGGGTCAGGCTATTTCTGTTTTGGCGGGAACCTGGCCGGAAGGGACGCCATTGTGGATGCGCGGGAAGCCCGGAAAAACAGCCACCGGATTTCTAGCTAGTGAAATGTTAGACGGCGACCGCGACGACCAGTGGCCGGAGTATCGTATCATTGCGGCTTGGACACCGACGCTTTTCTTCGGAAGTAAATGTAGCCGAACGTTTTAACTTTTAACATTTTGTTGTCGTTCTCAAAATGTAATCTGTACCTGTAATCGGGGAAATGAAGCGATTTCTTCGAAACGTGTTTCTTAATGGTTGGAAGCAGGAAGTTGGGACGGTGGACTTTTAATTCTTTCCTCTATAGTTTTACTGTTCTTTGGATTATTTTTATTTAGTTTTCGTGAGAATAATCAAGTACTTTATGGACTTATGAGGGTCGAGTTTGCCCGCTGCGCGCCTCGATGCGGGCGTTTGCAATAAGTAGAATTCTTCGCAAAGGACCCTCAATTAGAATTAATTAAAGACAATTTAGCAATCCAGAAAATAAATGGTCACTTGACAATAACCGCGAGATTTATTAATTTAAATAAAAGTATGCTTTCACATAAGTACGTGGTTTTTTCGTGCGACTGTCTAGATAGATAGAGGTAAACATAATAAATAAATATCGGTGGACTTTTCACAATGCGACATTTTACCCCAAACTAAGCAAATCTTATTTCTGCCGTGATTCTATTGAACATAAGGTGGGCCATCTGCTTGGTATATAAAAAAAAGCTTGTACTATTGGACCAGTACTGATGAGTTTAATACCTATACAACATGTCATATACTATCATATAACACATACATATCGATCTTGTATAATATTTGCTATATTTGAAAGCTACAAATGCGTATGGGCAGATGTCAGTTCATCCCAAAGCCGACCAGCTTTGTCTACTTAGATAATTTTTGAAACCTATAATTTGCAACGTGATACTTTCATTCAAATACAGTCTCCTTTTAAATAAACAGTATTGAGAGCATCCCTGTTATCATTTTGCATAAAACGAAGGGGAGAAATAAATTGGCGGACTCTTCAGAACAAAAAGGGGTGGAATAATTTTGACATTTTATAGTTAGGGTTTATTTATAAACCGAAGGCGAAGGTACATTATGTACCAGAATTTTCGACAAAAGTATTTAATGGTCAACTTTATTGAAATTTGGATATGAATAGAGGTTATTGTAATGATAATTTAATTTTATTTACCGGTTTTAACAGCAGCTGGAAACCATTTTATCTTTTCATTGGACAATTGACATTCTATTTCTAACCTACATATTTCTGTCACCAAAATTTTTTTATTTTATTTATTTATTACACTACGAAGATACCCACCCTGCAGCGTCCGAGGACGTATTCGGTGCGCGGGCTCTGTGAAGTTATAAGTAATTATCAATAGTAACCGCTTAACATCAGGCATTAGGCTTCTGCTTTCTCTGTTCCATAACTACACACAGCCTACACGCAGCAGTCAGCCTTCACAGCTCAGTTGGTAGTAGCTCTGCCTTCTGCGCCGTAGGCCGTGGGTTCGATCCCCACCGAGAACAAATATTTGTGTGATGAACATAGATGTTTGTTCTCTGTCTGGATGTTATATAACATTATAAGTATATATTTACCAAAAAATTGTATATAAGTAGTATAGCAGCTATCTGGTTCCCATATCACAAGCTTTGGCTTAGTTTGGGGCGAGATAGTGCTGTGTGGAATGTCCACCAATATTTATTATTTATTATTATCCCTTGATAAAAATCAATTTTATTTGCCATGCTATCCAAAAAATCTGCCTGTATTATGATCTTCCCTGATTCTGTCACTATTTTCGAAGTCATGTGTATCATGCATGACACATTATTTCAAATCGTAATTTGGGCTGTAGTTCCACGAATCTTCACCATTTCAACATCGGTGGCAGATGAGACGCAAACTGCCTGCGCGCACGCAATCGTTGAGTTAGACTGTCACTTGCCGATTACACCTACCTAATGATAATGCTTAGTTGAATGTTATCCAAAAATGACAGTCTGAAGATGACTGAAAACAATGTTGACACCAAAGTTGGTCAAGATCGTAATAATCTCAAAATGAACATTGAATAAAATGATATTCAAATCGTCATCGTGAGTTTTCATCTATTACGGCGTGATTTAGCAAACATTTAAACACACCTATGCTTAAAGTACCTACCTAATACATACCTACCGCCTAAGCTATAATAAATGTAAGCATTGCAAGAGTATTTTAAGAGTAGTAGAGCTCTTTGTGAAGGGCTTGTCCAGGGAAGTACTACCACCACGCCTTTTTCTGCCGCCAAGCAGCGTTGCTGTGTTTCGGTTTGAAGAGTGTGGTTGCCGGTGTAATTACAGGCACATGAGGCTTAACATCTCTGTATGCCTCAAGTTGATGGACGCAGGGCAGTGCATCGTAGGGCACGTTCATATCGTGCGTGACTTACGAGGCTATGCTTTGTTATAGGTGATGGTTACCACTTAACATCAGATGGGCCATTTGCTTGTTCCATCAGCTAGTAGTATAAAAAAAATAAAAAAATAGGAAGATGAGTAGACGACCAGACTCGGGACAAATATTATAGAAAGATACAAAAAAAACTACGTTTCTTTACATAGAAAACTTTAGTTAACTACAAGCAGAACAAGATCATCCATTAACATAGTAATTTCATAAATGAAATAAGAACAACCATTATGCAAATTCAAGTAGCCTAATTAAACCCTCGTCTTATCTACGGCCATCGCTATTGTTACAAAGTAGGTATTCAATCAATTATGAAAGCTTTTAGCCGCCTTTTAGTTAGCGGCTAGTTTAGTAACACGCGAACGAGCCATTTCATTACCGTCTGTTTAGAGTTATGATGTTCATTGTTCGTGTAAGTATTATATTTTACAGTTTTCGTATAGGTTAGGTTTCTTATTTTTTGGCTGTTGTAGGTTGGTAGTATGAGCTAATACTACAGTAGGTAGTTACTTCATATTTTTTCTTTAGCATGTGAACAATTAAAAAAAAACGTTTTGGACTCAACTAGAACAAACATTTGTACGATGAACATAGAGGTTTGTTCTCTGTCTGGGTGTTATATAATAATGATTTGCAAAAAAAAGTATAAAAGTATTTTATCAGCTATCTGGTTCCCATGGTACAAGCTTTGGCTTAGTTTGGGGCTAGATATTGCTGGGTAGAATGACTACCAATATAAAAAAAACACTATAAAAAAGACAGTTAATTTAAATATTACTCTATTTAGGTTTACTCGATAGTTTTATAGAATCGCCTCAGCTTACAACTGCCAGAAACTACTTGCTTATTACAAAAATATTAGCATAACAAGCTTTCTGTCATGATCTATGACATCTGAATAAAATAAATTTAAATTAAATTTAATTTTATTCAGATCATTATTTCACCAATTCAAAAACAAGAACAAATGGTGATCGGAACACACGCGCTGATTTACACCTAGTTAGTATCGATCCGATGCTATAAATATAACAATGGCATATAAATACTTATTACAATGGCAATTTATAATTGTGAGCAGTAATTGTATGGGAAATCCGGTCAGCTTGGCCGCAGATAATCCGATTAGAATCTCGCCTGGGGCTACTGAGCACTAACTTGCTCTAAGGAGACACGATTATATTTTTAAAACATTGATTTGCAATATCAATGAGCATAAAAGGAATATTACTGCAAAAACGGTCATTGATGTAACGATGTTTTAATGACAGGTATTTGAGGCTTAATATTTGTATGCCTCAAGTTGATGGACGTAGGGTAGTGCGTCGTAGGGAATGTTCCTATTTTGCAAGGCAATGCGTTGTTTTGTTGATCATCAGGCGATGTTAAGTAGTAACCATCACCTAAAACAATGGCTGGCAAATCACGCACGATATGAACGTGGCACTGCGTCCATCAACTTTAGGATATATCTACAGGCTTGACGGCAAAAAAAAGCTTTTTGGCATTTTAGGAATGTTTTTATATCAGTAAGTTTTATTTATTTACTATAGTTGCTCTTATGGAAAATAGAATACGTATGTCTAAACTGTGAGATATTAAACCTTCAGAAGTCATTAGACGCATCTAAAGCCTAAGGCGGAGAGGAGGCGTGCTCTACGGTACTCAAGGTTGATTAATTTATTGTTAATGAGTGCATAGTGTTAAACGCACGCGTTACTCGGTTGCTGTTGGTTATTATAAGTAACCGTTAACTATGTTTAATTGCTGTTTTTTTCTCATGGGAGCTTAATTTCGTTGAAATTACAATGTTTATTAATTTGTATTACAAAGTTCGCCTAAACTTTGTAATATTATTTAATATACAGTCGCCATTGTTAATAGAAAAATATAAGAATAATATTAGTCTAAGACTGACTTACAGGCAGCATGTAGCAAATTTTTTTATTAGTCTCTTGGCAAAGTCAAAACGTGCTTATTCAATAAAATCGCAAAGATCAATTTGAAACAACGCGACCAAGCCTAGAAGAAAGGCGTGTCTTTGAAAGAAAGAAAGAAGAAAGAAAACTTAAACCAATTAAAAAAAACACAAAAAAAAAATGTACGCTATATTAGGTAAAAAAGGTACAGTACAAAAAAAAATATAAAAATACATAAAACACAAAAAAATTACATATAAAATTAAAACTAATGGGAACATCTATTCTGTTCTAACAGAGTAAATATTAGGCAAAATAAATTTCATTGAATGAATTACTTGGAAAATGAAACTTGCAGTGTAAAGTGCAGCTTCAGGATAGGCAGATTGAGACAGGGTAAAATATGGGGTCGGTTATAAAACACTCTTATAACTTTTTTGATGACCATTTATAGACCGTTGGAACGATTACTAATCGTTTTTATCGAGCCACTTATCGCATTTAGGAAGCTACGACGATCAATGTCTGGCACAATAAAAAATGAATCGCTAAATATGATCAACAAAATGTCAGACAATGGAAATAACGGTTACTCTAACTCTGTTTAGTTTCAGAAAACGTGTTTAACTACATTTAATTAAATCTGATCGTTGTGCAAGTGCATCCAATTTTCAGGATAACTATAATTATAATAAATATGATGATATAATAAATATATATGATGATATATATATTTATTATATCATCATATTGATCTGTTGATCTGTTTTCTGACCGATGGATGAATATATGTCAAAGTCAAAGTCAAAAGGTATTTATTCAATAAAAACACAAGGATCGCTTTGAAACGTCTTAAAGCTAGGTGAATCTATATAGAGAATGTATCAGGTATTGTGAATTGAATGACTGGGTTAACATTAGTTCTATTAGTAAATTCGAGTATTTTTTTATGATTTTTATATTTTATTACAATTTTTGATATATTGTATAAATTTTCGTATATTGCATTGCGCATTGGTCTATACTGTTTATGTAATTGTTAAATAAATGAAATCCATACTGTCGATATAACAATTGCTGTCAATAAACCCTTTCCGGCTAAGCGCAATATGCAATCATGCCTCCTTGAGTTCATAGTTTTGGAATCAACAAACACCGGAAACTATCAGCAGGGTTACTAGGACAGTACGGACTTAAGCCGGACAATAACTTATTGAACATTCGATACGATTTCTACTGTTGGTGAATAAGAAACTCGTTTTGTTAATTCTCTCTTGGCCATCCTGCCTTAGGTCAGTGTCCAAGTCTATGTGGGCCTAAAGGTCTGGTGAAAGAATCAGCGTCAATCATGGAGCGAAATCCTACTAATATTATAAACGCGAAAGTTTGTAAGTATGGATGGATGTATGGATGTTTGTTACTCTTTCACGTAAAAACTACTTAATGGATTTTAATGAAACTTTACAATAATATAGCTCATACATCAGAATAACACATAGGCTACAATTAATAAAGATATTGTGTGAATTGTCCAAAATATGACCATAAGTATCAAGTAAGTAGTAAAAAATCTACCATCTGCGAGCTGAACATATGAACTACGCCACGCTAATATAAGCTACTCGGAATACTAAACCTGCGCAAACGAAGTCGCGGGCACCAGCTAGTAAATAATAAATAAATATTGGTGGACATTTCACACAGCACTATCTCGTCCCAAACTAAGCCAAAGCTTGTAATATGGGAACCAGATATATACTTTTTTTTTGTAAATACATACTTATAATATTATATAACATCCAGACAGTGAACAAACATCTATGTTCATCACACAAATGTTTGTACTCGGTGGGGGGTGATCGAACCCACGGCCTACGGCACAGAAGGCACAGCCACTACCAATTGAGCTGTAAAGGCTGTCAAAAATCTTGTTTGCTCATTCATTCATAATCATTGTTCTATTTTCTTATACCATAATGTTACCTTTTCCACTGAATTAAATTCAATGCATGTAGTGTTTACCTATTGATTAGTTGTGCAATTAGCTCTGAATACATGTACGTACGTAGATGTAAGTTTTATTATATTAATTTGTATTGTTGTAAGAGCTGTTGGTAGACATGAATAAATAAATAAAATTTCACCTTCCACATTCAGATAGAGAAAATTATATTTCCATACTCGTTGTTGAATATCCTAATAGGACTGAGGAGAGCACTGGATATCCTATTGATTTGTCCATTCGAAAAAAAATATTATGCACGCAATTCTAGTGTTCTCAAACGGTGAAGGAAAACATCATGAAGGAAGCCGCAGCATGTTAGCTCTGCACGTATTAACCCGTATCTGTCCTGTGGACTAGGTCGACTAAGCTGTAAGGATAGAATAGCAGATGGGCAAGTCAACTCTATCTAAAATGTTGTCTAAGTATACTTATTCCCATAGGCTTATTGTTTAAATAAAGAAAGTAGAAGTATGTAAGAGTAGTAGAGCTCTTTGTGAAGGGTTTGTCCGGGGAAGTACTACCACCACGCCTGTTTCTGCCGGCAAGTAGCAACGCTGTGTTTCGGTTTGAAGAGTGTGGTTGCCGGTGTTACAGGCACATGAGGCTTAACATCTGTATGCCTCAAGTTGATGGACGCGGGGCAATGCATCGTAGGGCACGTTCCTATTGTGCGTGACTTACGAGGCAATGCTTTGTTATAGGTGATGGTTACCACTTAACATCAGGTGGGCCATCTGCTTGTTTCATCAGCTAGTAGTGTAAAAAAAAAGTAGGTACAGACAAGAAAAACCATTTTAATTAATGGCATGCTTGGCTTTTACCACGCAAACTAAAAGGCAGAGGACCAATACCGCAACGAGGAGCGGTGAACTTCATCAGACGATATCAAAGGGCAAACCCCCTTTTGGGCCCCCGGCAAAATCTAATTTTTGCTCCACTTTTATTGGATATTAGAGAACGCCTATGACATCACTCGCCTCTATCATTACATGTTTTAAATGTTTTTTTTCGTGTATAAAATTGAATGGGAATGCTCGTTTCCAGGGATTTTTACGTTCTTGTTACGAATTACTATTTAAGTTTGATGAAAATTGTAGTGTCTTTCTGTCCATTTACGAATAAATAACTCTGTTTTGGTTTCTGATGCATTTTAGGATGTAGTATGGTTACGAAATCGGTTTGCGATCATCATATTCGGATCTGAACTTTAATTTGGATTATTTTCTAATCGGGGTTACTCCACAGGAAAACGACACATTTTATTCAATCGTCCATTAATTATATGCCTATTGAATAGATTCCGGTAGAGATCTAGCGCTCTACCCTTGTAAAGCTAACACATAAGTGTCGCTAAGGGCCGGTTTCACCAAGCTCTGTTAGATTACAAAGGATTAAGGGCCGGTTTCACCATGCTCTGTTAGTAACTAATCAAGGATTAAAAAACCGTTAAACCTAACCGTAGCTGTCAAACACGTACATTTTGACATATTTAACGGCTCTTTAATCCTTTGTTAATCTAACAGAGCATGGTGAAACCGGCCCTAAAGGGCCGTTAAATATGTCAAAATGTACGCGTTTGACAGCTAAGGTTAGATTTAACGGCCTGTTAATCCTTGATTAGTAACTAACAGAGCATGGTGAAACTGGGCCTAAGTATAGCAAATTTTGGAACTAGACGTTGCGCAGAATATGCGTTTGGCTTCCCAGAGTGCAATTTCTATGCCGATGACTATGCAGGACGTAAGGTAAAAAGTATACTGTTTAATTTCAGATGTAAAGCAAAAAAATAACAAAATAAAAACTAAGTTTATTCAATAAAATTACAAGGGTTTACTTAAAAATGCCATTCGTTCTTCGCAACTATGAATGACAGACAGACACCAATGTATTATGCAATTTTGTAGGGAGTAACAGGGGCGATATCAATATAACATCGCCCTCGGCTCGGCCACTCTATAACAGAATTACTTTTAATTAACTGAGGTTTTTCAAACTTGTCTACGTCGTAAAACAAGTTTGCTGCAGCTTTTAGTGGTAATTTTTCAGTTAATGAATTTTAGTTCAGGTATTTTGAGGCGTAATGTTATTGCGAAGCTTTTAGAAGATTCTATAGTCGGTTCAACTATTCAGTACTTTGATTTTATTTTGTTTTAGGTTTTGAGAGCATTTTTGAATAGAAAAACTTATTGGCGCACGACCGGTTTTTAACCCACGACTTTAGGATCGGAAGGCGCGGCCGCTACCACTAGATAGAAGTTGCTGGATTTGCAGAGGGCATTGGTATGTCATTCATAACACAGAGTACCTAATCGTATTTTGGGTACGAATGTTGTCCAACCAAGTAATATTGAAAAAGTTAATCTTAAACCTTAAATTTAAAACGAGACTGTAATGATTGTTACTTATTTAAATACATTTCATTTCATTTTCTTAAGCATGGCAAGGTGGGTTAATATTGGGGACCTATCTTTCTAAGTTGGCGAGTCAGACGATGGATTACGGATAAGTCGATCGAACTCTACCTATTGGAAAAGCGGAACATAACGGGCACCTCCCGACAGGGTGAGTGTTTCCATGTGTGCCGCCGGTGGTGTATCGCAGAGGTGCGTCTGCGCCTGTGTGCGTGTTCAGGATCAGTGGCCGGCGCGCGCGCACCTGCCGCGCAGTTCCCACGCCTCGCCGCCCCCACCACCCCCCGCGTAAGTTCCGTGACGTCACATCCACACAAACAACGGTCCAAACACCGGAGCTTGTTTTTGTCTCTTCTAGTTTCGATATTTTATGCCACAATTAATTTAAATAGCAGATTCCTGATTCAATTGATTAACATTTAGAATTGATAAATATTTCCTGCGCTAATGCCAAATTACTTTGGGTTACATTATGTTTCTACTACCTGTGTAATAAAGTTAGATAGATAAGGATTGGGCCATGATTGACATGGCTCAATTTATTAACACTATGAAAACTTAAATAATACCAAAGCATATGATAATATAATTATTGTAGGTAGGTACTTACTAGTTTACTTATTAAACTTTAGGTAAAGTTACGTGCACTAAGATGGTTTCAGGCACTTCTACTGTGTACAGTCCCCGAAGGACTGTTACTGTTACTTATACTACATATTAGCCAAAACATTATGCCCTGCCTATCTAAGTTAAATATTCCAAGTACTCTTAAAATAAATGGAAATATTTTCAGAAAATATACTAGTATTCTCATATCTGTGCTTATGTAAACTTAAAAATTAACACATTTGTATATTTTTTATAATGTTTGATGTATAAAAGTAAGACTGCGTCCTCTGTTGTATGTTACCAGAACTAAATTGATCGCTGCACTCAGCGCCACCTAGCGGTGTTTGCTGGTATCACATTGAAAGTTCGTTACTGTGCTACAACGCGTTTCATTCGGTCACGAACAGATGGCGCTAGCAGGCCAAGCTTTCAAGTTTGCTTAGGCGCAGCTGTATTGTGTTCGTGTTACGTATACTTGTAGGTAGGTATACCATTTTAGATAGAAGATGGATGTTGATGATAGAGCTTTTGGAAACGTGCGCTTGCGCTTACGCGTTTATTTCGTTCGGCTAGTGGATTTTCTCGGTTTTTTAATGTCAATCGATTGCGCCACACCTTCATCTGATGATGGTGATTTATTTAAGTGTGTAATAAAACAAATTAGTATACTGTTGCATAAACTAAGAAAATGTTAGTTTTCAAATTAAAACTAAAGGTCACGTTTAGAATTATACTCATTGGTGCTTTAAATATGGGTCGTTAGAGATTTCAGGAGGTTTAATAATAGAGCATCTGCAAAAATCTGCCTGCATGTACCGCACCTATTTATTTACTCAATTGAGTACTTACGAGTATACAAGGTGTTCCAATAGGTACTTGTATTTAAAACTTCAGGGGGGGTTTTTTTTCGCGTTCACAGTGTTGGTTCCTTAGAAAAAGTTATTCATATTTATGGGTACTTTAGCCCCCTGAAGTTTTAAATACAAGTATTGGAACACGTTTTATAGACGAACCAACAACTGTTGGGAAATATAAGTTCATGAATAGCGACCACGAACCAGAAGACTAACCGGTGGTGGATCCTCCAAACCGTTCTTCCTGGAAATGTATAGGAGGTGTATGCTGGGTTCTATGCTGGGTAAGTGTATCCTGGGAATGTATGGAAATGTATATTCCCCTATACATTTCTAGGCCAATATCGGACTGGAAAAAGTCCAATGTTGGCCATTTATAAGGCTAACATTGGTTTCTTCAGGCTGATGACGAATATAGGGTAATAATAATAATAATAATAATCATATTTAATAGTAAGTGGGCATTCGGAATGCATCTAGGTTGGTTATGTAGACTTACGTAGTAATTGGATGCAAGTTGGCAAGATTTCAAACGTCTCTGGTCTATCTTAACGAGTCGGCAATGGATTTATTGTATCTATAAATCATACTTTAAGGCACAAACACCAGAATAATGTACGTTCCTACCTATACCTATAGAACATGCAGACGCTGCGTAAGATAGGTAAACAACGTGTTTTTCGTTTAGACCTAGACTGGCCAGTAGGGGGAAGTTGGAATCTCTATGTGATAGATATTTTTTTCAAAATCAAAAAATCAAATTCAAAACTGTCTTTATTCAGTGCAATCACAAGGATCACTTTGAAAAACTATTTCTAAGGAATCATGGTGTCGTGTCTACCTACTTTAGAGTCGGCAAAAAGATTTAAAGATTCCATCAATACTCGTACGCACCCTTAAATAGACCCTGAGAATTTTTCTAAAAACAATCGCTAGCCATTTTTGTGACAAATGGCGTAGAAATAAATGGAATAGTACCTACAACTACCCCCCTTATGCATAAACGATCTGTCTGAAGTCTGTGAGTAGTACCATCTTGAAATTAAAAAAAAACTGCTTCGCGATTTCGATTCCAGACATGTTAGATTTTGACATCGATTTATTTTATATTAAAATTAGTTACTTATAAGTAGTACTTAGTAGTAGTAGTTAGTCAGACTAACTTACGCACACCTATACATATTAATGTTAAGTATTTACATTTAAAAATTGCCTAAAATTATTCATTGGTAAGATATTCATCGTGTGGCAGATTGTTATAAAGCCATTAAATCCCATATATTTATGGTGCCTATTTATTAGGGTAAACGAATGAATTGAACCGTACGAAATTGCAATTCCAAATGGGTAAAGCATTCCATAGAATAGTCGTACAATAAACAACCGTAGGGTTGATAAACTTCAAACAAAGGCACTATGCAGGTAGTTTTATTTCTCACTCGTATAAAAATATGAAATTTATAGGCGTGAGGCACAAGACTTGAGATTAGTATGCAAAGAGGAGTGGTGGCGAGGTGGCAAGGAGTCACTTTAGATGCGCATGAGCAGCTGAATACGTGCTGAGAAAGACAACCCTGCAGCACGCCGAAATGATAGTCAAATTAACCAAAATTATCATTTTTATAAAGTAAGTAGTATTAACACTAGTAATAAACATTAACGGCCATCTAAAACCTTCCGTCACAGCTTACCGGATCGACATCTGCTAGTTTTACAGGTCACAATTCAATATTTCAAGTTTTTGCAGAATTTAGCTTTTATCTACCCTAACAACGGGGTACCTGTTGAATTTCCGCTAGGAGGAAATCATTCTCTTCTCTATGTCTATAGAATTTCCGCACGAGACAGAAGTTAAATTGAAATACGTATTTGGATAAGAGTTACTTCACTACAAGTTGATCAATATGTTTACTATAGCAAAGATAAAAAGAGGTAGAGCATTTGCGTAGGTATTAAAAAGCTTGTACTAATGGTTTTTCAAACATCCATGAACATATTGCAACATTCGTAGAGTAATTTATTATTTAGTGGCAGGAACTCGATGGACCCGACCGTTTGTAAAACCAGTGGACCTTCCAGTGGACGGATCCCGCGATAAACATTGAACATGTCCGCCGACCAGTCCGCGCTCGGTACCAGGCGAGCATAACTTTTAGGAGCTTTCGACTTCTCGCCCCCGCCATTCGGCTGCGCTTATGAATGAACCAGTGCATGTGTGCGTTGAAAATGCTGTAGCTACGAACCGTGTACTTGTGTGTATGACCGAACACGTGTTTATTTGAGGCAACGCGGTAGGCATTCATGTGAATTTTACTTGTGTCAACAGAAACTGGCTTGGACAGAAATAGTCTGTTGCTTTGTTGGCAAAGTTGCGAACTAAGCTAACATTAGATCTGCGCTAAGAGCGTTGGCCATTCATTAGCGATATTGTGAGCTAAAATTACAAAGCTTTAAGCCTTTCAAATGCGTTTTAGAATGAAATGAGGGGATATGCGTTCATAATTTTCAGGAAATTTAGAAATATGTCTGTGTGTATGTAAATCGTATGGCAGTTTTATATCGTTCTTTGTTCGGATGCCTAAGATCTTGATCATGTCTATAAAACTTACCTAAAACAATGATTACAGCTTCAGTTTATTCAAAAAACTTCGGTTAATAAATTGTAACTGTCTCAACTGATTACATATTACCATATGACACACAAGTGTATCGTATTTGGTCCTCATTTCCCATGTGTCGCGACAACACCCTGTCAAAATCACAGACAGACTTTATGTTCTTCAAAATTGAGTTCAAAATGGGATTTACCATAGAATAAAACCAGTTGACACACGAGCCAAGGTTTCAACTTCATCAAGCATAAAAAACTGCTTACCACGCCATGGTATCAAGTAACATCAATAACGTATAGGTTCACCTCATTGAAAGATAGTAAATAAAACAAAGCCAGTAATCGTGAGCAGTAAAATCGGAATTTAGAAAATGAACATTCTAATAGCACCATGCGTTAAATTTCTATGCATTCCTAGTAAATCAGATTAGCTTACTCCGTTTTATCAGGAACGCAGCTGTAATTCTTTTCAACAGGCTAATTTTAGCTATTCTTTATTGTTTTAAATCTGTTGATTTCAAGATAGAAATAATTATATCTTAGCCACCATTTACATTCGTAAACTAACCTAACCTACAGTTCCTACGATGTTCATTCATGAAGTTTCATATATCATGAACTAGCGGCCTGTCCCAGCTTCGCATGGGAGGTCATAAATTTTTTGAACATTTTAGGATAAACTTAAACCGTGGGTTCGAGCCTCGCGTCTACTTATTTCATACATTTGCACGCGCTTCTCCTTGAGTGAGTGAAATCGCACCCCGCGCGAGACCCGTGGACCCGTTAACATTTTTAATTTCGTCATATCTTTTGAATGGAATGTCCGATTTGAAAAATTTAAGAAGTAATCTATAGATATTGAAACCGTCTTAATTATGAAATGATTTATTTGGATAAGGATTAATACCAAGGTACAAATAAAGACCCTTTTCTAGCGGAGGCATTTCAATTAATTTTTTATAATAAAAAAACACTTATTGTGACATAACTATAATAGTTAGACATATGCTGTCGCGACATTTTTTGTAGATGATAACGTGTTCTACAAAATCGTAGTACATTATTTTGTTCTATCTTCAATAGTTTTCGCAGCGCACGCGATGTAAGGTTTTTTGTTTTCCACCTTGGGTTACATTATTGAAGTTTTAGTAAGGATCCCTGATTATTTTGAAAATATAATATAGCCTATGTTACTCAGGGATAATGTAGCATTCTAATGGTGAAAGAATTTTTGAAATCGGACCAGTAGTTTTTGAGCCTATTCGTTACATACAAAAATACAAAAATACAAAAATACAAAGTTTACCTCTTTATAATATTAGTGTAGATGAATGCATGGCAGTATAAGTACTTATCTGCTAACCTACTGATGAATGCCAGCAATGACGTCATTAAATCATGAATGAACGACATTAGCATAGCCTAAAATGTAATGTTTGTAAACCTATTACACTTTCGAAGAACTGTGTAATGTAGGTAACGCGAGCGAAAATATACAAGTTTGTGAGACGCACAGTTTTGGCAACATCCTGTAGCGCGATCAACAGTGTAAGGGAAGTGGACACCGCAACATCCTCTTGAGGTATCGTATGTGGACAGCTTGCGAAGAGCCGAATACTTGTTTATTTGCTCGTAAGTGTAGGCCGTAGAGGCGTTAGTATTCGATCAAAAAAGAACCTTTAGGTGCCGTAAGGATTATTCTTTTCGTCAAATTAATTCACTTTTGAGGTTTGAAGGGTGTGGTTGCCGGTGAAATTACAAGCACATAAGGCACAGTAGTATAAAAAAAAAAACAATTTTTTTATCCGTTATTGAGTATGTCTACTTGTTACGTTTTCATGGCTAAGCCGTTAAATCGATATATATTTTTGACACGGATAAAGTATTGAAAGACACATAAAATACTTTTCCAAAAACCTTGAAAACTACAAGAAAGTATATCGGCAGTCAGCTATAGCAAGGGCAATAATTATGCCATCGAAGTTTGTGAGCAATTAAATTGTATCATATTTTTTAGATGTTTCATTTTGTCACTGACTATGACCTGCGTGGCGGGGGTGAACCACTCTAGCTATATATTTTTTTTAGTTAGTCACAATATATTCTAATAGGATCTCCTTATCGCCCGTAGGAAATATCCGGATCTGGCTAAGCTAGTTAAGCGCCCAGTTAGGCGAAATCTCTGATTATTTCCCACAATGTATACAATTAAATAATCAAAGGGTAGAACAATATAACTAGTGGGATAGAACGTAGTACAAACATAGAATATGTAAAGCTATAGAGCTAAGTATGTAGGAGATCAAACAGTATCTACATTATTCTAAGTCATATAGATTTATGTGCCGCCAGCAAAATGACCTTTCATAAATGATGGCGCAAATGAACTTGCGTGAAGTGTGAGTCAGCCAGATAGCGTTTAATTTCTAGCATTGTTCCCATTCGCGGGGTGATAAGAACCGCAATTTGTTGATTACGATAATTTTATTGTCGAACATTTTACTAACTTAAATTCTTAAGAAGCAAACAATTCACCTTTCTCGCTCGCGCATTTTTTTTTTATGAAAAGTCGCAAACAACCAAGTTTCTGAGAAAAGCACTACAAAAGTTCAACAAAAATATCATGTTGTTTTAAAAAGTTTCGTGAAATTACAGGCACATGAGGCTTAACATCTTTTACGAGTATGCCTCAAGTTGATGGATGCAGATCTGTGTATTGTAGGGCACGTTCATATTGTGCGTGACTTGCGAGGCTTGCTACTTAACATCGGGTGGGTCTACTTAGTCTTGTTCCATCGTCAAGTAGTAAATAAAAAATGAAAGGCATAATGTGCGTATGAGTAAATGTATATGCTTGTTTCTGAGAGTTCTTCTAATAAAACAAGTCTCTTATGAGCCAGGGTTTCATAGGATAGCCCCCGCATGTGTGGGTGTGTGTAATATTGTAGGTGAGTTCTAGGGAGCACCGGGTGAGGTTTTATAGTCAGTGGCATTTGATTATCAACAAAATAACAATGTTTTTTGTAGAGAAACTCGTTTGAATCAGAATGATATTTTCCTGAACCCTTGTAATGTTATTCTCCGAAACATTATTGATTGCGATAATTCATAAATACTTTCAGTCTATTTTCATACTACCTACTCACTCTCTTATCGTGTGACTAGTTTAAACAGTGTGGAGAAACTACTTTCAGTGATTTTATCTATAAGACTAATGTACAAGAGTACTAGTATTCTCTTATCTGTGACAAGAGCTAATTTACCTCTCGCTCGCACGTTTCGACATTTTGAGAGATATAAAATCACTAAACTCATTTTCTCAAAATCGCAATCACCCATTTTGTGTGCAATGTGATTGCACACAGTTCAGTAAAAAAATATTTTTGATCGGTACAAGTTTTCCTACTTAAAAGTTTGCTTATGTACGAAAACTAGTAAAGCAAACTTTTGAGTAGGAAAACATGTATCGATGAAAATGATTTTTTTACTAAACTGTGTGCAATGTGATTGCACACAAAATGGTGGATTGCGAGTTTTCGAGTCACATTAGCTCTTGTTTTCGCCTTAATGATTATTATTTATTTATTTATTATCTTTAAAGAGTTATTTGACGATTCAACGAGAGACGAGTCAGTATAATAGACAATTTATACTGCTGATTTGTGTTTCAGTCTGTACCACCAGGGTGGTAGAGGTTATGCTTGTAGTAGTGTAGGTAATTACCGCGGGCAATGTGCCGCGACGAGGTCAGCTCGATCGGAACGTGGAACACGATATTCATTCATAACTTCATACAAACATCAGTGCGCTTTAAGCTTTCATGTAACAGAACAATTATTAAAAGTAATGAGAGTCGTAGATGAGTTGAGTCAATAAACTATTTCGAACTTTTTCTAAAACACAATTACACTTTAGACAACTCTTTACAAGAAAATAACATTAGGTACTTATACAGGGTTACAGGAAAAGTCGTGCTAGATCCGTTAAGGGCGTGGAGTACCCATCATTCCTGACATATTTCACTATGAAACACCCTACCCTAAACTAAACCCTTTTCGAGATATTCGACTTTTAATTTTTTTATTGAAAATTGCCGATTTTTAGGCAAT
Organism: Chloroclysta siterata; assembly: GCA_932294275.1. Classification (NCBI taxonomy): domain Eukaryota; kingdom Metazoa; phylum Arthropoda; class Insecta; order Lepidoptera; family Geometridae; genus Chloroclysta; species Chloroclysta siterata. The sequence goes on from OW028590.1 coordinate 5,983,022, forward strand.
TAAATTTATTTTTGGTTGTTTTGTGTATCTTATTATTATTATTATTGCATTTTTACATGTGTAATTAGATGCTTTAGGACGTCAATCATTAAAATAGTGCATAAGTTAATTGAATAGACCGTAGTAGACAAGTGAAAGTTAAGAAATAAAAAAAAAATTAGAAAGTTTATTTTTCTCTAAGGGATATCTAAAAAAAATATTATGGCAATTCTTCGGCAGATGTTTTTAAAAATATCTACGTTTCATCAGCTATCTAACGAGGTATAACAATCTAGGGTTTGTATTACATTTCGTGGAAAAAAAGTAGTTGGGACGCTCCAGGTAGCAGTTCTAACGGTCCCGCGCCTATTGTCCTTCAAGTTCAGACACACCGTGAGAGCGAGACAAGTGACGATTTATGTAGGTATGAATGAAAGAAAAAATGTGTAGAGACCGGTTAGGGCTGGGAATACAACAGGGGGTATTGTTTTGGTTGTCAGTCTGCTTTTGTGCTTCGTACATAGTAGATGTGATATCGTTTTGCTCTTTTTCTCGACTTGGCTGTGATTCTGGACTATTTCTTCTGATTTGTGACTACTATACTTGTTAACCGGACTCTGATTTGTACCTGTGATACGGAAGTGTTGAAGATGACGTCCTACACACCTGAGGAATATGCTGATATGCTTATTTGTTACGGATACTGCGATTGTGTATCTGCGCAAGCTCGCAACGAATACGTAACTCGCTACCCCGGTCGTCGAGTGCCGGATGTGGCCGTTTTTGACAGAGTTTATCGAAGACTTCGAGAATCTGGCTCTGTTTTGAGACGTAATACAGACATGGGTAGACCACGAATTGACGACGAAGAACAGGACAATGAGATAGTGCAACGCTTTCGAGCGGATCCGACTACTTCCACTAATATTGTTGCCCGTGATCTGGGACTTTCGCAATGGAGAGTGTGGTTTACAGTGCATACTGCTGGCCTATACCCATACCATTACACGCCGGTACACGTTATTGAAGAAGGAGACCCCGCGAGAAGATTGGACTTTTGCAGATTTATGCTAAATGCTGACGTAGAAGACCCAGATTTTCTAAGAAATATCTTGTGGACGGATGAGTCCAAATTTGATAAAGATGGCATAACTAACTATCACAACGCCCATTACTGGGCCCCAAAAGCACTAAGGAATCCCAATAAGAAAAGAGTGAAGGGGTCCCAACGAAGATTCAGCGTGAATGTGTGGATGGGCATTATCTCCAATCATTTGATTGGACCTTACTTTCTACCGGATAATTTAAATGGGGAAAGCTACGAAAATTTCCTGAGAGCAGACTTGAGTGATTTGCTGGATGATCTGCCACTCAACCTGATCAGGGACATGTGGTTCCAACACGATGGCTGCCCTGCCCATTTCAGGAGAAGTGTCAGAGACTGGCTGGACACAAATTATCCAAACAAATGGATAGGACGAGGTGGGCCGTTGCCATGGCCAGCAAGAAGTCCGGACCTAACCCCCATGGATTTTCATGTGTGGGGGTGCATGAAAAGTCTTGTGTACAGCGAGCCGAATCCAGTTTCGTCTGTGGAAGACCTAAGAGAAAGGATTGTGGATGCAGCAAATAAAATGAGGACCACGTTGACCACTGGAGTAGTGAAGACTGGTCTCCGTAGAAGGATGCGACAATGTATCAGAAATAGAGGCGGCCATGTTGAACATGAACTGTAGAATAAGAAAAAGTTGTGTGAAAACCTTTAATAAATGACATTTCATGCTTACCTATTGTTTTACTTTTACTTTTTAGGGCTAAGTATAAATTTTCTTCTCCACTGTCGCCTATAAAACTAATTTTTTTTCAATGCAATTGAATAAAACCCTAGATTATTATACCTCGTTAGATAGCTGATGAAACGTAGATATTTTTAAAAACATCTGCCGAAGAATTGCCATAATATTTTTTTTAGATATCCCTTAGAGAAAAATAAACTTTCTAATTTTTTTTTTATTTCTTAACTTTCACTTGTCTACTACGGTCTATTCAATTAACTTATGCACTATTTTAATGATTGACGTCCTAAAGCATCTAATTACACATGTAAAAATGCAATAATAATAATAATAAGATACACAAAACAACCAAAAATAAATTTAATTGCCTAAAAATCGGCAATTTTCAATAAAAAAATTAAAAGTCGAATATCTCGAAAAGGGTTTAGTTTAGGGTAGGGTGTTTCATAGTGAAATATGTCAGGAATGATGGGTACTCCACGCCCTTAACGGATCTAGCACGACTTTTCCTGTAACCCTGTATACAACCAAAACTAAAGCGAAATACAATATACCGTCTTGTCGCGGTGAGCGATCTCTTCTTGACAACCTAACCGAGCTTTCAACAAAAAAATATACAGAATGTTTTTTACGATTTCAGCCTGAATTGTAACTTTATTATTAGTGCCTGTTTCAAATAGGGTAACATTACTCAGAGATTTTCAATCAGGAGAAGAAAGGAGAGAAAACTGGTATCCAATACCAATACTACTGAATTCTCAATCGAGGATAGAAAGATTAAAGAATTGAGGCTCAACCAATTTATTTTCTGAGACCATTACAGGTAAACACTACAATATCACTATAATATCAGTCTCTTCAAGGCATAAGTGAATAGGTGTCTTCTAGACCGTTCTGCTCCAACGTCGGCTACATCGCTGCTTACCACCAGGTGAGATTGTAGTCAAAGGACAGTCTATTCATTGTAAAAAAAGTTGTCAAAACAGTGCTTTGTCTCGATTCACAGTTGTTGTTCTGCAATACGAAACGTAGTAGGTATTTCTTTCATTCATGCAAGCACTTTTATGTTTTGTTATGAAAATGAAGAGGAAAATCCGGTCAATTACGATGATTTTAATAATAGATGCTATTATATTAAGTTTTTGAACACAATCTTTGATTGTGTGGGCGATGTACCTAATAACTGGCTGCAATTCGTATCTACGGAAATGCTTAGTTCCGGTCGGGTAACGATTGGTATTGAAAAAAACATAACAAAAAATATTATTCAAATATTTAGAACGATAATATAAATTCATAAACAAAATACCGATAACCACCAGTGGTCTAGTGTTTAGTTTTTTCAGTTTAAACCAAATAACATGGTACCAACTCGTACAGAAGAAGAGGTTATTATTTGAGCAAAGTGAGAAGACTCAAAAGAGCATGAGATTATAAATTAAATTTAAACACAAGAACGAAGAAAGTGTGTGTGACGATATGTTCCCACGACAAACTTATAAATACAGCCAGATAGACAATGGGCCCGTATGCTCAGGCCACCCTGGTGCGATATCCATAGCAATATTGCATGTTTACACCAGTTCATTAACCTCGCATCAATTAGCAATATCTGGCAGACGAAATCGTAAGTGCTAAAACCGAAGATCAAAATCGCTCAGCGGTCATAAGCTTTGAACTTACAATAAAGCTCATTCGCTTACGAGCTGAAGAGGTATTAAATCTTCTTACTGATTATATACCAGTACTATTAAACTAGTAATTTCATTCACTACCATCTTCGATATTGTTGATCGAAGAGTACCATGATAAAATTACCAGTCTTACTGGCTACGTAATCTAGGGACATAAATAAATGAAAAAACATACATTAAAAAAACTCCTCGAACATGAGAAGAGCTGAATTACGAGTAGGAGCGTTAATTCGCAAGCTATTTTCAATACGACTGAAGACAATTAAAATCCACAAATCTATCAGCTGGCAACGAATATGTTTGGATGAATGTGACGTAAGAAGTATTTTCGTAGGTAATTTAAAAAAAAACTAGAGTTATGAAACTGATATTATGTACGTTGTGGCTTCAGTAGATCCAAATTATAATACCCCAAATAAAGCCAAAGACCAAGAGATCAGACCAAGCACTGTAATACTTTGAATACTGCGTTTTCAGAAATTTCCAACAACCCTGATAATGTGTACGTGACCTTGGTTCATCACTATTTGCGTTTCCTAATTGGTAGCAGTTCTGTTACCTATTTTATCTACAGTTCGCAATGAAAGGTCAAAAACAGCTGTAAATAGGGCTCCGTCATGTTGTGTTAGTTTCATTTTGGAGGAAAGTTTAAGAGGCATTTCATGAATGAAAAACTTGCTAATTTCAAAAGTTTTATAACATCAGTTCCCCCCAGGGGGTTTATAATGTTACTCATTGTTTAACAGCGTCCTAACCATGAACCAATTCACGAAAAGACTAAAGTGATGTTCACGCATTCAAAACGCATTTAGGTTAGATCAGTGTTAGGTTTAAAGTGGGTTATGAAAAAGCCGGCTTGAAACTGCACCAACATTAATAAGGATGCCACGTATTATCCTATTCGTACACCTATTTGCTTATCATTAGCGGATAGTCTCTCTAGGGTCCTGTAACTACCACTGGATATAAAACCACATGACCTAGCTAGTTGATTGTGTACGACAACACATTCGTCTCTGTAGATTGTACTTCAGTAGCATATAAAGTCTTATGGATATTGGAATTGAGTACTGTTTAAAAAAGTATTTCATATAATATACAAGGTGTTCCATAAGTTGTGTATATAAACTTCAGGGGGCCAAAGTACCCATCAATATGAATAACTTTTTCTAAGGAACCAACACTGTGAACGCGAAAAAAAAAACAGCTGTTTCATACATTTTAGCCTGGTAGGTCTTGAACTTTTGTATGAAACAGCTGTTTTTTTTTTCGCGTTCACAGTGTTGGTTCCTTAGAAAAAGTTGTTCATATTGATGGGTACTTTAGCCCCCTGAAGTTTACATACACAACTTATGGAACACCTTGTATAGATAGTTAATACTTTATTGTACAGAAGAATAGGTACATCATAAATCTAGGCGTAGCTTAAAAAAGTACAACGGGCGGCCTTATCGCTGAAAGCGATTTCTTCCAGGCAACATCAAAAGGCAAAATAATCATTAACTGGCTTAACATTGTTATGCTTCAAGCTGATGGACGCAGGGCAGTGCATCGTAGGGCACGTTCCTATCGTGCGTGACTTACGAGGCAATGCTTTGTTATAGGTGATGGTTACCATTTAACATCAGGTGGGCCATCTGCTTGTTCCATCAGCTAATTGTATTAAAAAAAACTGACTCGTTTTTTTGACTACATAATCACACTAAATGTATTATGAATGTAGAATCATAGTGGGATTATTATTAAGAATGGTGTTCTACAAGGGAGCACTATTAGACAAAGTTACACAAATATCAATATCAGCATATCAAATGTATAGCAAGGTACCCTTTCATATAAGTGTCATTCATAATACAAAATACAAATACAATAATTTTTTTCGTAACAATTTCTGCGGTACAAATACAAGTTGATATAGCCTTCTGTTCGGCGTGGCTGTAGCTTCAAGCTATCAGAATCTAATATAGGTACAAGCAAAAAAGTGCAATGGTTTATGAAGACTGATAAACTGGCTGGTTGGCTTTAACGAAGCCGGATTACTGTCTTTTCTCAATAGATTCGAAGGTTGAACAGTTCAGTGGTAATGACTGTTATGTGATCTCCCCTTGAGCGGAAGCGTGTCCGCAGTGTCCGATAGGACCTATCCTGCATTAAGCATGCATGCGGCTCAAACGTGCATGCATAGAAAACTGACGTAAGCAACATTGAATAACAAAGCATTTTGTCATTCAAAGATACCAACTGCGGAAAAATTAACCCATTAAGAAGAATTTGACTTTGAAAGTAGTCTTTTAAATATGCCACGGGAAGATGAGCCACGTGATAGATTAGTGCACGTCTACAGTTGAACGATGTTGATGGATATTAATCTCACAGTATTGATTAATTCTAGAATGAGCTGCAGTTGCAAAATGTATTGTTATCCAGTAGATCACGTTTCTAGTTACTAGAAGGAATTGAATCCTAGTTAAACCCTATCTTTTAATAGGCCACCAAAAGCAATGGGAGCGCCGATTAAATATAAATAAATAAATAAATAAATAAGATTAGACTGCAAACATACAAAAACAATGCTTCCAGCTGTGAAAGCTAAGACGCGAGACTTAAAGCTGATGGTCGGAATCATCAAGGGCCACTGCGACCTCAACTACCATATTTTCAAGATCGGAGCGACAGACAGCGGACCTATGTCGTGGTTGTCTTCAGGAAAAAGAAACGGTGGAGCATGTGGTACTGCATTGCTCCGCAACTAACGAAGCCAGGTCCAAAACTGGACTGCAGAAGCTGATCGGGTCTTTCCTCTCATCTGCATCCAAATGCTTGAACATTGCTGCCACCAACCCAAGGTCCTTCTCCGCGGTCCTTTCTCCGGTCTATTGTAAGGAGTGGGGCTGGCTGGGGTGAGGTTAGCAGGGGGACAATGCACAATACACCCCATTGCGGGACGTTCGTGCAGATCTCATTCCCCCACCACGAATTAAAATAGGCCATGGATCGAGCTTACGACGCATTGGACGATGATGATCCTGTACCCCAAGTCTGAGTTTTGTTTTTCGTATGAAGATTTGATAACCGCTTCTATCCGGCGTGTCGAGAACTCACGAGTCATACAAAAAAGGCCTGACGTTACGAAAAATGGGGTACTGACGATCCTGTCCCCTACATCGCCTAGGTATACGTTAGTGAATCCGATTCGTTCTCTGCATCGGGACCTCGTGCTTGATTACCTACTGCTCTACATTGTGTCCCCTCATCGACAGTGGAGCTTCGAGCTAGTTCCGTTCCATTATTCAAGACCATTTGGCAGGACTGTGCCTGGACTTTGACGGCTTATACATTGTAGTAACAAAAAAATGTGTAATATTGTGTGGTTTTGAGTATATTGTTACAATAAGTTATTATATTTAAATGCATGCCAATAGGCTAGTATTATTATAGAAAATATTAGAGTTTTAGCCTTTTGACGTCACTTAATATTTATTTTATACGGCTGTGTGGATTTATTGTATGTTTTGTGTCGTAAAAGACATATTTTCTAAAAGACAATTTCAGATGAGAAATTGAGTGGTTCACCATGAATTCTGTATATTAGGAAAGTATTTAATATTATAACTAAGCTAAATATATAAAGTTTGGGTATCTATGTCAAACGTGAAATGGCATGGACAAGTTTAAAAGCAGTAAGACATACCTAATGAAGCCTCCGGGTCCGACAGATCGGAGAGAGAAGGCACCTTCTGCATGGCTCTAGGCTCCTCCGCATCTTGCGGCTCGCTCTTGATGCCGTCAGTGACGCCGCCACCCTCATCGCACTGGAAACAAATATGAGATCAGTGTTGTTGTTCCCTCAGGATAAGAGTCTGCCTGTCTGCCGTTACCCGCCCTAGGACCTGGCAGAATACCAGTGTTGCATTGTGTGGCGTGAACCACACGGTGCGGCAAATACTGAGCCAGGGACCTAATATAGTAGTTTATTGTATGTATAGCTCTGTTCTTTTTGGTCAATAAATTGCTTTTCTTTCTTTCTTTTCTAAATGATAAAACTAATTAAAAAAGGCTCGTTTATTCCATAAAAAGGTATAGGGTTAAAACCTCTCTCCATTGGTCGATAAAAACTAATTGGTCTATGGTAATTACTAAATTGCATGACGTGAGTGCTCTCCATATTCTGCTTGTGGAAAGGTAGAGCGGTAGAGCTTTAAGCATCTATACCTTACACCATTGGTTCAAATACCTACATACATACTCCAGACTACAATTTTGGTTCCTGAATATTCACTATATTCAGGAACCAAAATTGTAGCCTTCATTATATTCAGAAACCAAAATTGATGTTGTACAAAAGTGATGCGCAATATACGTAACCTACGTGGTCAAAATAGCAAGCGTAGGTGGCAGAAGAAGCTCTGGTTGAGATTAATATTCTACTTTAATCGCCCGTTTTGTTAAATTGAACGTTTAAATACCTTGAATGTAAAAATGTGTAGGAAGGTACTTAATTTAATTCTCAAAGCACCTGTTTCCATCAGCATCGGCGAGGATAAGTGGACATGTCAATATTCTATCCACACACCCCCGCTTCCGTTCGCTGTTCGGACATGCATTGCTTAAAATATTCACTGTATGAACACAATGCTCATAACGCTAAGAACTTTTTGATCTTTAGTTCTATTTCGAAGAATAAAATTGAAGTTACAAGACAACACTTTGACTGAATAAAAAAACCTTTTAAAGTAACTTGTTTCGCTTGTTCCTGGTTGATACAATTTGGTGGGAATGATAAGTCTATTTGTTGACCTGACCCTTCTCAATTGAATCTTGTAGTCCATGACACGGCTCCTAATCACAAAGTATATCAATATTACCCAATAAAAATGTCAAAATCGAATCAGCGCTCCCCCTCGGTTCAATCAAGCGCAATCTGTTCAAATAACTTCTGAACTATGGGACCCCATCAACCTACAAGTACCTAATAAACAACTTTGTAGACACGAAAAATAGAAGTAGCATGTACCTTATACATGGCTTTGATAGCAGATTTATACTTGCGTCTGAAACGATGTTACAACGTTAGTGGGTCGTTCATTCTTTCACACTTATCTGTGGTGAATTGTAGTTGTTTAATTTATCATGTTAGGCAATTCTGTCTAAATTTAACTCGGCAGCTAGGTAATTTACCTATAGCTGCCGATAATTTTATCATATTATATAATTTTATCACAGGCGTAGGTAGGTGCTTGTCTTTAGTTACAAAGCGGATCACTTCAAATTAATCATCTAAGAAGCATAACGCCCTTAAGCGTTATGCTTCATACAAATAATTAACTGTAAGATTGATCCCTTTCGGAACTTCATCTAAAATTATCTATCCTTTGACAAATATTGTAACCTAATACAGATGGCAGAATAATGAATTCGTCGTGCAGTCAGCCGTGTGCACTGATTAACCCGTAAACATCCACGAGGGTATTTTCGTCCGTGTGTGGGGTCTCGCCCCTGACTGATGTTTTGTCTTGGCACGTGATTATCGATATGGGGGCTTGAACCCAATTCAGTTACACCTCTTATTACACTGGCTGACGATTGATAAATGTTCTGTGTTATCAGAAAAGAAGGTAAGCTTGAAAAGTGTGTCTTATAGTAACACGGTGATATGCGTACAAGCTGTAGAGGATGTTTTTTTCATACTTCTAGCTGATGGAACAAGCATATGGGCCACCTGATGATAAGTGGTAACCATCACCTTTAACAAAGCATTACCTCGTAAGTCACTCACGATAGGAATGTGCTCTACGATGCACTGCCACGCGTCCATCAACTTGAGGCATATAGATATTAAGCCTCATGTGCCTGTAATTAACTCTTCAAACCGAAACACAGCAACGCTGCTTGGCGGCAGAAATAGGTGTGGTGGTAGTACTTCCCCGGCCGAAACCTTCACAAAGAGCTCTACTACTCTTAAAAATATGGATTAATGAACCATAAATGTAGATTTAATGAATATACGGAGTATTTTTGAATATAATTTTTATAATAATACGATAGACTTACGCTGATTATCAAATGGCTCGTTTCTGATTAATTTATACGTTGGTGGTCCTCATATTAAAAATGCAAGTTTTTTATGTGTGTAGCTCGATCGCATCGAATATCAAAAATCCTTATACTTACCTATTAGTTCCTGTGACCACGAAGCTCCAAAAATACGTTACAAGGCGACACAAATTGCTTTCCTAAGTTTACTTCCATGAAAGGGGATAGTGTGAGCGGTTAGCCACTAGACCGTAAAGAGGGGAATGTATGACAATAAAGTTTTCAAGTGGCGTGATTGCTAGTTCAACCGCACGGACACAGACGGCCTCAGGCAGGGAGAGACGCCCACAGGCGTCCACCATCAATCGACGGGTTGGGATAACGTGACGCTATTACAAAGTTGGAGATTGGAGGTCATTTCAAATGAGAAGAGGTCAGCTTGAAAACTATTCCATAGGCAGGTAGATTTGAGTGTGAGCAATAAAGTTTTTTCAATCTATCTATCTTTGTCATTAGTTTCAACGTCTACCTTGTGTTTTTTAAATTCTTTATTGATCCCGAACAATATCAATTAGATATTCAGAATCCGATATCCCAACTAATATAAGGAAACCGCTAAGTACCTAGGTACCTACTGTATCATATTGTATTTATAAAAAAAGAAGGTATTCTATCGGGTATTCTATCAGTTATTAGGTTTCCAGAGCATTTTTAAGTTTGGGGCTTGATAGAGTTCTGTGCAATGTCTGCCGTTATATTGATTTATTTATAAGTAAGTAGACTGTTAATATGAAAAGAAGCAAGTAAAGCCGAGCTAAAAATATAATGCAAATTCAGTTAAACGCAAGCGAGTCATCACATACATTACAATCGCAATCTTAATCTAGATCAATGTTTTTGAAAAGGAAAATAAACTCTTAAGAATTTATTGATTCATACTTGGCTCGGTGTCTGAGTTTAGTTTCATGAATAAAATCTAGATTTATTTGATAGTTGTGACGCACTGGAAAAATCTTTAAAATTCAACAATCAAAGGTAAAAAAATAAGTCAATAATTCTTCCGAAGAATAATAAACGAGCAAGGTTAATAGTCGATTTGTCGCTAGTTCCGACAAGAAGTACGCGATGGCTTGAGCTTGTCACAATATTTCAAGTGTCAGCTCTTTTTAACGCTCCCTGATTTATACACCCGTGTAAAACCCGCTGTTGTAATAAATATAAAACAGCTTTTGCTTTGTAACCACTGGTTGTTCAAAATAGGAAATAAATCCTGCTATTTATTTCAAAAAAGGCTCTTTTGTTTTTTTTATTACTGTGTATTTTTGTATTACAGCTTTTTGCCAGAAATCTAAGACGTGATTTGCCTATCTGTCTAGGTTTCTAATATTTCGCGGTATGTGATTCAGAACGTATGTATGTTGTATCGGTTCGTTTAAAATTCCAAATTATGCAATTGAACGCTAGTTTTGGCTCGTGGAGTTGATATTTACAAAACAGCTCTCAACAAGTCGTTAAGCTGTTATCGGCATTATACAGCTCGAATCATAAGTTTTATGTTCCTTTGCTTGCTGTACAGACGAGCAGTTTAGAAAAGTTTTGCGACCATTTTTTAGATTAGCATCTCTAGTATATAAATCAGAGTTTATGTACCTAACCTACTCTATATAAGGAGTTTCCCATAGCATAATTTTATCATGAAGTTTTTGTTTTTGATACTTATCTGGACATTAGCAAATCATTTTTTTTTTTAGCTTTTCAGATCAGTTGGTAGAAGCGTCGCGCTGTAGACTATGGGTTCGATCGATACCCAATCCAAACATAAACCCCGTAGTATCAGGTGCGCTATTTAGTAGTAGAAGTTAAAAAAAATGTAATGACCTAGTAGTTTACCTATTTTATGTTTGAGGATTTTAATGAATTATGTATTTCCAAAAAAAATATAAACAGTGCATTGTGTATATCTTTCCACATAAATCTTTGAATATTGTAATTGTTACAAATCCGTTTTAATTAAAGTAAAGTAAATATATACAAATAAGTATAACCCATCGCATAAGAAAAAAAATACGGTACGTATTTATTCCTTAATTATCAAGAGAAATCATTTTTAATGCAACAAAAATAAGAATTTTCTGTCATATCCTCCGTAGCGGACATAACTAGTAGGTCCCTTTAATTACGTACCGGATATCGCGCTCTAATGAGATACGCACGGATAAACCAGCTAATTCCACCTCCATAACAAGCTGAAGGTGATAAAACAAGCAATTACTGTACAATATCATGCTTGTGTGAAATACGTTTCCATTGAAAGCTTAATATAGTGAAATAAACAAATATAATAATGTTATGTAATTATAATTACCTACAGTTCGGGCGTGAGCAAAAAAAAGCAAACGTGAAGTTGCCTTTAGGCTTTTTAAAAAAATAATCTAAAGCTTCTTCAAAGAAACAAATTACTAGAAACTGAAATCGATTTCCTATTTACCGCAAAAACGCAAGCCCATCGTATAGATATCGATAGTATGGATCAAATATGCGATTATTATAATGTTAGTTTTAGTAAAAAACCATACCTACCATATAAATACTACCTATGTTACTAGACTCGCTTTTTTTTTAATATATCATTCTATTGTATCTATCATGATGAAAAAACAGCACCTAAACTTTTGCCAAATTATAAAAGTTGGTAATTAGGTATTATAACAAACAGCTGGTCTCTCTGTCTTGTCGTGTTACTAGTTCCTTTCGAAACAGTGTGGTGAGAGGATTTTAAGTGCGCCTCAAGAGGCTCCTTTTGACACTTGTTATAGAACTTTTTAGGTTCTCCGACCTGCCGGTTTCCTAACGATGTTTTCCTTCACCGTTTGAGAGTACTGGCATTGTGTACATACATTATTTAACAGAAAAACTGATTGGGGCACGACTGGTTTCGAACCCACGACCTTAGGTAATCGGTAATCGGGCAAATTTTAAGCAATGCTTAAACTTACAAATATGTCTTGTTTAAGTATTGGATTTAAGTACTCCTACTACTCCCAACCCTAATAAAATAAGCGAAGCGTTCATATTTAATTCATTCAGCACTTCGTCTTCGAGATATACATAAATCACGTCACGAGCTATTCTTTATGATGACACTTGGTCGATGAAGGTGTTAACGTCATAACTTTCGACAGACTCTTTATTTTACCCCTGTCAGTTATTAACAGCCCCTTTTTGAGCATATTGTTGGTAGTTTAATGATAGCCCGTTTGAAGTCGAAATATTGTCTTTGTTTGATCTTTGGAATGTGGAGATAGGCAGAGACACACTTCTTGAACGTTGCTCTCAGTAAGAATAAAAATATCTACTGTAAGTATAGGTAAAGAGTTTGTTTAATAAAACCAATTGCTATGTCCCGAACATGTCCCAAACTCGAAATATTTTGCAGAGGTATTTTCTCGTATAAAATATTCCCTCAATTAGGCTACAATGCTTTAGGACAATTCTGCTTTGAAAGGATATATCAATTGTATTATGGCTTAAAATAATGTATTTATGGAGGACTATATGTTCCTCCATATGCAAAGCCAGGCTCACTTTAATTTGTCTATGGTATGGTTTTAGGAACCTATTACTTTTAAAAAAGATCGTTCTTTCTGGAAATGGCATATTAGGTATATCCAGCAGTGGAATTCACTGACTGATGATGATAATGTGTAACATTTATTAGGTAAGTACGAGTGTCTTACCCGTTCTTATAAATACGCTTTTTTCATTCCCACTATAAGCTAATGTCTAAACTCATTAGTGCAGCTTAGCGTCAGTGTCACGGACAAGTTTAAAAATAAAAAAGTAAAAATAAAAAAAGCGGCGGGAACTTTGAAATAGGAACTCGAAGTTTGTTCCTGATACCTTCGGTGATTGATTGTCACAAAACGCGCGCAAGCGCATCACAACTACCTACACACCTACTTTTTAATTACTACTGACCTGTTTGATCGATTTTTTCTTTTTCGTTTGCATAAGCTTCAAATAATAAAAAAGTAACTAAGATTGAATATCAGACAACAAGAACAAAAGTTGACAAAGACACGGTCTGCTGCGTCGGCGCACATCCGTAGGGTGGCTCTTCACGTCGAGGCATAGATTACGCACCCTGACCACAATATACTTGAGAACATAATGTTAGACGGCATTTTTTAATAAGGCTAGTTATTGCTAAATTCCAGCCATAGCAATAATATATTTTTTAACATAATTTTCAATAAAATAATACTGATTGTGGCTGTTTCATGGTTTCTAATAATGTTTGTCTCTAGTTTACCCTCAGTGGTTTAATTTACATGGTTTTTTCAGATTGAAGCACAGCACAGCATCTAGGTATATTTTTTCAATAAAGTTTCATATATTTTTCATTCAATCCGTTAAACTCAGTAAGTAGGGTATGCAATCGCGATATACCGGGATCCCGAAATACCTGGATCCCGCATACATTTTGCGGGAATAATCTCGGTCGAAAATTTTGCGGGATCCCGGTGGACTGGCGGGATTACGCAGAAGCGTGGATCAGACGTGGTACGTACTCTGCGCGCGGGGCGGGGCGCGTAGGTGATTGATATTTATGTTAATAATGAATTTATGTTTCTGATATTTAAAAAACGGGATTATGTAAATTGTCAATGTATGTTTCTGATGTTTATGTTGTTATATCAATTTATGCCTTTTAGACATCAATTTACATAGAATAAGATAGGGCATCTTATTCTATGTAAATTGATGTCTAAAGTATGACTAAACCATTTAAAATGTACTAAAAATATTGAGTTATTTGGGTTAAAATTAAAACCATGACAACATGGTCTATAAGGCCTTTATTATGATTGATTTTAGATGTATAAGTCCACCCTGTTGGATCCCGCAAATACCTGGATCCAGCGGAACCAAGATGGTTCAGTCCCGCAAATACCGGGATTGAAATTATCTTGCGGGATTGCATTCCCTATCAGTAAGTTTTCAATCTGTTAAAATTACCAATGCGAAAATGAACCTTATACTAAGTAGGTAGGCACCAGTAGCCCCTACCTATACTTAAAAGCTTTCGCATTCGTAGATTAGGATTACCTTGTAGAGCAGTAAGTAACCCTGTTTTACAAGCTGCCGTATAAATACAGCTATTAAACACTCGCAAGCTTCTGTAACGAGGATAACTATAATCGGAGCTTTGCATCGGAAATGTTAACCAGTTATTTTCTAACTTACAAAACGTTGTGTATGCCTCAAGTTGATGGACGCAGAGCAGTGCCTCGTAGGGCACGGTCCTATCGTGCATGACTTACGTCTTAAGAGGCAATGCTTTGTATAAGTGATGGTTAGCACTTAGCATCAGGTGGCCCATCGGCATGTTCAACCAGTACGTAGTATAAAAATAATTAAAAAAATTGGTTAAACATTTGTTCCTCACTGTTTGGAATTCATTATCAATTATTGCAGATGCCAATAGTTTGAGCTTTTAACAGATTCTTCTTATTTTTACGAGCTCCAATTATTTTGCCTAATTTTGGGATTGTCGATTCGAAAAAAACAGAGTTATAAGTTATATTGACACTGTTGTAATAAAAAACAATCGATCGACTTTTTGAAAAATACATACATTTATTTTCTTATATAATCATTAACAAAATGAAAAATATACTTCTGGTTGCTATAGATTTGCTTTTTTGTTTGTAATTACCAATGTGAATATGTACCTACCTATATCTACCTACCTACTTATGTAATTACCTTAAAACTGTATGTTCTCGTACACCTAATCGTGTAAGTATTTTTTGTAATGAAATTTTATCAAAATCAAAGATTTTTGTCACAATCATACCATTAATGAATTAAGCTGATAATACGATACAATCATTCATTCGATTACGTACTTACTTTTAATGCATTTTTTTACCTATCTGTACTTATCTTTAACAATATCATCAATCTACATTTTCATTGACAAAAAACTCAGATACCTACTTGAAACTTTAATGACATAAAGTTACTTTATAAAGTATGTTCAGAGCTACAAACAACTGAACGGTGTGTTTGAATTGTGCTTGAATAGTTTAGAACACAGATTGAGGAGCGCGCCGCCCGTTTAGAGATTATTGTTTATCAATACTTTACCTTTAAACAGGAGCCTCTTGAGGCGCACTTAAAATCCTTTTACCACATTGTTTCGAAAGAAACTAGTGACACGACAAGAGAGACCTTTTAACAATGAGGTAAATATTTTTATCTGACGGATAGTATTACTCAGGGATATTCCAGGGAAGTACAGTATAGCTTACCAAGTCAAGTCGGAGACTGAAGGAGACATGCTTGCGCGGCGGCGGCGGAATGCTTGGCGGGCCCTCGTAGAACGCGGCCTCGTCCAGTCCATAGTCGGACTCGTTCTCCGCCCACTCCAGCTTCATGCTGGGGCTGTGGACAAATAAATAATACTATACAAATATGAAAGACTCAAGGCTGATGTAAACCCTAGGCACAGAAGACGTAATCCCCAGGCAAAACTTATTTTTTTATACAACTAGCTGATGGAACAAGCAGATAGCCCAACTGATGACCGTCACCAAGCATTGCATCATAAGTCACGTACAATAGGAACGTGCCCTACAATATACTGCCCTGCGTCCATAAACTTGAGGCATACAGATGTTAAGCCTCATGTGCCTGTAATTACACCGGCAACAACACTCTTCTAACTGAAACACAGCTACGCTGCTTGGCGGCTGAAAAAGGCGTGGAGGTAGTACGTCTCCGGACGAGCCCTTCACAAAGAGCTCTACTACTCTTAATTAAACCAATTCGATCTTAAACCAAGCATTTCGTACTATCTAAGTAACTCTGCATAGTAGGTACAAAAGTGATGAGCTTATTATATCGTCTCAGAGTGATGGACACAGTGTCATGACTATGACTATGTCAAATACTCGTAGGGCACTGTCTGTGAGAATTTGTTGTAAGCCGCTCAATTTTAGGTAACCATCATCTTCTATCATTTTTCATTATAAAAAAACATAATAAAGAATCTATCAATCAATAGATAGCAATTGTTATTTTTATAAGTGTAACGTAGATAATTACATCATTATCACATGATTACGGTCATGCAAAGAATTATTTCAGCGGCGTGCGTATGAACATTATACCTCACCTATAGCTATTATAAATAGTTTTTGGTGATAAAATCAATAATAAAAACTGATACATGTATATTCGTTTTGGAAAATACCCAATCTGTTTAGCTATAGATAAGATTTAGCATAATGAATGAAGTATTAAAGCCAAGTTTAAATAACTTCACAGAAAAACACTTCAGGCGAGCTTCTAAAGTAAGGCTTCGCTAACCACAACAAGGCATCGCATCTATTCCAGTCAAGATCGGTCTACGTCAGCTACTTATAATTTCATTTTTCATCTTCTTCATTCACATTATTACCGATAGAGACAGACTGACTGAAATAAAAACGCTCCCGCGAACATGAATAGGGTTTTGAACCTGTTCCTCAATTCTCTGTGCACCTTTTGTTTTTTGTTGAGAAGCGGTTTCTTGCCTACAAACTCGTCATTTAGTTGAAATTGTATGGCTTTCAAGAGATCGAATTTTGCCGCAGCACTTACCTAAATCGAAAGAAGCGATGCAAGTTAAATATTCAAATTCGTTATAAGCTCCCTAAATAAATAATAATGACAGGAGGATAAGTCAGAGGGCTCTTTAGGTTTGAGTAGGTAACTTTCATTAAAAATGAGTTTGTATCCAACCCTGCTATTGAAATGACAATGAGGTGCTTATCATTAAACCACAAATCCTTTGACACCCTCCCAACTAATATCCCATCAAAGTGATCGGAATTAGTTAACACTTCAGACGTAACGAGTTGATCCGCCGGAAGCGATCCTTGCTGCCACGTGTGCGAAGCTCTGAATCAGGACAGAACCTTATTTTTAGAGGGGTAAAGGTGAGTTTTCAGTGATAAATGTTTCAGCCGGTTCGGTGAGTAAGGTGTATGAATAGCCAGGAGCGTCGCGGCGCGGTAAAAGTGTCGTCGGCAGAATTTCGGCGCGTCTGAAGCCGGGTCGGTGTCGTGTCGTCATGGCTGATATCCGCCGGATACGAGGCGATCATTCCGACGCCAGTCACATTATTGTCTTGTAATTGAAGCGGGGTGTAGATTTATCGCTCGTTTGTATCAATGAAGGGTAAGGGCATTTCAAGCTGATCCTCGTTCCTTGTCACTGATTGAATAAAAGCCGCTTTGATTTGAGGTAGTCACCGGCACTCGTACCTGTATACTTTAGAAAATGAAATGTTTATAGTCTAACGACCGTAGATCGTAGATCTGATGGGATGTCAACCGTGCTTGGATGGGAATCCAGGCACGGTTGACATCCCATCAAATCTCTTAGGGGCCATCCATAAATTACGTTAAGGTGAGGGAGGGGGTCGCCGAAGCCATTTCAAATATAAACGTTTAAGACATTTAAGACGTTTTAAAGTGATCCTTGTGATTTTATTGAATAAATACCTTTTGACTTGACTTTGTAGTGTGACATTTTGTGACAAGGGGTGGGGAGGGGTCCCAAATTTTGTAAGATCACATTTTTCAAAATATAATATTCTATATCTCAGTTTTACAACACTAAATTTTATTGAAATATAATTTAAATGGAAATAAAAATAATTTTGGAACACTGCTTTAATTTCATAAATTTATATATTAAAATTGCAAAATATGTTTAATCACACTAGGACACATACATTTGTGAGACCCCCCTGGGTCTCACAAATGTGACCAGCTGTGACAAGGACGGGGGAGGGGTCTATAAAACACTTAGACTAAGTATATAAAACATCTAGTTGATGATTTAATTACAGAACTGACACCAGTACAAGTAAAAACTTCGTCGCAGCTTCCAGCACCAATCTTCGGCAAAGAGGCGGCAGTTCATCTAGTAACTAGGTGCGTATTCCAAAAATAAAGAACTTAAAATTAGGTACCTATACCTAGGTACAATAATTTTTGAATGAAATTATAAATGATGTAACACTGTTCAACAAATTATTCCACGCATGAGTTATAGATACATAAATTGTGTACAGCTATCACGAAGTCTCCAAAATAATAACATGCTCACTATCACTGATATCTAATCACTCTACTGATAAAACTACCGAGAACTTAAGCCTATGCGCAAAATATTACGGTATTATCTAGAACTGGGTGCTCGTTGCTGATATCGGAGATAAATTCCTAAATGCTTATGTTTGAATGCATAATGCAACTGTAACTCCCTTTCGAGAACCGAAAACACAAATAAGAAGTTACAAAACTATGCTCTACTAGCTGGTGCCCGCGACTTCGTCTGCGCAGGATTAGTATTTCGAGTAGCTTATATTAGCGTGGCGTAGTACATATGTGTAACTCTAGCGGTTTTGGCAGCGCACGCCAGAATAGCTCGCAGATGGTAGATTTTTTCCTACTTACTTGACACTTATCGTCATATTTTGGACAATTCACACCATATCTTTATAAATTGTAGCCTATGTATTATTCTTATGTATAAGTTATATTATTGTAAAGTTTCATTAAAATCCATTCAGTAGTTTTTACGTGAAAGAGTAACAAACATCCATCCATCCATCCATACTTACAAACTTTCGCGCTTATAATATTAGTAGGATTTTGAGTCAGATGCATGTCTGAAGAACAATTAAACATTAGTCATGTACAAATTATGAAGTCTTAGAAAATGAAATTTAGTTATAGGTAGGTGGGTAGAATAGATAAACTAATCAAAATCGGCAGAGAGAAAACGACTTGATAGGAAACCGATCATATATAATCATTTTCAACTTTCTGCTACGAGACTCATGCGATTTTGCATAAAGGGTTCTCGATAAAAAATCGGATCGCGCTATTCTCAGAGCGGAAACGTCATCTCACATAAAGTGACGCATAATATTCGACTTATAATTATCTGAATTCAGAGGCGTAACATTCATAAGAGTTTTCGTTATGTGATAGTAGGTAGTACCTACCGACAAGGGTTGTAACTTTACTATACTCTTTACTATACTTACCAACATGAATTTATTAGAAATTTTAACTGAATCACCTGAAGCAAATCCTTAGGACCAAAAAAAAAAAGAAAAAAAAAGTTATCTTCCTTATTATCTTCTTTCTTTCTTCTCTCTTCTTCTTCTCTCAATTTATGGCTCCTGTCCGTCATTCGACAGACAATCTTGCCAGTGTCAAGTGATTTGTATTGAATACTTTTTAGTCAAGTCAGTCCAACAAGTCGGCAGTCATTTGTTTTGAAGAAAATGGTGGCGGTTTTCTTCAAAACATTGGAAACATTTTCGGTCAAATCAGGATATCACGTATTACACTTTCATTCCAAATGTTTACACTTTGTGCTAAGACCTCAAGTAATGTTGGTTAAAATACCACCGAAATTACACAACACTACTCAAAATAACACAAGAAAAACAATTAAAATGAAAAAGCTATGTTGCTTCCCAAAATGCCAGAAACGAATCCAAAAGTTATCTAAATCGATCGAAACAAAATGATGTACAGCTGGCATTTTGTCAGTGATGAATCAAAGTCAAGGAATTTCAACCTGCCACCGATTGGTTTAGATCTAGACCTAAACTGATCGGTATTCGTTTTCAGACATTTTGGGAAGCAACATAGCTTTTTCATTTTAATTGTTTTTGTAGTGTTATTTTGAGTTCTGTTGTGTAATTTCGGTGGTATTTTAACCAACATTACTTGAGGTCTTAGCACAAAGTGTAAGCATTTGGAATGTACTTGATTTGACCGAAAATGTTTCGAATGTTTAGAAGAAAACCGCCACCAGTTTCTTCAAAACAAATGACGGCCGACTTGACTATAGACTTACTTGACTATAAAGTATTTAATACAATTCACTTGACACTGGCAATGTTATGCGTCGAATGACGGACAGGACCCATAAACGGAGAAAAGAACAAGAAATTCTAGGATTTCTGTATAAAATCTACAGAAATGGCAAAAAGATTTACAAAACCAGCGATTAACTGGGCTGAGCTGGAAAAACGTGTACCACCTGAACAGAAAGCAAACTTCCTCGCATTCAAGGGAAAGGCTGATGTGTACTTGCGAAAGTATGTCCATTCAACTTTCTTTGGATACACTATTAGCAAGAAGCTACTCACCTACATTTGATAAGGTATTCGTCATGCAGTTAGGTACTGTTCAGTTCTAAATAAGATGAATGAAAGATACAAAAAGCAAAATTAGTAAAAATGAATTGGAAACTGCTAAGTATGTCATTTCTACAAAAGTTTTGCTAACATTATCTTAGGTCCTACTATTTCTGAGGTTACCATATGCAACGATATCGAAATATTCTTGAATTAAGTCTGATAGTAAAGTAGTTCTCTTTTTTAGGGTGCTAGCAAATCCGGTAGAGCCTCCGAAAATCAACTGGGAGGAATATCAGAAGTCCGTGCCGGTTACAGGTTTGGTGGACAAACTGAAGTCCGCGTACGAATCCTTCAAAGTGCCGTTCCCTGCTGATTCTATGACGGCTAAAGTGGATGAGCAGTGGAGGGCTTTGCAGCCTGAGATAAAGTCTTTCTGTGGCGAACAGCAACAGCTTATAGACAGGTATGAAAAAGGCTACAGCTGAATGTAATATAATAACTATAGGTAATAATGATAATAAGGTTTATAGATAATAAAATATAAAAGAATGAACTTATTTCAGTGCAACAAAGGAGCTGAAAAGAGTAAATGCTCTCCCAAAGCTTGAAGAGATGACCATGGAAATGTTTTACGACATGTATCCTAACGACGCCCTAGATCCTGTGAAGAGGCCTACGTTTTGGCCGCACTCTGCTGATGAACAGGAAGGATATGTTCCCCCAGAAATAACGGCAGCCAAGAAAGGAGGTCACTGAAGAGATTATATATGAATACTCTGTCATCAGAAGTGTTCATTTTCCAATAAATTGGTTTAATGTGTTGTTTTGTTTTGGTTTATCTCCCAATCTCTTTGTCTGAAAGAGGTATCAGTGAAAGTTTTAAGACGCAGACTATCGTCAAACTAAATCTCGCTCCTACATTTTTGAAAATATACCACTGAACGAAGTTCTGAAAAATAGCAAACGACCGTGTTTTTGAGAATAGCATTACAAAGTTTCAGCAACATTTTGATCCAAACAAGTTTAGTTAAGTTTGATGAAGTATGAAATTTAAAAAACTAACTTTTTAGTAGGAAAACTTGGGTGCAAAATGAAATTTTTGCTGAACGTTCCGAACTCAGTTCCGAAACTACAAATCTTGAAATGTGCGAGCGAGAAGTTGTTGGATGGTTTATATAATGTAAGATAATGTGCATACTAAAGTTGAACTAAACTATCAATTTAAACGAGAGAATGATATACATATATGGCAGATTTGTAAGCAAGCCAGCTTACATAGCTTAAAAAAATATGTTTACGAATGCCAACGATTTCGCTGAAGTTAATCATTCTACGTAAATTACCTCAATTTGACATGTTGATCAAAGTGGTGAGCATGAGTCGCCGGCGGGCAAGTCCAAACATCGCGTGAGTTACTGCCTCAGAGTGCATGCTGGGCCGAAGGGCTGCAGTGCATCTAAATATAGACCATCTTCAGGGTCGAGGAGACATCCGCCAAGAAACGCGCGCGGCAAATTATGATTGATGCTCGGAATGAATTTCGCAGTATCTAACTGATAGAATATTGATAGTGCCCAGTTTGACTATAAATATCAGACATGAAGATCCATGCTGTATATTCATTCATTCACATATCATCACATATTCATTCTATTTATTATTAAGTTACACCAACAAAATCAATAGGCCTAAAATTATTGTGTTAAATGTCACCCCAAATATAGGCGTAAACGGCTAAGATGGCTAATTAGAATGAAAACAAAAACAATGGATAAAAATACACAAAATCAATAGGCCTAAAATTATTGTGTTAAATGTCACCTCAATTATAGGCGTAAACGGCTAAGATGGCAAATTAATTAGAATGAAAACATAAACAATTGATAAAAATACATAGGTAATTTAAATAATAAAAATTTAGATATAAAATAAGATACCTATATAAAATAAATTTGTTAAAAGAATTTGTCCAAATACTAATCACTACATAGCATAAAACAAAGTCGCTTTCTCTGTCCCTATATCCCTATGTATGCTTAAATCTTTGAAACTTCGCAACGGATTTTGATGCGGTTTTTTTTATAGAAAGAATAATCACTCTTTCGAGAGGAAGGTTTATATGCATAATACAAGCATAATCTCTTAGGGATAACCCACAATAACCGTGCGAAGCCGTGGTGGGTCACTAGTACTAAAATAAATTTAGGGATTACCAAATTAAATAATTATATTTTTATCAACCAAAATGAAGATGGTCGGACCAGCTTGATCATTTCCTGTCGGACTGGACAAAAATGCCCAGGAAGACGGATGTGTAGAAGATATGAGGAAAGCCTTTGCCCAGCAGTGGGACCCAGAGGGCTCATAATAATAATTTATATGATTTTTTCTCAATAATGATAGCAATAAAGGGTTTATGAATAAGATGCAGACAATCGTCAAACATGTTCTCTTTCTCGCAAATTTCAACATTTAGGTATAATGATTTAAAGTTTCTGAAGGTAGTTGTGAAATATTTCAAACAACCTAGTTTCGGAGTGTATTCTCTAGGTTTAACCAAAAAATATAATTTTGATCCAAACAAGATTATATATATCAAAAAGTTAGTTTTACACGATTTTGCACATAATGAAATCTTTTCCTAATCAATACAAACCAGCTTATACACTCTTAATATTCACAAGTTCACTTACATACCCCAGAAGGCTTCTGTGCCTACTATCTTACTTAATCCCTTAGTTAAAAAAAATTTCAACAAGTTTTCGTTTGGCCCAAAAGCCCGCGAAAAGAACTTCAGTCTAAAATGACTACAATTAGTGAACTTTGTCTTTATTGTGTCATGCGCTGCTTATGGCCACATTTAGCGAATGTGCAGCTAACTGTCGCTACCAGACGCCCGTGTTCTGAGAAATCCGATATGCCCTGGGGCTCCAGTTGTTTCGCTAAGAGCACTTTGATTCATTCCTTATAGATACAATTGATATGGTTGGATGTGAGTGATAGATCGTTCATCTTCTTGTCGTGTCACTAGTTTCTTTCGAAACAGTGTGGTGAAGGGATTTAAGTGCGCCTCAAAGAGGCTCCTTTTGAGTACTGTCAAGTAGACACATGTTTTGGAACTGTTTTAGGTTCTAAGACATGCCGTTGAGTACAATATTTTTGCTGGTCTTGAAATATTTTAAGCATCAACCAACTCAACGTAAACAGAATTGTTTTGGAACGTCCAGCCGAAACTGTGTTTACCTACTTCAATCTTCAATGTTGACTTTACGTAGGTAGTAGAATTTTTCTTGAATGAAAAGCTCTATTGTATATTTCAACTTCCTCACAATCCATTAGGTTACCGAATAGATTTTAATAGATCTCCTTCACTCGGCACATTAACAGAAATTATCCGAACATGAATCGAGTTCCTTTCCCCTAAAATAACAAACACTTTGAGTGTATCATTAGGACCGTTTAAAAAGTATCTCGGCTATGGATTTAAAAATAAAAGAGTAACTTCCCTTTCCGCTTCCGTGGTGCGGCGACACGGATAGTCGCGGATCAATCGGCACTTGGAAGGATATCCTATGATCCGGAGAAAATAAACTACCATACCGAGAGCCACAGCATTTTAACTGATGCATGTGCTTATGCTGATCCAACCAACAAGAACCTAAACAAAGACCTGATGTAAAATTAGTACCCAACATCTGATCAACACACCGATTTCTTTCTAAAGAAAATTCTAATCAGCCATCATTACCCACTCACCTACATTGATTATGCAAATACAACCATTATCCAATGTCAGGCAAGCGTGAGTTTCACTTTCCCTTACCTGCTATAACTTATCTACCTGCTGCTCAAAATAAATTACGAGATCTAGTACTAGATCCACTAAACTTCTTTCTTTATTTTAATTTATTGACTAGTAGTTCGCCCCGAACTGAGATCTCGTGATGCGACCAAACGAACGCATCAAAACTTTGAGTAGGTGGTAGTCAGAGGCAAGTCCAAACATAATGTTTGGACTTTTTTCTGACTACCGCCTACTAACTTGGTACGGTAACCAAGTTTCAACTTTATTGGCCTATTTATTGAAGAGTTCCGTTGAACAGACCTTGGCTCCATCATCAGACCTGGTCGTTGTCACCATTTTATGAGAACTGAGTACCTCCTTAATTTATTTCAAGAAAAAAAAATAAGAAAAAGCAAAGGAACTGGCCGACCAGTAGAAAAACCTTGATGCCAACGAAACTCTTAGAGATGAGAGCTCTTGGATGGCTGGTTATCTTAATTTAACTTTTATGTTGTAACTCAAAAACCGAGCGTCCCAAAAAAAAAGTAAAAATTGTTTTGGAATGTCCAAACAAAGCCCTTTCATATGATATGTAACTTGATTTTTTTATGTCACTTTTTTTATTTTTGCCCTCTTAAAAAACCCCATATCTCAAAAACCCTTCATCCGATTTTACTCATATACTTACCAGTAAATTTCTCAAGTACAAGCTATCGACATATCAAATTTCATGCAGATCGGATCAACGGTTCTCAAGTTATCGCCAGACAAACATACATACATACATACATACATACATACATATATACATACATAAAATGCCAAATCGCCCAACTTGAAACTAAGATCTTTGTTCGCTTCGCTCACTCGATCAAAAAAGACCAACAGCAAAACCTACCCACATTTTGCGACAAAGCCCTTAAAATAAACAAATAAAAAATACAGCAAAAATGTTACATAAAACAGAGTACTTATATCATTTTTTTTTAAATTTATTTATTTATTTAGGATTACCGACAAAAGATACACAAAATTACATTAAATTCCATACAGTTTGAATTATATAAGGTGCTCTTTCAATTATAGGCAACCACAGCATGCTCTATAATATAAAATGAACTCAACATAACTACAAAGGTATATAATATAAATGAAAAAAAAAAAAAAACATTCTAAAGACAACAATAAATCACATACTCTACCAAACCTTAAACTATTATAGATGTTGTAGTAGATTATACTAGCAGACAAAATTTTAATTATACAAGCCACATTAAAAAATCAAAAGGATCCAACCTAAAATTTTTTTTTCAAGGGCTTTCTCGCTGGGAAATCACACTGGCCTATAATAAAACATTAAAAAAAATACATCTATCAAAACTCTACCTAATTAACCCTAATTCTGCCAATCTATATAAAGAGTATATCAGAAACATTAGAACAGCCAATTATAGATTAGAATTCTAATCCCACATAATCATACTCTCTCTTCATCATTGTTTACTAGCTACTTTTAGAATAATTAATAGTCCGGAGGCCGTCCTACACTACACTATACGTTTAATTATACGCGGTCTCCAGCCAAATTTCGTTTGCTACAACGATTTGACCGGTTGAGACTTTCGTCTTCAAACATTACCTATGGGCGACGAGAAAAACATGAAGTTTTCTAAACGCGGTCCAGCTCAGTTTGACTTCATAATAATAGTTCTGGCTACAGGGCCTTAGGGTTCACCATTTTCTTAGATCTTTATGACTCCCCAAACATTTCTTGCTTTTCATTTGAATATGTATTGGGAATGTGAATTTTTCCCACGAAACCTCTAAAATAACAACTTTTATTATAGTCAGAGCTTAGACTCGCATCTTTTGCGTGGGCGAGAGGGTAGGCATACTGCACCTGTTGAGCACTCTATATTTAGCACGGGCCCCTTCGCGCCTCTACCCGCTAGCCATTCATAACTCTGTGACTAATGTGTGAAATTAAAGTGAGGATGTCGGTACTTGTTCAGCAGAAATACTGGTTATAGTAGAGCTTGCATATCGTTCGAAAACTGTGGCATATAACCTCCACTGCTATAGTATTCTGCACCTTTATTGGTCAAAACAAATTCAACTCATTTAAAAAATATTTTATCAAAGGGTGCCAAAGGGATCCTACTAAGTGCACGCACCACGCCTGATGTCTGTCTGATCTGATTATTATGGGAAATCGGCCTTTATTTTTATATGGCAAAACTTCGAAAAAATTGCATCTTCATTGGGAATTGGGAACCTCAGTGCAAGAGTTTTTCTAACACTGGATCAGCCCTAGTCAGTGCTAAAATCTAAACGGTCGTTGCTTATTTAACGTATTCCATCAACGTTAATCGCATCTTTAGCATCAAATACACATTCAAATACGAAACCTTGGCCGAAGCCATGCTGCGACACCCACTTGCAACGCAACACTTACGCGTAGAAAGGAATGCGATGAATAAACATTCGTATTTAGGCATTTGCCGACAGCCGAGGTAATTGGGAAACGATTGATGTGGATGTAAACAAAAATTCAAGCATCCTTTTATACGCTTACTTGTACTAAGGACTTGTGGCGTGTAAATAAATAGGCAGTCTTACTTCTTCTGTGCTTTTACAGCGCGTTTTGAGCAGTCTCATATGGCATTGCGTTCTGTTATTCCCTAATGAATGCATAGTTAAAATAATTCCTTCCTCGATAGAGCTGAATCTTTTTCTTAAAACTAGGAGAATCTAGGTGCCAGGTCCACGCAACCAAAGCCTAGAAGAACAGGCAACAAGTTACGCCTTGGTTCCTACTGTTCTTTTGTATGATCCGTCTTCTTGTCGGATTTTAAGCGCGCCTCAAAGAGGCTCCTTTTGAGCAGTTGAGACATATTTTAGAACTTTTCAAGTTCTACGACAATCTGGTCTCCTCACGATGTTTTCTTTCACCGTTATTGTAAATTACTGATATCGTGCACATATATTTTTTGAACAAAAAAACGTATTTGTTCCAACCGGTTTTGAACCCATGAAGTGTAGAAGAACCCATGAAGAAGTGTTCTAGATGTGGTATGGATTAATTCCAATTCAAAGTATGCCTTACCTACTATGTTACAATGTGCCAACTATTACAAAAAAAACACTATCCTTGGACATTCTAGACTCTAGAGGATCTTCCATCCGTAGAATTGTGTTAAGCGACGGAATCCTCCGATGCTCTTGTAAATACGATATTTTGTGCACGATAGGACCGCGTAACATCGGGTGGGCCATTCTGTTCCATGGGCCATATGATGGATCCGTCACTTTATCTCTTAAAGGACCCACCATCCGAATTCCCTGAAAATCCTTCGAAAAAATCACAGAGCCTGAGCAAGGGAAGTTTCAGTTTTCAGGCCAAAATTAATGAAATAAGAAAATGTTTCCTAGCAACGACACAATTGCACTACAATTTTATCACTTTATTAGACCAGAAATTATTCACATAATTTGTGCGTGGGCTGCGATGTTAATAGATACGATGTTGGTAGAGTATATTTTAATAATATTTATCAGAGTCGTCGACCTCAGCACATAGGCGAGGCGACGAGACACACATACGGTCTGCCTACATAATGTTCACTTCAATACTTTACCAATAAGTGCAGTACATCAAGGGTATCAACTTTGACACAACCAACTATCCTTCCATGAAATTAGCATAACAAATACGTAGGTATTAGGTTAACCTTTACATTTTACCATATTTTAAGCCTAAAAATATCAGTTCAGTTAGATCCTAAAATACATCAAAACATTAATGTACGGGACATTTGAATATAACCAATGAGTAATCAGGATTAGGCAAGCTTATGTTGTTGATCGTCACTAATTAATTCATAATTAAAAATTCTGGTGCGCCCGCGCAGCGAGCGAGTCAACCAATTTAATAGTCTGCAGGGTTTGTATAAAAATGGTCACTATATTCGTATAGATAGGGTTCAAATACGCCATAAGGGTTGGATGTATGAAGGGCAGAGACAGTTGTTTTATTTTGTACTATATTTAGTACTTGGACTGAATTGTTACTGTGCCAGCTCTGTATGGAGCGTTGGTGATTGGCATGTACGATAATATTATTATATCGTTTTAAATAAAATTACTCGGTCTGTTTTAGAACTGAATTGTTAATATTATTATATTGATCAGGTATAATTTTATCATAGTTGAGATGTTACCTACCTTAGTGCCAACCTTAAGAGCTGATTTCACCATGCTCTGTTAGATTAACAAAGGATTAAAAGGCCGTTAAATATGTCAAAATGTACGTGTTTGACATCTAAGGTTAGATTTAACGGACTGTTAATCCTTGATTAGTAACTAACAGAGCATAAATCAGCTCTAAGTGTTGTGATTGTACCTAACTACCAATTAGGTATTATCGAAAATACCGACCATTTTTTTTATTGATCTACAAATTGAGTAAGCTTACAGGTAAAATTACAACGGTTGATCTAGTTTCTTTATGTACTAGATATCATAGATTAGTCATCAGTTCATAAGTTAAACAAAGAATAATCATTTCTGTGTCACGAGCTGTTTCAATTACAAAATCATTTTGATGAAGATCGTACGACCATCACAAATCCGAAATGAGGATAGAATGCGTGGTCGCTTCAAGGCATTCGAGGAATAGTTAAACGTTCGTTGCCTGCATATTTTGCATCGTCTAAGCATGGCGTGTTCAAAACCCATATTCGCATTGAGAAAGTGAGTGAGATCCGTCCCAAATCATGTCAGCAGGCGAACGACGCCTCTACCTGCTCCGCTCCGGGCAGGGTCCCGTTGCGTGCAAGGTGTACTGTGTACACCCTACACGCACACTCTTCGGACCTAATGAGGCGCACGCACACACGCAAGGCCAGCGCCCGCGCAGGCGCAGATGGCGCCCCTTCCACCCGCCCTCACCCCCGCCCCCGCGCCCACAGTGCACCGACCGAACCTCAGCTGTGTGATGGCTGTGACTAGTTGCTCGTCAGATGTCGATCGACAGATTTTTTTGTCAGACGAGACGCGTAGGAATAATCCTGTATTCCTGTAAGGGTAGAATTAAGTCGCCGATCATTAACTCTGCTGTACCGGTCCGACGGGTATTTAAGTTGCCAATAATTGTGGCTAGCGGCGATCCTGTTCGCAGATCTTCATTTTAAATTGCGATAGGGTCCAATCGTATTTAATTGGAAGCGAATGTTACTGCTGTTTTAGATTATGGGAAAAAACCATATCTTTCAAGATCTTTTCACTTTTAACCGCATGTTTTTGTTTGAAACCGGCTCCTGATTTATCTCAAGAGGCCTAACGCAGAATACCGTCGTAGTAACAATTGGCAGAGATGTTATGAACACACGTGGTGACCTTCAGGGTAGATAACCGACGCGGGTAGATGTCTGATAAAATTACCGAAATGATAATAGCGTTGTGTCATGTGGCTTCAACATCATCATTGCGGGCCTGGATTTGAATATCGAACGAACGACCTATTTCAAGCAAAAAACAATATGGGAATATATGGTTACTTACTTGAATAAACGAATAAATCAGAAATCAAAACATGCAAATTTATTAAAATCGACATTAAAGAATAATCCAAAATAAGAAACCAATTAATAATCGAATGCTACGATTGGGTATATTTTGATTGTAGCTTTGTAAGCTTTTTATAGATTCAAGACCTTCACAAATACTCAATACTCTTTCAGACGCTATTAGTAAAGTAAGGTATCTGTATTGTAGCAATACGAGGGCGGTGCACCTCTATTGTGAGTTTTTGCGTCGATTTCTACAAGGTGCAATACAAGAGCGGACCACTTGACGGAATAAGTTTGGGAAAGGTTTCCTACCTTCCGGCATATGTGAACATTGCAGGCTCTACTGTAACTGCCTATTTATTGATTTATGGTATACACTAGTTTTTTTTTTATTCTGTGCTGGTAACTCTTCTACTCTAGGTACACTTACGAAGAACTATTCGTGCTAGAATAGAAAAATTATCAATTTTGCCATCAGAAACATCAGCAGGCTCTACTGTAACTATTTATTGATTTATGGTTATACTAGTGTATGGTTTAGTATTCTGTGCTAGTATTATATCTCTACTTACTTACTAATAACTTCGTGCTACAATAGAAAAATCATTTATTATGCCACTAGCGACCCGCCCCGGCTTCGCACGGTTATTGTGGGTTATCCCTAAGAGATTATGCTTGTATTATGCATAGGTTTTTATGCACTCTTTCTATAAAAAAACCGCATCAAAATCCGTTGCGTAGTCTTAAAGATTTAAGCATACATAGGGATATAGGGACAGAGAAAGCGACTTTGTTTTCTACATCTACACTAATATTATAAAGAGGAAAGCTTTGTATTTTTGTATTTTTGTATGTAACGAATAGGCTCAAAAACAACTGGTCCGATTTCAAAAATTCTTTCACCATTAGAATGCTACATTATCCCTGAGTAACATAGGCTATATTATATTTTCAAAAAAATCAGGGATCCTTACTAAAACTCCTGTACTCTACTAAACTAATGTAACCCAAGGTGGAAACCAAAAACCTTACATCGCGTGCGCTGCGAAAACTATTGATGATAGAACAAAATAATGTACTACGATTTTGTAGAACACGTCATCATCTACAAAAAATGTCGCGACAGCATATGTCTAACTATTATAGTTATGTCACAATAAGTGTTCTTTTATTATAAAAAATTAATTGAAATGCCGCCGCTAGAAAAGGGTCTTTATTTGTACCTTGGTATTAATCCTTATCCAAATAAATCATTTCATAATTAAGACAATTTCAATATCTATAGATTACTTCTTAAATTTTTAAAATCGGA
Source organism: Chloroclysta siterata (assembly GCA_932294275.1). Classification (NCBI taxonomy): domain Eukaryota; kingdom Metazoa; phylum Arthropoda; class Insecta; order Lepidoptera; family Geometridae; genus Chloroclysta; species Chloroclysta siterata. Next base: position 6,014,411 of record OW028590.1, read on the forward strand.
CATTCCATTCAAAAGATATGACGAAATTAAAAACGTTAACGGGTCCACGGGTCACGCTCGGTCTGCGATTTCACTCTCTGACGTGCAAATGTATGAAATAAGTAGACGCGAGGCTCGAACCCACGGTCTAAGTCTATCCTAAAATGTTCAAAAAATTTATGACCACCCATGCGAAGCTGGGACAGGCCGCTAGTATACTATGTAGTGATTATACACATCGTGGTGGCGAGATCGATTCAGCAATAAATGAAAACTGCCTACGCTGCAAACGAAATACTTACACATAATATACAATTAATCATTACTGTAAAAATCTAACGTAGTCAATTCTTTACTGGAACAACAACATATATTTTTCCCATTGCCACAAACTTGACTGATCTTGCTAAAAGCTTGCTAGTTTAAGAGCTGATTTCACCATGCTCTTTTAGATTAACAAAGGATTAAAGAGCCGTTAAATATGTCAAAATGTACGCGTTTGACATCTAAGGTTAGATATAACGGCCTGTTAATCCTTGATTAGTAACTAACAGAGCATGGTGAAATCAGCTCTAAAGCTAGTTTTACAGTGATAGTCGCCTTAATCGGGTCCTAAGTAGTTTTGTTATAGCTGGGGGATTTATAGCTAACACCTGGGAGATTTATAGGTTCTAGAAGCAAACTCATCAAGATCGCAGGAGTTTATACTGTGGTTTCAGCATAATGGTATGGATTAACGCTTAAACCATAGTCGGGTGCTCCGAGAAATTCTCGGGAAAGAGACTGACAGCGTTTGACCTGGAGTGAAGGCTGGTGCTTAGATAGGTACCTACCTACTTATGTACAGTATCGTAGTTCTAACTTTAGTAAATTAAGCTCTTGTCAGTGTAATGCCACTAGCACAGCCTCCACTAATCAAAATTGTACCAGCGCTTTATTGATCGGTTGGTATTGGGGACTACAGTATTCTGTGACCAAACAGGCAAGCTACGTTACAAGACAATATTTCAGATAAAAGGTTGTAGCTGTACCTAGGTACTACAACAGATTATGAATGATGCACATAGTTATATAGGTACGTACATGCCTAGGTACTTTTCAATAGGTAGTTTTAAAGTGATGACACGATATAACGATAGTCACATCTGCTGTAGAGTTAGCAGTTTCCTAGAGGTAAATAATGCAGTAGGTAAATAGACTTACCGCCAACAAAGCCACCCAAGCATTGAATTGAATTTTCTTACAGCTTAGGATCTTCAATAACAAGATTTTAAATTCAATGTTTTACGCATAAACCAGTTCTAAAATATGCAGATCAATTCATGTTATGTGACTTTATCAGAACATTGTAGCGGTACCATCTCGAAGATGTTATATTTTTTAACAATAATGGTGGGAAAATTTAAATATAATATACCTAAATGAACAAATCAATGCTCCTGTTGCGACGACTACGCGTGTAAAACATTAGATTTTTATTTCTGTTTCGTATTCCGTTGAATGTTTTATGATATTTATGATAATGGCGACTGACGATCGATAGAGCGCTTGACTTGAGAAGTTATTTCGTTGGCAGTAAAACTTGCAGAACGTGAACAAAATGGTTCGCCTAGGATTTTAAACAAATATCTATTCACAGAAAAAACTAGCGGTTTATGTAAATTTGGATCAGAATTGGTGTCTAGATTTTACCTATGTAAATAATTCTTCATAATTTAGAGCTCGACCCTAACAGACAGGTTTTAGTATAAAATACTTGGGATATCTAGGTACCTAACTACCTACCTACTGGATCAAAAAAAAACAGTCTATTGAATTTACAAAAATTTAACATACCTACCTACCTACCTACATATTCTTTTTAATCTCAGTTAATTTTCATAAAAAATAAAAATAGGAAATTAAAAAAAAAACCCCAACTTCAACTTGTTTATCCTTGGACTATAACATAGGTACTTAGGTAATGTTATTTAATTAAAAATAGTGATAAGTTTGGTAATTTATCAATATTTTTATCGCAGCTGGGTAGGTACCTACTTCGTTTGCATTATTTCCAACAAGAGGTTTGTATTTTTCAATAATAGGTAGGTATTATAGGTAAGTAGGTAATTTAGCAAATTGCTAGTCTATTTGACTTTCTAAAAGATTATTGCTGTGCTTGAATGAGTAACAATATTACAAACTATTCAAGCATATTTCGACCATTCTTTGTCTTAGGATCTCTACAGAAAATAACAATAAGATTACCATTTATCAGAAACACGAAAAAGTTGGAGCTTTTAAAGCGGTAGGTAACCTCGGTACCTATTATGTTTGCATCTGTGGCTTCTCGGTAATGGTGAAGAATGGTAGAAGATCACTCCCGTTTATTGTACTTGTTCGAATCTTCGAATAACATCATCCTACCTACTAGGTATCTTATCAGCCGTTTATGCCACGTACATTTAAATACTTACCGCTGATGTATGCTTTCGGACTTAGGTATTCTTATCATGATTTGTAGGTGTACACAACTGTGAGGTGACAAGATAATTTTAATAAATTACGTCACTTGGCTCTTCTAGAGGACATTGTTAAGAAGCGTTATTCAATAGTTTTATTAATGATTTAATTTAACAGGCACAAATGCCAATCCTTTGCCCACCCAACAAACAGAATCGTAAACTCTTGATTTATTCTTCATTATCTTCGAGCATAATTTAAATACCTACCTACTGGATGAATTATTGTGAAATTACCTACGTTGTGGGTGCGTGCGATTGAGACAATCTTCCTAGCTATAAATAGGGAAGGTGCGGCGACCGCAGACAAGAAGCTTCTCTCAGAATGGCGAGTGTTCAAGGTGTGGTGTTGCATGGTGATGCGATGCCATTAGCGGGATCGGATCGGCTTCGGTCCGTCCACTCGACGCACACGCAGTCGCAGGTAGCGCGCCGACGACGCTGGGATAAAAACCCCACTCAAAAAGGAACGAGCCACTCCAACTCGCCTAGATAACGACGCGATCGACCGAGAAAAAATTACAACCAACATCGATACTCGGAAAGCCGACTCAAGCCCTACTCATATCGATATGAATCAACACCGTATCTTTCACTCGCGACAATGAGACTCCCTAATCACCCATTCACATCACACGTACGATAATAATATAAATAGACCCCAACGTCCAATGAATGAACTTATAACATGTAAATTCGTCGCTCACAAATCGCGACACGGCTCCGGCGTAGGTGGCGGGCTTGAATGAAAATAAACATATACCTATCGTGCGCTTACCTTTCAATTTTTATATTATCCAGATTAGCGGTAGTATAGCACTGAACGAACGTAAGTTTATCGTTGGGGGGTTCGCACAGAACTTGTGGGCATAACACTGAGACGAGGGATAATAATCGCGACGCGTCGAGCGGCAGGTATGGACTGCCGGCCGGTTGGATCGACACTGGCGACTTCAACCGAACGAACACAGGCGTAGGTGCGCCCGCGACGCACTCACACACACGCTCCATTCAAATATCGCGCCGCGTGGAGGGGAGAACTCATGAATGGACGTAGTGAAGTATAGATACGGTGATAACGCTCTGCATTATACGCGATACCGGGTCGCGGTCGAAACTAATTCCAGTTAAATTAATCAGCGTAGATTATGTTCCATAGTTTTGAGAGCATTACGAAATACGAATAAGGTCGTCCGGTGACAGCTACCCAGATAAAGAAGCTTTGTTTACCATTCTATTAACAGTTGGACGTGTACCAAAACTGATGATCGATCGAAATCAAAGATAATGCTTAGTCATTAAATGCCTTGTTATTGGAAACGTATCATCAAAATCATGAAACAATTAGATATTTATACAGTTTATATATTTCTTTAAATACTGTAACAATCTTACTAATATACATACTATCATTCTGATACGTATTAAATAGATATTAAAATACTTTAGCAGCGGTCAATGGGTTATTTATGACGCTAGTCCCTTGAGGAAGGTCGAAAGCTTGTGACTTTTGTAGTCGGCCCGCAGTTGGATAAAGTTGAGGAGAATCGAGTGGTCCAACTCCGCCTGTTGACAACACAAACAAACAATTTATCAAATAACTAGCACGAAGTCATAAAGGTATGCTGTGGATTTGAGTATTAGGTTATTAGACCAATGAGAGACATAATTTTAATATATACGAATAATATTTAATAGAGTTCTTTCAGGAAGGTGTGTGTTCTATTGAGCTACGCGCTACAGACTGTTAAACAATCAAAAGCTAGAGGGACTATCCATGAGGTCATGCGTATACGTTTTAGGAAAAGACAAAGAGCTACTTATTCAAGTAGTATATACATTTTTGTTTTTCCAACATTGAGGACTCTATTACGATGGAATAGGGCCTAGAAATCTAAACATACACAAGCATAGTAGTAGAGCTCTTTGTGAAGGGCTCGTCCGGGGAAGTACTACCACGCCTTTTTCTGCCGCCAAGCATCGGGTAGGAGGCTTTATTTTTTATTTATTGAAAAGACCAATAGCAAAAAAAAATATCAATCACAAAAAATAAAAATATTTTTTTTATACGACTTGCTGCTGGAACAAGCATGGATCACCTGATGTTAAGTGGTAACCATAACCTATCAAAACATTGCCTCGTAAGTCGGTAAGTCGTAAGTTGAGCAACAGGAATAAAAACATCTATATTCATCAAACAGTTGTTTGTTCTCTGTAGGGATCGAAAGTACGGCTTACAGAAGAAGGCGCGTAAATTAAGGTTAACAGTGTACGTATGTACTGACAAGTGTTTCTCCCTCGCAGACTTGCGGTAGGTTATCCGGTTTCAGGTGTGAGGGCTGTCATAATACTTATAAGAGTAGTAGAGCTCTTTGTGAAGGGCTCGTCCGGGGAAGTACTACCACCATGCCTTATTCTGCCGCCAAGCAGCGATACTGTGTTTTGGTTTGAAGAGTGTGGTTGCCGGTGTAATTATAGGCAGATGAGGCTTAACATCTGTATGCCTCAAGTTGATGGACGCAGGGCAGTGGATGGGCACGTTCCTATCAAGCGTGACTTAAGATGCAATGCTTTGTTATAGGTGATGATTACCACTTAACATCAGGAGGGTCATCTGCTTGTTCCAGAGCAAGTTGTATAAAAAAATAGTTAAGGTTAATAAAACAGTGTATGTATGGTATGTACTGACCAGGGTCTCTCCCTCGCAGACCTGCGGCAGGTTCTCCGGCTTCACTAGCAGCAGGTTGCAGAGCGCGTGTAGTGCGTCGAACAGAGCGTGCGCGGGCGCAGGCGCCGCGCGACCGCCGCGCCCGCACGCCGCCGAACGGAACTCCTTCACGTCGCAGATTGCTATCATTGCACCTGGAACACACCAATAATGAGTAGTAAACGCTTTAAAAACGAATAAGCCTGCAGTTTATTTGATGTTTAGAACGAATGGAATAGAAAATCTTTTTTTTGTTTTCATAATATCTAAAGAACATATTTTATTCTGGGTCTGGTCTATGTACCCCACACAGAATTTTTTTTAAAAAAAGGAGGTTACCATTCAAATGCAATTTCATTAAAAATGTAGGTTAATAAAGTGGTTATCACTAAATGTTGATCTGTTCGAATTTCTTACTATGGGCACATTTTTAGAGCCGCCATGACAGTCTGCATGACGTTTGATATGACGCATTGCATTTATTAATTTTTTGACAGATTTGTTGCTTTTTTTGACGGTAATGACTTTCGCTCTCAAGCTTGACTTATACAACAGTTGTCAAAATGACATTCACGCATGTCAGTCCGCCATATTTTCAGTGCATTGTGTTGCTCTCCTTGACCAATAAAATCTTGATAAGCAAGAAAACGAAGTAAAAAGAAAGCAAATTAAAACAGTTACTGTATTGCTAAGCGATAATGTATAAGCTGTACACAGCCCGACCCCGGCTCCATATATTGATGAAACAACGCCTTTACAATTTGTAATTCACTAATGGTGACAGATATAAAGAAAATAGGAGACTGATATTTTGATGCAATCGTGTTACGGTTTTGGAAAGCTTTTACTACGTTATTTATTGTTATTTATGTATGTATAATCTTTAATGTTTACGATTCCAATAGTTACTTTTGCATCTTACACCCGTTTGCAATGAAAATAATGTTCATAACCATGATGGTTTAAAAAATTATGTTGGTTCTCTGTTAGGGGTTAAATATAAATATTGGTGGACCTTCTACGCAGCACTGTCTGTATGGGAAGCCTGTATGGAAACCAGGAACTTAAAAAAAAAACCCAGACATAGGACAGATATTTAATAAGTTTAATAAGACTCACCAGCAGAGTTGAACTGGAAATTCTGCAAATGTTCGTATATGACTCGATGTAACCGCACCGCCAGCTCTAGGGTCACCGCCTGCAGGTTATCGCCTTCTAAGCCACCGTGGATCTTCTCCATTATGTTGTTCAGGTATGATACTACTGCGAGGCATGCCTGAGAGAAAATAGCAATACTAATTATTATTATTAAAAGTAATTAAAGAAAAGTGCCACGGGACACATTCTTGGCAATATTTATTTCTATAAAATTACTAGCTGACCCGGCATACGTTGTTTTGCCATATACTTACTACAATGACTATTAAAAAATAGGGGTGATAGAAGGGTGAAAATTTAGGGTTGTATGTATTTTTTAATGCTACATAATAAAAAAAATAAAAATTGTCCAAAAAATAAAAATAAAATGTTAGAGGTGGACAACCCTTATCACTTAGGGGTATGAAAAATAAATAGTAGCCGATTCTCAGACCTACTGAATATGCATATAATTTCATAATAATCGGTCAAGCCGTTTCGGAGGAGTATGGTAACTAACATTGACACGAGAATTTTATATATAAGAGAGATATGCTAATCCAGTAGCCCAAGTATGAGTTGTGTTTACCATATTTGGTTTTTCGTTTATGTTCCGTGTTCATTGCGGTTTTTGTATGAAGACGCGATAGAGATACCGATTCGGAACTTTATGTTCCAAGTATGATGAAAATTTGTAGTAGAACATAAAGTTCCGTATCGGTATCTCTATCGCGTCTTGATACAAAACCCGCAATGAACACGGAACAAGAACGAAAAACTAAATATGGAAAACACAACTCATACTTGGGGTACTGATAGCAGATAATGGGGTACAGGTCACGAACTATATTCGTTTTAAGTTTAACCCTTCAGTTTAACGTGATCTGTGAAACTTGAAAGCGCTCAGATAAATACCGAGAGCAGTCACTAATTCAAATAGTGAATGCGCGGAACATTGCATAACTCAATTCGGCTAAAAAAATAAATGACCAAGCAAGCTATTCACAAAGATTTTTAATATAGTCCCGAAAGTTATTATCCGAGTGGGATTTGAACCCACGACTTTCCCCTTGATACGGGGCCGCACAAATCCCACTCGGATAATAACTTTTGGGACTATATTAAAAATCTTTGAGATTTCCTTAAGTGTAGGTAAACACTATAAAACTAATAAAAAGTTATAATCAAGCAAGCTATGGCTTATTTATGTACCTCTGGCTTATTGCAAAACACAGTGAACTCTGTGTGAATAGGAGCATAAAATAAATTTTTACCGGTGATGCCAGCGTATCAATATCCCCTTCAGGCTTAAAGTCAGTCTTCTTCTGCTCAGTCTGCAGATGCAGTTTCACCCAGCTGACGATAGCCACGATAGCGCGTTCTAGCCCAGCGTCCAACTTGCTTTCAAGCTGTTCCATTATGACATTCTTCTTCTGCATACACTCGCTTTGTTTCGGCGACGCACTGATGCAAGGTAGAATAGATTCGTCGAACAGTCTTATTATTTGGTTCGCTTGTTTAACGATGTCGAAGAAGTAGATCTGAAATGTAAAATGTTTCTATACTAAAGTTGATCGACGTAGGGCAGTGCATCGTAGGGCAAGTTCTTATCGAGCGTGACTTACGATGCCTTGGTTATGGTTACCACATAACATCATGTGGGTCATCTGCTTGTTCCATCAGCTAGTTGTATAAAAAAAACCGTAATTAAAAGAGTATAAAGAAATAAATACCTGTGGCGGCGATTTACTCTCTGCTATGGGAATGGACTGCAAGCCGAGGTCCAGTGCATAGTCCACATGTTCAATTAACAGATGCTGTATCACCACCTCCAGCAACGCCAGAGTCGTACCTGGCATCTCATTACTTGTGCATAGCTGAAACAAACAAATACAACGATATACCGACGAAGAGTGGTGGAGCTCTGTGAAGGGCTCGTCCGGGGAAGTACTACCACCACGCCTTTTTCTGCCGCCAAGCAGCGTTGCTGTGTTTCGGTTTGAAGTGTGTGGTTGCCGGTGTAATTACAGGCACATGAGGCTTAACATCTGTATGGATCAAGTTGATCCATACAGATCAACTTGATCCATACAAATATATAAATAAATAAATAAATATTGGTAGACTTTCCACACCAATAAATTAATAAAAACTTTATTGAGGATAATCTTCGAGTCCCAATCATATTCTACCAGAAAATTTTGATAGACACCTAACAAATTTTATTACAGATATATACCTACTATAATTAAATTTGATGTTATATGGGTCATTACATATCGTATGCATGACATCACACTTTGTATCAATTACTGTCAGATAAACTAAAAGGCGGCAAGAATAAAAGTAAATTAGGCTCGGTTGAAAGGGGCCATCTCATGACCTCGTGTATTTTGATAACAGCTTATAAATGTGCACAATAATCGAATGCGGAGATTTTCGTTTGATCTGACAAAGACGAGGTCAAATGCATGAAATGTTCCAGCCAAAATTATATGGATAATTATGAGAAATGAGTTTATGCGTATGCATGACTGTAACTGCAAATGAGCCTCTAGAACATGGAGGTGTGATTTTAAGAGCTGATTTCACCATGCTCTGTTAGTTACTAATCAAGGATTAATAGTCCGTTAAATCTAACCTTAGATGTCAAACGTGTACATTTTGACATATTTAACGGCCCTTTAATCCTTTGTTTATCTAACAGAGCATGGTGAAATCAGCTCTAAGACTGTTAGGCCTATAACACTTATTAAAGATGATTTCAACAGCGTCTAAGGCCAATAGGCACTCTTTCTCTTGTCGTGTCACTAGTTTCTTTCGAAACAGTGTGGTGATAGGATTTTAAGTGCGCCTCAAGAGGCTCCTTTCGAGCACTTGACACCTGTTATATAGATAGAACTTTTTAGGTTCTACGACATGCCGGGTTTCTCACGATGTTTTCCTTCACCGTTTGAGAGTACTGGCATCGTCCACATAATTTTTTTTAATGCCTTATTATTATTATCTAGCCCCAAAACTAAGCCTAAGCTTGTACTATGGGTACTTGTAATATAATACATTTCTACTTAAAATACCTATTATATAACACCCAGTCAGAGAACAGACATCTCAGATCATAACACAAATGTTTGTTTTCGGTGGGGATCGAACCCACGGCCTACTGAAGGCAGAGCTACTACCAACTGAGCTGTGAAGGCTGTCGGTTGGAGGTTTAACTTAAATAAACTTACAGTTTTAGACCTAGTGAAGGAGGTTTTAACGTCGTGCAACATCTTCTGTACGAGGGCTTCACTAAGGAATGTCTCGCCGCCATAGTTCTCGATCTGCGCTATGTTGATATTCGCGCGAGTGCCGATAACGGCCTGCAAGTCACGGCGCAGCTCTTGGAAACTGGAATAGAAAAAAATATATACAGGGTGAAGTTTTAAGACAGGACAGTAAGGGCAGGTACCATACCGTGTTATAGTTACAGAACGTTCATGGGACCATTTAAGGTTTAAAAAGTTATGGATTACTATCTATAACTTTTTAAAGCTTAAATTAGATTTTAGCAGTAGTAGTAGTGATAGTATTTTTTCGCTGAGATGTTTTCCTACTAAAAAGTTTGCTTTAGGTACTAGTTTTCGTACATAAACAAACATTTAAGTAGGAAAACTTGTATCGATCAAAATGAAATTTTTACTAAACTGTGTGCAATGTGATTGCACACAAAATGGTTGATTGCGGTTTCTCGAAAATGAGTTTAGTGATTTTATATATTTCAACATGTCGAAACGTGCGAGCGAGAGTCACATTAGCTCTTGTATTGGCCTTAACTAACCCGCCTCCTTGTATCTGCTTCTTAACGTGCCCCATCTCTGCATAGTATCTGTGTAATGCATTGGCCAGCACTGCCTTCAGCCGCCTGATCTCCAAAGAGGCGTAACCCTCGTTAGCGCCCGCCATGGCTCCGTTGACTAACGCCTCACGCCTCAAGTCGCCGATAGAAGTGTTGCCGTCGGCTGACACTAGTCCTGCGGTAACTAACGCGTCGCATACCCGCTCTGTGCTGGAAAGAAGAAATTAACATAAGTATTGTATTGAACCTGTTTTTTTATACCACTAGCTGATGGAACAAGCAGATGGCCCACCTGGTGTTATGTGGTAACCATCACCTATAACAAAGCATTGCCTCGTAAGTCACGCACGATAGGAACGTGCCCTACGATGCACTGCCCTGCGTCCATCAACTTGAGGCATACAGATGTCAAGCCTCATGTGCCTGAAATTACACCGGCAACCAAACTTTTCTAACCGAAACACAGCAACACTGCTTGGCGGCAGAAAAAGGCGTGGTGGTAGTACTTCCCCGGACGAGCCCTTCACAAAGAGCTCTACTACTAGGTTACGGTGGCAACCAGACGGAAGACGAGGTCGGGGTTTTTCAAGAAATCGTCGGAAGGACGATGTCGATGCTTTCGATACAGAATGGTGGGCAAGGCAAATTTGGAAAAGACAAGATAGAGACGGTCGAAAGGATTTGGGAGAGATATTAATAAATAGTAGCAAAACCGGCCAAGTGCGAGTCGGACTCGCGCACGAAGGGTTCCGTACCATTATCTATAAAAACGGCAAAAAGTTTGTTGTATGGGAGCCCCCTTAAATATTTATTTTATTCTGTTTTTTAGTATTTGTTGAGCGGCAACAGAAATACATCACAAAATTTCAACTATCTAACTATCACGGTTCATGAGATACAGCCTGGTGACAGACGGACGGACAGACAGACATCTATACTGATAGACGGACGGACAGCGGAGTCTTAGTAATAGGGTCCCGTTTTACCCTTTGGGTACGGAACCTTAAAAAGAATGGTATCAGACATGGTTCCCATATTTTTCCTTAGATTGAGTTGATTTATCTTGTATTGGACTCGTCTCCGCATTTAGACTCTAAAGTGGTCCATTATGCGTGAGGGGTGATCTGGTTACATGCTTGCTGTCTGTGTAATAAAGTTACCAATGGATTTCATGTATCACCGTGCTTAGCAGCAGCTGCTTTGCAGCAGCAGTGTGCGCAATAAATTATTATAGGTATATTATAAAGTGTTATTTATTTATATTATATAGTGCTCGAAAGGAGCCTCTTGAGGCGCACTTAAAATCCTTTCACCACACTGTTTCGAAAGAAACTTGTGACACGACAAGAAGAAGACAGGTATATTTATACAAAAAAGACCGAATTACCTAGTATACATCTCGTAAAGGTTCTTCAAATACTTTTCAACGTCATTCTTATCAGCAAGTTTGGTCTGTATGTACTTCTGCAGTTTGAGTAGAAAGATGTTCAGCACAAACTTGCTCATGACCTGTTCAGGATTTGGGAACACATTGCTGATGATTGTATAGTTTTTCTTGCACAGCGGTAGTACTGCTGCGAATATATCCTTGCCATGTAACGAGTTCTGAAATATTAACAAATAAAAATAAAAATAAATATTGGTGGACTTTCCACACACCACTATCTATAGCCTCAAACTAAGCCAAAGCTTGTAATATGGGAACCAGATAGCTGATATAATACATATGTACTTTTTTTATAACATATAAAACCACATATATAACATATAACAGATATAACACCCAGACAGAGAACAAACATCTATGTTCACCACATAAATGTTTGTTCTCGGTGGGGATCGAACCCACGGCCTACGGCACAGAAGGCAGAGCTACTACCAACTGAGCTGTGAAGGCTGTCAAATAAGGTTTACTTCTAAATTAAAATAAACGGGATATCATTAAAGGATCCGATATATTTCGAAGGTTGTTTTAACCGTTTTCTTTGATAAATAGCACGGAATCTGAAGCATGTTTATTATCAGCACAAAATCACGCCTTCCATAAGACTAGGCAGAGATCACGGATTTCCTTTTAATACACATAATACTGACATAGCTTCTCTAACTCTCATAATTTATTTATTATTATTTATTGTGTAAAGATTCTGATCTACTCGACATAATAGAGTCGGTTATATAAGTCGGGGGATAAAGGCGGTCGTGAAGTTAGCGGTGGGACCTCAAATATGGTTTTGTGTCAGTGCATGAGGTCATAAATTTTCTGCTGCTCAAACAAAGTAACTTATTATGTATTGTGGTTTTGTTTACTCTTGGCCTGGACTTTCTTCAGAATCAGAATAATCTTAATTGTAAACTGTTGAATGTGGTGTCACCACATAGTATAAAACAAAGTGTCTTTCTCTGTCCCTATATCCCTATGTATTCTTAAATCTTTAAAACTACGCAACGGATTTTGATGCGATTTTTGTTATAGATAGAGTGATTCAAGAGGAAGGTTTATATGTATAAAACATGCATAATATAGTAGAGAAACATTGATAGTTTAAGAGGTTTCTAATGTGATGCCGTAAATAACATATTTTTTTGCGCTTACATTACAAACGCTGGCTGAACCCTACGAGATAGATCAAAATAATGTAATACAGTATTGTACACCTTAAAATGGTCTACAAAAAAGTCCGCGATGGTATATGTCTATCTCTTAGGGATACCCCAGAATAACCGTGCGAAGCCGGGGCGGATCGCTAGTAAGTATATAAAAAGTACAAACAGTCTGCCCTATTCGGACATACAATTAAACGTTACAAACATTTTTCCATAAATTCTATGAAAATAAATGTATATCACCTAAACTTTTAAAATATGTATTTTATCTCTGTCTAACTTTATAAATCCACTTAATTTTTTTTATAAATCTTCAAAGACTCTTAAAAATTACTTACCAACTGACTTGTCTCAATAAAGGCATCAACACACTGGGAGTAGCCCTTGAAATTGGTCATAATATTCGCAATCTCCTTCATCCGAGCTAGGTTGCTTTGGTTCTGAGCTTTCACAAACTCTTCAATCAAACTTTTCTCAATTTCGTCATATTTGGTCTCTATCTTCTTCTTGGCGACTTCAAACTTGTCAGGTGGTAATTCTTGGGATATAGTGTATAGCTTTTGGATAACATCTGCTGCTTCGAACAGCTACAAAAAATGAGTTAAGTGAGTTACAAGTGATTCAGGAATGAAATTTTTTGATTTTAGTTAAAAAATAAAAGTTAATAAAATTTATTCACACTGCATTCACCGATCCACCTGCCATGTATGGTGACAGCTACAAACCTTCTCAAATATGGCAGCCTATGTCTAGCAGTGAAATAAGTTAGGCTGTTGCATGACATGACATTGCCTAAGCTTATCTTAAGCTCTGATTTAATAGATTGTATTTAATTTTATGCATTAGGTATTATTAGTTTGAAGCGTAGCGTGTGCTTCTTATAAATTTGATTATGTTTACCTTTTTCTGTATGCCTACGCCTCACTAAACTTCAATACTTATTGTATTATATTACTTTGTAAAAGGATCATTCAAAAGAACAGTAGGAACTAAGCCGTAAGTTTGTTGCCTGTTCTTCTAGGCTTTGGTCGCGTGGGCGTGATTTTATTGAATACCTTTTGACTTTGAAAGCAAAACTGGCATGCTCTTACGCAAGTCTATATATAGATGGCTATTATTTCAAACGAAAACATTACATACAAAAATATGTTTTCTGACTACCCTTTAAACTTCAGACTTACCTTATTGGAATCACTAAAGAGATCAGTGAGCACAGGCCCAGGACTCAAGAATGATGCTAAATGAGACAGCAAGTCTCTGGCAGCCGCAGCTCTGGCTCGGGGTGCTCTAGCAGCTCCAAGCTTCTCACCCACATCGAGGGCTCGGCCTCCGCAACGGGACATTCGCTCATCAAGTGAGCTAAACACATTTACACATTGCTAGAATAAAAAAACAGATGGTTTAAATATTACAACTCTGAAATGCTTTAATTAAATTTAAAACAAGCTAATTGAAAACTCACATATTTTTTTTGTATTAGAAGTATGTCCAAATTAACAAAACAAAATATCAAGGACACAATCAAGATGGTAATTAGTATAAATTGATTTCACCTTTTCAAATAAACATGTAATGGCCGGTTTCTGAAAGCTCGATCAAAACTAATCGCATATCAAGTCACATGCTATCTCTATCTAATTCAATCTAATAGCTGAAATGGCGAGTGACTTGACATCCGATTAGTTTTGATCAAGCTTTCAGAAACCGGCCGTAAATAACTTAAACGTTTACTCACAGTATGCAATTCCATAATTTCAGATAATTTAGCACCATATAATTTCTCTTCTTCTTGTACCGATTGTTGCAATCTAGCACATTTTCTTTCCTGTCGTTCTTGTAAAACCTGAAATTTATGAAGTGTTTACAAGCTTAGTTTGACTAATAGTAACATTTTGATCTTAAAGATGAACACACACTTGAGCATTGAGATTAACAGCTACCTTTATTAGAGTATTGTGAACTAAGTTTTTTAATGAGCAAAGTACACGGAAAAGCTTTTTTAAATTTAGCTTCTGTTTCAAAGAAATGAAGCTGGTTTTTAGGGTTCCATACCCAAAGGGTAAAACGGGACACTATTACTAAGAGTCCGCTGTCCGTCTGTCACCAGGCTCAGGCTCATCTCATGAGCTATGATAGTTAGACAGTTGAAATTTTCACAGATGATGTATTTCTGTTGCTGCTATAACAACAAATACTAAAAAACAGAATAAAATACATAGCTCCCATACAACAAACGTGATTTTTGCCTTTTTTATAGATATTAGTACGGAACCCTTTGTGAGCGAGTTCGACTCACACTTTGCAGTTTTTATTAGAACTGTAAGATAATTCTTTATAATCATGATGTATGTATTGAGCATGTACCCACATAAAAGTGCTCTACCTATAAGTGGATTTATTAACTAGTGATCTACTGCCCCTACCCGGCTCAATGCTCTAATTAATGTTTACTAAGCATGTTCTCTTACAAAAGTTGAGTAGTAAGCACTTGACCAAAATAGTCATAGCCTTCACAGTAGTAAGTATCTTTTTACAAAAAAAATAATTGTATTAAAGGTATCTGGTTTCCAAATTACAAGCTGTGCTTAGTTTGAGGCTAGATAGTGCTGTGTGGAAAGTCCACCAATATTTATTTATTTATAGTAAAATAATATCAATTACCTTTAGGTCTTGTATTGCTTGAGTGAAAATATCATGAATAATTTCAGGATCAAACTGATCATCTTCTAGTTGTGACTCTTGCATACTTCGGCGTACCATTCTTTCCACAAACTCATCAGTATCAAATGGATCCTGAAAAAGAACTCCATATAGTTCTACAAATTATTATCAAAGTTAGTACGGTAATAGTGTATCTTCTACATGTTTCTTTGCTACTTACCTGTTCCAGTTCTTTCATATATTGGTTCATCATCTTGGTAGATAGAGGTTTAGTTTCGTAAGTAACACGATTCGAGGTAAGCGAATACCTTCATAAATCCTCAGAAATAACACATAAATACGAGTCCAATATAATTTCTATTACGAAGAATTATATGAAAAATGAAGAAGATCAAACCAAAACAAATTCTCAATTTCATACAATCAACTCAAACATTAGTTCCCCCCCGCCCCTCCCTCACTCCTCCAGCCACCCACTGTTTTGTCAATTGTTGTCAATGTCAGTCAAATTTAAAATATCTGTCAGTGTCAGAAACAATGCGTAAGCATGCAAACCCGGAGAGAAGGATGTCACACTAGCACTTTTCGCAGATGACAGCGCCTTCTTTGCATCCTCCACAAACCCAGACAGAGCCGCCAAGGAGCCGCCCGCCGCATGCAACGCCTGCTAGATCTCCTGCCGACATGGTTAGACAAATGGAGAATCGCGGTCAACGTTGAAAAGACAGCTGCGATCCTTGTCTCCCGCCGGCGAATCGTGCTTTCGACGCTCAAGCTGCGAGGTAAGGAGATAGAGTGGAAAACTGCCGTCCGATACCTTGGCATCGAAATCGACAGATCGCTGACAATGAGTGCTCAGGTTGAGCGCGCGATACGCCAAACGCGCGCTGCTCGAGCGATGCTCCGACCCGTCCTATCGTCAAGTTTGCCACTTAGGACAAAAGTTGGAGTCTACAAAACATACATCCGCTCCCGACTCACATATACAGCGCCGGCGTGG
Organism: Chloroclysta siterata; assembly: GCA_932294275.1. Taxonomy (NCBI): domain Eukaryota; kingdom Metazoa; phylum Arthropoda; class Insecta; order Lepidoptera; family Geometridae; genus Chloroclysta; species Chloroclysta siterata. Next base: position 6,030,844 of record OW028590.1, read on the forward strand.
TACGCGCTATGTTCTGCCACAAACCGGAAGAGGCTCCAAGCACAGCAAAACATCGCCTTACGCGTCTGCACAGGAGCGGGGAGATACGTAAGAAACGACGTCATCGCTCGAGATGTGCAGATACCCAGCGTTGAGGAGGCCGTGGCAATGCTGGCGCGACGAATGTTCGACTGCGCCGACAATTGCCACCATGCTCATCTCAACGCAATTGCTCCCCTGCACACCCGACCACCAGACACTCAGACACCCTGGCGGCCACTGCCCCGCGAACTCCTGGGCACACCCGAACCCTCGTGAGGCGATGTTGGAGTGAAAATCACGTGACATCAAGAAGCCACCTCCATATGAAGCCACCGCTGGTCATGAAGGCCACCGAAAAGCCACCGAAAGGCCTAACAAAATATGGCGCTCGGGGCAAAGTCAAATGACTCGTGAGTCGAAGCTCACGAAGTTGAAGCCAGAAAAAAGAACGAACGTTCGATTCTTACCGCATTTCCTAACCAAGAGGGTTGAATGAAGGAAGTGTTGACGACTCACTCACGCATGCAAACCTTTGCAAACATTTTGCAAACGTTTGGAGTCGGAGGGTTGAATCATGGTTGAATCTCTCAGACGAAATATCTCAAAATGCAGTTGGCGGATCGCGTGTACACTATGGCCACATACATACATTGTACACACGGTTACGGATCAGGCTACGCATGCTCGCTTTTATGTCCTTGTAGTGAGCTTCATTTTCTTTAGCTTTGCGTAGCTTGACCTGTATCCATAGGTACCTACAATACCTACCAAATTGATTGTACAAGGAATGTATTAGACATTCCTTTGAGCGCGCGCTACTCGCCGGTTGCCGCGTTTTGCTTTAAAATCATGGGACGCGAACGCATCGTGTCGTGTGGCAATGTGGTGTACAACTGCCAACCTACATGGTTCAGCCGAGTGGTGCGCCACCATCGAATATTGTGGAACTAACATAAGTAACTGGCCGCGAAGCTAAATGAATTGACGTCAGAAGTTCTTCTTTAATTGGTGGTTGCACCATGCTTGCACCAATACAAAGTGAACATCACCGCCCAGACAAGGGCAGATATTACGAAGGATTAATGTTTAGGTATTATGTACTTAGGTATAGTATAACCTACTTACCGAGAGCACAGGTGGGCTAGCGGTATTGACCCCGCCTTCCGGTCGCGGGTTTGAATACGGTCGTTCACCTATATGGGCAATAGGTGTAATAGGGTGAAACGAAAGTAAATAGGTGAAATGAAATACCTACCCATCTAAAAAAAACCCCAAAGCCTGTTTACCTACTTTTACCTGTACCTCTCTACTATCTGCCGATGCCCAAACCAATGAACCTACCCACCTAGAAAGTAACTTACATAAGTACGTTGCTGTAGGTTGGTATCTAGGTCCACGGACCCGCTGGATCGTCCCAGTGGGCGGTGAGGTGTACTCCGACGTGGCGCGTCCCTGGGGACGCGCCACGGCATACCGGCATCCGGCAACCGGCACCTATCCGCAACCCAGGTTGCGGATAGGGGGTCCGGTGTGCCGATAGCTCCCAAATGGGAGTTATCGGCATACTGGCGCGGACAAAACACAAGGGGGGGGGGGATTATAGGTGAGGAAGAGGCTTTTCCGCGTGTCCCTCTGAGGAGCAGAGGGCACAGTGGAGGAAGCTGGAAAAATGCCAGTTCATGGCGTTATTAATGCCTTGTTATAGGTGTCTATTCTTTGATTAGCAAAGAGTATAATGGATGGAAAGTTAGCAGGACGTACTGGGTGATACTAATCCTATTGCCCAGGTACGTCGGAGAGGTTACGCCATCTCTCTAGCCGGCTCCATACTGTTTACTTCAAAGACCCCGTTTGGCGATAAGGGGTACGTTGTGGCAGTATGGACCGATGGTGGACTTGCCTTAATTGGCCGGTCCCAGAGTAAGGAAAACTTGACACAAAACCCGTGAGAAAACACGTAAAAACCTACGGATACTTGGGGACCTCCGTAGTAAGTACCCTCGCTCCCAGAATGGGCGTCACCTGGGGGCGGCTATTATATCGTCCCATACTCGTGGGAATAGAAATGGAAAATAAAAACAAAAATAAAATTGATGATGATGGAGACAATAGGTTGGGCAACAACCAACAGGCGTGCCTTGAACTCGCTCCGTTACCGGACCGCAGGCTTGTCTCTTCCATAGAAGAGAACAGGGTGAGGATAGTGTCTGACTCAGATGCTAATGATGATTCTAGAGGAGAATCCTTCCGATTTTGGAAGAAACCGACGCCAGTCCGTGCGAAACGGACACGCACAAAAGGTGGAGAGGTCAGTGTCGTGACATCAGACGCCTCGAGTGATGAGGTTGGCCCGGCTCCTAAGGTATCCACCATAAAGAGGGGTGGGCTTACCAGGAACAAGGTCGACTTGAGAAAGAAACGAGATGAGTCAGAACTGACAGCAGAAGAAGAGGTGACTCAGAAGATGGTCGGTGTCAGAAGGGCTTCTGCTCGGCTAGCATCTTCGCTATCTACTAGCGATCATACTGCCCAAGACTTAAGTCAGCTAGTGCAGGACAATGTGGATGTCATACTCAAGGTTGCTATGAAATCCAGTAACCTGAAAGGTACCTTTCAGAAGGCCCTGAAAGATGCAGCGGCATCGATTAAAGAGGTGCTAGGGGTGTTTAATCTCCGTACTGTTTCAGAAGAAACAGAAAAGCTGAAGGCGCATAATGCTCGTCTACAAGATGACGTGACGGACCTGCGGAAGGAGCTGATGGAGCTGAAGGCCAACATGGTTCAAGCTTCCCCTTGCCAGGATGAAGAAGAATTACCATCGATACCGATTCGGACTCCCCCCCAGGGGAAAAAGAATCCGAAGATGCCATCATCCAGCGTCAATAATAGCTCGCAAGAGGAGTTGGTTCGCATAATTATGCTTCAGGTGGGAAGCATGATCAACGCAAGATTTGATGGACTTGAGGATCGGCTGCTTCCAGAAAAAAGACTACGCCCTCCACTAGCAGCTGACAAGAAAAATCAAGCACCTGCAGCTAATTCTGTGACTGCTGAAAGTTCAGAAAGAAGAGAGAAAACTGCCTCAGCAACGTCTACGCCAAGAGAGGCCCGTGATCTGCCACCGGCCCCCCAAAATATGGATGAGGGTTGGTCCACAGTCGTAGGGAAGAGAGGGAAAAAGACGAAGAAGAAAGTAGCAAATATGCAAAGCGATCCACAGCAGCCAGCCAAGCAACCGGCAAAACAGATGCGCAAAAAAACTGGAAAGCTACACCGTCCACGCTCAGCGGCCGTGGTGATCACGCTACAGCCTGGAGCGGAAGAGAGAGGAGTCACGTATAGCAAAGTCATTACCGAAGCTAAGAACAAAATAGATATCTCTGGGCTTGGGATATCTGGCCTTCGGTTCAAGCAGGCAGTCACAGGTGCACGCATCCTGGAAGTCCCAGGTATGATGAGTGCAGAGAAGGCAGACTCCCTTGCGGAAAAGATAAGAGAGTCTATTAAAACAGAGGACATACGAGTCTCTAGACCCATCAAGTGCGCAGAGATACGGGTTTCAGATCTAGATGACTCCGTTACCACTGTGGAGGTCAGTGCTGCTGTTGCGCAACATGGTGGATGTCATCTCGATTGTGTCAAATCAGGTGAAATCCGCTCAGATGCTTCAGGGCTGGGTGCAGTTTGGGTTAAATGCCCGGTAGCAGCAGCTAAGAAGCTCGCCGATAGGGGTCGGCTGCTCGTGGGATGGGTTCATGCAAAGGTCAAACTATTAGAGCCTAGACCCATGCGCTGCTACCGGTGTTTAGAGATTGGTCATGTTTTGGCCCGTTGCACGATGGAAGTAGATCGTAGCACAGAGTGCTACCGATGTGGTCAGCATGGGCATAAGTCTAGTCAGTGTTCTGCGGCCTTTCACTGTTCTTTATGCGCGGCAGCAAATAAGCCCGCGGAACACCGGTTAGGCAGCGCTGCGTGTATTGCGTCAGAGAAGAGGAAAGCAGCAGGGGCAAAAGGCCCATCACTGCATGTCCACCCTCCAACTGACGTCGGTCAGCGTAGGGAAAAGACGGTGTCCATGGACACTGTATAGTTATGGCCTTACGCATTCTTCAGGCGAATATTAACCACTCCGCCAGGGCTCAGGATCTTTTGATCCAGACCATGGTGGAGTGGTTAATTAACATTACCGTTGTGTCTGAACCCTACTTTGTGCCTTTAAGGCAGAACTGGGCTGCAGACGAAGACGAGCTAGTGGCCATAGTTTCGGGGAGCTCTGTTGGCTCCCCGCCTCTTTTAAACATTGTGAAAGGTCGAGGATATGTTGCGGCACTCATAGGTAAAATCACTGTTATAGGTATTTATTTCTCACCTAACCGTGTTCTTGCTGAATTCGAGTTGTTCCTCGTAGAAGTAGGGGCTCTTGTCGGTCGGAGTCGCCCTAACCCTATGCTCGTGCTAGGTGACTTCAATGCAAAATCCACAGCGTGGGGATCACCAGCTACAGATGCACGTGGAGAAGTGCTGGAGGAATGGGCAGTGCTGTCTGGTCTTTCACTTCTCAATCGAGGGTCAGTCAATACGTGTGTGAGGCGTCAGGGAGGGTCTATTGTTGATCTCTCCTTTGCTAGCCCGGAGGTGGTGAGTTGGGTTCGGGGGTGGGAAGTGTTGACAGACGTAGAAACACTGTCAGACCACCGGTACCTCCGTTTCGAGGTTTCAACGTCAACAAGTGCCCAGAACGCCTTTATAAGGAATGTCACTCGAGTAGATAGCCCACGGTGGTCGTTGAAACAACTTGACAAAGAGATATTAGTTGAGGCTACTTTGGTGCAGGCCTGGTCTACTGTATTATATAGATCGGAAGAAAACATCAATGTCAATGAAGAGGCGGAGTGGTTCCATGGAGCCATGACTAACATTTGTAATGCTGCAATGCCTCGGACTAGTTTGCGCACTCCCAAGGGTCAGGTTTATTGGTGGTCTGAAGAGATCGCGCAGCTACGCAAATTATGCGTGATAAATAGACGTCGATATACCAGACAAAGGAGAAGGCGACGTCGTAACGAAGTATTAGAGGAGCAACTATATGTCGTCTACAAGGAAGCTAGGGAATCTTTGAAGCTGGCTATAGCTAGAGCTAAGAGTCAGGCTAGAGAAGAGCTTCTTGAATCACTAAATCATGATCCGTGGGGTAGGCCTTATAAAATGGTTCGACAAAAACTTCGTCCGTGGGCGCCACCACTAACGCAGAGTCTTGAGCCAGAGCTGCTGGAAAACGTGGTTACTGCTCTTTTTCCCGAAAGACAGGCCCATATCCCACCGACGATGGTATCGCCTGTTGTAATTGGGAACGACACGGCCGCTGAGGTACCAGAAATAGAGGAGGTGGAAATGAAGGTGGCGATCCACAAACTACAATCCAAAAATACAGCTCCAGGCCCCGACGGAATTCCTGGTCGTATCTGGGTTTTAGCCTTAAAGTCTGGTCTTGGGCCTAGACTTTGCAGGCTATTCCAGGCATGCTTGCGTCAAGGACAGTTTCCCACACCCTGGAAAACTGGCTGCTTGGTACTACTGCGGAAGGAAGGCCGCCCTGTGGATAGCCCGTCTGCCTATCGGCCGATCGTGCTTTTAGATGAGGTGGGAAAGCTTTTTGAACGCATCATTGCCAGCCGTGTAATCAGTCACTTGAACGTGGTTGGTCCCAACCTGGACGATAGCCAGTTCGGTTTCCGGAGGGGGCGATCAACAATAGGCGCAATCTTGCGAGTGCGAGCCCTCTCGGAGGAGGCGGCTTCCCAGGGTGAGGTTGTTATGGCGGTATCTTTGGATATCTCTAACGCTTTTAACACTTTGCCTTGGAGCTGCATTATGGAGGCGCTCAGATACCACCAAGTACCACAGTATCTCCGTCAAGTAATCTCTGACTATTTCACGGATAGGTACGTGTCTTACCATGGGCAGAGCGGCACGGCTCATCGCCATAAAATGTCGTGCGGTGTTCCACAGGGATCGGTCCTTGGACCACTCCTGTGGAACATCGGTTACGACTGGGTGTTGAGGGGTGACACCCTTCCTGGAACCAGGGTAACCTGCTACGCTGACGACACGTTAGTAACAGCCAGTGGGAAGAGTTACAGGGACGCAGCCCTTCTAGCCACGGCTAGTGTGGCTCAAGTGGTTGGCAAAATAAGGCAGCTGGGGCTCGAGGTGGCTCTCAACAAATCCGAGGCCCTTTGCTTCCACGGGCGACGGCGAGCACCACCTGCGGGATCTCACATTGTAGTGGGTGGAGTTCACATCGGCGTCGAACCAACGATGAAATACCTGGGACTCGTTCTCGACAGCCGATGGAACTTCAACTCTCACTTTCAGCGCCTGGCACCAAGGCTTATGAGTGTAGCGGCTGCGCTAGGGAGACTGTTGCCCAACCTGCGGGGTGCAAACGTGGGCTGTCGGCGTTTATATATGGGCGTTGTACGGTCCATGGCATTATATGGGGCTCCGGTGTGGGCCGACACCCTGAATAGCCACAACATCGCGTTATTGCGTAAACCGCAACGAGCGATGGCAATCAGGGTGATACGGGGATACCGTACCATCTCATTTGAGGCGGCATGCTTATTAGCGGGGTCGCCACCCTGGGACCTAGATGCGAGGGTGCTTGCGTCAATGCATAGTTGGCGGGAATACGCATTCGCTCAAGGCGAACTACCGGCTCCGAGAGAAGTGGAAGGGCATCGGATGGATCTCCAAGAGGTTCTTCTAGAGGAGTGGCAGGAGAGGCTGACTCGGCCAGTTTCCGGTGTTCGTACTATTGAGGCGGTTCGTCCAGTGCTTCAGCAGTGGATGAACAGAGAGCATGGCATCATTACCTTCCGATTGGCACAGGTGCTCTCGGGACATGGCTGTTTCGGGAAATACTTGTGCCGCATCGGAAGGGAACAATCAAAAAGGTGCCACCACTGTGACGGCTGCCCCGAAGACACAGCTCAGCATACGCTTGAGCTGTGCCCAGCATGGGACCAAGAGCGCCGACGCCTCGGTGATGTGATAGGACATGACCTCTCCCTCTCAACCGTTGTTTGCGCTATGGTTGATAGTGACAGGTCATGGAAAATAGTTGTGGCCTTTTGCGAAGCAGTAATGCAGCAAAAAGAGGCAGCCGAAAGAGTCCGGGAGGCGAATAGCTCTATTCCTACCCGCCAAAGAAGACCTGGGCGAAGAAGGCGTGCCTATGCAGTCCTTCATCCCCCATAACAGAGGCTAAGACGGTGGCACCGGGGGGTGTCCATCGTCCACTGACTAGCCTCGAGATGGAGCGCGCGGAGGTCCCGCGCACCTCTCATAGAAGTGGGAAAAATCCTGTTATTTAGATGGGGCAAACCAACCCAATGCCGTCGAGGCCATGGAAGAATGGTAAAACGCACCCACAGCCTCGACAACAAGCATACAGAAGGACCCCGTTGGGGTTTAGTCGGTTAAAGTCCGACATAATCCTTCCGCTACCCCCGTGGTGGAAGGATATCCATGAGATTCCCCAACGATAAAAAAAAAAAAAAAAAAAAGGTTGGTATCTAGGTAATTGACAAACATAGGGTTGGGTACAGAAGTAGGTACCTACCTACGGCCACGTACCTAGGCAAGTGACTGGGTTAGGTCAATAAGAGAATACGTTAGGTAGAGTGCCTGGATCTACGAGTAGGATAATACTTTCCTAGGTTGTTGCTTACTTGTTGGGCTTTATAACGACCTACAAGGACCTAATGAGGAGCTTTCGAGGACTCTTCTGCTTCTCAATGTCCTAGGTTCCAATGCAACGGCCTGCCGCCTATGCGTTGCAACGATGCAACGCATAGGCGACAACGTAGACAGGTGGGCAGTAGGTTTGTAGAAGACGCTGACCGTTTTTAAATATTCTGATAGGTATGTATCTTCGAACCTCGTTGATGGATGCATAAAAAAAGTTTTTCTTTACAAATATTGTTTCTGGCTAGTCCAAAAAACAAACATTTCAATTTTAGAAACAAAAGAAAAAGTCATCGATGTAGCAGATACGTCTTTTTGGAAGATTTCCTACTAGAGAAAACGTTTTTTATATCCAAATTCTTGTGATGTCGTAATATTTATACAAAATTGTGTGCGTGCTAATAACGATTGTAGTTTAGTAATTTTACTCTCTTTTATGAGAGTTGTGTGGAAAAGTTATCATAATCAAGAAGCATTCTGACAGGTGGACCACTGAAACATTTTACATACGCGAGAAGTGAAATGTCCAATGTATCCTAAACGGGTTAGGATAAAGTCGATAGAGCTCAATGGCTGAGCGCCTCAGCCCTCGAAGCTCCGAGGTCAACGCCTTGGAACAACGAGGCTATCTCATCGGCAAAAAGATCGGGCAAGGATCGTACGCCACTGTCCATCTCGCGGAGTACTGCGATGCCTCCAGCCCCAAGCGCATGCACCTTGCATGCAAAATATTCGACAAAGAAAAGGCGCCCCGAGATTTCTTGGAAAAGTTTTTCCCTCGTGAACTCGATATCTTGACAAAGATTGAAAACCCTCATATCATCCAAGTGCACAGTATATTACAAAGAGGCCCAAGGGTTTTCATATTCATGAGATACGCTGATAATGGAGATTTACTAGATTTCATCAAACGAAATGGAGTAGTGCCTGAGAATCAAGCCAAACTTTGGTTCAGACAAATGGCCAGCGGACTTCAGTACCTCCACAGTAAAAATATAGCGCACAGAGATTTAAAATGCGAGAATATACTTCTTTCAAGACGTTATAATGTAAAGTTGGCAGATTTCGGGTTCGCGAGATTCTGCACTGACGGTGAAAACAGACGCGTGCTCAGCCAAACCTACTGCGGCTCTGCTGCTTATGCCGCGCCCGAGGTCGTGAGTGGGACGCCCTATAATCCCAAATTGGCTGATGTTTGGTCACTAGGGATTATTCTTTTCATAATGCTAAATGCGTCGATGCCATTCGATGATTCTAATTTGCGGAAGCTGCTTAAAGACCAGATGTCACGCAATTGGGTGTTTAGAAGCAGGATTAGAGATACGGTTTCACCAGCAGCGAAGTCCATCGTGCGGCATATCCTAGAGCCTGACATCACGCTCCGTTTGACTTTGGACAGAGTGCTGTCGCACGAATGGACGAGGCCTCGCAAGGATAAGAGTGCCAGCTTGATGGGTCGTCTAGTACAGTCGGCCCCGTCTGCGCCGCACTCCTCAGGCAAGCGCGAGCACGACGAGGCTGGAACGTCGGCCGGAGCTCGCGTCTCCGGTGACCATCGCGAGATGGAGAGGGAGCGACACGACGACATCAACATGCGATCCCGAGACTGACACTAAAATTCTATAACATTTACGCAAGTGTAACATTTAGACAATCTTTTTAGGCCATCTACAATAGGAAATTTACATTATTATTTTTATTTTTTTACAATTGACGACATAACTTTTGTTAGTCGGCAATAGTGAAATAAAGTTTTGTAAAAAACACAATTTTTCGGTTTAAATTAAACTTAGGCAGCGAATATCCGAATATTCCAATAGGTGTGTCGACGAATGGGAACTTTATGTGGAAGTGTAACATAAATTCTATTGGGTCGTAGGACACGCTAACATCCGACAGCAAATTGTAATATTCAACTCTTAGATAAAAGTGATTACAGACTTGAGTTCTTCGATAGTGGGCTGTAAACAAACCAATAAGCAGAGAAGGTGATGATGATGCCATCGACCCATCGATAGGTTAAATTTTTTTTTCTGAGACGCTTGGTTTTTGAAATACAACAAAAAAGTGAATTTAAGATAACCATCAGAAGAAGAGAGATCTCTAATAAATTTAAGTATTTTTAGGTTCCTAAAAATATTTAAACCATATCCCAAAACTAAGCAAAACTTGTAGGTACCTACTACGATGGGAACCAGTATAACTGACAGAATATTTTTTCGATATGTGCATGTAATCAACAAAAAAGTAATTCAGTGTAAACTTATCAAAATGGTTAATTATATAGTTTCGCATTGTAGGCATGAAATCAGGAGCACCTCACGTTTTGGTGTAACTTTACCTATTAGGTGACTTTCTTCACAAAAACATCATCATCATGTTGTTCAATATACGAAATGTTATGACTGCATAGTTGGTATGTGTTGATGACTGCATTGCCAAGGAACTTTCCCGTGGGATCTTGGCGCACCACGTGAAGGAAGTCGTCGCTTAGTGTGAATTGCACCTGAGGCGGGGCGACCCAGTCGCAGACTCTGGACACAGCTTTGCTTACTGTCGGGGGGTTAACGCAGTACATCTAGAAAAAAAAGTATTCGTTAAGCTTACGCGCTGAATGAAAGGACTTATTGTTTTTCCAATGAAAAAATTTGGTAAAGACTTCGAAACTTTTTTAAATCTTCACAGATCTTAGAGCTGATTTCACCATGCTCTGTTAGTTATTATTCAAGGATAAACATAACCTTAGATGTCAAATGCGTACATTTTGATATATTTAACGGCCTTTTAATCCTTTGTTAATCTAACCTAGGTACTGTAAATAATTAATATATAATTTAGTGTAAACCGTTCTTAACACACTTATCAACCTTTTGGTAAGCTTCCTGTTGTCCCGGTAGTATATATGCTACAGGATAGTCCAATTTGTAGTAGGAAATATAATCCGTATCTGAAAAAAAAAATACGTAGGTATATCCACTATATCCAACTTCGGGTGAGCTGTGTGTAGCCAACTCTGATGACTGTCTTTTGTGCCGTCTAATGTACTTCTCACTCGCACATTTCATTCTTCTTGAAGATATCAATCAATCAATCAAATTAGCGTGGTGTTATAAGGCTAAAAACCCCCCTTTAAATGATAGAAGATATAAATAATAAAGAAAAAACCTTTTTATTCCTGACTAAACACATTACATCATAATCATCATAGCATTACATGACATCATAAATTCATAATAATAAATTATTCTTAAGACAACCGGTGGTCTAGTGGGAGTAACCCCGCCTTCCGATCGTAAAGGTCGTAGGTTCGAATCCGGTCGTGCACCAATGGATTTACGTGCGCAATACCTGTGCTCTTAAACAGTGAAGGAAAACATCGTGCGGAAACCAGTTAGTATTCTATAACAGCGGCGATGGGCTTGCAACCTTTCACGTATGGAACACCCAACTACTGCAAAATGTGGGTGTTCCAAATGTAATGTTTAGACGTACCTCTGACTACCCCCCTGAGACGTCCTCAAAAGAATCTGGAGTTAGTAGGTACCTACATGGTACTAAAAGATCCGAGGGTATCACTCAAAAAAAACTGAAACTTCATGACTTTGGCGCCGCTGCCGTGGCACGCTCGCTTTGCTCGCTTTCAATTTATATGTTTCAACATAACCTAAAAAAAACATAAATTTAATGAAATAAATATATAGTACTAATCCGCTAATCTAGCTTAGCGGATTAGTACTTTATATTTATTTCATTAAATTTATGTTTAACAATGGAATTCCGCAAAGTCACGCCTGAATCAGTTAATTATCAACATAACCTTACCAATCCGACTCGACGGTACTAAATTGACTGAGTGTACATTAACACGTGACAATATTGCATGGCATGTTATTGTACGGGATGATAATGTACACCCTGTTAATTCAAACCAGTGGTCACGGATTAACTGGATGTATATTATCATGCTGTGCAATAACATGCTGTAAATTATTTGGCCGTACATTATTGGTTCTTGTTCCCATAAGACTACTGAGCGCTGATGTTAAGTAACAAAACGCGCCAAACAGGGTTACCAAGGTTAATAGATAGGAATAGATATTATTCTAAAGTAGTAGGTAGTTAGTCACGCCACGAAACTTATATCATAACATAAAAGCAATAAATATATAGTACTAATCCGCTAATCTAGATAGCTTAGCGGATTAGTACTTTATATTTATTTCATTAAATTTATGTTTAACAATGGAATTCCGCAAAGTCACGCCTGAATCAGTTAATTATCAACATAACCTTACCAATCCGACTCGACGGTACTAAATTGACTGAGTGTACATTAACACGTGACAATATTGCACGGCATGTTATTGTACGGGATGATAATGTACACCCTGTTAATTCAAACCAGTGGTCACGGATTAACTGGATGTATATTATCATGCTGTGCAATAACATGCTGTAAATTATTTGGCCGTACATTATTGGTTCTTGTTCCCATAAGACTACTGAGCGCTGATGTTAAGTAACAAAACGCGCCAAACAGGGTTACCAAGGTTAATAGATAGGAATAGATATTATTCTAAAGTAGTAGGTAGTTAGTCACGCCACGAAACTTATATCATAACGTTACCTTTGGTCACTTGCGTACAATGAGTAGGATATACACTTATATTCAACTTCGCATCAATACCTAGCAAAATCACCGCAAACAATGTTATTATTAAATAACTGGCCATTTTGGAACAAGATAGCCAGGTATACCGTATAGGTACTAAGTAGGTTCAGCCACGCACGCGCACGGGATGTTCCCGCTATCTAATGATATCAGCCGCTAGCCACTGCTCCTCACACAATGATATCTATTTGTTTGTTCACGTACTTTAAATCGTCGTATCCTACGAATAAGGTGACTCTTGCAAATTACAAGGTTTTCAGGAGACGGTTTTTACTGATTATTTCGATAAGTATTAAACTTTTTGATGAAATTATTTTTTTATCTGGTTTATTAACGTTCTATTGATAATTTCTATAGCTTGTTGTTATTAAAATAATACGCTTTCCCTTAGTTTTGTTGATTAGAGCCTTGTTCCACGAACTAGTTTCAGGTTGGCTCGGTCGTAATCGCCTTAGTGACTCTTATTCCACGGAGATTTCGGTTGACAACGCTTACAATCGCCTTTGAGGCCTTGTTCGCCGGAGTTTGTGAGCTATGCGTGGTAATATGTAGTTACTAGATAATTAGTCACGTGCAACGTCGCATATTATCTAGTGCCTATACAAGGTGTAATAATACTAATCCTAAAAATTGGGTGGTGGTGGTTTTAATATCATCAAGTAGAACTTAGGTAAGTAAAGTACTCCCTTATCTTTATTGGACAAAAATAAAAATAAATACATAGGTAGGTACTTAGGTTCTCAAATTAAATAGGATGTCAAATTAATCACTAACCTACTCTAGGTTAGTGATTGATTTGACATCCTATTTACCTACCTACTTATCTTATATTTTTGTATTGGTATGATATTTGTAATTTTATACCTACTGACTGACGCTTGATTTATTTACCTAGGCAAGTAGGTACTCCACTACTTTCTTTTTAATTGCACAATAGGAAATCATAAATCATAATCATAAATCATTTATTTGCTTCAATGTAGGTACATAAAGATGACAGGAAAAATAAATCAGTAGCACTCATTCCCCATAGCTGGGATGCAAATTGTAGGTGTGGGTTTTATACATTTTGGTAGGTAGGTAGGTACTTTTTATACAAACAACAGTAAAATTCAATAAATATAAAACAAACAATAGTAATCAAATGTCAAATCAAAATAATTAATAGTATGTTAGTATAGGTATAATATGTCAAAATATATTAATCCATGTCAAAGTCCCCCTATTAAATAAAATTATGTTATGTCAATGAATTGCAGTAACCATTCTAACCTAGGAAATCTTTTAAATTATAATAGCCTTTACTAATAAGCCAAAGTCTTAGTTCTTTGGTGAACTTATTTAGCGGAAGGCTTCTCAACTCTCTGGGTAGAGCGTTAAATATTTTTCCGCACATTGCGTAACAATTATTTAAATATAATGTTGTACGAGGAACCCTAGGTAGTACAATTCTGTCAGAATCCCTGGTATTGCGTAGGTACAATTCGTTTGCTCTTACAAATAACTGACTATTTTTCCTGACAAATAAAGCCGCCTCAAGGATATAAATACATGGTAGAGTAAGCAGTTTCAAGTCCCTAAACAGTGGTTTACAGGATTCCCACGGCGGTATACCCACAATTGCCCTGACGCATTTTTTTTGTGCAATAAATGCTCGTTGTATGTCTGTACTATTTCCCCAGAGTATAATGCCATAACGTAGCACTGACGCGACAAATCCTAAAAAAGTTGTAGTTTCCACCTCTAGAATATCGGTGTCTCTGCTAGTGATGCGCATTTTTTTAACTTTATAAGCGCATGTACCAAACTAAATATAATTTGTTTTATTTAAATTAACTTGTAAATTATTGTCCTCTAGCCATTTAGTTACAGATTCTATTGTATTATTAATGTCAGATATGTAATCGTTAATGTCAATATTACGTTCGGATGTTACAAGCAAAGAAATGTCATCAGCAAATAAAATAAATTGTTTATTGGTAATGTCAGGAAGATCATTTATATAAAAAAGAAATAACAGTGGTCCTAGGACACTGCCCTGAGGCACCCCATATTGATTATCTTTAAATGAAGATCTAAATGCAGTAAGTTCTTTTCGTTCGTTGATATTTGTAACTTCCACGCACTGCTGTCGATTATTAAGGTAACTCCTAATCCAATTTAGAGCGAGTCCTTGTATGCCATATTTGTCTAATTTATTTGTTAAGATATGGTGAGAGACAAAATCGAAAGCCTTTGACATATCAAAGAATATGACAGTAGTCCGCTTATTGTCATCGATATTATCCATTAGGGACTTAACAAGATTAAAGCAGGCTAGTGTTGTAGATTTTCCTCTCTGAAATCCATATTGTTCTTGTCTGGAAACATGATTTTTTTCTATGAAATACACTAATCGTCTTTGTATTGCAACTTCAAATAGTTTTGTTAATATAGGTATTAGTGTTATTGGTCTGTAATTATTTAAGATTGATTTATCACCCTTTTTGTGGAGAGGTTTCACAATAGACTTTTTTAAAATGGTCGGAAATGAGCCCTCTACAAAGGATAGATTTATCAAATAGGCTAATACAGGGGTGATTTCAAACGAACAGGCTTTCAAAATTTTCGTTGCTAGTTCATCATACCTAACCGCATTTATGTTTTTGAAAGAAAGAATAATTTTTTGAACATCGTCGAAATTGTAAGGTTTTAAAAATATACTATTGCAAGTCATTTGTCTACATGTATTGGGTGTTTTATCATTATATTTCTTATTATTTGTTTGGTCTATCCAGTAATTATTGAAAGTGTCTGCAATTTTTTTTGGGCAGTTAATAGTTTTCATGTTATGCCTAATATTATTTATAAAATTCATTTGTTTAACCTCTTCAGTTTCCGTCTTAATCAGTCTCCACGTTGCTTGACACACATTTTTAGCACTATGTATAACTTTATGGTTATGGGCTTTGATTGAGTGGTCTACACATTTTCGGAGTAGGACTGTATACTTTTTATATTTTATTTTGTTAACCTCTGATTTATTAGAATAGTATTTGTAGCGTAGTAATCGTTTTGTTCTACAACTTATCTTCAAGCCTTTAGTGGTCCATCTTAAATTTAGAACTCGATTAGATATTTTAAATCGGTATTTTGGAAAGCAAAGATCATAGAATAAACTAAACAACTCATGAAACTTTTCGAAGGCGCTATCAAGGTTCTCCTCAGTAAGAACTTCAGAGAAGGATAAATTGGATTGACATTGCCTAAATTAGTGGACGTTTTGTATTGTGTAGTCTCTTCTAAAGTTGTAGTACTCCAATAAGGGAATTTCTTGGACCGCTGTAGGAATGACGAGTAGCTGAGCAGTGTTATGATCGGATAAGCCAAGGTACAAAAGCTCCCCTCGAGCTGAACTTATGTTGCTAATAATGTGATCAATGCATGACTCTTGTCTGGTTGGCAGGTTTATGTGCATCGTTAAGTTGTAGTTGTTAGCAATGTCAATTAGACGAGTCGAGTTCTTAGAAACTTGGAGTGTCTTAATATTTAAATCTCCTGCCAGCACTTTGTCTCGTTTGTGGTAATGGGTAATACGTTGAAGCAATAATTTATCTAGTTAGCTGAAAAATATTTCAACATATGAGTTAGGTGTTCTATAGAGACAATCATGTCTGAAAGCACAATCATGTCTTGAATCAACAGCTTAATGCCGCAACATTCGAAATGTCTGACAATAGCATAACCTTTGACCCAATCCAGTTGCTTGAATGACATACCTTGCTTCACGAGTACACAGACTCCTCCGCGGACTTTGTTGTTTATCTTTGGCCTACAAAACAAAGATGCCCTAATATAGCCATTAAGTTTGATCATGAACTCTCTGCCATTTTCTATGAATGATTCCGAAATGCAGATTACGTCCGGATCCTCCTGTTTACCTACGAGGTCTTCAAGGGTAATTTCAAAAAGATGTTGTTTATTTACGAGGCCATTTATATTCTGATGAAGTAATATTAAAGAACATTTCTTAGGAGTCACGAAAAAACTCGGACCCTCTCAAAGATTTTCCCTCTGTATCCGAAGCAACGCGGTTTGCGGTAGTACTCTCAGTCTGTGTGCTCTTAACTGCACTTACCCGTGAGACTGGCACACTCTGGCCAATACTGGCTCTGCACGCCTGACCCCCGTTTGTAACAGTCCCAGAGACAGCTTTAAGTGATAGGAACCTCTTTATGCAATCAATTTGGTCTAAATTTGAATTAATTTTGTTGCAAACATCATGTATAGTACAATTGTTGGAATTAATGTCAATAAATGTTGGACGTTTTTCTAGTTGGACGTTTTTCTAGTTGGACGTTTTTATACTTGGACATTTTTATACTTGGACATTTTTATACTTGGACGTTTTTATAGTTGGGCATTATTTTGCTCTTGGACATTTTTCTTTTTGGACATTATTCGTGCAAATCGATTTTACTGCCTACTGATAAGATCAACCATATCATTAAGTTTTATTTCATTAAGATAAATATTATTTCTAGTACTCAATATTAACACTGGACCGGTTACCAATTTTAAAAGTGTGCACAGTTCAGCAATCACATGTACTTTTTTCTGGTACTTGGTCTTGCATAAATTAATATCAATGGTTCACATTGATATTAATTTATGAGATCGTTTCATGTCTAATTTGTATCACACAACACATCAACAATCCGCACTTTACCGCATTCTTCGACGAACAAAACTCCTAATGCGTTTAGAACCCCCACCCAAATTTTTTGATTTTGCGCGTAAAATACCGCCACAGTGGCGTTAGGTTCTTTGTTCGTCGGAAAGTATGAGCTCTCCATCCCGCGCGCTCGGTTTCGCGCGTGGAATGTAGTTACAGTGGCATTAGGTACCATATTCGTCGGAAATTACTCGCTCTCCGCGCAGTGCGCTCGGTTTCGCGCGTGGAACACAGCTACAATGGCGATTGGTACCATGTTCACCGGAAAAAAATCAGCCATGTAATTAGGACCTAATTTTAAAACCTTAATAAATAATTGATTTATATAACATTTTGAACTTTTTTTGAACTTATCTGATGCATATCATGATTAGGATTCCAAAAATGCAAAAAAAGAATAAAGGGACAATGGCGACTGTCACCTTGTTCGTAGGATACGACGAAATAAGAACCAACGTATCATACGTTAATTTTATTGATTTAAAATTACGATGATGTCAGTTTATCAATTTCAATAGAATAATTCGAGACATCTTTTTCGAAGCTTTTGTTTAGTTCCACCAATTCTTCAATGCTTTGCAGCAACTCAGCATGATAAAAAGCAGCAGTTTCTACTTCCATCTCAGCAGCAGAGACTGTAAACAAAATGTCTGGTTTAAAGCATTTATAGATATAAACCTACCATTGTATAGCATAGGTACCTACATAATGTTACCTAAGTATGTTATAGGTTATATATGTAGGTAGGTAGGTACATAAGCAAGGTTCCTAGACCTTAGGTTCGAAGGGCAGGCCTATAACCAGCAGTGTAGGTACTAGGTACTTCGAAGTTTAAAGTTTAGAAGGTATGCTTACTCCTGAGTTCTCTCAAAATTTCCAAATTTTTTTTTAATTGGGCTTGATCTGTGTCCATTGTTTCTTGTATTTTATTGTAAAATTCATCACTGTTCACATCTATAGATAACGACTCGGCTGCTTTTTCGTTTTCCATTTTACAATCTTGTCGATCGTTGAAGGCTTTATTATTTCGCGCTTTTTTAGGGGTTTCGCACTGGTTGGTTGATGTACTAATGTCATTCTAAAGAAACAGGATATCCGTAATATCTTTTTTTTTAATATAGAAAAAAAAAACACAGATTCATAGATAACAATTTTGTCTCACCTCCAAACAAAAAAATTGGCCCTTATCATTTTTCAAATTATTTACAAATTATTTTAACTTATCTATGCCTCAGCTTTCACACAAGATAGAATAATAGGAGGAGCGTAGAAAAAAGCTTTTATATAAAGTTACTTCTAGGCTAGGCTAGAAATAGTGTGTTCTACGCATGGTTCTACGCTATGGGTAAGTAAGATGTAGATTGATAGATGGATGACATCATGTCGACATGACAGTGACAGCTGGGTGTGCTGAGCTGCGTGCTGCTGCGTGCGAAATCTGACGAATGGAATTATTGTGATGCGAATTTTTATTGTATCAAATTGTTAATCTAAAGTGTTCCTCGTGATTATCTACAAGGGTTTACTCATGATAGTGTTCTAGTTTTTGTTGTGCTTAGTTTCTTGCCAATATTCAATATGATGAGCGACGACGATCGTGACATTGATATCGAAAGTGATGTGGGTGTTTTCCTCTGTCTGTTGACATCAGCCATAGGCTACGTTTATTTTGATACTGATCCAATCCATGGTATTAAAATTTCAGGCAGAAAATGACTCCGATTCCCGAGCACATTCCAGAAACATACTTGGAAGTGGATATTACTCACAGGTACACGGACATTATAAGAAATTGTGTTTTGATATAACCTTTTCGCTGATTATTTTACTAGTCAAAATACTGAGACCTAGCATCTGTACATTGAAATTCTTATTTATTTTAGGCTGAGAAACGTGCTCACCATAATGCATTAGAACGGAAAAGGAGAGATCACATTAAATACAGCTTTACATCTTTGAGGGAAGCTGTCCCTGCACTTCAGAACGAAAAAGTGGTAAGTTGGTTTCCTTAACTTAATTTTATGAAATTGGCAAACATCCTAAATGCTACTTTATTGACTAAATATTAAAGTTAGCTCATTACTATCCCTCATTCTAGGCTTACTTGCATGAAATTGGCTCAAATCCAAGTTTTTAAGAGGTTTCAAAGTGATCCTTGTTATATAATGCTGTGTTTTTTTTTTATCTCCAAACATTGCTGCAAACTTCATAAAGTTCAACTGTAACTATATTTATATATATACCTAATTAAAACTAGTATATTCACAATGATACTTTCCAAAGTACTATGTAACTAATACCTACTACTAACCAGTAACTAAATAGTTTAACAAACTACCTAATTATTGATTTATTTAGGTACCCAAAGTGTTTACTGTTGTTACATTGTAAAAAAATGAGTTTACAATAGGATGTTTGCCACTGAATAATCTAGAATTAGTATAATGTAATTATTGCGTTCAAGAACATAATCAATACATATTGTAGTCTAAAAATTTCCAGGCAAGCAGGGCCCAGATCCTGAAAAAGGCAGCTGAGTATATTCAATTCATGAGAAGGAAAAATAATTCCCATATGCAAGACATTGAGGACCTAAAAAGGCAAAACAATCAACTGGAAAACCAAAGTAAGTACTCTTCATCACAATCTCCTCTTTTTTTGCAATTTGCCCATATGGGCATTGAGCTAGAGTTTGGTTTGTTTTTTTCATTGCATCAACATGAATGGAAAACACCCAATAGTGTTTCCATTGTCATCCTATTATTCTCCTTGCATGAGGTCTTGAAGGGCACTCCTAATCATCTGATTAAGAGTGCCCTTCAAGACTGGCCCCACAGCTTGGTTGATACTCTATTTTCTGTGCTGTAAGTTGTGGCTTGAATCCCCTCCAAGATCAAACATTTGTGTGATTTATGTAGGTAGATGTTTGTTCTGTGTCTGGGTTACCATCCCCACCAAGATCAATAATTTGTGTAATGAATGTAAATGTTTGTTTGGTGTGTGTAAATTGTATTCCTACAATAATAAAAAAACGGTATTTAGGTACTTATATGTATATTCATTAGAGTATTTGGCTCACATATTATTATTACGAGCTATGCTGAGTTTGGAGCTTGAATATTTAAACAGAAATAGTAATGCAGTTATACATATAACATT
This sequence comes from Chloroclysta siterata, assembly GCA_932294275.1. Lineage (NCBI taxonomy): Eukaryota > Metazoa > Arthropoda > Insecta > Lepidoptera > Geometridae > Chloroclysta > Chloroclysta siterata. The sequence goes on from OW028590.1 coordinate 6,051,162, forward strand.
ATTATAAGATGCAACCTTTGGAAATTTATAGCTGGGATTGTTTAACTGTCCCACTTACTACCTAAATATTTGCTTAAACAAGACAATACAGTAAAACCGTTTTCTTTCTTTCCAATACTAAAGTAAGTTTACATTGATAAATTTGCACTAAATTATCGAACTCGATTTAATTTAATAACATGGTAGGCTATTGGCATATTTCTGCCAATGCCTGTTTCATAAAAGTGATTTTAAATAACTGACTGGTTATTTCAAATAAAAAAGTCATATTCTGCTTTATTTCTGGTGGAAACCATTCCTATGATCTAGTTTCGGTTATTCCTTATCCATTGCAAGAGCCCATCCAAATGGTGCAGAACGGTGTTTGTTACAGATCCTTCACCGTTCAATAGCACTTTCATTTGCAAATAAATTGTTCAATCAGTAAAATCCATAGTATCTCGAACATAACCATGACCTCAGAAGCGATAAGCGGGGTTAAGAGGGGGCAGCAATAAAGTTATGTTTATTTGACAAGCATAACAAGTACAGTCGCTATATGACTTTAATAATAAGGCTTTCAGACTGTGTTGTTCCGACGGTATAGCATAGACCTCCTGCTCCTTCCGTGGATGTCGTAAGAAGAATCTAATAAAGGAATGCACCAAAGGATAAGCATATCCTGAGTAGTTCACACCAATACTGCGGTCATCAATCCGCCGGCCAAGCGCACTGCCGCGACTATGGCAAACCCCCCAAGTTATATGGGTGGTATCTTTATCCAGCAGTGGACCTCAACGTTCTTCTTCTTCTTGTCGTGACACTAGTTTCTTTCGAAACAGTGTGGTGAATGGATTTTAAGTGCGCCTCGAGAGGCTACTTTCGAGCACTTGACACATGTTATAGAACTTTTTATGTTCTAAGGAGTGCCGGTTTCCTCACGATGTTTTCCTTCACCATTTGAGAGTACTGGCACTGTGCACATAAATTTTTGAACAGAAAAACTCATTGGTGCGCGATTGGTTTCGAACCTACGACCTTAGGATCGGAAGGCGGGGCCGCCACCACTAGACCACCAGTGCTCTCAACTCAACGTTGATGGGAATGATGTGAAGCTTTAGATTGTAAAATTTTAAACATGACCAATTATATCCCTTCTTTCAGTACGCGTTCTAGAGAAGGCGAGACAAACTGGCAGTTATGTCGACGCCCATGAGCTAGGGCTTGGCATCAAGTCTGAAGGCAGCTCACATGACACTGACAGTTCTGACGGTGAAGGCACCACGCGCCGAGTTAAAAAACTCAAAATCAACGGCGTCAATGTATAAAACACTGCTTGGTTATACCTGGCCAATGCTGTCTTATCGGGTCTAGGTTGGCAAGTCTTAACATAAAATCCTATTTCTCAGAAAGGTAAGCATGAGACCACGGAGTTTCACTTGCAACGATCTTAAGGGTTAAGTTAAATGCTCAAATAAACACAACAGCCACCTAAATCCTGACACTAGGTTACTCTGATACCTTAGACCTGCTTGCAGGCCCAATATTGTACATACATCATTGTGGGTATCAGTAAAAATACACTACGGCCGCTTATGAGTAAAATGTTCCCCTTAGTTGAAAATATCTAGAAAGCCAGCATTCGCCTACGTATAGGATACACTGAGCATCACATTCGAAATTCAAATGACGCTTATTATCCGTGTCAAGGCATTTCATTGCTTCGAAGCGTTTCACTGTTCACTTGAACTTTGGAACTATCTCTGTTGTCTATGCCTGATTATTGAGGTGTGGTGTGAAATCATTTTAGTGAATCATATTTGAACTGCATTTACAGCTGGTTTGTAAATAATTGTCTATTTGATACCGAGAGCTGGACCGAGCGAAACAGCCTTTAGTAGTCTAAAAGGAAAGTCACTGCTTTTTCTTGCTTTTGAACTTGTGGTCCGGCATTACAATTCCAATAGAATACAAGCGTTCATAGTCTCGATAAAATCAGAGCATCCATTTTATGTTAATTTGAAAGGAGTATGTGTATATTTTGTATATTATACTGGCTCAGGGATAAGTACCTTCTCGGTAGGCAGGATATTGTTTGAGTTGAGAATACTGGTTGTATCAATAGTTCTTGAGTCTTAGAAGCAAGTAATAACTCCAAGGCTCGGTTCCTAATATGACAATTTGTGTACAATCGATGTGTATATCGGTGTACAATCGAATCCATCCTCAAGTTTAGTTTTTTATATTATATCCCTTTAGCCTCTACTCCGTATAAAGTCGAACAAAATCGATAGTTCGATAAAAGATTCGTTTTCATTTCACTTTTTATTTTTGACGGATCTTGATTGATTATAAAACATTTTTTATAAAATCCGAGTGGGATTTGAACCCACGACTTTCCTCTTGATACGGGGTCCTTGATTGATTCAGTAAGTTTGTTAACGCGATTAGTAAACGATATTTTTTATTACATAATATTCTGTAACTTGAACCGAGGCTTGAGGCCTTGTTACTTGTAAGTGGAGTTGAACTAGATCTCAGCTCAGCTCAGGAGTCATATAAGAAATTTAGGATTTGATGTTAGCTCGTTGAATAAGATAAATATTTTTATAAATAGCTGATTTAATATTGACAGTTTGCTAGTTTGTAATGTGAATGTTTTTCATAATTCCAATACGGAAGTAACCCATTGTTTGCAAATTATTCGTCGCAAAGAAAACATAAGTTTTGTAAAACTTACAATAAGATAAATTAGTTAAATTTTAATGTGATTTGAATTTAGTTTTGTTTTAGAATCGTAGAAGTTTTTCAAAATCAGTCGAGTGTTGTCAGTTGGATTATAATTATTACGAAAAAGTATGAGGTAAAAGTAGCTTAAGGCGAAGACAAGAGCTAATGTGACTCTCGCTCGCACGTTTCGGCATGTTGAAAGATATAAAATCACTATACTCATTTTCGGAAAATCGCAATCAACCGTTTTGTGTACTATCGCATTGCACACAGTTAAGTAAAAAAATCATTTTGATCGATACATGTTTTCCTACTCAAAAGTTTGCTTTACTAGTTTTCGTAGATAAGCCAACTTTTAAGTAGGACAACTTATATCGATAAAATTATTTTTTTACTAAATTGTGTACAATGTGATTGCACACAAAATGGTTGATTGCGATTTTTCGAAAATTAGTTCGGTGATTTTATATCTTTCAACATCTCGAAACGTGCGAGCGAGAGTCACATTAGCTCTTGTCATCGCCTTAACGCTTATCTATACCTACTCACGTAAGTAGGTGAATTGTCACGTCCAGTCTTTCGGTCTCAAGTATTATTTTGCTAAGCATTTAAAATAAAACTAAATTCAAATGTTAGAATTAAGTTAGTCTTCTATAACCTACGGATTTTGTTATTACAACAAATTATGACTTTATGACGTTACATTTTTGCACAATAATGTTCGGAATTTCTCGAATTGAGAAATATAAGTGATTAATTAGGTATTCATAGTGCAATATCGTTTATTTACCTATTGTGGTATATTTTTTCGGAAATCTTATGTTTTTGTTCATTGCTTTCTTATCTCGACAAGTATCTGTTAATGATTTTGTTTTGGAAGACTAAAATAGTTGTAATCGAATATTATATGTATAAGTACTCGTTTTATTTGTGAGTTTTATTTTAAAACATATATTTTAAACAGTAATTACAATTAAAATTAATATTTACAAGTGAAAAAAAAAAAAAAAATTCTCTCTTCACAAAAGGTTTGCCTTAACTAGGTCTAAGTACTAAGTAGTGTAATCTAGATATAAACCTACAATGCGAGAGACTGGTGCCTGTGATAGGTTTAATAAAACCTGTGTTACAGGTCACCAGGGCCCCACTCCGCGGATGTTATAAGCAGACACGGTATACTGTAGTGTCGTATGACAAGTGTGATATACATACAATAATATAATTAAAAAAAAACCCAGTACTAAGTAGTAATAATGCCATAAGGTACAAATGTACCTACAAATGGGTGATATCTGAGAAGAGTAGTTACAGGGACGCCCAAATTCTAGATTTGGAACATAATCGGATACCTTTATAAAGTTTGGTGTTAAAGTTAGTAATTGAAACTTTTACTGTTAAAGTATCAAATTAAGAGCTTCATTGAACACTTATTAAAATCACGGCCGTTACTGAGTTTGAGTTAAGAGAGTTTTGATTGACACTCGAATGGCAGCTAACCGAGTAATAATATGGTTCGGTTAATCCTATTGAGGTACTTATTAAAAAAATTGAAAAAATAGTCAAATATTACTATTTTCTAACTGCAAAAGTCCTGAATCTCATTGTCAAAAGTCAAAAGGTCTTTGAAACGTCTTAAACCTAGTTGAATCTAGGTGCCAGTTCCATGCGATCAAGCCTAGAAGAACAGGCAACAAACTTACGGCTTGGTTTCTATCGTTCTTTTGTATGACCCTTGTTACAATATAATATTGAAGCACCAGTGTGGTGCCAATCGAATTTTGTGAGGCGAAAGTGCCAGTTTGACTGCAGCGGTAATAAATAAAACCTTACGTAATGTTAAACCAATTTGCGATTCTGTTGTTCCCAGATCGAGCAGATTGGCCTAGATACCGCTGCAATGCAAACTGCATTCTTTAAATAAACACCGCGCTGACTATCGCATCGGAAAATACCTGTCGCGTTTCCGTAGCTTCGCAGTTTCAAATTCCACATATACAAGGTGTTCCATAAGTTGTGTACTTATATAAACTTCAGGAGGCTAAAGTACCCATTAATATGAACAACTTTTTCTAAGGAACCAACACTGTGAACGCGAAAAGAAAAACAGCTGTTTCATACATTTTAGCCTGGTAGGTATTGAACTTTTGTATGAAACAGCTGTTTTTTTTTTCGCGTTCACAGTGTTGGTTCCTTAGAAAAAGTTGTTCATATTGATGGGTACTTTAGCCCCCTGAAGTTTATATACACAACTTATGGAACACCTTGTATACTATTATATAATACCTATATATTTAAGGACGTAGTAGGTACCTAAATAATGCTCTATGCACTAAATATGCGAGAGCACTGGTGGTCTAGTGGTAGCGGCTCCGCCTTCCGATACTAAGGTCGTGGGGTCGAAACCGTTCGTGCATCAATGAGTTTTTCTGTTCATAAATGTTTGTGCACAATGCCAGTACTCTCAAACGGTGAAGGAAAACATCGTGAGGAAACTGGCATGTCGTAGAACCTTAAAAGTTCTATAACATGTGTCAAGTGCTCGAAAGGAGCCTCTTGAGGCGCACTTAAAATCCTTTCACTACACTGTTTCGTAAGAAACTAGTGACACGATACGACGACGACGACCTAAATATATAATATATTGGATACTAGCTCCCGCCGACAGTTTCGCTCACATATTAGTAGTGATTGCTAAGATTATTTTTTAAGACGTTTTCACTTTATTCGGTATGAAAAGTACTATGTAACCTATATATATGCTTATTCAGGTTACGAGATATATTTGTTCGCTTCAGTGGTAAGGGCGTCTTTGAGCTACAAACATCGCAACTTTGCATTCATATATTAGAAGGATACTTTATATAGGTGATTTAATCCATGAAATATGAGTGTTTTGAAACTCCAAACTTAGCACTTGTGTTACGGCCGACATAGCACGAGGCGACGACATGGCACCATTAAAATCGGCGTCGCTGTGGACCAAACACGGCTGGCGTCGCCAAATTGGGTAGTACGATCGATGCATCACGTTTATGTATGTATGCTCTATCATACAACGCAGCATACGCTCCTTTAAATTTAGACTGAAACACTGTCTCATGAGTAACACCTACAGTCATGGAGGAAATATAATTTCGTCCAAGCCTACAGTTATGAGGAGTTTATTGGCAAAACTTGAATTGGTTATAATTACCTAACAATTAATTGTTCATGATGGATTAAGATTATCTTTTGATTAGATTTTTTTATTTATTTAACTTTGACATTTGAATATATTTCTATTATTATTATTTGAAATAATATTATTTCCTGTTGTATACTTTGTGTAGAATGTTTAGTTACAATAATAATTGGTAGGTAAGCATTATTCCAAATAAATGATTATTGATTATTATTGTAACTAACCTAAATCTAGGAAATCTGAGAAAGTGTGATACAAAGGAGATCGGTAGAGGGACTCTACCTACTTGTTTTGCTACCTGGCTCGTAAGCAGGGTTTGAATTGGTGAGTATTGTTTTTTAATCCGTTTGCCCCACAGCTGTTCATGTTGTAACATTTTGAATAACAAGGTCATTTGATTAACTTTTAGGCTAACCAAGTTTTTACCTAACTGGGTGGGTAAATTAAACAATAGGTTGTTAAAGTATCAATTTATTAAATTCAAGTAGGTAATAATTTTTATATCACAATTTTATAGCTATGTGGTAATTTTTTTTTACAAAGTTACTTACATTTTCAATTACATAAAAACTATCACATGATTTTCTTGTTATGGCACTAATTTAATTGCAGTATTGCTTAATACGTAATATTAAATTTAAAATTATCACAAGGTATATTTGCTAAGATATTAGAATAAGCACATTTCATTGCACAGTGTTGTGTAGACTAGGATTTATATCTCTAAAATTCAGCGGTTTATTCATATGCTACTAATATCCATTAAAAAGTTGTCGAAATCCAGAAACTGCAAGACTTGATTCTAGAACAAAATAAAAATAGAGTGTTATTTCTCTAGAAATACTCAAAAAATTATGTGCCAGTACTCTCAAACGGTGAAGGATAACATCGTGCGGAAACCGGCATGTCGTTTAGTAAAAAAATCATTATGAACGATAAAAGTTTTCCTACTTAAAAGTTTGTACGAAAACTAGTAAAGCGAACTTTTGAGTAGGAAAACATGTATCGATCAAAATGAAATTGCTCTTGTCTTCGCCTTAAGTCAATCATATGTCTGAGAGGGATATTTGCAAAACGGTATAAGACGGGTAGGACTCAGTTAAAAGAAACTAAAGAACTTTGTAAAAAAAAACTTACGTCATGTTCCGGTACGTGCAGGGGTTTCACGCCTCCATCACTTTTGTTTAGCCATTCGTTTATTATCCTGTTTCCTCCGTCAGCTGTTGAGAAACGAAACAATATTAAAATAGTTTTTATAGAATCTATAACATCTAAGTATTCATAGATCATCATAAGTCATGATTAGTATAAGTTTAATTATTTATAGCTTAGTAATCTACACTAATATCATAAAGAGGAAACATTTGTATTTTTGTATGTAACGAATAGGCTCAAAAACTACTGTCCGATTTCAAAAATTACCATTTAGAATGCTACATTATCCCTGAGTAACATAGGCTATATTATATTTAAAAAAAAAACAGGTATTCTTACTAAAACTTCAATAATGTAACCCAAGGTGGAAAACAAAAACCTTACATCGCGTGCGCTGCGAAAACTATTGAAGATAGAACAAAATAATGTACTACGATTTTGTAGAACACGTCATCATCTACAAAAAATGTCGCGACAGCATATGTCTAACTATTATAGTTATGTCACAATAAGTGTTCTTTTATTATAAAAAATTAATTGAAATGCCTCCGCTAGAAAAGGGTCTTTATTTGTACCTTGGTATTAATCCTTATCCAAATAAATCATTTCATAATTAAGACGGTTTCAATACCTATAGATTACTTCTTAAATTTTCAAATCGGACATTCCATTCAAAAGATATGACGAAATTAAAAATGTTAACGGGTCCACGGGTCACACGCGGGGTGCGATTTCACTCACTCAAGGAGAAGCGCGTGCAAATGTATGAAATAAGTAGACGCGAGGCTAGAACCCACGGTCTAAGTTTATCCTAAAATGTTCAAAAAATTTATGACTACCCATGCGAAGCTGGGACAGGCCGCTAGTGATTAATATAATTAAGCTATTAATAAAAATAGTAAGTTGATTATTGTGGTCACAATAATCAATATACTATTTTTATTCTAGGCTTAGATTTCAGAATTCAGATTTCAGATTTTATTTATTGCCAACATGTAATACAGTTACATAGCTTAGGTCTAAGGTAGCTATTAAGCGAGTACACATACCCTGTAGGGCGCTGCAAATTATACAGGCTTATACAGGTCGTTCCGAAAAGGAGTCTAAAACGAAGTCCGGGTTTGAGCACGTTTAGAGATATTCGAATCACTACGATGACAAATTAGGCTTTATTTATTTACATTTAAGGGGCTGACAACAGTCAATCAACTTCTCGCTCGCATGTTTCAATATTTTGAAAGATATAAAATCACTGAACTTATTTCTGAAACAACGCAATGTGCGAGCGAGAATTTAAAAGATGGTTGTCAGCCCCTTAATTAAAACGGCTACACACCAATTAAGGGCCAAGGCTTTATAACTTACTCAGTGTTTCCAGTAGAGCTGCTTCAGTCTGATCGTCAAACAGTTGCATAAACTCCTCATTTTGTTCGGGAATGGCCGAAAGAGCTGTATCATTCTCATTCGACCCATTTACTGGATGTTCTGAAACATCCGATTGGATGGAATCGTCGGAATGAGACTTCAGAGATCGTAATATTTCACATTGCGACGATTCTGATTCCGTTCTGTACGGGTATGTTGAAGTTGAGCATTCTGACTGCTCCGATATCTTATTATTTCTCTTTCGTAGACTGTATTGTGTAGAATGAGTTTTCACGCTCTCAGACCAATCTGAGTTGGAGGAGTCTGTGTCTGACTGCGTGTCGGAATCTGAATTGGAGATCTTCTCGCGCACTGAGCTCGATTTGGATGTTTTACGCTGAAATTAAACAGAGCGTTAGTCTAGGATTATTATTATAAGCACTGAAACGTTTCTACGTACCTACGGTGCAAGTAAATTAAGCTCCGGGTAGTCATCGTTAATAGATATTTGCATCGTTAGTGCAAAAAGAAACGAAGGAAGTACTACAGCGTCCCGTAAGTAGGGGCATGAGTGACATTGATCTGCTTCTCCTTTAAATTGTACAATAAAAAAACTGGCGGTTTCAATCCGTAACGTAGGTAATTTGAAGAAACGAATATTAGGAACAAAACTTGAAATTATGTCAGGTAGGTATAGTTAAGTTAGAGTAAAGTAAGAGTAGTAGAGTGAAGGGCTCGTCCAGGGAAGTACTACCACCACGCTTTTTTCTGCCGCCAAACAGCGTTGCTGTGTTTCGGTTTGAAGAGTGTGGTTGCCGGTGTAATAACAGGCACATGAGGCCTAACATCTGTATGCCTCATGTGCCTGTTATTACCGTTGACGGACGCAGGGCAGTGCAGCGTGGGGCACGTTCCTATCGTTGCGAGGCAATGCTTTGTTATAGGTGATGGTTACCACTAAACATCAGGTAGGCCATCTGCTTGTTCCATCAGCTAGTTGTATAAAAAAAAAGTTGAGAGAGTTACTCACGATTTTACTGGATCTTATAATTTCGTCTGTAGTTTCATTGTCGGACCCTCTTCCTTCTATAAAACGCCTTGTTTTGATTGCACTTGATTGCATTCGGATGTCAGTTTCTTTTGTTTTAAAGGTGAATTCAGAGGTTGCACTCATTTCTTCCGGGTCCTGAAATAGATAATGGAATCAGCAACGAGTTGGTTAAATCCTACTAATATTATAAACGCGAAAGTTTGTAAGTATGGATGGATGGATGGATGTTTATTACTCTTTCTCGTAAAAACTACTTAATGGATTTTAATGAAACTTTACAATAATATAGCTTATACATCAGAATAACACATAGGCTACAATTTATAAAGATATTGTGTGACTAATCCTGCGCAGACGAAGTCGCGGGCACCAGCTTTTTCTAAATAAGTGTAAGTATGGTATGATTACTTACGCTATTATCTTCGGTTAGACTGTCAACATCAACATCTTGTCCCAATCGACTTTGAAGAGCAGCAACTACAATTAAAACATGACGTGTAAGCTATATATAACTATATTATCTTTAATAACAATAATATTGGTGATGATTTCACAGAGCGCTATGTAGCCTCCAACTAAGCTCGAATTGTAGGCAGATAGCAATAGACTACTGAATATACCTTTTATGGAAATACAATACTTATGATAGGTACCTACTAGGTACATTTAAACACTCACCATAGAACACATCATAAAAAAATACATAGGTATATCTGACAATATGCATTTGTGCCTATTTGTGCGGACAGTTACAAATATTATCTAGTTAGATGCCTATGATAAAAATATATCAAAAACGTAAAATAATTATGTATTATTTTTAGAATACATTACTAAAATTAAAGATTTTATTCAGATTAACTTACTCTGTGCTTCCAAGTTCTGATTGATACGCTTCATATCGTCGATATCTTGAGGCAATTTCCGTTTGGCTCGCCTCTGAAGTTGACTGATGACCGTTGCCAGTAACTCTGCATTAGCAATCTGAAAACAAAAATAGATTGTTTTATTTACATGGACGTCTAAGACGAGTTAGTCAAAGCCTACTTATATAATACAGTAAATATTGCTCATAAGGCATGACTCCAGTTTTCAGTAGGTAATCGGTATTTCATATGTCGTAGGCTGCAAGCCCTTTGCCAATGCTAGATTAACTATTTTAGTTTCCTGATTAAAGTTTTCCTGCATTGAAGAACATGCTAGACACATATTCATGTTTTTTCGATTAAAATTCGATTTGTGTAAGGAAACTATCGCCAATTAAGGACTTGTACCCCAAGTCTGAGTTCTGTTCTTCGTTTTTGTATCGTATCGTCATGCATCGGACGATACGGCAAAAGTAAAACAAATCGATTTTTAAATTCGAAAAAATAAGGTGTTCTCAAACAGTGAAGGAAAAAAATAATGAGGAAATTAAAGTTAGTAATTTAGACGTGGTGAAGGGCGTCAAGCCGTTTTCGTAGAGTAACTCGTGAGTTCTTAGCATGCTCGATAGAGGCGCTGATCGAGTATCTATACAAAAATGACGTGACGATACGGAAAACTAAACTCAGACTTGGGGAACAGAAAGCGGGGTTGCTCCACCGTCTCTCCGCGTCTTGCTCTAAACTCCGCAGAGATATAAAAAAAGCAGTCGTATGCAGACGCTTCCGAGAGCGTCTGCGAAACACAGTGATAGGTACTTAGGTACTGCGTAACATGGCCAAAAGAAACCGTGCTAATTACATAAACAATTGTTACTACAACATGTATTTTAGTTTTTAAGGTATTTATGATATGGGCTTTGTATGTTATATTAATCTACTAATAAATGTGAAGTAAACCTACTTGAGGGTCGCAGCCCGCCGCTTTAGCTAGGAGCGCCATCGCATCAGCTGTTTCGTTCCGTCTCTCTCTTTCGTATTGGGCATTGCGCGCGCGTCGCTCTTCCTGCAAATAAAAACATTACATTCTACTTAAATCTCTGCAGACCTACATCTACAATTCTTTTTCTTTGAATTTAATTTAGGTCACATTCCCTCGTAAGTTATGTTTTTTACTTTGTTAACCGCAATACCTATACAGAACAGAATAGAATATTTTTTATTCGACACATAAACGCGGGTACAGCATGACATAACAACAAAAAAAAAACAGAAAGAAGAAATGGAAACAAAGTAGGTAGGTAAATTCATATCAAATATCATTCAACTTGAACTGAACATGAAATACATTCTACTTTCTTGGCCCAGAAAATATTAAAAAATTAAGCTTACCAGAGACAGCGGGGTTCTGTTCTTCCCAGCAGGTCTACCCCGTCTTCTGTCATTTTTGTCGGTAGAAGGTGCCGATTTTTTCTTCTGTAAACACATCATAACATTACCTACTAAAACATCACTGAGCAACAATACACAATTCACCGATAGGAGATTACAAGAACATACCTGTATTTCCATCATCATTTCTAACTTTTAAAACTAAAAATATTTGCCAAAATATTGCAATCACTTACAAACGTAACAAGATCTCACAGGACTAGCGCAAAAACTAGAATGACAAAAAATAAAAGGGACTTCGCCTTTTTAAGCACTTTCTACCTGCGTGTACGCCGCATGAACCCAAAAATAGGGGTGGGGTCTACCCCATTGTCTTGTCTTTGAAATAACTAGAATTTGATGTTTGTTATTATTACTTAGGTTAGTAAGTACATTTCTTTACTTATAATATAACCCCTTTAATTCATCTTGGAAATATTTGTCCATTGAAATAATATGTTCGAAAACCAGATCGGATGTTAAGTCACTCGCCATTTCAGCTATTACATCGAATCAGATAGAGATAGCAAGTATCTTGACATACGATTAGTTTTGATCGGGCTTTCAGAAACCAGCCGTCAGTGGTAAAAAGGGTTAACATTTTGTTAAAAACACGGTTAATCGTCTGTTTATACTTAATCAAAGATATTTTGGTGGACATTTCATTTCTAAAAAACGTCCGTTTATGTTGGTAAGAATATTTATACAAGTACCTAGGTAATAAATTGTTTTATGTACCTACTCGTACCTATATGTTATGAATGAAATCTGTTTTCTAACCATCTGTTTTGTAACAAACAGAGTTTAGATCATCGAAATCAACCACCAAAATACAATAAAAAAAGCTTTTAAAGTCAAGTAAAATAAGGTAATCTAATCGAGATAAAACGCGTAGCGATCTCAGTAGCGCTACAGCTACGAAGTTCTACGAATCGTAGCAAACTCCTTACAATCTTTCAATGAAAAAAATGTTTTGATTCACATTGAATAAGCTTTCAATATAACAAGTAAATATTGGTGGACTTTCCACACAGCACTATCTAGTCACAAACTAAGCAAAGCTTGTAATATGGGAACTATATAGCTTCTTCTTTCGAGTCAATGGCATAACAGACTTTATATGACGTCAGCCCAGTAGGAGGCGACCTCGAGCCATCGTCCCGTTGCCTGGTTTAGGTCCTCGCGTGTGCAGGAGATCAGGTGCTCTATCGAGTGTGGTTTTCCACAGCTACACTTGCCCTGGGATGGGTCGATGTAACCCCATTTGGCAAGGTTTTCTCTGCAGCAGCCAACCTGGGTCCTCAGCCGATTGATAGACTTCCAGGTTGCCCACTGCAGTTGTTGGCCATGGGGCAAGTACACTGGTGTAGGGGTTGGAAAGGGGAGAACTTGGCTTTTGGGTTTCGAGCTCGCTGACCGCAGAAAACTCTTACGGCTCTTTAAACGGACTGGAGGTGGCTGATAGCCGTAGAAAGGATGACGAGAATCGGTTTTCTGCTCTAATTACTATATAGCTGATATAATACTTTTTTTTTAAATACATAACACTGACGAAGAACAAACTTCTATATTTATCACAGAAAGGTTTTTTCTTATGTATTGTATTGTGTGCAATAAACAATGAAGAAGGTTTGTTTTCAGTGGGGATTGAACCCACGACTTACAGTGCAAGCTTACATTTTCTTCAACACGATGGATTGCTAGATATATAATTCGTACAGTAAAAAAGTAAGCAAAAGATGCTAACCCAAATATTTTACTAACTATGAATCAAATATATTTTTGACCTGATTTTGCAATACGTAAGAAATATTTTATTGTCCAGCTTACAAGCTGTTAATTTTTATAGCATTTCTTTTGTTTCCATAACTCGATTCCGGTCCATTGTTAACTACTATTTTACAACGTTGTTTTCGGATTATCGCCGGCAAAAAAGTATAAGTGCAACTTTATGGTTTAGATACAATGTTTGTATTCGGCCTTGGTATTGTAGGATGCGATTTTCAACCTTATTTTGACCCCCTGCATATACATTAAGTTTGGGGTAATTTGATTTTACTAACTAGTATACAGTCCCGTGCAATAAGATTTCCAAGAAGCAAGAAGGTACACTTCACTTCATAATTTTCTAAATTATGATTTACCTTAAGATTCCCATATGGAAGATATTGTCATTATTTTTGTATTCACTCCGCTAGCCGCACCAGCCTTGGTACAAAGAAAATATATATCCACCAGATGTTTATAAAAATCGTATGAAAATTATGAAGTGTAAAGTATCTTACATTACCATACCGGACGACGATTAAATGTGCAAAGTTATTTTTTTTTTTTTTTTTTTTTTAGGTTGAAAAAGTTTACGTTTGACCGCCATCATACCTGATGGAACGTGAAGATGCAATCTAAGGTGGAGCACACTTAGTTATAATCCACATGTTAACCCTTTTTTTTTTTAATTCCTGTTTTTTTAAATACAACTAGTTGATGGAACAAGCAGATGGCCCACCTAATGTTAAGTGGTAACCATCACCTATAACAAAACATTGCCTCGTAAGTCACGCACAATAGGAACGTGCCCTACGATGCACTGCCCTGCGTCCATCAACTTGAGGCATACAGATGTTAAGCCTCATGTGCCTGTAATTACATCGGCAACCACACTCTTCAAACCGAAACAGCAACGCTGCTTGGCGGCAGAAAATGGCGCGGTGGTAGTACTTCCCCGGACGAACCCTTCACAAAGAGCTCTACTACTCTTAAAATCTTCCTGTTGTAGCATTCCGGAAATGCCGACGACTCTAAAGGGTTCCAATCTCTGGTACTTTGCACTGTTATGAATTCTTAGGTACTAAAACATATTTCCCAGTAGGTAAGTACCAGGAATAATATAGCCCCGATCTGTAGTTTTCTCGATCGCACCGGTTCGTTAGCGGCGAGGGCGGGCTATATCTACTTACCTCCCGTACGTTATAAGAGTAGCGTACCTATGAGCAATACGTATGGTACAAGTATACCAAATTCTGTAAGTATACTTTCAGAATTTTACCTATGACATAGTGGTAGGTTTATTTTTTATACAACTAACTGATGGAACAAGCAGATGGCAAAGTATTGCCTCATAAGTCACGCATGATGGCTAGTATATCTTCGCTCTAAGCCACCTAGAAAGCTGAGCAAACGAAACACGTTTCGAAAAGAGGTTACTAACAAGCAGTACCTTTCTCATTTAAAGCAGGGTTTCGTAAAATATGGATATAATACGTACAAAGAATGCTTCCAAGTGTGGCCTTCTAATCTTTATTTATACTTTGCAGGTATCGGTTCAAAACTGGATAATCCATAAGCTAAGCTATTTCAAGGTTAATGATCCAACTCCCTATTTAAACTGACCTTGTGCTAATGACTATACCAACTACCTGCTCTACACGCAATATTTACCCACACAAACATACTAATGCACTAAAAAAAAAACTTGTGTATAAAGCAAGGTAGGTAGGCCTGCCTAAACTCTGATAATATACAAAAATAATGAATTTTTGTATTACCATCGTGTACCATCACACGATGGTATTTTTGTATTACCATAGCGTACCATCACATGATAGTAATACAAAAATACATTATTTTACTAATACAAAAATTCATTATTTGTATTTTTGTATATAACAGAGAAAATACTTAGTAATAAAAAAAATCTCTCAATTTTCCCGTAACATGGCTTTTTTGTTTTCCACTATTTTATGGAACATCATCACATATAATAAAGCATTGCCTCGTAAGCCACGCAATAAATTGTTCTGATTCTGTAGGTAGTCTATGTGGTTCACCTGCTTCCGCTCTGCCTCTATAACTTGGACCGAGTAAAAAGGTGAAATACCTCGGGGTAGCTATTGTCTTTCACGTCGATTGTATATAGCAGTAGTGCAGTTGTATTGCTAACAAGCGTTCCTATGAGAGCTTTAAAAATAACAAAATATTATTTATTTTGTCTTCTGTATTTCTCATTTATGCTAGTCACTCATCAGCCCTCATAGCTGAGTTGGTAGTAGCTTTGCATTTTGCGCAGTAGGCCGTGGGTTCGATCACCACCGAGAACAAACATTTGTCTCATGAACATACTCAATATATTTATTACTTACACATGGTTTAGTTTAGGTACATGCATAGTTGTTGGGTGTTAGTAAGTATCACATGGACCCTGCAACATGGTATGGCAACATGGAGGCAGGCCGAGGTTTTCAATTTAAGGCGAAGACAAGAGCTAATGTGACTCTCGCTCGCACGTTTCGACATGCTCAAAGATATAAAATCACGAAACTCATTTTCGAAAAATCGCAATCAACCATCTTGTGTGCAATCACATTGCACACAGTTTAGTAATAATTTCATTTTGATCGATACATGTTTTCCTACTTAAAAGTTTGCTTTACTAGTTTTCGTACATAACCAAACTTTTAAGTAGGAAAACTTGTATCGATCAAAGTGAATTTTTTACTAAACTGTGTCCAATGTGATTGCATACAAAATGGATGATTGCGATTTTTAGAAAATAAGTTTACTGATTTTATATCTTTCAACATGTCGAAACGTGCGAGCGAGAAGTTGTTTGATAGTTGTCAGCCCCTTAATAGTAGGTACATAGGTATAGTCTTGCTTAATAAATGCCGTTTAAGTTATCTGGGAAGATGATTGTTACAAATAAAATAAGTATTTGTAATTGGTTGTATTTGTATGAAAAAAAATGAAACAGCTTCACGACTTTAATCCCCAGGCACGGTAGAGGTAGATATCCCCTCAGATCTCTTAGTACCAAGTACTAACTCCAGATTCTTTTGAGGATGTCTAAGTGTAGTCAGAGGTAAGTCCAAACATTAAATTTGGCACATACCCACATTTTGCAGTAGTTGGTATTCCATACGTGACAGGTTGCAAGCCCATCGCCGCTGTTAGAGTACTAACTGGTTTCCTCACGATGTTTTCCTTCACCGTTTCCATTGGTGCACGACCGGATTCGATCCTGCGACCTTACGATCGGAAGGCGGGGTCACTCCCACTAGACCACCGGTGCTCTTCTGTATTTGTATTTGGGTGCTAAATAAGTATTTAGAAAAACAAAGGACATCAGTATTATATCAGTTATCTGGTTCCCATAGCACAAGCTTTGCTTAGTTTGAGGCTAAATAATGCTGAATGGACTATTAATACAATAATATATATTTAAACTTATATCTTACCTTTATTGTAGGTTCTCGAAAATCCGGCTGTATTTTGTAGAGGCGAGACCAAACATTTTTTATCGTACAAATTGGAAAATGGATAGTGTATCAAATCTAGTCGTATAATGTTTAAATTCGTAGAAGATACCCATATTGTCATAATTTTAATAATTATGACCGTTTATTAAATTTGTTGCATGTTATGAAAATTAGGTCTTCGGGGGAAACAACATACACGACATGAGTCCCGCAGGGGAATAACAATGATTATGGCTTTTGGTTAATTAGAATTAAGTATGTTACATATAAAATTAAATATAAGTACTTACGCGTATCTCTGACTACCCCCATTAGACTGCCTTAAAATAATCTAGAGCTGATTGGTGCTAAGAGATCTGAGGGGATATCTACCGTGCCTGGTGATCAAGGTCGTGAAGTTGTTGGTTTTTTTTACTTACTATGTATCTGTGAATGTTTATTTATTCTTAGACAAGATTCAAAGTTTTAATTATTGTTTTTTTTTGTGAATCGTCGTACGATGTATGACGATTTACTATCAATTTGAATCTTTATAGCTTACTACACCTTATTTGAAACTAAAAATAAGTCGAGAGGAACTGATGCTAGATTCACTTAGTTTATAAGACGTTCTAAAGTGATTCTTCTGATTTAACTGAATATAAACCGTTTTGATTTTGACTCTGAGGACCGTTTATTTTTTTTCAGGTTTTGATTTTGATACAATTTTTTTGAACTAGAGTTCAAAAGTTGTGTCTCTGTCCCTATATCCCTATGTATGCTTAAATCTTTAAAACTACGCAACGGATTTTGATGCGGTTTTTTTATGAAAGAGTGATTCAAGAGGAAGGTTTATAGGCATAATACAAGCATAATCTCTTAGGGATAACCCACAATAACCGTGCGAAGCCGGGACGGGTCGCTAGTTCTCCCATATAAATATAGATTAGCTTGCACATACCTCATATCAAAACCTTTTTAATTTGATTGGCCTTATTGGAAATTTAAAGAAATAACAGAAATTTAGGTAGGTAGGTACATCATGTTTATTCCAATACGTTAGTATCGACACCACGACTCGCCAGCCAGTGCAGCATTGTCCAGTATTCCTGATGCTCCTTAAGACAGTGATCATCAGCGGGTAACATTTCCAGTACATCTTTTGTAAACGCAGCTAAAGCTTCATCTTGACCGCTATTCTGATAGAAAATATAGAATTACTCGTGAAAACCTCACCAAAATTTCTTTATATAATAAATTTGTTTATTATATCGTAACAAAGGCTGTTGGCTCGCGAATAAAGAAATTATATAGCTTTTTGTAAAATCACACACAATACGTACATTCTACCTACGGTGATCGACCCCCAGTCAAAATATTTATCGTTTCTGACTTATACATACGAGATATTTATTCGTAAAAGCCCAGTGCCTAAACAGGGCGACAGATCAAATCCATCGAATTACAGGCCTATCGCTTTAACTTCCTTACTATCTATACTATCTAAGATCACGGAGCGTGTTGTTATTATTATATACACATAACTTGAGATACCTAAGAGGAAAGGAGAAGTGTCTGAAATGTCTTTTTTTTATACAACTAGCTGATTTACAACTAGCTGCTTGTTCCAAGCAGATGACCCATCACCTATAATAAAGCATTGCCTCGTAAGTCACGCACGATAGGAACGGTGCCCTAAGATGCACTGCCCTGCAACTTGAGGTATACGATTGAGATGTTAAGCCTTTAATTAGGTACACCGGCAACCACCCTCTTCAAACCGAAACACAGCAACGCTGCTTGGTGGCAGAAAAAGGCGTGGTAGTAGTACTTCCCCGGACGAGCCCTTCAGAAAGAGCTCTTCTACTCTTAAAAGTCTTTAAAGTCTATAGTGCCGCTGAAAATCAGCGTCGCATGGGCTTTTGAGTTCTTGCAGCAAATGCTGAGTGGTGCCCTCTTTTGTCGTCACATAAGTTAAAACAGCTCTTTTGTATATTAAATATAGTTCTATTCTATACTAAAAAGTAGGCATGTCGTAGCTGCTTACCAAATAAGTAACAAACGTAGATCTTACTACTTGATCCAGCAGCATCATCTCACACCGTAGTACATAACCTCTCATGTCTTCGACTAACAGGTCCTTCGAGCGAGCTTCCCCAGCGGACAACGGGACTACTGTCACATTGCTTTTGGCGCAGGCTCCCAAAGAGTCACACACTTCAGCCCATATTTCAGTTCCAGTACCATCTGGTAAAAAAAATTACTAAACTGTCTTGTAAGTTTGTTGCCTGTTCTTCAGGCTTTGGTCGCGTCGAACTGGCACATAGATTCACATAGTTTTAAAACGTTTCAAAGTGATCCTTGTGATTATGACCTCTTGACTTTAACTTTATCTAAATAAAGAAAACTAGGTTTTTAAGCAAGCAACAGAATAAATAACGCATTACCAATATAGGGTAAAAATGTGTCCATAGTCAAATGTTCCAAATTAGAGCCCAGCACAAGAGTTTCGCTATTTCCAAGGCTGCAAAGTAATGTGTATAACAAGGGTTTGTCAGGGTCTGAAGCTGAAAGTCTACTGATTCGGAAAACGGTCTCCATCGCTGTTCCAAGCTCGGGTGCTATCTTAAAAAAAAAACTTCTTTTGAATTTATAATTTAAAAGTTAGTAAAAAACAAGGCTATGCCAGAAGGGCTCAGGGGCCTTATGCTCACTTCGAGCGAGATTATCTCACGGTGGAGATGACGTCATATCTCGTTCGATAACTATTTATCCCCATTCTCACCATCTCACTCCCCAATTTTCTCATTCAAAGTTCATGCGAGACGCAATGTCAACGAGTTATTGAACGAGATATGACGTCATCTCCACCGTGAGATAATCTCGCTCGAAGTGAGCATAAGGCCCCAGAAGGTCTGCTTGCAAAAGATAGTTGAAGTTTTGATATTGGCGTTTGACACAGCGCAAGCCAAAATGTAATAACTGTGCGTGGTCCGATCCTTTGTCGTAACACTGACGTGACCCGATACGATTAGTATAGCTCAAATTACATTACTATCCTGCCTATCATGGAGCCGAATAGAGAAATCTAGTGATACGAAATATTGCGTGAATCCGTTATAATACTGGGCTTTAGCTTATTGACATATCTACAGTACATATATTTCTATGCTTGTGATTCAGTTGAATTAATACTTTTTACTTTCAGTTTTTCCTAAGGGACGCCCAGGCATTTTCAAATGTCGAACGTACCTTTTTTTTAAAAGTATTCTACTGACTGCATGCTCTAAAACCAGCCAGTATTTTTTTTTTTAATATTCAAAAACATACCGCAAAGCTTTCTACGAATAGGATAGGCATCAATAACATTTTAGCCACGAATCTAGATACACACGGTTACGCATCTATCTATACATTGCCTTCTTTTAAGTCTTTGTATTAAGCAACATTTTTCTTTGGCTTTATATAGCTTAATCTGTATCCGTGTGTACCCATTTAACAAACCTTGAGGTCTGCGACTATAGGCGCTGGATTAATTTTAAAACTGATATCAGCATAAGCCATGCCTTCAGTTTTGCAGCTGAATGTCAGGGAACATCCGCACTCGACTACGAATCTAGCTCTTCCTTCTGTTGCTTCCAAATCAGCAGTAACTAGCCTCCATTCGGTCTCGTTTGTGAAGTCTGAGATTTCATGTAGGAAGTTCTCTTCCAAAGAAAATATTGTGAGAGAGTCTGATAAAGCTTCACCGTGCTGTAAGGAAAATTTATAATTCATATAATTTGATAAATATCAGTTTTTAGCTTGTTCTTACATAGCTAACATCCAGTTCTTTAACATTAACATCCCGAACTGGCACCTAGAGTCACCTAGCTTTAAGACGTTTCAAAGTGATCCTTTTGATTTTATTGAATAAATACCTTTTGACTTTGACTTTCTGTGAATGGATTATATTTTCTCGATGAATTTAATCTCTTAGTTGAGTAAGTAATTGCACTTTCAAATAAATATACCTTGCAATCATCACATTCGTTTACTTCGTTATAGGAAACCAAATGGTCTTGAGTGGCGAAGTACCAAGAGAGAGTGCAAGATGGGGTCACATTGCTAGCGTTAGCTGCTAACGATATTTTACTACCTTCGTTCAACAGCCGTGGTAGGGGTTCAATCTGTAACATTTAACATACAATTTTTGTCATAAATAAATAATAAACACAATAAATAAAGGAAGTTTATTTCAGGCACGATTTGTACAAAATATACACAGACCTAAACGTTATGAGTAAAAATACTGACACTGGAACATAATAAGGTAAAATTATCTCATTATCTTACTGGGTAAAACTTCGAAGATCATCACAAATGATACAAAATGTCCTTATGTCAATAAAAAAACAGAAATTAATAAAATTATATACATATTGAAACAAAATGGAATATAGGCTTAATAATTATTTTAATCTCTGCACTTCAAGTAGGTACATATATTACTGTTTACCTACATAGCAGTCAACAAAAAAGGCTTAAAGGTAAAACACATCCTACCATTTCCCTTTCTTTTAAAGACATTTAGGAATTAGGATAAATTTCGTTCGTGTATACCTAGAATTGTAATTAGATACCTATCCTACCTGTTGAAATGATTATCCTATTGTTATGTATTCTTTACTTCAACTGTTATCTTACCTACCTGGATTACTGGTAGTATGGGCTCCACGACAATTACCGTTGCGTTATTTGACTCTTGCTGGTCGAGTACGCTCACAAGAAGAGTAATTTCATACCTAAAACAAAGTTCATTAATAATGTATTTTTAAACAAGAAAATACAAACTAAGGGCACGTAAAAAGTGGACGCAAATCTACACGACAATATGAATCATAAATTTTAATAGTTACAATTGTAATAAAGCAGGACTAAGAAATTATACTAGTTAAAAGAAAGAGATCGCTGAAAAATGTGATCGATGGCAAAAGCCAATATACATTTTCACTATTAATCAAAATAAATCAAATCAAATCAAAATACCTATGTTTATTTTGTGTCACAAAAACATAGGCGAAAATAAAATTTAAAGAAAAATACATAAAAGCCGAACCAAGAAATTGTACTATAGTCGCGTTAAACTCTCGCTGCAGGCTCGGTCAGTGCTCAACCTATAGTTGCGTTAAAGTCCCGCTGCAAACTCGGTCATAAATCATCTTAACACACGCTTAAACAAAAGGATCGTCCGTTCTGCTAAGTGCGAGAGAGAGAGAGAGAGGAGAGCAATATTGCTGTCTCGTTCCGATAACTTATGACCGAGCCTGCAGCGAGAGTTTAACGCGACTATAGTTGAAACAAGAAGATCGCGGAAAAACGCGAATGCCGAAAGTTACTGCACGGAAAAACGATTCAGCGGAAGCCGTCTAACAAATCATAATTCGTTGCGTTAAATTTAGAATTTGCACACGCAGTATGTATTTATTTTTAAAACATACTCACTTTCCAACGTGAGGCAGTCCTTTAGAAAAAAACAAAGTCTCAGTTTCGGAAGTTTCGAAATTCTCACAGGGTTCGTCTTTGTATGAGCAGCTCCATTCAAACTAAAATCGTTTAAAGGGTCAATCACTTATTACACAAACTAATTAAGCGTTTCATTTTCTACGTTTGATATAACAAAATAAAGAACTCTTTATACTCATAAAAGTTGCCGCTCTGTATTATTTTTTTATTTTTATTTTATTTTATCCCTCTATTAAAAAATCTAAAAGTCCTGACAAAAATGAAATTAAAGATGCCTACCGTTGGCGCGTCGTCATAATAATCATGATTTTCCACGAATGCCTCAACAGTGAACGCTGCCTCAACGGTCACGAGTAAAACATCCACATTGAGATTAATTGTCAGCCCCCTATGCAGAATTACAAATAGCAGCTCTGTCTGAAATTAGTGAATAAGCTACACAAAAAGCTTCTTTTACAAACATTACATAACAGTTATACATAAGAGGCAGACACGCCGTCAAACAACTTCTCGCTCGCACATTTCAACATTTTGAAAATATAAAACACTCACACTCTCACGCTAGCTATAGCATACACTAAATTTTCACACACACTCTCAGAAACTCTCAGAAATATACTTACACTCACACCACTTACATAGTTCCACTTATTTATTATCATTATGTTTTTTAAAAGAGCTGCTTATTATTTATATCTGCATATAGTAATTTTATACTTTTTTTGTAGTATGGCATCTCGTTTGAAAATCAGTGCTTTGCTCACGAGCAATGTTATGCGCATAGGTATTTATTACCTTTTTGTCTTACTGCCACACACACTTGGACCTAAATGCTTATTATTTCAAATGTTTGTTTTATTTGATGTCTTAATTATGTTATCTTTTTTATTCTGATTTTGTATTTTTGTGTCTGTGTGTGTTAGTTATTCAAATAAATGTTTTATCTATCTATAAAATTACTGAAGGTAAGGAAAAATGATTTTTTTTTAAACTTGGTTATTGCGTTTTTTTTTGTGATTTTGGATCTTCAAAAATGTAGATGTGCGAGCGAGAAGTACATTCCCGGTAGTCTGCGTCTTAAAATGGAAATTATTCGTAATACAGACAAAATTTACATTTAGCTTGAGCAATATTGAAACATATTCACTCCATTTTCATCTAGAAATACTCGTAATACCTGTGTAACAAGGCTGGTATTCCTGAACACCTGACACGTGACGTGGTAGAATACTCCGGCTCGTAGCGTGTAGGGTGGTATTCCCAGCCTCTGTCCCGATATATTGGCTACATTTATTATATTGCCAGACGCTTCGACGTTCCATGAAAACTGCAACGCAGAGATATCTAGAGGTACTATGAATTCTTCATGATGCTTGCACAATAAAGTATTGAAGGAATTCTAGAGCGTTCGTTACATCTTTTATACATTTCTTTTATTCAAAAAACTCAATTTAACTCGATTCTTAGATGGGTCTAAACCTATTTATTTACTCAATATGAATTTTGCGTACATACCTACTGTTATCTTTCTTTATTTTACTTAGCTAATCCGTTTTAGTCATGTTGTAAACGCAAGTTTAAGGGTGCAGTCTAGTTCATCTTAATATATATAAATTACGCGTCACGTTGTTTGTCCGCTAAGGACTCCTAAACTACTTAACCGATTTCAATCAAATTTGCGCACCGAGTGCAGTTTGATCTAACTTAAAAGATAGGATAGCCTTCATCTCAATTTATAGCCGCAATATTATTTTATTGCAAATTTGACACCGCCCAACAAAGTGGACACGGGTCAGCTAGTAGTACCTATATAACCATCACTTCAAGTCCTTTCACCACACTGTTTCTAAATAACTAGTGACAAGACAAGAAGTATTTTAACGTTATGTAATTTAACGATTGTACTCTGTTTTGTGTGCCTAATAAATAAATAAAATAGATTGTATGTACAAAAAATAAGTAAATGTATGTAAGTCCACTTAATCAGCTTACATAATAATCTTGAGTTGGACTACATGTGGTAACTTCAGCCACTAGAATATACTCCATATCCGTAAATATTTTAACACCTCCGACGAGAAAAACGGAAAACTTGTCAGAACGGCCGTCTACTATGAGTTTTTGGTCCCCCTTTATGTTGTCTATATGGAATGACTTCGTGGTTCCTTTATAATTTTCCAAGTCCGACTTGCTTGTTATGTTGAAGATGTAGTCGACACCGGCAAGTAGCTGAAATATTAAAACAAAAAAAATAGACTGACTTATGATGAGAGACTTAGCACTGATTTCACCATGCTGTCTTAGATTAACTTAGGATTTAAGGGCCGTTAAATATGTGAAAATGTACGCGTTTGACATCTAAGGTTAGATTTAACGGCCTGTTAATCCTTTATTAGTAACTAACAGAGCATGGTGAAATGCGCTCTTAGACAACTTCTCGTTTTTTGTTTGCCATTTTTCATAACTAATTAAGATAAGATATCTTCAAAAAGGTTGAAATTTGCGACGGTCTCACTGTAGACAGCTTCTTAAGTTATAGGTAAGTGTATGTTTATCGATTGTAATTTAAATATAGCCATTGCGGCTATACTTTTGATGGGTATTATAAAATACTTCGAAAGCGTGGCTGAAAAATGGGCTTGACGTTTGAAAACGTTTGTCTTTTTTTTAAATACTTAGTTGACTGTAGCCAACAGTCTCATCTACCTGATGGTAAGCGATGATGAAGCAGAACGGACTAGAATACACCTATTTACTCTTGCGTTAAAGAGATCCAAATTTTTGTAATCAGGAAAACCCGAAAACGGCAATGAGTTCCACTCCTTGGCGGTTCGCATAATAAGTCAAGGTTATTCATGATTACAATACGTACTTGTGTGTTATTAATCACAAATGCGAATGGATCAGGCTGTGGTCCGTTTAGGTGAGCTTCCAAAGCCCGTACTGTGCGCCAGAGTAGCAACGTGAATCGCTGTGTGGGTGCAACGAGAGGTGCCCAGCGTACGGTCCATTCGAACTTCAGATTGCTTTCAGTTTGAAGTCTGAACAGAGGTTAGGTCAAAGTCAAAGACATTTTATTCAAAAACTAACTATAATAACTTTGTAAGAAATAATTCGAAATTTGAATCGTTTATAAATTACGAGTAGGTGAATATAGGCACTTTTTGATGGAACAGGCAGATGGTCCACATGTTGAAGTTAAGTGGTAACCATCACCCATAACAAAGGGATTTCTCGCAGGAACGATAGAAATATGCCCTACGACTACTAAACAACCTGAGGCATACAGATGTGTTAAGCTTTATGTGTCTGTAATTTCAGAGTCACCCACGTCCACTATGGCAACGCTGCTTGGCGGCAAAAACAGGCATGATGGTAGTTCTTTAACGGAGAAGCCCTTTACAAAGGCCGTGCTAAAAGGGTGATCAGATGAGACTAGATGGTCTAATCATTAGACCACCTAGTCTCATCTGATCACTCACTGAATCACTCGATATCTCATTACACTCTGACATATCGAGTGATTCATCTGTTAAAAAAATAGCTTAGCGAGTTGTAGTAGAATAGATATATGCCTATTAGGCCCACATAAATTTATTTTTTTACAAATTAATTTATTTATTTACATAAATTGTCAAATATGTTATAACTAAGAAAGGCACCTATTTGTTTAGTTTTCCCAAATAACCATTCTGGAGATACAGAAAAGTTAGGAAGGTATATAGGTAAAGTAGGTACCTACACTAAATCCACGCGGACGCAGTAGCAGCAATTTTAATAAACAACTTACGTTATTACAATCTGATCGGGTTTTTCGATAACGGCGTTTTCATCTTTGGGACATACAATTTCGGGTGCAAGGATGCGAAACTGAGATATTTCACCGGCCTGTAATATTTCAAAAAGTTCAGGTTTTATTTTGGACAAACAATTGAGTTGGTCAAAATCAAAAAGGGCTTTATTCAGTTTAATCATAATAATACAGTTCCTCTCGACCAAAGTCTAGACTTACAAATTGGTGTAAACCTTGTGTGAAGTTGTGTGCATAGCCTACCTTTTTTAGTTGTTTCATTAGATGAATTATTTATTTCATTCTTTATTGCTGTTTGTTGCAATAAAGAATGAAATAAATAAATAATGTAAATCAAAAAGACTAAAAAAAAACTAAAAGTTTGTACAAAAGAAGAACTTAATGCTAGACAGCATTTTCTACCAGCCAACCTTGACAGGTGAAGAATTGAAGTTAAATTTCACTAATGCTAATAAAATGAAAATTATTTTTTATAATCTATCTCTCGAATTTAAGTTCGAAATACGTGCTGCGGAGTAAAGTTAGCAAACATGAAATTAATTTGGATTTTCAAATCTATATGAGCTAAATGTAAGCGGATTACTCTGAATTGGTTATCGATCTCTAGAGGCGCATTCGATGGATCAACTTTTCATTTTTCCATTTATTTTCCCATCGATTTATTACGAGATAATACAATTTTCGAGTTGAAGCGAAACTGCAGATAACTTACTACTTTTTAATTGATTTAGGTTTTGTAAGGCTTTACCCAAAAAAATTAACGGGATGACCAGAGGATCGAACGGGGTTGCCAGATCCGAATCTAATTCGAAAGGTAAACCGGAAAAATCTGCACTAAAGTTTAAAATTTGGGGATTTGTGTCACAAATCCCCAAATTTCTTCTAAAATTTCTTATAAAATTGAGATTTATTTATAAATATAAGTGAAGAATTCATGAACTTTTTATAACTCACGGAGGATTCCAGCATTCCTTTTAGATCTACATCTACACTAATATTATAAAGAGGAAAGCTTTGTATTTTTGTATTTTTGTATTTTTGTATGTAACGAATAGGCTCAAAAACTACTGGTCCGATTTCAAAAATTCTTTCACCATTAGAATGCTACATTATCCCTGAGTAACATAGGCTATATTATATTTTCAAAAAAATCAGGGATCCTTACTAAAACTCCAATAATGTAACCCAAGGTGGAAACCAAAAACCTTACATCGCGTGCGCTGCGAAAACTATTGATGATAGAACAAAATAATGTACTACGATTTTGTAGAACACGTCATCATCTACAAAAAATGTCGCGACAGCATATGTCTAACTATTATAGTTATGTCACAATAAGTGTTCTTTTATTATAAAAAATTAATTGATTTGCCGCCGCTAGAAAAGGTTCTTTATTTGTACCTTGGTATTAATCCTTATCCAAATAAATCTTTTCATAATTAAGACGGTTTCAATACCTATAGATTACTTCTTAAATTTTTCAAATCGGACATTCCATTCAAAAGATATGACGAAATTAAAAACGTTAACGGGTCCACGGGTCGCGCTCGGGGTGCGATTTCACTCTCTGGCGTGCAAATGTATGAAATAAGTAGACGCGAGGCTTGAACCCACGGTCTAAGTTTATCCTAAAATGTTCAAAAAATGTATGACCACCCATGCGAAGCTGGGACAGGCCGCTAGTATTTTATAAAACAAAGACCGAAATCAGAAGTTTATAACAGAAAATTATTTGCGGGAGGGATAAAGTATCTTTGCCTTGATATACGAGTACATAAGTTCTATATGAAAGCTGCTTTTTCAGCTGTATTTTTACATTCAGCGTTTCTGTAACATATGTCTTACGAAGTAGAACCCCGCAAAATAAGAGGCACCCCATAGGTCATAGGTCTAAGTAGGTCCACTGCTATAAGTAGTGCTCTCAACTCAAGAAGCTTCAGGAAGCGCACTTAAAATCTTTTCACCACACTGTTTCGAAAGCAACGAGTGACACGACGAGAAGAAGGAGAGTCCAGTAAGAAGAAGCTGGATATGTCTAGCAGTGGACTTACTTAGGCTGATAACGATAACGACGACGAATTAGTTGCTTAATATTTGAAAACCTGGTCCAACCACAGATTGGAAAGCAAAAGTTATAAAACAAAAGAGTCTCTCTTACCACTTTTCGAAAAGCGCAGAACAGAACAATGAGCAGCGTAGAGTTTACGAGCACCATTTTTCTGTAATTCCCGCACTATTTCATTGTTTTATAGCTCGAACACAAAAAGCTTTGACTCGCCCCTACAAAAGGGAACTCGTAAATGGGAATGTTTGTTTCGTGTGTTTTACCTTTTGCATGTCAGATACAAACACGGTAGGTAGACTCACTAGACTGTTTGCAATGAATTAAGTATTTAAAAGTTCGTGTTTGAAACAAGGGCATAATAAAACTGTTGGTGAGCTTAAGTGCTACTTTTTTAATGATACCATTTGGTATTTATCAATTTATACATTTACAACCAAATAAACAAACCAAACATCAAATGAATTTACAAGTAGGTTTAAAGAAACAGTTGAGCCATCAGATCAACAATGTTGCAACTATGCAAACAATAAGATTTGGATGATTTGGATTTGGACTTCATGATTTGGGTAACTTGGGCTAAGTTATCCAAATCATGACCATCCTGACTGCGTTGCCCTGCAGAAAGGTAACGCTATAAAAAAAATCACTTTTACATTATTAAATACCGTTTTTAACGGATGTGATAATATCCATTATGAAGGCAAAAGGTTCACAAGGATCATTTGGAAACGTCTTAAAGCTTAGTGAATCTAGGTGCCAGTTCCACCCGACCTATGTAGGTAATGTTCAGTATTTCGTTCATGTAAAATTGTAAAATATTGAAACCTCACTTTTAGATAAATCTTGCTAAACTAAGAATAATATACCAATCGAGAGGCACGGTAAATTAACCTTCTAGTTTTCAGTACTCGTCGTTGCCTGCAGGCAATTAAATGGGTAAATTGCTCTTAAATCTAATTAACTGCATGCGCTGTGTATCTACTGGGACGTTCTCAGACTGATTTTTAAAAAACGGAATAGGATTTATTTATAACTTATATTATTTTTTTATAAGTAAATGAATAGCACAAAATTAGAAAGAAGATCCTAATAAATACAAGAGCTACGTATAAGTCTTTTTATATCACGCATAGGTATAATTTATTGATGAATAATTTATTTATTTTTCATGTATTTGATAAAATAACCCACGTTTAGGTGAAAAAAGCTTTAGTAAGTAGGTATACACTACCTACCTGAATGCTTTTCCTTTTGGGACCGCTGAAAACAAATTTTAAGGCACTTTATTTACTTTGGTCGTAGGTCGAAACGCGCTTATCAGCTTTTAGGCAGCTAAGTAGCGTCTCTGAAGAAACCTTTTTTGTTTATGTTCATGACGTCATATAATATAGTTACTGTAAGTGTATTTAAAAAACTCTAGGCATTAGTGTTGTACCTAATTAAAAATGAGTAGGTACCTAACTCTACCTACCTAGGTTTTACGACTTAATCTACTTAAAGTTCAATTCGTTGCAATTTGCTCGCGATGCTACAAATTGCCTCTACTCTTCTCTCTGCCTCCACAGTTGGAATGTATGTGAAATTAAGAAAGTTGAAAAAGTTCTCAAAAGGCCGTAGGTTTGACCAAGACGAATGATGTCTACTCAGTGCCCTCAAGCCCTTTTATGTATCCTGGAGAGTTAAGGCGAAGACAAGAGCTAATGTGACTCTCGCTCGCACGTTTCGACATGTTGAAAGATATAAAATCACTAAACTCATTTTCAAAAAATCGCAATCAACCATCTTGTGTGCAATCACATTGCACACAGTTTAGTAAAAAAATCATTTTGATCGATACATGTTTCCCCACTCAAAAGTTTGCTTTACCTACTAGTTTTCGTACATAGGCAAACTTTTAAGTAGGAAAACTTGTATCGATCAAAATGAAATTTTTACTAAACTGTGTGCAATGTGATTGCACACAAAATGGTTGATTGCGATTTTTCGAAAATGAGTTTAGTTATTTTATATCTTTCTACATGTCGAAACGTGCGAGCGAGAAGTTGTTTGATAGTTGTCAGCCCCTTAATTCCGCTTTATACTACTAACGGTTTGCTTAGAAGAAAGATATTATGATGATAAAGCACATTTTTAGTTTAAATCAGCACATTGATTCATTACAGTCAATATTATTTAAATATCGAAGAGTTCATGGTGTAGCGCAATAGCGGTAACGAAAAGTTGTATGGATTCGTAGAAAAATCGAAGTAAAGAGAACTTATTTGTATTCTGTGGTAGAGCTACACGCATGTGCCGTCATCAAGGTTCACTGTGAAGTTCGTACGGGTGCCTAGACTTGCTGCCGAGCAATTACGGAAACGCCCGAGCAGTACCGAACCGGCCACTTTGAGGGATTCACGCTCCCCCGGTCGCGGAATTATTGACCATTTCCTGCGATAATTTCACCTAAAACATAGCCTGCCACCAAAAACTGCCATCATAACACGAAATAAAAGTGATTATATAGTGATAAAGTGACAAATAACAAAACTATAACATATTTACAGCACGTATTGTGTAACGACGAATATTATATTAGTGTATCGGATATAGTATCATCATCGCTAGCAACGACTTATATTAGACGTTAATTAACATAAACAGAAGAAAATTAACAGCCCCAGTTACGCGAATAATCATCAAGAAGCCGTTAATTGTTGGAAAATCAAGAGCACAGGTACGCAATTGATGAGATCTCCCTTTGGAAGCATTGTGAAAAAAATGCCAACAACAGTACACGAAAATATAGCTCTACTTAACATGATGTCTTCAGACAATTTCGAGGATGACCTGAAAAGTGTCCAGCTGCATTATCCATCAGAAAGACGGCTCCAGAGCGACGGCGCATGCGTGGAGGAGCGGGTGAGGACGTCCCGCGGGGACATCTTGGTGGCCGTGCGAGGGGACCGCAGCAAGCGCGCGATATTAACCTACCACGACCTTGGCCTCAACTATGCCGCCAACTTTCAAGCTTTCTTCAACTTCGTTGACATGCGAGCTATATTAGACAAATTTTGCATCTACCATGTCAACGCACCGGGACAGGAGGAGGGGGCGGCTACACTTCCGGAAGATTTTACCTACCCTTCTATGGATGCCCTTGCTTCACAAATCGATTTCGTCCTCGGCCATTTCGGTGTAAGGTCTTTTATTGGCTTCGGAGTGGGTGCGGGTGCCAACATATTAGCGCGATATGCGATCAATAATCCTCAGAAGGTAGATGCTATGGCTTTGATTAACTGCACGTCCACTCAGGCTGGCTGGACCGAATGGCTTTACCAGAAAATAAATACGAGACAGCTGCGTTCGAGCGGAATGACCCAAGGTGCGTTGGATTATCTCATGTGGCACCACTTCGGGCGAAGCACCGAGGAACGTAATCACGACCTGTCTCACGTTTACAAGGAGTGCTTCTCTCACGTGAACTCCGTCAATCTGTCGATGTTTATCGAGTCTTACTTGCGGCGCACGGATTTGGATATAGCGCGCGAAACAAAAACTATAAAAGTTCCCGTCCTGAATATAACCGGCTCGCTGTCGCCGCACGTGGACGATACCGTCACTTTCAACGGACGCTTAGAGCCGTCTAAGACTTCTTGGCTGAATATATCGGATAGCGGTATGGTGCTGGAGGAGCAGCCGTGTAAGATAGCGGAGGCGTTCCGCCTGTTTCTGCAAGGAGAGGGTTACTGCAGGTAGTCGCGCTACCATAGAACAGAACGCTGCGTTACCTTAGATGCACACGTTGCTTACAAACACGCGAGCTTTAACCTGTTGTAGACACGTTGCAAATGTAGAAGAAACGTTTTACCTTGTTTTAGATATTTATGAAATAAATTATTTATGGCTTAACTGGCTTTTTCTGTCTTCTCTTGTATCTATTAGTTAGATTTTTATCTTTCTTCGTCCTACATCATAAAATGCAATGTAAATATGATACACCTTTATGGCTTAACTTATAAAAATCTGTAAAATCTGGTAAACTGTTGATATCTCTTACCAGTGGGTTAATTACATGGACATAATTACACTGGGATTCCATGCGGACCAGAAATAAACTTATTGTCTAGTTAAATGAGTTTTGCCTCTATTACTTTTTGCTTAAAGTAGGTACCTATTCGATGATAGATATTCCTTGCTCTGACATTTTATTCAGGTCAATTGTAATTTAATTGAGAATGCCATAACAAAATTATTATTATTATTTATTTATTTTTATTCTTAGATCACAGTTTTTCTTATTGTCTATTTTAATCTATTAAATGTACACTGTGCAATTAATTAATTAATTTAATCTATTATGTTGGAACTTTCCTACGTAGTAGCCAACGTAGCTTTAAATCAAAACAGAGGCTGCTCACCGTAAAATTACTAGACTTTTAAACATTCGGTTTCGTTTGGATAGAAAATAGTTTCTCTTTGAGCATAATATAATCATGGGATTTCTGTCAAAATTACAACCAAGACGAGATTAGGCTTGGAAGTGAGTGTCAGTGTAGACCTTATACTGGTTTTACGTAGATAATAAAAAAACACTTGCCTGTTCAATCTATCCTTTTTACGTTTTATTTTTTTATGATAAAAAGTGATGAGCAAGCAGCTGGCCCACCTGAGGTAGGTACCCAAGTGTAACAAAAGTTTGTCCGTTAATCCGATTTGTATGGAATTTGTTTCCGGTTTGTACATAGGTTTGCTGGTAAGAATAATAGTAAAGTCAACTGAGGAGTTGTTAGGATATCAAGGGGCAAAATGGCTATAAAACAAGTCATACAAATAAAATATGTATATATCAATATATCTATCTTCAGGAAGCATTCAACTTTCCTCTTTCGACAGCCCTCACAGCTCAGTTGCCCGGTCGTGGGTTCGATCCTCACCGAGAACAAACATTTGTGTAATGAAAATTGATGTATGTTCTCTGTCTGGGTGTTATACAATACTTGTATTTAAAACTCCGGGGTCTAAAGTACCCATCAATATGAATAACTTAATAACTTTATCGCGTTCACAGTGTTGGTTCCTTAGAAAAAGTTATTCATATTTAGCCCCCCGGAAGTTTTAAATACAAGTATTGAAACATTTTGTATAATATTAAAAGTGTGTATTTACAAAAAAAAGGGTTAAAAGTATTATTATTATCAGCTATTTGGTTCCCAAAGTACAAGCTTTGCAGTGCTGTGGAGAATGTCCACCAATTTTTTTCATTTTCATATAGTGTACGTACTTTTTCATACAAACAAAGGAATCTCTTTGTTCTAACGACCTCAATGGCGTGGCTCCCTACACTAACCTACACTCACAAAAAACAGGCCATTGCATCTATTAGTTGATGACTTTTCACTAATGCCCTATAAACAGAACCTCAAACTATAAATTTTCCGAAAAATAGTAGTTCTGAATTTTAAAATCCTGTAGTTATTCACAGAAACTTCGAAATCTAGATAATTTCATTATTCCGTAGGTATATAGGCATAACAGAAGAATTATTTGACAATAATAAAAATATTGAAACAATAATTACTTATCGGGTACCTACGTTTTTTTATCATTTGACAACAATATCTTTAAGTTGAAGTTTGAAAGATCGAAATTCGTTTTTCCTAATTAAAATGACCAGACAGAAAATATAAAATATGTTCATGCCTGAATCCGACAAAGGATGATGACATTTCTAAGGCGGTAGTCAGAGGCACGTTCAAATTATCATCATCATCAGCCTGCAGAAGTCCTCTGCTGGTCCCCTACACATATCCAGGAAGAACGATTCTGAGCCCAAATATTACATTTGGCAAATACCCTCTCTTAAGTGAGTGGTTGAGAGACACCAGAAAAGTCAACATACTGTCTACTTAGCACTTAAATTACGTTCTACGAGAGAGTTGTAAAAAATGCAATTACGAATTTTACATTTCAAATGCTTTTCTATACATATTAAATAAAAGTTCCGAGATAGAGCTCTGAGTTATTTCGCTGCACAATAAACTTTAAATATAAAATAAAAGTTTATGTCACGGGTTCCGTTGTCATACTTATTTTAGTTAGAAATAATTTTAGATATTTTAATTTTATCCAATGTTACAAAATATTTAATGTAATAAAATTGCAATCAAAAAAAAGTATTTTTTCAATAAAAAGACTTACACAACACACTCTTCTGAGATGAAGTAAAAATGCTATTTTTTTAATGATGCAATGCTTTTCTTTTTTTTAATTTATGCAAAGGCTGCATGCAGTGTTAACGTGAAAATAAAAACAAAACCTTTCAAAGCTGTAATTAATTTTCGATTCGTGCTGAACGCTCAATTCGTGTTTTTGTTTGAGAGCGTTTTTTCGTTTTTTCCTGTACAAACGTGAACGCCTCCCACCTCCCCATTTCCACTATAGGGGAGAGCAGTAAATGGACTCTGTGCACGAAAGAGTCAGGCTTAACCCCCTTTACCCCTTTTCACTGACCAGTGGATGAACGGATTATAAAATATTTTATCAGAAAAAGTTCAAGCGGTGCCTAATATGTTTTATACTTGGGTAAGACTTACAAAAAACGATAAATTTTGTTATTGAATATGAAATGAGTATATGGCGTCCTGAAATAATAGTGTTCATTACCTACTATTCTAATACAAATACGACCGGTTTCTGAAAGCTCGATCAAACGTAATCAGATGTCAAATCACTCGCCATTTCAGCTATTACATCGAATTAGATAGAGACAGCAAGAGCCTTTACGTCCAATTAGATTTGATCGAGCTTTCAGAAACCGGCCGTTAGTTTATTGAAACCGCTTGGTTATGTCAGATTTTATTCCGAGTTATAATTATTAAATGCAGGTAAGACAAAGCGCGCGTCCTTGGCTTAACCTGTGCCAGACATATCAAATTGCACCGCTGCTCTAGATCTGTCCAACCAGCGTCCACGAGAAAAATTGGGTCAACTATTGATGACCTCTGACCCGAATTGTACAGTCATATTTTCATTTTTGCTATGTTTAATCCAATTTCGTGAATTGTGAGCATAGCGAGAGGTTTTGAGCGACGTAATATCGGGAGGTTCGTCCGGGATTTCGTTTCGGGTCTGCGCCCCTGGAATGCTTTATATTGGAATCTACTGGTTGGGACTTTGGAATCCCGGCGACACAATGTTGCGCTTTCCCAACATGTCTGTTGGAAAGGGTTGCTTTGTGCCGTGAAATTAAAGTCTTTTGCATTTTTTCGTTTACCTTTGAACCGAATCCGACCTAATTGGACGATTTTATGTTTGAATCTGCGTAATATTTTGGGATGTCAATACGTAGAATAGGTTCTTACTGACCTACATCTATACCTTTTTCATCGTATATACGATGTGCAAAGTTTATTTTATTGATTAACCCTTTTCAAGTACTTATACAAATAAATACCTAGCTTTTTAAGAACATTGTATGATAAAATTCATAAACATAATTATGTGGTGCGATAATAGGTAAAAGAATGTCAATAAAATAAAAAACTGTTTACTGCGGTAAGATAGTATAATTTACACAAACCAATATTTATTTTCACATTGAGTAGCTTATTATTCGTTATTTACACATACAATTATATTGTCATTAAAAACATCAATAAAAATTGACTAGAGTTCGTACGATTTATCTACAAAATGTATTTACAAATAAGCTCCGAATTAACGTAGATATTTCATATCAGTCTGACTAGAGTTAAATATTTACAGTTTGAGACAATATTATAAATTATCCATGTTAAGTTGAGTTATTATTCAGGCTAAATTATGTCAATTCAGTAATATTTCTGGAAATATGACATTGCTAGTACGAGAAGATGATAGACAACATCTTCAGACAATTTTAATGTGTAAATGCAGTAGTATACCTAATAA
This sequence comes from Chloroclysta siterata, assembly GCA_932294275.1. Lineage (NCBI taxonomy): Eukaryota > Metazoa > Arthropoda > Insecta > Lepidoptera > Geometridae > Chloroclysta > Chloroclysta siterata. The sequence continues at coordinate 6,087,443 of OW028590.1, forward strand.
TTTATATATTTATTATAGTATACATATTATTGAACAAAACTTGCTAAACGATGATCATGACTGACCTGCTAATATGTTGAAATAATATAACTCAAGCAAGTAAATAATGTTCTTCTTATTCTAATAATATACATATGTTCTTTTGTTCTTATGTAAAGTAGATAAGACTCGTAGTCAGAATTAGTACTTCAGAGCACTACTTACTTTTGCAATGCACTCAATTTGTATTTTATTTAACATGGTTCTGAGATTCTTTGATTGTTTTTATCTACGTATATAATAAAATAATGAACGATCCTTTTACTCTGTCACAAATAATTTATCTAATTATATAAACAATGAATATCTAGAGTTCAGATTCGGAGAAATACATTGTACATTTATTTACTAACTAAATAGCTTCTGATTACGTATCAGGTTCTACTTATTGATTTGAATCATAGTAATAACGTTAATCCTATTGTAAAGATAAACTTGCTAATAAGAGATCTAACTAAAATGGCAGTAGACATACAAGTCGGTAAATATAACTTACAATACAAATATTTACGTAGAAATACATTAAATGCGCAAAATTTTATCATATTTTGACGGTTTATAATTTAATAAACGATTATCTGTCTTACAATAGGCATGATGAGTAATTTTGAAAAACAAATACATGTATAAATTTATTTTTTTAAGCAAAAATGTTTAGAAATTTAACCATTTTTAATTTTTGCGTTTAAAACACAACCACGTGCCATTACGTCAAGCTTGAGCCACGTCTATGTATCCTCCCAGTAAGCTTAATTCAAACTCTGACAGAAGTTGACAAATTAAAATCGATCATTAGTTTTTTTTACATTTTGGGAAGTAACATAGCTTTTTCATTTTAATTGTTTTTTTAGTGTTATTTTAAGTCTTGTTTTGTAATTTCGGTGGCATTTTAACCAACATTACTTGAGGTCTTAGCACAAAGTACATTTGGAATGAAAGTGTATTATGTGATATCCTGATTTGACCGAAAATGTTTCGAATGTTTTGAAGAAAACCGCCACCATTTACTTCGAAACAAATGACGGCCGACTTGACTATGGACTGACTTAACTAAAAAGTATTCAAAACAAATCACTTGACGGACAGGAGCCATAAATGGAGAGAAGAAAGAAAGAAGAAACTGTATCGGTATTGGACGTGTCGTCATTCAATTCTGAATCCATTTATTCATATTTTATACCTTGTATTCAGAACCCACTCGTATTTTAAATCATAATTACATTGGACGATAGATGGTAGATGGTGGGAGGAAGCTCGAAATAGGGAGAGCTGGAAGTCCCTGGGGGAGGCCTTTGCCAAGCAGTGGGACGAAAGAGGCTAATAAAAAAAATAAAACCAATGTATTTTTTTTTTGATTCTGTCATCATGCCTATTCTGCAGGTTGTTTTTGGCACAGTTCAATTTATAATAATGTATATTTTATTGCCAAAGATGTATTTAGGTACCTACGTACCTAAAAGCTCATTTGACGGGAGCATTCACCTGTAATGTAACAGTTCAGATTCGAGCACAGCATAAAAGTGCGCAATCTGTAATGATACAACTTTATCGATTATTAGATATTCGATTATCTCGTTAAAGCGAATGCTGGTCGGTTGATTAAGGGGCAGTATTTGTTTTTTATCAGATATTCAGTAGATTCAGTCAGTGAGGCAGTATTGAAAAATGCTTAAGATTAAATTTTGTTAAATTACAGGCAAATGCTACCGGCGACAGAGGGCCTTAATAAATTATATTAGTTTAAAAAGTTGCATACACAATAACATTTATCTACCTTTTTTATTCCGTTTCTCTTTGTTGTATGGCCGTCGAAGATTTATTTGTATACAAACAAAGGCGTTAGTAGTCAAAGGTGAGTTTACGGCTTAGAACAAAGTCACGCGATTTGAGAAAACTGGGACTGGTTTGGGGTTCGTTGACTGGTCAAGGTGATTTAGGTACTTTAAGAATTTGTAACAATGTTGTATAAATGTTCTTTATCAGATCGAAAACACCAGATTAATAATTTAATCGAGTGAATAATGTCTTATTTTACAAAAGTTTTTGACAACTAGATCGCAATGAATACACTAGTCCGTTGGTATGAATTTCAAGATTACTATTTTCTATTTATTACATATTTTCTTGGTTTCTTATTTAAAATATCTTCCCCACGTCAATAGTAAAAAGAAACCATTTTCTCATAATCTTGTAGAGCTAGTCATATCGAGTGTGCCGCAAGGTTCTATTTGTGATCCCTATTTATTCCCTTCCTTATTCTTCTATAGGTATTTCATGTTGAATCCACTGACATAGTACTATAGGTACCTAGGTGTTTTATGAAATAGGTACCCAGGTATGAAAACACATCTACAGTCGCGTTAAACTCTCGCTGCACGCTAGGTCATAAGTTATCGGAACGAGACAGCAATATTGCTCTCTCTCTCTCGCACTTAGGAGAACGGACGATCTTTTTGTTTAAGCGTGTTTGACCGAGTTTGCAGCGGGAGTTTAACGCGACTATAGGTTGAGCACTGACCGAGCCTGCAGCGATAGTTTAACGCGACTATAGTTCATCTAAGTTTTTTTTCATGTTTCTAAGGAGGTTTACAATTTATGTTTGTGTCACGTTATGTTTTCGGCGCTAGCTGTGCTCGTGGTGAGTTCTGGGGGAAAGGGAGCCTGGGCCGGATTCGGCACTGGAGTCTCCGGCGTACACCTCGGAGAACCCTCCCCCGCTGCCCCCGCCGCCCCCGCTGCCTGGACCAGCCCCTGTACACCATTATATTCTGATTTCTGACCACCATTTCAAAACTACCGCATGCATTTGATTATTATGACATATTATGGTTCAGTGGTACAAGATCAAATATCAAGCTAGCAACGTGAAAAAGATACAGATTAAACTATCAGTTTCAATATACAAGGTGTTCCAATACTTGTATCCAAAACTTCAGGGGGCCGAACCACTGACGTTTTAAATACAAGTATTGGAACACCTTGTATAATTATATTGTGTTCCAACACTTGTATTTAAAACATCGTGTTATAGTGCTATAATTATATTATAGAAGAAGGTACTACCTACTTATAATCTTACCATGATGTGCCAAAGGCACGCAGTACGAGGTCCCGGCACAATGTCGCGGTCGCACCTTCTCGTAGCGACTCAGCTGCTGTAACTCGCAGTCTGAGTGATGTTTCTCAACTGTTAAAAAAAACTCAGTATTGGATATGTTTTTTACTGGTAGGCATTTTTTTAATACAACTTGCTAATTGAACAAGCAGATGGCCCACCTGAACCCACTTAGTAAAGCACACACGATCGGAACGTGCCTTACGATGCAATGCCCTGCGTCCACCAACTTGAGGCATACAGATGTTAAGCCGCATGTGCCTGTAATTTCACTGGCAACCACTCTTTTCAAACCGAAACACAACACTGCTTGTTAGCAGAAAAAGGCATGGTGTCAAAGTAAAAAGTATTTATCCAATAAAATGACAAGGACCACTTTGAAACTTCTATAACTAGGTGAATCTAGGTGTCAGTTCTACGCGACCAAAGCCTAGAAGAATTGGCAACAAACTTAAGGCTTGGTTCCTATCGTTCTTTTGTATCATTAGGTGAGCACCCGGACAAGCCCTCCACAATGAGCTGTACTACACATAACATTTTATTCTGCATTCTGTGGGGTAGTTTATTATAGTCCCGTTAACTCTCTCTGCAGGCTCGGTCATAAGTTATCGGAACGAGACAGCAATATTGCTCTCTCTCTCTCTTTCTCGCACTTCGAGAACGGACGATCGTTTTGTTTAAGCGTGTGTTAAGATGATTTATGACCGAGTTTGCAGCGGGAGTTTAACGCGACTATAGGTTGAGCACTGACCGAGTTTGCAGCGAGAGTTTAACGCGACTATAGTACTTCTACGTACCGTCAGCTCGGTCCCTATCCCGATGGCGCTGCGGATGCTTCCTGCACGGGCCGGGCCGATGCGGCAGTGCGTCGTTGTCGCGGTGGCCGAACGTGCGGAACTGCAGCGTGTGGTCCAGGGTAGCCGCCCCGGCCTCGCCGCCAACCGCGAACGTCGCGTACGGACTTATCTCGTACACATCTTATGGTGGACAACAGTAAAATGCACAGTTAATATAAATTCAAATATAATATGTGGCATTAAGATAAAAAATTTTGTTCACAAAAAATTCATAAGAGACCAAATGGCTTCATCTCTACGGAAATCCATATTAAATTGGGTGTTAGTATTAGTTGTGGCAATAAATATTGTATGCTTTGAAATCCTACTAAACATAAATATTTTGATGTTTCTGGCTCAATAACCTCTGATCCAACTGGAGTTGAACGGACAAATATTCGTAAAAAAAAGAAAGAAAGAAAGAAAATACATTTATTTGACATACGCACATTTTTTTTTAAATAAAACTGAACGGAAAGGTACAGACAAACAGACCTCGTTTGCCTGTACCTCGTAACCTGGTTTAACACAGGCTAGTACTTTTTATTCCGAAATATTACCGGGAACGGGGTTGAAAACACGAAGGATCCCAACAAAAGAAAAACGCCTTAAGTATTAATCTTAGTAATCATTACTAATACGCGAGTGTAGCCACAGGCTAGCTAGTTAGAAATAAATTTATGAATGAATTATAATTTTTAAGCTCTCTAAAATTTCAGAAACTGAATTTATGCACTATAAAAGCAACTTGAACAATTTGAGTGAAAATAAAAAGATTTTCTATATTATATCAAGCGGAATTATTTATACCGCATCATTTGCCATAATCATTATTTAAATAAATAAAATAAAAGAGTTGGCTCAAACAATGCATCCACATCCATTAGAAACAACTCGTTCACATCAGCCCGGAGGGACGCCCCGCCACGCATCTATCTAGCTTGACGGACCTCTCCGAATATACCTACCTACAACAATGACTTCACTTACGTAATGGCCCGCAGAGAATACTGAAGAACATTGGAAATAAAATAGGTGTATTTCGGTCTAATAATAGTGACCTTTTGACTTTTATAATAGGTAAGAACATTAGGGGATCAGAAATAAAACTTGGATACAACAAAAAGAAATCATTAATAACTGAATAGAAACAGTCAAGGGGATAATCACAAAGAAAAGTTAATATCCGATTGGGACACAGAACACTGTGTGGAGTGGGATTAATACTCACGACTTATGAACTCGAGTAATAACTTTTGGAACATTATAAAATCTTTGTCATTTCAAAATTCCAAAAATTTCTGATTCTACAACGTGTAACATAATACCCCTATAACCCCGGAAGTAGGGAATTCTACAGGTCATGGCGAACGCCTTTTGTTTTACGACTTTTGAAATTTCGTAGTTTTTCATTCATGAAATGCCTCTTAAAAGTTCCGGCAATATGAAACTATACACACCATGAGGCAACCCTACTCACAGCTGTTTGTACGTTCCGTGTTTACGTGACCAGTATTTACGTAAATAGTATCAGGGGTGTTGCAGATTTCTGATACAATATTAATTTTACTTTTGTATAGGAATTTCGAAAACGATATATTCAACCTTGCACACGTCAAAGTATTCCAGTGCTTGGTTTGATCACTTGGTCTTTGGCCTTATAGGGGTATTATGTTACACGTTGTATAAGGTTAACACTACTAATTTTTTTATACTGAAACTGAAATAGCTTCATGACTTTGATCCCCAGGCACGGTAATGTCACCTCAGATCTCTTAGTACCAAGTACCATCCATAGCACAAGAGGATGCCTAAGGGGGTAGTCAGAGGCACGTCCAAATATCCAATAAAAATAAATATCCATTTTGGCATATAGGTACCCACATTTTGCAGTTGTTGGTATTCCATACATGACAGGTTGCAAGCCCATTGCCACTGCTAGAATTCTAACTGATTTCCTCACGATGTGTTCCTTCACTGTTCGTAGAGCACTGACATTGCGAACATAATTTTTTCGATGAAAAAAATCCATTCGTGCTTTCCTGTTTGTTGAGTTGAGAGAAAAGGTTAAACCTCATTTCGATAATTATTATCTATCATTAAACATTATCATTACCTACATAATTGACATAATCGTGTATGAGCATAATTTAGATAAATCTGCCGCAACTCTAATTAGCAAATATCCAGAAATGTATTTTTTATGTTTAATAATTGCCTTCAATGTCGAACATGAGAGAATATCATCGTATTAACTATAAAACTTGTTATCTTGTAATTTCCATACAGAAAGTAAGCGTACCTAATAAGAAAACAGTAGGTAATTAGCAAATACCCAAAAATGATATGATTATCATTAATTACACTAATTTGAAATCGAACATATGATATGATATGAGAGATATGGGTGTATATGTATGGAACTATTATTTTGCATCTGACTTAGAATACTTCGTCTTCTTCTTGGTAATATCACTCAAGAAGGTCTCTCTTCTCTTGTCGTGTCACTACTTTCTTTCGAAACAGTGTGGTGAAAGGATTTTAAGTGCGCCTTTAGAGGCTCTTTTCGAGCACTTGACACATGTTATAGAACTTTTTAGGTTCTACGACATGCCGGTTTCCTTACGATGTTTTCCGTTTGAGAGTACTGGCATTGTGCACATACATTTTTGAACAGAAAAACTCATTGGTGCATGAACGGTTTCGGACCCACGACCTTAGGATCGGAAGGCGGGGCCGGTACCACTAGACCACCAGTGCTCTCAAGTGCAAAGAAGGTGAGAGGAGCTTAGAATACGGAGGTAACTTAGAATAGGTACAGCTATTGCGTCACTCATGTTTAATCTGCGGTAATACCTGTCTGTTTACTATGTAGTACATCTTAGCCGCTGACAAACTAGGCCAGTGTCAATCTAGTTGAAGATGATATACTTATTACTTATCTATTCGTTCTTGACGGATTAAAAAATCAATGTACGGAAGGTCTACACTTATCTCCATTGATCGTGTTCAACTACTGAAAGATTTTTATTCGGATACTCGAGGCAATTACTAATCATTAGAGATTTTTTGTTTTGATATCTATTACTAACAGTTCTTCTTCTTGTCGTGTCACTAGTTTCTTTCGAAACAGTGTGGTGAAAGGATTTTAAGTGCGCCTCAAGAGGCTCCTTTCGAGCACTTGACACATGTTATAGAACTTTTTAGGTTCCACGACATGCCGGTTTCCTCACGATGTTTTCCTTCACCGTTTGAGAATACTGGTATTGTGCACGTAAATTTTTGAACAGAAAAACTCATTGGTGCACGACCGGTTTCGAACCCACGACCTTTAGGATCGGAAGGCGGGGCCGCTACCACTAGACCACCAGTGCTCTCACTAGACTAACAGTTGAAAAGTTTTGTTGCTTGTCTATACATTATAGTTTATTTGTTAAACTTTCTCAGCAAAACTTTAGAAGGTTGTTTATTTCAATCGCTCAAATATCGACTCCGTGGCGCAACGGTAGCGCGTCTGACTCCAGATCAGAAGGTTGCGTGTTCAAATCACGTCGGGGTCAAATTTTTGCTTCAATCCGATTTTTTGTGTACAATATTTGTGATTATTTTGGTGGATGTATTTTAAACAAAAATACTACCATCAGAAAATAGCTATTTCTAAGAATTTTATGCTGGATCCGCTTTATTTCTACTACTAGGTGTATCTGTTGTACGGCCTGTTTCGCACAAGGTAGGAAAGTAAGAAATTCGTTTGTGTCGTTCCAACAATTTATTTTATAAGATTATATTATACTAGCGGCCTGTCCCAGCTTCGCATGGGAGGTCATAAATTTTTTGAACATTTTAGGATAAACTTAAACCGTGGGTTCGAGCCTCGCGTCTACTTATTTCATACATTTGCACGCGCTTCTCCTTGAGTGAGTGAAATCGCACCCCGCGCGAGACCCGTGGACCCGTTAACATTTTTAATTTCGTCATATCTTTTGAATGGAATGTCCGATTTGAAAAATTTAAGAAGTAATCTATAGATATTGAAACCGTCTTAATTATGAAATGATTTATTTGGATAAGGATTAATACCAAGGTACAAATAAAGACCCTTTTCTAGCGGAGGCATTTCAATTAATTTTTTATAATAAAAGAACACTTATTGTGACATAACTATAATAGTTAGACATATGCTGTCGCGACATTTTTTGTAGATGATAACGTGTTCTACAAAATCGTAGTACATTATTTTGTTCTATCTTCAATAGTTTTCGCAGCGCACGCGATGTAAGGTTTTTTGTTTTCCACCTTGGGTTACATTATTGAAGTTTTAGTAAGGATCCCTGATTATTTTGAAAATATAATATAGCCTATGTTACTCAGGGATAATGTAGCATTCTAATGGTGAAAGAATTTTTGAAATCGGACCAGTAGTTTTTGAGCCTATTCGTTACATACAAAAATACAAAAATACAAAAATACAAAAATACAAAAATACAAAGTTTACCTCTTTATAATATTAGTGTAGATGTAGATTACACGCGTGAGTATCTGGCTCAGCGCATCAGCATTGCCATTCAGCGTGGCAATGCAGCCAGTGTCTTGGGGACGCTTTCGATTGGCACTTATTTGGATCAGTTGAGCTATCTCTAGATCGTTTGCAACGGTCTGCCGATAGCTCAACTGTTTCATAGGCAATTTGTACATTTTGTAAATACTTACTTGTAATCAGTGATTTTCATTTATTTCGATACGGATTAATATATTGATTATATTTAACTGAATATCTTCATTATTATCATCATCATCATCACCAGCTTGAACAAATCTCCTGAACAAACTGGACTTAGGCCTCCTCTACGCTGGGATGTTTTGCCTTAGTCACCACGCTGGCAGGCGCATTGGTGACCGCAGTATCAGTTTTAATATACCCAGCAGATGCTGCTGCTCCCCTCTTGGTGAGATTCTTTAGCCTCATACGACATCTACGAGACTTTATAGACTGGATAGTGCCGTAGAACTTAAAATTAAACATAATGTCACGTGCTTGAAAGAAGCCTCTTTGAGGCACACTTTAAATCATTTCACCACCCGGTTTGAAAGAACTAGTAACACAGAAGAAGAACTGGTTATAAGACAGAAGTACGTAGTAAGTAGTGCATCTTACACTATTATAGCACAAAGCTTAGTGACGACCGATTTCGTTTGTGACAACAAAACCGTTTGTACAAAAACATAGGCGTAATAAAGAGAATAATATTTTGTTCTCTGTATTTCGCCTATGTTTTTATAACACAAAATTAGCAACTTATAGGTTAAACGTTTGACCGCAATCTCACCTGATGTTAAGTGAAGATGTCGACGATGTGGCACGTTTACCTAGAAAATACCTATTCACTCTTCTCTTGAAAGCATCCAAATTATAGGCATTCGGAAAAACGGACGCCGGTAAGGAATTCCCTTCTTTGGCCGTAAGCATTTGATAATAAACTGTGTACGTACCAGATGCAGGCGACAGCTTGTCGTGTTTGTAGTCGTGCTGGCAGTTCCTGATGTTCTGCTGCTCGGGGCACACCGACTTGTCGGTGCTGGCGGCGGAGTGGCTGCAGCGACGGGTCTCCTCGTCTGCAGTGGCGGTGCAAGTCCATATTGTACTGTTGGAAGGTGTACGATTCATTTGATGTTTGGAAGGTAGACTACCTATCTATACTGCCAGAGTGGCGATGCAAATCCATAGGTATTGGAAGGTGTACGATTTATTTTATGTTTGCAAGGTAGACTTTTAGTATACCTATCTAAACTGGTAATTAGTGGCGGTGTAAGTCCATATTGTACTGTTGGAAGGTGTATTCAGCTTCAGATTTAGCCGAGAACAACAATTTACCGAAAAACATTAACAAACCCAAGGAAGGGAAAACGCCTAAAAACTGAATATGAGAGTGACTCTCCGTGAGAGTAAGCCACTTGCACATACGAACTGACTTCTTTGACTTCAGACCATCAAACTGGGTTTTATGTTTTATTTGTTTTCGTTTGAGACCTTTTCTACTTGCACTTAAACCCCAGACCCCAAAGAATTCAGAACTTGTTCATAAAAACACATTTTCACAAATGAAGGCCATGCCGTAAATAAAAACGTTTTTCGCAAAACCGTCTTCCATAACAATCGCTCATTTAGAAAGCTGGCGTTATAGAATATTTTTCTTAGAATAAATCATACTGCGGCATGTGAAATTCAGACGATTGTGTTGGAAATAGGTCGCGGGGATAGGGTTGCTCGAAACTCCAATACATACGAACTTTTACGGTTTTTTTCAGAGTTTGTTTATTCAAAAGTCTTCAGTTTAGTTTTGGACAATTTTAAATATATGTTTATATTATATTGCATTTTTGTAATATTAGATCATTTTATTTTTTAACTCGCTGACTGTCTCCTATAATTATTGTATCTTTGTTTTTAACAGTTTGAATAAAATTGATGTAATTATACGATGTTGGTGACTAAAATAAATAAATAGAAAATTCTATGCTAGAATTTATCTAAATAAACGAGCAACACCCAAGACCGCTTTTATACTGATAGTGGCGTTTTATTACTGAAGCCTCTTTATTTTCACACTAATGTGAAGGACCTTTGAGCTGAAAGCTTTGTTATGGTAGGTAAGCTTTGTGCGGTCTTTGTACATCCTGTTTTTGGCCGGAAAACCCAAATTTACTGTCAGTTTTCCAAACCTAGTCGCACGTGAGTGATTTACGCAGGCTTTGAACTCTCAATACTGTGGCCGTTTATCATCATTTGTCATCTTAATTAGAGTTTGACTGAGTTTAGAAACAGAATACTTTTAGGAAAATAATTAGGTACCTGCATCGAAATTTAGACCAAAATTATAACTAAATATCGATGATAGAATAGCTGTTTCATGAGAGGAAGGCTACTGTTAAGAGAGAGGAAGGCTATTCATGCATGCTTTGCGATCTCGTTATTCGGTTGATCGCAAAATCCTACGAGATATCTACCTCTATGAGCGGGGCGTAAAAGTGGCTTGAATAATCTTCAGCTGCTAAGCCTTTTTAGTTGAGATTTACCATACGTTAAGGCTAGGGCTTGCCCTAGATAATGAGAAATTTAAAGAGATGACTGCCAACCTTCAGCAGTAGAGAGGCACCCTAAGAAGAAGATCCATCCAACATTCTACGTTTAATCTTCGGAAAAATTTCATGGAATATAAAGGGTATCTACAGAATGCATGTGGGTGCTGGGCAAGCTTACACCTTAAATTCTGTCCCAAGCGTCCCTTAAAGGAACATGAGTAAAAAGTAGCACTTGACATTACCTTGGTACCCTGCATTATAATTATGCAAAAGTCTGTTACAGATTGCCAGAACAAACATAAATTATTATACGTGTTTTTACAGTTGCCTGCCTGCCTGTTGTAAGCCAGTCCAAAAAATATACAGAGGTTTATATTTTGGTTGTGAATCAATTATTTGGGATAACTAATTAAATGGATCGGTAATGTACAACTGGTACCTAACCAATAAACACATTCACGCGGATCACATAAAAAATCAAACGATACTTTTCTGAATCAAGCAATCAAGTTTGACTACAAAAAACCATTTGCACTGAATAGCAGATGTTTCCGAGTGCATTTCGATTGGTTCCGTATCGATCAATGCATCACATGTACGATAGGTATCGTTCCGCAACGCCCTATTTCCCGGTTGGGTTTTACAATACGCTGACGCGTGATTGCGAAATGATGGACGTTATTTATTACCTGAATATCGTGAATTTCAATTATACGTAGCTGAAATGGTACTACCTTGTCCGTAATAAAAAGAGTTTGAACATTGCTGTGGAAATAATGAAAGGAAACATACCTTCGTTTCGCGATCAACACCAATAACAGAGCGGCTACGGCTAGAGCGGCCAGACCAGCGAAGGCCAAAGATACTGCCCCCAAGACTCGTTCTGCGTCAGCATTACCATTCGCCGTTATCATAGGAACGCCTTCTGATTGGAACACCACAGGCCTTCGAAGACGTTCTAAACAAAAAATGCATACGAAATCATATTTAATTCAAATTGGGTTGCTCATCCTACTAATATTATAAACGCGTAAGTTTGTAAGTATGGATGGATGGATGGATGTTTGTTACTCTTTCACGTAAAAACTACTGAATGGATTTTAATGAAACTTTACAATAATATAGCTTATACATCAGAATAACACATAGGCTACAATTTATAAAGATATTGTGTAAATTGTCCAAAATATGACGATATGTGTCAAGTAAGTAGGAAAAAATCTACCATCTGCGAGCTATTCTGGCGTGCGCTGCCGAAACCGCTAGAGTTACACATATGTAATGTATGATGAATATGTATTCATGTGATAATTTTAATGTCATAATGTTAGTTCTTTTCTACGCCACGCTAATATAAGCTACTCGAAATACTAATCCTGCGCAGATGAAGTCGCGGGCACCAGCTAGTAAATCCATAAACCAGTCTTCGAATGGAAGATATGTAAAAGAAGTAGAGAGTAACATTTTTTAAGGTTTACATACCTCCAGAATGGGTGGTGGTAGCAGCGTAGATGATGGCTTGGTGTCGAGCGGACTCGGTGGCCGTCCACAGGCGGAGACCATACCAGGCTCCAGGGGAAAGGCCACCGATTATTACCTAGAGATATCTAGAGTTGTATATCACAAGAGCCTAAGCTATAATTCACACGATCAAAATATATGAAACATTCAATCACGTACATAATAAAAAGAAGTCAAAGTAGATATCTGAAGCAATTTTCGGAAAGTAATAACTGAAATAAATAAAACCAAGCCACGTGAATCATTAACCAATCAAACAACTATAGAATCGAGTGAAATAAATAGACGATGAATAAAAAAGAATCGAATTACTAGTTAGTAATGTGATACGTACAATTTCTTCCAAAAACTGTCGATTTATGATAAGACAATAACAAATTCAATTTGTATAGGATAGTCCCTACACCTTTCCCGAACCCTCGTAGTAATCTTGGGATTCACCGAAGCAGGAGTGATACAAGTATGAAGCACGTCCGCTCTCTGCCTTTCCCATCTTAATCAACATATTTATATTTTCTACCTGCAGGAAATCTCGAAGGTGAAGTGCGGTGTTTGAAGATCGCAAAATTATATTATATCTGGAGAAATCCCAAAGTTGGAGCAATAATTACGTCGTGCACTTAGCTCTGGTTTTAGGCATTGATTACCTTTCTAGTGAATAGGGACTGTTGTTTATGTAACCTTATGCAAACAAATAGAAAGGCGTTAGGTACTAATTATACAGATTTTTCATTCCAAAAGTTCATACACCAGAAATGAGTAAATCATATTTTATTATTATTATTATTATTATTTATTAACAACACTGTACAAGGTGTTCCAATACTTGTGTTTAAAAACTTCAGGGGGCTAAAGTACCCATCAATATAAATAACTTAATAACTTTATCGCGTTCAGTGTTGGTTCCTTAGAAGCTGCTGTTTCATACATTTTAGCCAGGTAATTATTGAATTTTTGTATGAAACAGCGTTCTTTCCTTAGAAAAAGTTATTCATATTGATGGGTACTTTAGCCCCCTGAAGTTTTTAAACACAAGTATTGGAACACCTTGTATAGTGTTGTTAATAAATATGATTTACTCATTTCTGGCGTATAAACTTTTGCAATTAAAAATCTTTATAATTCGTACCTAACGCCTATCGTGACTTACGAGGCAATGCTTTGTTACAGGTGATGGTTACCACTTAACATCAGGCGGCCCATCTGCTTGTTCCATCAGCTAGTTGTTTTTTTTTTTTTTTATACCATTAGCTAATGGAACAAGCAGATGGCCCACCTGATGTTAAGTGGTAACCATCACCTATAACAAAGCATTGCCTCGTAAGTCACGCACGATAGGAACGTGCCCTACGATGCACTGCCCTGCGTCCATCAACTTGAGGCATACAGATGTTAAGCCTCATGTGCCTGTAATTACACCGGCAACCACACTCTTCAAACCGAAACACAGCGTTGCTGCTTGGCGGCAGAAAAAGGCGTGGTGGTAGTACTTCCCCGGACGAGCCCTTCACAAAGAGCTCTACTACTTTAAAAAAAAAACGAACCTCACGATGATGATGCAGAGAGGTCAAGTCCGCGTCTCTCCAAGCGACGACAGTGACCGCATCGGCTCGCCTCCACTGCAGCCTCACCAGGCGAGCGCCGCAGCGCACTGCCCTTCTCGCATCTAATGCTAAGGAGCTGCTGTTGCTCCAAACGGCAGCTTCGGCGACCTCGTCTTTGTCTACTTGGTCTCCTCCGCCTTCCCACACTAAGACTAGGTGAAATAAAATTCAGGCTTTAAAAGTCACTCGGTAGATTTATGTTTAAGCCAGGTGAATTAAGTCTACCGGATTCGGGCTTCAATTTTATTGAAAGATTTGAAAGCTGTGTTAGTTCTTCCAGGTGCACTAAGTCTACCGTAGCACTTAATACACCCAGGTGATTTAAGTCTTAAAAATAGACGAGAAAGTGAATAATATTTTAATTTGGACAGATGTAGTTCTTTCTGGATATTACAAAAATTGGTTCGCCCCAAACCGATATCTTGCGATATCGGTACTCTAGCTAGCTTATATCCAATCCTACTTGAACTAGAAGTGATTGAAACTGACGTTTCACATTGAAGTTACAATATAGGTACTTATTCAATTACTTTATAGTTTTCATTGTTGTTGTCCTGTATTGTTTTGTAAATATAAACGAGGAGGAGTTTACATTATAGCGTTTTTTTCAAATTCCGTCCAGTTTGGATAAGCTGTTCAAAGTTATGCTCATATATACGTGCATACAAATATTAAGCGCTGATTCGTCCAAGTTGAGGCATCTTCATTCGCCACGCTCATTCGATCAATCGTTTGTTAATCAAAATGCATGAGAGTCTAGTAAAGATCATTACTGTTAGATCAGTATGATCATGATACAACATGACTCTACAACGGCTCAAAGCGGGTCTAAAGAACCAATAACACCCTGTTGTTGTTGGTATTATAGAGCCGCTTGTTCAATTGACTTAACATATACGCTAATAGTCTTAAGTAATAGTAAAGGTCTTCAAGTACCTCAGAAGGAGTTCTAAAACCAGGGATGCTAAACTTTTTAGTTACCAAAAATACGAACAGCACGAATAACCCACAGGAAAGCACGAGTAAAAACACATAGCAATTAATGTAACCCTCCCGCATAGCCAAAAAGAACATAAAAAACATGAACAAAACACATCTTCCAATCCGGTTGGTCACCGTGGAAGAATATGACCAAAACCCTCCAAAAAAATAACAAATATAAGTACAAACGATATCTACCTACAATGCCAGATCACTATCACTCAAGGAAATAAATTACAAACTGAATCGGCTTATCTGAAATGGCAACAAAACTAGAAGAGTATGACAACTTTTACTATATTACAAGGCAAACACCAAAACCAAACAGCAAAACACCTATCTTTGGAGGAGGCCTTCACCTGCAAAAGGGTTCTTGCAACTGAAGAAAAACGAGAAAAAAAAAAAAAAAAATGCTATAATAACTATGTTTTATGTAGTACCTACCTGCATTATGTTACTAACACTTACAATTAAGAAATTAGATTTTATTACTAACCTCAACAGATAATAATTACTTTTGAAACTTACTACTTTACTTACTATGCAAGAAATAAAAGGCTTTTTATTTTATTTATTTATACGCTAATAGTTGATTTTTAGTTAATTGTTGTATAGTTTGCTAATATTTATTTTTATGGCTACACGGTATTTTCGCTACCTAGAAGGAAAGCAGAACCTGCAACACAAGTCTTTACGACTTAATGTAGGTTCTGTCTACAAGCCAAGATCGATGTTGTATAAATGTTACATACCATGAATGTTAAATTATTATTATGCTTGAATGAATAAATTAAATTATTATTATTAAACAGATAGCAGTAGGTTACCCCTATTAATGAACTAAACCTGAAATTGACTGAATTTTAAATTATAATTAAGCTTGAATGAATAAATGAAATTATTATTATACAGATAGCAATAGGTTACCTCTATTAATGAACTAAACCTGAAATTGACTAAATTGCACAATTACCTGGTGGTTTCGTCTTCACTACAAGCGGAACGGATGGAGGTGAGGGACCTGCTCTCGAATGCGCGACAGCCCTAACCGAGTATGTCGCTCCACAAGCCAAAGATCGCAGCACAACACTAGTAGCTTCGCCCCCGGCTTCGAGTCGCCTTTCCTCTTCTCGGAAAGAAGCCGGCTCCATGCTATCGGCGGTGTCGTCGCGGACTCGCATCCACCATATGGTGAAACCTGCAAAACAGAGCTCCAGTCGATATTCCTGCTCCTTCGTCTTGTCGTGTCCCTTCTTTAGAAACAATGTGGTGATAGGATTTTAAGTGCGCCTCATAGAGGCTCACATACAATTTCTGACACTTCTTACCTTATTCGTACTAATGGCGAATACAAGAGCTAATGTGACTTTTCCTACTCAAAAGTTTTCGTACTTATGCAAACTTTTAAGTAGGAAAACTTATATTGAACAAAATGATTATTTTACTAAACTGTGTGCAATGTGATTGCACACAAAATGGTTAATTGCGATTTTTATAAATGAGTTTAGTGATATTATATCTTTCAACATGTATAAACGTGCGATCGAGAGTTACATTAGCTCTTGTCGTCGCCTTATGAGATAAAATATATACTTTCTCA
This sequence comes from Chloroclysta siterata, assembly GCA_932294275.1. Taxonomy (NCBI): domain Eukaryota; kingdom Metazoa; phylum Arthropoda; class Insecta; order Lepidoptera; family Geometridae; genus Chloroclysta; species Chloroclysta siterata. The sequence goes on from OW028590.1 coordinate 6,104,219, forward strand.
ATTCATCGTTATTTAACATGATACCTGTCCAAGTGAGTCAGAAAGTATGGGAGAAAATTATAGTTAGTTCATGATCTCATAGTCAGGTAGAGTTACGTTTAGGTAAACAAATACCTAATACTACACTAGCCAAGCTGTAAATTTTCGTTTCTTCGCTTCTTTTTCCGTTCCTCGTTTTTATACCTAGCCGTGGTCACCACAAGATAGTGGAATTAAAACGAGTTTCCCTATCATCAACAGGTAATTCCAGTTAGTAATATCCACTCGGCAAATTGAGCCTATTATAATAAGTGAGTATGAAACTACTTAGCGATAATACCAAGTTATTAGAATGAAAGCAATATGGAGCAGATAATTCCAATAACAGGAAATAAGAGCACGTCCCAAAAACAATCAAAACTTGCACGGGACGCGAATGTAAACACCCCTTTTGTCCCATAGCCTGTTCTATTTACATAAAACCCGTTTACGTTTACCAACTACTTTTAGCCCAAACGAAAGGTATTTGTTTCACAAATCGATCAGAAGATGCGTTACCGTTACCTCTACGTGTTTTATAAATTGAGCTATTACGTGCGGGTCGGATGAAGAGATTGATAGAATCTGATATGGAAAATAAATTCCAACTGTCCCATGTTTTTATAGGAAAAAAGAAAATCGGGTTCGTCCTTGATAAAAAAATAACATTCTTATGAAAACGAAATCTTTTCAGGAATTTTATTTGATTTTATACAAAATATGATTTCAACATTCAAAAGAAAATGTAAGTGCTTGCTTTGAGGGTATAAAGCTATGTTTTGAATAAAATAGAAATGTGTGATTCAAATACTGATAGGTTAGGTATGAAATTTCCCAGTTCTTGTTGCTATTAGAGACAGCGGGGTGGTGCGTTATCCGAGTACTTACTCGGTTTCTTTGTTTGGTGCAAGTTATAAGCGCTCAACGACAATTGATACACTGGGTAAAATAAAAGATATTGTAGACCATGCAATGTGGGACATATAGATGGCAATAAAGTAACATAAATTTTTACTTTTGAGTAAATGACTCAGGCTTAACATCTGCATGCCTCAAAGACGCAGGATGCATCGTAGTTCTTATTGTACATGACTTGCGAGGATAGGTGATAGTTATTACTTAACTTAAGGTGAGGCATCTGATAGTAGTTATAAAAATAATAAAAAAATGTGTAGTTCGTTATTGCTCTTACCATGAGGCGGTGCAGCCAGATGGTGCGTAGTCCTCCAAGTGAGTCTCGCTTCTCTATGCGCCGCGTGGTCCAAGCTCAGAGCGGGAGCGGACGGTGGTGCAGCACACTCCACTCTGTAAGTCACCTCTTCGGAACCGAACGCATTTCGTGCTGAGCACGTGTAGTTACCGCTTGTTGATGCGTCTACTTCTGTGAGGAATAAACAGGCTCAAGTTAAATAAGTAAGTGAATACAACTCAACAGACTTTTTAAAATTTTCCCTACGCAAGATAGGATAGCTAACATTGCTAAATAGAAAAAGAAGCAATAACTTTATCAAACAAAAATATATAAGGTGTTGCCGCAAAATAAAACACCTAAAGACAAACAACCTAGGACGCATGTCCAGGTTATAAAATCACCATAGTTTTCTTGCCCTTATTTCACTTCATGTGAGGTCGGAACAATTGGTTCTCTTTCTCCGTTCTCCTATCAGCCTCAATAACCTCCCAATCACTCCTCAATGATCACTTCTTTCTTGTCATAAAATCACCATCAATCAATTCATCATAATCATCATCCACAGCCCGACTTCACCCACTGCTGGGTATAGGCCTCTCTCTGTATTCGCCATCGTTGACGGTCCTGCGTCAATCAATTACTAAGAAACATTTTATAAAAGTTATCATTATAAACTTACCATGTATTGCTAGATGACCATGTGGAGTGAGATGTGTTCTGGGGTCATGTGTGACTGGCCGGTCAGCTCGCAGCCAGCGAGCTCGTGGCGGAGGTTCACCCCGCGCCGTGCAACTTAGCCGAAGACCACGTCCACAGCAAACCCGTGCCCAAACGCCAAATGAGACTATTTTTGCACCCACTGAAACAACTCAATTTAAGCTGGCAAAGAATTTTCGGAAACATACGTAGCTGAACAAAAAAACAGACTTTCTAAACTTAAACAACTTCCAGATTCAGGCTAACTTTGAAGTACTATTCTTAAGAATTCAATTTTCATTCAAGTAATGCCTGTCCAAAAAGTCCATTTATTATTCTCTAGGTATCTCAAAAGAGACATTAAACTTTGACTGACCTCTAGAAGTAGTAGTGGCTGGTTGAGGAGCTGAAGGTTCACCTTCTCCCACCACAGAATGCGCTGCTACCCACGCTTCATAGGTGGAACCTTCGGACAGAGATCTCAGTTCCGTTGACCCTCCCAAGCCTACTGATGGTTCACCGCTCTCCGCTTGTACAGTCGTGGTTTGAGGAGGTCTATCCCTAGAGAAATCATGAAATAAACTTTTACAATTTTATACCACTTTATGACAACTGTGTAACAAATGCTATTGAAATATCGAAGACAATAATTTAGTAATTTAGTAGCATTTTGCAAATTATATTTGACCACAGTGATGATATGAGCCACAAAAATAAGTTAAATACCGAATAATAAGTTTATGTTATGAAACGTCTCTCACCTGCCAAGTTCACGATAAAAGACGGTGTAGTATAGAATAGGTCCGTTTGGTCGACTAGGTGGCAACCAACTGACGGCCAATGAAGTTACCGAAGTTGCAACCACTTTTACTGCCGCTGGTGACCCTGGGGCTACAAAAAAATTGAGGATACAGACGTGATGATAAGATATGGTATTAAAAAGAAAAAATAAACATGTAAAACTTTAAGAAAGTAAAAAGTTAAGAAAGATTTTGTGTTCAAAGTAAGTTGTCGTGATTCCCACGATTGATGGCGAGTTGATTTGAATTTAATTCAAAGACATGTGTCAAGAAGATAACTTGACCGCACCACGTTACGTATATAACTTTTAACTCACCATCTTGTTGCGTAGTACAATGTATAGGATGCGCCGGCACTCCGTCACCAGACGACGTATACGCCAGCGCTTGTATCGTGTAATTAGTGTGTGGTACAAGTGCAAGAAGTAACGTTTCGACTCCCGCCACACGTTTGACTTCCGCTCCCGCTCCTGTGCTTAGACCGGCGCCGCTGCCTCGCACCTCCCATTCGAGCCAGTCCGCCGCTACCGACAAACAACTGCCATCACTCAGCTTACAAGCAAACAACACTTTCCTTGAGCTTGGTTACGACACAATTTGTTGAGCTATTGGAAAAACATTCTTGAGAAAATGGCTATAATATCGCAATATCATTGTACAATTTTAAATTAAAAATCATTTACACAAGCATTTTATTTAGAAAGCTTGCAGCTTAAATTTATTAGTGGGTCCGTAAATATTTTAAAATATATTCCTTAAAGGTTGAAGGGGCGCTATATTTACTCAGTTTACTCACTATGTTCCGGTCGATACAGCAGTTTGTAGCCCAATAAGGCTCCATGATGCGCGTGGGCAGGTGGCGGTGACCATTCCACTTTCAGACTTTGAGGAGACACCGCCCGGCATCTGACTCCTCTGGGGCCTTCCGAAGGCACTGAATAAAATAATGTTGTTCATCACTGAAATGTAACTTTTATAAATTGAAGTAAGATTGATTGAAGTCTTCAACCTACCACTTTCTTTTGTCAGGGTGTTGACGGGACCTGAAGCTGGTCCAGCACCAGCGCTATTGAATGCTCGTACACTTATAGAGTATCTGTAAAGTCATAATAGACTTAATTATACACGAGGAGTCTACTCACTGGTTCACACACCACGAAATTTCCGAAACAAAGGTCTAAAATTTGGTCACTATGAACGGTGTAAGTGGGTTTTAAGAGTAGTAGAGTTATTTTTGAAGGGCTCGTCCGGGGAAGTACCACCACGCCTTTTTCTGCCGCCAAGCAGCGTTGCTGTGTTTCGGTTTGAAGAGTGTGGTTGCCGGTGTAATTACAGGCACATCTTAACATTTGTATGCCTAAAGTTGATGGACGCAGGGCAGTGCATCGTAGGACACGTTCCTATCGTGCATGACTTACGAGGCAATGATTTGTTATAGGTGATGGTTATCACATAACATCAGGTGGGCCATCTGCTTGTTCCATCAGCTATTAGTGGTATAAAAAAAGAAGGCGCCTACCAAAAAACGATTGAAAAAAAAATTTTGCCCCAATGGATTGGAAAGGAGAGTCCATAGTTATTCAAATAATAAAAACTTCACTCGACCGAAGTAGGTACACGCTATTATCTATATTCATTATAAGATCACAAAAAGCAGTTGCAGAAATAATTTTCCAAAGCTAAATTTTCTATAATCTGGCCTCAGAAGTGGCATGATAATTTGCAGTGGTAATGAAATTCTTACCGTACGTGAAGCGGCTTGCCACGTAACACTAACCTCGTGTAATGTTCAAGCCCTTCAATGGTGTACTTGTTGATTTGACCTCGCACCGTGGCAAACTCCATGCCAACGTTGGCACCCCCACTCAAAGAACCGTCAGCAGACGCCCACCACCATACCGTGTAGCCAAGGAGTTCTCCGTTCCAAGATAGTGACGGTGGAGCCTAATAAACCCAAAAATTATGTTTAAAATTACATATCTCTTCTCTGTATATATAAAAATCAATTCCTGTTCGTTTGTCTCGCTAAAACTTGAGAAAAGCTGGGCCGATTTAGCTGATTTTAGTTAAGAAATGTTTGTCGTAGTCCAGGGAGGGTTTAAACAGTGAGAAAATATGGAAAAATTGTGAGGATAAGTGATACGAAGTACACTGGGTCATCTAGTTGATAATAAAAATACATATTAGCCAGTATTATCTAATAAAGTTTTGACATTAGATTGCTTGAGAGCTCTTATATCGATTTATAAAGTCCCGAATCATTCAGTCATATATTAGAAGAATACCATATTTTATTTGGTTCAACATGGTTTTGTATCGATGGAATACGCTTAGTCACATATATTATTATACATAGTTGGAATTGAAAAACAACATCTAATCTAGAATCGTTCTTCTAAGCCCCGCTTATCCTTATTCGGGCTGAAGACTTTCTTCCGAGTATTCCTAAGAAATTTATAAATAACTTGAATAATATACACCATTCGATATGTATTCCTTTTCCTTTGCATAGGTACATTTGCAAAGAGTTGTGCAAACGGAAACTAAATTTTATAGCATTTCACATGACCTAAATTCTTGGCACACAACACTCCAAATTGTTGGGCTTAATCTCGAATAAAATAATTCAGTTGCCAAGTTTGTTCGATAGATATGCTCTGTAGGAAAGCTGCCCAGATGGAAACGGCACAATGCCCGCCTATAACCAGCTTAAATGTAAATAGAATCAGTCAGCGAGTGAGTGATTCAATTGATGCTGTCTTCTGTGCACCCATACCTATTCGTATACGTACAAGTTACTTAGTGTCGTGCAGATAACTAGTTTAAAGATCGTCTGCACGTTCGCTGGCCAGAAGACCAATGCACAAAATTAAATTCTATCATGGCAAGTGTAAAATTTTCAATCTTCAGCCTCAATTCAATTGAACATTCAAATAGATGGATAGACAGGTTTTTAAATTAATATCTCGTTCAGAAAAAAAATCCTTTGTACAAAATACTAACTACGCAAAGAATTCTGCGTTTATTCTTCTTGTCGTGTCAATAGTTCTTTCGAAACAGTGTGCTGAAAGGATTTTAAGTGCGCCTCAAAGAGTTCTGTGCTGACATTCATACTCACTTGCCAACCTAGCTCAATAGTAGTGGTCCGAGGTGCAGAGGCCCGGAGATTAAGAGGCGCCCTCGAAGGAGGCTCATGTAGCGTCAACGCAAGCAGCGCCCGAGTGTGCGATGATGCGAATTGAGCGGTCACCGTCCTTGCTCGGACTAGGTATGCAGTAGCTGGTTCAAGTCCAGATATGGTAGCTCCTTCCATTCTAGAGGAAAATCTAATTTGGGAAACGCTTGTGGTTAACAGAATGAATTTAACAAAGTTGATCTATAAGGGAATACCAAACGAATATTCAGAATTTACTAGATCATAAAATTACAATGAAAAAGTACTGAATTAACCACGGCGACCTGATTTTGGGCGTTCTGCCTATAAAAACTGCATGAACTCATTATAGAGCGTCCACTGAAGGCGTGCCATAAATAACATTAATAATATTAACAAAAAGTCGACCCACTTACTCGGAATAGGTGTCGACAGGATGGGCAGTCACAGAAACATTATGGGTGTCAGCATCTCTCCAAGAATCAGGGCTAGTTGAATCGTGCTTGCGATATTGCACCACGTAGCCCAATACTGGGGAGTTTCCATCGTATGGCCTTCTCCATTGCAATCTAACAGATCTGGAAGTCGCTTCAAGCACTCTGAAGTTTGCCGGTGGTTCTGGCGGTTCTGTAAACAATTTGGTTTATTCTAATTTCTGTATTCTGTATGATTATGAAAATACTCAAGAAGAAAAATGTTGTGGTTAGTATTGATACCTTGAACAGCCAAATGTACAAAGTGGTCTGATCTTCCGTAGGGGTTAGTCGCCTGGCACCTGTAAACTCCCGAGTCTCTTCTGTCTGCTCTTTCTATAACTAGCTCACTTCGTAAACCTTCTGCACTTCTAGTTTCTGATATGCTCATTCTGTAATAAATTCCATGATAAGCGTTATGAAAAACTGCAGTGCGATCAATTTGTTTATCTTTATTTACCTATAATCTGAATTAGGTAATCCTCGCCCTGAATGACTCCAAGAGTTAGACAGTGGAGTATCGCCGCGGGCTACACATATAAGTCTGATTGTATCCCCAAGTTTTGCGGTTACATTCGCTGATTGGGTTTCAAACCTGGCTGGCTCTGAAATTTTAATAATTGTAGAAATAAAATGGAAAATAAATTACCTATGTTATATAAGAAATATTAATTCGTTTGTATTACCATTGACATGAATGTTGAGGGTCTTGGAAAGAGGAGGTTGAACTCCGTTATCGGCTCTACATCTGTATTTTCCAGAATGTTCTGCGCGAGCTGATTCCAACCTTAGAGAACCATTCCCTAGAATCACCGGTTCTAATACTCCACCTAGGGAAGTCTCTGTGCTGCCTGTAAAAAACAACAAGAAACAAATTGACCTCATTAAGAAAATTGTATAAGAAAAAAAAAACTTTAGTACAAATTTAGTTGTAGATCTACCAGAGAACTTAGTCCAATATATCGTGGGAGTAGGATGACCTCGAGCTTCGCAGCTTAACGTCAATGAGCCGTTCAATAAAACAGCTGCATCGGAAGGTTCCATTTGCCAATACGGAGGAACTATAAGGTAAAATACATAAACATCATTAATAGACCATATCTGATCGTATTACCACTCAGCAGTGCATATAATGAATGGTGCAATAAGAATAAAATTACCTTTGATAGCAAGCTCGGCAGAAGAGTTGGCTTTGCCAGCAGTATTGGTGACAACACACGTATAAACTCCACTGTGAGATGCCGTCAGACTCTTGAAAAGAAGCATGCTAAAAAACTCTGCACCTCGTTCATCAACTTGAAGCGCGCTTGAGATTGGCATTTGATCTTTTAACCAGGAGAAGTATACAGGCATGTCCCCAGACGTGACAGTGCAGGTTATTTGCGATCGATCACCAGCCTTCAGCCCGGGGGGAAATGTGATCGGTGATAAAACTGGTGGCGACACTACAGACACTTGCACCTGTAACAAAACAACGGTAAACATCCACATTACTTCCTGCCAAAAAAACTGTAGAACTTTTAATACGCCTCTTGTGACTATTTTGGCATCCTGAGAAATTCATAGCTAGTCTTGCACATTCTTTCATAAATTTTTGGATAGTTTACTAAGAAATATATACGAGCAATTCAACGGCCCGCTTTTTCCTGAGATCGAACCCTGGAGACACACTTGCATTGTCAAGACGGTTCGATACAATAAAAAGGCGACTGTGGCGAAATTGCAGCGACTATTTCATTTGTGTGTGTACTGGTGGAAAATTGTGCTGTTTCAACAAACATGAGCAAATTCAGCAAGATTAAACAGGGGTTTGAAATTACCTCACGTTTAGCCAGTTCTCCTCCGGGCGTGACGACGGAGCAAGTCCAACCGCCCTTGTCGCGATTCCGGTCTACGTTCGAAATCGTCAATTGACCATCGACTTGATGGTATCGAGGATCAGCACCAGATCCTCCTTCCCATTTTACGGAACTAAATAATAAATCTCATATTAGGTATTCATATTATAATAAAATATTGTGTTATAAGAACAAAAGCCCTGACCGACTGACTTAGTACAATACAGAGACAGAACCACTAATATTACTTGACTGAAAAAAAAGATCGTGTCTGTGATGTTTTGATTTAAAATCGTTGTTAAAGTGTGGCGGTAGATCGTCGGCGGTGGCACTCGAGTAAGACGGACGTCCCAAGACACCTGACAGATACAACTTGGTGTGTGGTTTTATTATTACCTTCCTAATAGATCCTTGTAGATTTCAAAGTGATCCTTGTGATTTTATTGAATAAATACCTATTGACTTTGACTTTGACTTTGAATAATATCTCTGAATATAAGAACACGTGTTTTCCCAGCCTACCTACGTAATCACACACAATGAACGTATCCCGATGTAATTTTATTGCATAATAGTGAGTTCCCCAAAATTGTGAATACCGCGGTGAAACAATACACGTGGATGAAGTCGAGAATAATAGCTTGTTTCCTTAAGCTTCTAGTAAAATTTACAAACAGCTTTACGCTTACACAAAGAATTAACCGAATCGCCGCGCCGCGTTGTAGCTTGCATAATTTCAGGAGTCCAACGTTGGCCTTTTCTTTTACCGCAGCGTAAATATTATAAGACAAACAGAACATTAGGAGTTCCCATTCTGCGGGTAGGTAATGATAATAACCGAGTCGGTCCGATCTCCGTGCTCAGACTGGGAATGCCGCGTCATACATACTGAAGGGGGCAATGTTGTAAGTGAATTTTTATATTCTTGCCGCTATTCGGTTGTCAAGGCTATTTTGAATGTGAATTCGTGAAGTGTATAAAAGTTGGGCTCAACAAGTAATGTTATTTGTGAACTTGTTTACTTTTTATGACATAATTAAAATTGAAAAGCTGGTGACGGTCTACCATGCCCGGGGTTCAAAGTAGAGGGTATTACCTTATTATACTAAGGCCCAGTTTCACCATGCTCTGTTAGATTAACAAAGGATTAAAGCGCCGTTAAATATGTCAAAATGTACGCGTTTGACAGCTAAGGTTAGATTTAAGGGCCTGATAATCTTAGATTAGTAACTAACAGAGCATGGTGAAATCAGCTCTTAAGATTACAAATGCAATACTCAGAGCATGTTTATGGCGACGTGTAGGTATGTGTTGCATTTCTATAATGGTATTGCTAAAATATATTATGTTGAATAAATAATTTCATAAACTAGTAAAAATTTGGTTGGTTTGCAAAACTTGAGCGAGCGAGAAGTTGTATTATGGTTATCTTAAAAAGAATTGTAGTTAAAACTGATGTTGGTTGCTTCCCGTTCACCGCTCAGTTTTTCTTCTTAAAACTGAGCGAGTTTTAAGAAGAAATAAAAATAAATACTTACTCAATAGGGAATCCGTAGTAAGGGCACCAGATTGTAACATCAGAGCCGGCGACGGCCTTCACAGAATTCATGGCACGGATGTACGGTGGCCCTATGGAAATTAAGAAGAAAATTTTAGTAACTTTTGTATAAAATGAAATCTTTGTAAGGTTCCCTGGGCTATTTATAGTCGACTAGAAAATATGTGTAGGTTACTTAACTTTAAAAATAGTATTACAGTATTATGTATTTTCCTGATTATTTTTTTATGCTCTTTTATTTATGTTAATTTTGATAATTGAATTGACATATTTATGATGGAACTTATTTAGATTAATACAATTTTTATTTCAATTTTCAGTAGTGACAGTATAATTTGTTTTTATTATTTTTGTGTTTTAGGTTCTTAACCTATCATTAAATTTTTATGACGACGTGTAATATGCTTACCAAATAAATGATTATTTATTATTATTGTTGCAATACATTTTATCTGGCAATAATTCAAAAATCATAAAATCTGTGGACGCGGTTTTTTATAAATTTGCCCTATAAATGTTTATTAAAGTAATGAGACAGCATTTTTAAAGCTTACGAATAGGATACATTTTAGTGTAGCCGACTGTACTTGTACTGCAAATTATGCCATAATATTGACTTGTCAATTATCATAATGTTATTATGCTTAAATTATGCTCAGGTATAATATTATTTTGTTAGGACAAATGTGCGCGTGTCCAGAATGTACGAAACGTACCTACATTTTGTATATCTTTACTTTTTCTAATTAAACCTGCTTATTATTCTTTGCTTGGGTAAATCCTTGACAGAAAAGCTCTTTTTTGATAAATTAACAACTCAAAGAACTTAATACAATTGGCTTGGCTCAACACTTGAGAAGGTACCAATTCAATGCTCTACAAAAAATACAGAATGTTTAATCGAGACCTTAGCCTAAGGAAGTCGCTTTCAGAGTCAAAGTGTGTTCAATAAAAACAGGACGTCGATTTTACAGTTATAAAAATAAACTGCATTTCAGAATAAAGATTTTTCATTATCTTTCAAGAGCTCTGGTGGTCTAGTTAGTGGTAGAGGCCCCGCCTTCCGACCCTAAGGTCGTCCAAATCCATAGTGCATCAATGAGTTTATTCGTTTAAAAATGTATGTGCACAGTACTCTCAAACGGTGAAGGAAAACATCGTGAGGAAACCGGCACGTCGTAGAACCTAAAAAGTTATTACCCATGTATAAACTGCTCGAAAGGAATCTTTGAGGCACAATTAAAATCCTTTCACCACACTGTTTCGAAAGAAACTAGTGACACGATAAGAGGAAGAATTATTTTTCAATACCTGAAGTCGAACCAGATTTTTCTTTTCGGAAAATAATAATCTAAAGCCTTTCTATCTCTTGTAGTTTCCGAATTTACCCCAACTGTTCTGGATTAAACACTACGTATGTTAACTATGTTAACATAGTGAATTATTTTCCGAAATGTTGGGCAGGTATTTCCAAAGTATGTACCATTTACCTACTTGTTTTCAATTACTCTATCAAACACGCTTCTGATGAAAACATAATGTTGTGTTTGTGTATTTTAGCTTGTAATAATACTATGTCCGTCGGTAAAATTAACAATTAGAACGCAAATAGCGAGGTCGTATAGTTTCAATGAACGCTATTTCGTTTGCCGATTGATCTCACGTAATTGCCAATTTGTTCCTGCCACTGAGAATTCTATAAATTGAATTTGAAAATCACGTTCATAATTTGAGAACGAAGTCGAGCGATTCAAATGACTTCTCATAGCTTTTACGTGCTTCGCTCAAGTTGTCCTTTAAGGCGAAGACAAGAGCTAATGTGTCTCTTGCTCGCACGTTTCGACATGTTGAAAGATATAAAATCACTAAGCTCATTTTCGAAAAATCACAATCAACCATTTTGTGTGCAATCACATTTAACTGTGTGAAATGTGATTGCACACAAAATGGTTGATTGCGATTTTTTGAATATGAGTTTAGTGATTTTATATCTTTCAACATGTCGAAACGTGTGAGCGAGAAGTTGTTTGATGGTTGTCAGCCCCGTGGGCGACGGATAAATGAAATGTGGCGTGATACTTTGCCGCAACATCACAGCTTTGATTTAAAACCTGTAGTGCTATTCCATACACACAAAATCACAGGGAGTCAGTGGATCTACGCTCACTTCGATCACGAGCTTCGCCTCACTCACCTTCGCATTATCATTGCCAAAACACTCACGCGGGTGGCGCTAGTGATGGGTAATGTATTTCAGAATGCCAAATCGCAAACTCACCGCGGATTCCGCTATCACTTAGGCGAGTGTTGTTGTCAGAATGGCACTTCTGAATAGACTCAGACAAATTGTCAAGTTTTCAATAAGATAAATCTGTGACATTTTAGTAGCTTGTGTGCCTTGACCAAGAGGGTCTATCACCGCAAACATTCTAGATTAAAATTGATGCAGACATTTTCAAATAACTTTTTTAGAATTTCTTGCAATTTCCGACACATAAAAGCAGTAGCCACAGCCGGCAACCAATTAAAATATTAATTAAGTTTAACTATACCTACTGTAGAATTCTTAAACCGTAACGCAAGGTCTGGCTCTGCTTAATATTTTAGTAGTTACAACAGTTCCGTACGCCATGCAACTGTCGGTCGCGTCGGCTCTATTTCAAGATCTGATAAATAATTTGGACGGTAGACATTACTGCACTAAAGTAGATATAAAATCTATTATTATACCTTCCATTATACATAAACTACACTTTGAGTACTACTCAAAGTGTAGTTTATGTATAATGGAAGCTAACACTTTGAGTAACACTTTGAGTAGTACTCAAAGTGTTACTTGATTCAATTAATAATAAATAAATATTGGTGGATATTCCACACAACACTATCTAGATCCAAACTGAGCAAAGCTTGTAAAGAACCAGTACCCCAAGTATGAGTTGTGTTTACCATATTTGGTTTTTCGTTTTTCGTTCTTGTTCCGTATTCATTGCGGTTTTTGTATGAAGACGCGATAGATATAGCGATACGGAACTTTATGTTCTAATTTTCATTACACTAATTTTCATCATACTTGCAACATAAAGTTCCGTATCGCTCTATCTATCGCGGCTTCATACAAAAACCGCAATGAACACGGAACAAGAACAAAAAACGAAATACCAAATATGGTAAACACAACTCATACTTGGGGTACTGATAGCAGATAATTATACCAGCTATCTGGTTCCCATATTACGTAAGTACATATATATTTACAAAAAAACGTGTAAAGTTAATACTTATATACGTTTTTTTTTGTAAATACTTAGGTACTTAAAATATTGAATATTACCCAGACAGAGAACAAACATCCATGTTTATCACACAAATGTTTGTTCTCAGGTTCTCAGTGGGGATCAAACTCACGACCTACAGCGCAGAAGGCTACTGAGACTACTACTATTTAAATACTAGCTGACCCGGCAAACGTTATTTTGCCATATACTTACTACAATGACTATTAAAAAATAGGGGTTGGTGATAGAAGGGTGAAAATTTAGGGTTGTATGTATTTTTTATAGCCACATGTAAAACAAAAAATTGTTCAAAAAATAACAATAAAATGTTAGAGGTGGACAACCCTTATCACTTAGGGGTATGAAAAATAAATAGTAGCCGATTCTCAGATCTACTGAATATGCATATAAAATTTCATAAAAATCAGTCAAGCCGTTTCGGAGGAGTATGGTAACACATTGTGACACGAGAATTTTATATATTTGAATCAATTTACCGTAAACATTCAGCCTGGCTGCATGCGCGAAGCTCCCATGAGAGTTGGTGGCCCTGCACTCATACCTCCCCCCGTGCTCCACTCTGGCGCTGCTCAGAGAGAGTGTTGAAAGCACGTAGTTCCCGCTGGACGCTATCCCTGAGGGACCGTTCTCTCGGCCTTCAGTTACCATAGCCCTGTAGACAATTTCATCCATGAAAGTATGTGACCGTTGAGCTGACTTTGGCCGACAATTTAGCAGAAAAAGTAGGAATTTAAGGCGACGACAAGAGCTAATGTGACTCTCGCTCGCACTTTTTGACATGTTGAAAGATATAAAATCACTAAACTCATTTCCAAAAATCACAATCAACTATTTTGTATGCAATCACATTGCACACAGTTTAGTAAAAATTTCATTTTGTTCGATACAAGTTTTCCTACTTAACAGTTTGCTTATGTACAAAAACTAGTAGTGATTTTATTTATTTCAACATGTCGAAACGTTTGAGTGAGAGTCACATTACCTCTTGTATTCGCCAAGCTTATGTGCTGCGTGGCTGAGTTACTGAAAATCATAGCACAGCCAAAATCATAGGTCCTAGAAGCTTGAACTTTGGAGTATAAGTACCTTTATTTTGTAACAAAATTGGTTTCTTTTAATTCTATTGATTTGGCATGGTATAGGTGCCAGTGCAAATACAGGTACCTATATCAGCACAAGAAACCGTCTCAGAGCGACAGACGCAGTGCAATGACAAATAGGGCACCTCCTCAATGACGTAATGCAATTTTCATAGGCAATAGTAACATTCGTTAGTAAGGCAAGTAGTTCACATTCAAAACATCCTAAATTCCAAATGTTTCTCATTTAATTTTATGGTCAATTGGCAGTTTCAAATACAAGGGATCGAATTAACCAATATAAGGTTTTATTACCATTGGGTGGTATGTCCTAACTTTATTTATATTCATGTTGAACTTAATAGTTTCAAGTTAAAGATAGGCTCAAGTGGTTGTAAGTTTGAAGCCATTTAGTTAGTTGGCAGCAGCACAAATGCTTAAAACTTTGTAGCGGTCTCAATTTCAGCCGATTTGTGGGTTGAATTCACAATTTCAAACTAAACTGTCTCATAATTTATTGAAAAATTTATTTTTTGGCATAAAATGCTTTTTAAAATATACATTAAATCGAAAACTAGTTTCGGATAAAATTTATAAGTCATTTGTGGCAAAAAAAATATATAAATCGTTTAAAATGTGTTAATATGACAGCCACAATATAATTTATATCGGTAGCGTGGCGTTGGACAGTGGGCACTGCTAACCATCAACCTGGCTAACTGCCAGTACAGCTCAGTAGCTGTACTGGCCCTTCATAAAAACATATCCATATGCGATATTCACCCCAAAACTATTACTCGAAATGTAAGTAGGTAATGATATAACCTCCTATCAGAGATAATGTTTAAAGTTGGCAAGTTACTTATCCAGTGTTTGTCAATATCTATACATATAGGTAGGTACATCTCAGTTATACTGCTTAGCTAAGACCAAGCCAGTGTTTTATATTATATGTGCAAATTACGTTATAAGGTCAAAATTATCACAGCAACTTTTGATGGTCCATGCCTACTAATCTGACAAATGACGCAAATAACGTGTTTCTTTCTTACGTATAAAGGCAAGCTGTTGAGTTATTTATATACTATATATTTATGTTTGTTTAAAACTTTAACAAAAAACAATATACTGCTAGGCTAGGAGGACTTAATGCTAATAGCGTTGCCTACCAGTCCCTGGTAATTTCCTAGTAGTCACATTATTTTCACTGATTATTTACTCTACACCTACCGAATAGTCTGTTAACTAACACAGTGATATCGATCAGATTTACATAAAGGGTTCCAATTTCATGAGAGTGCTGTACGTACTACTCGTATTAACGTATGACTCTGAAGAAAATATAATAGTTATAATCGATAATTTTGTGTACTTATACGTTTTTTTTTTATTTAGAAACTTTTGTTTTTAACATTACTAAAAGTAAGCAATTTGTGCACTGACTGGTAAAAAGCAGAGTATCTAAGTAAATGTAATCTTGACACCCTACCTAGTTTCACGATCAATAAATATTTCATTTCATTTCATTTGTACATCATACCCGTGATGAGCAGGTATCGACTGTCCGTCCAGGCTCCACCTGAAGCGGGGCGGTGGCTCACCCACAGCGGAGCACTTCAGAGCGACCTGCGCGCCGGGTTGTACTGCTTGCTCTATAAACGTGTACACCAACTCGGGCCGCGCATCTGTTTAACATTATGTAAATTTTTAGGTTTAATTTCTGAGGCGTGGTGGGAAGGGAAACCTAATTGTTTTAAATACAGGAATACGTTTTTAGGAAACTTTTCTAACTTCTAGAGATATTTTAACCTGAATTCACTTAAAAATTTAATTAATACCTAAAGCTAGTAAGCGCGACTTCGTTCGCTCACGTTTACTTTAGAATACTTACAAATAAAAGAATGGTTTATTGATATAATTGGCAGCATCTTCAATAAAAAAAAATGTATTTTCTTCCCCATGGAACAATCTGGAGCCACGTAATTTTGTCAGAAGATACAGGTACTAACTGACGACTTGTAAGTTCCTGCCTCTTCGATTGTTTGTATATAAAATATAAAAGAATAATATAAAACATAAAAAAGAAAAAAAACAAGAGTAAAAAAAGTCGGGATAAAAGCATCCTATGAATCCTAAAAATATCCTATATTTCCATAAGCTAATGAAACGTTAGCAGGTAGGTTCCATTTCAAAAATCCACCATGTTAAGGTCTAAAGAGTTAAACTTATTTGTGTTGGCAAATAAACTAGAACATTCGAACTAAGTGAAATGACCCTCCATGTATTTTAAAGATAGTTGTATCTTTACATCACGAAGGGTAATTTCATTACGTGCGTTTTGAATACATTCTACGCATTTACTGCAATGACTAGAAAAAGCTCAGCTTCAGAAATAAAAATAATAAAACATAGGTACTCACCAGAGGAGCGTTTAAAACGTTTTCGTTTGAACGGGCGTACTGCGCTCGTTTTCCTCACTAACGAGCACCGTGTAACTGAAAAACATAAATGGAAAAAATACATCTACCTGCTTAGTTCACATAGCTCGGTAGCCTTTGGCGTGGTTGACTAATGTTTGTATAATGAGAATGTTCTCCGAGCTACAGGCTTTCCTCTATAGTCTTATCTACTTAGTCGAGAATTCGTCCAAAAACAATTAAAAATACCTATTATTGTATTTGAAATTGGAATCTTGAAACAAAGAGGTCGGTAATGCTCGGTCTGCAGATGTTTTTTAAATAATCCACTCCAGAAAAATACTCTTTCAGAAATGAAATAAAAAATAATCGCTGATACTAGTGAAAAGTTTTTGCTGCGGGCAAAGTTTTTTTTGTTTGGCGAAAAGAGCAGACTCACTTTGTTATGATTTTTTTTTCTCTGTGATGGAAAATCATAAGTTTTTCTTTTTAATTTGACATTTGATATACCAAAGAGTATAAAAAATTGTGATGCCAATCAAGGAGGTTGAAAGTTACATTCAGCCAGAAAGTTTTTGTAAGTTCGTCAAAACATTCCGATGCAAAGAGTTTGTTTCGAGTACCTATCTATTACTGTTTTTTAACTTAAGTATATAAAATATTATATATATGGTTCTCATAGTACAAGTTTTTCTTAGCTAGAATGGAATACACGTGTGGAATGCACCAATATATCAATATTTTTATGTACCTACTCATAGAAATCAAATTATACAACAATAAAGTTGCCCCACTTCTTGTCTCATAACAAACAAATGAGATGACATAGCCTGAATTGGATTCTTGTTAAAAATTCACTTAGCTTCGTTTTACTATCCGCATTCGTTCAGAAATTTATAACATCGTAAATCGTAAAACTGGGAAAAAGTTTACAGCTTTGTAGAGCTGAATTGCTGGGATAAACCGAAACACCGATGGCCTTGGCTTATCTCTTCTCATAAACAAAGGAATATAATAATAGACAACGAGTCGATTGTGGGTATGAGCGAGAGGCTCGGACCCTCTCGAACCGTACAACATTATCTGCTTCATATAAAATTTAAATTAAGAACGCACGCAATTAAAAATATTTTCCTATTTTCTACAATATAGCGTAGCAAGACGGTTCGAATGTTCGAAATTCAAAAGTTTAAATCTTTTCTAGTATCTAGAAAGTTATGTACCTACAACTCACATTATAACTGAAGCTCAGTTATAAATTATCAAGAAATAATGCTGTACCCACTAGTAAATACCTAATTAGTGAACTCATCTTACAGTTATTATTTGAAAAAAATCGAAATATTTGAAAATCTGTTTTTGCTGACAACAAAATCTAACAATACCTAACTAAGTTCAGCCTGTATTTGTTCATATTTGTTTGTGTGAAAAATACTGATATTTATTTTAACAATTTCATTCCTTTTTATAACATCAGGGGCCGATGTTATAAAAAGGGTGGGCACACCATAGTGGGAATGGCAACTGAATAAATAAATAAAAACTTTATTGAGGACAATCTCTGAGATCTTACATACATTATTGGTGAGAGCACTAATAAGAAGAAAAAAGAAAAGGCATTTATTCATACAAACTGTACACGACAAGGTACAGGACAGCTGTAAATTAAGGACATATAAAAGGGTATAAAGCTATTACATTATTGGTGATATGGAAAAGATGTCATTTCCCTACAAGAGGCGGCCATAGAGCACGATTTCTTCCAGGCAACCCTTGAATTATATTAATATCTACTATATCTACATCCTAATTCGGTAATTGTATGCAGGTAAGGTACCTATTACAAGGCACTCAACTTTTATCCTAGGTCAAAAAACTAGGTAAATAAGAAGATAAAAATAGAAATAGAATAGAAATAGAAAATACTTATTTATTTTACGACACAAAATACAATGATAAAATTAAAAACAAAAAGATACACAAGAAGACATATTAAAAAACATTATAAATATAGTGTCGTAAAAAAGGCTTCCACTCAGCATTTGCCATATGAGCCTAGTGGCTTGTATGGCGCTGGTTTTCAGTGAAATATATTTATTTACTT
Source organism: Chloroclysta siterata (assembly GCA_932294275.1). Lineage (NCBI taxonomy): Eukaryota > Metazoa > Arthropoda > Insecta > Lepidoptera > Geometridae > Chloroclysta > Chloroclysta siterata. Next base: position 6,122,847 of record OW028590.1, read on the forward strand.
GATACTATTAATTTGTATTAAATTGTTTCCATTATAATACTTATGTAATAGACTTAATAGTCTACATAAGTCTAATATATAAGTATTTTAGTATTGAAGTACTCAGAAATATGCTAAAAATTGTATTATGTTTGAATAAGTAAATTTACGGTCACAGCTGAATATACTCAATACGAGGACTTTTCAGCTGGAGCTTTCCATCAAAGCTCCAACACAAATAGGTTATTCACAAAGCGAGCTAGTATTGGCATACGAAAAAACCAACTACCCCATCCCTCCCTTTCCCCCTCTCCGAAGCCACCCTAGCAAAGATGGATGCCAACGCGCGAATATCCGGCGAACTATTCCAATTTCAAAAGTTTCCATTTGGTGTAGCAACCGCACTTGGAACCAAAATGAAGTCCAAAAATGTTTTGAACTTGAATTGAGATGAGTGACCGGATGGAGAAACGAGATGGTTATCAATTTAGCATATAAAGTTTTGAGCAAAGTGCTCGAAATGAGCCTCTTGAGGCGCACTTAAAATCCTTTCACCACACTGTTTCGAAAGAAACAGCAAAGGCTGACGCTCGTTAAACAACTTCTCGCTCGCACTTTTCAACATTTTTGAAGATTTAAAATTACTGAAGGTAGTATGAAAAGTTTTGAAAAGTTATGTAAGTATATTAAAAATAAATAATAAATAAATAAATATTGGTGGACATTCCACACAGCACTATCTGGCCCCAAACTAAGTCAAAGCTTGTGATATGGGAACCAGATAGCTGATATACCTACTTATATACTTTTTTTTTTGTAAATACATACTTATAATATTTTAAAGCACCCAGACAGAGAACAAACATCTATGTTCATCACACAAATGTTCTCGGTGGGGATCGAACCCACGGCCTATGACACAGAAGGCAGAGCTACTACCAACTGAGCGGTGAAGTTGAAAAAGTTATGAAAAGATATACCTACTCAAGATGATAAAATCATTTTGCACATAAGAATTGGATTATTATATTTATTTGGATCTTTTGGTTGCATCCCTTTATCTCAACATTTCAGTATTCGCATTTTCGTAACTTTTTTAGTTATCCCAAAATATTCTGATTTCTAAATTGACAGTTTCCTTTACCCATTTACCAATATTCAAATGCTGAAATGATACTACCAAAACGATCACACCGCATAATAAAGTGCTAAGAATTCGGTCCGGAAACCATCCGTTAGGCTACAAACAAACATTACTATGCGGCCTCCTGTCTGTGCATAAAACCTACGGTTCAATAGCCGTTTGTAGGTCGCCAAACGTAAGGTATTCGTTACATACGGTATTACGTGAATACCAGAATAATCAGTGTTCATTTTTTGTTTTAAGGTAGGTTTGCCGTGATGCTGCCTTAGGGAGGCCTAATTAGAGGTCCATTTCTGGACTTATTCAGGCTGATGATGATGAAGCTAGTCGTTGAGCCTTTTGAAACGCACCAGCATCATAATTATTGTCAGCGAGGGAAAATGAGGCCTCCCCCATATTTTAAGGGGAAATAAATTTAAGCCTGCCCCATGCCTCAAGTTCCCGCGATCTTTACAATATCGGTATATTGGGTAGCCGTAGCTCGTCTTCCAATTCAAGATCGTCATAATAAAAATGGAAATGGCATTGATTATAATGCAAACAACCGATTGGGGCTACTCCGCGCCGAAATTGAATCATTTGCAATAAAATTTCATGAAAATCTTAGACCCTCCATATACATATACAGAAACGGTCTACTAGAAGTCACTGCATAAATATAGAGAGTCGACTATTAGTTTTAGACAACTCTCATTAGTGATTGTAGTAAAAACACGTATGAAATCATCCGAATGATATTGCTCTCAAGCAATATTTTCGCATTTTTGGCTAACTGCAACACACACACGGATTTATCTGTAAATCTATTAAAATATAATTTCAATATTAGTTGTTTGTTTCGTCTTCCTTTTTTGTTATTTTACGTTCATAAATATACTCTACATATGTGTTCAATAATAAGGCAAATATACAGTTCATCTTGAATTTCATATGAATCATATGAATTTCCTCGTAGCTAACGGGCTATTTGAGTTCCCATCGATCTTGCTTTTCGGGAATCACTGTTCCTACTGTAAACACTACTACGCATCGTCCAGCGTGTACTGTCAGCTCATGTGTTAACTGACAACTAAATTGTGCTATTGGGCGCGCCAAAGCGCAGTCATGCTAAACTAAGCAGAGTGCCTTACAGTGTGACCGAAGCAGAAAAAGCACAAATACACCGAGTTTTACATAATAGAATGAGATATAACTTTATTGTACACTAGATGACCCGGTGTACTTCGTATCACCTATCCTAACGACATTAATGCTCTCCCTTCGCTTTAGGTAGAACAGTTTATATCGGAAAATGAAATTGTTGTTTTTACTATCTTCCTCGCAATTTTTCCATATTTTCTAACCGTTTAAACCTTCCCCGGACTACGACAAACATTTCAAAACCAAAATCAGCTAAATTGGCCCAGCCGTTCTCGAGTGTTAGCGAGACAAACGATCACAATCGATTTTTATATACAAGGTGTTCCATAAGTTGCGTATATAAACTTCAGGGGGCTAAAGTACCCATCAATATGAACAACTTTTTCTAAGGAACCAACACTGTGAACGCGAAAAAAAAAACAGCTGTTTCATACAAAAGTTCAATACCTACCAGGCTAAAATGTATGAAACAGCTGTTTTTTTTTCGCGTTCACAGTGTTGGTTCCTTAGAAAAAGTTGTTCATATTGATGGGTACTTTAGCCCCCTGAAGTTTATATACACAACTTATGGAACACCTTGTATATAGAGATTAAAAAGACTATTCGACATATTAATAGCTTAAGATAATGCCCAAACACTTCCCTATAGTTTATGTGTTATTATTAGTGTATATTATTAGGTTACAAACTATTTATACACCAAGTTTCATCTATACGTGCAGCCGGATATAACAAACTCAGAATTATACTTACAATGCATTTAATATTAATAGGATAGGATATCACGCCTATTTCCTGTGTTTCCTTTCCAATATTATCTGCTTAGAACGAGACTAAGACTTGTCTGCGTCAAATTAAGCAGATCTTTTTTAGAACCACAATTTAGGCTACTGATCGTAAAGTTTGCAAAATACTACCTCTAGATTAAATTAGGCTTTTTGGTTTATTTTAGCTTTCCATTCCTTTTATAAGTGGACGCAGACTTTTTAATTAGAAATGCCGTTTCAGTCTGAAAGTTTACGCTGTCTGCTGGTTGACGGCGTTCCAGTTTTTAGGGTGTTGGCTAAATGAGCTAACTAGTCTAGAATGTAATGAGAGTTTTCAAGAGAAGATTGGATAGCTACCTTCTAGGTAAGCGTGCTCCGTCTTAGATTGCGGTCAAAAGTTTTACCCAAAAAGTTTTCTTTTTCATCAACCTAAATTATTCTTATTTACTCCTTTAATACTTTTCCAAAATATGAAAGACGCCGATTTTTCCTATCACTTCTGCTTCTTTATTTTATTTTCGTATCCTACGTAGCGTTTCTTGTTCTGCTATGACCAATTTTAGCATTCTGGATTTACAAATTATTGTGACAATAAGGGCTGATGATAAATTTTACGATAAATCTTTAAATTAACATTAAATCCCTTAAATATGGAAATATTTGACAGCTATAAGGATTCTTTCAGAGTAGGTAGTAGATAATGTGTCAAGTGCTTGAATGGACACTCTTTGAGGCGCACTTAAAATCATTTCATCACACTGTTTCAAAAGAAACTAGTGACACTACAAGAAGAAGGTAGATAATTTCAACAAAATTCCGCACCTACAATAGAAAAGCGATTACTCGGCTGTCTGCTAGCACAAGATACGATTACGTTAGAATAAGGGGGAACACAAGCCTCGTAATAAGCGAGTGTATCGCCTCTCCCAATTTCTCGTACAAAGGTAAAACGACTGTCGAGCTTATGTGATAAGAATAAACTAATACGAAATTTTCGCACCAATTTCTCGTGAGCCCCCGGTTAGACCTTATTTTTCTCTCTGAGTGAGTGCGGAATTTATGAGAGACCCCAAAGCAATAAAATACCTTCCGAGAAAATGAAGGAGCAAATCGCAATATATTTGTTTCTTGGTGGCAGGAGGGAAGCCATTTTAGCCATCTGCGGGTGGTAATGTACTTTATAGGAATGTACTAAGTCTTATGAAATCCATTTACTATTTTATGGAATGGAAAATGGACTGTTCTGTTTTTTTACTTTTTCTGTTCCGTGAATTGTGTTTGGATAAGGAAACGTTCTTTTCCGTTACAGTCAGTTACAAAAGTATGTGAATTGGTGGTTCTGGTTTTTGTTCTGGTGGTTATTTCAATTGTTTATCCACCAAAGTTGCCATTTTTATGTTAAATCCAATTTGTTTTTGAAAAACTTGTTCAAATGGTTTTTGTACTTAAATAAAGTTTTTGGTAGAAAAACTGGTTTGGATCAAATTATATTTATTCGGATAGTTCGAAAGTTTCATGGAAATCCGAAACAGTGGCTTTCATAACCACCTTCAGTAGTTTTATATCTTCAAACATTTTGAAAAGTGCGATCAATAAATTGTTCGACGGTTGTCAGCCTCTTAAGTGGTTACATCCCTGAAATCAGCTGTTTATTGAAATCTGAGTGTCAGGATAACATACCAATTGTGGGGCACCCTGTATGTAAAACAGGTACTAGAGGTATACTGCGATACATTTCTTATAGTGATGTAAGTATTTTTTATAATTACAAATTCACGCAGCAAGTCACGCGATCCTGGGAAAGTACTATATTTAGAGCCCTCACAGACTGCAGACTTTTTATCGGCCGATAATTTAGCCAGGCTGTTAATCAGTATGAAGACGTATACAAAGCGCACACTACAACGATTCAATATCTTGCACCCTAACTGCATCTATATAACTGTCATGAGTTGTAGAGCTCTTTGTGAAAGGCTTGTCCGCGGAAAAGCAACGTTGCTGTGTTTCCGCTTGGAGGGTCTGGTTGCCAGTGAAATTACAGGCACATGAGAAATAACATCTGTATGCCTCAAGTTAATTAACGCAAGGCAGTGTATCGTAGGGCATGTTCTTATCGCGCGTGACTTACGAGGCAATGCTCTCTTATAGGTGACGATTACCGCTTAACACCAAGGGGGGTATCTGCTTGTTCCATCAGCAAGTATGTAGTAAAAAAAAACCGGCCAAGTTTTAGTCGGACTCGCGCACGTATCTATAAAAACGAAAAAAAAACACGTTTGTTGTATGGGAGCCTCCTTGAATATTTTTTAATTCTGTTTTTTGCTATTTGTTGTTATAGCGGCAACATAAATAGAGGTACATCATCTGTGAAAATTTTAACTATCACGGCACCTTTCATGAGATACAGCCAGGTGATCTACGGACAGACAGACAGACGGACGGACAGCGGAGTCTTAGTAATAGAATCCCGTTTTATCCTTTGAGTACGGACCCCAAAAAACTAGCCGCCCTATCCGACCAAACTATCCGCCGATAGAAAGTCTGTAGTCTGCTAGTCTGCAAGGGCTCATAAGCTTTGCAGAATGAATGTTTTATCGCTTGTGATGAATGGGGGTGATGCTGTCTTTCCTTTAAGAAATGATAAATTATTTACCTTCGCTAAGCCTGGCCTGTTTATTTATTTACGTACTTATCTACTGTTTGAATCATATCAAAAGCACATTTCCCGGTTTACAAGATGTCATGAATAATAAAGTACCTTTTTAAATGCAAGTATAACAAAGGCACACAAAGGTTAGCATCGTAGTAACGCTGAGTGATTTTCAACGTTTTTATATGAATATTTTTTGATATCCTTAAAGTCATGAACAATACTCGAAATAAAGCCCAAGACGTTTTTTGATAGAATTATGTTTTTAGAATATTGTAAAGTTTTTTTTTTTTTACATGAACATACGAAATAACAAGGGAAATAATTAAATACCGATAATAATCAGTAGGTATAGTATCCTTGATAGTTTAATATGCCTTTTTTAATTATAATTTGAGTTTTAAATACCCAAATTGTCATAAATCTGAGAGAATATTACAAAATAGTCAATTTAAAAACAGATTAACTAGATACTATCTAAATAAGACCTTATCACAACCCTCTGACATCATCTGTGGTCTCGCAATGAATTTAGCCCCACACCGCTCAAACCCCGCAAACCGCCAAGCTTGAACTGATAAGTAACCTTATGGCGTATAACACATGGCGCTGCCTTTAGTTGCGATCAACGCAATCAAGCAGCGGCGAAGTTATTTTCTAAAAACAAGCCTTTTTCAAACGAGCCGTATATTGTTAATCAAACACATTTGTGAACAGAGGGCTTGTCGACAGTAGTGCTACTCCGTGAGAGTGGTAATGCCAACGCTAAAGAATCTTATGATCGGAGCGAGCGTGCATGGATTTTGACTTTTAGAATTGACACGCTAGCTGGTGCTATATCGAAAACGACGATGTAATAAAGCTAAAGCTTTCTTGACAGCAAGACCATCCAAACATTTACGACCAACAACAATAACGATAGTGGTGAGATTTGGTTATTCAACAAGCAACGACTTATAATACATTTTATTTGTTTTGTAACTACTAACGATTATCTAATCCGTTAAGAACATGACCACAACACCAAACACAACGTGGAGCTGTGATTTGCGTGATGTTCCCGCTCTGTCGTGTCAAACGGTACCATGTGTAACCCGCCTTACCACTAACTACCCACATCGCAACTACAAAAAAGTATAGTCAAGCAAGCATCGACCACACGTCTGACGTGTACAGCGAAATGTGGTCAGTGCGAATAAACCTCTGTGTTTTGATACACATTTAAGTCCAGCCGCGATATTGCTGAGTAGTTGTGGTGAAGTCAGTGAACAAAGTAGATTAAGAAGCCAACTTCTAGCTCGCACATTTTAACATATTTTAAGACCCAAAATCAAAAACCTACCAAAAAATGTTAAAGTACGAACACAAGTACAACAAAGTTTTTGGTAAGCTTGTTTGGATCGAAATTATATATTTGCTGAATATTTGTAATATTATTCTCCAAAACCTGATTATTTTCAGTTTTTAAAAACATTCAGTGATTAAACAACGTGTAACATAACACCCTTATAACCATGGATGCAGGGTTTTCTACAGGCCATGGCGAACAATAACTGTTGTTATAAGACTTTTGAAATTTCGAAGTTTTTCATTCATGAAATGCCTCTTAAACTTTCCTCCAAAATGAAACTAACACAACATGACGTAGCCCTATTTACTGTAAATAAAACTGTTGATAAAATAGGTAACAGAACTACCACCAATTAGTAAATGCAAATAGCATATGTACCAAGGTCACACACGTACACATTATCAGGGTTGTTGCAAATTTCTGAGACTATGGGAATTTCGAAAAAGAAGTATTCAAACTTTGCACACGTCAAAGTATTCCAGTGCTTGGTCTGATCACTTGGTATTTGGCCTTATAGTATAGGGGTATGTTAGACGTTGTATATTGTCAAAAATGTGCAAGTAAGATTGTATAGTTTACGGTGTATAGTTGTCGGTGTAAAGCGCCTACATCTCTGGCATAAAAAATATAACCATTTACCTATAGAACTGAAACAGCACGAATGAAATTTATTTAAAAATAATTTAAGATAGTGGCTTATCTACACTATCTACACTAATATTATAAAGAGGTAAACTTTGTATTTTTGTATTTTTGTATGTAACGAATAGGCTCAAAAACTACTGGTCCGATTTCAAAAATTCTTTCACCATTAGAATGCTACATTATCCCTGAGTAACATAGGCTATATTATATTTTCAAAAAAATCAGGGATCCTTACTAAACCTTCAATAATGTAACCCAAGGTGGAAAACAAAAAACCTTACATCGCGTGCGCTGCGAAAACTATTGAAGATAGAACAAGTAGAAGTAGAACAACTATTGAAGATCCCTTTTACCCCTTAATGTACCCCACTCCCTTTTACCCCTTAATGTACCCCACTCTATTCGTCTTAGGCATGGTAGGTTATTTTAAATTAGAAGTAAGACGAGAAACTATGCTGATAGTTTACATTTTTCGACTCCTGAGAGGTATGGTGCACAATCCGCGAGTGCTCGCGTGTGTAGGTTTGTGCGTACCTGATAACTACGTGGGCGCGCGACGACGACCTAGGCTGCTTGCAATTCCGAGGGCTCGAACTAATCTCGTTAGTGAATCACCATTTACGCGAGCCCTTATAACAATCAACAGTCTGTGTGCAGCCGAGGATGTTGATATATTTGAAGTAAGCTTGACCAAATTCACGGATATGGTTGTTTATTTTTTGTCTAAGTAAATTTAAATTAGTAGTAGCTCATAGGCTTTTCATTGTCGCTTTGGTTTTTACTGTAATGTCAATGTAAAATTTAATAAATAATAAATAAATAAATAAACAAAATAATGTACTACGATTTTGTAGAACACGTTATCATCTACAAAAAATGTCGCGACAGCATATGTCTAACTATTATAGTTATGTCACAATAAGTGTTCTTTTATTATAAAAAATTAATTGAAATGCCTCCGCTAGAAAAGGGTCTTTATTTATACCTTGGTATTAATCCTTATCCAAATAAATCATTTCATAATTAAGACGGTTTCAATACCTATAGATTACTTCTTAAATTTTTCAAATCGGACATTCCATTCAAAAGATATGACGAAATTAAAAATGTTTACGGGTCCACCGGTCACGCGCGGGGTGCGATTTCACTCACTCAAGGAGAAGCGCGTGCAAATGTATGAAATAAGTAGACGCGAGGCTCGAACCCACGGTCTAAGTTTATCCTAAAATGTTCAAAAAATTTATGACCACCCATGCGAAGCTGGGACAGGCCGCTAGTCCACTATAATTTGAAGGAGTATTTTGATGTCATTTAGTGCCTCAAATATTGAACATAGAACATTAGGTATAGCACCCAAAAACAAAAACAAACCTCTATATCCAGTACGTAAATGATTTATTTTGGGGGGATCGAATTCATAAGCTAGAGCGTAGACGGCAGAGACTACCAACTGAGCTGTGAGTGTGCTGTGCTGTTTGTGTGTGTGTGTGTGGTCGAACAACAAACACAATATAACATTACAGTAACATAAGAAAGCTACAACAATAAAGTAAATACGATCTTTTGTGTGGGCAGAAATAAGGAGCTCTTATGGTTATATCGTACGAGAGTACCTTTCCTTAAGGGCCAATGTTTCCTGGGTATTATTGTATTGTTTACATCATTTATTATAGCCGATGACATACTTTTTATTTCGCTCTGCTTTTCTAAGAAACAGATACCGCCATTGTTACGGCTAAATTTATATCCGTAGATCTATTACCTACGAACAAACAATAACGATAGCAGTAACGATAATTTTGTTTTAATCGTTTCTTATAAATAAATCTGACTGCGACGTACTAGTCCAACCAGCCGCTTTACTAATCGTATTTTTTTATAATACTGAAGAATGAAACAACGATTTATAATTTTAACACGAAACATCTAAAATTTAAAACCATTAAGCCATTTTAAGTCATGTGATTGGGTTGACGCATCAACGCCGTCATTTACAAAAACTTTGACTCACTTTCATAGTAGGACCTATTCGTTTATGTAAGTTCTTGGCAAGCATTCCACACACGCGACAAAATGTATTGGGCTGAATCAGTTCATCTAAAGACTTCACGGAATTCTCAATTCGTTCTTTGTTTGGTTTTCGTTTTCTTGCTTGGTAATCGGAAACTTCGAGCAATGGAATTGTACCTATTTATCTTATAGCTTGAATTTATGTAGCTACCTACCATATATTTATTTTGGAAAAACAACGTAGTCGTACGATGAAAAAGTAGCGTAGCCAAGCCTTGACTGACACCTACGACGCGGTGTAGTGGCTCTACGTCGTAGAGGAGGCGTGCTACGCTATTATTAAATTAAAGTAATATCAAAACTTACCACCGTTTCTCCTGGAGATTTCGATGCTAACACCCTTTGAGATCTTACACACAATTTTTGAAGCACTTCTTTTCCCATTCTTAGTATGGTTTGGCCTGCAAAACATAACAAAGTTATGGTTTCATAAACTAAAATCCATTATTTAAACATAAAAAAATACACTAAACATAAAGTTACTATAAGGAGTGATGAATAAATTGGGTAGCTGCCTAGGTACAAAAAAATATTCGTTTGTCACAAACGTAAACAAATTCGTACATTTTCTACATGATTGCGATACAGAAAAAAATCGTTCAGTTTATTAATTGGCACAAATGAAAAGGTCGTAATTTGGCCTTTCTATTTGATGTAAAGCCCCACAGCGGGACAAGAGCTACCAATTACGCTCCACAGGGACTGAATAACGAACTGAAATTATTTTCCTCCAACTCTTCTTTTATTCGGAACCTTCGCTAATTGCTTACATACGTGTACCAGGCGCCTACTGGATGTTAACCTTGTTACGAGTAAGTAGTTAGGAACTGGCTGATTCTTTCGACTTTTATGGATGCAGAGTTTTGGCCAAAAGGTATCATCTGCAGATTTTTTTGTGGGTGTCTGTGAGACACTGCGATACTGCGTAATACGTGCAGACCATCCATATTTATACTATAATAAAAATACTTACCGCGAAATCAATTATTATACCACAACATATAAAAATATCTACGACTGTCATAACGACTCCGATAAATTCTCGAACATATAGGTGGACTTATAGGTAAAACATCAGGTCCATCTATGTCATAAATACAATTTGTTTAGGTGTCACTCGAACCCACCGCCTACACTGAGCTGTGAAACCAGAATAAAAGAAGAGAGATCGAAAAGGGAGATTCCTTAGCAATGGAAAAAAACAGGTATCATTCAATAATACTAAAACATTTTTCCATGGCACAAAATGGCCGAATGAACCAGATACAATTTATATCGTCACTGACCTGTAATCGATTTCGCTTGGGACGCTGCGAAATTAAATTCCAATTCCATTGGGAGATACAAGAGTAATAAAATAGTTTACAAGCGTATCTCGACAAAATTACACTGCCTATACTATTTTACTTTAATTTAATTTTGCCGTGTTAAGCTAATACTCTGTATCTTAAGTTACAGTGCCTTGACAGGGCTTCGTTCCTTTTAATCTGTTCTATGCCTATGTAAATCTTTTTTTTTCTAACTGCTACCTACACTGAGAAAAGACGATTTAGAAAACACGATATTCACGAAATCTATAAGCTTTGAAAAGCATATTTCTCAAAACGGACTTTTTCAACTTACCTACAGTGTTTTGGCTTAACACGGTAGTATACGTTTTATACAACAGTACCCCAAGTCTGATTTTTGTTTTTTATTATTCATTTTCCGTATCGTCAGGCAAGTTTTCGAGTCTCGTGAACATACTTCTCAGCACCCCCGATAGAGGCGCTCATCGAGTCTTCATACAAAAACGGCCTGGCGATACGGACAACGATGAAAACAACTCAGACTTGGGGTTAATATAGACTAATAAGCTTTATAACCATGTTAGCAGGTTAGCTGGCCTAAAGCATATACTATATGCTTTAGCCCAGCTAACCTATCTTTGGGCTACCCTCTATCGAAAGGTTGCCGGAAGAGATGAGTTTTTTGTTACCATATTTCTCAATTGGTTCTATGTGTAGGTATAATAAGAATGTTTATTCGTTTATTTAGCTGGGTTTATTTAACTACACTTTGCTCTATGCCATACGAAGACAAGAACCTTTACGTACTAAAATTTGTATTTTCAAAGTAACTAAATTTTATAAATGGTTTTTTTTTTTATTTATTTAATAAATCAATATAGATATCTACTGTTTTCTGTCAGTAATTTAATTTCCTGATTGTTTTATGTCTAAAATACACCAACATAAGGTATAAAAAGTTATTTGAAGGTGGCTTCAAAATATTATCCATATCGTAACCATAAGCCTATCAAATGTTGTTTTACTTAGCATCACTCGAAAATGGAAAGAAAACATTACAGCAAACATAAAATTTTAGTAGGCATGTTGCACATATACTGAAATGTACTACAGCACTTTCAAAACTTATTGAAGTTTTCGAATAAGACTTGAAAAGTCTACTCGAGAAAAAGTAACGAATGTACAGCTCTAGAGCTTGCAAACTACAGTAATTTGCAACACCTGCTAAAGTTTTGGCGGTCGGTATAGATAAACGGGGCGAGACGCGAAAATTAGAGTAAGAAGTGGGTCAAAGTCGAGCGGGGTCGTCGGCCGTGGCAACCTCGAGCGTCAAATAATTACGTAACGAGGATGTCGCGACGATACAACCGGCTACACCATATTATAGCCCCTAAGCTGTGAAGACATAAGACTCAAAATCATACAGCGTACGGGAGGAAACTTGATAAATATGACGTTATAACTGTCTGGAGTTCTTCAGAGAAAATGCAAGCAAAGTTGGAGCGGAAGGATAAAGTTTATCCTGTAGAAAACAAATGTCAGTCGGTCTGGTTTATGTACTGGAATGAGTAAAATATTATATTCATTTTCAGTAGGTACCTATTCGAGTCGAGATTAACTTACTTTTGGTTTGAACTGATGAGGTCGCATTTCAGGAAACTTTCGCAGTCGGATCCGCGTCTTGCAAGATGATTTGGTTCTGTGAAAATATAAGTTTCAGCCAGTTTGCACACCTATGCGATATAAAAAGCTAAATTTGTGTAAACCTAGGTTTTTATACTAACAAAAATAGCATATACAATTTAGTAAAGAAATAGTAGAGTAACAATTAGTAGTATGCGCTGCATTGCTAATAAGATTAATGGCATACAGTGTCGTGCGTAGATTGGATTGTAAACCAATCACGGGTTCTGTGAGCCATTCGATTCATTTCGATTTGACACATGATCGATTTTCAATTGGTCTAATTCAATTTCAATTCAATAATCTGATAATCCAATATGTATATTTTAGGCTGCCCAAGTACATTTAAGATAGAGTCTATTTATAGTTTCTATAAGAAGTAGTATGCTTATACAATTTACGTCGATGGGCACTTCCGTACGGGTGGTAGATCCCATTTATATTTTCGGCGAGCGCAATAAAATCAATACTGTGAACTCTCCAAGAGTACAGTGACCCAGTCAGGCGGTACAGCTGCATAAGGCCACACATTGCATAAAAAAGTGTACTGTTTTTAACTGAACCTGAGCACTAGTTTCTGACATTGTTTAATTGCACCAAGGCCGTCGTAAATGTGAAATACCAATATAGTTATGCAGGCTTTGAGTTAGCTCTTTTTTAGCTCTTTTTATTAGGTTGCGTTGACTCTATCACGCTAGGCGCTAAGCATTTCATTATAGATACAATTATTATTCAAAGAAAGCCGAAGACGAGGCTCGACACCTACGTCCAGCTGTGGACTAGTGTTGGTTGATGATCATGAAAAGATTTGAATTGCTGTCATATAAGTACAAAGTTAGAGACATCCATGTGCCAACAGATGAGGCAGAGGGCATGTATTCGATATGACTAAAAGATGTACTTTGAAGCGTTTTGTATTAATCTTCGTCGCGACCAAGCCTAGAGTGAGAGATTTGCTTTTATCTATCCTGTGAGAAGCGAGTCTATGGTAAATGTCCTAAATAAACATTCCCAAGTAACTGTCACACGCTACGTATAATTGGATTGAAAACACTATAACAGACGTTATTTTATAGAGTATTTTTTTATGAAAATCGTAAGCATCCAAATGAGTTATATTTTCCGTATTTTTGCACTTGTCTGTTTAAAACTCTTCGAGATTTTCTGTTTGTTTTCGGTTGTAATTTATTATGGCACTAAAGCCTAGATATCGCTTTGCAAACAAGGAAGTAATGTATGACGACAGTCTCGTTACTGAGCTGACTTGAGACTCTCGAGCGTTGTCGTTATTACGGTTTTCGGGTCAGGGAGTTAAATGTACCCGGGTGCATAACACTTTTAGAACGTGCTGGTAACGTTATACGGGTTTTAAGACTGATGTTTTTGTTTTATTTATTTTATCAACTGTATATAAATGCTGATTATTTTTCGACCTCATGAAGGCGAATACGATTTACGATACTGTTAACTTGTGACATGCCTATAACCAAGGTTCTTAATGCCGCACTGTATCATACCTGTAAAGTGAGGTCTGGATATGTGTGGAGTTGGATAAACTAAAAGAGTTCTAAACGTGTGTTCAGCTACATTTCAAACGTATGCACAGCGTAAATAGGCTCTTAAATAATGTGAGCAGACTTCTCTGCGAAAGCCTACCACTTGAAAAGCGATAAAAATCCATTTTGAATGCGCATATTTTCCTGCAAGCCGCCGCCGCCGTCCCGGGCGAGACAAAGGCCTGTGAAATTACAGTCTTGCTTTTAAATGCGAGAATGAATCGCAATGTCTCATCCCCTCAAAGCTTTGCGAGCCCGTTGTGGAGTGGTTGTGTTGTTCTTGAATACATAAAGCGACTGCCCGCATCTATTGCGAAACAATAATATTACGTTGTATTTTCAGTGACCGTGTTCGAAGCAGTCTCGAACGTTTTTGCGATATGAGTAGCTTATGAGTAGATATGAGTTTAGCTTTAGTATTTTTATTTGTATAATAACCAATTAATCTTAACAAACATCTTTCCTAGAAACTGTCTCTATGTTTTTCATAATTTACTGTATCTATTTGATTAATAATGCATGCACAAGTCAGTATAGTACGTGGATATTACCAAAACTTTGGTGGAAACTGACACGGATTTGTATATGTCTGGGACCAAATAGTTCGAGTCCCGAGAGTGAAGTTGAAGCTAATCGTTACCTACGTCGTCCTAGGAAGTTTACGATACACTTTTAGTAGTCCCGAGCGATTGGAGTACTTGCCAGATTTGGTTTTCGCTATAAAACCGATAAAGAATACACGACCGCAAAACCCGCTTAAAAGTCCATTAGCCAGTGAACCCTCGTAAGTTTTCGCTGCAAATGGACCGACCATAGCAGAAAAAAAAATAAAAATGCATAGCTCACGCTTTGAATGTCGGCATCTTTTCATTTGTAGGACGCATTGCCGCAAGACAAAACCTCCGGGAATTACACTCTTGTTCCTCAAATACGAGCCGCGCAGCGCAATATCTCCCCTTTGAAAACCAGGAAACTCATAAACAGACTTAACTGGAATGCTTACATTTGTTTGTTTTTGTTGCAGAACGTGTTAAAATTGTGTGCATATTTTTGTTAATTACGTACTCGTACTGCGTTAAATAAAAACAACGAGCGCGCGGTAACAAATACCCAACAATTTTTTTCCAATAACTTTATACTGACCGATGATAGATAATTATGTTAAGGCGAATGGCTACCCCAATACTAGCGCCACTAGTATCATAGAGATATCAGTATTACAGATACATTAAAAAAAAGCTTGTAATAGGTATCGTCTACGCGCGGTCCGAATTTTTGATAATTCTTTTGTATAACGTAATGATTAAATAAAATATGTAGTGGCGCTAGTATCGGGGTAGCCATTCGCCTTAATAAAAGATGGTAATGTACCTTTGTGGAATTATTTAAGCTGATGACGAAACGCATTTGTTTATGCACCTCGCGTATACCAAAATAAATGTTCGGTCACCAGCAAACAAACAGTGCCATCCATAGGTATTAATCACTGCCTTTTCACCACTAATTGTTCGTGCCAGTTGTATCGTGTCGAGTAACTAATGATAACGGCAGCCTCGGTGCGACGAAAACAATGAAAAACGAAACCGCTCTCTGTTTTCTCATTTGTTCTGTGACCGAGACAGTAAGCAATGGAGACAAAGTAGGGCGAAATTGCGAGCATGTCGACAATGCCACATCGGGCTTGGCCAGTTCGAGGTCCCTCCATTGTACTTAATGTCGTACAAACAAGATGTTTTATGAAGCCACATTAGGAAGCAATGGATTGAATTAGCCTCGTAATTCTCCTTTTCATAGAACCAAGTTAAATTACTGTAGATGCGAGGGTGGATTATTAGTTTCGATCTATTGAATGAAAGATTCCTACAATGGTGGCCAATGTGACATTAGAAATGATAATGTGTCTTGTATTGTGAACCAGCAGTTTTTTTTACAACTTTTCACTCATGCCCCTGTCTACGGGACAAAATACTTAAAAACAACATCAATAGGTAGATGCAGTTTAATCTCTGTTATTAGTTTTTTGTGCACCACATAGCTGGGCGGCCATTTCTCAAACACTCCATGAAATTTAAAATTACACCAAACCGACGTCAAGAACATTTTCTATAAAAGAAAATTCTTGTCAACGATAAACTATACACAATATATCAATGTTATCACTTTAAAGGAACTTTTCTCGAGAATTAAGGAGAAGCAATGTTCTAACTTTCGCAGTCTGACAGGCAAGATTATGATTTAATGATATTTTAACAAAGTTGCATTTCAACTGTAGGTACTGCTTACCTGTGTGCTGATACTTTCTTTGAGACAATAGATTCTTAGTATGGCTGGTGCTGTTTCTGTAAATAAAATAAAAGTTAGTATCTTGTAACATTACAATTTAGGCTAAAATAATAGGTAATGCTTACGTTGTCTTATTTTATTAAGAATCTTGTATTTTGTATATTTTGTAAATACTTACTTATAACATATGTATATGTTTTGTACTTACTGATTATTTTCCTCGATATTCTGTCGAATTTTCTCGTAATATAAGCAGTGCGTGTAAACTTTTTTGTGCTCGCGTAGCGTGGGCCAAACGCCGAAAACTTCTTTGTAGGCAGAACCTGTGAAGAATACGTTTATTATAAAACAGGGTATATAGGTGCAGGAAGACTTTAACAGATGGTTATCTTTATCTTATCTTTATGTAGTATTATTTTGCAACGTTTGAAATGTGATCTTATTTTAAACAAGCCAATGAATAATACATTCTGTTTTTGCAATTTCTAAATGCAACGTATTACGCATAGGTACAGGCTAAATGATAACTAAAGCAAAAACAATTTAAAAAGAATGAATATGACAATAGATATCTACTATAATATCTAAAGTAACAAACTGGAATACTAGTGATCTCGTTTCTAAGAGCATGTGTCAAGTGCTAGAAAGGAGCCTCTTGAGGCGCACTTAAAATCCTTTCACC
This sequence comes from Chloroclysta siterata, assembly GCA_932294275.1. NCBI lineage: Eukaryota > Metazoa > Arthropoda > Insecta > Lepidoptera > Geometridae > Chloroclysta > Chloroclysta siterata. The sequence continues at coordinate 6,140,086 of OW028590.1, forward strand.
ACACTAGTGACACGACAAGAGAGCTTCTAAACAGCTTTGTCACCATTTTAATGTTATAGCAAACCAACATTTTTTTCCCTCAAGTTGATGCACGCAGGGCAGTGCATCTATCGCGCGTGACTTGACGCAGACGCAGACAAGTTGATGGACGCAGGGCAGTGTATCGTAGGGCAGTTTCCATTGAGCGTGACTTACGAGGCAATTCTCTTTTTAAGGTGATGGTTACCACTTAAAATGAGGTGGGCCATCTGCTTATTCCATTAGCTAGTAGTATAGAAAAAAAGACAACCTTCAAATAACTTCTCGCACATTTCAGTTTTTCTACACAAAAATATGTTTTACTAGTATTCGTTCTCAATCAAACTTTTAGCTGAACCTTTGTAACGTTATTTTCAAAAACTTTGTTCTTTGCGATTTTGCATTACTACATTCATTGTTGTCTTAAAAAATGTTGAAATACGTGAGCGAGAAGTAGTTTAACTGATAAGTGACCAGGCGCTCTCTCTGTCTATGCCACCTCGCAGTTCTATGAACAGAACCACTCATAAGTGATCGTGGGCGGCTTATCGGATTTTCTTCTTACAAGTCCGAGGACTAAGTGCAAGCTCGGAAGGTAGCTAATAAATAATAAGATAATATTAAGAGTGTAGCTAAGGCCTGGTAACACCATGCTCTGTTAGTTACTAATCAAGGATTAACAGGCCGTTAAATCTAACCATCGATGTCAAACGCATACATTTTGGCATATTTAACAGCCCTTTAATCCTTTGTTAATCTAACAGAGCATGGTGGAATCAGCTCTTAACCTGCTATTTATCAGCAACTTGTATATTTTGAAATTAATTTGTTTTGCTGGAAATGTATTTCGAAATTAATTCAGCGAGGGTTAGTCAATCAATCTAAACACGCGACTCGAAAAAGTCTCACGACTGGTTCCCAGGCATGTTAGACATCAGATTTTTTTATCCATTACATCATTAGCTTTTAGAACGTGACAAGGCAAAAGTTTGCGACATTGAACTACAATAATGAGCTAAGTGCCACGTACAGCCCACGTACCTAATAATAAAAACTGTGCAAGTTTTTTATAGGTACAAAGAAATTCTGTGAAGGGTAAGACCGCACGTAAGACCACGAAGGCTCCTTGTAACATTTTCCTTTTATCATTGGAACTTTGCAGCCACATTCACTTTTTACTCAGAATAATTCTGTGCGTTTTGACGTTTTCATTGCACCCTTTTTTACGCTACTTGCTAATAAAAGAAGCAGATGGCCCATCTGACGTTAAGACCCTTGTTATTTTTGACGGCAGCCGTCAAAAAATTTGTCATAACTTGTATAACAAATAAATCTGCTTTAGGACATTCACAGTTCTGAGACTGTGTTATTATTTATTAAATAAGACTGTTTAAAATAGTTAAATAATTATATATTATATTAATTTGAATCTCTACTATATAAACGTATGTATCTGTGTAAAAAAATATCTTATCTTTTTCTTAAGGAAAAGAGTATGTTGGCAATATGAAAAGGTATTTATATATAATATGCACATATTAAAGTGAATATTTATAAGTGAGCATTAAACTACTAATTGTAAAGTCCAATGACACAGAATAATCAACGTAATCGGTTTAATTTAATACGTTTCAGTTGCAATTAAATTGGGTAGGAATTGAATGGAACGAATCGGCGCCGGCCCGCTTGCTACCAAGTGCTCAACAAACAGCCTGTTCCAATTTATTCCGTCCACGTAGGGATGCTCAACGAGAAAGCCGGTAAAATCTGATATTATTTTGAAGAGGGTGCCATCAAGCCATATTGACATTCTATCCTATAAATGCAAAAGTTTGTTAGTGTGCGTGTATGTTTGATATACTCATCTCTAAATGGATTTGGATGAAACTTGAATTATATACAAAGTTCGCGACCTTACGAACGAACACATGCTACTTTTTATCCAAGAAGATTCCACGCGAGAACTTCTGATATATTTCAATCAAACCAACTTCTTTTGTGAAGGTATAGATATGGAATTTCTTAGTGTATTTATTATTAGCATCTTCTGCAACTATTTCCCCTAAGTACCATAACTATACAGCGCTATATCTACCCATATCAAGTAAAAAATACAATAAAAACAATTCTACACCAGATCCTTTAGTTTATGAATACATGGAACACTGCAAAAAAAAACAAAAGATTTGAAAGAAGTAATTTTTCTGCTATCTGGTTCCCATAGTACAAACTTTACTTAGTAAGCGGCTGGATGGCTTTGTGAAATATCCATAAATTTTGTTTAAGAAATAACATAGCACAGAAAATAGGAGAATTAATGAGAAGACGAGTTAATTAAGGTGACGCCTACATTTTTCGGTGTCGCCTTTTTTTTATACAACTAGCTGATGGAAGCAGATGGCCCACCTGATGTTAAGTGGTAACCATCACCTATGACAAAGCATTACCTCGTAAGTCACGCACGATAGGAACATGCCCTAAGATGCACTACCCTGCGGCCATCAACTTGAGGCATACAGATGTTAAGCCTGTACTTAATGTAATTACACCTGCACCACATTCTTCAAACCGAAACACGTACAGCAACGCTGCTTGGCGGCAGAAAAAGGCATGGTAGTAGTACTTCCCCGGACGAGCCCTTCACAAAGAGCTCTACTACTCTTAAAATACCAGGCAGTATAAGCTCAAATTTTGACAAACTCCTGTCCTCTGCCAGATATCTGGACAAATAAAAGTCGGATATGCTCCTCTCTAGTTTTCCATAATGAGATACGTTTCGCAACGAATACGCTCTTTAATTTTCATGTTGCGGAGTAACAGCTTTCTAGTGGCCACTCCAAACGTTTTTCACGAAAATCACTAAGTATTTGTGGTGGAAATTGCTTTTCCTAATTTCCTGGTTTTACTAAAGCTTATTTTGCGTAAAAAAAAGGTTTGCTTCTCACAATTTCACCTTCCTACTTTTCATTAATTTAATAATCTTCTTCTTCTCTCCATTTATGGCTCCTGTCTGTCATTCGACAGACAATCATGCCAGTGTCAAGTTATTTGTATTGAATGAATACTTTTTAGTCAAGTCAGTTCATATTCAAGTCGGTCGTCATTTGTTTTGAAGAAAATGGTGGCGGTTTTCTTCAAAACATTCGAAACATTTTCAGTCAAATCAGGATATCACTTAATACACTTTCATTCCAAATGTTTACACTTTGTGCTAAGACCTCAAGTAATGTTGGTTAAAATACCACCGAAATTACACAACACAACTCAAAATAACACAAGAAAACCAATTAAAATGAAAAAGCTATGTTGCTTCCCAAAATGCCAGAAAACGAATCTTAATTTAATAATCTAATCTCTTTAGTTTGATTATACCTACTGATATTGTCAAAGTCAAAGTCAAAAGGTATTTATTCAATAAAATCTTCAATTCAATCTAGGTGCCAGTTCCACGCGACTAAGGCCTAGAAGAACAGGCAACAAACTTACGGCTTGGTTCCTGTTCCTACCGTTCTTTTGTATGATCCTTGTTACAATGTTATATAATACAATATTGAAGCTCCAGCGTGGTGCCAATCGAATTTAGTAAGGGGTAGTCATAACAGAAAAAGGTAAATGCAATCAAAATCATAAGTAAAGACAGCACACGCTACGCTTCAAACTAATAATATCTTATGCATATGTACAATCTATTAAAGGAGCGAAAAAAAGACAATAGTACAGAACATTGCAGCATTGTTAATTGGTAAAAATATTTGGAAAGATAGTAACATATAAATGAACCGCAATTTCTTAAAGGTTTCGTAAAAGAAATCAATTACATCTACACAAACAAAATCTACGTTTGCGATTCGAAAAAATATTACCACATTACAAGTGAAGAATCGAATGTGGAAAGCATTTTTCACAGGAATGGCATTTTATGTATTTTGGTGATACAAACGCGTATATAAATCACATGTGTACTCACCCCCTCCCGCCAGTTCGTACAGTTTCACCCCGTGTACACCCGCCCGTCGACATCTGTTGAAATAAAAGCTTGTATTGCTTCGAGAACCATTGATAAAGGTAATTTCGCAAAATATTGAGATTTCACAGCCCTTATGGCTCAGTTGGTAGTAGCTCTGTTTTCTGCGCTGTGGGCTGTGGATTCGATCCCCACCAAGAATCCGGGAATTCTATGTCCGGGTGTTCTTATATATTATAAGTATGTATTTACAAAATAAAGTTATCATTATTATATCAGCTATCAGGTAAACAACATAGTTTCATAATTTTGGGGGCTTAGATAGTGCTATGGAAAATCCATAATTTTTTTTAATACAACTAGCTGGTGGAACAAGCAGATGGCCCACCTAATGTTAAGTGGTAACCATCACCTATAACAAAACATTGCCTCGTAAGTCACGCACAATAGGAACGTGCCCTACGATGCACTGCCCTGCGTCCATCAACTTGAGGCATACAAATGTTAAGCCTGATGTGCCTGTAATTACACCGGCAACCACACTCTTCAAACGAAACACAGCAACGCTGCTTGGCGGCAGAAAAAGGCGTGGTGGTAGTACTTCCCCGGATGAGCCCTTCACAAAGAGCTCTACTACTCTTATTAATTCATTAATGAATTATATCTATCACGATGACAACGCAAAAAAGATGTGCTGCCGGCTGTGAAGTAGGGTATTCAACACTGGGTATTAGTAGGGTATTCAACACTGGGTATTATTGATCGAGTGAGCGAAGCGAACGAAGATCTTTAGTTTCAACTTGGGCGATTTGGCATTTTATGTATGTATGTATGTATGTATGTATGTATGTTTGTCTGGCCATAACTTTCGAACCGTTGATCCGATCTGCATGAAATTTGATAAGTCGATAGCTTGTGCTTGAGAAATTTACTGGTAAGTATATGAGTAAAATCGGATGAAGAGTTATTAAGATATGGGGTTTTTTAAGGGGGCAAAAATAAAAAAAGTTACATAAAAAAATCAAGTTACATGTCATATGAAAGGGCTTTGTTTGGACATTCCAAAACAATTTTTACATTTTTTCTGGAACGCTCGGTTTTTGAGATACAATAAAAAAGTTAAATTAAGATAACCAGCGATCCAAGAGCTCCCATCTCTAAGAGTTTCGTTGGCATCAAGGTTTTTCTACTGGTCGGCCAGTTACTTTGCTTTTTCTTATTTTTTTTTCTTGAAATATATTAAGGAGGTACTCAGTTCTCATAAAATGGTGACAACGACCAGGTCTGATGATGGAGCCAAGGTCTGTTCAACGGAACTCTTCAATAAATAGACCAATAGAGTTGAAACTTGGTTACCGTACCAAGTTAGTAGGCGGTAGTCAGAAAAAAGTCCAAGCATAATGTTTGGACTTGCCTCTGACTACCACCTACTCCAAGTATAGGTGCTTTCGTCGGGTCGCATCACGAGATCTCAGTTCGAGGCGAACTACTAGTAGTAAGTAAATTAACTTGGTCTGTGATATCACGGCACACCACGACTACTAGGTATTTACACAACACCGGGTAACTTATTTGGGTCGAAACCTCCTAGCCGTGTTATTATCAGACGGTTTGGGCAGACGAACGGAAGGTTTTTGGTTGCCCGTAATCCTGCATTAATATGGTTAAACTTCACAACACAAATTTTTGGTGGATCTGTCTTTTTCAGATACATCTGTCAAACAGAGATAGATCTGTGATCGATTAACATAATCAGCCTTCTATAAGCAAAATTTATGACAGAAACTAGTGGAGTAAATAAATTACGTAATCTAAAAACCATCTTGACTTATGAAATGGGCTAACGCACTGAATCAACGTACTTATTTGCAATATGAAATGGGCTAAAGTATAATATTAATTTTGCAAAATAAAATGTACTACGCAGTTTCTGCCTTCAAATCATTTATTAATTTGTTACGGCTAACCAAAAACGTTTGAACGGCTTATATCGGGATTGGACCCCTGAACTATGAGTAGGTGTATCCGGGTGTTTTATTATCATACAAAGTTTTCTATTCAATCGTAAATTAGACTTTGCCACACAGACACTCGATTAACCTTCATTCAAGGAGTCAGTCCCAAACACAAGGGCTCTTAGCACACAATACGCTGTCACCTCAGACAATAAGGCGTACATACCTATCACATGCTACTTCTGCCTACACACCACTCGACGGTGTAGGTTACCACTCACGCTATGAAAAGACATTGTCTTGAGCGCCTTGAGTATGCGGCATCCTTTCTACTATGTATTGCCTCTCGAATTACATTAGAGCTTTTACGATGTTTATCGACATTGTAGAAAAATTGACGTTTTCTTCAATTCGTAATTTGCCTTGTGTATTGTATACTCCTTAAATACTATGCTCGTAGGTATTGTATCGAACCAAGGCTTTTTCATATAATGGTTTCATATTAAGGCTTTTGAATATTTTGGTTTGCGAAAAGAATAAAATCAAATAATAGCTCATCGCTGAATTAAGAAACAAAATTAAAATAGGCTTACGAATAATCCCTAGACCCATTAGACTTTCTTTTAGATCTTTAGCACTCAGATCTTAAAGAGGATAGTCATATGCACGCCCGTAAATTACCAGTTCAGGTTAGATTTGTCATTAAATTATCTTTAGTTACTGTTTTAATAAAAAAATATGGGAATTAATCATCCCAAATATCAGAATATTTGGCTCAATAACAAATTAAACCCTTATTGGGTCCTATCACGCACGTTATACCGTTTTTTAAAATAGTATCTAGTTACTAGATACTACGTATAACGGAACGAACTAGATTCTAGTTAGTTTAGCTTTAAATGTTCCGTTTCTAACCGGTATAGGTACCTACTAAAAAAGAAAATACTATACGATACATGGTACTCATTTCAGCTATGTGTAGAGGAACACTATAATATTAATAATATTATTTATAACGTTTGCATCTACCTATAGCTTTAAACGTGTACCAAAATATAATAAATCTCTTAAAAAAAGGTAGGTAGGTAGATGTCGTATAGATATACATTAAAAATAAAAAGTATTAAAAGAAAAGTTATAGTTAAACCGAAAAACTCCTATTATCAAAAATATCATTATACAAAGAAAAATATGAAAGTAAAATCCATACAGCCTACGATTTACTTACCTCGCGCTATTCATAAGCAGAGCGTCAGTGTTCGACACCTATGATTGATGAGCCAGATGGGGATACATCGGAATATTCTAATACCACGACGCGTCAATTCATCACAGTGATTATACTTGCTTTAGTTATTGTTCTAAGGCTTCTACTTGGCTTCTAATAGAAAAAGTGAAAGTATTATGATGTGTACAAAGAAATATGATAAATACCAAATGTGAGATATTCCATTATCCACGAGTTTCTGTCCTTTTTCGTCCTTTTCTGTCAAATGTCATTTTGAATTCGGAAACTGTCACCATTTTCTTCAAAACAAATGATGGCTCATTTAACTATTCTATACCTACTAGCTATGTTGTTATACCTTCATCATGGATGGAGTGAGCGAAGCGAACGAAAATCTTACATTTAACTTCTGTCTTTAGGTTTTATGCATTTAAGATATCATGTTTCATATTAACATTTTCTGCTCACGACCTACACAATCGATAACCAAATACCAAACAGGGTTTGATTCCCGTACTAAGTTTTTTTAAATCTATGTATGCAGTTTTTCTTGTTACTAAAATCTATGACAGGGTTCCTAAGAACAGATCTTTGTATGTCTTACAGTTACAGACTTGCCCACAGATAAGAGAATACTAGTATACTGACCGATCTAAATGGGCCAACCTGTATAAAAAAGCTTTAGATGCTTATGAGCTTTATAACCCAAGCAACATGATCACGTGAAAAATGACGACAAACTGACGTCATCTTTGAAACAATGACGTCCTTCGCTATAGATGACGTGATAAAATGACGTGATTCGGAGCTATATGTCGTCGTTTGCTTTATATGACGTAATAAAATGACGTGTTTCGGAGCTATATGTCGTCGTTTGCTTTATATGACGTGATAAAATGACGTGATTCGGAGCTATATGTCGTCGTTTGCTTTATAAGACGTCATCAAATAACGTGATTCGGAGCTATACATCGTCGTTCATTTTTTAAGACGTCATCAAATGACGTGATCCTACACTCTGTATCGTCATTCGCCTTTAATAACGTAATCAAATGACGTGACCCTGCGCTGGATATCGTCTTTCACCATAAATAACGTCACCAAATGACGTGACCCTGCGCTGTGTATCGTCATTCGCCTTAAATAACGTCATCAAATGACGTGACCCTGCGCTGGATATCGTTTTACGCCTTATATATCGTCACCAAATGACGTGACCCTGCGCTGTGTATCGTCATTCGCCATAATGTACTGTATGTTTCACATTTATTATATTATAGTACTATAATATACTGTACTGTACTATACTGTAAATACTGTACTATACTGTACTATACTGTACTATACTGTACCGTACCGTACCGTACCGTACCGTACCGTACCGTACCGTACCGTACCGTACCGTACCGTACCGTACCGTACCGTACCGTACCGTACCGTACCGTACCGTACCGTACCGTACCGTACCGTACCGTACCGTACCGTACCGTACCGTACCGTACCGTACCGTACCGTACCGTACCGTACCGTACCGTACCGTACCGTACCGTACCGTACCGTACCGTACCGTACCGTACCGTACCGTACCGTACCGTACCGTACCGTACCGTACCGTACCGTACCGTACCGTACCGTACCGTACCGTACCGTACCGTACCGTACCGTACCGTACCGTACCGTACCGTACCGTACCGTACCGTACCGTACCGTACCGTACCGTACCGTACCGTACCGTACCGTACCGTACCGTACCGTACCGTACCGTACCGTACCGTACCGTACCGTACCGTACCGTACCGTACCGTACCGTACCGTACCGTACCGTACCGTACCGTACCGTACCGTACCGTACCGTACCGTACCGTACCGTACCGTACCGTACCGTACCGTACCGTACCGTACCGTACCGTACCGTACCGTACCGTACCGTACCGTACCGTACCGTACCGTACCGTACCGTACCGTACCGTACCGTACCGTACCGTACCGTACCGTACCGTACCGTACCGTACCGTACCGTACCGTACCGTACCGTACCGTACCGTACCGTACCGTACCGTACCGTACCGTACCGTACCGTACCGTACCGTACCGTACCGTACCGTACCGTACCGTACCGTACCGTACCGTACCGTACCGTACCGTACCGTACCGTACCGTACCGTACCGTACCGTACCGTACCGTACCGTACCGTACCGTACCGTACCGTACCGTACCGTACCGTACCGTACCGTACCGTACCGTACCGTACCGTACCGTACCGTACCGTACCGTACCGTACCGTACCGTACCGTACCGTACCGTACCGTACCGTACCGTACCGTACCGTACCGTACCGTACCGTACCGTACCGTACCGTACCGAACCGAACCGAACCGAACCGAACCGTACCGTACCGTACCGTACCGTACCGTACCGTACCGTACCGTACCGTACCGTACCGTACCGTACCGTACCGTACCGTACCGTACCGTACCGTACCGTACCGTACCGTACCGTACCGTACCGTACCGTACCGTACCGTACCGTACCGTACCGTACCGTACCGTACCGTACCGTACCGTACCGTACCGTACCGTACCGAACCGAACCGAACCGTACCGTACCGTACCGTACCGTACCGTACCGTACCGTACCGTACCGTACCGTACCGTACCGTACCGTACCGTACCGTACCGTACCGTACCGTACCGTACCGTACCGTACCGTACCGTACCGTACCGTACCGTACCGTACCGTACCGTACCGTACCGTACCGTACCGTACCGTACCGTACCGTACCGTACCGTACCGTACCGTACCGTACCGTACCGTACCGTACCGTACCGTACCGTACCGTACCGTACCGTACCGTACCGTACCGTACCGTACCGTACCGTACCGTACCGTACCGTACCGTACCGTACCGTACCGTACCGTACCGTACCGTACCGTACCGTACCGTACCGTACCGTACCGTACCGTACCGTACCGTACCGTACCGTACCGTACCGTACCGTACGTAATAAATGAGAAAGGTAATGTGAATGTTTGTTACCACGTATCTCCGTAACTTATTTTATTTAGATGAAATTTGGTATGAAGATAGTTTAGGTTCTAGAATAATACATAGGTTGATCTCTGAGGGGGTTTAAGTTTACAGGAATATTATTATTCCTTGTTCGATTCACGCAAAACCCGGTATAAATAAATTACAAAGTAAATAATTTATCACGGGGGTGTGCAATTCTGCTTTTTTTCTAGCCGTGCATGCTGTTTGGAAAGCAAAGCCAAACTATTTACTACCTACTGAAGGAATACAACGAAAGACCAGGCGGTATACATAATTATGACTATAGCCTGTTGAAAAAAATAAAAAAGTACGGTTTATTGTTTGACAGTTTTTATGGCGGGCATCGGGCATCACAACAGTAATTAATACATAATTTTGTGAAAAGTTTTCATTAAATTCCTAGGGGTTAGTAGGTATGTACGTGGATTCTGAAGAAGAAACGAAGAATGAGGAGATTGCTGTAAACGTGGTCATAGTCTCATCAGTATGGCTTACGCCAAGAAAGTTAGAGAGTTTCTGGCCCAATTCAAAGTTTTCTGCTCTATACAACGTGTTGATGAAGTTATGTAGGGAAACAAAGAGCGTGTATTTAGACCAAGCACTGGAATACTTTGACGTGTGCAACGGTTGAATACATCGTTTTCGAAATTCCCATAGAAAAGTAAAATTAATATTTTCTCAGAAATTTGCAACAGCCCTGTCTGTGTACGTGTCAAGGTCACACGCACGCGCGCTTCTATCTAGGAAAGAGAAAAACAACGATAACCTACGAGATAATTTGAAATACTTACCTTTCGGTAGGTAGGTAGGTACGCCGCCAATCCCCTGACACGATATTTTTACTGGTTCCTATGGATTTTGTCATTATTTACTGGCTATAATAACACTGGATAAAACTGGATTTTGGTAAGTTTGCGAGATTTCGCACGACACGGGCTTCAAACTTCACACTAAACCATTACCTCGTAGGCACTGCTCATACACACACTGACTGACGACGGCTTTTTACATAACAATCACCATTTTATCACGTTTGATGACATTTTCTCAACAAAACAATGTACAACAACGCATGTAAACACAAACAGGGTGACCATCTCAAAAGTGGCGGTTCTACCACACACCTGCCAAAAAATCTGTCAAAATCTACCAAGCTTGACGATAAAAATACCAAAAATATGACTTCATACCATCTCCTTCGTGGCTACGGAATAAATTAAATACCTACATTACATTCAGTTACTATCTTTTGATCGTTTGTAACGGTTTGCAGTTATCTAAAACGAGATAGAAGTTGTTTAGAAACCAAATCAATAAAGGTAAAAAAGAATAAGAAGTTTCCAGTTCGGTAAAAAATAAATAAATTATAGGTAAATATTATTTCATTAAAAATTCTAACTAATAAGATTTTTCTTGAAATATTTAAAATCTGCCAAATGGCAGAAATCTGCCACAAATGGTAACACTGATCGGCGGCCGTCGGCCGTCCTGATTGGATATGCGTTTTTAAATGCAACCAATGACAGACAGGTTAGTCAAAGATTAAATAGGACAGACTAGACACTTCCCAAAATTGCAGTTGAATAATTTTGTCGTGTCAATGAACCATGGTGGTAAAGTAACATGTTACAATTTAAAGAACTATGAATATCATAAACATTGGTTTACGACATCTAGTAATTAAACAAAAATAAATATTCTATTTAATATTGAGTACGTAGCCACGTAGGTACCTAGTTACTGAATAGGTATTAGTACCAAAGATCTCAGAGAATGTTTACCGTGACTAGGGATTACAGTCACGAAAATATTTCTTTTACATACCAAGATCTTTAAAAACAGCAACATCATTATTAGGTAGGCACATTACTAGGTAATTGGTGGCAGTTCTGTTACCTATTTTATCTAAGGTTAACAACTAGAGGTCAAAGAACAGCTGTAAATAGGGCTGCCTCATGATGCGTTTAGATTCATTTTAGATAAAAGTTTAAGAGGCATTTCATGAATGAAAAACTTTGAAATTTTAAAAGTCGTAGTACAAAAGTTGTTCGTTATGACCGGTAGAATATCCTGCTTTCGGATCCCTACAATTCTTAATAAACACGTTGTATAACAAACTTTTAGTAAAACAAACATCCAGCAGAAGATGGCCTATCGAGGCGTAATTTTTACGATGACTAGTAAGTATGATCGAATTATTACTACCTAGGTACATAATTATTGTTCACCAGATTCTGGCATTTAAAATATTTTAGGTTAGTCAGTAAATATTTGTTGGGTTAAGTTTATCTTTGTAAAATGGAATATCTTCACAACATGATTCCAGTATTTTGTCCGTAGACTTTGTTAGTGTACAAAATGCACGTGACAGGCCTTGACTAACAGTTTTTAACTACAGTATGCCTGCATGTCCTTTCGTTTAATTATAATGATATAAGTACTTTAAAAATAAACATTACTATTTTACTTTTTTTTTTGAAGGTTCAGTCCAACCATTTCTGTCTACTGATGGTGATACAACAAGTATCACACCTAGAGATAGAGGTAAAGTATTATCTACCTATATTTTTTTTCATTATGTTTATATTGGCTTAGTTACAATCTGATAGAGGTGTTTACTAATAACATTATAATTTTGTTTTTAGTGCCATAACAACCGTTCATGCCTACTGAAGAACTAGTTAGTGTTAATACTACACCTACACAATAAAATTGAGAGGTAAGTCTTTGTCTTCATATGACTTTTTTATCACATTGCCTGCCCAAAACATAGAAGATCTGAGAGAATAAAAGAGTTAAAATATGCACAAACCTATGGCTAATGATATGGCAGCTTCCATGCAAAAATGTTCGAATTCTTTTGTAGTGTGTGGGTTCGAGACAATATTATTATGTGACTGCTGGGTTTTATTTAGTTAAAAGAAAATTATTATGTGTTTTAGGGTCATCACGTATACATGTATACTGAAGAATTAAGAGTTCCAACAACGCATCATACCAAATTAAAAGGTGCTATGCCTGCAGATGGCTTTTCTGCAACTACACAGCATTGGAAGTTTGAGTGGTAGAATGTACTTAATTGGTTTAATTATAAGTAAGTATTTTAAGGTGTGGAAATGTAGTGAATTATCCATGAATTTTGTTGTGAGCATTTTTTGTGTAATTTTACCCTATTAAAACTTATTGTCCTACTAACCTACTAATTGTGTTTGTTTTTTAGATGAGTCCAAACTCAGGACGTAATAAGGTTGTTTGAGAAGACGAATACGGCCGGCAACATACGTCAGGTTTCGCATCGGGTTCCTCGATCAGGTTACCGAATATGGGCACCCGACGGGAAACCCGATGCAAAAACCTGACGTATCTTGCCACTCTACGACGACATTAAGACGTTACAGGTGACGTCAAAATTGACGTAATTTAAGACGTGATTGTCACGATGAATACGACGACATTTTAGACGTTACAGTTCACGTCAAAATCACGTTAGTTAATCACGACAAATTTGACGCCATTTATGACGTGATTGTCACGACGTATACGACGACATTTTAGACGTCATCGTTGACGTCAAAATCACGTAAGCTAATCACGTCATTAATGACGCACTAATTTGTGACATCCTCACGTCAAAACTGACGTCTTAAATGACGTGATGCGACGTCTTTCGATGCCGTAAAATTCACGTCATTATTCACGTGACCATGTTGCTTGGGAACGCAAGTACCTGACGCATTTATGCAAATGTACCTAAGCGTACTTACAGGTTTTAGTTTTTATTACCTATATTACCTATGTATGCTCGAGCATATGTTATTGCGAAGATAAGCTCGCTTTTATTTCAGGAAGCTCCAACATCACAACCGTCTTGCGGCCCAGCGATGATAGATGGACTCAAAAGAATAATGGCCGCCATATTCCGGCTGCACAGCGCCCACAACATACATATTTATGTTCCTATCCAACTCCGTAAATGTTTTCTTTATAATCTACATTTTCCCTGATTCTAGCGCTCAACTTCGTTTGTATTATATTTGCTTTTGCTTAGTATTCGGTCTGCGTAGCTAGATTTCTTTTGAATAACTAACCATAATGCCTATCTGTGAGTTAGTAATCTGTGTTATTCTTGTGAAGCGAGAATAAATAAATTTTTCATTTCATTCATTCATTCTATTTAAGTAATACGCTAGCTATATTTGAGAGGATGTCTGTCTAATGTGAGTATCAAAATGAAACTTTTCCTGATTTGTTTCAGTTTAAGCTATTTGTGTAAGAATGAAAATCAAGAAGTCAGAATTTCATTTTGTTGACAACATTTCATACCATTGGTAAATGAAATAGTTTGGCTATCACAAGCCAGGTAACTTTATTACATCCGAAGGCTGCCACCACGGCAGCTTACCGTGTCCTCCGAAGAACGAACGTGATCAGATGTAGTAATCGCACAGTGGGTCTACCATGAGTTTTCCCAGAAAATATATATGTAAACTTGCTATTTTGATAATTTTTTGACAAGTTTTCATACGTTTTTTTGGTACAGTCGCTAGTGGATGTTGTCTGGGAAAACTCATGGTAGATCCACAGAACGTTGCTTTACTTTTTCGTTCGGTCAGAAACAAGTGATCCTATGAGAGCATTAACGACGATTAATAATCATGCTTATAGAAAGCAGTCGTCATTACAAAGTTAGCAGTCTCTTGTCTCTCAAAAACGTCACGCTATTGTTGTAGCGCTGGCTTTGAATAAATACATGTAATTGAATACCTAACTAAGTTCCAATGTTTATTTTAACCTGGTCTTGGTAGCCAAAGTACCCACGTTTTCTGATTTGTTTGCTCAAACTCATTCACATCGTGGGATAGGACAGGCACACTGTAAATAACAAATAGAGCACATACTTCATTCAACATTTTATAGAGTTACTCGTTGTCTTGTAGTAGGTATAGGGTATAGAGAGGATTAAACAGTTTTTTTTAATGAAAAAATATAGGAGATACATAAATATCATTCGTTTATTTATGCTCCTCCGTAATTTTGACAGACAATCTTGCCAGTGTTAAATGAAATAATTAGAAAGTTTTTAGTCAAGCTATTTACATTACGTCAAGTCGGGCTGTCGGCTGGTTTCTTTTGAAGAAAATGAAGTTGAAGGAATTTTGAAGTGAATGAAGTTTAAAGAAAATGGTGGCGGAGAAACCTTTTGCGTCAAACCAGTAAATCACATACTTAATACACTTTTATTTCAAATTTCATACTACCGAAATTACACAACCAAACAAACAATTAAAATGAAAATGCTTTTGCTTCACAAAATGACAGAAAACAAATCCGAAGCATATGTTCGGGTCGAGCCCGTTTTTATTTTTTATGAAAATTGTATGATTAAAATTAAGATAAGTAAGTATATTAAGTCGAAATGAAATTTGTGTTGCCATCGCCAAGCAACGAAGCCTCACCAGCCTAGTCACCGAACTACTGTAGGGCCAATTTAATAAGTCACATTTGACATCTCATCATCACATGCTTAGAATGGTTTATTAGTCAAATTAAGTCGTAATATTGCCTTATTTTGTCATTAATGCAATAAATACGTTTATTTAACTGAAAAAAGTGAAGCACTTGTGCAAAAGAAGGCAATTTTACGACTTACTTTGACATAATCTGACTGTAACCGACAGATGTCAAATGTGATCAATTAGATTGGCCCTAGGCTATTGAGATTTTTATCTAATTACCTACCTACTTAATCATAGTTGTGTATTTATAATACATAGACATACATTTATTTATTACGCAGCACACAATACAAAAAATAGCATAACGGAATAGATAGGTAAGTAAATACTAACACAATAAATATAGCAAGAAAAAAATATTACCAATATACGATATTAGCCATACCAGCCGGTTTGCTAGCCGAATGGTACTGCAGATCTGCATTCTTAAAAAAACCCCAATTACAAAGCTACCTCTCTGTGAGTTATGTACTGTACAGATGTAAACTGTTGGGCAGGCCAGCTGTCCTGTTTATACAACTAACACATGTTTACGCTTGTAAATGGTCCTCAAATTGATTCTGAGGACGCAGTGAATTTATAAAAGGGTTTTAATGGTAACCAGCTTGTTGCCTCACCGTGTTGTACAGATTACTTTTATATAAGTACTCCTACTAATCACAATTTATATTTTTTGTCGTAAGTTAAAGTATAATAATGAATCTTTCAGAGCAATTATCCTGGCTAATTTCAATAATTATTTTGATTTGATTTTAAACATGCATAAATAAATGATTTTGTATTGTATTGTGTATTTATATTGTAATGAACCGATTAGACATAGACATAGACATAGACAGACATTTATTTGCTAAAAAAAACACACATACACATACAAAACAATAAAAGCTAGGAAATGGCTAAACAGAGATAGGTATATATTGCAGTCCTTTGTTGGTATGTAGGTGTTTGTGTGCTGCAGCAGCAAAAGGGTCTCGACTCAGCGTATGCCTCACTACTACTATTATAGGAGATAGACGCTGTTATTCTGCCGAGACCTTCAGCCAATAAACCTTGTGAGAAATTTATAATTGTGGAGTGTTCTGTTATAAAATAAGTTACAATTATGTTGAAAATAAACAGTACATACATATGAATCGTATAAAAAATGGTAATAAACTTACATCGTGCAGTAATAGGCGAGTGTGTGTTTTATGCATGGGCTTCCATGATTCCCCCAGTCTCTTATGAGTCTGGTTATTAATATTAATTACTGTGATTTTTATTGTTATTAACAATAACTTTTTAGATTTAATTTAATTATAATATTTGTTCTTCTTTAGTGTGATATTCATATATGATTTTTAAAATATTTATGACTGAATAAATGAAATTATTGAAACTAGGAAAAAGTTAATCCCTTAATAAAAAAAAATATGATTCACAAAAACACTTTACCCAAATAATATATCCAGAACAAAGGTAGCAAAAAAGTACACCAATAACATTGCGGTACGCATATTTATTATACTTACTCTTTCCAACTGCTCTGGAATCTCATCCATACAGCGATAAGCCATTGTAAGTCTATAACAGTAGATCCTGATAGTGCGGAAACCAGTTATAAGCCCGTGTAACACATGCGTCCGCTGGACTCGTTGGCGGTTTTACGTAATCCATTCTATGCGCGCTAATTTGGTTTAAGAGGCACTTTACGCTATAAAGCTTCAGCGTGGGAACGTGCAAGTAATTTATTTTAAATATGAAACATATTCTAAGAAAAATATGTTGCAATTTGAACCACAGTCTAATTTCCGATTTCAAAAGTTATTTAAATTGACTTTTATAGCGAAACGTCTCTCGAAAACCACTAACTTACCGTTTTTGATAACAAGACCAATAGTTTATTGATTTTGTGGAAAATGAAGCAGTTTATTAAAATACTTTTTAATACATTAAAATTTTGGATAGATGAATAGCGGTTCTGAAATCATGTTTTAACTACGGTGCACTACAATTTAGCAAATAAATAAGGCTTACGTGACTGTAATCAAATAAATGCAAGAGGCCGAACTTTTAAGGTAAAATCAGGAAACAGCGTTTTTATCGAAATTATGGTATAACACTATACTTTTCTAAAAAGGACAACATAAATATGCAACTAATGAAACGAAATACCATGCAACAACATTTAAATACCTAGTAGCTAAAAGAATCACAAATCTATAATCATCAGAGGTGAACAACATTTCTGCGATACATTTCTCGTCGATATGGCAGTGCCATTAGGCAGCGACAAAAACAGAACATCGCCCTCTGGCATTTATCTTCCACGAAGAGTTATAAAGGGCATAAATAAAGCAAAACCTATAAGGCTTTAAAGCAACAATGAAAAATACGAACCGTTTTACGTCGGGCGGTGGGGGAGCGGGCGCGGTGGACGGGCGCGAACAATGCTGCCCTGGCGAGAGCACCGCTGCACAAATAAAAAAATGTACATGAACAACCGCTCCAATTATTGACGTGGGCATGAGATGAAAAAGTCCGGAGTTACACTCGTGTGTGTCTAACTTTTGCGCAACGCTCTTTGTTAGCTGCACTCCTAAGACAGCTACAGGCTATCCTGAACTTTATCTCTTAGTAATAAGGGTGAATAACGCAAAACTAGTCGTAGTTTTTCATGTATTTGTGAAAAACATGAGCAAATAAAAAGGAATTATGCTTGACTGGACTATGTTCTCGTTCAAAGGATAGTCCTAGGCTTATTAAAAACTTACGTTTCAATTACATTTTCAGATTTGAAGTATTAACTTAAATAAATCTAAATATAAAAGGCTTTTGTGTTGTAGTTCCATAACCTAGTGGATTTCAGAACGGATATTATCAGTGCGCTTCTTGTCAGCCAAAAAAAGTAGCCATAAATCTGTCATTTTGAGCAACTACGATAATAATACGAAATCTATTTCAGTCAATATCTGATTCGATGAGCCGTAACATTCAGTTTGTTATCGGAAGCCCATTTGTCGATAACCTTCCATAATAGAAACTCGTAGATAGACATCTAATAATATAAGGAAGGAGCCAAGAAATCGATTTCCGGCGGAAATGCAAAGGCTCTACAGATATTGCCTTTGAGATATTTCGATAATGTAATTCGTTTTATTACGAGGTGTGAAATGAACGTGTCTCAACTTCCTGTCTCCATGCCTTGAAGTGAATATTATAAGCTCAGTTATATTGACAACCTCATGTTATTTATGTGTGTCTTATAAAATTAGTTAATGTCTTATAAAATTCTGATGGGCTAGGACTCCATTGGGGCGCCTACACTCCTCAAGGAGTACCTACTTATGCTAATTTCAAATCCTTAGGCCCTGTAGTTTCGGAAATTTCGACGAAAACTCCAAAATTCCGAAATTTCCACTGAGTGCTCTTCTTATTTTGGGGCTAGATGCGGCAGTGTGTGAAACAGCCACAAATAATTCTTAACATCTAGCTGTGGCCCGCAGCTTCACTCGGGTATTTATTAGCATTGATTTATAGTCATATTTTTACCATATGTCCGGTAAATTTTCAGGATAAAAGTAGTTTATATGCTAATTCAGGTCAGTTTCTGTCAGGTCAGGTTCTGGTCAGTCTAGTGGTTAGAGCATGAGTAAGCTTCATACATCCAAACATCGCTAATTTCGCATTTATACATATATTTATAGGATAGGATTATCTGTATGTACATCACAAAACAAAATGAACATTAATAATTTATTTAAGTCTAAAATGATTGAGTTTTTTCTGTAGACAACTTTTCTTAAGCCAACCCTTTCAAGTCAAGTCACCCATCAAAGTTAAAAGAAACAAATTGAAATGTCTTAAGTGGAAGGTGGTGAAATCAGGGGGCGATGGGTCAGGCTAATCCGCCCAACAGCTGCCAAGTCTGGGCGCCCTTCTCGAGATGGGCCCGGATATGAATCTCTAAGGATGCGGTAAAGATATTGTTTCGCAATAGTTTTGAAATATACGCATATTAAAAACTTTTTTAACCAAAGGATTTGAGCCTGTATCACGGAACCAAATTGTAAGTGAAGTATGAATAATTAGAAATGGCCGCTTTAAAAATAATTTATTTATTCGTAAAGCCTAATAAATGTGAAAAGCTAATGAACATTGTAATTATGTGTTTACATCTGTCAAAAGACAACTGATGCGAATTCTCTTATGTAATAATATGTGGGTAATATAATATCAAATTTTGATCAACGTTTATGATTAGGGTTCTCTAGTATATAAAAAACAAAACTGTAATCTGTAATTGTTCTACGTAATAACACCACAATAAGCTTTCACCTCAAATAAGCTTTCACCACAAACATATCACCAATAAATTACAAATCTTGCACTTCGAAAATAAGATCAAACAAATGGACAAACCGAAGTGACGACAAGAATGTAGTGGAACTACATTCACGCCAACTTGCACTATTCACAGAATATGTGCTAGCAAATAACTTGACAGGCCTCAAAGCACAGCAGCTCTACCTTCTGTGCTGCCACAACCTGCAGCACAGAAGGTAGAGCTCGAGTTCGATCCCCACTGGAAACAAATATTTGTATGATAAGCCCAGACGTTTGTTCCGTGTCTAGGTAATGAAAGGTATTATTCAAAAATTACCTAGCCCATCAGTTATCTGGTTCCCATCTTACAAGTATGTCTACCATCTTTGCTGAGGCTAGATAGCATTGTGTAAACAATTAAAATTGTCCAACTACTAAACTACTACATACGAGTACGTACCATGCAAATACGTAGGTACATTATTAATACATAAATTTTTGAATCGTATCAAAGGTGGTAAACATATTGATTCTATACGCAATGCAATAAAGTTCATTTTTCATTGCGAACGAAATTATAGTGACACGTTTGCTCTAATCCACAAAGGTAGCCCGGGCTCGGCGACTCTTGAGTTAGAATTTTTAGTTGCTTCAAACGTCCACGATTGCACGTACACTCCACGAATTGAAATTGTTTCGTTGGTTCATTTCAAACTAGTTACTCCAATAAAAACGCTTTTGAAAATTCACCTGTGCTACGGCGTAGCAACGTAAACGCAGCATAGGTCTTTCGAAGTAGGCACTTATAGATTTATAATAATTAAATAGCAATTATTTTTTTATTTAGTTTTATTAATCGTGTTTTTTTTATTGACGTGTAAAATAAAATAAAGCTTCGGTCAAAATTACTGCTACGGGAGGACGTTAATGGCGCGATAAATGCTGTCCATGTTTTATGAGAATGTGCCACATACCACTGAGATATGTGGTAAAGCTAACAGAAGGTATATCACCATGCAAAAATACATTATCAAATAAAATAAAAATGTTAATTAATACAAAGCCTTTTCTTAAATGTAGTTTTTATTTTACTACAGAAAAGTATGAATATTGCTACAGAAACCTGTAGGACAAAATTGTATTAGCATTTCTGAGAAGCGTGCGTATCTTATTCGAATACCTATTATTGGCAACGGTAAAAGAAGCCTAAATAAAATAAATAGAGTACATTCAGCTCGAGCAATCGTATATATCGTAATCATACAGCCCAGAAAGTCCCTAATGACACATAAAATCCGAATGAGCTTAGCCAAAATGGAGTTGCCAAACAAAATCTAAATCCGGGGCACACCACACTACATACGTATAGGTAAGGAGAAATAACCTCAATTTCACCGACAAGATCCTCAGTAATGTGTTGCGAATGGTACGAGTTGATAAGGAATAACGGGTAAATAAGGAGTCTAGCGGAAAGAGTCGGGACGCGGGGGCTGGGGCGTCCGGCGGAAACACTAGTGCCGGTCGCGGCCGGCCGGCGCCTCCTCCTACCCTGTCCCAGCCCGGTAGCGCCGGTACCCAGGGACGAGGTCGCCCAACACTTTAATAAAACAGAAACTCTACAATCGCCAATAAACAACTTTGTTTACCGCAAACGTAAGTTTTAAATAAAAGCTCCGAGGAAAACTTTTCGCTGACAACAAAAAAATCCGCTTCGAATCTGACAGGTTTAGTACAAATACAAAGCCACCAAGAATAACATCGTTGCTAAGTAAAAGTTCAAAAACTATTTTGTAACAGAGAAACAAACTATCATATCTTCAGTTTCATATCCGCATAATCAAATTCTGTAACCGATTCCAAGCAAGACGTTGTCTCCCGAGATAGTGCTTTCAAAACAACTTTGATTTCCTCTCAGCGTAGTCAAAGGAGCTTACCGAGAAAAGCGATGAAAAAAGAAAGAAATAAAAAATGCACAGAAACACTGAGGTCGGAGTTTTTCCTGTCACCGGGCACAAACAATGCTTCTATTGTAGGGCTGCGGCGGCGGGGCCTGCAGCCTCCGAGCCGGCCTCCGCCGCCGAGGAAACGAGCATCTTTTGTTTCCAACCCCCTCACCCACGCGGAAACGAGAGTTTTGAACCCGCGGTCATCTGTTTACATCGCGCCTGCTAGAATTAAAATACGCCAAGAGCGTATCGAACCACGCACCGCAAGGGTTTCCAATGTCTGCACGAACAATTTTTCTATTTAAGTATCTCGTTTACAATACGTGTCAAAGTGATCATTGTGATTCAAATGATAGACGCCATTTTGATTAGAAATAAATTCTACATAGCCTCTAAAAGTTAATTAAATGTTTTTTTTTTATACCTTTTTTATACCTATTTACATATTTTTTATACCTACGAGATGGCGACCGTTGGGGAATAAAGGTTCAAATGGTGAACGTGTACCGACGACGACGACGTGTCAGAAGTGATGATCACTGGAAGTCGGTGGATGGATGGGGCTCAGTATCGTTATTCCTGGAAATGTATGGCCTATGCCCAGCAGTGGATCTCTTCAAGATAATGATGATACACGAGGTTGTTAATCTAACATTTCTACAGCACTACCGAAACATGTGTGCAGCGTGTGTTTCTGCTTTACCGGTAATAGGTCGCAGCACAAGTATGAACTAAGCTTGGGACTTTGTCCTGGGGGTTATTTTGATTCAGCTTATGCCTAAAGTGGGCGGAAACTAAGGGACGTGTCGACCTCGCCGACAGGGACCACTCAATTTCCTCGGTGTAAGCAGAAGTGGTGAAAAATGAATTTAGTATATAGCTCTTTACTTACCGAGAATCAACCTCACTGTATATTGTATCCTATTAGGTTTTCGTAAAAAATACCATTATCTACCTACCTACCTATCGTTGATTACTTAATTATTATTTTTTATGTAAGAGACAGACAAACGGGCTTACGGCCCGCCTGATGTTAAATGGACACCGTCGCCCATATACACAACAACACTTGGGGTGTTGTCGTTGCGTTGCCTGCCCTGAAGGACTTTATTAACTTTTTTCTTGAAGCTATTCATGTTGTATCCGGAACCTTAAAATAGCAGTGCTATCTCTTCAAGAAAAAGGTATCTGATACACGGTTCGAATAAAATTAAACAGAGAAGCAGGCAGGACTTGGGTTCTTTTATGGTCTTTGGAACTCTAAAAAGGCATCAGATTATTTTTTTCCCATTCGCAGACGACATTACGCTCCGCGCAACACGGACGCGACATCGGAAGTACTCCTGACATCAATGGATTTCAATGAATGGATGCTCCCAAACAATTTTCCGTATCTTATCCGCGTCATCAAATCCTAATAAAGATTGTAGAATATAAACTTACTTGGTTTGTCTGGGCATCATAGATAAATAAATATTAGGAGATAAGTCAAGGAAGCGTGGCGCGTATACTCAAGATTTTCCCAAAATGTACACAAAATGAAGTTACTGTTATTTTTAGACTGGAAATGTTACACTTATCTCCACGGCTTCCCATAGACTTATGATTGAAATCTATAAAACAAAACCGCATAATTAGAGGTATAATAAATTCAACATGTTTAAAATAATGTACTAAAAATCATGACGTGCATTTACAAACAAATAACAGAAACAGCTTCACGACTTTGATCTCCTATCTAAATATCTAAAGGGAGTAGTTTTTTTTTTTTTTAATTTGGCATCTCGAAATGCCACTAACTTAAAACTACCCTGTTGTTATAATTGTGCAACAACATTTAAACTTGTTATAATAATATATATCTATAATGTTATATTATTCCTTACATTTTATCGTCGTTTAATAATAATCAAGAAAAAGAAAAAGGGAGTAGTCAGAAGTACGTCCAAACATTAAATTTGGTAAATACCCATTTTTAGCCTGCTGATAACCATTTTTTATACCATTATGTTTTGCATAACTAATAAAAATGATATTGAGTTTGTAAGTTTGTATAAAAAGCCGCGACGCATAAACATTTTAAATCCTTAAACTGCCATCCTTTACATAACTGATCTGAGGCACACTGCGACCATTCGTACCATGTAACAAATGAATGAAGGTCTAATTCGGCAGGTTATGTACTCTCAACGGAGCACAGTAATAAATAAGAATGTTTTCTCAGTTCTTTTTAAACAGACGAACGAGTATGTGATAACAAAAAATATCTATTTACATCTCTTCTTATTCAGGAATAACGAGAATCCCGGTCTAAAAAGCACATGAGTAAAAAGGTCCATATTTATTTAGGAAGTAGGTTATATAAACATTCCTTTACTTTTTGATTTTTCTTTAGGCGTTGACCTACTTTTTATATTTCTATATGTTTGAATAGAAGATGAAAAGTTGGATTTTCATATTTAAATGTATTTACAAAAAAAAATACAAGTATTATTATGCCAGTACTCTGGAACGGTGAAGGAAAACATCGTGAGGAAACCAGCATGGCGTAGAACCTAAAAAGTTCTATAACTTGTGTCAAATGCTCAACTTTTGCTCTCAACAATGCTCTTGAGGCGCACTTAAAATCCTGAGAGCACTGGTGGTCTAGTGGTAGAGACCCCGCCTTCCAATCCTAAGGTCGTGGGTTCGAAACCAGTCGTGTACCAATGAGTTTTTCTGTTCAAAAATTTATGTGCACAATGCCAGTACTCTCAAACGGTGAAGGGAAACATCGTGAGGAAACCGGCATGTCGTAGAACCTAAAAAATTCTATTAGTACATGTGTCAAGTGCTCGAAAGGAGCCTCTTGAGGCGCACTTAAAATCCTTTCACCACACTGTTTCGAAAGAAACTAGTGACACGACAAGAAGAAGACTTAAAATCCTTTGACCACACTGTTTCGAAAGAAACTAGTGACACGACAAGAGAGAAGAGTACCTACATAGTTGGAATTCATTAAAAATCGTGAAGTTATTCTGTTTTTCACACAAGTTATTCAATAAAATCACAAGGATCACTTTGAAACGTCTTATAGCTAGGTGACTCAAGGTGCCAGTTCCACGCGACCAAAGCCTAGAAGAACAGGCAACAAACTTACGGCTTGGTTCCTACCGTTCTTTTGTATGATACTTTTACAAAGTAATATAATACAATATTGAAGTTTAGTGAGGCGTAGGCATACAAAAAAAGGTAAACTTAATCAAATTTATAAGACCGCACACGCTACGCTTCAAGCTAATAATACCTAATACATAAATACAATCTATTAAATCAGAGAAAAATAAAAATAAAACACCCAATAGTAGGTACAGTAATGAAGGCTGGCACCAAAAAGAAACGCCAGAACTGATGACACGACGGCCGGTATAAACGATGCAGAATTTTACATCTCGTTCTTTTATTGCACACCCAAATTGGATTTCCCAAAGCCATACGTATTCCGTGTCGGAGTTTCATATGTTGCCCAATTTAGTTGAGCAGAAATGTAGGTATTAATGTAATTTTTACCACATAATTTCTCGTTTACCAGAGCGTTCGCGCACGTTTGAACTGAGCATATTGGATTACTTCTGCTGAAAATGTATTTTAACTTCATTTCGGAAGCTTAATGTTTCGGGTAATCCATCTCAAGTATCGCACTGCTAATTTAACAATTTTCGTGTACGAAAATTCACAATTTAATTATGATGCCTACATAATCCGTAATAATACATAATAATTATTTATGGGAAACCAACGCTCAGATTCATAAAGTTTTAGATTTTATAGTATTAGTGGTAACAGTTTCCACCAATCTAAAAACAGTAAGCGCAACATTGCAAAGGTACATTTTTACTGACGTTGTATAAATCGTCTAAGATATAATAAAAAAATCGTTTATTGTTGATCTAGGGTAGGGATGGCGAACCAGTGGCACGCGTGCCATTGATGGCACGCGACTCAATATTTTGGGCACGCCACGGATCAAAACCGTTTGCATTTTTAGTTCAAACTATCCGCTACTTCACCCGCCCACCCGATCCGGTCAGTGACTACTTGGTAAAATAGTAGGCACTGTTGAAATTATTATAATAATCATTAAAATATTATATTCTGATTGAATTATTTGAGTGCACGTCGACGGCCTCATAATATTTTTTTTTTTCAAAAATGGCACTTTTCTTGAAAAAGGTTCACCACCCCTGATCTAGGGCATTAGGGCGGGGATCTACCGTCCTGGGGATTAAAGTCGTCAAGCAATTTCAGTTTCAGTTTCATAGAATTTAATGTACAAGACCTGTACAAATCAATCTTTTATATTTTATATAATAAATAAATATAATAAATAGTGCTGTGTGGAATTTCTACCAATATTTATTTACTTGTAATTGTTTTTAACCTTTGCTTGCCTTTGCTTAACCTTATAATTAGTTATCTTAGTTATCCGCAACTAGGATATAACTTTTTTCTAATTTAAAATGTATCGTCATTGAAAGTACAGGTAACGATAACAAAGTGAAAGCTTCCATTAGGCAAAGCACAATGGAATCGACGACAGAGACACCAACATTAAATAGAATGACAATACAGAACAAATACGAAGCCGACAACTGAACAGTGGTTATTATAACTCCATTCAAAGTGGCTGACACCAGTCAAAGTACTTCTCGCTCGCACATTTCAACACTTTGAAAGATATCACTGAAGTTATTTATGAAAAACAAATAAAATATAAATAAATATTGGTGGACATTCCACACAGCACCATCTCGCCCCAAACTAAGCCAAAGCTTGTAATATGGGAACCAGATAGCTGATAAACTAGTTATATACTTTTTTTTGTAAATACATACTAATAATATTATATAACACCCAGACAGAGAACAAACATCTATGTTCATCACATAAATGTTTGTTCTCGGTGGGGATCGAACGACTTACGGGCCTACGGCACAGAAGGTAGAGCTACTACCAACTGAGCTGTGGAGGCTGTCAAAATCTTAATCAAGTGATGAATGTGTTTTTATATCTTTCAAAATATTGAAATCTGCAAGCGTGAAGAACATTACAGGTAGTCTTCGTTTTAAGGGAAACTTTGTTTCTTTTCCACATAATGTGATATAAAAAAATATAAATGAAATGAAATGAAATGAAATGAAATGAAATGAAATGAAATGAAATGAAATGTATTTATTCGCTCGAAGTATGGTAGATACATTGTTCTTATTATGCTATATTTTGAGTGTCACATACTTCATCGGAGACCGACATGCAAAATGTTTAATATTAACATAAAATAGTGTAGGTAAAGAAATAAAAGAAACATTACAGATTAAAATAATAAAATACAAATGTCAAAATAAATTTAAGAAAATAATAAATATCATTAAATTAATTTAATTCATAATTGAAAATCTTTAATACAATAAAAACATTTATCTACTAGCCACAAGTAAAGCTTTGTCTTAAACTGCTTTATTGGTAGCTCTCTGATGTCTCTAGGGATTTTATTAAATATTTTAATTGTCATCATGTAGCTATTCCTATGAATCATTGCAGTCTTATGGCTTGGCATCATAAGTCTTGTTGGGTCCCTCTGTTTAAGACTTATGGCTTGGCATCATAAGTCTTGTTGGGTCTCTCTGTTTATAGTAGGTACATACCGGTACATAGGTATATGACAGCCTTCACAGCTCAGTTAGTAGCTCTGCCTTCTGCGCTGTAGGCCGTGGGTTCGATCCCCACCGAGAACAAACATTTGTGTGATGAACATTGATGTTTGTTCTCTGTCTGGGTGTTATATAATATTATAAGTATGTATTTACAAAAAAAAAGTATATATGTATTATATCAGTTATCTGGTTCCCATATTTATTAGCTTTGGCTTAGTTTGGGGCTAGATAGTGCTGTGTGTAAAGTTCACCAATATTTATTTATTTATTTATACCAAAATTTATCGACTGAGGAAAGTCACTCTGTATTTATACCTTTTTTCCATTTATTTTCAATAAAGAGCCCTGAATAAAAATAATGATACGATCGAGATCTGCGATACCATATATGACAAAAAAAGATATTCAATTCAATTCAGTATTATTTATTTCAGACTTTATCTTATATATCGTATATTTGTGAGTAATATTATAACATTACATATTTATGTTTTGTCTAGGCTTTATTAAGTTTGGAGCTTTATTATTATATTATTTAGTAACAGGAATCATACACAAAAACAAAAACGGTAAGAGCCAAGCAGTAAGTTTATTGCCTGTTCTTTTAGGCTTGATAGCTCTGGCACCTAGGTGAATCGAGATTCAATTAGCTTTAACACGTTTTAAATTTATCATTGTGATTAAATTGGATAAATACACTTTGACTCGACAAGCGTCGTAATGAAGATTTAAATACGTTGTGACCGGGAAACACTTCAGCTAAATTGTGCCAACAAAGCTTAACAAATAATTATCTGTCCGAGGTCATCTGAAGAATCCCAAATACCCGTAGTCTGAGTTTTTTATTCGTTTTCTGTATCGTCAGACTGTTTTTGTATGGAGCCTCGTGAGTTCTCAGCACGCCCAATAGAGGTGCTTATCGCGTCTCCATACAAAAACTCAATTTTAAGAGTAGTAGAGCTCTTTATGAAAGGCTCATCCGGAGAAGTACTACCACCACGCCTTGTTCTGCCGCCAAGCAGCAACGCTGTGTTTCGGTTTGAAGAGTGTGGTTGCCGGTGTAATTACAGGCACATGAGGCTTTACACCTGTATGCCTCAAGTTGATGGTCGCTGGGCAGTGCATCGTAGGGCACGTTCCTATCGTGCGTGACTTACGAGGCAATGCTTTGTTATAGGTAATGGTTACCACTTAAAATCAGGTGGGCCATTTGACTGTTCCATCAGCTAGTTGTATAAAAAAAACGGCCTGTCGGTGTGTAACAGTTTTAGTTTAGTTTTATGTAGAAATGTCTTTAAACAAAATCGCTGTACATTTAAGTCTCACCTTCCGTTCCGGGTATGTAATTATAAATCTTTATTGGTTAATCTATCTACAGATATATCTATAAATAGTTTACATTTGAACTTATATTTTACATAACTTAAAATCTCAGCAAACTTATATTATAGATATATTTATCTCAGGGTTTCTCCTTTTGACATTGATTTATTTATAGTAGGTACATATCGATGCCTTATTAAATAAAAAGGTAAACGAATATTTTTCCGAAAAACATAGCCAGTTAACGAAATATCCATTTGTCATCAACCACTTGATAGATTGCTAAAGTAATCTATTTTCTCAAAAGCAATAACAGAAATATGATATTTTCCTGGAGAGCAAAGAAGTAGATATACTTATTTTAATTCCCGTTATTGAAAAACAAAGCAATGTTTTGTTTTGGTTTGTTTTGTTTTGTTTTGAGTTCACGATGTTTACTTGTACTTCAAGAGAGACCTTGAATATAGCGAGGAAGGTTTCTAGCATTCGATTCTCAGCCGATTCCCGACGAATTTTCATTAAAGCCTTTTCGATGGTAAACGAAGATCAAATTACTTGGTGTAAATTTCTCACATAAGCAGGGATTTCTCAAACAAGCAAGCAATTAACTCACATTAAACTTAATTTGATTAAGCTACGTACTTTCGATAAGGATAATTTTTGTTTATGTTTATTATGTATCCTATCCACCCTAGGGCGGGTGTACTATAATACCAGAGTAATACTTTCTATCAAATATAAATATATAAAAATCAATTGCTGTTCGCTTGTTTCGCTAAAACTCGAGAACGGCTGGGTCGATTTAGCTGATTTTGGTTTTGAAAAGTTTGTCGTAGTCCAGGAAAGGCTTAAACTTTGAGAAAATATGGAAAAATTGGGAGGAAGATTGTAAAAACAACAATTTCATTTTCCCATATAAAATGTTCTACTTAATAAAGGGAGAGTTTTAATGTCGTAAGGTGATACGAAGTATACCGGGTCATCATCATTACCTAAAAACAAATTAGAGGTGTCTTTTACTTAAGTACAACGAAATTAAATACA
The DNA here is from genome assembly GCA_932294275.1 of Chloroclysta siterata. Taxonomy (NCBI): domain Eukaryota; kingdom Metazoa; phylum Arthropoda; class Insecta; order Lepidoptera; family Geometridae; genus Chloroclysta; species Chloroclysta siterata. The sequence continues at coordinate 6,170,134 of OW028590.1, forward strand.
CATATTTAATCTATGGATTGTTCTAACCAAAAACTAAACTTAACTATATTTTCGTGGTTATATACACAGTGTGAAACATTGTCTAGCCATAAATTAAGCAAAGCTAGTACTATGGGAACCACCTACCTGGTAGAACATAGTTTTAATTACTAGACTGACACAGTACACGAGAGGTATGGAAGTCATCACCTACATCGCAGATGGTAGAGCTACCAACAGAACTGTCTGGCTAGTTGGATAGTTAAGAGTAGTAGCTCTTTGTGAAGGTCTTGCCCATGGAAGTACTACCACCACGTCTTTTTATGCCGCTAATAGTAGGGGAGCCCAAGAGGGGATTTCGGGATTTCCTCGAGCGCGGCAGATTAATATACAGGGGGATACCTTGTACCTGGTTAAGAACCTCCACCAAATATGAGCCCCCTATATAAAGCCGCCCGTCGAGGATAAAGGATCAGATTAGTAAAAAAAAATTGATCATCAGAAAATCTCGAGCGCGTCAGATTAAGTTAGGGTGAGTTAATTACATGCTAAAAAGTGTATATTCCACTAATCTGACAATTTGAGAGTGTCGTAAAGAAAGGGGAGGGCTACAAAGTTGTAAAAAAAAAAGTCATCTCGACATTCTCGAGCGTGGCTAATTTTTTTTTTATTTTGAAGTATATAATTCAAGGATAACGAAAAATATATAATCTGACGATTTCCACAAGCCGAAGTAACAAATATTCGTCGATAAAGTTTAGCTGCGTGGTACCTATATTCCGCTCTGCGCGCTTCTATTTCATGCCATGAAATCGAGCCAGAAGAAGAAGATGATTCTACTGATGAAGATGATGACTAATTAATCAATTAATTGTAAATAAAAAAAATATTTTTTGCATATTTTTTTAAATTATTTCTTATAAATACAAGTATTCTACTTAACAAACTTATACTTTTTATTTGCATGCTATTTCCTGAGCTTTTCAATTAATTAAGTTAAAAAAATGAAAATAAAAATATTTTTTTTGTCAGATTAGGCGAATCCCTCTAGATAATCGTCAGATTATGAGACAGCACGTCTAGGACATAAAGATGAACCATATATATCTTAATCTGACGCGCTTGAGTATTTCAAAATGGCGAATTTTTTTTGCGATTTCGATGTGACGCACACTCGCAGCCATTATTTTAAATGGCTGCGAGTGTGCGTCACATCGAAATCGTCAGATTTTTTTTTAGGTTCACATAACACCCCCTTAAAAAATCTGACGCGCTCGAAAATTTTTTTTTTTATTCATTTTCAACCCTTAAGTACGACCACTCCCATCATGCAAATGATCAGATTAACATACGTACATTATTAAAAATACGTAGGACATTGGTGCTATCAATATCTGACGCGCTCGAGTATGTCCATGCAACAGTTTTTTTTTACATTTTTGAAAATCTATAGCCGCTCCCCCCACTGATGAAAAGGTATACTTATATAACATTTTTTTTTTTTTTTTTTTTTTTTTTATACAACAAAGTAGACAAACAAGCTTACGGCCCACCTGATGGGAAGTGGTTACCGTAGCCTATGAACGCCTGCAATACCAGAGGAATCACTAGCGCGTTGCCGACCCTTTAAAAATTTTAAAACACCCTCTTTGAAGAGCCCCATACTATAGTTTAACGGGAAAACCTCAGCAGGGAGATCATTCCACAGCCTAAGTGTTCGCGGGAGGAAGTTCCTCTGGAACCGAACGGTACGCGACCACCCTGGCTCTAATGTGTGAGGATGGCTTCTCTGCCGATGGCGAGCTGTGCGATGGTAAAAAGACGATGAAGGCATCATGTTAAACAACTCTTCAGAGCATACCCCATTATATAAGCGGTAGAAGATACACAAACAGGAGAAGTCTCTTCTCAAACTGAGTGGTTCAATACCGCTGGTGAGCTTGGGATCGTCGACAATTCTCACAGCACGTCTTTGGACCGAATCAAAAGGACCAAGCTGGCATCCAGGTGCTCCTGCCCAGAGGTGACAGCAGTACTCCATGTGAGGTCGGACTTGCGACTTGTAAAGAAGCAGTCGTTGCCCAGCACTGAAGTACGACTTCGCTCTGTTTAGCACCCCGAGCTTTTTGGATGCGAGCTTGACCTTATCCTCCAAATGATTACGGAACTGGACGTCACTAGAGATGTCGACACCAAGGATCCCAATGCTCTTGGAAGTGGTAAGGGGCATGTCTTGGAATTGAGGACCTACTGTAAATGGAGTTTTTTTGGCAGTAAACGCGCAAACTTGTGTTTTAGTAGGGTTGAACTGAACCAGGTTTTGCTCTCCCCAATCGGAAACTCTGGTTAATATGCCCTCAATTTCAGACACAAGTTGACTCCGGTTTTCCTCCACCATGGCACGAGGGATGTTAGCACGACCCGTGTAAAAAGTGTCCCCAGTACTGTCATCTGCATAGCAATGAATATTGTCAATGGACAACATGTCATTGATATGCAGCAGGAACAATGTTGGGGACAATACAGAGCCTTGCGGGACGCCAGCGTTGATATCCATGCAACTGGAGCTACCACCGTCTACTACGGCTCTTATGCTTCTGCCGGACAAAAAACTAGCGACCCATTTGCACAAACCCTCAGGCAGTCCGTATGATGGTAATTTCGTTAGAAGACCCCGGTGCCAGACCCGATCAAAGGCCTTCGCTATATCCAAGCTGACAGCTAATGCCTCACCATGATTCTCTATGGCTTGAGCCCAACGGTGTGTGAGATACACTAGAAGGTCACCAGTCGAGCGACCATGGCGAAAGCCGTATTGGCGGTCGCTGATCAAATCGTGTCCCTCTAGGTATCTCAGGAGTTGTTGGTTAACAACACGCTCCATGACCTTAGAGAGCAGGGAGGTAATAGCGATAGGTCTGTAATTAGATGGATCTGATCTGTCGCCCTTTTTGGGCACCGGGTGGACAAGAGCAGTCTTCCACGAAGCGGGGACCTGCCTAGTGGAGTACGAAAGCTCGAAGAGGCGCGTCAGAACTGGACACAATTCCGGGGCACACCGCTTTAGCACCACAGCCGGTATACCGTCTGGTCCACTCGACTTATGAACATCAAGAGAAAGCATCTCCCGCCGGACCTCCCTTTGTGATATGGTGATTTCCGGCATAGTAGTACCACACCACGGGATGGGAGTTGGAACAGCTTCTCCGTCATTCAAAGTCGAGTTTGTGGCAAAGAGATTTCCCAGAAGATCGGCTTTCTCTTTAGCGCTATGGACCAGATTACCGTCGGTATTCCGGAGTGGTGGCAATGACAAAAGTTTCCTTCAGCAGCTTTAGCGAGCGACCAGAATGCACGACTCCCAGATGGGTACCGTGCCAGCCGCTCACCAATTCTGCCGACGAAATCGAATTTGGCTCTGGCAGCCATCCTCTTATTGAACCTCGAAGCTGCGTTCAATCTACGTTTCACGTCAGTGATGTTAGGGTCCTTATTTGACCGAGCCGTGGTCCAAGCCTCATATGCAGTTTGCTTCAGCGATCTAGCTTCTCTGCAAGACCGATTAAACCACGGTCGTCGTTTCATTCCTGTGGCCACTAGCGGATTAGGGATGAAGCATTCCATCCCCGCCAAGATGGTCTCAGTGACGGCAATAGCACAGGAATCGGGGTTTTCTGACGTAAAACAGATCTGCTTCCATGGGTACGATGCGTAGAATTCACGCAATCCATCCCAATCTGCCGAATAATAGTGCCACATACGACGCCATTGCGCTGGCCGAGATGGAATAGACCGAGCACAAGGTACCTTCGTCCGAACGAGACAGTGGTCTGATGAGCCAAGAGGCGCATCCACTGCAATAGAGTATCCGTCCGGACGCGTGGTCAACAGAAGGTCCAATAAGGAACAAGTATGGCTCTCAACATCTGGAATTCTCGTTGGAGAATTTATCAACTGCGATAAGCCATACGTCGAGGCAAATTCATGAGTAGATCTCCCCGCGAAATCAGTGGACCGAGAACCTAGCCACTCAACGTGATGGGCGTTAAAGTCTCCTAAAATCACTAATTCCGCGGAAGGATATTGCTCGATGACATTGTCAGACGCCAGTTGCAGGTGCTCGATAAGTCGACCAGTTTCCAGATCGCCGCTGTGAGACCTGTAAAGGCACGCATAGATGCGAGTGTGGCCACCGTGATCTAAACGCACCCATAAGACTGAAAGGTCTCTGTCTTCAAGGCCATGAAGACGGCGACAGCAAATATCCTCCCGGACATACATACATACCCCGGCATGAGGCACAAATTTGTGCTCCAACCTGTACCCAGGGTAATGGAGATAAGATGTATCAGCCGGGCTAGATATCTGCGTCTCCGTTAGGAAAAGAAGGGTCGGCTGTGAAGTTTCAAGGTGATGGTGAACTGAGTTGAGGTTAGCATGAAGTCCTCTGATATTACAGAAATCCACATTCGTTGTGGACGAAGATGCCGCTGAAAAACTTCTTTTCTGTATTTTTCTTCTTGCCATATTTAATTTTAAAGGGGGTTTTAAAAGGTAATAGGGAACCGCTGTGTCGGCAGCACATTGGACAATAAGGCACAGTGACATTTCACTAAAGGTTGACGCAGGTTTTGCGGATTGCTAGCACGGCGGGCGGAAGGGCCCCCGGTCCCCACCTAAAGTAGTGGTCGGGTCCACTCCGGTCTCCTTCTCCGGCACGACCACTACTCCAGGGACTTTACACAGACTGGCGATTCAGCCTCTATCATCTAAGCTTTGCAACCCAATAGGTCTCTATGACGCTCGAGGAAATCCCCATTTAGCATCATGGCCTCCCCTACTATAAGCAGCGTTGCTGTGTTTTGGTTTGAAGAGTGTGGTTGCCGGTGAAATTATAGGCACATGAGGCTTAACATCAGTGTGCCTCAAGTTGATCGACGCAGGGCTGTGCATCGTAGGGCACGTTCCTATCGTGCGTGACTTACGAGACAATGCTGTATAAGTGATGAAGTGAAGTGATTTAATATCAGGTGGGCCTTCTGCTTGTTCCATCAGACAGCTGTATTAAAAAAAAATGATAGAAAACACCACAAGAACATTTATTAAATAAAAAAAGTAAAATCATTAAGCTTAGCTATACTATTTAAAATTAAACTCTTTTCAAACGATTCTAAGAACAATTGAATAAATTGCAGTTTTATAGTTTTGAAGCACTATCATTAATAATTCCACTCTTTTAGCGCAAAGTCGACCATGAAAACGTTTTGCGGCTAAATTGTTTCCTTGTTCGGAAATATGAAACGGCTTGGGTCACAGTTCTTTTGGTAATAGCTGAGTTACTCACAGAAATCTCAAATACAAATGATAACATTGATAAACTTTTATCAAACGAATCACTGGCGAGAAATTATTTACGAAAGATTGAAATGATTTTGAAAGACTCATACTTGCTTGGGTTATTTTATCTAGACACCAAAGTTAAGAACTGTACTATCATCAATTTCAAAAAAAATAATGAGTTCGAAGTTCATCTAGTGCAAAATTAAATATTGCTTTTTGTTTTTAAATAATGTACCTAATTTCCTGGCATGGTAACTGACTTGTGGTCCTTGTACTTTTTTCTTGTTTCTTTTTGATATCTTGTTTTATTAAGATTTTTGTAATTTGTACAATTTCATTGTGAATAAGTTTTTCTGTTTAAAACTTATCTGCACAGTGCCAGTACTCTCAAAAGGTGAAGGAAAACATCGCAAGGAAACCGGCATGTCGTAGAATCTAAACCTAAAATAAAGTTCTAAAACATGTGTCAAGTGCTCGAAAGGAGCCCCTTTGAGGCGCACTCAAAATTCTTTCACCACACTGTTTCGAATCAAACTAGTGACACGAAAACAAGTGAAAAATGAGGAGGGAACCTGCCATATTTGGAAGCCCCGTTCTCCCTCGCTATGGCTCGAGTTTCGAGAGGCAATTTGTCGCCCACGATCGCACTCCACTCGCGGCGTGTGCCGTTCAATTAATAACATAATTGCACTTAACTGTATGAAATTACTGTTATTTATTGTGAGTTCACGCATACGTTGATGTATTAGGTTGGGGAAAAAGTCTTTTCGCATTAGAGTATGTATAAACTTGTAATAAAATCTCTTTGGCTATACTATTTGTATCTGGCTGGTTTTGATATCATTAAAAGTTTAAATTTTAAAGAACGCAATTCCAAATTCAAATTAGGAAAATGTGTGATTTTTATTTGTTTTTCGTACTGTTAATGATGAGTGAATCTAATGAAGAAATTCGATACATTTTAAAATTTTACTACAAAAAAGGAAAAAATGCAACGCAAGCCGCGAAAAAAATTTGCGATATTTATGGACCTAGTGCAGTGTCTGTGAGAGTAGCACAAATTTGGTTTAGGCGTTTTCAATCCGGAAATTTTGATGTCAAAGATGCACGTCGCTCTGGTCGCCCTATTACGGACAAAATGGATGCCATTTTTGAAAAAGTGGAGCTAGATCGGCATATCAGTAGTTACGACGTAGCTGAAGAACTGGGAATTGACCACAAAACAGTTTTGGCACATTTGAAAAAAACTGGGTACACAAAAAAGCTCGATATTTGGGTACCTCACGAGCTCACAGAAAGAAACCTAATGAACCGTGTACTCATTTGTGATTCTTTGTTACGACGTAATGAAACCGAACCATTTTTGAAGATGCTGATAACTGGTGATGAAAAGTGGATCACGTACGACAAGAACGTGCGAAAAAGGTCGTGGTCAAAAGCCGGTCAGGCTTCACAGACTGTGGCGAAACCCGGGTTAACTCGCAACAAGGTGATGCTGTGTGTGTGGTGGGATTGGAAGGGCATTATTCATTATGAGCTGTTACCACCAGGCAGGACCATCGATTCTGAACTCTACTGCGAACAACTGATGAGATTAAAGCAAGAAGTTGAGAGAAAACGGCCGGAATTAATCAACAGAAGAGGTGTGGTTTTTCATCATGATAACGCTAGACCTCACACATCTTTAGCCACTCAGCAAAAATTAAGAGAGTTTAGCTGGGAGGTGTTAATGCATCCGCCGTATAGTCCGGACCTTGCACCTTCAGATTTCCACCTGTTTCGGTCTCTTTAGAATTCTTTAGGCAGTGTCAGGTTAACATCACGAGAGGACTGCCAAAACCACTTGTCGCGGTATTTTGATCAGAAGTCCCAAAATTTCTATAGCAATGGGATCATGTCACTACCTACAAGATGGCAAAAAGTTATCGAACAAAATGGTACCTACATACTTTAGTTAAATGTAAATAAACTATATAAAAAAATGTTTTGAATTTTCTTAAAAAATGCGAAGAAACTTTTTCCCCAACCTATTATGTTCCGATTTCACCTGAAATTATTTACATATTAGACAAATTCTTAAAATATGGAATACCAGGTACTGCGAATTGTGGGTATGTACGATATTTAATATTTGAACGTACTTCTGACTAACCCCCTGAGACATCCTCAAATAAATTAGCGTTGGTTTTTGGTACTATTAGATATTTGGAGATCTACCGTGTCTGGGGTAAGAATTGTATCTAAAAGTTATACCAGTTTTCGTATTCAACAACTTTTTTGGTTGAAAAACTTGTTTCAATCAAGGCAATATTTTTGCCGAAACTTTGTTATGTTATTCTACGAAACTTGGTTTGTTAGCAATTTTTCATAACTAAATTCAGAACTTTATATCATGAAAAATGTTGAAATGATCGAGCGTAAAGTTGTTCGCTTGTCAGCCTCATAAGGAACTAGAGTTTAAGATTATTACGTTATCTGTGGATGCAAGTCATCCTTAGCACGCTTAACGTTTACCCGCTAATAAATACCTGCCCATACAAAGAATTCTACACGATTCGAGTAATTAATTTAGCATTTGGTCCGTTTAACATGATACATTGTGACAGGTAACGCAGGCAGGGATTAAAACGAGACAAAAAGTGGAGATATTTCAAACAAACCTGACAGTGGAAACTCTTGTTTAATTCTCTTATTTTTTGTTTTTATAAGAGGCTCCTAGTGGCTTATTTATTATTTTTAGGTTGGTTTTATAAGATGATTGTTTAAATCAAGCCTCTTTTTACTCACCAATTTTAATTAAAGTAACAACTGCGAACTCTTGGTACATTTTTTTTCGACAGCCATCACAGCTCAGTTGGTAGAAGCTCTGCCTACTGTGCCGTAGGCCGTGGGTTCGATCCCCACCGAGAACAAACATTTGTGTGATGAACATAGATGTTTGTTCTCTGTCTGGGTTTTATATAATATTATAAGTATGTATTTACAAAAAAAGGTATATAAGTAGTACATCAGCAATCTCGTTCCCATATCACAAGCTTTGGCTTAGTTTGGGGCTAGATAGTGCTGTGTGGAATGTCCACTTGAATGATTTTATTCAACCCACACACAACTTCCACAGACTACTTAATGTAACTTAAGTCGATGGCCTAGTTTCCACCAATTAGAAAGCGGGGTGAGAATAACAACATTTAGATTTTTAGAATTTCATAGATACACTTCGTCATTCATTTGCGATCTTACAAGATTCTGGAGGTGAAGCGATTATTTCAGACAACTTTTCGCTCGCACATTTTGATAATCTTGTTGGTATAAAATCACTGAATATAGTTATAAAAAATCACAAACAACCAATCTTCAGTGAATGATTTACAAAGGATCAGAAAAATTATAATTTCGATCCAGACAAGTTTTCTGACCACAAAATTCGTTTAATTAGTTTTCGTACGTCAAACTTTAAGGTAGCACAACTTATTTCAACCAAAGTGATATTATGCTGAACATTGTACTGTCATTTTCAGAAACTTGTTTACAATTTTTTTAACTACCTTCAGTAATTATAAATATATTCAGAAATGGTGATATGTGCGAGCGAGAAGTTGTCAGCTTCAAAACATATTTCTATACGTATCCGCTTCGCTGAGTTTTGGTCAATATCTCAACTGAATATTCTATATATCAACTGAACCGTACTTACCAAATACGGCGATGAACAGTATGTTCCTTGTTTTCATTGTACCTGAAACAAAAACAGAATTCAAAACTAGCAGAGCGAGTTACATCTATGAAAGTACAAAACCCAAAGTTTCTGATTAAGTTAGCTTTCAATGTCTACCAGAAGATGCTTGGTTAGTTAGCGGTATAAGTACGACTGTTGGTTGTACAGTCTGCCTCCTACTAATACATGAATGCGAAAGTTACGATGTTTGTGGCTCAGTCACGCCCTAATCACTGAAGCGATTGAGGTAAAACTTAGATCATACAGTTCGCAATCAGGATAAGGGCTACTTTTTATCTTAAAAAAATTGCCGGGAAACGCGCAGGTATTTACATTCAGAAAAGGCACACATTTCTAATGCTGAGTATACTTACAATCTTTACTATCTAATTTTTCGGATCGTAAATGACCTCCTTACTTTGATTGATTGAGCGAGAAAAGATCACTCAAACATCTCGAATGTATGTTTGTATGTCTGTTTCTATGTATGTTTGGCGCATAACTTTCGAATTAATTAAATATTCTCACGCAGCACTACTTCGCTCACTCGAAAACAATCAAATTATAAATCTGAAAATATACTTCTATGTAAAACAACCCTTAGCACAGTACCTTTACTAACGAAATTGATATCGCGCTTTCCTTTTCGTATTTGCTATCATATTTTCGCCAAAAACAGCCCCATTCCTCCCCTGTGTAATGAAAGAGGAATGTTTCTCGAATTATTGAGGTGTGCAATTTTAATGAAGACCTTGAAGACTTCGATTTCTTGTGAAGTTAAGCCCGCCATCTTACGATCGCTAGCTGAAATTCTACCATCAACGATATTCACCCAAGTGACCGCGGATTCCGCAGTGACGTTTCAATTTGACATTTTATGATATTCACCCATTACTAGCGCCAGTGTTTGGGGACAGTGGCGTAACTATCGTAGGGCCAGGTGGTGCAGCGCACCAGGGCCCCGGAGCTCAGGGAGCCCTCTAACTTGAACTTTGAAAAGAGAGGGTCAGCCAGCTCCCGAAGCTAGTAAATATTTTTTTTCTCTTTTTTTAATATATTTTTTTAAAGGCCAGTGTAAGTTCAAGCTATGTGGAAAGAGGGGGTGAGGGCCCGATTCTTTCTCTATGCTATTCTGGCCCTTGTCCACCTAGGTACGCCACTGTTTGGGGAGTGGAAATGCCAACGTGAATATGGCAAAACTCTTGATCGAATTAAGTGAGCGCGGTTCCACTTGATGAAACTCCACGTGTTCTCGTTTAGTGAATCTACTTCCTGAGCAAGGCCTATTTCATTTGTCGGCTAGTTTGTTCGCGACAACTACTTATTATTACCGTCTTAATAACTGGGACCGCATCTTAGAAAACCAAAGTTTGAGAACCGACTGCCTGTATTTTGTTACTTCAGTTTGCTGGTGTTTTTCCTGATTATCGAAATATTAAAATAGGACGCTTGGTATTTGAGTATTTCAACCAAAATGTTAATATTACAGTTACAACTGTGGTTCAGATGCGATAGGTGCTGCATCATTCCCGACGCGGGTCAAATATTGCATTATGAACAGCGACTTCAACTACAAAGAACTACATAGTTCCGGGTTTCTGGTATTCGTAATGTCTGACGTCACTAATGAGTTTCATAGAGCTTATCATTTCATTTCATCTTCCGCCTTCAACTCTTTTTCAGCTATCATAAGCCCCGCCTGATCGAAATGAAAACTTTCAATTAAAATGCAAATCGCACTCTCTTCATTATAAATTTTAATCCTCTTATGTCACCGTTTCTGAAGCGAAAATAAAATCATACGCTTTTTTAATATCTTTCAAAGCGAACGATTTCATTAAAGTTATTCTTTCAGCTGCGGATGTTTATAACGAGTTGAAAAGGCTTAGGGAATTATTGTGAAATGTTTTATTGAAATGTTGGTCGCCTTATTAATAGATCCTGTATCCCGAAAGGGTTAGTGGGGTACGATTAACGTGGGTCATCTTTGCTTTTAATAACATTTGGAATAATTGAGTAGACAATGATTGCTTTTTAGATACAGCTTTGTAATCAGAGATTTTGCTCTCCTTTGTAAGGAAGAGGAGTCGATAAAAAATATTTTTTATACAATCTTTTTTTAAGATTACTAAGGCCGATGTCCTTTTTGGCATCGTAATAACTGTCTCATTGTTTTTGACTAAGTCAAAATCAAAGTCAAAGTCTCTAGTGACTCTAGGTGCCAGTTCCACGGGACCAAAGCCTAGAAGAACAGGCAACAAACTTACGGCTTGGTTCCTACCGTTCTTTTGTATGATACTTTTACAATGTAATATAATATATTATTGAAGGTATTATATAAGGTAATTATTATCAGATGATGCAATATATATTGGGAAAGCGCATTTATATAATTATTATTTTGATAAAAACCGGCCGCTCATATGTATTTTTTGTTCAGTCAGTCAGTCATCTAATGTGGTAGTGTCATTTTTGCCAACATGCTCTTGGCTAATCCTTTATAAATTTTATTATTTAACTTTTAACATGTCCGCATGCTGGAAAGTATTAAGCGAATAAATGGAGGTAATATTTCTTGTCAGTATTATTTTTACATGAACTATATAATTATGTTGCATGTCGGTCGTTGACGAAGTGTGAAAATAAATACATTTCATTTCAAAAATACATTTCATTTCATTTCATGGCATTAAACTAAAAACTGTAAAATAATTAGGTACATAGTTTTAAAGAGGCTACAATTGCATTTAAAATGAGACGTTTTTATTACTTATAGAAAATAATTTATGTACTAAATAAACATTAATGCATAAAACTATTAAGAATGTACATAAAAACTACTTTTAAATTTAATTATAACTTACTTAGACTTGCATCCTCAAAGTCCAGATAAACTGCTAAAACTCTAGCAAGTACCACCAACACTGTTCATGATCACTCATAACACTCATTTAGCTATACTAAAGTATATTTTATGGGATTTACGAGTGAACGAAACTCGCGCCAAAAAGTACAGAGTTGGCAATAAGCAGGCGCGCGCCCCGGGCGGCTGCGAGGAGGATGGACCGCGACTGAGCTCAGCGCAGCTTGCCACCCGCGCCTTCCACAGCTTTTTTATATAAAAGACTATATACCGATTTATATATTTACCCACACTCATACATATTTAACTTTTTTCCCATTTCACTTGGTCGTTTATTCTCGTGTAAGGCTCGCGGGCAGTGTGCGTGTGTGCGGGCCGAGCTAAACGAACGCCGCGCTTCTATTTACGTGTTTTAGAAAGGGTAAAGCTTTCTACCTCTCCTTTCTGCAATTCCACCCTGTAGTTGAGCAATGCCTCGGATGCCGCGCTCTATAATATTTTCTTTCGATTTATGTGTTTCATTTCACGCGTTATATTTTTTAGGCCAATGTTTTGCCAATTTCACGACGTCGCTTTTGGTACATACTATGGGATGCTCTATGGCCATTGTAATTCAAAAACTTACGCCACGTCTCACCGTTTTGTTGATGTTTTGGGACCAAGCAGAAGTTCCTGCATTGGCATATGATGGAAAAATGGCACATAGAGCAAACGGGCTATATGTAATACAATTATTATAAAAATTGACTGTTCAACATCAAGTAGGCAGGAATTTGTTCCAAATTTTCTGTTAGAAATATAAAAAATAATATTTTATAACATTATAAACAATTAAAAAAAATATAAGATTAGAAACCACACAAAGGCTGTTATTTTCTTAACCTTGTCATCTAGTTTTTAACAAAGTTGTTTATGCCTAAAGTTACCAGTTTGTTGAATTCGCAATCGAATTCCAGCCAAACCTACCCCAATGCTCCTACTACTGGAGCGAAGCACTATTATTTATTCTGTGTGGAACAGACTCACTTTGCTTGCAGCATTGACTCTCCCTAATAATTGTAATTTGCAGCCTATTTCGCATTTAATCATAAAATCATTTATAAGCAAAAAATTCATGACAAGAGACAGAAAACAATGGAAATTAGTTAGCTTTATAAAATTACTAGGCTCGAGGCTCGTATCGTTATTACCAGAGTGTGCCAGAGTTTGGCATTGGCGGGTATCCATTGTATTATTATAAAATGTTTTAAATGTCACAGGATTACGATTAATACAATACAAAAATAAATGTATAAAACAATAATAATAAATCCATGTATACTACAACAAAGGGTATGTAGGGATTTGTGAGTAGTTATGTATGTGCGAGAATTGTCACTCATTGAGCTCTTTTTGCTCTAGGTCAAGATCTTAGACCATTCTTTTCTGTAATTTTGAGAAGCAACATAGTTTTTTAAATTGAATTGTTTTTTTAGTGTAATTTTTAGTTGTATTATCTAATTTCGGTGGTATTTTAACCAACATTAATTGAGGTGTTAGCACAAAGTTTATGCATTTGAAATGAAAAGGTAGGTACTATGTGATATCCTGATTTGAACGAAAAAGTTTTGCCGGAAACCGCCACCATTTTCTTTTAAACAAATGACGGCCTACTTGACTATGGACTGACTTGACAAAAAAGTATTTTATCTTGATCTATTGCACCATTGTCTGTTGAATGACAGGTGCCATAAACAGAGAAATGTAGACGAAGAACTTAGACTTAGAAGTGACAAGTTTATGTACATAGAGGTATATGTACATCATCAGTCGATCTATGGTTTGTTTCATCCACATTATTTGCAATTTCAGTAAACAACTGATAAAGGGTCAGATAATGTGGTTAATGTTCAGACGCGCATCGCAATGCCGCGCCAATACTAGCAGCGGTGTCCGCGTCATCTCGAATTTACGACTTTCGATGCGGCAATATAAAGCAGTGTACAGTGGTTGGAGCATCCGCCATACTCTAGTGATGTCGACACTTCCAAACACACTATATTTTACCTATTTAAAAAGTAATATTAAAACTATTTAAAACATACATATAGACACATTTATATAGGCATGTACAAATATGTATTACTTAATTAAGATTTATTATCTTCATGGTTTTTCGAAGAAAAAATTGTAAAAAAAATACTGAATAAAGGTCTCAAGGTAGCTAAGTATCTTCTCAATTTCATCAATTATGCTAACAATTTCTTTGATTAGACCTCTTATCGAAGGACACGCTTTTGTTAGTGCTATTCAATGTTCAAAATACGTTTATTTACACACACTATCCTATCTTTATAGATTACTCCAATTTATTCTATTATGGGCATTGGTAAAAAATAGGTTACGCTACTCTGTAAAAAAAAAACTGAAAAATATATATCTATAGTCTTAGTATATATTTTAAAGCCAATGTACCTTTAATAAACGCAAACAATTTTTCATACTTTAACCATTATCTCCAGCCGAAGTACGAGTATGTCTGGAAGAGCTCGTTTTCAGCGAGGAGACCGCCCTTTGTTTTAATTTATTTTAAATTATTAAGTGCTGCGCTGCTTACCATCAATGGATGGTCATCAGCATTTCGCTGAGGCGGGTCCTGTTTGTCGCACTTTGCATATGGAGAACTACTCTGCACGTTCTCTTTTTACGTTTATTTGTCTCGTTCTTTTGTTTGTATAATACACTGTGTATTATATATTATATAATACACAGTCCACATATGTTTGTGTGCCAAATAAATACATTTTCTTTCTTTCTTTCTTTCTTTCTAAGTGTACTTTTGTTCAGTTTGGTGTTCAATAAAGTATTTTCATTCATTCATTCAAACCTATCTGACGTATCTCTGACTCATTGACGTACAAACTCTAGATTCTTTGAGGACGTCTAAGGGAGAGATCCCTTAGACGTCCTCAAAGAATCTAGAGTTTGTACTTGGTACTAAGAGATCTGAGGATATAACATCGACCGAGCCTGGGGATCAAAGTCGTGAAGCTGGTTCTTTTTTTTCTAGCTTATGTATTTAGTGAAAGAGACATAGGTACTCTTTTTGTGTTGTAATCCAAGAAGTCTCAACTATAACTTTCTAGCAGTAGTGCAGAGGCAGCGCATCGATAGTGGCTTCGTATCGATCACTATTTATTACTCGAATAGCGACGCCTCCATCGCAGGTACTAGCCTGCCAACTGCCGATGCTTATCGGGAATTTATTAGCCTTATTTTTGTATATTCAATATTGGAAAATATTTTTAAGGAGGCAAATAGGAGGAATGGAGGAAATAAATGGTGACCAGGTTGAAAAAAAATGCAAAGCTCTTGATATTATATTTTCATCGCTAAATATAACGCGACATTAAGCATAGTTGGACATTTTGTGACGTCTTCACGTGATACATATATGTTTTTTTATAAATGCTGAGATATTTGATGTCAATGAAACGTGACAGCGACAGGCTTACGGGCCAGTTTTGCTAATGAAGCGCTCAGCGACCAATATAAATAAGACCATTATACAATGTCAAAGTCAAAAGGTATTTATTCAATAAAATCACAAGGATCACTTTGAAACGTCTTAAAGCTAGGTGACTCTATTAGGTGCCAGTTCCACGCGACCAAAGCCTAGAAGAACAGGCAACAAACTTACGGCTTGGTTTCTACCGTTCTTTTGTATGATCCTTTTAATGTAATATTAATATATTATTGAAGTTTAGTGAGGCGTAGGCATACAGAAAAAGGTAAACATAATCAAATTTAATAAGCAGTCTTAAGCCTAAAAACCATACACAGAAATATTTACGACGGAAAATGTTGCCCCGAGCAATTACCTAAAAGTTAATAGAAGTAAATGATTACATAAATCAACCTAAAACGAATTATGGTCAAAATTCAATTAATTTTTCATTGAAGAGGAAATTGGTGATAGCTTAATTATTCACATAATTTACGATTAATAAAAGCTTCGTCTTCTATCGTGGCTAATACTGTTTACTTACTTTACTTAACTTTTGCACAATGTGTTTCAATGTTCTAGCCCCCTAAGATTCCTTTGTACGGCATCGCGAGTAGCTATATTGTTGAAAGTAATGGTTCATCTTTCATCTCAACCTGAAATTACGCCTCATTAGCAATCTCACGCGCATCACGAAATCAATGAAACTAACAAACGAAGTCATTTTTTCCAAATTTTACTATTGCTATCCTATCTCATGGTGGTACTTCACATACTCGTAGCTATTTGTGTTCGCGTATTATTATTATATTTTTTATACCATTAGTTGATGGAACAAGCAGATGGCCCACCTGATGTTAAGTGGTAACCACCACCACAAAGCATTGCCTCGTAAGTCACGCACGATAGGAACCTGCCCTACGATGCACTGCCCTGCGTCCATCAACTTGAGGCATACAGATGCCTCATGTGCCTGTAATTACACCGGCAATCACACTCTTCAGACCGAAACACAGCAAAGCTGCTTGGCGGCAGAAAAAGGCGTGGTGGTAGTACTTCCTCGGACGAGCCCTTCACAAAGAACTCTACTACTCTTAAAATTGTATTCACCTATATTTGCATATTTTTCACGAACCAGAATAATACGCAAATACACGTGCCATTATGAAAGTTGCCATTATAAACAGTTTAATACTGAACAATAACTCACAAGGACCTCGCTGCGTGTTTCTGTAAGTTTATTTTTACAGTGTCACATTTTTATCAATCATTAAAATAACTGTGTTCTCTAATAAAACAAGTGCTACGCAAAAGCTACGAGACGCTACGAATCAGCTACGCAATACTGAGCATGGAACTCTTGAAATGTAAACCATTGAAAAGTGTATCCAATACGTCTGTATTTTATGGGAACCATTTAACGAAAGCAAATATTTGCTTTTAATTTATGTAGGATCCGGCAAATTCCGGTATGATGGTGAAAACATATTTCTTAGGTAAATAAACAGCTTGGAGCCCGCTTGAAACGTACACGTATGTTTAAAAAGCTTTGTTGCATATTTCATGTAAAAACATATTTTTTATGAGCTCTAAATTCTAAGCTCTGCCCTTTATAAAGGAAACGCCCTCCGGCCTGCTGCGGCTCTTGGAACAGCAGTTGGAATTTTCGTTGAAATTATTAATATAATAATTAATATTATTACATTTTGGTTGAAATTATTTGAGGCACGTCTATGGCCTCATATGTTTTCTTAGAAAAAATGGCACGTTGATTCAATAAGGTTCGCCACCCCTGGTGTAGGTACACTATGACTAAAAGGTTGAACTTGATATTTATATTCAGCCTTAATTTTCTTATCTTAAAATTGACTGTAACAAAAATAAGTAAATTGTCCCACGTGTTTAGATCCATGTGCCAGTATTTTTCCTGGTATTTTTGTGATGTGATGCCTTTCATAACATCACATCACAGCAATACTGTATTCGATAGAAATAAGCATGATAGTAGTACTTACCTACAGGGTGAGCCCTTCACAAGGAGCCCCACTATGACTAAAAGGCTTTAGCATAGAACGTAGCCAGACTCTTGTAACAAGTGTATTTGGTACTAGAAGATCTGAGGGGATATCTACCGTGCTTAGGATCAAAGTCATGAAGCGGTTCCTGCTTAATAATCATCAATGTATAAGAGTAGTAGAGCTCTTTGTGAAGGGCTCGTCCGGGGAAGTACTACCACCATGCTTTTTTCTGCCGCCAAGCAACGTTGCTGTGTTTCGGTTTGAAGAGTGTGGTTGCCGGTGTAATTACAGGCACATGAGGCTTAACATCTGTATGCCTCAAGTTGATGGACGCAGGGCAGTGCATCGTTGGGCACGTTCTTATCGTGCGTGACTTACGAGGCAATGCTTTGTTATAGGTGATGGTTACCACTTAAAATTAGGTGGGCCATCTGCTTGTTCCATCAGCAAGTTGTATAAAAAAAACACTTACCTACCACATCAACGGTACATCACGCTGTATCCTATCCTATCTTATTCTATTCTACCTTTTCCTACTTCCTACTAATATATTAATACGAAACTTACAATGTTTGGATGTTTAATCACGCCTTAACCACAAAACCGATCGGGATGAAACTTAGAACAAAACATAGTTCTTAACTTGGATTATCACATATATTAATATACAATATTAAGGCGTACGAGGGAGATATGATAAATACCTACGACGTTGTTTTGTTGGCAATGTTGTTTGAGTGTGCGCTAATTTTTTGTTATTGTGTGATATATTAATCGAGAACCTAGTGATTAGACAAATCTTTGATAGACTTTAAACCACTACTGTAATAATATTTAAGTAACTTTGTATCCAATAAATAAATAAATTACTTTTTACCGAAAATTTACCGGGAAAAGAGAAGAGAACATGAATGAACACTATGATGAAAACATCTTATATATGAATGCTAGCAATCAATACTAATAAGCGAGCCGCGGGCGACAGTAGAATATAACAAAAGAAAACATACAATTTGCGCTTAAGAGTCTCAACCTGAAGGACACTCAGTTATCCTTTCCCAAATAACACGTTTCGTTCCATCTAATGGTTCCAATTCTGCGCAAAGTGCTCCAGGCGCGGAATCGGAGAGCTACTCGAGAGGTCCCTGTATCGACACTTCGAGGCTTATTATTTATCTGGAGTTTATCGATCGTCTTGTTTATATCAGTTTTTTATATACAACTAGCTGATGGAACTGATGGCTCACCTGATGTTAAGTGGTAACCATTTCTTTGAAAGCCTTCACAGCTCAGTTGGTAGTAGCTCTGCCTTCTGTGCCGTAGGCCGTGGGTTCGATCCCCACCGAGAACAAATATTTGAGTGATGAACATAGATGTTTGTTCTCTGTCTGGGTGTTATATAATATTATAAGTATATATTTACAAAAAAAAGCATATAAGTAGTATATCAGCTATCTGGTTCCCATATCACAAGCTTTGGCTTAGTTTGGGGCGAGATGTGCTGTGTGGAACGTCCACCAATATTTATTTTTATTTTTTACCTCTAATAAAGCACTGTCTCGTTAGTCAAGCAAGATCAACTTGAGGCATACATATTATGTTAACTGTATCGACACCTAGAGGCTTATTATTCATCTGGAGTTTATCGATCGTCTTGTTTTTATCAACAATTTTTTTATTTCGAAGCACGTTCCAAAGAAGGAAAAGTAAAAAAAATAATTATTGCCTTGCTAAATATTGATACAATAATATTAGACTGCATTCAACATGCCCTGCATGCACTACCGAAATACAGACTATTTATCTGTATCATTTAAACAATGACACATACGTAAGAAATATATAAAGTTTACAATGACTAAATACGCGTCTTTATAAGCACCGTATTATCCTAATTTTACATACATTTACATATATTTACCTGAACGTTTGAGAATGATTATATTTTGTGAATCAATCAAAGAGTACTGGCGGTCTAGTGAGAGTGACCTCGCCTTCCAACTGTAAGGTTGTAGGTTTGAATCCAGTCAGGCACAGCAACGGGTTATTCTTTTCCAAAAAATTATGCGCTCATTACCAGTGTTTAAAACAGACTGTGAATACCAGTTAGCATTTTAGCAGCACCGATGTCTGGGACGCTGCAAAATGTTGGTATATGCCAAATGTAATATTTGGACATACCTAGTTGAACCTCTGACTAAGACACCCTCAAATTATCTTGAATGGGTATTTGATACTGAGAGATCTGAGGAGGTATCTACCGTGACTAGGAAATATAATCGTAAGTTAAAATACCTACTTATAACCAAAACACGCCATACCATCTTTTTGCACGCCCAGGATGGTAGACAATGCATTTAAATAATAAAATAAATAAATAATAGGGCTAATTCTATTTCCTTTTCTGTGTTTCTTACGCCCCACATCGGCTGGATCATTGTCGGAAGCTCTAAAATAAGAGGTAAAAGTTTAGCGGAGAACTCAATAACTTCTAAGCTTGCATTCCAAGTTTTTATTATAAGTTATCGTTATTTACCTCAGAAATAAGATAAAGCTCAGCGTGCACAGTAGATATTTATTAGACCAACCTACTAACTTGGGAAAGAACCACGGAGTAATAACGGAGTATAGGAGTAGTAGAGCTCTTTGTGAAGGGCTCGTCCGGGGAAGTACTACCACCACGACTTTTTCTGCCGCCAAGCAGTACGCTGTGTTTCGGTTTGAGGAGTGTGGTTGCCGGTGTAATTACAGCTACATGAGGCTTAACATCTGTATGCCTCAAGTTGATTGACGCAGGGCAGTGCATCGTAGGGCACATTCCTATTGTGCGTGACTTACTAGGTAATGCTTTGTTATGGGTGATGGTTACCACTTAACATCAGGTGGCCCATATGCTTGTTCCATCAGCTAGTAATATAAAAAAAACCGGCCAACAATAATTATAACCATGAACTATCTTTCCGGATTGTGGCTACCATCAGCGGACATCCTTTGATCAACGTATCAGCTCAGTAGTGGTATTCTGCAAACAACATTCACCCAAATGATCGCGGAATTCGGTGAGAGCTTCTATTTGGCATTCTGTAATACTTTCACTCATCACTGTGACACCCGCGTCGTTGTTTTGGCGACTGGAATGGCCAACCTGCCAACGTAATTGAGGCCAAGCTCATTTTCAAAGTGAGAGTGGATCCACTAGGTAAAACTCCTCGTGATTCTGTTGTTTAGAGAATTGACGTGCAGATGAGTGCGTCTTTTTTTGGCTGTAGGCGTGTGGAATCAATTTCAACTCTGAAAAAACAGTTGTCTTAACAGTAGATGTTTGTTTTTATTATACCTAATATACAGAGGGGTTATTTACCTATATACAGAGGTTGTTTTAAAGAAGTACCTATCGATGTCTTAATACCCAGTCGTTTGGTTCGCACAGTACAAGTTTTGTCAACTAATCAAAAGTTGGCATTTTTCACCTTTTTTTCTAATAAGTATCACAGACTTTGACGGAAGCCGATTCTTGGTAAACCCAAGTTTCAAGAAACCCAAGCTTTAGGAGACGACTTTATCACAGTAGTAAAAACTTGGCAGAAAAGAACATGTTTTTTACATCCCCTGTCAGCCACTACACATAAATTGGGATGAAGGTAGCACCTTTTATTACTTAGACGTTATTTCATTCATCGAAAGTTTTTTGTTTTATAAAGCTCGAGAGGAAATAATGCGCAGAAGACAATAAAACCGTATTTCCTTAAAGAGTTCTGCCTAAATCATACGTTTGGTCCATTATAAATTAATATTAGCACTGGTGGTCTAGCGGTAGCGGCCTCGCCTTCCGATCCTAAGGTCGTGGGTTCGAAACCGGTCGTTTACCAATGAGTTTTTCTGTTCAAAAATGTATGTGCACAATGCCAGTACTCTCAAACGGTGAAGGAAAACATCGTGAGGAAACCGGTATGTCGTAGAACCTAAAATGTTCCTTAACATGTATCAAGTACTCGAAAGGAGCCTCTTGAGGCGCACTTAAAATCCTTTCACCACACTGTTTCGTAAGAAACTAGTGACACGACAAGAGAAGAGATCACCAACCTCATACTTTATTTACCTTTATTAGTTAATCTTATTTTTAAATTTCATTGCTCGCATGTGGATACATTTTATCAGCGTAGGTTTCACTATATATAGGGTAAGTACATAAAAATAGTGCTCTTGCAGGAAGAGCACTAGAACTTGATTTTATTTAAGTCTCATGCATTTTAAATTGTGTTAGCTTTTCAAAATCTGCACTAATTTTATAAAGAGGAAATATTTTTTTTTTGTATGTAACAAATAGGCTCAAAAACTACTTCTCAATTTCTTTCACCATTAGAATGCTACATTATTCCTGAGTAACATAGGCTATATTTCTTACTAAAAAAATCAGTTGGTACGAAAATGTATTACTTAGGTACGTTTTAAGTGGTCAAATACTTCAGAATTATTGGCATTATTATTGGTAATGGTATTGGTATTTCCAACGAAAATAAACGTTTTGAAGAACGCGTGCTACAAAATCATTTGCCCTGAGCTAATTATTGTCTCCACTATTAAACATCAAGTTGAAAAGAATGACTGTAATGAGAAGAAGATTACGTATGATGGATAAAAAAGTAGAGGTAGACGTGGATGGATTTTGTGAAAGATGACATGTGGTAGAAACCAGAGGCTACTGAGATGACTGCTGATAGAGTAGAGAAAGAACCTGTTGTGCCGACCCCACATGAAGTGGGGTTAAGGGCAAGAAAATTATGATCCTGTTAACCACCATTGTAATAAATAAATAAATAAGCCAATTAATTTCAACAGTAACTTAAGTAACTTATTAACTATTTTTACAAATAAAATTATTAATAACAACTTATATATTAGCACTACTGTTGGGCAGCCAAAGTTGACCTCTCCAATGCGCTTTCACTCGGGTCCATACGGGTCCCGCCACCTTCACCACTTCGTCGTACCACTTTTTCTTCGGCCGACCTCGTGTGGGTGCCGCATCTCCACCACCGTAGTGTACCTCATAATCACCTACTCATTTAGCTCATTAGTATCTAGAACTACACCATGGCATCGAAAACTCTCCAAACATAAAAATTATCGATTAACTTCTGAACAACTCTGAATGTTTTCGTATAAAATCAAGAAGTTGTGAAACAACAAGCGCGAAAGTTCCTCGCGCTTACAACAGGCGAAACTCTGCAAATTGGATGACTGCTCCGTCTAGAAGTATTGCCTTCATTTTGCTTCTGTTTTCACTATTCAATTATCAGCAATTGCAAAGTAATTATGAAAACTAATGTTTGGTGAAAATTGTTATTTTATTTAATATCAATTAACAAAATCAAAAGCTCTTGTAGTACCTAGGTTTATAGAAAGTATCATACGAGTATAACTTAAGGCAATAACTCTCTCTCTCTTGTCGTGTCACTAGTTTCTTTCGAAACAGTGTGGTGAAAGGATTTTAAGTGCGCCTCAAGAGGCTCCTTTCGAGCACTAACGGCAAAGGCAATAACGGAACTATAGCATATAACCATATACCTACATAAACTTCAACATATTATTATAGGCACATGAAGTTGAGCTATCTGAGAAAATAATTTAGAGATATGAGCTCTCTCTCTCTAAATTGCAATTGCCCTTCAATCGCCAACACAACCTTTATCTTGGGACACTGCTAGATCAACATTGCGTACAATGCGTACGACCCTCACGATCTGACGCCTAGATTCATCTAGTTTCAAAGTGATCGTTGTGATTCTACAGAATAAAGATAGTCTAGATTACAATAATATTTTACAATTTTACGTCTGAAGAATTCAGTACTTTTTAAAAATTCAACGTCAGTTTTTTTATCAAAACGCTAATTTGTTAAACGATGCCAATTACCGAAGTTCAGCCGTTTGTTTCGCAGACTTTTCCAAGTAGAAATAGTAGATTGTTGACCTAGGGAAAATACAACTATTTTAAAGGCGAGAGTGTTTCTTTGAATTCAGAGGGGAGTGAAGGATTCTAGAGTAGAATCCTAAGCGCAGCGAGGGATTCAAAGTACGTCACTCGAGCTTAAACATCGAGAGCAACGTATGAACAAGAATAGTACGTTTATTTATTTTTATAAAACTAATTGAATTTTAATTGTATGAAACAGCTGTTTTTTTAAAAAGTTATTCATATTGATGGGTACTTTGTACCTTGTATAATACACCTTGTATAATATAAAATAAAAAAAACATAATAAACACAAAAAAAAGAACTGAAAGGATTTATTTTATCTTTTACCACATTCCACTTTCAGTCCATAGGGACTAAAGGTATTAAAAGAGCTTTTTAGTCTCTATTTACGAAGAATAAACTAGTTCTTTGCGAATATATGTGATATAAAAATTATTATTTGGTTGGTAAAAATATTTGCAGATAGTTTCATTAAGTTTGCAACATTTCTCTCGGTTACTTCCCGGAAGCACATACGTTCACGTGTCTATTACTGAGGACATTTTTCGCAATTTCCGGTCGCACGCCACGGACTGAGACTTGCCACGCGAGGGCTTCAGCTGGAGTTTATGTCCATTATGTAAGGTAGCAGTGGCAGATAATCGTATAAACAGTAGTGGGGATAAGTGACAAATAAAAGCTTCTATAAAGAAGCAATGGTAGATATAATTGAATAAAAAAAAATCGGTATAAGTAAGAAATGTTTATATTTTTTCTTGACATTCCACATAGCACTATCCAGCCCCAAACAAAACAAGCTTACCAAATATGCGTACCTGATAGCTGATATATCACTAATATGCCAGCCTTCACAGCTCAGTTAGTAGTAGCTCTGCCTTCTGTGCCGTAGGCCGTGGTTTCGATCCCCACCGAGAACAAATATTTGTGTGATGAACATAGATGTTTGTTCTCTGTCTGGGTGTTATATAACATAAGTAACTATGTATTTACAAAAAACAAGTATACATATAAGTAGTTCCCAATCACAAGCTATCTGGTTCCCATATCACAAGCTTTGGCTTAGTTTGGGGCGAGATAGTGCAGTGTGGAATGTCCACCAATATTTATTTATGCTTTTTTTATACATACATACATTACACCCAGACATACATTACACCCAGACAGAGAACAAACAGCATACAAAGGTTTTTTTTGGTGGGGATCGAACCCATGGCCTAAAGCGCTGAAGGCAGAGCTACTTTGTTTTGACGTGTCTTTGACTACCCCCTACTAACAGAGCTGAGTAAATGCCTCTTCTGCCTGGGGAGTCCTATTTATGTCTATTTTTAGTTTACCATTTCTATTTTGAAAAAAAAATTAACGCAGACCTAAACTATTAGGGACAGAAATTCTAAAAGAAAAATTTTAGCTCGCTAGAACCCCACATCGTGGGTGTATAAATAAATTATTTTCATAAAAATTAAGCGGGTAATTCTTGGGGGTCCAGGTTATATCCTATTGAGTAGGGTGTCTAATGAAATAGTAATAGTAATTGCCATCCAACAGAACGTGAACGTCTCATTTTTATTACAAATGGGTGTTTTTTTATACTAGCTGCTGCCTGCGGCTTTGCTCGCTTATTATTAGTGACATTCACATTAAAGGCGTTTCCCTTTATAGGGCTTATTCTTTTTTTCTACCCCGTTTCTTATCGACCCTATTACTAAGACTCCGCCGTCCGGCCGTCTGTCACCAGGCTGTATCTCATGAACCGTTATAGTTAGACAGTTGAAATTTTCACAGATGATGTATTTCTGTTGCCGCTATAACAGCAAATACTAAAATAAATATTTCGGGGGGCATACAACAAACGTGTTTTTTTTTTTGCAGTTTTTATAGATATCTATAAAAACTGCAAAAAAAAAAACACGTTTGTTGTATGCCCCCCGAAATATTTATTTTAGTATTTGCACGATACCCTTCGTGCGCGAGTTCGACTCCCACTTGGCCGTTTTTATTTTGTAATATCTTTTAATTAAAACCTTTTTGTCACACCTTTAAGAACTTTACGTCTTCTATGTAAATACCTAAAGAAAATTGTAATAAGTATAGAGGGCGAAGGAAGTTCATTTTCGAACATTAACCCACGAAATTAATTTCTCTACTCGCCTTACTGCACTGAATAATTAGCTGACTCGAGCAGATAATGAAAAGTACGATCCACAGTAAGAACCAGACAAATGTTGGCGATAAGTTGCTAAACCAGCCAAGTTACTGTCTAATGTCCAGTTTCTAAAATATACGAACGGATATCCGTCGGTAGTATCACTCGGTTAATTCTCTACGATCCTACTTATTATCTTTAGTTAAAAGATAAAAATAATATAAACTATTGCCATCTCTTTTATTACCTTATCTCGAACAGTAATCTGAATCGGCTTCTTCTGCGCTCCATTTATGGCACCAGCTGGCCGTAACTTTATTGCAATCAGTTTCAATCAGTTTCTGTTTGTATTGGTGTTTCTATTGATGGATGATCGCAAGACTTTCATATTGCTTTATATACTTATTGGTTTCATATAGAAACTGATTGCAACAAAGTTACGTAATCACACTGCTGACCGTAATTCGACTGACAATCTTGCCAGTGTCAAGTGATACAGATAAATACTCTTTAGTCAAGTCTGTAGTAAAGTCGGCCGTCATTTTTTTGACAGCCTTCACAGCTCAGTTGGTAGTAGCTCTGCCTTCTGCGCCGTAGGCCGTGGGTTCGATCCCCACCGAGAACAAACATTTGTGTGATGAACATTGATGTTTGTTCTCTGTCTGGGTGTTATAGAGGTATAACATTATAAGTATGTATTTACAAAAAAAAAGTATATAATGTATTATATCTGGTTCCCATATTACAAGCTTTGGCTTAGTTTGGGGCTAGATAGTGCTGTGTGGAATGTCCACCAATATTTATTTATTATTTATTTGTCGAATGACGGACAAGCGCCATAAACGGGGAGAAGAAGAAGAAGAGTGTTTTCGTTCAAATCAGTCTATTCTACTGGGCACATCCCTACCTTCACATTATTACACTTTACAGGTACATCCCTAGGTCCGCAGTAAAAACGTAACTATGTGCCCTCGCCCACCGAAGGAAGTAATGATCTTGAGAGCCACTCGTCCACTTTACAGCTCACTAATGTTTCTATATATAACTTGGGAAGTTCCATTTTGAGATGCTACTTTGCTGATATTACTTTCAATAAAATGGGTATCGGCTTAGCGAAATATTTGGACGTACTACTGACTTCCCTTAGACATCCTCAAAGAATCTTAAATAGGTACTTGGTACTAAGAGATCTGAGGGGATGTCTACCGAGCCTGGGGATCAAAGTCATATAGCTATTTCTGTTATTAAAAAGACACAAAGTACATTATAAAAAAGACACAAAGTACATTTTGGAATTTTTATCATGTACTTACGTGATTTTGTTGTTTAGAGAATCAACACCCAGTGCGTCACGTGGAACACTAATTTTTTGAGAGCGCTGGTAGTCTAGTGGTAACAGCCCCGCCTTCCGATCCTAAGGTCGTAGGTTCGAAACCGGTCGTGCACTAATGAGTTTTCTTAGTTGGTATTCGTTTAAAAGTATACCTAGTAATTTTATCCTATACTTACAATGTTTGGATCTGTTGGATGTTTGTGGCTCAATCACGCCTTAAATATTGAAACGATTGGGATGAAACTCAGAACAAATATAGTTCGTAACCTTAAGCTTTTTATCCTGATAAACTAAGGGGGAACAGGGTAGAAAATATTAACGAACCTAATAAAAGGAAAACGACTTAAGCATTAATGTTAGCTATTCCTAATTAAATGCGAGCAAAGCCGCAAGTATTGACTTTGAAACAAGGCCTCCGCATTTATCAGAGTTTCATGATTCAGCCTTGTGCATGTAAAACGGCACTAATTCCTCTCTTGACTGCAACGCTTTTGATGCAAACAACATCCATTGTTCACCTCTGGCTTCAGCTTTTTAATTTTCTCAAAACAATTGAACGTTGAAAAGACCGTTTTATAGAAAGTTCTATGGTCGTTAACTCAATGAACGTCGTTTTTAAGAACTAGTGTAGAGTTGGCCCCGAATCCAAAGTTTTTTGAATAAAGTTTATTTAATTTATTTATTCTTATTTTATTGAAAATCATTTGGTCAAGGTAAAGTGAGTACTTGTGAGTAGCGTTCGCGAATAAAAAATAGTGTGGTGCGAGTATAAGGCTAATAGTCGCGTTATGAATAATAGCTCCCTATGTTTCGATTGGCACGGCAGAACACAGAAACTTCATTATTATATTATTTTGTAACAAGGAACATACAAAAGAACAGTTGAAAGTTGTAAGTTTGTTGCCTGTTTTTCTAGGTAGGTTGCGTGGAACACCTATCGAAACTAAGACGTTTCAAAGTGATGTGATTTCTGATTGAATTGAATCAAAAAGGTTTTAATTTGTTATATGGGATCACATTTAATCTTACACTGTGCTGTGAGGATGGTATAGGTGATAGGTATACAAAATACAAAAAAAAAAGATGCCCTGTATAAATAAATCGTCTACAAAATATGCAAATCTAGGTAATTAATAGTACATTGTTATCCTAGGGGTGATAGTAACTTATTTAGTCCCGAGACTGGGTTTGGCGCCCGAGCTAGCGAGGGCGTCAATAGTTCGAGGGTCTAAATAAGTCTTTAACCCGAGGTAAACACTGTGCTTTTCATTACGAATACAAGGAAAGTAAAAATAAAAAACATGAATTAGCTAAAGAAAAAATTAGTGAATTGTATTAGATCCAATCCATACTGCATTCTAACCAAAGAGTTTTTATGTTCGATGTCATTTGATGTTATTGATAATGTAGCTACTTATATTATATTTACGAAAAAGGTTTAAATTGCATGTTTTTTTTAAATAAAGAAATTATATATTTTTATTACGAGAATACAGGGTTATAACTATAAAACCTATAAAAAAATCCACTACAGTTTTCACTAACTTGGCTGAATAAGTACCTCTTTGGTAATAAACCTCTTTAGTTTACGAATGTCAACAGAAGGTCAACATTCATACTGTTCACTTATGTAAACCAAAGAGGTTTCTTTTCCTTGGAAATGTGAAAATATACCAAACAAATTTTTAATTTTTAATAATTTGACAGCTGTCAGTTGAAAACGATTCTCCCTAGGGCTGAAGTGTTTCTTTCAACCCACTCCGCAACTCAGGCAACTTCATACCTACTTTCAGAGTATGAGTAATGAAAAGTAATTTTCCATGCCTTATCTGTATTCACTGATGCAAAGGCTTTCTTTCTATCTATACTCTGTGGTTTAGGTTTACGGCTCCAACTGAGCATAAACGGAACGACAGACTGACATGGCGAAACCAAAAGGTTCTTCTTCTTCTTCTTTCCATTTATGGCTCCTGTCCGTCATTCGACAGATAATCTTGCCAGTGTCAAGTGATTTATATTGAATACTTTTTAGTCAAGTCAGTCCATAGTCAAGTCGGCCGTCATTTTGTTTTAAAGAAAATGGTGGCGGTTTTCTTCAAAACATTGGAAACATTTTCGGTCAAATCAGGATATCACATATTACACTTTCATTTCAAATGTTTACACTTTGTGCTAAGACCTCAAGTAATGTTGGTTAAAATACCACCGAAATTACACAACACAACTCAAAATAACACTAGAAAAACAAATAAAATGAAAAAGCTATGTTGCTTCCAAAAATGACCAACCAAAAGGTTTCCTCGTCTGATTCCGAACTAAACACCACGTGTCAGAATAACAACCCACGCAATTTAAAGCCTCCAAACAAGCCCAGACACAGCGAAACTGTCCGTCAATCAAGTGAACTTGCAGCATTAATTACGCGGTTTGAGCGAAACCCAACAGAATTGCATGAAAATATAGCGTAGTAGTACCTTTGAGTGCACTGAAAAGAGCAGCTAAAGAAACTGCCGGAACCGGTCCGCTTGCCTAACACTTGGGTTTTGAAATGCAAACTCCGTCATTTACACACTTTGTCGAAAGAAAATTGTATTTATAGCATACCAAATATATAAAGGAAGTGAAAAATTAATACCAATCCATACTTTGTGAAACAGACCAATTTTCTAAATTAGGTACCTATTCATTCTAAATACAGGACTTTTATGTAAATTAAAAAACACTTCTTGGACAAAAACAATCAACATCGAAAAGTTTACTAAAACATTCGTTTTGGTGACCAATTCAACCTAGGGTAGGTTGAATTGGTCACCAAGACACCAACTACAAGCTAGACTGACTATATCGCAGAAGCCTGAGTTATTTCAAACTGAGCTGGGAAGCCAAAATATAACGGCCACCGGCTCTTAGAAAACCAAAAGTGCACCACCAACTCACTTTATTATACACCACTTCACCAGTTTAATTAAAACTCTACCTAGTTCGGTCTTTCAACTATTTTCCCCGATCGTGAACTCTGTAACTTACAAATGAGTACTCTTGATTCTAAAGTTTGAACTTTTACATAAAACAATTTCAGAAAGAGGCCATTTTCAGTTTGGAAACAGAAATGAACAATTTTTAATTAAAAATTGAATTGGTGCATGGTGAAATAATATTCCTTTATTGGAAATTCCAATTTTGGCCTGTGAAATATTGTTCTACCCAAAAAAATCATAATAAAACGCTGTAGCTTTAAGTTTGAGTGTGTGTGTGTGTGTGAGAACATTCTTTATTGTACACAGTAATACCTAACATTTAGTATACTTAAATATTAAACATGTACAAAAGCGAGCTCAACCCTAAAAAGAGTTCTGACAGAACATTGTACCTAGAGTGAAAGAGACATTGTACTACATTCATTAGCTACAAGCTTTGAGTAGTCAATTTGGAAGACAAAGAAGAAAGATGCTCAACAGGATATTGCGGAAGATTATAAACTTCTTATAAAGATTATAAAGTGGCCGTAGAAAATCTACCCATTGCGAGTCTCGTACATACTTACCTACCACCACTATTGATTTGAAAAAGTGAGCCCGTAAGTCCATTCATGTGAAGGTACGTTTTCGACACTGCTTAGAATCAAATAACCCCTAACGATGTATGTACTGTACCTTACTGTAAGTTTCTTCTATTTGAAGTGAGAGTGCTATGTGTGTGTAGTGCCGCTCTTTACATGGCTGTACACTTTGGCCAGATAATTAGCACGTTAATCATTTGAAACGCTACCAGCTGCCAGTTACGTTTAGTGAATGGTTCACAAAACGTTTGCAGTCACAGTGGGATTGCAAACGAGAGACCGTGACCAAAAGTTATGTTGCAAATAAATGAAATCAAATGAATTTACAGAGAAAACGACTGGCACAGATAAAAACAAGAAATTAAAAAGAACTTACAACTAAATATAACTTTAAGGAAACTATACATAGGTATAAAAAGAAAAAATAATATGGATAAAAAAAATAAAAAAAGTAAGATGTGCCAGCAAGTTGCCCCTGTGCGTCTGTGGGTCAAATTTGGTCCCATCTCAGCATAAAGCCACATGGGCAAGCCACATTTTAGGTATAATTTAAAGTATTTATTGAAACATCAGGTCTAATAGGTTTCACACAAATTCGTTGACCGACATGCAATATAAGAGCTATATAAGATTCAAATACAAATTAAGAATTAAATAAAACCTGTTTCTTTGAACACACGGAGACAGATCAAGCTACACAGAGCCAAAGAAAATGACGCTTACTACAAAGAAAGAGTTACCTTAAATGTAGATGTAGATGATAAACAAGATATTCTAGACAACTTGTACAGTCAGCACCAGTTTTTGTCCGAATCAAAAAAATTTTATATTATTGGTACAGATCATAGTTTTTCATTTTATTACTCCAGTATTTTTCATTTCACAAATAATGTCTGAATCTTAACCTAACTTGCTAATAAATAGAAAAATATAAAATGGATAAACAAACACAGTGTGTGAAACTTTACTCCAAATTGTACTTAACAATGGTATTAGATTTATAAATTCGGAATAAAATCATAAGGTTACTTCGCAATGATAATAAAAAAAATGGAAACTGAAATGGTGAGACAGGTCGTGCATTTTAAATTGTCTCTTTCTCCCCTCTGCGAGAACTAGAGGAAAATCCACGAGTTGCTACTTTTCATTCTTAGAACACTTTTCTTCGGAACTCGTCAAATTTGACTTTTGATTGACTGACGTAGCTACTTAATTATTTGTATTCGGAGCATGGAGGTAGAATATACTTAGTCTAAGATTCGGAGAGTGGTTGTCATCAAGTTTCTGCGCTGATTTACTTTTTTTTTGTATCTTGAATCATAGATTCTCTCACTTTGTGTTCTTCATTTCAGTCAGATCAGATCACTTTATTTTTTATCAATATTATTTTTATTATGTAATCATGAATAATGCCTCTGTAAATTGTTATCAAAAACCAACCAACTGCTCCCATTTTGTAAGAATATATAAATTTTTTGCCCAACTAAGTATTCAAAATTAATACTTCACATATCTTTATGTGACTGTACTGAAAAACGATACTGTATTACGATAGTTTGGCAAGTAACTTTAAAAGTTGGTGCATTGCTTAGGGATTCCAAAATGGTATGATATCTGCTAGATTAATTCTTGAACATATGTTTTTTTTTGTAAAGATACCCAGTCGTGGGCATTTTTTTCTTACTTTCTTAAAATTATTCTAGTGTACCCAAGGCTTTCCTCACAGCCCAATCTATAAGATTCTAGGTTAAGTGAGACGGTGAAGTTTGAGCCAGACAGACATACTAATTTCCAGGTAATCCAAGGGGCATTTATAACTTTATATTTCTTTATATTTAGGTTTCTTTTCACCAATATAAATAAATATTTTGTATTAATAAAATTATATAACTTTAAAGATACTTAACTTTGGGGTTTTTATTTTTTTCTAATAACCATTATGACTTGGCCTATCACCCGTTTCCGGGTTGACGTCGGTTTCTGGGACAACCTGTATATTATTGCTTTTTTGGATAATTATAGTTTTCTTACTTTTACATGTAGCTCGTCTGCCAGAGCTTAGCTATGACAATAGGCTATTGAAGCTTGGGCCCGCGTGTTTATCAGGAAGCCAGTGAATGCATGTCCTTTTGCACGATTGTCTTGTACACGCGCGCCGGCTCGTCGACTAGCTGGACGGCATTATCACGTAGGATACGTGTTTACGTACCAATGCATTTCACGTTTCAATACGTTGATTACAATCTGAACAGTGATTTCTATTTGTATAACACATATATATTATATATGATATTAAGATATATATTTATATGATACGGTGCGACGTGATTAGAGCATCGAGGGACCGGTTCCTTCGAATCCATTTCCAATACAGCACCACGTACCCAGTCCTTTCGGTTATTTTCTTTTAATAATTATTTTAATAAATAAGTTATCAACTCTCTGTTTGCACTTTGATCCTATAATATAATATAATAAATATGCAATTACAAAAAAAATATAAGTATTTTATCAGCGATCTGGTTCCCATAGTACA
The DNA here is from genome assembly GCA_932294275.1 of Chloroclysta siterata. Lineage (NCBI taxonomy): Eukaryota > Metazoa > Arthropoda > Insecta > Lepidoptera > Geometridae > Chloroclysta > Chloroclysta siterata. The sequence goes on from OW028590.1 coordinate 6,203,083, forward strand.
AGCTTTGGCTTAGTTTGGGGCTGTATAGTACTGTGTGGAATGTCCACCAATATTTATTATTATAATTTATTATCTAAAGTCAGGATCAAAATACAAACAAGAAATTTAGAATCATAGGTGTAACAAAACTAAGAGGAATTATTGTGGAACCTCCACAATTTGTTAAAACTGCTTCGGTTAGATGAATATTATATAATATCCACTATACCTCTAATATCCCCCAATATTAGATATCCAAGCTGGGAATCGAAGGCACAACATTCAGCGCAGAAGGCAGAGCTACCAACGAAGCTGTGGTCAGTTACGCAATCGGTTTTCTTTTTTCTTCAGTCTGTAAAAGTTCCCTTTGTTTATGAAGTAGTAAACGAGCTTTATGGTGCTTGGATGGATAATGTAAAGTAGGTATATAAGGCCGCCAGTTTGCGCCAGCTGCAAAGAAAACAGATTCAGAAAGTTTATAAAGTTTCCTCGGACTATGTTGAAGATCTTGATCTCGTTTATGGAGCCGATAATCTGATAACCGATAAAATAAAAGAATTTGCATGCAAAACATAAATTGGCATCCGCTTTTTTGGATGCTGGAGTATTTATCACAATACAATGAAACACCGGTCAAATACGTAAAAAAATATTATGAGAACTTTGAGTGAGCAATCGAGGAGCATGAAGTATGTCTTGACGGAATGAAATTATGGCAGTTAAGCATGCACCATATAGGTACGTTTTGAATCTTTAGATTTAAAAAATATAAAAAATAATAATGTTATTTATTAAAGACATATTTGAGAGTGTGTAGAGCTCTTTGTGAAGTGGAAGGGCTCGTTCGGGGAAGTACTACCAACATGCGTAACCCTGCGTTTTCGCTTTCAAGCTGCGTTGAGGTGTTTCGGTTTGAAGGGTGTGAAATTACAGGTACATGAGGCTTAACATACCTCATCATATTCTTACCTATAGTTCAACTTGAAGGACGCGGGGCAGTGCATCATACCGCGCGTTTATTAGAATAGGGTATAGTCAATTATGTAATAATGCGAATTTTGTAATAATTTACGTATCTAAAATAATATTGGAAATTGTCATAAATATTACAATTTATATAAACATCTAAATCTGTGTATTTTATGTATTACGTCAGTTTAATTGAATAATATTTTAGAAAAAAATATTATTAAATTGTGTGATAATTTATATATGTAGCTAAAATAAGGAAATTATTATGAGTATTTCAATTTATATCGGTATCTAGATTTGTGTTATCACTTATTTAAAGTCTTTGATTTGAATTGTGAATAAATGAAACCGATGATTGGCAGTAAATTATATAATAATTTATATACCTAAAATCATATTCAGAATTGTTATCAATAACACAATATTGAAGCTCCAGAGTGGTGCCAATCGAATTCATTGAGGCGTAGGCATAACAGAAAAAGGTAAAGGTAATCAAATACATAACTGATATCAGACATTTGTTTAGGTATTACTTTATCATGGCGGTGGGGATCGAACTCACGTCCTACGGCGCAGAAGGAAGAGTTACTTTGTTGCCTGTTCTTCTAGGCTTTGGTCGCGTGGAACTGGCACCTAGAGTCACCTAGCTTTAAGACGTTTCAAAGTGATCCTTGTGATTTTATTGAATAAATACCTTTGACTTTGACTACCAACTGAGCTACGAAAGCTGTCTTAAAAAAAATGTTATTTCATTCCATTCTATCCTGTTTTTATTGTTTATCTCTCCAAGCGTGCAGTGAAGTTTAATTCCGAACACGTAAGCGGACTTCATTGAAGGCTTTGTTTTATCCCGGTTCTACCGCATCCAGTTGTCTATGATCCCGTTTATTTTATTTTACAAGGAAGCTGCTGCAGGGTTCCTGCGATCGACAGCTTATAACATTACCTACGTGACTGTGAGAAATGAGTTTTTAAATGGATTCCTCCCTCGTTCGATGGCGATGGTTCTCATCCATCTTTATATTGCTACTTGTAATGGACTTACCAGCTTCAAAATGTATACTTTTCACTCTTTTCACACATCTCTTTTGTCGTGTCACTAGTTTCTTTCGAAACAGTGTGGTGAAAGGATTTTAAGTGCGCCTCAAGAGGCTCCTTTCGAGGACTTGACATATGTTATAGAACTTTTTAGGTTCTACGACATGCCGGTTTCCTCACGATATTTTCCTTCACCGTCTGAGAGTACTGGCATTGTGCACATAAATTTTTGAACAGACAAACTCATTGGAGCACGTCCGGTTTCGAACCTTAGAATCGGAAGGCTACCACTAGACTACCAGTACTTTTCGCTTAGTAATAGGTATTTGTACGAAATTGCTGGAATCAAAAGATGTCAACAAAGAGTTATTATATTTGAACTTTGAATTAGAACTAAATTCTTATTATTGAAGCCATTCGTTCTAATTGGTGAAGGATATTCATTATTCGAGCAAAGCGAGAGAAAATAGACAGATCAGCGGTGTATGTTTGTATAATAAGTAATATGGGGTCAACAGGTTGTACCTAGTAAGATTTTGGGGTATGAAAATAAGTTTAATTGAGTAAGTTGGAAACATCCAACCCTTTAACTAAATGCGGGGTTAAAAAATACTATAGGGGTTATACTATAAGGGTTGGATGTTTCCAACTTACTCAATTAAACTTATTTTCATACCCCAAAATCTTACTAGGTACAACCTGTTGACCCCATATTACTTATTATACAAACATACAACGCTGATCTGTCTATTTTCTCTCGCTTTGCTCGAATAATGAATATCCTTCACCAAATAGAACGAATGGCTTCAATAATAAGAATTTAGTTCTAATTCCAATGAATAGTTGATCTGAAAACCATGATGTTGTAAAACATAATATAAATTTAATAAAAGAAGTCAGTTGACGATAAAACTGTCGAACACGCCGCTAATCTCCGTCAAATGCCAGAAGGTCATAAAGGAAATTTGCATAAAATTTGGTCTATTCCGGAGAATCTGCGGCGGGCGGGGTTTCAGCACCTGTATTTTCAGTCAACTTTTTATAATACGATGAATACAAAGCGATAACGTCACACCTAAACGCTTAAATGAATTAAGCCAAAACCGATACTGTTAGCCTTTTATTATTTACTGCCATATTTGTAGTTAGGAGTCGAATGTTTTTTTTTAGGAATCGTGATCTTGGGAAGCAAAATAGTTTCATAAAATTATAGCTTATTTTAAGTTATGTTGTGTAATTTCAATGTGTTCAGCTGGAATTAAATTAAAAATCTTGATTTGAACAAAAAAAAATTTTTGTATAAGTTTTGAAAGAAAATTCATTTATTACTGACTACTATGGAATTATGGGACAGGACTGACTTGACCAAAAAGTGATTATTAAAAAACTTGAAGATTGTCGATATGATAGATTCTTGCGTAGGCTTGGTGGTGTGGAACTGGCACCTAGATTCACCTAGCTTTAAGACGTTTCAAAGTGATCCTTTTGTTTCTTTGATCAAAATCCTGAAGCTGTTTATATTTAGAGCCATATACAAGCGAAGTACTTTTTTTTACTTTTAAAGTTTTAAACAGGACAGTGCCGCTGTATAATATATTGATATTGTACAGAACATAGCCGACCTAATTAGGTACCTAATTACTTTAAGATATCCATTAAATGGGCATAAAAATCATTGTAATGCCCTAACGGGGCTCATGTCCTGGACATAATATTGTTATCCCCTAAGAATACAACATGAGACAATGAATAAATGATTATGAATACAGGCTCAGCACTCAATACGATACTATTATAAGTTGGTTTTGTGCTTAGAATACCGATGTTACAGGCACATTAAGGGACATTACGCGCCTCCTCACCCACGTTCACTGAAATAATATTTTTCAAGCTGTTGAGTTACTTTTTATTTCGGCCGTCGTCGTCGTCGGCAAATGAGTTTCTAAACGTAAATAAATCTTTTGCTGCCCGCGATATTTACGTATCCACTTTATTATTTTATGGGCGCGAAGTAAAACTTACTTATATCGGCGTAGGCTTAGCGTCGGTTAGCTTTATTATACTTTTTACCTATAATTTAGGTACTTGGTCGAGAAATTGATAAGGAGATTATTGTCATCAACAAAAAAACTTCTTTTATAATCATTGTTCTATTTTCTTATACCATAATGTTACTTTTTCCACTTAGTTAAATTCAATGCATGTAGTGTTTACCTATTAATTAGTGCAATTAGCTCTGAAAAGTACATGTACGTACGTAGATGTAAGTTTTATTATATTTATTTGTATGGTACAGCTGTTGGTAGACTTGAATAAATAAAAAATACCTAATTATACACTTTGTCCGTGGAATTCTATACTATCATGTAATATACAAAAATAGCGAGTCCCGTAAAATAGATAAATACTATCTTAGTCCAGTCAGTCCATAGTAAAGTGGTATTTAAGAAAATGGTGGAGGTTTTCTTCGAAACGTACATGAAACCTTTTCTCGTTCAAATCAGGATAACGTAATACACTGCGATAGATTCACCTTGTATATAAGACGTTTCAAAGTGATCCTTGTGATTGTACTGAATAAAGACCGTTTTGATTTTGATTTGACTCAGCTCACACTTAGGGCTGGTCTCTGCATTTATCATAGAATAAGAATCATTCATTGTAAAAAGATCTTACAGTAGGTTGTTCCAAACATTTCAGGTTCAAGTAATGTTGGGTAAAATACCACTGAATTATATTAAAACTTTACAAAAACTTTTTAGACATTGCATCGTTTTCAACTGAATTTTTAAAACGACTGGTAAAAACTACGTTGACTCTGACTGTTACTGAAGATTGACATTCGAGTCAATCTCGCTAGCGATTCAATCTTGGGATTCATTTTCTGACATTTTGGGAAGCAACATAGCTTTTTCATTTTATTTGTTTTTCTAGTGTTATTTTGAGCTGTGTTGTGTAATTTCGGTGGTATTTTAACCAACATTACTTGAGGTTTTAGCTCAAAGTGTAAACATTTGGAATGAAAGTGTATTGTGATATCCTGATTTGACCGAATTTTTTTCCAATGTTTTGAAGAAAACCGCCACCATTTTCTTCAAAACAAATGACGGCCGACTTGACTATAGACTGACTTGACAAAAAAGTATTTATTCAATACAAATCACTTGACACTGGCAAGATTGTCTGTCGAATGACGGACAGGAGCCATAAATTGAGAGAAGAAGAAGAGAAGAAGAAGATTCAATCTTGGATTCAATGAACGCCAAAATAGCGGCATGTTACAATAACCAGCCCATGTTTATTTTCAAATGAGTAAATGAATGCAAACGTGTGGAAAATTTTGGTAATCATCCGTTCATAGTATTCTTGTATACTTTAGCTTGAATAGTATAACTGCGGTTAGTTGGATATACATACGGCTTTTTTTAGCAACTTAAAACGTTTGAACGCAATATCACCTAATATTATGTGATGATGCGGTCGACGATGTGGCTAGTTTACATAGAAAATAGCTATTCACTCTTCTCTTGAACATAAAAATATAGGCATATAGGCATATAGGCAATGAATATTATCTGACCCGTTTTATTGATAATTATTTTAACGCACTAAAAACAATTCATTTGATTAAGTATTATAATTTAAAGCTCATGCTCATAAAAGCGTCTACTTTATTTGTGGGCAAGACTCGAATTCGGCGCTACAATGTGGTGGAATTTTTCATAATTTCTACTGAAACACACCACTTCCTATTTTTTTCCTCAAGTAACTGAAAATTGCTGAAAATGAATGTTTCAGCTCAAGAATTTTGAAATCGGTCGCTATCATTTTCTATCACTGAGAACGTCAGAATCATTTCGATCTTAATATTAAATAATTCGCCTTTGTTAAAAATCCTTTTGGTATTTTTCGATTTTTTCCCTTGATAATGTACTATTTTATAAAGAACGCCAACCAAATTATACTCAATTTAGTTCAGCCCCTACGTAAATATTGTCAATCTGTCCATCAGTAATTTGGCCAACCTCTCGATTTCAAACTTGGCATCTACTCAAATATCTACTTAAGAAACCCATGTTGGAACGACTTAAGGAATTAGGTCCCGTGATCTCATTACTTCACAAGTGCCTCAATTCGTAAAAGATTAAGAGCTCTTAATCTTTTACGAATTGTGGCCATGCACAGTGATGGTCGTAATAATAAAGCTACATGAAGATGAGTAACCACTTTTTTATTTATTACCTGTTCTGTCCCACTAATGGGCAAAGGCAAAGGCTCTCTTCCATTTATCCGGTGTCAATGTTCCTCCGTCCAATTTTGGGTCTGCCTCGGCAATGTACTCGTATGTACCTATTCTATCTCCAGGGATCCATTTAACGCTGACTTCGTCAGTTTGTAAGGTACAAACAAAGTATCAACGTAACGCCAAATAATTTGTAAACAATATAGCCACTTATCTTTTTTTTTTTCGTCATCTCGAGATGCCACTAAGGTGTCCCTCTGACATGGGGATCAGAGACTTCGATATTACTACTAATGATTCTATACAAATAAAAGCTACTAATTACCTCAACAGAATTTTTACATAAGTTATGCCAAATATAGCCACTTATCATGACCCTTATATAAACAAGGAATCTATGACTTACGTTGATACCAAAGCTGTTCAAACTTGAAATCCACGAGACGCGCGAGGTAAACACCTACATCCAATCGCCTCGATGGTGTACGTCAAATCCACAAGTTATTCCCAATATCCCAATTTCCGGCGAGACGAGGCTGCTGTAGCCGCTATAGGTATGCTCACATTTATGTGTTGGTGATAAAATATACTGCGCTCACGTAGAGTCATGAAACTAGTCAAATAAAAGCACCAAATCTATTTCTAATTATACTTTGGATGAGTTTTTTAATCATCACATTTATAAGTAACTTTTGTCTTTATAGCCCAAAAAGTTCTTCACTCAACCCTCCAAAATAACATTTCTTATAAAATAGCTTGTTTTCTTAAAACTCAGACAGGAAAGGGACAATTTCGTGAAATCGGTGAGAAATAAGTCTTGAGATCAAACGATTTCAATTTAATTTTGGGTTTCGTCTCAAATACGTAGCCTGAACTATTCCCAATTTTGTCAGTAATGGAATCTTTCGTAGATCCTGTGCAACGCCACATCTGTACGTATGTAGGCACATACTTACACGCGCTTACAAATCTTATTTGAGCTAGGTGAAATTCGTCTCCCGCCCGGTATCGAAGCTTTTATTACCAACACAGCCTTATGCCTTCTTTTACATACGAGACGCCGTCGTAAAAACATTTTGTGGAACGCTACACTTGAAACTATGTTTTGTGTTCGAAGGTTTGTCGAGTTCAAGCGTTCAAATCAGAAAATAAACTTTATTATTATTAAGAAACTTTTTAATTTTTAATAATCCTACAAACAAAAGGAAACTTTATATTTATCATACACGATTATCGTCTACGCCTTTTTCCTTCCATTTAAACTCTTAATAAATTAAAAAGAGTGTACGTAGTACTATATTTATTCTGTTGAGGAGCTTTTGCCGTTATAAATATTTATATTAATATGTTTTGTTATCAGAATTATAATGGTTCAATGTTATGACAAGTTCCTGTAAAATCTAAAATACAACTGATATTTTTAACAAATCACATCGGATCACTGGTCCAGTAGAAGGTTGCCTGCAGAATACAAATCCAAGATGATACCAGTCCAATTCAACGAGAACTCCAGTACTTTTTAAAATACTCCAGCGCTATTCTTCTGTTTAAAGGATATAGGGGGTGAGAGAGTTCTAGGGAAGCTGGTCGTACCAACAAGCGGGCAAGTCGACCACCTGAGATTTCAATTTTGCGACGCTGAATAAATGTATTCGTATTTCACCGCGTTTTTGTTAAGCTGCTCAACATAAAGCAATATACAGAAATACTGAAGAGAAACGGTAAGAGAATATGATAATTCAAGAGAGCAAAGAAAATCTAGGAACAGACTAGCTTTATCTAAGTTTTATATACGTTTCAGTCTTATTACTGAAAGTTACAACATCGGTTGGGTAACTTGATATAACAACGTTAACCGAAACACAGTTTTCGGTCCAAGTTGGGACATAATTACGTAACAGGCATATTTATTGTTAAATGAGTGTAGTAAAGGCTTCCCGGGTTTTTTGAAATACGCCATATTGTTTGGAAACCCGCCAAGTACCCACATCAGGCTCTCTTGCAAGCCTATATCAACCGCACCGTACCTATATACGATGACGGATTCTAATAATGCCTACGAAAACACATTTTAGCACATTTTTTGGGAGAACTTCCAGACATTTCCATTACTTTACTTTGTGCCTTTGCCATCTGAATAATTCAAGATGCCTCAAGTGAAGGACAGAGAGATCAATAGAAATCATTATTACAAGAAAATATTCAGAATGGAGACAATGAGGGCTATTTTAACAAATTGGTTACTTATATAAGGTAGGTCGTCACTTATATACATTCAGTTTATCCTTTTGAGCCCTTACCTCTTAATAATTATCAACTTTTCTACATATTAATAATTATTATTTCGTCTAAAATAGATAATTAGAGTCAATGGCAATAAACATTTTATTGAAATCATTCTATCAAATGCCAAAGGCGAAGAAATATTGTTCTTCCACGGTGGGGGCGATAATCCACACCGTACTCTCGTAGCGGTGGGTAACTGAAATGACTTATTGAGATAAATTGTTTGCCAAACGCTCCAAACCGAATTTCCTTAACAGAAAGCCGTTGTGTGGAGAAAATTCAGATAAATCCCTATTTTCGTGTACCGTGTAAATTGATGCAGAAAACCCGGAATTCTCACCACATCGTTTTACCGAATTCATCGAATATTTATAAGTATTCTGAACCCCTGCTTTCCGCAGCGGAAACTGCATTAACAGTTTTCAATTTTACATTTGCTGTTGTAAGCTGTTTTGTCTTCGATATAGCTTGTTTCGCTGTAAGTGATTATGAAAGAACACGAAGACCAAGTGTAAAGTTTGCAAAAAGGAAACGGTAATCAAACCCAACCAAAAAAACCAAACGTTTTAAAAAAAAACTTTTGTTCACATTTTTTTTTTCGTGTACTAATGTACTTTATTTTACTTTCTATTGTGTGAGTAAAACATGTCATCAAAAATTACTTATCCCACTTTTAAACTTAAATATTACTGTATACGAGGTGTTTGTTAAAAATATCAGGTGTTAAACACAAGTATTGGAACACCTTGTACTTATATAATAATATTATAGATGAAAAATTGAGTATACCCGTTACTTTAACAATGTTGACGCACCATCTTTAGGGAGGAAGAAGAAGAAGATACAAGCCAAAAAAAACATCTTTGAAAAACAAAAAGACTTTCCATGATTAGGTAGGAAAGTTTCCCGCGTTTAGATCCTGTAGGTCGTTACACCGGAATGCAGAAAATGTGTTCTGTTTTATTAGAGGCCAATAAATTCTGAACGTGATCCAATGCAATGGATCATGGCGAGATAGTAGGTACCTATCACGAGAAAAAAGGTTCTATTTTCTTTTTTTTTTCGTCGCAGAATTTATTGTTTGTGCGTAGAAAATATCATTAATAACGCAGAGAAAATGTATTTCATTTATTAGATTAGAGTGTGTGTTAGTAGGTTTAAATGTAGATCCGTCAAACGCGTTGCTGTGTTTCAGTTTCGGAGTTTCGTTGCCGGTAAATTACAGGCACATGAGGCTTGGCACGCTGGGCAGGGCAGGGCACGTTCCTATCGTGCGCGACTTACGAGGCAATGCTTTGTTATAAGTGATGGTTACCACTTAACACAGAACAAGCAGCTGGCCCTGCTTGTTCCATCTGGTTGTATAAAAAAGGATTAAGATAATGGTGTTACCTAATATGTATGTACGTGCAAATTGAATGAGTAGAAAGCAATATTCCATCGCGTAATAGAATCTAATAACAAAGGTGTGGATGGAGTCTGCCGAAGACACGTTCTCTCCATCTCCGAGCGCATTTACGTAGAAAATTGGTTATATCAAAGCCGCGTGCCTCCTCACTCTCCATCGCACTAGCCGTTTGTTCCTTTATCTGCTTGTTTCCGCCAGGTTGGCAGTTATGTTTTGTACAAATCAGATCAGTATCTTATTCTCTTCTCTTAAGCCACGTGGATTTTTAAGCACGTATTAATAGTTTTTTCGCGTTTTTGTACGCCAATTGCGTGTAGATGATAAGCGCCGACGACAGCAAGCAACTGCTTGCTGTATAAATGCGGCACTGGGGGCATATTTTGCAATTTCATTTCCCCTGGGACAGACACTGTGCGACACCTTATTCTTTGGGTTGTTTAATATTTCTGCTGTGTAATCTTCGACCTGTCCAAGCAAAGGTATAAAAATGGCTGAAATAGATTACTTTTTGACGACAAGTGAAACGGAAAAATACCGTCCGTTTTAGGCACTATATCAATGTTAGGGAGCTAGGTAATATTTTATATGTTTTTGACGTAGTAAACACGGTTTTTTTTAATAAAACTCAAGAAATATGTCTTTACTAGCTTCCAACAATACATAATAATAGTTAACAATCGGCATCAAAGTTGAGGTCTAAAATATTGTTTAATTGAGTTTTTCCTAAAATGTCAATGTTCCCTACTCAGTACACGTGAAAATAAGGTCCGCGGACGAAGACGCGAGTAATCGCTAGTCTAAAAACAATCGGAATCAAACAGATTTGTAGGTAACCAAGCTAGGTACAGCTCCTAACTTTTAAATTTTTCAACTTTTTGGTTGTGGGAATTTCACTACCAAGTTTTTATCCCTCAAACAAGAAGTCCGGTGCGGTAATTAAGGACTTACAACTCAATTGCAGCCGCAAATTGAATATCCCATTGAATGTATCGTCGTTTAAAACACCTTCCTGTTAATTCTATCTGCAAAGATTAACGTCAGACGCAGACCCCACGGACCGCTGCGATTTTTCCAAGCACCCATTACCACATTTAATTATTCTCACTGTTTTAATTTGACTTGAAATTACTGGCGTAATTCAAACTGAAGGTAGCTATGATAAATGCTTTCAAATTGTTTGGTGGGTTTTTGCAATGGTTATAGAACTATATACGATGATATATCATCATCATCATTTGTATAAAAGTCCTTAATTAGTGTGAATTATGTGCTAGGCACACTTTTCGCTCGTGGCCTTTAGAATATAAAAATAAACCGGCCAAGTGCGAGTCGGACTCGCGCACGAAGGGTTCCGTATCATATCTATAAAAACAGCAAAAAAAATATTGTTTGTTGTATGGGAGCCCCATTAAATATTTATTTTATTCTGTTTTTCAGTAAATTTTTTTTATAGCGGCAATAGAAATACATCATCTGTGAAAAGTTCAACTGTTTAAATATCACGGTTCATGAGATAGCCTTGTGACAGACAGACAGGCAGACAGACAGACAGACAGACGGACGGACGGACAGTCTATTAATAGGGTCCCGTATTATATACCTTTTGGGTACGAAACCCTAAAAAGGTTAAAATGGTTTTTAGATTAAAGTAGATGTTTTCTTTAACTAGTTTGTATTTTCATGTAGCCCATGTAGCCCAAAGACTTTTCTCTGCACCATAATCTGATACATGCAAAAGAGTAAATCCAAACATCCATCGGGTGTGCAAACAAAGTGTATAACTATGTTCTATGTCCACATAAAGTTACAGCGTGTGTAGTAGCCCTCAACTGTGTATGACGGGCCGAACGAATGCGCTACGTTAATTTTTCACGAAACAAAAAACACTGAAACAAACTGATGCAACTGTTCGTTTTAGAAGCAAAACAAAATTGCGTTTTTGCAAGCGTAGCTACAGGCTTTTTGCAGGCACCGCGCGGAAAATTGCGGAACACCAATTTATCTTTATCAGACTGGGAAAATCTGCATTTTTATTTAGAAAACCTATTGGTGTATAGGCTGTGCCGACTGCTAAGTATGTTAGCTAACCCCTGCAGTCAGACATTCAATGCGAACGGGCTTCAAAACGCAGCGAGCATACCATTTCCACTCATCAGCCTATTCACGAATGTTAAAACGTACCAAATTCAAAAATCGCGTGCCTCGACGAACTCGACTATGTATTTTTATCTGCGCACGTAAAAACGCAGTCCATCCCGAGTATCTATCCAGAAGAATAATAATTTTTAGGTTGTATTTTTTGCTGCGGCCAGTGGCCGGTCGGTGCTCGCGTTTTATTGCACACTATTCCGGCGAATAAACGCGGAGAGGGGGGGTTTAATGGACCGACCGGGGGGAGGTGGGGGCTCTCACCCCGTCCCCCATCTGTCCACTGTATTGGCTGCGAATATTGAATATTTTTGCTGCGAACAGAGTCTAGGCTCTGCAGGCTAACCACTAATCAGTGGTCCGTGATGTGCGGGGCTTTCCACCACTAACTTTATGCCTTAGTTTTTTTAACGAATGATTGAAAGCAAAGGTTTTTAGATTAAAGTAGAGGTTTTCTTTTATTAAATTGAAAGAAAGAAAGAGCGTTTATTACCTTAAACCTTATATAACATTTCATATTTTTTTAAACTTTAAACAGTTCAGGCAATGGAGGTATACTCAGCAAAAATGCTGACAGACGTGTAAATGTCTGTTCAGCGCTGATTTTCAGTATACCCCTAAGTATGCGCGACAGATGTACGCTTGTAAATTGTATGTAAATTTGTATTTTTTTTCCCAGCTTTTTATTTTGAAGGCCTAAAATAATATATATATAATAAGCCTGTGCTGAATATGCGTTCTCGTCGACAATAGTGGGCGAAAGATGTGTGTGTCATGTTATCATGTTCATGTCAAATTGATGTGTACTTAGACTTTCTATAAAACTCTCACCATCTATCTTCTGGCAAACTAGCTTAAAAATAAGTCGAACGTTCAAACGTTCATAGAACTAATTGGAAAAAACATCATATGAATAAATAAGTATAATACGTTCAGAAAATAGAACCATCCTCTTTCACAGTAGAAACGTACCTAACTAAGTACATATATTATTAGCTATTGTGAAGGTGGTATTTTTCTTTTAGCGATCGGGAGGAGTCTTGAGTGCATGCAATAAAACGTACAGTACTCGTACCTCCATTAATCTACGTGTAGGTAGAAAAACTAAACTGTGAGCTTTATGTAAGCTTGGTTCAACCGACGCCCGAAATTGATGGCCGTCTGATACAATACAGGGCATATTAACAAACACCAATGTAGTGGGTCAAGCTCTCACCCGGTTATTGATTTCAATTCAAAACATGACGCTCATACGATATTGCTCGAAATCCAGACATTGAGTTAGTGCTGATTTTCTGTTGCATGAATGTAGGGAAAATGGGCGCCATCGCCTCGTGTTCATATTCTTTGTGAGCATTTATACTGGACGTGGAAAATAACGTAAATAGAAGCACATTTTTGTATTGGCAAACTCGAAGGTACCTAAACCCTTTAAGATTATTATCCAGGATTATACCAGTGTTCCGTATATTGATACTCATTATATAAGAACCTCAACCTGTTAAGCGCTGATGGTCTAGTAGTAGCAACCGCGCCTTCTGATCCTTGAAATTTAAATTACGGGTCTAAATCCAATCGTTCCAATGAAATTTTCTATTCGTAAAAATTATGTAGGCACACATAGCTGTGAAACGGCGAAGGAAAATGTATTGACGTGTCGTCATGAGGAATTCCGCATATATTGACAATGTCTTTCCTGTGGATTAGGCCGATAAAGTTGACCAGCACCTATACTCATAATTACGTTTATACTACTACAGCGTCCCAAAAAAAGAGCATGAGTGCAAAGTTGTTCCTAACGCTGTATAAATCATCTCCATTAAGGGCAAAAGCCTGTTTGTATTTGCATTTTGTCTATTTCTGAATTATTTCGATCCAATGAAATTCACACAAAATATTGTATTAAATATAAAATTAAAATGGATAAAGAAAACTCTTTATAACGCAGTAAATTCGAAAGCAGCGTTGAAACAAAATTGCATGCGATACGCTGCGTAGGTTGCAATATCGCCGGCCATTAGGGTTGTAATTGGCAATGTGGAAAGTAGCTAGCGAGGTGCAGCCAATATGTTGTTAATACGGACATCGCTCTTTTAACTTTCAACAACAGTACCTACAACCAAGAAATGAGAAGGGTAATCGGATTTTTATTGGAATTTAAAAAAGTGCTTATAAGATGGTTTTTCTGGAAAAATCTATGCTAAGGAGCTTATAACGTCTTTGTGTGTGGCAGTCAGCACTCGTAAACAAAGTATTTTGCGAATAGATTTTCACAATATTTTCGAAAAATTCCAAATAATTTTTTTTAAAGATTAAATAAATATACAATAGCCAAAAACGGTTCAAATGTGAAAGTGGCTCAAACATTACACGGAAGTCGGTGGATGCAACTCAGATTATTTTTTGCTGGAAATAAATAGTGGAGGCTCATAGAAGTACTTCTTCAGGCTATTAATGATGATGAAGCAGTTAAAAAGCAAGCAGTTTCTGTTTCTTCCTCGTAAGTCACGCGAGATATGATCGTGCCCTACGCACTGCCCTGCGTCCATCAACTTGCGGCATACAGATGTTAAGCCTCATGTGCCTGTAATTTCATTGACAACCATACACCCTACAAACCGAAACATGTGGTGGTGGTACTTCAAAGTCAAACAGTATTTATTCAATAAAATCACAAGGATCACTTTGAAACGTCTTAAAGCAAAGTAACTCTAGGTGCCAGTTCCACGCGACCAAGCCTAGAAGAACAGGCAACAAACTTACGGCTTGGTTCCAACCGTTCATTGGTTTTCTCTCTATATAGTAGTCTAATCGGATTATAGAGAGCCTTTTCTATTTAATGAGCTTACATAAGTATAAAGCGTATTCCAGCAATAGCTTTATCCCCTCCAGATAAATCCAGCATGAAGCCCGAGGTAGAAAGACCCGCATTCAAAGAGACTCGATAATTAAATCCTTTTTCCATAAAGCAATAAGAACTTTATACATTAAAACGTGATGTTCTATTTTAAAATCTGTTTTAGATGCATGGTACATGTGTTTGGGTCTTAAAATATCCAGTTTTTTTTATTCAACTAGCTGATGGAACAAGCAGAAGGCCCACCTGATGATAAGTGGTAACCATCACCTATATCGAAGCATTGCCTCGTAATTCACGCACGATAGGAACGTGCCCCACGATGCCCTGCGTCCATCAATTTGAGGCATACAGATGTTAAGCCTCATGTGCCTGAAATTACACCGGCAACCACACTCTTCAAACCAAAACACAGCGTTGCTGCTTGGCGGCAGAAAAAGGCGTGGTTGTAGTACTTCCCCGGACGAGCCCTTCGCAAAAAGCTTACTACTCTTAAACTTAACTCAGTAAGTTAAAATAATTACAACCCGCCCAATTATTATTATTGTTTATTAATTATTGATATGGATGATTCCTTTCCTCTTTTTTTAAAGTCGATTACAAAATAAATAATTAGGAAAAGAATAATAAATTGTTATTAGTTATTTGTGGATATTTTACACGAATCTAGCCCCAAACTGAGAAATTATTGTACTATGGGAAACAGGATAAACTATTTATCCCCATTCTCACCATCGCACTCCCCAATTTTCTCATTAAAAGTTCATGCGAGATGCAATGTCAACGAGTTATTGAACGAGATATGACGTCATCTCCACCGTGAGATAATCTCGCTCGAAGTGAGCATAAGGCCCCTGATAGCTAAATAAATACTAGTGGACATTCCGAACAGCACTATCTAGCCCCAAACTAAGCCAAAACTTGTACTACCCAAACCAGATAGCTGATATAATACCTATATCCTTTTTTTTGTAAATATATACTTATGATTTGTTATAACATATAGACAGAGAACATTAGTGCGATGAAAATCTATGTTCATCAAACTAATGTTAACTTAGAATACTTGTGAACCACCTAAGTATAAGAGTTACAAATACCCAGGTAGGTAAATTCCTTTATTTCTAAAGGTGGGCTAAAACTTCGCCTTTGGAAGAGCTTTTCGACTTCCACAAATAAAAATTTAACTTTTAAAGTATTCCAGTCGAAGCTTAGAGCAACACGGGCCACCGGCGGACCGGAGGGGAGTAGCCTTCGCAGGCATTCCCCTCTGTCAAAGTACAAGTCCACGCGGTCCTAGACGTACAATAAAACTAGTTGCAGCCGCACTGCTCACTAGACTAAATCTAGTTGCGGGACAGAATCAATGTCCTTTAAAAAATGTCGAATTGTTCTGTTTTATGCTGCAAAAAGACATCTGCCACGTCAAATTTACAAAAAGATGGCGTTACCTTTCATATGTAAGTAATTTTTAATCACATTATTACTTTAAACTTCTTTTAAACTTAAAAATCACAATATTATCGGTCGTGTTGTTTCCGATTTGTTAACAAACACAGGCCGCTCGCCTTCATACATAGAGCAACACGGAGGGGAGTGGCCGTAGCGTTTATTACCGATACAAAACTGTCTGCCATTTTTTGCGGGGGGAAATTTGTGTTACGCACACTTTCTCAAATTCCCACACAAAAATAATCGTCTGTCACTACGAAACTCACACATACCTAATTAAAAATACACTAACAATATCATGCACACATAGATACATTCTGTGTCAGTTTTATTGTACGTCTAGGACCGCGTGGACTTGTACTTTGACAGAGGGGAATGCTTTCGAAGGCTACTCCCCTCCGGTCCGCCGGTGGCCCGTGTTGCTCTAAGCCTTCATACAATAAGCGGATCGGTCGAGCGACTGATCCGAGACATTTCCAGAGACATGAGACATTTGCGTATCGACAGTTGTTACAACTACGGCTGTAAGCAAATTGTCAGTGTCACCTCATACTGTTAGGACACAGAATGTATCTATGTGTGCATGAAATTGTTAGTGTATTTTTAATTAGGTATGTGTGAGTTTCGTAGTGACAGACGATTATTTTTGTGTGGGAATTAGAGAAAGTGTGCGTAACACAAATTTCCCCCCGCAAAAAATGGCAGACAGTTTTGTATCGGTAATAAACGCTACGGCCACTCCCCTCCGTGTTGCTCTATGAGTCGAAGTTCCAACTTGCTAGGTTAACGATGCGTCGGCGACGCGCACCCATATATTTTAGACTTCATTCTCGCAGTGTGACTTATATTCTACAAATTCAGCTTTACTAAAAAGTCACTTGAAGAAGACCACCCATTGTACTTTTTATTTTTTATTTTAGCTGGTGGAACAAGCAGATGGCCCACCAGATGTTAAGTGGTAACCATCACCTATAACAAAGCATTGCTTCATTAGTCACGCAAGATAGGAACGTGATGAACACTACGATGTACTGGCCTGCGTCCATCAATTTGAGGCATACAGATGTTAAGCCTCATGTGTCTATTTCACCGGCAACCACACTCTTCAAACCGAGACACAGCAAAGCTGCTGCGCAACAGAAAAAGGCATGGTGATAGTACTTCCCCGGATGAGCCACACACAAAGAGCTCTACTACTCTTAAAAAAACTTACTTCTTATACTAAGAAAATAGTTTTAAGTTTTTTATGTATACTCTAAAACTCTGAACAACCGACATGACCAACAGCCCGGACGGGTAGATGACATTGTTGCCGTACAGGGAAAGTTCTGGATGCAAAAGGCTTAAAACCGACAAGAGTGGCGTCTGAAGGAGGCTTCTGCCCAGCACTGGGTTATTGCGAGCTGTTTACGATGTTGATGATGATGATGTACACTCTAATCCATAAGTTATTGTATGCAATAAAACATTTTCTATCCCCTATTTATTAATCTACCTTTCAACTATCCCTAAAAATATAATGCGCAAAAAATACTCTGACACAGTATTCATTTACTTTATTTATTGACCCATCAAAGGCATATTCATAATAGTTTTCTTAGTAAAAAGTACACAAATATAGAATAGTGTGATACACCATCAAATATCGTAGTATATTTTGCTGACTCATTAAGCAAGAACATAATTTTCAAAAGTTGAAATATTAACTATTGCGGCCTTACTACAAAAAATCTGTCAAACGATAAACTATTACCTACTCTTTCCAATGCGTAATGGCAAACAGAAACAGCGCTAATTTTAAGCATTATTTAAATGTAAACACCAATTTATAGTATGAGGATTGATGTTGGAAGAATAGAAATAAAATAGGCCCAAGATTTTAAAGACTAAGTTGGTGTATAAGCTTCCTGTTATCCATTGTTTTTGTATCAAAGAGTGTGGAAAAACTTTATTCCATTTTTGGCAAGCCATTTGTAGCAGAAATTGTTTGCCTATTGTATTATATGAAATCTTTGGCAGAGGTCTAGTCACATCTTCTTGGTTGATTAAGCAGAAAATACTAATTCATATCCTTTTTTGGGCTAAGTTTTCTGTATGATCAATAAACGGGTGACGTAGGTCTCATAAGATCGGTAGCATCAAAGAGTTTGAAACAACTTTATCCTACTTTTAGTAGATTTACTCACTGATCTCTACATATAGGTAGTTTGTATTTATACATATCAATGGGTTCAGTCAGTAAAATAACCATAAAAGAACTTCGAACAAAGTCCTTTGGGTCTACTCCGAAAAACGATAACTGAAGGTTTGAACCAAGATGTGATTTGATGATGTGAACGTGAGTTTCGAGTTGGTTTTAAAAAAACGCTGATACGACTGCGTAAAACGCATCACACTCTGAGGTTTAACCAGGAACGAATTTAACGCCCTAGCTACAACAGAATAAGGTCGAATGTCGCTAGGATACGTTAACGCGACAAATATCAAATTTCATTCGTGATCTGCGTGATGCCAAAAGTCATAGTAACGCGACTCAATATTGCATAATTTTGCTAGGTAGGTATAGGGCCCGGTAGACTAGCTATTAAATTGTAAGAAACCTATGCGCACTTTTTGTAGGAAATTTTCTCATCATTTTTATTTTTTATTTCAATTAAAAACATTTTATTTCAATTAAAAACGTAAGCAAGACTGCATTAGCAGGTAACTACAAAAAGGGGGTTGTTGGAAAATGTACTTCTAATGAGATATAATTTCCTTTTCACATAATATTCAAGGGTAGTACTTTTATATCGCAACAATATTAAAATCTTAATGACTCCTTGGAGACGATAAAAATACTTAGATAACTGTCCGACTCGCCGGAGGTTTTTCGGAACATTTATACGAGAACCTTTGAGTCGGCGAGAGCTACAAAGTTTTTATTGTTTAATACGACCTCAGAGATAGAATAATAAGTACATTACATACTCGAGACACAAAGGAAAGTCTGAAAGAGTATTACGAGCTTTCCACAGCTCATACAGGTTTAAAGACTTATGTACATAAACAGTTTTCGTAGACATTTCGTAGAAGGTCTACGTATGCTCTACGGTGAATCACTCACAACCATTGTATATAGCTGTTATGCTACACAGTTTGAGAAGACCTATTTCATTATGATGTTCATACTACCGTTCGTACCTCTACAGGCTTTTCTATATCTTAAGTTATCGCTCTGAGATCAAGAACGAGAAGTTTATTCGGTGCTGTAAATAGGAAATTGCATTTTGTTATTGGGCGTCTACGTAGGTATTTCGCGCAATAAAAAGAGTGCCTGATACCGTCGGTGTTCGCAAAAGAATTCAATTTGTAGTGGGTAAAAATCTAATCGAGAATACGTACCTACTAAGATACCAACCTTCTCACTGTAACATCTACTGATCTAAGTCGGATTCGCTTCTAAGCTCTATTTATATTTACAGAGCAAATAAGAGATAGTTTTGACAATATTTAATAGCAAAATAATATATAACGCTTATAATAATAAATATAAATTTATGAAGACACACAACATAGATTCTCTCTTCCTAGTGTTATTTTCAGTTGCGTGTTATCTTGGTGGTTTTATAACCATTTTAAATTGAGTAATTTGAGCAACTGGAATGAAAGCTTACCCTGATTTGAAAGAAAGTGTCTCCCCTATATAAAGGTTTTCAAGAAAACCGCCACCTTTTTATTTTCTTCAGAACAAATGACAGCCGACTTGACGTTACTAACTTGTTACATATATTACTTACTTTAAATTAAGCTATATTGTATGAACACAATATAGCTTAATTTAGTTAATTGACTAGAAATTACCAAGCTACGCCACGAGTAAGGCCACCAGTAATCAAATAAAATAACAAGAACCTGCGAACATCTACGTAAACAACCTTCGGGCCGACTCGTAATTTTATTTCCTTCAAGGACTTTTCAAGTAAACCCAGCGTAAATAAAAACACAGCCCATTCATTATGAAGTATCTCAGGTAGCCTGCACGTCTGGATAGATTCGCACAGATATAAATATATTTACATCCCTGTATTCAAAGGCAGGCATGGCTGGTCAACAACAGGGCCTCGTTATATTCTCGTATTCAATGTTCCAGAATGTTCACAGGTTTCCAGTTTGCGATTTTGCTTTCAATGTGCTGCGTCGTCTCATTTTATATATTTTTCAGCACTGAATGTGCCATTTTTGTGATAAAATATTTTGATGCGCACTATTCTAGATTTAAAAGATGGTTCATGCAGTATCGTAAAGTTGATGACGTTATTGCATTACGATTTTAAATATATCTTGATAATTAAGATCGTTTTTTTTTATTAAAAATACTTATAAAAATCTAATCGTACGTAATTTTATGTCTGTATATATTTATGTAAGTTGCTGTGTCAATAGAAAACAGTAACTACTTACCAACCAAAAGGCACAAATCTTGTTTGTTCATAAAAATAAGTTTTAAAACATTGTAATCATCTATTTTTATGTGGACTGTACTAACGTATGCTTCAATAAAACGAATGCAGAATATAAATAACTGTTCGGGTTCGAATACACGCGACTCTCTCATCAGCTCTATTCATGGTATTGAAACGAATTCGTAGTTTGTGAAAGGCAATATCCGATAGATATGTATGTTGGTTATCCAATCAATTTTTGGTTCCACGTAGGCACCGGTTGATTTAATTTACATATTAAACTAGATGCCGTCCGTGGCATCGTTCACGTATTAGTAGTGATTACTAACATTAGTGTAAACGTGGTGCAAAAAAATTCACCATTCTCGCGACACATATTTAAAAGTCAAAGTCAAAGTCAAAATGTTGGATTCAATAAAATCGCAAGGATCATTTGAAACGTCTTAAAGCTAGGTGATTCTTGTGCCAGTGGTGCCAGTTCCACACGACCAAAGCCTAGAAGAACAGGCAACAAACTTACGGCTTAGTTCCTACCGTTCTTCGTAAGGCAAAGGCCACAAACGATACTTAGCATACGAGAGGGTAAGTACATCTGTATGCCTCAAGTTTATGGACGCAAGACAGTGATTGGCAGAGCACGTTCATATCGTGCATGACTTGCAATGCAATGCTTTATGTTGGGTTATGGTTACCACTTAACATCAGGTGGACCATATGCTTGTGACCTCGACAAGTAGTAAAAAAAGACGTTTTCCCTTTATTTGGAATAAAATTTAGCCCTAACTAATCCAGGTTACGTCCCATAGCTATTGTTATGGCGATCGTTTCAGTGGTGCGGGCGTGATTGAGTCACAAACATACAAACATCGTAATCGTAGCCTTCACATTTTAATATTGGCAGGATAATAAATAGCTTTTTGCCTCGACTAGTCCGTTGAGGCTTAAAATAGAAACAATTTATAAAGATATTGTGTGAATTGTCCAAAATATGACGATAAGTGTCAAGTAAGTAGGAAAAATCTACCATCTGCGAGCTATTCTGGCGTGCGCTGCCAAAACCGCTAGAGTTACACATATGTACTACCACACGCTAATATAAGCTACTCGAAATACCAATACTGCGCAGACGAAGTCACGGGCACCAGCTAGTAGTTATATAATGCTTATGGCCATACACACATACGCACATTAGCACCGACATGACGTTTGGTTATGCAATTTGTATGTTCTTTTTGTATATAAATGTGTAGATATATAACATAATCTACTTTACATAATAATATGTTGGTATAAACCCAGATCTAACCCCAGATCCCAACATGAAAGATTTCTATTAGTCTCACCCAAGTCTCACAACACAAGTCGAGAGCGGCCTCTTTAATATTCACATCACACAAAGCCTTTTTGATTCTGCGCATATTCGTCATTTCTTTTGGCCCTCGGAAACATATTACGATACGAAATTTAGGTACTTGTACATACTGAGAAAATATCTTGGCTGTCTTCAATGTTGGGGTGTTGAGGTACTTACATATAAAGATCTTGAGCATGGTACATACACACCGGGATATAGGTACCTGGGTTTGTACGCAAGGGACTGGCACATAATTTCACCAAAACTTCTGACTTTATGACATTTTGTGACATAGGCCTTTTACATAAAATATGGGAAAATGCCATAGCTATAGCGGCATGACGGACGTGTCAGACTGACATCATGCCGCCGGCCATGTGTGTCCTTAAGGACTATTAGAGAAAAAGTTTTTATATGAGATGTATTTTTTTGATGTTTTATCGTGGGTAGTGTGGTAGCCCAGCAACAAAGCCCTTAAAATAAATTTAAAAAAAAAACTACCGTCCTCACCTCCTCCTCACAGCTCAGTTGATCTGTAGCTAGTATTATCTTATGTGTCTGTAGTAACAGAGTAGCACTCTAGGCTGTGAGTTCGATTCCTTCCGATAGCAAACATTTGTGTAATGAACATAAATGTTTGTTCTCTGTCTGGGTGTTATAATATATTATAATTATGTATTTAAAAAAAAAGCATTTATCAGCATATAAGTATTATATCAGCTATATGGTTTCCATATTACAAGCTTTGCTTAGCTTGTCACTAAATACCTAGTCCTGTGTGAAAAATCCACCAAAACATTTACATATAAACTGAATTAATGAATTCAAATGATAATTATTTCTTATACACCTTGCAAAATAACAAAATAGGAAACAAATTATAACAATTAAAGAGGCCTTTGCCCAGCAGTGGGACATAGAAGGCTCATAGTAATAATATTAATAATAAAAATAAATACAAATGTACAATGGGCAGTCTTAACGCACAAAAACTGAATACCTACGTAAGGCGCTCTTATGATTAACGACCACAATACCATGCAAAGCATGTGTGCATCCCAGGATGCACCCCGTTTTAATATCAGTGGGCTACACTAAAAACTCTGACTTTCTATTTGTGACGTTTTGAGTACACTGCGCGGTAACACGTAAATAAAATAATAAAATTGGACATATAAATATAAATTATATATAATAATAAATTAGACATTCCACCCATCACTGTTCAGCCCCCAACTAAGCAAAACCTGTATTCTAGAACCAGATAAGTGATATAATACTTAAATAGGTAGCCGTTTTTTCTATGTCTATATCTATGTCTATCACACAAAAGTTTGTTCTCGGGATGAAAACTTCAGCGCAGAGCTACGACCACCTGAGCTGAGGGTTGTAAAACCAAATCACGTCCGTATCAAGTCAAAATAAAATTAAATCGAATCACAAGGATCACTTTGAAAAGTCTTAAAGCTAGGTGAATCTAGGTGCCAGTTCCACGCGGCCAAGCCTAGACCACAACCATTCAAGTTACTATTCCGCTGTTGCGTTGTCGCTGCCTCGCACGCCCCGCAATGTAACACAAAACGTAATTACGAAACTTCGGCTATCGTTTTCATGGTAGACCTACCAGGTGCACAAAGGCCGGACATTGTCTGCACTTTCGCACCGCAAACGAACAAAACGCTCATTTCTGCGACCACAGACCGCGGGACAAATGTTTTGTGCACTTTGTTTAAAGTTTCTAACAACTACAGAAGCTGAAACTAGCGAATAAAAACAGAAGTTCAGCATACAATACAATCTACAAAATTACAGCTTAGATTACCTACGGCGTAGACCTTACGTAGCGAAATGCTACGAGATAAGTTTGATCACCTTGAGATAGGGTGACAACCTTATAACTTAATATTCTTTGTATTTTATACTTGCTGATGGGATAAATGGCCTGCTGATTGAGTGGTAGGTAATTATCACCTCTACACAAACGAAAAACTAAATTTGAACTTGATCGCAGATAATGAGTGATAAATTGTCAATTTTTTTTTAATATTTTGATTCGATTTAAACAAGTCATTGTAGTAATTACTAGATAATATCATTGGTTGCCTGGACGAAATCGCTTAAAGCGATAAGGCCACCCATTGTACTTTTTTTAAGTTACGGCTAGATTTATGATGTATTCTTGTGTACAATAAAGTGTCATACCTACCTATATAAGGTATGACAAGATTTACAGTATGTTTTACCGCTGACCAAGCAGGCGTATCCAATACATATAAAATCTGTCTCTACCCAAAAGGATAGAGGGATTTATGTGGAGCACTCACGAATTATTCCGATTTGTAGCCCGATCACGAAGGATCAATCAAATACATATTGTTACTTTGCAACGTCAGCCAAGCGACTTTCAACATTCGCCTGAAGCGTCAAAGTTCATTTTGCTCGTTTCATTGAAAGCCTTTGTGCGACAAAAGTACTGCACAGTAAAAAATATAATCAGATGTTCAAAAAATAGGAATATCCAGAACGATACTGAAGAGCGGAGATGAGCTTAATCATAGCCAAGTGAGATCTCGTAACGAGATATGCAAAGTATGAATGGACAAATAAACGAATCTTGAAACCTCATTTCCTTTTGAGTTGAACAATAAACGCTTATTACGAGACCGCCAATCTGAATGGCAGTTTCTTTTTATCTTTCTACGAGCTTTGTTTGGCATTGGATTAGGAGGCGATTGCCTCCTTGTTCTCGGGACCACACAAACTATACCTAACTACTTATAAAGGTATCTATGCGGGTTGGGGCAGCATGTATTATCTAGGTACCTACCCGTGGTCTTATGAGATCTTATAATCAGAAGACTCACACTCATACATGCACACACACACACACGTATTATCTTAGGTACCCGTGGTCTTATAAATTCAATCGGGAGACTCACACTCATACATGCACACACATATAAGAGCTCACAATAGCTAGACCCTCTATCACAGGTAGGTATCTGAAAGCCCTAGCCACTGAAATGTAACTAAGGTTAAGTTTACCTACCGATGTGAAACATTTATCTAATGGTGACGTAACGTAACATTGCGTTTTTAGGGAGGCAATAATGTACGGCCAAATAATGTACAGCATAATATTGCACAGCACGATAATGCACACCCAGGTAATCCGTGTCCACTGGTTTGAATTATTGGGTCCCGTACAATAACATCCCGTACAATAACATGCTGTGCAATATCGTCACGTGTCAATAATGTACACCCAGATAATGTACAGCATGATAATTGGAAGCCACTTAAGTACCGTTGAGTCGGATTGGTTAGGTTATGTTGAAACATATAAATTACGCACGAGGCGAGCGAGCAAAGCGAGCGTGCCGCGGCAGCGGCCGCCGAAGTGCCAGAAATTATTTTTTACGGTACCAAAGTGGCTTCCAATTATCATGCTGTACATTATCTAGGTGTACATTATTGACACGTGACGATATTGCACATCCAGATAATGCACACCCCGATAATGTACACCCAGATAAAACGAATCCAAAAAGGTACTAAAGTGGATTCCAAATATCATGCTGTACATTATCGTGCTGTACATTATCATGTCGTACAATAAGCGGACTCCGTTTTTAGCAGCGATGTAATTGAGCGTTTGCGAACCGTTTTAATAGCGTTTGAAGTAGGTTTTATTAAAGAAACTGGATGGATATAATACATTTTCATAACCATGATAGTTTCAAAAGTTATATGGATACTAGCTGACCCGGCAAACGTTGTTTTACCATATACTTACTACAATGACTATTAAATAATAGGGGTTGGTGATACAAGGGTGAAAATTTAGGGTTGTATTTATTTTTTAATGCAACAATATAAAAAAAAAACCCTTATCACTTAGGGGTATGAACACTAATGAACACAATAACAAATTGTAGCCTTAAATAGAGACTGTAAGAAAAGTGCCAATGGACACATTCTTAGTAATATTATTTCTATAAAATTAAGTCAAAGCAATATTACTCAATAGCCTACTTGGCTAGATTGTAATGATATTAGGGTATCGCATGTCAAGCGCTACACTAATTTAGTTAAAAAAAAAAAAAAACTTTGGGGTATGAAAAATAGATAGTAGCCGATTCACAGACCTACTGAATATGCATATAAAATTTCATAAAAATCAGTCAAGTCGTTTCGGAGGAGTATGGTAACTAACATTGTGACGCGAGAATTTTATTTAAATACCTAATTGATTGTCCACCATTCTTTCTGTTTTTCGAAACAGCACAAAAACTGCAAAAAGGGAGATAATGCTAGCATTGAGTTCGCTTATGTAAGATAATTGTTATTTTGTCCAGTAAAGAATTTTCTGTCTATCTACCTAACATTCAACTGATCCAGCTGAGTCGACGTAACTTGGCAACAGAGTTTGTAACTGCAGGCTTTTAGCCAACTTTCAGTCACCGAATTCATTGTAAAACCGTTTAAAAAGATACCTGTTTGTCTATGAGAATGGATAGGTAGAACGGATGAAAACTATTGTACCAAGCCCACCCACCCCACATTTTATGAGAACTATCACGGGATTATAGCAGTTGGCACACCTGAAGTTAAGCGGTTACCGCACAGAATTCCGGAAGTTGATTAACAATATGAGTTTTTTAAATCTTCGCGTTATGGAAATGAGAAAATGAGGCCTGGGTTTCGGATTTCTTCAAGATTTGTCATCATCAAATGTTAATCATGAAATGATTGAATGAAATAAAATCCTTTCACCACACTGTTTCGAAAGGAACTAGTGACACGACAAGAGAGAGAGATTGAATGAAATAATAAAATAAACGAATACTAACAACAATGTATGTACGTACATACCTAAACTAAACCATTTGTAAGTAATAAATGTATTGAGTATACTTCGGTTGCTGACTTTACTAACAGTCTCATAACTTACGTCTTACGTACCTAAAGTTTGGGGCTAGATAGCGCTTTGTGAAAATGTCTTTATTTTACGTGTTTATTTACGGTAGATGGATCGACTATGAGCATTCAAGTTCCAGGATAATGTGTGCACTAACAGAGGAAACCATTAGTCCATGTTAAATTGATTAGTTGGCGGTATTACCTCGATACTAATGGAATTAGCGTAAGTGTTTGTTGAATGTCGTACCTTTAAACACTCATCATCATCATCAGACTGCAAAAGTCCACTCATAAACATAGTCACACTTTTGGTGCATTTGCCATTTTGGTTGTTTTTTTTTTTTAACTAAAATTTGGGAGAGCCGGGCTTTTAAAACCTATTTTAAATTATGACGTTTCCAAACGGTAACATCAGAATTTGTATCTCTCGAGGAATACTTCCCTTCCGGATTCGTTTTCTGACATTTTGGGAAGCAACAAAGCTTTTTCATTTTATTGTTTTTCTAGTGTTATTTTGAGTTGTGTTGTGTAATTTCGGTGGTATTTTAACCAATATTACTTGAGGTAGTATACTTAGCACAAAGTGAAAGCATTTGGAATGAAAGTGTACTAAGTGATATCCTGATTTGACCGAAAATGTTTCGAATGTTTTGAAGAAAACCGCCACCATTTTCTTCAAAACAAATGACGGCCGACCTGACTATGGACTGGCTTCACTAAAAAGTATTCAATACTAATCACTTGGCACGATTGTCTGTCAAATGACGGACAGGAGCATGGAGGAATTTAATACTTCGTCTAAGGACAGGAGCCTATGGAGAGAAAAAAGAATAGTATACTTCCGCGCCTTTGTACGATACACCGAAATTTCTATGAAAAAAAAACGGGTTCTCAAAGAATACGCTAGATGCCGTTGATTTATTTTCATAGAAAATTCGGTGTATCGTAACGATCGACGGTCGGCACTAAACACGTAATAAGCCCTCTGATTGCTTAAAAACAAAAAGGAAATTGACGTTTCAGAATGTTTTGAAATAGCCCTGCAGGAGCCCCCTTTATATTTCCAGGAAGAATGATTCTGAGCTCTAGACTTCCCGCAGTGGGGAGGAAATCACCACGCTTATACTTACCTTCTCAGGAATTGCTGCTGCCCATTCCGTGGGGCGTTCTCTTTTTTTCTGATTTTTTATACAACTTGCAATCTGCAAGTTGTATAAAAAAACTGATGTTATATGGTAACCATGATCTATAAACAAAGCATTGCATCGTAAGACACGCTCGTTATGAGCGTACCCTACGATACACTGCCTTGCGTCCATCAACTTGAGGCATACAGATAATACCGGTGATGGCTGGATCCGATTCTTTGGTCTTATATTATACTACCTACTGATAATCTGACATTCACTGACTGCATTGGGTAGGTATGCTTTGCATCAGCTTTCAGACTTTGACTACGAGTATCGTAGTTTATCTAAGACTTGACACTAGTAGGGTGATTAGTTGATTAGAAGATTTGACTTGTAGGGTAGGATATTAGTATAAATAATTCGTGACCTGAAATAGCATACCATAAGATTACCATTATAAAATAACACTCTTTCCTCCGACACTCACGTAGAGTCCGTTCCACGAAGTTGCCAACGATGACTGTTGGTGTGTTTTAAACATATGAAATCTTTCCGCAACTAGGTACGTAGGTATACTTACTCAAACCATAAAAATGTTAATAGTTTTTAAATTTGAATTATATTTCTAGAAAAACCAAGGAACTTCTTCCGTGAAAAGGACTCTAAATACAAGATTTTTCAGGTTTCTAAATTTGCATGCAATTATTAATATATATTTTTTTCATGAATTACATGATGTTACAAGTAGGTAGGTACCTCGGTTTAGCACTCGTATGGCTGTACGATAAAAAATCAAACACTTAATAGGTAACTACATAATTTTTATTTACAAGGTACACTAACTTTGTCAATTTTTATTATTTAGAAACATTGACGCATTTTCCTTCAACTATTGACTGGCCTCACAGCTCAGTTGGTAATAGCTCTGCCTTTTGACGTACCTAATGAACATAGTTGTTTGTTCGATGTCTGGCTGTTATAATACAAAAAAAGTATTTATATATATACCTATAAGTTATAAGTACATATAATTCTATCAGTAATCTGGTTCCCATGGTACAAGCTTTGCTTAGTTTGGGACTAGATAGCGTTGTGTGAAATGTCTAAAAATATTTATGTTATCCTCATGACATAAATATATTAATACAACTTACAATAGGGACCTAACATCATACTTTGATATACATACATATCTACAATGTGTGAGCATGAGCCAAATGTACAGTTTGAATGTCTGAATATCCGTACCTACCTTAAAATGTTTACAACGAACTTGAATTTTGTTTACCGCTCGCTACACAGAAGCCTATTTTTTTTTATACTATCACCGACTGTTCGACTAGTAGTAGAAAATCGGATGCGTATCTAAAGGCTCATCCGCCGGTGTGATCGCTTGCAACACTTCAATAGTGTTAGGTTGCACACTCAATCCATTCAATCTCGAACTGGCCTCGCCAGTCCGAGACAAGTGTCAATTCCACAGCTTCACAAACGACTTGTGGGTCTGTCAATCGCTGTGAATCTTCACAGGGTCAGTGAACTGAGCGGTGAGGATGTAAAACATCGCTGGAGCGGGCACAAGTGACAAGTACCAAAGCTCCTTGAAACCGGTCAGGGATATGATCCCGTAGGCGTGTACTATCCAATGGCCCAGAATGATTATAAGATTTCTCATATCGGTGACTGAGGAGACGAGAAGAGCTGGCGCAGACTGCTCGTTGCGTCTGGAGAAGTGAGATGCTGACGTCATCATTGATATGATGATAAAGATGTAGGGAAAGGAAGCATCTGAAAAAAAATACAATAGTCAGATTCATTGTTCTAACTCCACACTATTACTCTGTAATGGGTATCGGAAATTACGGCTATAACCCTCGCCAATAAACGGAAGGATCTGAAATGGCAACGGCAATAGTATAAATTGGCGCCGCCATTGTATAAATTGTATAACCCACGAGTGTGAGTGAAGAATAACTTGTACATAATTATAAAATTGTAAATACAACAAGTGAGAGTGAGTAGGAGTGAGAGGTAATGATTAGCGCCACCATTTAAGAATCGTTTCGTTATAGGCGTGGGTTATAATAATAATAATAATAATATAATTTTATTTCAGATAACTATGATCCATACATTGTTAGTACATACAAACTAAAAACTATGTTAGATTAATAGTAAGAAAAACAGCAATCCTATGCCGTCATTACTTGCACACAGTGCTTTAGGAAGGGGCTATCCCATTTATGAGCAACAATGCCCAGGATGCTATTGAGACTTCCACGTACTCTCGCCAGCAGTGACGCAGTTTTCTTCCGCATGCAAGCGGCGAACCCGTCAGTGCGTGCCTCTGCAAACATACCGGAGGCGCTGCAGAACCGTGGTAGCCCCATTAACATCCTGAATGCATTGTTGTATTGGACTCGAAGGGTGCTAACTGCTTTTTGTGTATACGAATACCATAGGCTGCTCGTGTAAAAAGACTGACAGTAAGCTTTAAACAGAGTTATTTTGACTTCTTTTGAACAGCGAGCGAACCTACGGACCAGCATATTAGCTCTAATAGTCAGCGCCCTTCGCTCCCTTTCTAAATCTGGCTCATCGCTCAGATTTTCGGTGATAATGTGCCCTAAGTACTTAAATTGGCTCACCCTCTTCAGGGCAATACCATCTAACATAATGGGTGGAACACTCCCCGGACACTTGCCTTTAGGTGCGAATACCATGAACTCACTCTTTTTTACATTATACCGCAAGCCATGACTAGCATCAAATGTCTCGCACATTAGCACCAGTTTCCGAAGTGCACTGATAGATGGAGCCAGCAGAACCATATCGTCGGCGTAGCTTATATTATTTACACATACGCCATCCACATAGCAACCGAATGGCTGTCTGCTGAGTCCATCTATCAGTTCATTTACAAAAAGATTGAAAAACTGAGGCGAAGATACCCCCCCTTGCCTCACCCCGCATTCCAAGCCATATGCGCCGGATAGCGCCCCAGCCCATTTCACATGATTAACCTGATTACCGTACCAGTACTCAAAGACAGAACATATTTCCCTAGGCAGCGTTGTATCTTTAAGCTTTCGCCATAGTATATCGTAACATACAGTGTCGATAATAAGATAAGCTTTCGCCATAGTATATCGTAACATACAGTGGTGTGTTATACTAATATTAGATTGTGTACAGATTTGTTCCGTAGTTGGACCTGGATCTACCTTTTACAAGCCACTTTATTGCCTGGGACAGGATTTTAGATGGAGAAGACTTGCCCATCACCAATACCATGTTGGCCTTATCTACAGAACAGGCATGGTCATTAAGGGCATAAAAGACTAAGCTGAGGATTTACCCACAACAGCAGTCTATCTATCTACCTAACCAGCCTATGTTCACCCACTGCTGGGTATATATGCCTCCTCTTTAGCACACCACAATTTCCGGCCCTCCACCAACTAAAACCACTCCAAACAAAGGCAATGACTGAGTGGTGGCCATGTGAGAGTTGTAGACCACAAGGCAGTAGATCACCAGCCAGGTGGTCCATTGATATTGTTAGGACCTTCAGAGCAAAGTAAGGTATTAGTAAATAAATAAAGGCAAAGACCTTTCCTCGCCAGTGCTGTTAGAGATACTTACATATCAAGCCAGCAGCTACGGTGTGGATGAGAACAAGTATGGGATAGAAGTACATAGCATAGTAGATGGCTCTCTGTCCACAACGAGACGGGTTCAAGGCTACTAGCCATGGCCTCAATGTCAGTGTCATTAACAAACTGAACACATAGATTAGTAGTAATATTGTGTATCTGTAACAGAAAAAAACAAATAATCTATATTAAACATGTACATGTAAATATTTTAATAGTTTGGTCCCTGAAGTACAAGCTTTGCTTTGTTAAAGGGTACTACATGAAATAAACAGTACTTACAGTGGATACACAGCCTCCTGTGTGCAATGCAATGTTTCCTTATAATCAGGTTGTGGATTGTGTAACAATGTATACCAATCAGATAGGTATTTGGGTGTGCACACAAACAAATCGAAGTGACCAGTCGGTGCCAGCACTAGTATTGCAGTCAATGTGGCTATTACTACCTCTACAAAGGCACAGATGTGTTGTAGGATTAGACTATCTTTCCTGAAAGAGAAGGGAACCATCTTTAATCATTAATCAAGTATCAAAATTATAATTCCTAAGTCGGTAAACAATATACTTATGTTAAATTAGAAACAGTGTGACATGAATTCTACTGTTACACAAAGTATTATAGTACTCAGATTATATATCTACTCTTTATAGAGTCCTACCAGCTTAGAGACCAAAAATGCAGATACAGGCATCCAATGCACTATAGAAACTAAGAGATGGCTACTATGGCTACACATTACACATTACATTTACACACCCCTTTCCAATAGCGCCCAAGTCGATAAAGAACCAGTTAAGCACCATAGGCAGAAGCACCATGAAGCCTAAATACTGCCAGTCGTACAGTGAAGGTACATCGAAGCACGGCTGGCAGTAACTGGATTCATTTGTGCGATATCCGCGTGGACAGGCGCCGCAGTCACTCCATGCTCCATCTTCGAACGTTCGGCCGCAGTAGAGGCCCGGACATGTTCTGATATCAGCCATTATTTCGATTAATAATATGAACTTTTTACAAAATTTCCAAATCTAAACATTGCTAATATTTGCTTTTCTTCTTCTTCTCTCCGTTGTTTATGGCTCCTGTCCGTCATTCGACAGACAATTTTGCCAGTGTCAAGTGATTTGTATTGAATACTTTTTAGTCAAGTCAGTCCATAGTCAAGTCGGCCGTCATTTGTTTTGAAGAAAATGGTGGCGCTTTTCTTCAAAACATTGGAAATTTTTTCGGTCAAATCAGGATATCAATATTTCTTCTTCTTCTCTCCGTTTATGGCTCCTGTCCGTCATTCGACAGACAATCTTGCCAATGTCAAGTGATTTGTATTGAATACTTTTTAGTCAAGTCAGTCCATAGTCAAGTCGGCCGTCATTTGTTTTGAAGAAATGGTGGCGGTTTTCTTCAAAACATTCGAAACATTTTCGGTCAAATCAGGATATCACATAATACACTTTCATTCCAAATGTTGGTTAAAACGCCACCGAAATTACACAACACAACTCAAAATAACACTAGAAAAACAATTAAAATGAAAAAGCTATGTTGCTTCCTAAAATGACAGAAAACGAATCCTCATATCAATATTTGCTTTTTTATTTTTACTTGTTATGTGTCCGTCATTCGAGGAATGCTTGCCAATGTCAACTGTCAAGTGATGTAAATATCAAATTAGCAGGAACAATTCTTAATAAATAAACTTCTTTTTACTAGGTACTTATTTTTTAAATGTTAAGTGCGCAATACTAGTGCGTTCAACGGTGTAGGAAAATATCGTCAGGAAACCCGCGGCTATGTCAGCCCCGGCCCCGTGTCTATCTTGCGAGACGGAGTCCGTAATGGCTCCGCTCCGCTCGCGGTGGAGACCGGGCTTTTCGATTGAGGATGACATGATAAAAAGTTCGAAATCATAATTTTATATACTTTTATTCCTTAGTGCACAAAACATACTTACAGTTATAGTACAATAGGAGGGCATAAATTCTCAAGCATTTTCCACCAGCCAACCTAAGTAGTATATATATAGGTAGTATACAAGTTATATTTTAAGTAAGTATAGAGAAGATTGACGTGCGACAAATATAAAGGTAAGTACCTATACTAGTATTCTCTTATCTGTGGTACCTACCTACCTAAGTACCTACTTATTAGATGCAAAGGAACCGTAATAATTATTAAATAGGTAGGCACTTTAGTAGGTACCTATTTTGTGTGTTGAATGTTTATTGGTTATTATTATGATACATAAAGATTAAACATAAAGGTATATAATATTAATTTATATAATTCACTAGTAGGTATACCTAGTGATCTTAAGTACCTACCTACCTATAGGTATTGGATGGAACATTCTTTATCCATCAGCCACAACTAGTACTTACCTATTCTAACAAACAAAATAAAAATAATAATAAACTCATCATCTTAGTATCACTAACAGGTAGGTTTGGGTAGGTTACTTAGGTATTAGGCCGAGATTTAATAGCTAATGAATGAGTTATCTGAAGCCTAAGAAGGTTTAATAAAACCAATAGTCACGTTACTTACAGTGCTTTAAATTTACCTGTCATACCAGCATCACGTTTTCTAAAATAGAAACTACGAAGACGCCTTACAACAAAACTTAACAGCACGAAACCTAAGTAAAACCCTACTAAAACGAGCAAAAGCAAGACACAAACGACATCCAACATGTAATTATTTATGAAGTTTGTAGAAACGGCTGGTGACCGGAGATGGCGGGCGCCTCTATTCTTCAAAACGTAGTCGGTCCACAGCATTGCGATTTCGGGGCCTGATATTATTGGGTTGTCTACTACGTCATTCAGCTTCGTAATAGAATCCTTGTAACTGGAAAGGATAACAAAAAAAACTTAATTAAGTACAAAAAAACTTTTTTTTTTTTAATACAATTAACTGATGGCCCACCAGATGTTAAGTGGTAACCATCACCTATAACAAAGCATTGCCTCGCAAGTCACGCACGATAGGAACGTGCCCCACGATGCATGCACTGCCCTAAGTCCATCAACTTGAGGCATACCTATTACACCGGCAACCACACTCTTCAAACCGAAACACAGCAACGCTGCTTGGGTGTAGAAAGAGGCATGGTGGTAGTACTTACCCGGACGAGCCCTTCACAAAGAGCTCTACTACTCTTTTCCTGGTGTTTGACAGATTCAATATAATGCCCATTTATGTACGGGACTCTGTAGTGCCTGAGACATTTCCTTGTCCAGAAGCTTGGGAAACCAAACCAACAAAGGTACCTAGGTACCTATTGCACGTAAAATGTCGAATGGTGACCCTGAACCGGAAGACGGAGCAAGGACAACCACCCGGCGATGGACCAACGTCATTGTAAAGATCGCGAGAAGTCGGTGGAAGAAGAGGGCTCAGAATCGTTCTTTCTGGAAATGTATAGGGGAGGCCTATGACCAGCAATGGAATTCTTAAGGTTGATGTAGATGACAATTAACTTACTTCTGATTAGTCGCAACATTTGTTAAAACTGCTTTGATGGTTTCCTTGTCCAAGTAATAAGGGTCCAAAATTTCACCAGCTCCATGCTTCGTGATCTCTGTGATAAATAATTTTCTGGACTGGACTAGCGGTAGCCCAACAATGGGCACTTGGTAGAACACGGCTTCTTCCAAAGAACGGGCACCTCCATGCGTTATGAAAGCCTTTACATTGGGGTGAGCTGAAAAGAGGCACGCAAACTTGCATCTAAATCTGCAGTAACACTTTTTTCATGTTGAGTAAGTAGGTAGATTTTGGCTGTTTTGAGTTTATTGTACGGCTGTGTGATAGCAATTTGAAAGTTATGAGTTAAAGTGAAAGTACCTACCTAGTTTATAAGCGTCTACTACCTGATAGGTATTTAGGTAAGTATAATAATATACTGTCTAGTATGTTACCACAGGCACTTGTTTAAACAAAGGTGCTGTAGAAAGACAAAGTGAGACAACTGAACCAAGTCTAACTGATATAATGACCTACATGAGGTACCTACCTACCCAGGTCTTTATAGTATTCCCAGGTCAAGTGGCAAAGGTTATAAGGTAAAGGACCTACTCACCTATTTAAACTTAGGTATTTTCTGATCTAGTTATTTTGAACAAAATAAAAGATACCTCACCTAAGACTTGCTGCTGCGGAAACCAAGCTGAAGTAATAACGTTATCTGGCTTGTTAATAATAGTGGCGTTTGCGATTTTCCACAGCACTGTGAAGGGAAGATCTTTGAAGGCATCCGTCAGCGTTTGTAAAATGAGTGGAGAAAGTTGTTCTGATTCCTGGACAGCTCCTACGCTGAAGTATATTACGCCATTTTTTGCTTCGTCGATAATAGCTTGAAGGTCCTAAAGGCAGTTGCAAATAATGAGAATAGGTGAATCAAAATTGGGTTACATTGTGCGGTAGCATGCACTAAGATTCAGAATGACTTCATCGCTTCACCATTGATTGCTCTGTCTTGACATATCTACCAGAAGTGAGCACAAAATAATTTTGAAAAGTATGAAGCGTAGCCATGGATAGCACTGCAGAAGTTAATATTACCTTAGGAAGTTTTAAGTCAGGCGTGATATGCATACGATCTATATAAGCTACAGCTGGAACGACTGGTCTGTTGCCAATCAACAAAGGATTATTTGCTATAAAAAGCAGGTCTATATCTTTCTCAACTTCCTGAA
The DNA here is from genome assembly GCA_932294275.1 of Chloroclysta siterata. NCBI lineage: Eukaryota > Metazoa > Arthropoda > Insecta > Lepidoptera > Geometridae > Chloroclysta > Chloroclysta siterata. The sequence goes on from OW028590.1 coordinate 6,239,675, forward strand.
GATCCCTTTTCAAACCAAGTATCTTCTTAGCCGCTAAATCAGACAGGGGAAGGTAGTTGTTATACTCATTCCTTGTGTTATAATAGCGACGGAACTCTGCCACCTTCTGCCAACTGCTCAGATTCCCGTAATAAAGGCTATTGACATCTGGATATAGAATAGGGTTAACAGATACTCCTTTTGCTTCGTACTGGTGTAGTTTTCCACTGGAAGTGGTAATAGAAATATGAGGAGCCTGGTATTTATCGGCCACCGCATACAAAACCGGGACGTCAGCCTCTGTAACCACTAAATCGAATTTGATGGTCGGGTTGATGAAAAGTGCCGTCATCTGTTTGGATTTTAATTGCGCCATCGCTAGTTTTAGCGAATATTCATTCATAGCTCTAATTCTCGGGAAATAATCATCAGTGTTGGATACGAGCATTTTGAATTCATCCCAGAACTCTGCCGATTCCTTGCCAACGTCCAGTTCCACGATTTTCTCGACATCTGGATGCGGGAAGTGTCCAGGGTAAGGGGTCATTAATACCACAGAATGACCGCTTTGTGCAAGCATAGATACATACGCTCTGAAGACTAGATGGTCAGAATAACAAAGGGATGAGAACAGAGCAAGAATGTGTGCTCCATCAACCACATTGTAGAAGTAGAAAATTAACAACACAGCACTAATTAAACGCACACTCATTTCGGAAAAGTACAGGTACTACCTACTGTCTATAATAAAGTTACATTACACGTTCTACTTTCTTGATAGCAATGAATTAATGATAGCTATGGTATGGCTAGAACTACTGAAACACTTGAGCAAATATTACACTTACAATGCAAACAACATTTGTAATTTACCTACACGCTTCTTAAATACTTCTCTAGGCATCTACCCTTACCCTATGTACAATTTATATAGAACAAGCTTTGCTTAGTTTGGGGCTAGATGGCGTTGAGTGCAATGTCTGCCAATATTTATGTATTTATTTGGGGATTCGTTTTAAATATTATGGGGGCTGATCGCGTGAATTGTACGCAGCTGCCAATGGTCGTAGTTTAGCGATATTTACCTAAGTTTGCGTCATTCTTTATTACAATTCAACATCAGTTACAGTTCGAAAATCATTGTTCGAAGACGCTTGTGATACTCACCACATACCCTCCACCACTCACTGACAGAAATACAAGGAGTAATGAGTGCGTATGTGATCAACTTTGGTGACAGAGTTTTTAGGCCGCCTAAAGTTCTTTGCTATGCTATGACCGCACGGCAGTATAAAACGCGGCAACCGGCAGCACGCGCGACCCTTAGACTAAGTATCATACTACCTCCATGGCGCGACCCGTAAATTGGAGGTTGCCACTCATTCAATTACCATAGCAACCAAGTTTTCACAACAAAACAATCCAGCTGATCGAGTTTCGCGCAAAACAAACACACATTTTCTATTTCTGAAAATATGGATAGCGAAATCAGTAATTATTCAGTGACTGGTAGAATAGGCGAAGGGGCCCATGGTCTGGTGTTTAGGGCTATGCATATACAGAGCGGTCGTGAAGTGGCACTGAAGAAAATTCTCATCAAAAACTTAGAGGATGGAATCCCAGTCAATGTTATGAGAGAAATCAAGGCTTTGCAGCTGCTGAGGTGTAAATATGTTGGTATTTTTTACTTATTTCATTAAGACTAGGACTTGAGTGGATGACTAGCATAGAACCAGAAAGAACGGCGTAACAGAGAGGAGGCCCCCAAATTGTTGTGCGCCAACGAGCTATATTCATGAGGAAAGGAAGTAAAATCTTCAACCTATTTCTGATTTCTAGATAATAAAGCTCTACGACATGTTTCCCCGAGGTACCAGCTTAGTCTTAGTCCTGGAGTACATGTGCTCAGGGCTGTGGGAGATGCTGCATCACAAGCAGCTGGAACTCACCCTGCCACGCGTGAAAACGTATGCAATGATGATGTTGAAAGGCACGCGTTACATGCACGCGCATTATGTTATGCACAGGGTAAGATTCGTGAACATCACCAACATAAATGTTTCAACATAAACTATCCTACTAACATCATGCTGATAACTAGTTATATACCATCATTCGATATAAGCAAGGCGTCCACAAAGGACGGTCGTAATATGGCACTGCGTCCGTCACTCTAAGAGGTAAAGGTGTAAGACCCCATGTATCTGTGACTGCATCTGGAGTTATGGCATGGCGAAACGCTAGGATATTACTGACTATTCAAGAAGTTTCAAGAATTATGTTTTCATTATTCTCATATAACAAAGATCAATGCCCTATCTCTTCTTTAAATCAGAAGGTACGGCGAAAGGCTGGGCTATTGTTGACTATTCAAGAAGTTTCAAGAACTTTTTCCAAATCCAAATATTACACAGAAAAAGATGGTCTAATTTCTTAATCTTTCAGGACTTGAAACCAGCGAACTTACTGATAAACCATGAGGGCATTCTAAAGATAGCAGACATGGGTCTTGCTCGACTGTACTGGCCTGATGGTGGGAGACCGTATTCACATCAAGTAGCTACCAGGTATGATTATTTTGGGTCGGAATATAGTTATTTTAGGTAAAGTATTTTTCCTAATTATAAAGACGTAAAAAACACCGTATCACCTGTAACTGTCGGTTTCAGATGGTATCGGGCTCCAGAACTTCTGTATGGCGCCAGGTTTTATTCTGAGAAGGTAGATCTCTGGGCCGTTGGATGTATTATTGCTGAAATGATAACAAAACAACCATTATTTTCGGTAAGTCTTTAACGGATCGCTTGAGGATGACGTTTTAAGGTCACTAGAAGTTGACTACTCACGCTAGCTTCTTCTCCAGGGTGAATCCGACATAGAACAGCTGGCCATAGTTCTCCAGCACCTCGGGACGCCCACGACGGAGTCATGGCCAGGTCACGCGGAACTGCCCGACTTCCACAAGATCACATTCCCTGACTCCACGCCGACCCCCTGGCCAGACCTGCTGCCGGGAGTGGAACCTGACGCGTTGAGTCTCATCAAATCCTTCATTATGTATGACGCTGATAGAAGGATATCGGCTAAAGAGGTACTCATCGGTTTTAACTTAAGGCACACGACAAGGAAATTACGGAGCGAGGCCATGGCTACCTTGTATTTAACTTTAATAGTTATTTAATTAGAAACAGGGATATTTGAGTAGAATCCTAGGTAGGAGGTTAAAGTAAGTTGTTACATGCTCACTTTCGTCCTTGCAGTAAGCGTCATTTTTCTTTGGCCGATCTTGATCTGTATACGAGTGTACCTTCCTACATCTTATAAACTAGTAGTTCGCCCCGAACTGAGATCTCGTGATGCGACCCGACGAACGCACCAAAACTTTGAGTAGGTGGTAGTCAAAGGCAAGTCCAAACATTATGCTTGGACTTTTTTCTGACTACCGCCTACTAACTCAGTACGGTAACCAAGTTTCAACTCTATTGGCCTATTTATTGAAGAGTTCCGTTGAACAGACCTTGGCTCCATCATCAGACCTGGTCGTTGTCACTATTTTATGAGAACTGAGTACCTCCTTAATTTATTTCAAGAAAAAAAAATAAGAAAAAGCAAAGTAACTGGCCGACCAGTAGAAAAACCTTGATGCCAACGAAACTCTTAGAGATGGGAGCTCTTGGGTCGCTGGTTATCTTAATTTAACTTTTTTGTTGTATCTCAAAAACCGAGCGTCCCAGAAAAAAAGTAAAAATTGTTTTGGAATGTCCAAACAAAGCCCTTTCGTATGACATGTAACTTGATTTTTTTATGTCACTTTTTTTATTTTTGCCCTCTTAAAAAACCCCATATCTCAAAAACCCTTCACCCGATTTTACTCAAGTACAAGCTATCGACTTATCAAATTTCATGCAGATCGGATCAACGGTTCTAAAGTTATCGCCAGACAAACATACATACATACATACATACATACATAAAATGCCAAATCGCCCAAGTTGAAACTAAGATCTTCGTTCGCTTCGCTCACTCGATCAAATATCTGCATTAAAGTTTTAAAGTTTCCCTTTTATTTCAGGCTATAAAACATCAGTGGTTCAAAAACAGGCCGTCCCCAGCCCCTCTAGAAGAAATGCCCAAACCAATTGTTCCAAAAGTGAAGTAATCAAATAAAACCATTTTAAAAATATTAATATTTTTTAATTTTTGTAAGTATCCTAAGATAACGCCAGTAGTTGTAACAAAGAGTTGTACTTTTTAAAATTTGAGCCATTATAGGGAATTGTTCTAAACGAGACTTTTACTATTTAGGTACTTGACAAAGTACCTAACACTTACATTAAAAGTGATTTAAAATAAGGAGACTAATAATGTAGATTAAAAAACACTTTTACAATAAATAATATAGTTGGCGTCAAACAAGTTGTCTGCTCAATGACGGACCACGTGCATTCTTCGCACATAACTTAGTGGTTTTTAGAGGAAAACTTATTTGTCGCCAACTGTAAGTACACATGGCTACCCATCTCACTACCCTATTTGGGATTTGAACTATTTGAAGTAGAACACTGCCAATAGTGCGAAACGATAAGTTGGTATTATCGTCTACACTAACGCGCTGTCCCATAACTACCATTCTCTATATTGTATGAAGCGTAGTTATGGATATACAAGGTGTTCCAATACTTGTACTTAAAACTTCAGGGGCTAAAGTACCTATCAATATGAATAACTTTTTCTAAGGAACCAACAAAGTGAACGCGAAACAAAAACAGCTGCTTCATATACATTTTAGCCAGGTAGGTATTGAACTTTTGTATGAAACAGATGTTTTTTTTTTCGCGTTTACAGTGATGGTTCCTTATAAAAAAATATTCATATTGATGGTTACTTTAGCCACCTGAAGTTTTTAAACACATTTTATTGGAACACCTTGTATAGTGTAACTTAATGTGTAGCCGTCTGTACTATTGTAAGTTGACCTTGTTGAGATTTGTTGTTTAGTGTACTTACGGCCGGTTTCTGAAAGCTTGATAAAACCTAATCAGATGTCAAACCACTTGCTATTTCAGCTATTACATCAAATTTAACGGAGATAAAGCAAGTGATTTGACATCTGATTAGGTTTGATCGAGCTTTTAGAAACTGAGTACTTAATTGAGTACCTGTGCTTATCTAAAGGAAGCAGATCTTAAAATCATTTTATATGAAAAAAATTGTATTCATAACAATAAAATACTGAATTAGTAAGTTTAATGAATTCCCCTTTCTAACTTATTCTACCGCATTCATTACGAGTTTAGAAACACAAAGACGTAGGTATTTACACAGTTATCTAAACTAGAAATAATGAATTTTAAATTACACGATTTTCGATACAGACACCTATAATGAAGAAAAAAGTACATAAAATGCAGGCACATTATCTTTCTAATAGCCCAATGTAAAATACAAAATAGCACTCAAACGCTCAGTTAACAAAAGTTTTCAGTTAACAAGAATTTCCTAAACAGGTAAAAGATGTTTTAAAGTTGATAATCGCAATTTGAGTATTTTACATGAGGCGTCATAAGTAAGAGATCACATAACCGTCTCATCTAACTAATACAGAAATAAAATCAAAATAAGCACATTTACAGCTTGGCAAAAATGAGTAGAAAATAATAGGGGCGCCACTTTCCATACATTTTGGACTTTCATTCATTGCATGTCAAATTAGTTCAGTTTCTAGACTTTTTTGCCAGCTGTATACATTCATTGTCTTTACATGTGCAATATTAAAAGGAAAGTTTTTGGTACTAAATGAATAATTTTATAATATAGCACTATTTTTATATTATTTATTACAATAGATAAGATAATATCTAACACAGCCGCTGTTACAATGTAACATTGGACTTGGTTTGACCTCAGAAAATGAAACGGAGTGAAGGTCTAAAATAAAAACTCTTTTTCGAGAGGTCAAAAGATTCCACCTTAATACTATTCGGTGCTTTATTGTACAGAATGTAGACATAACCGACCCGTTCGAGTACCTTATTGTGGCAAATGACATGGCTATTCGGTATTCGCGTGTTTATTTGCTCATATACTGGCGTATTCGTCTTGCTCGTAAAAATAGGCAAATATAAGCGAATAGAGTCACTACACATCGAATATACGAACACGAATAGCCATGTGAAGTACCGCCATTAGGGTTAGCGCAAAAGGGTTTCAAACTAGTCAATGTATTTATCTTTTTAAATTAAAATTAATAAAATTAAGTGGCTATTTTACCATCTCTGAGTAACGTATACGTCAAGTAACTTATACCCTTTTTTATTTTTTTATTTTTCTAAAGTAGAGACGGAAATCTGACGAATAGCGTTACTCAGAAATGGTGAAATAGGCAATCTCAGTTTCAGAACATCCCATCAAATCAATCAGATAAATACATTGACACATAATTTATTTTCATTACATGTAAAAAAAAATACAAGATTAATTAAAACCCTCTGCTATGCCATCCACCGGTGCGTGCTGGCCATTATTCAACCTAATAATTATACTAATGCCCCGATTACACTTGAGTTCCGTCGTCAGACAGTGCTCTGGAGACTTTGAAGGGTCCAATGGGTCAAATATAGGTAACGTTTTCTGGTAGTATAGACAAGATCCTCTTCGCTTATTTATGGCTCCTGTCCGTCATCAGACAATCTTTCCAGTGTCAAGTGCAATCATTAAAAAGTTTTAGACAAGTCAGCCACATTACGTTTAGTCAATCGAATGTCTTATTTTGAAGAAAATGGTGGAAAATGGCGATATCTTCAAAACTTACGAGAAACATTTTCGTTCAAATCGGGACATCACATAATATACAAGGTGTTCCAATAATTGGGTTTAAAACTGCAGAGGGCTAAAGTACCAATCAATATGAATAACTTTTTCTAAGGAACTTTTGTATGAAACAGCTGTTTTATTTCGCGTTCACAGTGTTGGTTCCTTAGAAAAAGTTATTCATATTGATGGGTACTTTAGCCCCCTGAAGTTTTAAACCCAATTATTGGAACACCTTGTATTCTTCATTCCAACTGTCACACTTTGTGCTAAGTCTTCAAGTAATGCTGGTTAAAACCATCAAAATTACACAACATAACTCAAAATAACACTAGAAAAGCAATTAAAATAAAACAGCTATGTCGCTTCCCAAAATGACTGAAAACTAATCTTTAAGGTCTTCTTTCTTCTCTCTTCTTCTTCTTCTCTCCGTTTATGGCTCCTGTCTGTCATTCGACAGACAATCTTGCCAGTGTCAAGTGATTTGTATTGAATAAATACTTTTTTGTCAAGTCAGTCTATAGTCAAGTCGGCCGTCATTTGTTTTGAAGAAAATGGTGGCGGTTTTCTTCAAAACATTGGAAACATTTTCGGTCAAATCAGGATATCACAATACACTTTCATTCCAAATGTTTACACTTTGTGCTAAAACCTCAAGTAATGTTGGTTAAAATACCACCGAAATTACACAACACAACTCAAAATAACACTCGAAAAACAAATAAAATGAAAAAGCTATGCTGCTTCCTAAATTGTCAGAAAATGAATCCCAATCTTTAAGGTCACTTTCAGTTTGCGGAAAATCCGCTGGGAATGATAAATAGTATGAAAATGACATAAGCTTGACAGATGCTCACGCCAAACGAATGTCATTTAATACAACTTATCTTTTCACAAAAGTGGATCTTGTCTAAACACCCAGGACCACGCGGACGAAGTCACGTGTAACCGCTAGTTTACTTTATAATACCATGCAAGCATCCATAGCTAACAAGCTTCACCTTGCAAGCTTTCAATAAATTCATTAAATACAACTAAATAATTTAGCATTTGGATCCCATGTCTTTATAAAGATAATGGATTAAATAATTATAATTAATAAGGTATTTAGCCTATTATAAATAATTTAGAAAAGGTATTGGGTATTTTTTCTATCTAAAAAACTATTTATTATTACATTGTTCCAGTACCTTTCCAGGTATTTTGCTTTAGTACCCCAAGTATGAGTTGTGTTTACTTACCATATTTGGTTTTTCGTTTTTTTTCCGTGTTCATTGCGGGTTTTGTATGAAGACGCGATAGACATACCGATACGGAACTTTATGTTCTACTACTCATTTTCATCATACTTGCAGCATAAAGTTCCGTATCGGTATCTCTATCGCTTCTTCATACAAAACCCGCAATGAACACGGAACAAGAACGAAAAACCAAATTTGGTAAACACAACTCATACTTGGGGTACTGATCTCAAGGTGGGTTCAAAACGGTCGATCGAATATATTTCTAACTAGCGGCCTGTCCCAGCTTCGCATGGGTGGTCATAAATTTTTTGAACATTTTAGGATAAACTTAGACCGTGGGTTCGAGCCTCGCGTCTACTTATTTCATACATTTGCACGCGCTTCTCCTTGAGTGAGTGAAATCGCACCCCGCGCGTGACCGGTGGACCCGTAAACATTTTTAATTTCGTCATATCTTTTGAATGGAATGTCCGATTTGAAAAATTTAAGAAGTAATCTATAGGTATTGAAACCGTCTTAATTATGAAATGATTTATTTGGATAAGGATTAATACCAAGGTACAAATAAAGACCCTTTTCTAGCGGAGGCATTTCAATTAATTTTTTATAATAAAAGAACACTTATTGTGACATAACTATAATAGTTAGACATATGCTGTCGCGACATTTTTTGTAGATGATAACGTGTTCTACAAAATCGTAGTACATTATTTTGTTCTATCTTCAATAGTTTTCGCAGCGCACGCGATGTAAGGTTTTTTGTTTTCCACCTTGGGTTACATTATTGAAGTTTTAGTAAGGATCCCTGATTTTTTTGAAAATATAATATAGCCTATGTTACTCAGGGATAATGTAGCATTCTAATGGTGAAAGAATTTTTGAAATCGGACCAGTAGTTTTTGAGCCTATTCGTTACATACAAAAATACAAAAATACAAAGTTTACCTCTTTATAATATTAGTGTAGATATCAATTAATAATTGTGCACAATTGTACTATGAAACGGTGAGGGAAAACATCGGGAGGAAGCTGGTTATCAGCGGCGATCGGATTGCAACCAGCCTACTACCAAAAGTAGGCAAGACAAATCGAATTTATATCTACCCTCACCTTTTCTTAAATATAAATACCTACTATTAGCTATAACATAATATTTACAATTGCTCTATAAGAGCAGAGTTAAACATAACAGATGAGGTAAAAGTAACCTACATTCACTTATCTGATTTGGATGCTGTATGAATTCTAACGTAAGATTATCAAGACAGCTTATTAAGAACCTTATTACTTTGAAATAAGATTACAAATAGTTGAGCATGTTACCCAAATCCACTTATATGTAATGTGCTAAAACGACGCTGAACATTTGATTGTGATTATTTACAACTAATTAACATTCAATATTTTGTTGTAAAATATATTTAATACGCCAGATTTATTTACAAGCTTCCCAGTTTCTATGAATTTATCATTTTTAAATTGACAACTGACCTATATTCCATCCAAATTTACATGCCACACTAACAGTGACTTTAATGTTTACTTAAATCGCTCATAGCATTATTTTTTCTTTAAAAATCTTAACTAAGTAGCAAGTTAAGTAACCACTAACATCTTTGACTCTGGCTGTTAGTTACTAAATTGATGAACATGACAATTTTCATTGTTATTTTACCAAATAGTTATTTCAACGAATTTATGTTTATGTAGTACTTACCTGATTTCTACTTATTATCTCGGGAGCATGCCTAGCATTGTGTAGGTATGGACATTACTATGATTCGATTCTAAACGGGCTTATTTATGTCAATAGGAGAGATCACGTTACGACTCGTGCGAAATCGATAAATAGGACATTAAATTGTTGAAGACAGTCAGGTGATTTTTGACATTATGACGTCATCTCTCCTAGCGACATTTTATCGATCGTCCGATCTTGGTTCTTGTCTGGCATGAGACCAACCTCTTGTCTAATGTCTTCCGGAGACCAGTTAAATCACTGGCCTTTTGGAATATATTTGAAGCCAGTTCAGTATACAAGTCAAGAGTCAATTCCCTTAGATAACTGAACTGGCCTCATGGCAAGGCAAGGTCACATGCCACGCAAGGCACGTTAGATGGACGTGACATTCGAGGTAATAAAGTTATAGGCACTGCGGATTCTGAACAGTAATGGTACACTGATGCCGTCTAGAGAAATACCAGCTATCAAAGCTGCTCTGCAAATCTGCAGCTGCAGAGTATCAAAAAACGTCTGACAACAGCACTAACTTTTTCCGCCTATATCACCAGTATCAACATTGGTACATTTGGTAAGCATCAAATGCGGACGATAGACTCACGAAATTCCGAGCGCCGCTATCAAGAGTGAAAAAAACATTCGTTCTCAGCAAACCGGAAAGAGGAGCTTAACGCATCTACATACTTAACACGCCGGAAAAACGGAATCCGAATTACGGTATACAAAATCCAAAATATGAAAAACTAGTTTTCAATCGGAATAGAGTCAGGTAAGAGTTATCGCTATTATTTATTCCGTTTTACCGATCTATTCCTATCTAATATCAAAAACTAGTACCAATGGTATTTGTTTGGTCGTCATAAATTTTCTGTTCCTGACGAAATACCATTTTGGTTTGGTTTTTGGTATTAGAAAGGAATAGGTCGTTTTACCGAACTCGGTATTGCTACACTAAAAAAATACCTTAATCACGATGCCTTTATCTGGCCACTACAAATTCAACTTATAACGGTTCCGTACTATCGAGGACATAACCCGCTTCCATAGACACGCCAGCTTATACAGCCTATTGCTGTAGAATGCTCGCTAATATCGGGAAGGCGCTTATGTCGTCGATAGTACGACTGTTCTAGTTGCGTATCCACCCGGACGTGTGGAGGTAATGCCGGATGGTGTGGTCTAGGTCACTGTCGTTAGCTGGCCGGCGGAGGAGCACACCTTTCATGGTGATATATTGAGCGGGCTGGAGACTTAGCGCGGTACACAGCTGCGTAAAACAATATTTGTTTTAATGAAAATGGAAAAAACATTAGTGTCACAAAAACGTAGGCGAGACACAAAGAACAATATTGGTGGACAACAAAATCGGTCAGCACTCAGATTTGTGAGATTATAAAGAAAAAGAATTGGTCGTCTTTCTACACAGCACTATCTAGCTGGAAACTAAGCAAAGTTTTATAGGCACCAGATAGCTGATAAAGTACTTATATACTTTTTCTTTTTGTAAAATAACTACAACACATTGACAAAGATAAGTTATACGTACGCGTAACAGAGAAATAAAGTTCTTATCAGATCGTCATCATAAAAAAATAGTTCTAATGCAAATAACAAGTATTAAAAGCATAAGTTAGGGGCTAAATGGTTTTGTGTAATGTGGTGTAGTGGAAAATGTACCTACGTCAATATTATTATTACTGAATAGTGTAAGAAGTAGAGTGTGACAACTGCGCAAATAAACTCACAATAAGCGATAATTTATGACGCAACAACTGACTTATATCGGTCATTATGAAACAGTATTGAATAGGTTACTTAATAGGAAATTATGGTACAGATATGGTATAGCAGAGATAAGATTCAGCGGATTTTGTTTGAAAATTTAAGGGAGGCATATACCCAGCAGTGGGTGAAGTCAGGCTGTGGATGATGATGATGAAATGGTAATTGTATTCAAGGACCACCATTTATGATTAGTAGGATATAATACCTGTATCTCGTTATTGGTCAGCAGATGCTTCGAGCAAACGGCGCTGCATGAGCTCTTTCTGGAGCATCCACATGCGGTATTTGCGTCCCGTGTGCACTTTGGGCTGGTGGAACTTGAGCCGCTTTCGCCGTCTCTGTCGAAATAACATTTATACACGATTAAATTTAATTATTCATTCTCTTTTCTTGTCGTGTCACGAGTTTCTTTCGAAACAGTGTGGTGAAAGGTTTTTTAGTGCGCCTCAAGAGGCTCCTTTCGAGCACTTAACACATGTTATAGAATTTTTTAGGTTCTACGACATGCCGGTTTCCTCACGATGTTTTCCTTCACCGTTTGAGAGTACCTACTGGCATTGTGCACATACATTTTTGAACAGAAAAACTCATTGGTGCACGACCGGTTTCGAACCCTCGACCTGAGGATCGGAAGGCGGGGCCGCTACCACTAGACCACCAGTGCTCTAATCATTTAGATATGGTACATATGTATTTAGAAATTAAGTAGGAATAATGAAAGAATCTCACACTTCGTTTAAAAACCTAGTATGAAGATATGATAAGAGAACACGAAATAGTTTTTTCGGTCCATCCCCTTATTTTTCAGGAATGGTATTTCCAGACCCTGTATAAAAACAGTCGAGTCTTTTGTTTTTTTTTTATACACCTAGCTGATGGCCCACCTTGTGTTCAGTGGTAACCATCACCTATATAACAAAGCATTATAGAACTTGCCATACGATGCACTGCCCTGTGTCCATCAACTTGAGGCATACAGATGTTAAGCCTCATGTGTCTGTAATTACACCGGCGGCAGAAAAGGGCGTGGTGGTAGTACTTACCCGGACGAGCCCTTCACAAAGAGCTCTATTACTCTTGGTTTATATAATATAACTGTAAATCACCTTTTTTTTAGCTGCTGCGAGCTGTTCAGCGTTGGGTCTCTTGTCTGGCTGGTGTCCGGGCACCCACTGCTGCCCTGGCGAACACAACAGTTATACGGAATCAAACCCTACCATGTACACTGGGAACTAAACAACAATCAATCAATTGACAGCCTTCACAGCTCAGTTGGTAGTAGCTCTGCCTTCTGCGCCGTAGGCCGTAGGTTCGATCCCCACCGAGAACAAACGTTTGTGTGATGAACATAGATATTTTGTCTCTGTCTGGGTGTTATATATATAAAATTATAAATATGTATTTACAAAAAAAATTATATGTATTATATCAGCTATCTGGTTCCTATATTACAAGCTTTGGCTTAGTTTGGGGCTAGATAGTGCGGTGTGGAAAGTCCACCAATATAATTTAGCAATGATGATACCTTTCCTGTGCTTATTGCTCAAAGGTAGCCCATAGGCTAATCCAGGTTACCGACTATATTTGTTCTAAGTTTCATCTCAATGGGTTCAGTTGTTAGGGTATGACTGAGCCACTAACATCCAAACATCCAAACATCCAACAGTAGGATATAATGCTAGACCTAATTTGCACTACCCACCAAACATAACCAATGTAATCACATCCACTATTTCTTGTGATCATGCAAGTACCTAGGTACCTAAGAAGTTCCTGAACACCGCACGAAGCGTAAGCATGATTTAATGAAGCATGTACTTCTGAAGACATGCATAGGTACAATGTTTATGAAGGCGAATAAACGAAAAAGTAAAATGACTTCAATGTAAATTGAGTTGGTCACTTCGATAAATAAGAGTGATACTGATAATAAAGTTGGATCGAAAACAAAAAATAAATAATAATGAATATGCCAATGTAAACACTACGTGTAACGCCAGGCTTAGCTTTCAGTAAATATAAGGATGCAAAGTAACTGTAGTTAACTAAATATTGTGTACAGTAACACATAATTACATAGAAAGGTAATATGACAAAGTTCCAAAACTATATTTAATTTCACAATCACCACTTAAGATCACAATCAGTGGACACCTAAGCTCTATAACATATTATAGATTATATCACTTTATTAAATTTATTATGTTGACATGATTTATTATGATATGATTATTCATTTTAATGTTATTCATTTAGGTAGACTTTTTATTTTGTGTGTTGTTTCGTCCATTTTTAATTATTATTTCTTATTATTGTTTTATTTCAATCTTTGTAACTTAGTATAGTTGGCCGTATTAGCCGTTCTAATTATTTTGAATAAAATAAAAATAAATCACTGACACACACAATAAATATAAATTAAATAAGGTAGTATGATATCTTATTTAATTTATACTAACTGCCTTAACATCGAACAGTTAAAGCGTATTAGAATTATGTAACTTTAAAAAAAAAAAACGATGTAGTGAAATATCCTAAGAACTGATCTTATGTGATATTGATCTTGAATAATGTAATGTCACGTGACATTATGAACAAACGCAAGCCTACATAATTAAAAAAAATGCTGTCATACGCATTCCTATAGCTTGATTCGCAAGCCTATAATGTATATTAAAAAAAAACTTTACTACTGTCAAAGCATAAGTAGGCGTTACACGCGCGTCGCAGGGCTAAAAGCAAGTACCAAGTAGCGAGGTCTCACGTCGACTTGCGGTCCATTAGGATGCTTCCTATGCGCCGCATGTTGTTCATAATGAGCGCATTCCTCCAGTCTCGTGACTCCGGCGAGCCGGTATCTGTGGAGCTCTGCGAGGCGCACTCTCAGCTCCCTCTCTCGCCACAGACCGGCGATGACGCCGGACTGTTCTGCGCGCCCGTAGAACTGTGACGTCCAGCGGAGGCGTTCCGTGAATTCTCTTAAATTATTTAAGTCACAGTTAAACTCGGCAACTTTCTGGAGCTTCTATATTGTATTATAATACCTACATTGTAACAAGTATCATACAAAAGAGCGGTAGGAACCAAGCCATACATTTTTTGCCTGTTCTTCTAGGCTTTGGTCGCGTGGAACTGGCACCTAGCTAGAGTCACCTAGCTTTAAGACGTTTCAAAGTGATCCTTGTGATTTTATTGAATAAATACCTTTTGACTTTGACTTTGAAACAAATTATCATCAAATTTTCGGGTATCTTGCCAGAACGGGTCGGGCATGTGAGGATGGATGAGAGAAGATTTTTAGGTATTGGAGGAAACTCAGAAAAAAAATCTCTATTCTGTAGGAAAGAGTCAAAAGGAAATGGCATTCAGTTAAACAAGGAAGATTTTGAGACGTCATAAAGGTAGAATTATATTATAGGTGAATCTAGGTGGTCTAGTGGGAGTGCCCCGCCTTCTGATCTTGAGGTCATGGGTTCGAATTCAGTCGTGCACCGATGCATTTTTCTTTTCGAAAAACATATGTGCACAATCTCTCTTTCAAAACTCTCAAAACAATGAAAGAAGAGATCGTGAGGAAAATACGATTTCTAAGGCAGTATGCTTGTTGGATTTCCACTCATAAAAAATACATACTTTTTCTCTTTGGCAAGTTTCCCAAGCGTCTTGAGCTTGTTCCGATGGTTGTTGAAGAAGAGGGTCACAAGCTGGTAGTCACGCACGAGACGTTTTCTTCGCGTTCGTTCGCGCAGTCGCCGCGTGTAGATGTC